>CM068833.1:79060231-80390231 GCA_028554795.2 Sinohyriopsis cumingii | reverse complement strand
AATGACTTATCAATAGTTTGTATCACGTATAATAAAAATTGGAGAATACAAATTTTGTTGTTGGTAACCAAACGGATCAAATTAGGATACTGAAAAAAGAAATATTATCAAAAATGGTTCTCAAGCTAAAATGAGAACCATATACATTCAACCCGGCAATTTAAGTGTTGCTCGATCTTTTCAAATCGAGATCAGGAAAATCGTCCAGACAGGTCCGGAAATTTTCTACACTACTACATGGGTTAACGGGTTCCTCATCCGTAGGCAACAACAAGGTTGCACTTCATCCAGATGAAATCCGCCATTCCCTTTTCGCAGTCATGAGTACTTGTCGGTCTCAACGTTGATACTGGACTATTAATAACCGGTCATTGATAAATCCGAGCTTAAGTCTTCGGACTCGATTGCTAGGTAGTTGGGTCGCCGCGGGCTGCTACACTTGTATATGGTCGTGCTACCTTTTCTTCTATTTTATTGGATAGTGACGGTCCACGTACAGCATGCTTTTTCCGCTCCCTTTTCCCTCCTTGTCGATTTAGTGACCAGCGCTCTGGAGTATTTTTCCCGTGACGGTCTTTGTTTTCCAGCGAAGTTATTCAGCACTGCTCTTTGCTGTCCACTGATAACCCTTGTTCTCGTTTGGCTGGTGGCTCATCATTACTCTATTCTTAGTAGTTGACTCATCACGTGGACGCTCTGATCTGCTGCTCTACTATGTTCACGGGACGACGTTCCCTGGTTGAATAATGATGTAGCCAGACTGAACTGAACTGAATAAGAATTATAGTCGCTTACGCGTACTAGTGTTTTTGCGAATAGTTAAGTCTCGAATGTCGAGACTTTCAACTGGTCGGGACTGTAGGAATGGAGCCACCACAGTCGTGCTATTATGAGTGAATGTCGGACTGGGAAATGCTATAACAAAGCTCACTTGCAGTGTCCACTTCCCGCTATGTATAACAATATACATACAAAGTCAAACAAAACGCAAAAAGTAACCATACAAAAATGGAAAACAAAGCAAGCCAATTGGGACCTCGTCCAACAAACCTTGAGCAAGATACAACTAGAACTTCAAAGTAACGATGCAAATCAATAATATCACAACATAACCCAAGCTATGAATGAAGCAGCACAAAACAGAATACCTGAAACAAGCAGGAAATCCAACACTAATAGTATACAATGGCGGACAGACAACTGCCGCATAGCCATCAAGGATAAAAGAAAGCCCTCAAACGTTTTAAACACACAAAACTAGCTTCGGACTTTATAATATATAAGCAAAAGAAAACAACACAAGAACAGATATAAGGGAAGCAAAAACTAATTCGTGGCGAGCATACTGCTCCACACTCAAAAATCATATCAACTCAAAAGAAGTCTGGGCAAAAGTCAAAGCCATGAAAGATAAGATACCGGCAACATCACCAAAATATCAGGAACCGACACCAACCAGAACAAAGCAGAATAACTGGCACGCATTTTGCTAATCCCAGCAGTAATAACAATCATACCCAAAAATGTATGGAGCAAAGACAGGCACTCGAAGAATTCCCTCACATATTCACAGACAAAACCAACAGTAACTCACCACTAAATGACCCATTCAACATCGATGAATGGAGAAAAGCACTATTTAACACACACACACACACACACACACAAAATCCCAGGTGAAGACTACATCGGCTATGACATCTAAAAACATCTCCCGATAAATATGCAAAGAATCATACTTGACATGATAAAGCTAATATGGCACACTGGAAACATACCCACATTATGGAAACAAGCAGTGGTCATAGCCATACCTAAACCAGGAAAAGACCCCAAAAACATAACATCATATAGACCCATCTCCTTGACTAATACCATCTGCAAAGTCATGCTAACAATGATCAACAACCGGCTAAGGCACCACCTAGAACAAAACTACCTACTTACTGAAAATCAAAGTCGATTTGGAACCAAACGCTCCACCATTGATCATCTAATTTGACTAGAAGCCAGCATTAAATTTGCCTTCGATGCCAAATGGATAAAATATATTCACTTGATTGTGGTATTCCTGGACATCAAAAAAGCGTTTGATGTGGTCTGGACTAAAGGCCTCATCTCCAAACTCAATCAATTCGTAATAACAGGAAGAATGCACAGTTGGATCTCAAACTTCCTAACGGGGATGCAAATCAAAACCAGGGTAGGCTATGCACTCTCCGAGACTTACACTCTGGACAACGGAACTCCCCAGGGACGCGTAATAAGTCCAACACTGTTCAACTTCATGATCGACAACCTCTGCAACAATATTGCCAACAAACTAGTCGAACTGTCCCAATTTGCTGATGATAGTGGAATATGGAAGGCAGGCAACCCCAACAGCCAAAACATCAAGCAATTACAGCAAAGCCTAGACGCCATCGGCAAATGGGCAGACAAATATGGATTCAAAATATCTTATATTAAAACAGTTGGAATGCTTTTCTCCCCGACAAACAGGAAATCTACTACATACCAAAAACTCTATATCCAAAATACACCAACCCCAATGGACCAGATCTGGTTACGTACGGGCTGGCGCTTCAGGACTCTGTGTCGTTTGCGCCTGTTTCCGGGTATCTCTCCTCTCTTGCCTCTCCCGGACTTCTGTACCACGACGGAAATGTGGTACAATAACCACCCTTCTAAACCTGGGTATCCCGATGTGACGTCATAGTGGCGACCAATCCCTACTTGCGTCACATACTGCTTTGGTCAACACATAGCTCAGTGATGGCAGACTGAAATGTTTCTACTTTGGCCCTACATTCAGATCATCAGGGATTTATAAATCGTAGTCCTACGAACTGACGGCTGAATTAATCAGTGCTCTGGACAATAGCGTCTACCAAATGTTCACCATTAAAATAATAACCTGAAGGAATTTTTAATATGTAGATACTGAAGATGGATTGCTGGCTGGTATTGTGTCCCCTAAAAACCCGATTTTAATCTTGCATTTGGGCATTCAGGATTTCCACCTGGAAAGTGTTTTGCTCTTCGGTGATGTTTTTTATTTGTGCCGGGTAAATGATTTCCACTAAAGCCACTTCCCAATGAGCTGCGTGATTTAATTGGATGGCCTGAGCTAATTTGGCCGTGTAACAGCACAAGGTGTTGTTGGGAAACACCTCCATCAAACTGTCACTGGGTAACGTTAAGTAAACTTTGTTATGGTGGCTCATAATTCCAGAGTTCTGTGACTGTCCGAGGGGTTACTGGAAGTCAGAGGTGTGTCTCCGCCCAAAATGGGGTTGTTTTTTAGAGTGGTGACTGGCACTGACACTGGACACAAGATTCCCCTTGTTCCCGTTCGAGGAGAATTTCAGTGATGGATTGGGAAGAAGGTAACCGATGCAACTGCTTAATAAAATGGTCCACAATTGTTTGTCTTCTTGTTGCAAACTCAAATTGGCAATGGCTGCACCGATGACACAATACACCACAAAGATTTGGCACAAAAAGATGATTTGCGTTTTAGGCACACATTCTCCACACCACACCCACAAGGGTGGTTTCTGTAAATCTTGCAGAGAAGAACTGGGTGAATAAGTGGTCGCTGCAGTGGTAGCAGTAGCTGAGGCTGTGTGAAAGGACATGGTGGTCACTTCTGTTTATAGTCGATGACTTTCGAAGCGTCGATCCAAGAATCAAAAGTGGGTGGATATCCTTTCCAACGTACTTTGACTTCTTTGACACGTTGTTTGCCCACTTTACGGGTTCTGCGTTCGAAAATGCTTTCGATGTCGTACACGTCGTCTTCGTTTTGGTGACACGTTGTAACGCGGGCAAGTATAACGTTCCTTTCAACACTTCTATGTTCATATCTTCCAATTTATACACGGCAGGATGACGGCCATGCACTCGTCCAGTGACAGGAAACAATTCGGTGGTCCAGTTAGGTAAGTAACTTTTGTTGAAAGTGCATTTGGTTTTGCCAATGCGCACTATATCTCCTACGGTCAACACTTCACCTTTATTGTGCACAGCCCCCGTCGGGGACGTACCAAACAGGCGATCACAAACCAGCAGTTCGTTGTCGGGAGTCACCTTTTGCGGGGCACGTCCAATGCTTCGATGGTAAGATTTGTTGTACGCTTCACCAGGTGCGGTAAGATGTCGATGTACTTCAGAGTTTATTGATGCGTAAAATATTTCCACATGTGTTCTTTCAAGGTACGTTGAAAACGTTCCACGATGCTGGCTTTGGTTTCAGGATTCTCGGTGGTAAAAAAATGAATGTCACGTTTCTTAATTCTTTTTGGACAGCTTGGTTCAGAAATTCGGTGCCATTGTCCGTTTGCCATCAAAGAGGGTGACGACCACTTTGTTTCAACACCCGTTGCAAGGCTCGCACTAATTCATTGTTCGATTTGGAAGGCAATGGCACGACCCAGGCAAATTTGGAAAAGACGTCGATGACACAAAACAAATATCTGTAGCCGCGATTGTAGGTGGCCAAATGAGAGACATCGGCTAAATCGGCTTGTCATTGATGATCGATGCCTTCCACTTGGGTGCGACTTCTGGAAAACTTGCATCGAATGGGTTTGTGTAAAGTGTAGGTAGCTTGTTCTTCTAACCATCGTTGTACTTGAGGTAAACGGAGACTTTTCAGTTGAGTTTTGGCAGCACGATACAATTTTTGAACTCCTTTGTAACCTGCAGAATGGGTTGGATCGTAGTAAATGCTCGCTAACACCTTTTCCATTTTTTTTGTGTTAATAAATGACCCACTCTTCGCTGAATGCTACTTTGAATGGGGCGAAAGGGTGGTTTAGAAACAGGTTTACGTGTCCGATCGGCCACGGGAGTAGATGTCGAAGCTAGTGGTGATGGAGGTGGTATTGGAATGGCTTTGGTTTTCTTTTCTTTTTTACTTCTGGTTTCCCTTCTTTCTTTTTCACTTCTGTCGAAGGAGCAGTGAACATCATCTTTTTAACCCAAGCTTTCATTTCTTCTCGTTGGGGTGTGGGGGAAGGGGTAAACAAGGATGCTGCAATCTTACTAGAAATGGGAGCTGCTGACGGTGTTTGAAAAACTTCCCGTATCTCTTCTTCCTCAGGTCATCGTGGGGTAACGTCTCTCGTGACCCCTGGGGATGGTAGTGATGGTGGTGGTGGTGTAGGGGATGGACTTTTCATCAAGGTCTTAAAATCTTTCTGAATGGGTAGAGCTGTTTCGTCTAAAGCTTTCTGATGAAAGAGTTACAGTCGTTGCATGAGTTGGCCGTATGTTTGCGATTTTTCTGTTTCAGAGAAATCGTGGCGATCCATCAACGACTGCAATTCGTGCTGTAACTGGGACATCTCGATCAAATTGGGAATGGGAGGCAAATGCGGGGTTCGTTGTTCTTGCCAACTATGGTATTCCATCCATCGTTTGCATGGCACTAAAGCTAGTTTTCGTCCTTCCATTCGATGTCAAGTGCCAATTCTGAGATCCTGGGACTCCAGATGTCCTTTTTATCTTGCTCCCACGAGTCCTCCCAACATGGTTGGACCAACATCTTCATTTGACAAATGGGGATTTTCTTTTGAACCATTTGGCAAAGAACGTGACGATGTTTGCCTAAGCATTGTTTCTGGTGTTTTTACAAAGGGATCGTGCCATTCAAGTCGTTCAAAAAACATTCGCACACGGTATCGATGACATTTTTGGAGGCCGTTTGAATTAGTTTTTTTTCTGGCATGGGTGGAGAAGCTTTGGACAGGACAGACAACATGTCCCCACGTTTGACTAAACGAGGAGGCAGTCCTTTCCTTTTCTTTCCTTTGGGCTTAGAAGATGGATGTTTTCTGGGGGTTAACATGTTTAGTTCTTCAGGAGCAAAAAAACACTGATACCCCTATTTTGTCGCAGCCCTTTGTTATACTGGAACGCGCGTCGCCTCTGATTGTCTTTACGTCGTATCAACTTGAGGACAGACATTACACGTCTTGCAGGGGTACGCAACGGACTAAATCGAGCCAGTTCTTGCATGGACAAATCCAGTAAACTCTGTAACATGCCCGATCTCTCTTGGACTTTGATTGGGAGCAGGTACTTTGTGAGTAGCTGCCACTGCAACCAAAGAGGAGGGTGTCCCCGTTAAGGCACGTTTTTCCTGGGTGTGCTGACAAGGCTGATCTTGGTTGCACGTTTCGGCACAAGTACGGCACAATGGAAGCGTCAGTTTGCCTTGACAATGGTGAGGTAACACGGGATGTTACAAGTCCGTGAGAGTTAAGACTTTACATTTAATCAAGCCTTCGTATTGTCGAATGTGGTCCAGGTCAACGTGTTCTGTCATCAATTGGGGGTGCCCTGTAGGAAAGCGACAATATTTGCGCACGTAAGGATACAGCGAACACACGTCCAAGTATTTGATTTCTTCTCCTTTCTCTTCGTCGGCTTGGTACAGCAAACAGGTGGCATTTGTCCTTCCTCCGTACAAACTGTCCCTTGGGTTCAGGGGGTCCATCAACTTGTAACTTTCCACGATGAATTTAAACTCGGGATCAGTTTTCAAACGGTGATCGTACTCGTGTTCCCACATTTGCACCATTTGCTATACTTGCTGTTCTAACTTAAAGCGTCGCTGACAAGTGGTCTCATACAAGTCTTCCAAGGTTTGTTGTAAAAACGGATTTTTAGTGTTACGTTCAGGGTAGCAGACGGGACATCCCTGAAATAAGCAACCGTTAAACTCGTACACAATCTTGGGGTTTCCTAAGTCTCAGCCATCTACGTTTCGTCGATGTGGTCTAAGATCCAATGAGCGAAATCGGCTAGCGTGTTCGGTCCAAGAAAGAGTTTTTCACGTCCTCCAGGAATCTTGCTGCAGTGAGGACAATGACTAAAGATAGGCTCTTGGATGCACTTCTCGCATGTTCGGTGAGCCACGCAGACATTAGGAATGTGAATGCCGGTCTCTTGCATGCATTAAAAATCGAAAAAGATGAAATTCCCTTTCTTCTTATGGTCATCATTTTGCTCTTGTTGGGGTTGGTATGTTTAGATGTAGCATTGATGTTCCAAGGCCACGATTTGGTGACAAATGTGACATCGTTTCTTTCCTGAACGTACGTTTGCCTTGGCAGTATTGGTACGTATGCCTTGTCCACAAGTAGGGCACAATCGCAGCAGTTGACAAGCATATTTCCGCTGTAAACCTTGCGTCTTTAGATGTTGTTGGTAACAGTCAGGGCTGACAAACGTGCGCTGACAAGTAGGGCAATGCACTCGTTCTTGTCCTTTGTCCAGACAGGGTTGAGAGGTCAAACATCCTGAGCATTTCGAACCATAATGCTTGTGTTGCTCTCGATTGTTATAGCCATAGTCACATTTCTCACAGTAATAACCGTATCCCAGGAATCCGGTGATACTCGTAATGGCATAGAAATGCTCGTCGTGATGATAGACGTGAATGTATTTTCATCTTTAAAATATTGGCCTCGAAACAACAGAGGCCCGCGCACTTCTTTAGGGTACACTTTCAAGGTGTAGCGTGGATCTAGGGCATCTTGCAATTTTTGCACTTCAGGAATGCCACAAGGTGTGTCTTTGGACAGGCAGGCTTGTTGTAACAGGAGTTCTGCTTCTGTTCGTTGCTTGGCTCGATCCGATTGTCGAATAGTTTTACAGGCTCTTTTCCATTCTGCCGTGTCGTTCTTGTCGGCATACGTTCGTCCACCACGATAGCCCTCGCTAAACACATCTGGTGTTGAGGGTTGTTAATTTTGACGAGGCTACGCTTAATGCTGCGAAGGTCGTCCACCAATAACACCTTTTTGCGTTGTCCGGTCCCTTGAGGAGGAGAGACGTGGGTCATAAACATTGTCGCTTTTCCATCGGTGATGTCTTTCTGGTCGTTGGTTTGTTGTACGTGTTGTATCTTGTCCATGACCTTGGAACGTGTCAGTTATGCGGGACTGCTAAACTCGATCCAAACAGGGGATTTCAAACCGTCGTGATGTATGGAAAGTCTCAAGCGATCGTCTTCTTTGGCTTGATATTGTCGCTTTAGTGTGGTTAGCAAAGAATCCCACATCTCGGTGATGAAGCCCCCTGCTTTCGGACTTGAAATCTTTAAACTTCACCCTGTATGTGTAAGCCGTGGTTCTAAATATTCTAGAGGAGTGCTTTTCCGTCTCTCAAATATGATAGTTATTTTCAGGGTTTACTAAGGGTGGTGAACTTTGGTTAGATGAAGACTCTCTGGGTCTGGATTCTGGTTCACTCATGTCATCTTCAAAATCACTGGCATGAATTTATACGAAGCGATAGATCATGTTTCTGCCTCTTACTTTCTTCTTTCTTCTCGAATTGATTCGATCGTTTCATCTTGACTGCAAAAGGTCAAATGACCACATGTTAATCACCATGGGCCACTTTATATCCATGGCAGACCAGCGTATATATATATATATATATATATATATATATATATATATATATATATATATATATATATATATATATATATATATATATATATATATATATATATATATATATATATATATATATATATATAAAGGGTGTGTGTCTTGTCCATCCACTATTCATTTCACTCTCAAACCGAGCAGAACGATGGAAGACCCTACACAGATCGAAGTTTTCATCAGAGCTTTGCGAGTGATCATCAGAAAATTTTCTTCAGACAAGCCAACGGACTACTCACCCTCCTTTCGAGATTAAAGTCAAGATACTTGCTATATCTGTAAGAATAAAGGGCATATGTCTTCAGAGTGTCCAGACCGTCAAAAAAGCAAAACATGGGTTAGAAGAGACAAAAGTCAAGATACCTTTTATCATTGTCAAGAAAAAGGACATTGGTCTCCAGATTGCCCTAAGAAACAACAGGAGCAAGAAGAAGAAGAGGGGGGTTATGGAGAGGAAGAAGAGGTAAGTAGTGAAGAGGGATACTATACGTACAATGGGAATTAGCATTACAGACCCCCTTGGGAACATATACGTACAATGGAAATTTAACATGGAGAAAAATCGTGGGAACATATACGTACAAGGGGAATTTAACATGGGAATAAATCGTGGGAACATATACGTACAAGGGGAATTTAACATGGGAATAAATCGTGGGAACATATACGTACAAGGGGAATTTAACATGGCGAAAAATCGTGGGAACATATACGTACAAGGGGAATTTAACATGGGATTTTTTTTAAAAAAATTTTAAAAAAAGGGGTAGGCAATGGAAAGGCTATCTCTTTTCGAGAAATATGGCTGGCCCTGAAAAGGGCCTTTGGGTTTATGTTAATGTATTCATTAACATAAATGGCACCGCATTGGTCTTCTTCTTGTCCTTAGGCTGCGTCTCACTGTTGGCCCGTAAATTAGCACTCTTTTCAGGCATCCTTGCCTCTCCACGTAGATCCTACGTATCCACAGGCTGGTGTTTGTCCTGTGGACAACGGTCCACTTGGATCGGACATACATGAGCAAGTCTGTCCGAAACATCATGGAAGACACAAGGGTGGATGACTCAACTGTGGTCCACATCTTGAAGCGACGAGAACAGGTGAATCAATGCACTGAACTGCGCTTATTTATACGCAGAGGTAGGATTGAAACGGATTGAGTTCATTCACCAATCCGAACACGCGTTACAGAATTCAGTCAGCCCGCATCCAATCCGAAGAGAACAGTCTGTGACGTCACGTAGTCTATATAGATTCGCTAGCGCTTGTGTGTAGTCAATCTATGCAGCAGTGATTCAACATGACGGAAACTCAGAAAACGATCCAATGGGGTGCACCAACAGGGGAGACCGCCCAAGGGAACCCGGACTTACTTTCAGAAGAGGTGAATTGGGATTTTGTGGATTTTCTCTCCTCGCAAGAATTTGTTCCGGAACCTTCGTTACCTTCTTCATTACCGCAAGTGGAGAATTTTAGACAGAGACAGAAAGAAGAATTGGAGAAATTTATACAACGACAAAAGGAAGCGGAACAAGCTTTTCTCCTACAGCAGCAAGAAGAAGAGGTAAGAAAAAAACAACAGCAACAACAGCAAGAAGAAGTAGCAGCAAAGAAACAAGAGGGTGAAAATCAAACGGTCACGGTACTGTTGGACATTTTAGCGGAGTTAAGAAGTCTGAAACAAATGTATCAGACTTCTTTATTACGACCGAAGAGAATACGACCTTCCCGAGCTAAACACGTCAACCCTGTGACTAAGCCTACCGTACCACCCTTAGTGATTTCAACCCAATCATCATCAACATTACGCAGTTCAGAAGTAGGCCTTGGCCGTGGCAAAGGCATAAGGCAGTTAAAGTTGATTGCTTAAACTCACCCCTACACCATAAATAAAAAAGGCCCTTTTCAGGGCCACCCACATTTCTCGAAAAGAAATACAATTTCAATTTGCCAATAACTCAAAAAAAACCCCACCCATTTTACCCTTATAGTACGTGTCTGTGTATGAGTGCGTGAGTGTAGCTTCTTATTTTAAAATCAAAACTCAAAGACACTTACCTTATATCATTCATTTATTCTTTTCTCCATTTTTTACAATCCAATTCACAATTCTCAACACAACACTTTAATTAAAAGTTCATTGACTTCTTCTGTCTCCTTGTTTAGTCTCTCTGTTTTTTGAATTTCTTCACTGTTACACTCTTTTCCTCTTCTTCCTCCTCACTTTCTTCCCTTCTTCTTTTCTTCTCCTGTTTCTTTTTCTTCACCTGTCTGCTTTCTTCCTCTGAAGAATCCCTCTCTTCCTCTGAAGAACCCCTCTCTTCTTCTGAAGAATCCCTCTTTTCTTCTGACTCCTCTTGTTTCTTTTTTGGGCAATCTGGAGACCAATGTCCTTTTTCTTTACAATAATAACAGGTATCTTGACTTTTGTCTTTTTTAGCCCCTGTTTTTGTTCTTTTTTGACGGTCTGGACACTCTGAAGACCAATGCCCTTTCTTCTGACAGATATAGCAAGTATCTTGACTTTTATCTCGAAAGGAAGGAGAGTAGTCCGTAGGTTGGTCTGAAGAGAATTTTCTAATGACCCCTCGCAAAGCTCTGACGAAACGTTCCATCTGGTTAGTCTCTTCCATCGTTGTGCTCGGCTTGAGAGTGAAATGAATAGTGAAAGGACAAGACACACACCCTTTTATATACGCTGGTCTGCTATGACTATAAAGTAGCTCATGGTGTTTGAACTTGAGTCATTTGACTTTTTGCTTTCAAGATGAAACGATCCCATTCATTCGAGAAGAAAGAAGAAGAAAGTAAGAGGCAGAAACGTGATCTATCGCCTCGTACCAGGGCTGAAATCTTGGCACAAATTCATGCCAGTGATTTTGAAGAGGACATGAGTGAACCAGAATCAGAACCCTCTAAACCAAGTTCACCACCCTTAGTCAACCCTGAAAAGTACTATTCCATTCGAGAGACGGAAAAGCGCTCCTCTAGAAAATTTAGAACCACGGCTTACAAATACACGGTGAAGTTTAAAGATTTCAAGGCTGAAGTGCCGTTAGAGAAAGCAGAAGTGTTCATCACTGATGTGTGGGATTCTTTGCTCACTGCACTCAAGCAACAATGTCAACCCAAAGAAGACGATCGCTTGAGACTTTCCATACAACACGACAGTTTGAAATCCCCTGTTTGGATCGAGTTTAGCACCCCTGCAGAATTGACCGCTTCCAAAGTCATGGACAAGATTCAACACGTGCAACAATCTAATGACCAGTTTGACATCACCGATGGAAAAGCCACATTGGACATGACCCACGTCTCTCCTCCTCAAGGGACCGGACGCAAAAAGATGTTATTGGTGAACGATCTTCGCAGCATTAAGCGTAGCCTTGTCCAAATTCACAATCCTCATGACCAGATGTGTTTAGCCCGTGCCATCGTGGTGGGACGAACCTATGCCAACAAGAACGACACGGTAGAATGGAAAAGAACCTGGAACACTATTCAACGTTCCTATCGAGCCAAACAACGAAACGAAGCAGAACTCCTGTTACGACAAGCTGGCCTGTCCAAAGAAACACCCTGTGGCATTCCTGAGATGCAAAAATTGCAAGATGCCCTAGCTCCACGATACACCTTGAAAGTGCACCCTCAAGAAGTGCGCGGGTCTCTGTTGTTTCGAGGGCAAGATTTTAAGGACGGAAAATACATTCACGTTTATCATCACGATGACCATTTCGATACCATTACCAGTATCACCGGATTCCTGGGATACGGTTATTACTGTGAGAAATGTGACCATGGTTATAATAATCGAGAGCAACACAAGCATTGTGGATCGAAATGCTCAGGATGTTTGGCCTCTTCACCCTGTCTGAGCGAAGAACCAGTGTCTTGTTCAACTTGTCTGCGCACGTTTGTCAGCCCTACCTGTTACCAACAACATCTGAAAACGCAAGGTTCACAGAAGAAATGTGCTTGTCAACTCCTGAGATTGTGCCCTACGTGTGAACAAGTCATACGTACCAATAATACCAAGGCACACGTATGTTCAGGAAAGAAAAAATGTCACATTTGTCACCACATCGTGGACTTGGAACACCAATGTTACGTGCAAAAATACCAACCCCCACCAGAGAAAGAGGACGGTCACAAGAAGAAAGGCAATTTCATCTTTTTCGATTTCGAATGCATGCAAGAGACTGGCATTCACATTCCTAATTTCTGCGTGGCTCATCGAGCGTGCGAGAAGTGCATTCAAGAACCTATCTTCAGTCATTGCCCTCACTGCAGCAAGATTCCTGGAGGGCGTGAAAAAATCTTTCGGGGACCAAAGACGCTAGACGATTTTGCCCAATGGGTCTTAGACCCCATTGACAAGACGTGGAGCCAAGAGGACATCGAACTTTACGGAGATTGTCATCGTCATGCCACGGTGATGGCTCACAATTTCTCCGGATACGATGGACAGTTTCTTTTGAGGTACTATACGGAACAAGGCACCGAACGTCCTAAAGTCACTTTGAACGGAGCCAAAATCATTTTCATGCAAGTGGGACAAGTACAGTTTAAAGATTCGATGAGTTACTTGGCCATGCCTTTGAGTCGAATGCCTAAAACGTTTGGAATGACAGAAATGGCTAAAGGGTACTTTCCACACTTTTTCAATACGGAAGCCAATCAACACGCCGTTCTACCCCATTTACCTGAGGCTCACTATTACGACCCCGACAACATGCGTACCGAACAACGAGAAGCTTTCTACGCTTGGTACCAGGCTCACGCCTCGGACCCTTTCGACTTTCAGGAAGAAATGCTAAAGTATTGTCGTTCCGACGTGGACATTTTACGGCGTTGCTGTGGAAAATTTCGAGAACTGTTCATGGAACACGGAGGGGTCGATCCTTTGAAAGAAGCTTGCACCATTGCCAAAGCGTGTTCCTTAGTGTATCGACAACGATTCATGCCTGAAAACACCGTGGCTGTCATCAGCCCTCAAACGACCAACTTTGTCAAACGTCAATACTCGGTCAAAGCCCTACGCTGGTTACATTACTTGTGCGACAAGGAAGACAAGTGGATTCAGCATGCTCGCAACGGAGGGGGCGAAAAGACCATCGGAACGTATTCGGTCGATGGCTGGGACTTAGAAAACCCCAAGATCGTGTACGAGTTTAACGGTTGCTTATTTCACGGATGTCCCGTCTGTTACCCTGACCGTGGCACTAAAAATCAGTTTTTGCAACGAACCATGGAAGACTTGTACCAGGACACTTGTCAGCGACGCCTAAAGTTAGAACAGCAAGGATACCAAGTGGTGGAAATGTGGGAACACGAGTACGATCACCGTATGAAAACCGATCCCGAGTTTAAACGCCTCGTGGAAAGTTACCAGTTCATGGACCCGCTGAACCCGAGGGATAGTTTGTACGGAGGAAGGACCAATGCCACCTGTTTGCTGTACCAAGCCGACGAAGAGAAAGGAGAAGAAATCAAATACTTGGACGTGTGTTCGCTGTATCCCTACGTGTGCAAATATTGTCGCTTTCCTGTAGGGCACCCACAATTGTTAACGGAACACATCGACCTGAAAAACATTCGACAATACGAAGGCTTGATCAAGTGTAAAGTTTTGCCTCCCACGAACCTATACCATCCCGTCTTACCTCACCATTGTCAAGGCAAACTGATGTTTCCCTTGTGCCGTACTTGTGCCGAAACGTGCAACCAAGACCAACCTTGTCATCACAGCCAGGAAGAACGGGCCTTGACGGGAACCTGGGTCAGCGTAGAATTGTTCAAAGCTCTGGACATGGGATACCAACTGTTAGAAGTGTACGAAATTTGCCACTTTCCCAAGACACAACAATATCGCAAGGGTGACCCCACGCAGAAAGGCATTTTCGCCGACTACGTGGATGCCTTTTTGAAACTGAAGCAAGAAGCCAGCGGCTATCCTTCCTGGTGTCACACTCCCGAAGACCAAATACAATTCAAAGAGAAATACTACGAACAAGAAGGCATCACTTTAGACCACATCGAGAAAAACGAAGGCAGGCGATCGTTTGCCAAAGTGATGTTAAATTGCTTGTGGGGTAAAATGGCACAACGACCGTGTTTACCCAAGACGGAATATTTGACAGAACCTTCCCGCTACTTCCAGATGATTCACGACAAAACCAAATACATGAAACACGTGGACGTCGTTCGAGAGAATTTGATCTTGGTCAATTACGAAGAAGATCTGGATTTTGTACAAGACGACCCTTTTGGAAATGTCATCATTGCGGCTTACGTGACAGCCCATGCTCGCTTAAAATTGTACGAAGCTTTAGAACTGTTAGGGGAACGCGTCCTGTACTTTGACACGGACAGTTGCATTTACATCCATCACCCGATTCAACATCACCCTAACATCGAAGGAGACCGTTTAGGAGCCTGGACAGACGAGCATCCCGACGACAAGATTTTAAGTTTCGTCAGTGGCGGTCCCAAAAATTACGGCTACGAATACCGTGACCCACAAGGAGAAGTGCACACGACGTGCAAAGTGAAAGGACTGACTCTGAATTATCGTACCAGTCGTGTGGTCAACTTTGGGGTATTGAAAGAAGCCTTGCAATCGGGAGAGGATGGAAACTTTAAAGTGACCACCTACCAACCGAACAAGATTGTACGTTTACCCACTCACCACATCGTCAGTCGACCCTTGGAAAAAGTCTATCAAATCGTGTACCAGAAGCGAGTTCGACTTCCCAATCATTTCACCTTACCGTACGGTCACGTCGGTATTGGTCTGTATATAAAAAAGGAACCCTAGGCAAGATCGATAGTTCATTGTGACTACCAAGACCGAGCGAACAAGATGAATACTTTGAAAGAGGCATCGTTCCAGTTTGGGGATTGTAAAAAAGTTGTATCTTCCTCTAGTGTGACTAATATTGGATGGATAAGACCCAGGCATTGCGACGGAAAATGTCCGGAAGGAAACTGCGATTGTCCATGTGGTTACCATTGTAATTGCGTAACGGAGTTTGCAGACGAGTGCGATTGTGAGCCTTGCGATGGGACCGATGCTGTACGTTGTGACCTGAGCGATGCCGTAAAGCATCATGGGAACTTTGTTCTCACTGCCCCTGTCATGGAAAGTGATGCTGTGCGTGTCAAACCTGAGGGATGCGAAAGCGATGCCGCTCGTCCTCTTAGACATTTTACCGGGTTTAAAGGGGAATGTCGACCTTCACGTCTACCCCCCTACGGATGTCATCCAGCCCTGAGCAAACTCCTGTTCCTGTCACCCAACCCTCATCGAAACGAACCTGTGAAAAACGAATATTCGTTTCCTGTGCGTTTGTCGGAATACTGCGACTTTGAAAATCGTCTTCAATCGTTCAAAGGAAAATGGCCAAAGTATCTGGGAGGACCGACCCCCGAAGAATTAGCCAGAGCCGGATTTTTCTACTTGGGCGAAGGAGATAAAGTCAAGTGCTTCAGTTGCGGTGTGTCACTTCACCACTGGGAACCGCAAGATTCGGCCTACGTAGAACATGCTCGATGGTCACCGAATTGTCATTACTTACCCTTAGTGGGACCGAGACATTGAAGTAACTTCTTACCATAATAATCTGTTCATGGATACTTTACAAGAGAACATTCGTGCTTTGCCTGTGGAGTTGAGAGAACGCATCTATCGAGAGCTGGTCAAAATACAAGTGAAACGTAAAGAACAATTGCATCCGTTACGTCACCGGTGTTTGAACCACTGGTACCTGAAGGCTATACAAGGATTGATTCAATTGAAAGTGTTCCATCGGACAGACATTGATCAACGATCCTCTAGTTTTAAAAAGGATTGGTTTGGTATGGACGATTGTAGTTACATCATTGTAAACGTACTGCATCGAATTCCAGAGGAAGAGTTAACGAATTACCAACATCTTGAACACAATGTCAACTTGGTGAAAGAGGAAACTTCTGAACGAATTGTAATGTGTAGATTAGTGACTCAACGATTTAAATTCGACACTGAAGTAAAACCATGTTTGTGCAAAGAGTACATTTCTTGTGTCAGACCAAAGAGGATTTAGTATGACCTATTCATGGATACTTTGCTAGAGAACATTCGTGCTTTGCCTGTGGAGTTGAGAGAACGCATTTACCGAGAACTGATCAAAATACAAGTGAAACGCAAACTCAAAGTGATTCATCCGTTTTTAAATTATGCTCTGTTCCAAAGTACAAGAAGACTGATTATGAGTGGATATTACATTAGGCACAAAGTTAAACGAGGCTATTGGCTACCACCCAGTGATTCCAAAAACAGTGTATATACTTATGGATACTTTACAAGAGTACATTTTGGGCTTGCCTGAGGAGTTGAGAGAAAGGATTTACCGAGAGTTGGTGAAAATACAAGTGAAACGTAAAGAACAATTGCATCCGTTACGTCACCAGATCTTTAACCACTGGTACCTGAATGGTATAAGAGGACTGATTCGTCAGAAATTTTTTCACTGGTCAGACCTTGTTGAATACTTTCAGTATATGAATGATGATGATGGGCTAGACGTTCGTAATTTTGGTTACTTGGAGATTCACTTACTGCAACGTATTGAGGAAGACGAGTTAAAGGATTACCAACATTTGTTACATGGAATCTGCTTAGAAAAAGACGAAACATCTAGACAAACTCTGACGTTTCAGTTACAGTATGTAACATTTAAATTCCCTACTGGAGAACGAACGTGTTTGGTTAGAAATTACCTTTATTGCTTCCGAAACAAAGACACTATAAAATCAAGTTGCCATGCCACGGATTATGTCACATATCATTCAACAGATTCCGTGGAAGGAACTCAATGACCATATTCAAACCGTGGATCATTACCATCAATTATTACAAGAACTTTATCCATTCAATTTGGGACGACAAGTGGTGTGTGTCTTAGTGACTTGTTTTCTGGGATTTCGTTTACCGGCCGATTCTTTGTGGACTCTTTACGATCAGTACTTACCACCTCCATGGCCTTAAATGGTCACGAAAAACTCCTTTTGCTCAAAGCCTTGCGGTTTCATCTGGATACTTCTCGACCTCAACAGGAAAAAAAGATTCGTCAACTTTTAGCTACCCAAGACGTGTATGACGATGTGTGTGTAGCTTGTGACTTACACCCTCATTGGACAGATGTTCGTGACTGGAAAAAAGGGGGTTTTGAGGCTTGGACCCAAGAAGTGGCCCAGTATGCACAAGAGTTGTTCAAGGAAAAAAGTTACTTTTCAACCTGTGTTAGTGACGGTGCCAGAAGAACCCGTCACCGAGAACAACCACTCGCTTCAGGACAGGACTGTCATGGACATTCCTGAAAGGTCATTCCGGGAGGACACTTGTGTGACAATACCTCATGTAGAGACTGTAAGAACATTACACACTGTCCCTAGGACATCTTGGTTACCCAAAACATGTTGTACAGACACTTGTTTATATTCCACTTTGATCGCTTTGCTGTGTTTTATATTCCTGTACATCACTATTTGGGTTGTATGTATTTTTGTCTTTCGTGTTCATATTTGAAACATTCAATAAACGTGTTCTGAAAAAAGTATATAAACTCTTGTCTTGTTTGTTTTTCGTGTCACAAGTGACATTTCTCACACCATGGCTACCTCTACTGTCTCTGCTCCCTCTTCCTCTACTGTCAAAGTCATCGACGAACACTTAGATCGTGCCAGTTGGGAGGCTTTGTATCTTCGCCATCCCTTTAACATGCTCATTGCTGGACCTAGCGGTACAGGCAAAACCGAATTCGTCAAACGTTTGATCGAACATAAACATCATTTGATCGATCGGCCCCCTCAACGGATCGTGTGGTGTTACAAAGAGTGGCAATCGGCGTACAGCCTCTTGCGAGAAAGTCAAGGCGATTCCATCGTGTTTGTGGAAGGCATTCCTAAAGAAGACGACGGCATCGTCTCTGACTCCCGTCAAACCCATTTGGTCATTTTCGACGACATGTTAGGAGAAGACGAAGAAGAAATTAAATTGTGGTTCACGCGCAAAGGGCATCACCGTAATGCCAGTGTCGTTTACATCACCCAAAATTTGTTTCAACAAAGTAAAGCCCATCACACCATCAGTCTCAATGCGCATTACGTGGTCTTGTTTAAAAGCCCTCGAGATAAATCGCAAGTGCAAGTCTTAGCCAAACAGTTAGGAACGCCTTGGCTGACTCAGGCGTACGACGATGCCACTCAAACTCCACACGCCTATTTACTCGTCGATTTGAAACCTACGACCCCCGAGGATTTGCGATTTCGTACCCACTTGTTTCACCACTGGTGCCAAGACGGAGGGCCTGTCCTGTACACGTCTCCGTCCTCGACTTCATTTCACTCCCCATGAAAAAAAATCTATAAAAACCTCAGACCCTTTTTCGTCTGTCTCACACAGTGTGAACATGACGTCCCTTCAGTCGCATCTTCCCGTCAAATTGATTCGTGCCTTGTATGGCATCAGTCGAGAAAAAGATCCACAAACACGAGCTCGTGTCTTAGAAGCTAGTCTCAAAGAAGTCTTACGATGGTTCACGGTGACGGCACGTCAATTACTCCAAGGAATCATTCAGATTCCTCATCAAACCCAACGCTTTTTCGATCGAAACAAAGTCGCTTTGGTCCAACTGGCCGATCCCCGCATCGACACTCAAACCAAAAAACAAATCATTTTGAAACCTGGAGGGAGCGGTACTCTAGGAGGGGTCATCATTCGCTCGCTCTTAAGATGGGATCCTAATGCCCCCAAAGTTATCCCCAAGACAAAAGTCCAACGAAGCCCCAAGAAGAAAAAGAAAAAGACCAGGTCCCCAAAAAGAACTTCTCCAGTGGCAGGACCCTCCTCTTACCAGACACCACCACCCCGGAAAAATAAAAGAAGCCCCCAGAAAAAGAAACAGAGAAAAAGTCCCCAGAAAAAGAAAAGTCCACAGAAGAAAGCTAGTCGCAAGAGAGGCACTTCGGCCAGGACGCAACCTTACACTCGCAAGCCACGACCTGCCACGGCAGTGACTGCGTCTCCGGCAGCCTCACGTTTGTCCACTTCTCCGTTGATGTCACCAGGAACTGAAGAGTACTTGGAGACGTTGATCACACCAAGAACTTCTCCGTTGATGACCCCCAAAAGAACTTCCCCAGTGGCAGGACCTTCCAATTTAGCGGCAGTGGCTGCTGCTCACAAAGTACCTTCTCCCAAAATCAAAGTCCATGAAAGATCGGGCATGTTACAAAGTTTACTGGATTTGTCCAAGCAAGAACTGGCTCGATTTAGTCCGTTACGTACCCCTGCACGACGTGTCATGCCTGTCCTCAAACTAATACGCCGTAAAGACAATCAGTGGCGACGCGTTCCAGTATAAAAAAGGCCTGTGACCGAGTAGGGTATCAGTGTTTTTAGGTGCTCCTAAAGACTCAAAGATGTCACCCTCCAGAAAACCCCAAGGAAAGAAAAGGAAAGGACTGCCACCACGTTTAGCCAAACATGGGGACCTGTTATCTGTCCTGTCCAAAGCTTCTCCACCCCTACGAAAAAAACTCATTCAAACAGCCTCCAAAGAGGTCATCGATACCGTGTGCGAATGTTGTTTGAACGTTTTGAAAGGCACGATCCCTTTGTCCAAACACCAGAAACAATGCTTAAGCAAGCATCGTCACGTTCTTCGCCAAATGGTTCGAAAGAAAATTCCCATTCGTCAAAAAAAGAAGATGTTAGTGCAACGTGGAGGCATTTTGCCTCTCTTGTTAGGCCCCATACTGAAAGGAGTCTTGGGAACCATGTTGGGAGGACTGGTGGGAGCAAGATAAAAAGGCCTTCGGAAGTCCCAAGATCTCAGAATTGACCCCTGACAACCCCATGGAAGGACGAAAACTAGCTTTAGTGCCTTACAAACGATGGATGGAATACCATCGGTGGCAAGAACAACGCACCCCGCATTTACCTCCCAATCCCAATTTGAGCGAAATGTCCCAGTTACAACACGAATTGCAGTCCTTGATGGATCGCCAAGATTTGTCCGAAACAGAAAAATCGCAAAAGTACGGTCAACTCTTGCAACGACTGCAACTCTTTCACCAGAAAGCTTTAGACGAAACAGCTCTACCCACTCTGAAAGATTTTAAGACCTTGATGAAAAGTCCAGCACCATCACCAGTACCAGTACCAGTACCAGTACCGGTGGTCAAGACAGAAAAAGGAAAAGAAGAAGAAGAAGGGTTTCAAACTCCACCAGAAAAAGTACGCAAGTTAACAACACCACCTACCTCCAGAATTGGATGGATTAAAAAGATGATGGCCACCCCTTCTTCCTCACAAGAGAAAAAGAAAGTGAAGACAGAAGTGAAGACAGAAGTGAAACAAGAACCGATATCCCCTGCTCAGACATCCTCCTCCTCCTCTTCGACACCTATTGCTGGCCGCACACGCAAAGCATTGCAATCCAAAAAAATACCCCAAGAGAAAAAGAGTAGCCTCTTCCAAGAGTGGGTGCCTTATTAAGACACCAATCAACACAAAAATGGAAAAAGTCTTAGCTAGCATTTACTACGATCCCTCGCATCCTGCAGGTTACGCAGGAGTTCAAAAATTGTATCGTGCTGCCAAAACGCGACTGAAAAGTCTCCGTTTACCTCAAGTGCAACGATGGTTACAAGAACAAGCTACCTACACTTTACACAAACCCATTCGACGCAAGTTTGCCAGAAGTCGCACCCGAGTGGAAGGCATCGATCATCAATGGCAAGCCGATTTAGCCGATGTCTCTCATTTGGCCACCTACAATCGTGGCTACAAATATTTGTTTTGTGTCATCGACGTCTTTTCCAAATTTGCCTGGGTCGTGCCTTTGACTTCCAAATCGAGCAGCGAGTTAGTGCGAGCCCTGCAACGGGTGTTGAAACAAAGCGGTCGTCACCCTCTTCGATGGCAAACGGACAAAGGCACCGAATTTCTGAACCAAGCTTTCCAAAAAGAATTAAAGAAACGTGACATTCATTTTTTTACCACCGAGAATCCCGAAACCAAAGCCAGCATCGTGGAACGTTTTCAACGCACTTTGAAAGAACGCATGTGGAAATATTTTACGCATAACCACACTCTTAAGTACATCGACATCTTACCGCACCTGGTGCAAGCGTACAACCAATCTTACCATCGAAGCATCGGACGTGCCCCGCAAGACGTGACTCCCGACAACGAAGTGCTGGTGTTTGAGCGCCTGTTTGGTACGTCCCCGACGAGGGCTGTCCCCAAGAAAAGTGGAGAGTTGACCGTAGGAGATTGGGTGCGCATTGGCAAAACCAAACGCACTTTCGACAAAGGTTACTTACCTAACTGGACGACCGAACTGTTTCGCGTCACTGGACGAGTACATGGCCGTCATCCTGCCGTCTATAAATTGGAAGACATGAACGGAGAAGTACTCAAAGGAACGTTTTATTTGCCCGAGTTACAACGTGTCACCAAAAAAGAAGACGACGTGTACGACATCGAAAGCATTCTCGAACGCAGAACCCGTAAAGTGGGCAAACGACGTGTCAAAGAAGTCAAAGTACGTTGGAAAGGATATCCACCCAGTTTTGATTCTTGGATCGACGCTTCGCAAGTCATCGACTATAAAAAGAAGAAGTGACCATCATGCCCTTTCACACAGCAGACGCAGCTACGTCGACCACTCCTTCTTCCCCTAGTTCTTCTGTGCAAGATTTACAAAAACAACCCTTGTGGGTGTGGTGTGGAGAACGTGTGCCTAAAACGCAAATCGTCTTTTTCTGCCAAATCTTCGTGGTGTATTGTGTCATCGGGGCAGCCATTGCCAATTTGAGTTTGCAACAAGGAGACAAACAATTGTGGACCATTTTATTGAGCAG
This sequence comes from Sinohyriopsis cumingii, assembly GCA_028554795.2. Lineage (NCBI taxonomy): Eukaryota > Metazoa > Mollusca > Bivalvia > Unionida > Unionidae > Sinohyriopsis > Sinohyriopsis cumingii. Next base: position 80,367,852 of record CM068833.1, on the reverse strand, counting down.
TTGCATCGGTTACCTGCTTCCCAATCCCTCCCTGAAATTCTCCTCGAACGGGAACCACGGGAACCTTGTGTCCAGTGCCAGTCACCACTCCAACCACAATCAGAACCCCATTTTGGGCGGAGACACGCCTCTGACGTCCAGTAACCCCTCGGAGAGCCACAGAACTCTGGAATTATGAGTCACGAAAACCAATTTTACTTAACCTTACCCAGTGACAGTTCCATGGAGGTGTTTCCCCACAACACGTTGTGCTGTTACACGGCTAAATTACCTCAAGCCATCCCCTTAGATCACGAAGCCCATTGGGAAGTGGCTTTAGTGGAAATGATTCACCCTACACAAATCCAAAACATCACCGAAAATCAAAACACTTTTGAGGTCGAAATCCTGAACCAACAATTACAAGAAGCCATGAATGACATCGGGTTTTCAGGGATCACAACAACATCCACCAGCAATCCAGCCTTCAAAATCTACACCGTGAAATTTCCAGCAGGGTTTTATTTTAGTGGCCAACATTTGGTGGACACCATTGCGGACAGGTTCGAGTTCGCCTTTGGCAAAGCCCTGAACAGAGTCAAAAAAAGTGTCACCCTGGAGTACCATAAAGTGGCTCGTCGCTTACTGATGAAATTTCAGGATACCCAAACGTTGTCCATCAGTTTTAATCGTGACTTGTTTGATATTTTAGGTGGAGACACAAAAATGGCTCCAAATTTTAAACCGAAGATCAACAGCAATACGGAATTTTACAAGTTTTTTCGATTCCCTGTAGAACTGAACCAAGGACTGAATTTGATATTCGTGTACTCCGATGTGGTGGAATACAACGTGGTGGGACACACCTCCGTGCCATTACTGCGTGTCATTCCTTTCAAAGTGGATAGTACCACGACCAATGACCAGGAAGGTGGAAACACTTACCACGTCCACCGCGAATTTGTACATCCTCATTATTTACCCGTCAGCAAGTCGTATTTGGACACAGTCAACATTGCTATAAAAGGAGATCTGGGACAAAATATTCCATTCACCAAAGGAAAAGTCAGGGTGAAACTCCATTTTCGAAAACGGTTCTCTCACGACTCGTAAGTAAGTCATGTATCCAGTGTACCAAGGGGTTGCACGACAGCGAGGACACGGTTTAGGAGACATGTTAAAATCGGCCTTTCGTTCGGTGGCCCCGGTGTTGAAACCGATGGTGACACGCGGATTGCACGCCTTGAAAGATGCGGCACTGACGCAAGGCAAAGAATTTCTCCAAAATGTCATCATCGACAAACAAAACCCTAAAGAAGCCTTCATGAGGGCAGGTAAAAATGTCTTGCTGCAAACGGGCAAAGACATTTTAGGCCGACGAGACACACCTATAAATGCCCTGCACGCTACCGAGTCAGGCATTCAGCAAGGACAAGGCAGAAAGAGACGACGAAGAAAACACCCTTTCACCAGACTTCAAGCTAGAAAGGCCAAGAAAAGAAGAACCGTTCGAGACTTAGACGTTTTCGATTATTGAAACACAGAGAAAAAATGATGCACCGAGAGTCTTGCGCTTGTTCCAAGACGGAACTGGATCTGTTTGCCATGCCCCCCACCATGATGACCATGCAAGAATCCCAATGGGTGGAATTTCACCCCGTCTCCTCATTGGCCGATTCCGCTCCCATCGAGTTTGAAATCAAAGGACAGCCCGAAGATTACATCGATTTGAATAGCAGTTACTTGTACCTGAAAGTCCAAGTTCAAGATAAGACTGGAGGTGCTATAGACACTGAGCCGGTAACTCCCGTCAACAATTTCATGCATTCCTTGTTCAGTGGAGTGGACTTGTACTTGAATAACAAACTGGTCAGCAGCAGCATGGATACTTACCCTTATCGTGCCTACCTGGAAAATCTCTTGACGTACGGAATAGACGCCAAGAACACTCATCTCAATGCCTGTGTGGTATGGGAAGCTGACGAAGCTAACGAGTTTGAAAATTTCGAAATTGATACAAAGGATAAAGACAAACCATACAATGAGGGATTTACAGAACGAAGAAACAGAATCATCGGACTCAACAAAAGTTTAGAACTGATGGATCGTTTGCATTTGGACATGTGGTTGCAAGAAAAGTATTTGCTGAACGGAGTGGATGTCCGCCTGAGACTGAATCGGAGCAGTACCACTTTCCACTTATTGGCTAATGCTGACGAGTACAAAACCAAAATCCTAGAAGCCAGACTCTACGTACGCCGTGTGGAAGTGTTACCTAAAGTGGGAAACGACATCAGTCAGACGTTGAGCAGAACAACTGCCAAGTATCCCATACGACGCGTGGAAGTGAAAACTTTCACCATTCCCAAGGGACAGCGATCCATGATCCAAGATCATCTGTTCCAAGGACAGCTACCCAAACGTTTAATCCTTGGTATCGTCGAGAATGAAGCCTTCAACGGAGCTATCAATAAAAATCCGTTCAACTTTAAACACTTTGACGTGACCAAGATCGAAGTCAGTCGCGATGGCAAGACCTTGTGTACCCGACCTTTTGAACCTGACTTTAAAAACAAGAATTACTTGAGATCGTACTTGTCCCTGTACGAAGCCACGGGACAGTTAGGAACCAACACCAGTCACGGCATTACGTACGACGATTATGCAGGAGGCTACGCTTTGTGGGCTTTCGATTTCACTCCAGACCAAGGCAGCGACGAGGGACATTTCCACCCTATAAAATCCGGCCAGATTCGTGTGGAAATTCAGTTTGCAATCCAACCAGACCCCGCTACTGCTAATCCAACGTTGAACGTCATCCTGTATGCAGAATTCGATAATACCATAGAAATCAACAGTTTGAGAGAAGTCATTCTAGATTACTAGAAACCATGGAAGATTGTTATCCCTCTTTACCTAGTGGAGAAACTTTGGAGATGGAATGTGAGGAGACCGTGGAAAAAGAAGAAGTGATCATGATGAAGTCAAGATGGCCAGAACAAGAAGCCCATTTAGTCTCCTGTTTTGCCAAACACTTGGTCGACAAAATGACGGAATTGATCAAGAAAAATTGCTATGGATGTCAAAACGATCATCCCAGTCAAATTCAACACGATAAATGCCTGATGTTGAGTCAAGAAGAAAAATTGGACGAGTATCTGGATGAAGCTTGGAGTCTCATCTCGAACAAAGACGTGTTGCACCAGTGGTATAAAGACTTGCGTGAACATTCTTGTCCACCATTAACCACTCAAGAAATCCATCGTATCGAAGCTCTCCTGAATCAGAGTGAGGAAACAGAACGAATAACCGTTTATTCGTCAGACATTTTCAAGCAAAAAGTCAGGATCGAATTGACGACTTATTATTACCTGTGAAGAAGAAGAAAAAAACACACACAAATCAATGGATACCTGGGAACTTTATTACCTTTTGAACCACAGTTCTTATACAGCTTCTTGGAATCCTGTTGTCTGTGCTAAAGATGAACTCCCTCATCGCAAACCTAAAGACCATCAAGCTTACGTGATCAACACGGACGACAGTCATCTCCCAGGAACCCACTGGGTAGCCGTCTACTTTCCTCAAGAAGGATGTGTGGAATATTTCGATTCGTACGGATTGCCCCCTTTGGAAGACGATATCATCGACTTTATGAGAAGAAATGCTCAAACCACCCGATTCAATAACGTGAAATTACAAGGCACAGATTCCTTGGTGTGTGGACAGTACTGTGTGTATTTTCTGCATCATCGCAGCCTGGGCTATTCCTTAGAACATTTAGTGACTCATTTCGATCCTCGTTCTTCTGCTAGAAACGATGTGAAAGTAGATCGATGGTTTTGTGACCATTATGCTTATCTTTTGTCTCAAGCTAGGAAACGTAGTGTCCATCAATGGCCTAATGATTTCCAACAGTGGAAATCACAATTTCATTCACAACGTTGTCAACCCTGTTTAAAGTAGATTGTTAATTGAGAAAAAAATGTTTCTGATTTGAAAAAAATGTTTGATGTTATAGTGTTGGATTATTGTTAAAAATGTTAGAGTTGTTGTTTAGTGTTAAGTGATTTTTGAATAAAAAATGTTGTGTTTGGAAAAAATGACTTTGTCTTTTGTTTAGCTATAAGAATGTTGGATTGATGCTCTTTCATTTCTTACTATCCCTCTCATGAACGTTGCGGCTCGAAAAACCGTGTGGGGGGATGTTTTCCTTCACGTCCGCGCTTTGACTTTAAGAACCGGTTTGTTCCCAGTCTAACCATCCATTGTCGACTCATCCTCCTACGAAGATGTGCTCCAAACTAGCTAAGCTCAACGAAGCCTACGTGAATTTGCATAGGGTCAGACACAGTCTGATACCGAAGCCAGAAGAAATAGAGAATGTGAGAATGTTAAAAATCACTGAAGACCTGATAGAAGAGCTCTTCAGAGAAGAAATGAACAGGGAGAAAGAAGAATGGACAGAGAAGTACAGACTTCAGAGACAGCAGCAACAGCAGCAACAGCAGCAACAACAGCAGCAACCTGAAGCTGACAGAGGCTTTGTCGATTGCCGTATCGACACCAAAGAGTTCTTCTTCTCTTTCCGAAGAAGCAGACCTATCGCCAGAAAGTCAATCCTCCGAGGACATCGCATTCTTAGAAACTAAAAAGAATGCCATAGCAAACAAAAAAAACAGCCCTTTTCAGGGCTACCCAATACTCTAGAAAAGAAATAACCATCAATTTGCCAATGTGTGTAGGTAGAGTAGTGTGAAAATAAACACTAACTCTTTTATAAAAAATGTGAGGGTATGTGTTTGTGTGTTTGTGTTAGTAAGTGATAAAGTAGGTTGGTGTGGATAGTAGATTAAAATTATGTCTTTTTTTTTGGTGTTTGAGGTGTATATTTGGGGTTAGATTGGATTGCTTTGCTTATGTGGATAGTCTATTGAAGTGATTTATAAAAATTTTTACAATAGTGATGGGTAGCATAAAAAAGTGGGTGAGTGTTTCTTTTAGGTCCGCGCGTTGTTTTGGGTCATGATCTAGGTAAGATCAATTTTATGTTATTAGGGGGATGTTTTCCATCACGTCCGCGCTTTCACTATAAATTGAAACTCGCTGGGCAGTCTAGCTACCCTTGTTGATTGATCAACACAGCCAGAAGAATGAATAGCAGAATAGTGAAACTGTTAGAACTTCAGATGCACCTGGAATATGCCAGGCGCATAGTAAACGAACTATCAGCGGAGGCTATAGTAGAAGAAGCAAGAGTAAAGAAGGAAGAGGAGGAGAGAAGAGAGAGGGAAGAAGAGGAAAAGAAAAGAGAAGAGAGGATGTCGTTCAATATTCCCGAGACAGAGGATTGGGGTGTTGAAGCGAATCATCCTCCCTCTGCGCTCCCCAGAAGAAAGGTGAAAGAAGACTGGGGAAGAAGATGCGTGTGTGGCGCCAGGCCAGGACGGTGCAACCATTAGATAGGTGCATCAGGAGTTCAAAAAACAGCCCTTTTCAGGGCTACCCAATACTCTAGAAAAGAAATAACGATCAATTTGCCAATGTGTGTAGGTAGAGTAGTGTGTATATAAACACTAACTCTTTTTAAGATAGTGTGAGGGTATGCGTTTGTGTGTTTGTGTTTGTAAGAGCTCAGGTATGTTTGTGTGAATAGTAGATTATGGGTTTCTTTATTGTTTCTTAGCGTATGTGGAGAGTATAGTTTGGGTTATATTATACGAAATGTGAAAAGTGGGGATGTTTTCCTTCACGTCCGCGAGATGTTAGTCATGATCTAGGTAAGATCAAATTTATGTTGTTAGGGGGATGTTTTCCTTCACGTCCGCGCTTTCACTATAAGAACCCATAGTGTTCGTTGTTCAAACCATTCTGCAAAGAATTAAAAGAAGATGGCGTCAAACCAAATCGACAAAATACAAACCTTGCAAGACGTTTTAGACAACTTAGGAATAATGGAACAGATGCTATTAAGACTGGTTGAAGACCATTATTCCTATAGTCCCCATCGTGTGAAGATGGAAATTAATAACTTAAGGAAAGCAAAGGACAAGATTAGTGGTGTCATGAAAGAGATCAAGGAGGAGAAGGAGGATGAAGAGGAAAGAATAAGAATACGCAATTGGAACGAAAAAATTGAAAAAGAAGAAGAAAATGAAAAGAAGAAGAAAGAAGAGGAGGAAGAGAAGAAGAAAGAAGAGGAGGAGAAGAAAAAAAAGAAAGAGAAGAAGAGTGTAGGAGATAAAATAAGAACTTGGTGGAGGAAAAGAAGAAATTAGAAGAAGAAGAAGAAAACCCAAAGGCCCTTTTCAGGGCCAGCCATATTTCTCGAAAAGAGATAGCCTTTCCATTGCCTACCCCTTTTTTTAAAATTTTTTTTAAAAAAATCCCATGTTAAATTCCCCTTGTACGTATATGTTCCCACGATTTTTCGCCATGTTAAATTCCCCTTGTACGTATATGTTCCCACGATTTATTCCCATGTTAAATTCCCCTTGTACGTATATGTTCCCACGATTTATTCCCATGTTAAATTCCCCTTGTACGTATATGTTCCCACGATTTTTCTCCATGTTAAATTTCCATTGTACGTATATGTTCCCAAGGGGGTCTGTAATGCTAATTCCCATTGTACGTATAGTATCCCCCTTCACTACTGAGGTAGCCTCCCAAAAGGAAGAACACAGACATCTGCATATAGAGAAACAGAAGAAGAAAAGCAGAATTTGAGAAAGAGAGGAAGAAGTAGAGGAAAAAAGCTGTGAAAGTGAAGAAACAGAGAGAGTGAACAAAGACAGAGAACAAGCGTAATTTTTAAAGTGCTATGTTGTGCTGTTAATTGGATTGTAAAATCTGTACCAGAATAAACCAGTCATAAAACGTGTCTCTTGGTTTTGATTTTTAGAATAAGAATCTACACTCATGCACTCATACATTCACACGTACCATAAGGGCAAAAAGGGGCTTTTTGAGTTTTAATTGATGTTGGCAATTGAAATACTCTCTCTTTTCGAGAGAAATGGGTGGCCCTGAAAAGGAGCCTTGGGTATTTGTTGATTTAAACAATCAACTTTAACTGTCTTAAGCCTTTGCCACGGCCAAGGCCTACTTCTTGACTGCGTAATGTCGATCATTTGGTAGAAGTCACTAAGGGTGGTATGGCAGGCGTAGTCACAGAACTGGGTTGTTTAGCCCGGGAAGGTCATTTTCTCTTCGGTCGTAACAAAGAAGTCGGATACATTTGTTTCAGACCTCTTAACTCTGCTAAAATGCCTAACAGTACCGTGACCGTTTGACTTTCACACCCTTGTTTCTTTGCTGCTTCTTCTTGTTGTTTCTTTCTTACCTCTTCTTCTTGCTGCTGTTGCTGAAGGAGAAAAGCTTATTCTGCTTCCTTTTGCTGTATACATTTCTCCAATTCTGTTTAAAATTCACCATGTGTGGTAAAGAAGGAGAAGGTGGCGAAGGTACTGGTTCCGGAACAAATTCTTGCGATGTAAGAAAATCCACAAAATCCCAATTCAAATTAACCTCTTCTGGAAGTAAGTCCGGGTTGACTTGGGTAGTCGATGCTAGACCATCGCTTTTAGTTTCGACGGCCGATGCATCCCAATTCATCGTCTTCTGAGTTTTCGTCATGTTTGAAAAATGTGTCGCATGGATTGACTGCCCGCAGACGCTAGCGCCTTTATATAGGGAGTGTGACGTCACATACTGCTCTCTTCGGATTGGACATGTGTTGACTGAATTTTGTAACGCGTGTTTGGATGGGTCAATGAACTCAATCCGTTTCGATCCTCCCTTTCCCTATAAGTAACCGCAGTTCACTGCATTCCTTCACCTGTTCTCGTCACCAAGATGTGGACCGACTTGGAATCCTCTACTCTAGTCTCTTCAATGCTGTTCAGGTCGGACTTACCCATGTATGTCCGATCATCGTGGACCATTGTCAGGATGACGGATACAAGCATTTGGAAGAGAAGAATCTATGCGGAGAGGCAAGGTTGTTTAAAGAGGATTTTCATTTATGGCCCAGAAGTGAGACAAGGTTTGAGACCTAAGCGATGCCCTCTATGTTAACAGACTAATGTTAACATAAACCCATTAAAAGGCCATTTTCATGGCCCCTCATTGATTTAGAAAAGAAACTGACTTTCTTCCCTAACCCCAAAACAATTTTTTTTAAATGTTGTCTATGTATAATGTAAGTCTTGTCTGTATACTCTCTGTACACCCCGCTCTTTGCTCAGTCCTGTGACGTCACCTGCCTCTAGTTGCTACAGTGGTACCAATCTCCCCTACCGTGACGTCAGACGCTCTCTTTCCCTTGTCGCTATACAAATCCACTGTTCCATTTCCCTTGAGGCTATACAGGCTCAGGGTGTATTAAAAAGTTTGAGGCTATATCGTCCCAAGGGGGGGGGGGGGTCTGTAATGCTAATTCCCAATGAGGCTATAAATCTTGAGGCTATATCGTCCCGGGGGGTCGGGTCCGTAATGCTAATTCCCACTGAGGCTATATCGTCCCACTATACTACTTTGATGGGACATCCTGACGGGACACCAGTCGATGAAAAGAAGAAGACGAAGAAGGAAGGAATCACTGGGAAAGTGAGGAGATGGTTGAAGAAATGGAGAAAATAGAAGAAGAAAAAAAGCAAAGGCTATTTTCAGGGCCAATCATATGTCTCGAAAAGATTTACTTTCTTGCCTAAATATTTTCTTTAATTAGTTGTATAGTTCTTTGTGTGATAGATTAATGTTCATCCATCTATGTCCGTTTTTTGTATGTTGTATGTGTTCTATATGTCTATGTCCCGCCAGTCCCATTCCCGCCAAGTATTCTAGGTTTGTCCCCGCTCTTTGGGCCGATTGAGGTCAGCCCCTTACTACATTTGTACCAGTGACTAATACCGTGACGTTTCCTCATCTGTTCCATTGTCGCTAGGATGGCCCACTATACTACTAAAACGATATGACTGAACATTTTTAAAGTACATTAAAAATCCAAATCACACACACACACACACACACACACACTTGACCCACTTTTTCAATATCCAGATCAAACCCAATTATAAAAACCAAGAATGGAAACTTGTTTCACAAACTGCAGTGACAGGTGAATGGCAAAGCTGACTTCATTAATATTATTAATATATATGCCTATTAGTCTACAGCATCCATATTGATATATATCGTTCAACCTGTATACAGCGGCCATATTGGTAAAGGCCGATGTGGCCGTTTTAGACAAGTGACCTCCAAGGTCAGGTTCATTTCTCAAACATGGTTCATGAGAAATGCATATACTATGCAACGAAAAGCTATAACGTTATTATTAACAATAGTATCATTACAATTATTATTGTTGTTGTTGCTATTATTATTATTATTATTATTATTATTATTACTAATTACTTTTGGCAGTAATAGGAGGGTGCTCTTTCTTGTTTTGATATTTGCAGACCAGGTAGGAATGCCCTCCTGCCCTAATATTAAGTGTTGTGCTATATTGTATTGGTTGTTGTTCTTTATTTATTTTTATTTTTGTTGATTTTTTTTTTGAATGTATATAAGTGTATATTTGTAATTTGTGAATCTTTAATACATTTATATATATATATATATATATATATATATATATATATATATATATATATATATATATATATATATATATATATATATATATATATGTTCTAAACATTCATCATCTGCTAGTAGATATTCTTCAGCCATCCTCAGTTCTTTTCTCTTTCGTCTTTTTTTCCTTCTTTCCTCCTGATTATGTCTTCTTCTAAGTTTGTTTTCTTTTTTCGTCAGATACTTTGGTGACAAGTCAGCTGGTTTTATCCCTGTTATTGTTGATGTCTTGGGTACTTGATTTTCCTTATTTTGTTCCTCTTGTGGATTTCTCTCTTGCAATTTTGTTTATTTTACGTTATTTGCTACTTCTTTTGTTTCTCTAATCTCCGTAATGGTATGTTCTGCTGTTGTTTTTATTTTAGTTGTTGCTGGTGAGTTTTCCTGTCGTTGTTTGTTTCTGAATATTTCCTACCTTTGTTGGTGTTGCTGATTCTAATTGTACATATTCTGTTGTTACGGCCCCTGTTGTTGTTGTTGATGGTGTTTGTACTTTCTAGTACTGGTCCTTTTCCCCTTGTTGAAAGATTGCTTGCCCTTTTGTTTGTTTCTGTGTGGTTTCCATTTGCTGTTGTTTTTGTTGCTCTTGTTGTTGTTTGAATTTTTGTTCCATGCATTTGCTGTTGCTTTGGAGTTGGAGTTTCTTCATCTAGTTGTTTTTAGCGGGTTGTTGTTGTTGTTGTTTTGCCTCGGTATTCTCTGTTCATTATTCTGCCATCTCACCTCTGTCTGCGTGGGTTCGAGTCTCGGATTCAGCCAATGTGAGTATGTAAGAAAGCTTGCCAGTAGCTTCGTGTGGGTCGATGGTTCTTTCCGGGGATTTTCCCGGGTTCTTCCTCTGCCATTAATACTGGCCGACATGTATAGCCTATCGTGTGCTGCAAAATGGCGTTAAACCCTACAACAACAACACCTGCTCATTATTCTCTGTTGGGGTCTCTTGGTTTTTAGGACATTTATGTGATGTGTGTCCAGTCTGTTGAAATCTATTACATTTACTGTGGTAAATACGCACCTTATACCACGATTTAGTATTTAAAAAAACAACATGTTTATAGAACGCTCGTTTCACTTCTATTAATTTGCTCTTTTCTGTCTCTAAAACCCTTGTACTTTAGATTTATGTCAGGGGTTTTGTTCTTAGTCTTGATGAGATGACCTTGATATTCAATTTTGCCTCGAACGTTTCGACCGTCGCTTCTAGAGGTATCTCAAGTGGTATATCAGAAAGGTGTAATTCTCAAGTTTGTTTCTTAATCTTGCGTAGCATGGGTGTGGAATCTTTAACTGTAACTGTTTCCCCTGCAATATTTAATTATCCCAATGGTAGTACGGGCTGAGCTCCTTTAGAGCGTACAATGTACCCTTGGTACCCCATTGGGTTCATTGCGTATATACGTTGTAATTATTCCTTATTCTTGACTTTTATTGCAACCATCACTACTGTTATTCCTGGTTCTCTTTATCTGGGTATTCCTGACATGTCGAGTTCCTGTGTCCCATTTCTGTATGTACCTTCCAGAAATGATCCCTTCGTTTGTTTCTCTTTCTCTTGCCTTAAATTATTTCTCAAGGTATTTTACTTGTCTATTTGCCATGCTGGCTGCCATTTATTCTCGTGGGTCTCGTGTGGCTTGTGAGTCGTTTTCACTATTAATTTTTCTGTAATTTTTCTTTCTTATTTCGTTTCTTCCATATCATTCTTAACTCATCTTCTGTGCTGTCTCATCCAAACTTCATTGCTTATTTCTATGTCAGAAAACGGTGGACCTTCTTGCCGTTTGCTTTGTACGTGCCATTGTCAATAATAAAGTAAGACTTTACTTTTCAAGATGGAGTATCATAATTTGTTGAAGTTCTGATCAATTTTTAGCAGTTGCTTTGATTCGCATCCAAACATTACCTGTGATTGTTAAAACAGGGCTGATTTTGTTTAGGCCAGTTGCTATAACGAGGCATGAAAACAGGCGTTCTCACTTCAAACACTTGATGGATTAAGCAGGTGCTCCAACTCACCGGGATCAAAGACAGTGGGTTTGGTAAGAGACCTTTCATGATTAGTTGTTGTTGTCGCCATGTTTCAGCACACGATAGGCTATACATGGCGGCCAGTATTAATGGCGGAGGAAGAACCCGGGAAAATCCAGGAAAGAACCACCGACCTACGAGAAGCTACTGGCAAGCTTTCTCACAGAGGTGAGTTGATCAGTAATTGATTAGAGAATTTTTTTTAAAAAAGACCTGTTATGAGTATGGAATGAAAATAAGCTTCCTTCAACTATTGTTATTAGCAAGGCAGTATATCTCTACTCGGAGAATATATTTATTTCAACAGAGACAGCTTTAATAACAGAAAATCTAAATATTACAATTAAAATATTCATTCTATTAAGATAGAGGCAGAAAAAAAGAATTTAATATAAATTTCCATCAAATGGTGTATTGTACAATAAAAGCTAAAGATAATGAAATATACCAGTCAAGCCGGCAAGAAACGCAATGGTAATTGTATAATTATATTTTTTCCAAGAGCGCTATAGTCTTAGTAGACCTTGTTGTGTCGCCGAAGAAAGCGTCGATTCACACGATATGCCTTTACGAAAACAATGACTTGCCATCAAAGAAAATGAAGTATTTGATTTGCAAACCTGGTGCGGTCATTGTTTATACGCTTCAGTGACCGGTTAAGGCAGGGTGAACAACTATTTGGTTAGGAATCACCTGGAAGATGACCGGAGAAGACAGATGTTAATACATATTATCGACTAGAAGCATGAAAATAGCAAATTAAAACTTTGGTTGCTGATACAGGTAAAAGCCTTCTTCACTCCAACGCATGATTTGCAACCGCATTATACGCAAATCCGCTTGAGGCCCTCCAACAGAAGTAAACACGATGCGCCCCATGCAACAGAAAAATCATGTTTGGTAGAATGCTTCGATTTATATCAATAATCATACAAGCCTCTATTGTCATACAACTCGGTCTCTGAGATTGCAATTCCGTCAAGGCGACATGGAATCAAGTCACAATTAGTACTTTCAGTTCAGTACCCACGAATGTAGTTCTAGTCTAGTTTTGGAACATTTGTTCCTCTCTCATTTTGGTGGTGATAGAATAGTTTTATTTATGTATTTTTGGTAGGGATTTAAGGGTAATTGTTTGTTCTTGAGAATATGAGCTCAGGGTATGGTTGACCGTGTGTATTTCGGCGTCAGTGCACAGTGAGTAATAAGGCCTTGGTGATGTTCTGTTTACATGCTGCCCTGTTGACAGTCTAGCATCTCAAACAAGAGCAGGTCAACCTTTCACAAGAACTTCACCGTGAAGTCATCTTTAAAGGTATTTTAGATTAACATATGATTTGTATTGATTGTCACACAGTGGAAAGGTCAGTACTGAGAAACAAATATAGAGAACATATAGTAAAATTAATTGTGTTATATGGCCACATGCACGCACACATACACGTCAAACTCTATGATCTTTATTTGCGTCAACGCTCGTATCGGTGAACAAGCCCACCACTACTTTTAGAACTGCATCACTCAAAACCTATGCACATAAGTGAAAACCTTTCAAGCAGCTTAAGCGACATGAGGCGCTTCAGAAAGATCAGTACAGCCGCTAGGCGGATCCATATACGCCGTCAAACACTCTAGCAGACAGATATATATATATATATATATATATATATATATATATATATATATATATATATATATATATATATATATGATGCATGATGCCACAATGCTAGATATCACTATAAACTGCGGGAGGTCGCGGGTTTGAGCCCCGGCCGAGTCATACCAAAGATTTTTAAAAATTGTACTTACAGTTTCCTCGCTTGGTGCTCAGCAGTAAAATCGCGGTGATAATTCACCGAAAGTGAAATCGAATCAATCAATACGGTAGCAGACGTCACCTCATGAAATAATAAATAACTTCTGGAATTCCCCGCAATGTCAAGCAAGCATATCAAATTTTATTCGAACTAACCATTGCAACCTGACTATGTTTATCCAACATAGCTTGAGACATTATAGAATAGCTGAAATGGGTACAACGTCACCCAATGCTTTGCTTCCGTCTGCTCCGAACGCTGGACAAGATAACAGTGGAGCCCTACACTACGTGTACGTGGTGCTATTGATAGGAAAAGGTCATGTGACCAATAGCCAATCAGATTCCTTAGCGCTTACTGACGAAAAGAGTGCAAATGGCGGATTAGTACGTATTTTGACGGCGAGTGCACAGCCAAACATTGAAAGTATGGAATAATTTGACCATGTCCTGGTGGAATTATACATGATACAAGGTAATTTCAGTATAATGCTATGGGTAAAAACATGTAAAATATGCACAAAATATTCATAGAAGGTTACTATACATACCGAATCTGTTTATCACAATGTGTCAAAGCATCGTGAATCAGCGTGTTCCAATACACAATGCAGGTAACAAAATTCACTTGCTAAACGCTGAAAGAAGTGTCCTAGATAAGTACATTATACATATTACCATACATAAATCACATATCTCATCTAGGAAATGATGCATAGCAATTACATTGTAAATTCGTAATGGATGTAATGTTCATTACAATAATGTTCTAAAATGTGCATATGCCCCCCCCCCCCCCCGATTATCGTAGCTAGATAAGGGCGACAATCCATGAAAATACGAGCGTTGGGGATTTTCGCTTGTGTCATACAACGATGTCTCTGGAACTATGAATGATGGTAATGTTAGTCAAGGTGTCCAAAGGAGAAGAGAGAGAGAGAGAGAGAGAGAGAGAGAGAGAGAGAGAGAGAGAGAGAGTTTTGTAGTCTTTAGAAATGTTAATTAAAGCAGAATAATGACTTAGATGAACTGTCAATATATTGAAATATTTTAATTACCTCTTGTTGGTTCATCATTTCCCTTCGTTTCTATTCCACGGTAATTTCCATACGCTAGTACGTTAATGCTGAACAGTACCGGTTCAGTGTACAAGGAGGTAACCGTGCTTGCAGTGCACTACTTTCTCCATAAAAACATATTTCATGTTTAAATCATGAGTATGTCTTATATTGATGTAATAAATATGAATAAAAAATAGAAACTGAAAAAGAAAACAAACAATTTATCAATTTGCATATGCGAACGTGAACAAGAAGAAAAATCGTAGAAATACATTTTGTAGCGGACACACTCGCAGGGATTTAAAGAGTTCATAAAATCGGTAATACACAGTTGCCATGAGCTTATCCTAACTCCATTTAAAGTGTAAATATGTGTATTTGTATGTGATATAACTACAATATATGTGTAGTTTGTACGCTGTATAAATGATATACCACTCGTTTTATAAATTTGTCATTAAAAGAAAACTCCGAAAAGCGTCGTTTCCTTTTAAAGAAAAATGTATAAATTTCGTGGTATATCACTGACACAGCGTACATACTATGTATATATATAGTATATCCATTGTGCTCTGCGGAAGTAATCACAGTACCGTCTGTTGCCTAAGATGTAAAATGAAGAAAGACAAATTAGCATCTTTCTGTGTTACTTTCATTCTCAGGGTGAAAATCTCTCCCCAGTTTTGATCTACATGTTTTTTGGGGTTTTTTTGTGATTTGGAATATATTACACGTTTCAGTATTAGATCATATTACGTCATTTTTTCATTAAAGATCTTTTTATGTTATATGCTGATAATACTTTAATTCTTGGAATTCTGCAACAAATACGTCTAGGGCCAAAAATGTTTTTTGTTGAATACTCAAAAACTTGATCACTGTATAACAACTGTACAAAAACAAAACGTCTTACATTTGGAGCACAAATGACGTTATAATTTTATTCTACTATTAATGAGCACGTCGCTGACCTTTCTATTGATTTTAAATACATATGTATGTTTTCTTTATTAAGAATCGAAGATTTCACATTGCAAAATTAACACTTTTTAACTGAGCTAAGAGGTTGGCATTTACTGCATCGATTTAATCTGTCTGTTGACTTGCGGTTGAAATTCGAAGAGCTGTGCTTTGAAGAAATGCATAAGTAATTTTTAGGAAATTTAAAAATGTGGTGAAATATTACCACATCTGTATGCTTTAACCTAGGCTCTGTAGACAGCCAATATATGTAATTCTCAAATCTCAAATAACAGTGTTCTGGATTCGATTATTAAGGATAAACAGTCCAAATCGTTTAGGCATCATCATCCAAGACCTATACTGATTTAAACATATAACTATATGAAATACATTACGTATGCTTTTATGTCTGTCTGAATACATGATTGCGGAAACTCTGAAAGATATTTATATTCAAGAATGGCATGCCACTGTCACCTTATCATCTAAATGGAAATGAAATTACAATATTAACAGAATCTAAATTTTACAGACTGGATGCTTTATTCACCAAGAAAACGTATATCTGCCATTGAAAAGTCTTAACACTTATAATCATAGGTGTCCAATTTTGACTGGTAGATGGGAAGATATAGCACTCGAGGAAAGAAAATGTAATTACTGCAGCTAACTTCCTGTTGGGGAGGAGAGCAGGTATTTTGGTTTTAATTTCATTTCTTTTCAAGATGAAAGAGTAGGATTTTTGAAGCCCTTCTAATATTGTACACCTAATATTGTAAAAGGGCGACAGCTATTTTCTGCACCAATTCGGGCAACAGCTATTTTTTTTGCACTTTGTCCGCACTTCTTCATAATGTCAAAATGTTTTACTTTTAAAATCAAAGCAATATTTTTTATTTAAAATTCATTCAATTATAAATCTATATTTACAGTATGCATTACCAATGCGTTTCTCCATTACTTTTATTTTTAAACACTCCAAGACTGTTAATCTTATACACTATCTTTCGTATCCAAAAACCGGTTTATGCATTTAAGGCCTTGGTTGCCTTTTTTCATAGTTGTACCATAGCCACTTGCTCTGGCATTGCCACAGATATGCTCTGTTCTTTATTGTTTAGTCATTGACCTTGAAAGTGGTGATTATGCGATGGAAATTTCCGGTTATGTACCGATCTGACTTCGTTCAAGAACATCCGTCACTGAAACAGACTATTCAGCATTATCTGTGAATATCTATTAGTTACTGTATACTAGCATCTACTTATACACATAGCCCAAGTCATGTATTTATATATAATATTAGTATATGACTACACAGATATTACATGTCATTGAGTTTAATCATGCGGCGAGTCAGTGACGGGATTAACATGAGATTGGTAAAAGCATGGGAAATCCCGGCTACAATACCACCTCAGCCCAGGTCGACGATAATATCCACACCAATTGCCTCTACGATAAGAACACGGGATAAAACAGTAATCTTCAATATAATAATTAAGGACCGGATTAAAAACAATAATTACAGCTTTGAGGAATATTTCAGGAAAGGTTCTTAAAATGAACCTATTATCAAAATTCTTATTGTATGCAAAACAGCATATAATCGTCCGTGAAAATTTCTTACCCTTAAATCATTGTTAAGTCTCCCCTTTCCCCTTACCCTCCAGTCCAGACGTGAATTTAATACAAACCAAGTATCTCTTTAATATACAGGTATATGTATTTCTTAAATGAGTTAGTTACATTTTCGGCCATTGCAGAAGCAAAATCCAGATAGCTCTTAATTTCAAACTATAATTAATTTTAACAATTTGTTCAAGATTCTTTGAATTGAAATTGATCCTAGTTAATATTTATTTAAAGGAAAACTCCGTAACTTGCTGCCTTTTAAAACTATCTAACCAGATCACGTTGGTTTAGTTAATACTCGTTAGATTTGCAATCCAAATGTGCAAAATGAAAAAAATAAATTATTAAATTTGAAGCCGTTTCTAATGATTTTACAATAGTTTCCAAGATAAGTGGTGTTTCATATACATGTTTGATAGGAGACAAGCAATTTTTGGTTATCTTAGAGTCTTTTGCGTCTTGAAGTTCCTTATAAGACGTGCCAGTGTTCCAACAGAAAGAATAAAGATATAGGTGCCATATGTATACCAAATCCAAGGCAGAACCGAGTTGAAGTATGACTTACAATGACACAGAAACGTAGTATACGTGTACAAAATGCAACATACTTTTCTATTTGAATCTCTAAAATTCTATAATTGAAACACAGGAGACGATCAGTTTTATCTTAAAAAGTTCTATTATTTTGGTTCTTTGTGGTATAGTTCTTCATATGATGCAAGTGTGATATTTTCTCCTACATAACTTCAGGATATAAAACCAGTCACTTCAGGTTAGGTAATACCGATTTAAACCTATTTGCCATATACGATTTTTAAATACCTATTCAGTTTATACCCGTTCCTATAACACATAACGAGGTCTTTGTATTGAAGAAAGGTCCCTTTGAGGATTCCCATAGTGTATTGATTCGATTAAACTATGTGCTATATCTTTTTTTTTTAATGTTCAAAACTCAGCATAGTTCATTTGAAAGCACCAGAAACAAGGCTCTTGTTGTCTGGCATAGTTCGTGTGAAAGCATGAGAAACAAAGTTTTTAATATTTGGAATAGTTCGTGTGAAAGCCTCAGAAACAAAGTATTCGTTATCTGGCATAGTTTGTGTGAAAGCATCAGAAACAAAGTTTATTATTTTCTGGCATAGGTCTTGTGAAAGCATCCGACACAAGGTTTTTATTATCTGGCATAGTTCGTGTGAAAGCATGAGAAAAATGGTCATATTATCTGACGTAGCTGGAACAATTTTGAGAACTTCGCAATGAAACTTTCTAATTTAGACTGTTCACTATCGTTTAATTTGGAACGCCGCTGTATGGAACAACGCTTTTAAACACAGCTTTATATATTTGCCTCCTTTTGTATCATTCTTCACAAAAGAAATTTCTTTCCTTGACAATATCCATTTGTTTTGATATTACCTTGCCACCGTCTGGGATCAAGTTAGGCATCAGTTTGCAACGTATCTATTTTCTAAATTACAAACGTTTAGACTGCCTATTCTCCTTCTCCCATCAATCTCGCACGCATTCTAACTTTAAAACAAACTCCCCATCGTTATCTGCCTGATTTCCAATAGCTCCCTTCGTTTCTTTCAATAACATTTGATCAATACTTGTGTCAAGTTGTTTGTACAAATTGTTTATGTAGTTCACTTATTTATTTTGTCAATTGGTCTTCTGCTCTAATCAGTAATTGTGTCTTATAAGAGGAATATAAAATAGTTTTACTCCATTTCCATTAGCAGCGGTTCCACCCCAAAATGAAATCATTTACATTAAATTAAAGTTCAAAATATAAAGTTTCATTCATGTTCTACTGATATTTAGCTACTGTTCTGTTTCAAGTTCAAATTTTTTAAAATACGATTAACATAATCTTAAAGTAATTATTATATTTCAGATAAAGACAAACCTTTCAAATGCTTTTCAGAATTTAGCATTATATCGACTCATTTATTTTCTCCATCACCCACTTTAATTTTGGATGAACTTGTATCAACGAGTAAGCCTTCAGAAATGAGAATAGAAAGCAAGTAAGTAAATAATAAACTATTCTCCAAATGGAAGAACTCTTATATCCTTTGTCAAAGTACTCTTATGTTCCACAAGGAAGTACTCTTGTATAAAACATGGGAGTAATGTTGTTTTCCACATTGAAGTACTGTTGTGTTCTATATCGAAGTAATGTTGTGTTCTATATGTAAGTACTGTTGTGTTCTATATGTAAGTACTGATGTGTTCTATATTGAAGTAGTTCTATATGTAAGTACTGATGTGTTCTATATTGAAGTAATGCTGTGTTCTATATGTAAGTACTGTTATGTTCAACATGGATGAACTGTTATGTTCACCTAGAAAAGATGTATCCCACATGGACGTACTATTGTATTCCACATGGAAGTACTGCTGTTTTCCACATGGAAGGAATGTTGTATTCCGCATTGACGTAATGTATTCCGCATGAAAGCAATGTTGTACTAAACATGAAAGTAATGCTGTGTTCCACATGAAAGCAATGTTGTACTAAACATGAAAGTAATGCTGTATTCCACATGAAAGCAATGTTGTACTAAACATGAAAGTAATGGTGTGTTTCACATGCAAGTAATGTTGTGTTTCACATGAAAGTAATATTGTGTTCCACATGAAAGCAATGTTGTGTTCCACATGAAAGTAATATTGTGTTCCACATGAAAGCAATGTTGTGTTCCACATGAAAGCAATGTGGTGTTCCACATGAAAGCAATGTTGTGTTCCACATGAAAGTAATGTTGTACTAAACATGAAAGTAATGTTGTGTTCCACATGAAAGCAATGTTGTACTAAACATGAAAGTAATGGTGTGTTTCACATGCAAGTAATGTTGTGTTTCACATGAAAGTAATGTTGTGTTCCACATGAAAGCAATGTTGTGTTCCACATGAAAGTAATGTTGTACTAAACATGAAAGTAATGTTGTGTTCCACATGAAAGCAATGTTGTACTAAATGAAAGTAATGGTGTGTTTCACATGCAAGTAATGTTGTGTTTCACATGAAAGTAATATTGTGTTCCACATGAAAGCAATGTTGTGTTCCACATGAAAGCAATGTGGTGTTCCACATGAAAGCAATGTTGTGTTCCACATGAAAGTAATGTTGTACTAAACATGAAAGTAATGCTGTGTTTCACATGAAAGTAATATTGTGTTCCACATGAAAGCAATGTTGTGTTCCACATGAAAGCAATGTGGTGTTCCACATGAAAGCAATGTTGTGTTCCACATGAAAGTAATGTTGTACTAAACATGAAAGTAATGCTGTGTTCTACATGAAAGCAATGTTGTACTAAACATGAAAGTAATGCTGTATTCCACATGAAAGCAATGTTGTACTAAACATGAAAGTAATGGTGTGTTTCACATGCAAGTAATGTTGTGTTTCACATGAAAGTAATGTTGTGTTCCACATGAAAGCAATGTTGTGTTCCACATGAAAGTAATGTTGTACTAAACATGAAAGTAATGTTGTGTTTCACATGCAAGCAATGTTGTGTTTCACCTGAAAGTAATATTGTGTTCCACATGAAAACAATGTGGTGTTCCACATGAAAGTAATGTTGTACTAAACATGAAAGTAATGTTGTTTTCCAGGTGAAAGTAATGTTGTGTTCCACATGAAAGTAATGTTGTACTAAACATGAAAGTAATGTTGTGTTCCACATGAAAGTAATGTTGTACTAAACATGAAAGTAATGTTGTGTTTCACATGAAAGTAATGTTGTGTTCCACATGCAAGCAATGTTGTGTTTCACATGAAAGTAATGTTGTGTTCCACATGAAAGCAATGTTGTGTTCCACATGAAAGTAATGTTGTACTAAACATGAAAGTAATATTGTGTTCCACATGAAAGCAATGTTGTACTAAACATGAAAGTAATGTTGTTTTCCACGTGAAAGTAATGTTGTGTTCCACATGAAAGTAATGTTGTACTAAACATGAAAGTAATGTTGTGTTTCACATGAAAGTAATGTTGTGTTCCACATGCAAGCAATGTTGTGTTTCACATGAAAGTAATGTTGTGTTCCACATGAAAGCAATGTTGTGTTCCACATGAAAGCAATGTTATGTTCCACATGAAAGTAATGTTGTACTAAACATGAAAGTAATATTGTGTTCCACATGAAAGCAATGTTGTACTAAACATGAAAGTAATGTTGTTTTCCACGTGAAAGTAATGTTGTGTTCCACATGAAAGCAATGTTGTACTAAACATGAAAGTAATGTTGTGTTCCACATCAAATTACTGTTATTACGACTCAAGCTGCTTTGTAAACAAGGTCTTTGGGAAGTCATAAGCAGTTTCTAATGCGGCGGACTGAATCGGTGATACTAGAATACTTTTACGTGCTTTATTTCGTTGAAAGGCACGATATTTTCCATTCTGGAGTGGAGATTACAGAAAACATGTCCCCTGTGTACTGTATGTAATAAATAAAAGGAGAAATGAACTTTCACATAGTCCATCGTTGGCAATAGTTTGTTTTTCTTTATTTTCAGTCGCTGATTTCATTGTCAAGATATTTCATGCCATCTCTTTTTTTATACAAGAAAAGTATAAATACACCCAGCTACTCACATGATAATAATAATAATAATAATAATAATAATAGTAATAATAATAATAATATTTATAGTATTATTATTATTATTATTATTATTATTATTATGTCACCATAAATACAGACTCTATTGAAAAACAAGTCGAAATATATATTTCAAAGCTATTTTTCAAAATATATGGAATATATAAATTAAACTACACGTTAAATTGTCTTGTCAGAAATATTCATCATTAAAATTTCCATATTATCTATTTTCATTCAAAATAAGAATTACATGCTTTTGCACACTAATAGCATTATTACAGTATAACAAAAATCTGTGCTACCCACATGTATTAATTATTACCTATATTAACTACCGAAACGAATATTAACTAGATTTTGACTATTTCAATCCATTATTACATAAATACCTACGTTTCACAAACGTCATCAAACACAAACAAATCTAAGAATGCTTCGAAATTTATCATTTCAATAGAAGAATAAGTTTGGGATATTTTTCTTTATTTGTGCGACACATTTAATTTTCTGGTATCAATAATTTTGATGTCGCCTTTTAACATGCAACAGGTAACAACTCCACCTTCTTACTTTTATGTTTCCGTTTATGGACAGATATCTACTGGTTTATAGTTCTCATAACCTGGCAAATTCACAAACCATTACGTGCACCCGCTTATGTATTTTACAATGTGCAGTATTTTATAATTCAGTACTCAGATAAAACATCGAGTAGGCGTTATGGGTTGGTTAACTAAATTGATAATGCCAACCGGAGCCAGTCAAGTCTAGAATGATTAACGATGTACAACGTAACTGTACCGATAACACCCTTGCCCGATCGACTAGAGCAAGGAAAGGCTTGTCATTTATAAAACAATAAAATCGCTAGACCGAAATGTCTGTGTGTCATTTCTTTATTTGCTACTGTTAAGCAAAGAGAAAACAATAAACCTGTCTTCAGTCTATGTATTGCCAGATCAAAATGCTGACGTATCGGATAGAAAATTGTGGCGAAGAAATATTTAATAGACGCGGTAGCTTTAAAAAAAAAAAAACATAAGCATTTGTTGTATTAATATCTCAAATAATCGCATTGTTGAGAAAAAAAAGTTGAAATCGTTCTCATTTAGTAAAAATACAGCCTATCGTTCTCATTTAAAAAAATACAGCCTATCGTTCTCATTTAATAAAAATACAGTCCATCGTTCTCATTTAATAAAAATACAGCCTATCGTTCTCATTTGATAAAAATACAGCCTTTCGTTCTCATTTAATAAAAATACAGCCGATCTTTCTCATTTAATAAAAATACAGCCTATCGTTCTCATTTAGTAAAAATACAGCCTATCGTTCTCATTTAATAAAAATACAGCCTATCGTTCTCATTTAGTAAAAATACAGCCTATCGTTCTCATTTAATAAAAATACAGTCCATCGTTCTCATTTAATCAAAATACAGCCTATCGTTCTCATTTAGCAAAAATACAGCCTATCGTTCTCATTTAGTAAAAATACAGCCTATCGTTCTCATTTAATAAAAATACAGTCCATCGTTCTCATTTAATAAAAATACAGCCTATCATTCTCATTTGATAAAAATACAGCCTTTCGTTCTCATTTAATAAAAATATAGCCTATCGTTCTCATTTAATAAAAATACAGCCTAGACAAAAACAAAATATCACAATATTCAGGAGTACAGGGAAATAATCTGAATAATGATGGAGTCATCTCCTGTTTCCATAATCGGAATAATGACGAAGCCATATCATCTGTCCATAAACGGAATAATGACGAAGCCATCTCTTGTACCAAATCGGAATAATGACAAAGTAATTTCCTGTTTCCATAATCTGGAAAACGATGGAGTCATCTCTCAGCTATTTAAGAATAAGTCATTGACGAATTTTTATCCTTTCACTTATAATGTGGTTGTATTAAACAAAATTGTACTTGACGTAATGTTAAGTACGATATTTTATTGATGTGCTATTACTTAATGTTAAAGTACGAGTTTTATTGATGTGCTATTACTTAATTTCAAATTACGAGTTTTATTGATGTGCTATTACTTAATGTTAAAGTACGAGTTTTATTGATGTGCTATTACTTAATGTTAAAGTACGAGTTTTATTGATGTGCTATTACTTAATTTCAAATTACGAGTTTTATTGATGTGCTATTACTTAATGTTAAAGTACGAGTTTTATTGATGTGCTATTACTTAATGTTAAAGTACGAGTTTTATTGATGGACTGTGACTTAATGTTAAAGTACGAGTTTTATTGATGCGCTGTGACTTAATTTTAAATTACGATTTTTTTTATTGATGCGCTGTGAATATGAGTTTGAGTCATGTGTTTGAATTTATTTATAGGCATTGAGTGTCACATAATCCGAGGCTGTCGTGAAAGGCTGATACTTTAATAATTTGTTTTCTTAAAATATGAATATATCTTTAATATATACAGGTGTTCTTTACAATACCAATGTATATTTAATATAGCCCGGACCATATTAATCAGTTTCATTTTCGAATTATTACAGGGCTAAAGTTTCCTTTTTTAATGTTCTTAAGTCCTAGGTTAACTACACGTTTGAAACTTTCTCCTCAATTTGATGCTTTTCAACAACATTCATTTTGTTTGGTTGGGGAAAAATATTTATGAAATTTTCATTTATATTTATTATAAGTCGCAAATTAAAACAAAACCATATCCTCCGGAGTTTTCGGAAGCAAGTTTCCGTTTGTCTCTGATGAAAAATTTACGATTTTCTTGATTTGAGAAATTTCCTAAATCTGGGGATTTTTTTCTACTTATATTTCAATGATAGAAAGACATCTAAATGCAGAGTGTGACCTTTACAAACAAATACATTTTTGTTGATTTTAAAATTTCAAAAACATTTCCTTTTGCATGCTGTCTTTAATATTGTGGGACTGAGTTGTCAGGGGAAGTAATGCGGTGATTTTGTTTTCTTGTGATACTTGTGGTCCGCTTGATTCCATATAACATTTCTACGTTATAAATGTGATGGTACAGACATGGACTCGTCCTGGTTAACTTTCATCTCAGGCTATCTGGTATACAAGACCGATGCCATGTTAACGAATGGCCCACATTCAGCATGCCGCCAGTCATCGGAGAGTTAACACCATGGAACCGACGTTGTAGTTGAGAAGAGGAGGGGACCTCATTTGGTCACTACAGATCACTCCGGTGTAGTCCATTATAGACCTATTCCGCCATCGAATTTATGTAGGTGAGGATTAGAGGGGACTACCTGCCGTTCGCAGATTAGTCCCGCCCAGACAACAGTCGACCTAATCACTCTTTAGGACCTGATAAATGCAGCAAGACAAATTACAAAAGTGACGTGTTAACTTCAGCCATAAGTCGTGACCGGGAACCATGTAGGTTGAATGAGAACACAATGGTTGGAGAGTTAGAATAAAAGCAGCACGTCCGGCGATAGAACCTAGAGGATGGAGGTGAAAAACGATAAATGATCACAAGGGATCAGTTGCTCCCATAAGGCTGACGGATGGGGGGGGGGTCTGATTCTCGAAACCCACATTTCAAATAAGGCTTTCATGGCTCTAGCTGTATAAACTGAAAGCATAAGAGGTGCTGACAAGTGTTGTCTTGTCCTACGGCCGACAGAGATTAGGACACCTTACATAAGAAGTGCTGACAAGTGTCTTGTTCTATGGCCGACAGAGATTAACACACCTTATATAAGAAGTGCTGACAAGCGTCTTGTTCTATGGCCGACAGAGATTAACATACCTTACATAAGAAGTGCTGACAAGTGTCTTGTTCGATGGCCGAGAAAGATTAATACACCTTACATAAGAAGTGCTGACAAGTGCCTTGTTCGATGGCCGACATAGATTAATACAGCTTGCATAAGAAGTGCTGACAACTGGCTTGTTCTATGGCCGACAGAGATTAACACACCTTACATAAGTTCTGACAAGTGTCTTGTTCTATGGCCGATAGAGATTAACACACCTTACATAAGAAGTGCTCGCAAGTGTCTTGTTCGATGGCCGACATAAATTAATACAGCTTGCATAAGAAGTGCTGACAACTCTTGTTCCATGGCCGACAGAGGTTAAGATAGTTTGTCCAGAGTTTGTAAGTTCATCTTGCCCAGGCAGATGATGTATCTTGACATGCCCCAATTTCATGGTGAAGCAAAATGCATAATAAATGGGATTTGGTCACTACCAAAATAACATTTATCTACTACCATTAATACAGAACGAACACTTACTCTCTCTTTCTTTCTCTCTCTCTCTCATTTAAGTTGTCTACTTTATGATTTGGTTACTTTATATAAGAATCATTTTGATATTGATTTCTTTTCCTAACCCCACCATCAAATACCGATCTTGGTGGTTTTAAACTGAAATCTGGATTTTCAATGACTCATTTTATAACTAGATGGTTACCATTTTATTTTAATAATAATATAAAATATCTTCCAGCATCCGCAACAAGTCATATTCATGTAAAAGTTTGCAAAAACAACGGTTGTTCTGTTTCATTTGATTGTCTTGTAGAGTCGAAAGCTCTTAGGCTAGTTAGATACTAGTTTTGCACTGCTCGTAGTCAGTTTATTACACACACACACACACACACAAATGCAATACGCTGACAATGCAATGTGCAAAACTAGATAAATTCATTTATCCTAATCAATCCCTGGCACATGTGATTCCTTGCTGGATCGAGTACACTTGAAAGGCCTGTTATCCACCATACGACTTTAGTTCTTTGCGTATATATTGGTGTTAGAGGAACGTGCTTCCTAAGGGATGATGCACAGAAGAACAGCAGAATACATGCATACTATCAAGGCGTCTTTGGTGTAGCAGAGGTTAGGAGATTACCATGAACGGATCTGGGTGTATAAGAGAATTCAAGTTTTAATGAGACTGTTCAATTTGTATAAAATAGCAAAAATGTCTTTGCTTTCATACTGAAGTGTGTTAAACTTGCTCGAGAAAAAGAGTTCTGTCGAACATCTAAACCCATCCAACTTCAATACAAAAGACGTTTCAGTAAAGTAATCCCCATGACCTAAATGGACACTGAAAATATTCCCTTACATATGAACGGAAACTCAAAGTAGCCCGTTTCATATAAACGAAAACGGAAAGTAGTTCCTATCACATACACGGAAATTGAAAGTAGTCCATTTTATAAAAATGGAAATTGAAAGTAATTCTTATCATATAAACGGAAATTGAAAATAGTATCTGTCATATAAACGGAAATTGAAAGTAGTTTCTATCATAAAGGGGACGCTCACCAGTTATTATGTAAATTTGAGAGAGTGACGTATGTAAGTTGAAGTTGTTTGCATGTAAAACATACATAGTGGAGAGATGTTGGCATACCTCTATGCTACTTTAATGTAATATGGCTGATAATATGGCTGATATTTCTTTGGATATTGTACTTTTGGAAATTGTAAATGATCTAAGCCTACTGCTAACTAAAATGACTGCTCCCTTGTGCTCCACAAATCAGCCCGAATTTGTCTAAAGTACACTATACTTAGCAGCTATCACAATAGGGAAAATGAATTTTGCCAGACTAGACAATACCAACTTCTGAAAGTGCAATGAATAAAGTACCAAATACATAAAATGTAAAAAAACGTTTTCGGCTCTTTTTTTATACAATTTACCTCTGAAGTTCAGTAAGTGAAATGACCAAGTGGAGCTATCACTTTTTTGAAAGGTGCACATCTGGAGTAAGGCCAAACTGTATACTATATAACCCATATTACACCTATCAATCATAGAAATCTCGAAATAAAGGGGAAATAATGTTCTTTACACTATAAGTAAGATATAAAATGTCTTTTGTTTAAATAGACAATAAAATCAGTGAGGAAAGCCGGGGAAATTCTTTTGCTTTAAAATGCAAAATACGAAACTGTAGAGCGCCAACATACACGGAAATTGAAAGTAGTTCCTATCACATGACGGAAATTGAAAGTAGTCCCATTCATATAAACGAAAAAAGAAAGTAGTTCCTATCTTTTGAAAGGATGTTGAATTTAGTCATGAAAAGGGATACTCAATGTAGTCCCGAAAAATAGTACACATTTAGATACCTTTAAATATATGCAAAAGAAATGAAGGATTGGAGTGCATTTCCCTCTTTCATTCAGTAAACAATAAGACCACAAATAATTCCACTGTAATAATTTCATGACAATTTGAATTAGATTGGTTCTCAAATAGCTTTGTACATTATATTTTAAATAGCTTTTCGATCAGCAGAAACTCTCTTCCGAATTCTTGGACCATATTTTAACAATGATTGTACTTGGAGATTGTTGTGGTTAAGATATTACAGCAACAGATTTCATTAAACAGCCTGCAATGCTTACAAACATTCCTACATAGATATATACCTACATACCTGCATACATACATACCCAAATACCTGCACACACACACACACACACACACACACACACACACATACATACATACATACATACACTCACCTCTGCCTGCGTGGGCTCGAGTCCAAGGCTCGGCTAGCGTGGGTACGTGGGAAAGCCTGCCAGTAGCTTCTCGTGGGTCGGTGGTTCTTCCCTGGGTTTTCCAGGGTTCTTCCTCCACCAGTTATACTGGCCGCCATGTATAGACTATCTTGTGCTGAAAAATGGCGTTAAACCCGAGAACAACAACAACAACATGCATACATACCTACCTACCGTCCCGCCTGCCTTCCTGTTTATCTACCTAACTAATAACATACAAGCATACATACAAAAACAATGAAAAGCCAGATATGAACTAAGATACTGACGCTGAGATAAAACACATGGTAAGTAGAACACAATGTAGTTAATGAAAAACAATATTCCATTACACTATTATTTATCATAATGATCAATTCAGTTATGTACGGAACAATGAAAGAGAGGGTAACTACAACACTTCTAGAGGATAGGATTGCCAGTGGTCATCTCCCCTCGTTTTACACTGCTGGAGGTATGAATATATTTCCAGCATTATGGCATTGAGACTCAGTCAACCTCTTTCCATCCAAGTAAAAGTATGCATTGCAACCGCCACAATAATCGGATCTGAAATAATAATAATAATAATAATAATAATAACAATAATAATAATAATAATAATAATAATAATTATTATTATTATTATTATTATTATTATTATTAACAGCAACAATAAGGGAGGTTAGGAATCGAATGAAAACAAAGGAAACTGACATACTGTAAAGTGATGCTGTAAACAAATTGTTATTCGCCTTGTCAAAAGTGTGTTACTTAATTGACGAAACGGCATATGTACCTGATGCTATTATTATGGAAGACGATGGCGATGCTTCATTCGAACTGTAGTTTATGATCTGTCACGTTGATCAGGAATTATATTTGTGGAAGGTTAAACTTAAGCTGTAGTTAAATCGACGTCATGTACGTCGTCAAGTAACTTATAACTGAAATTGATTTAATTATCACCATGGCAATGTCGATCCGTTCAATAAGATTATTTTCTACATTGCATACATTGTTTTCATCACCAACATCATCATAATCGTTATCACCTATTGCTCTCTCAAGTTACAAGGCTTAGGAAATATTTATTACGAGCAATTGCGACCAGATAAGACTGATAAAAGCTGTTAAATTAAAGGTGCATTTGCCCTTAATGTAGAGTGTATTGACATATGTGAGATAGGTATCATGAAAGGGATATTGAGAGAGAGAGAGAGAGAGAGAGAGAGAGAGAAGTCTCTTACATGCAATGGGCTGAGGGTTCACTTGGGCATTTAGCGTAAGTACAAGGGTCAACAAAACAATTGACCAATCCCAGATTGCAAGTGCTTTG
This sequence comes from Sinohyriopsis cumingii, assembly GCA_028554795.2. NCBI lineage: Eukaryota > Metazoa > Mollusca > Bivalvia > Unionida > Unionidae > Sinohyriopsis > Sinohyriopsis cumingii. Next base: position 80,338,222 of record CM068833.1, on the reverse strand, counting down.
TGGCGCTGTTTGACAACCTGAACGAAAAGTAGCAATATTTATATTCGTTTAACTTATTCACTGACTAGATACACGTATGCTTCAGCGAAATGGTGTGTTTGCTTTTGTTTTTAAAATCTGTGCATCATATACATAGTGTGTGAACACTTGCTTTAGATGGATGCACCACTGTGGGAAATGAGAGGGCATGCCTTTAATTGACGTTATTAACTTAGTAATACTACAAGTTGCGACTTAATAACATGAACTGGTATTGCGAGTACCTAAAACATGGTACCAAAGGTCCATTTCGGGTATCAGAATAATATTTCCAGTTTTAAACATACAGAGTATATTTCGTATAAACTATTTGCCTTGCACCCCAAAATAACAAAAGAAAGTGTACTGAAAATATTGCCTAACTGGCTAAATAACCATTGGCACCTCGTAATTGACCCAGATCTACATAACCTTTGACACCTCGTAATTGACCCAGATCTACATAACCTTTGACATCTCGTAATTGACCCAGATCTACATAACCTTTGTTACTGCGTAATCGACCCTGGTATACATAAACTTTGGTACCTCGTAATTAACCCAAAATCTACATAATCTTTGATACCTCGTAATTGTTCATGGTCTATATAAAAGTTGGTACCTTGTAATTGCCGCAGATATACATAACCTTTGGTACCTCATAACTGGACCATGTCTACAAACACTTTGGTTCCTCGCAATTACCCCATGTCTCCATAAACCTTTGAACTTTGTAATTACCCCTGTTCTACATAAACTTTGGTACCTTGTAATTACCCCTGATAAATACCCCTGGTCTACATAGTCTTTGGTACATTGTAATTACCTCTGGTCTTTATAAACTTTTGTGCTTTTTAATTACCACACCCATGTCTATATAACCTTTTCTATGTAATTTCCTAGCTAATCACGCCTTCGTTAATTTTGGAATTCAGTTTGTGATGCAAAGATATTCTTTGGGTTGTGGATTGTTTTCTCCCACACGTATTTCAGTTAAAAAGAATATATAAGGGATAAAGTCTGAATACCTCTTTGGTCGTTACGAATGTACAGTGATATCTCGATTTGCAGGGACATTTAACATCAACACGACGATACTACTGGGCAAGTTCAAGTGATACTCCGACTGACATGGTGATGTACTAATGTTAACCTGATCAACAGGATTAGACTGTGCATCAATCTACAGTGTCATAATACAATGATGCCTCGAGCCACAAGGATCAAAGGGTTCATGTAAAAGTGCTATACAGATCCGCATGGTCATGTTATACCGCGATCCATATAATCATATTAAAATGATACATCTGACCTACAGGTTCGCTTGGCAATGATACCTCGATTAACACGGTCATACTACAATGATATTTCGCTCTAGAAAGTACAACACTAATACTACGATCCACAATGACATTAACGTGATGACCCGATCTACAGTCATACTACAACATTCCCAGATATATCACCATCCACGGGGTAATATTACAGTAATATTCCCATTCACGGGGTAATATTACAGTAATATTCCCATCCACCGGGTAATGTTACAGTAATATCACCATCCATGGGGTAATATTACAGTAATATTCCCATTCACGGGGTAATATTACAGTAATATTCCCATCCACGGGGTAATATTACAGTAATATTCCCATTCACGGGGTAATATTACAGTAATATTCCCATTCACGGGGTAATGTTACAGTAATATCCCCATCCACTGGTTCATATTACAAGAAGACTATGATTCCCAGGTGCGGTAACCGAAATTATAGGTTGATTGATCGATATTCATTAATAACGCAGCTTACAAAATGGACCATATTTGAAACTTATCACGTGATAAAAAAGTAGGCAAAATAAAAGTACCTGCGATGACTAACGAGAGAGCCAGAGCGTAAGTCCACATCTTGTTTTGTCCACAGTAACGCGAATGTTTGTCGTGATGGCCTTAAATATGCCAAGAGTTTTTGTTCGTGACTTATGAACATTTTATACGCTATCTCATACACTAGGTTGCGTCCTGAATTTGAGACATTTACACTGTTGGCATTTATGGACATGACAGCAAAGATAAGAGGTAATTCGAATATACATAGCTTTTAGTAGCTATACAGTTAAAAGTCCAAAAGGAAACTTAAATATGAATTGCATTCATCAGTAAGTAGGAGATGGTGGTTGGGGTAGGGCTAGACATAGGAGATAGTGGTTGGGGTAGAGCTAGACATAGGAGATGGTGGTTTGGGTAGAGCTAGACATAGGAGATGGTGGTTGGGGTAGGGCTAGACATAGGAGATGGTGGTTGGGGTAGGGCTAGACATAGGAGATGGTGGTTGGGGTTGGGCTGTACATAGGAGATGGTGGTTGGGGTAGGGCTATACATAGGAGATGGTGGTTGGGGTAGGGCTAGACATAGGAGATGGTGGTTGGGGTAGGGCTATACATAGGAGATGGTGGTTGGGGTAGGGCTAGACATAGGTGATGGTGGTTGGGGTTGGGCTGTACATAGGAGATGGTGGTTGGGTTAGGGCTAGACATAGGAGATGGTGGTTGGGGTAGAGCTAGACATAGGAGATGTGGTTGGGGTAGGGCTAGACATAGGAGATGGTGGTTGGGGTAGGGCTAGACATAGGAGATGGTGGTTGGGGTAAGGCTAGACATAGGAGATGGTGGTTGGGGTAGGGCTAGACATAACTTGCACTCCGATTGACTAAGGATTCAGTATGAATCACATCTGAAATGACAATGACCAACAAATCAATTATTTAATATTTGTGCTCTTTTAGGACTTCAAATAATGCATTCGACGAGACACACAAATGCATGCTATCAATCCATAAATTTGTAAATATACTAAGTATACAGCATCATCAGTTGTACGATTTATTGGAATTGCTAAAAGAATTTAACGAACAGTTGCAGTTCATTCAAACACAGCTCTCCTTCGTGTCGGCCATGGCTTTTAGTTTCTCCCTTGTAACATGTACAGGAACTAGTATCATCTGCTGATTGGTCGTCTGCAGATGGTTAATAAGTCTGTTAAGGTAAATCATTTCGTCCAGGTGCTGTAATCTCTCTGCAGCTTGTTTGTCAAGCGCTTGAAACATACGCTTAGATGAATAAAGCTGCCGATCTGTTTCAGCGAACGCGTGCGACAGTTCTTGGGTTCCCGTTCGTAGTTCTGCAAGACGTGCCCGTGCCGCATTGATTCTTTCATCAAGACGTTTCATCCACTCGGGAACAGTAACATTGGAAGCGTCTCCAATCACACTGGTATCTACCGGAAAAAAATAACCAAAAACACATATATGATGTGAAAATCTACTTTAAACACATACAAAGAGGATATTTGTCGATACATTTTTAAAAGTTGTATTAAATAGAAAAGTATAATGGATAATTTAAGCATTTTGGATGCTTTGAAGAATAAATTATGTCAAAAGAACTTTATAAATTGTTACTGTGCGCAATATCTCCATCAGGAAATAATAGTCAATTTCAATTTTGAATGAGAAAAGTTCACTAAAGAAAGATTTCTAGCTCATTCATGACTTCTCTATACTTCAGCTGTGTTGAACAAAGTATGAAAGTCTCGATTAAGGTTCCTTTGTTATCTACGTTAATTATAAAACGAGTTGAAAACAGACTGAAACTAAACTCTGAAGCAAACAAATTTGTGAGACATAATCTTACATATGAATTCCATCAACTGATGGATCAACATATGCGCTTTGTGACGTCAACCGTACTCAAACGTCTGAATTTCGTGCGATGCTTGAGCACAAAGTTATTTGTTTTCACAAAAAGTAACAATTGAAGGTATAGCATGTATGCGCCTATAGCAGTCACTCTTATAGGAATACAAACACGCCGTTTGCTCCATGCAAACGTTTACCGGGGTACCTTGGTTTCAAATTCTTCCCTTACGATAACTAACAAACGTCTTATCACGGGACTAGACTGTACCGAAAGTAGCACTACGAATCCATATCAGATTAAGTATCCCTGAATACTGCAGTGCTTACATTGTCGAAGAAAAGCTGCCTTAATAATTTGCAATTAAAAATGGAATCGTATTAATACATTTGTCAGCAATATTGTATATTTATTTTTGTCAGACCGAGGTATGGGGGCGAAGTCCGGTTTGCCTGTCTCCAGATCGACAATCCGAAGAATTTTGAAAGTTTGGAATGTTTTTTATTCCGTAGTTCATAATGTGTTAGCCAGTAATTCGTCTTTCAAGAACGTACTAATATGAAGTCCGTTATAGGTACGGACTAAAGCTGCTCTCTCTCTCTCTCTCTCTCTCTCTCTCTCTCTCTCTCTCAGTACATCAATATCTGAATTGAGACTTAGATCGCCATCACGAGGCACCCTATACTTTACTTACTGAAAAAAAGGCAAAGGAACATAACCAATGACAGGTCCAGAAATATGTTTTCATGGGTGGGTGTGATGGGTACGTAATTGAGTAACAATTTGTCGAGGGGTCTTTGCAAATCGTGATAGAGCCCGGGATTTGTTGCTCATTGTATTTCAAGTAAGAGGAGAGTTGGGAAAACTGCGCGCCACCTTCATCCCTCTCCTTTTCTAATCAGTCCGTGTGAACAGTCGTTCTTCAGAGCGAGTCTAAGTTACATTCGGGGATAAAGTAAAATATTAGGTTTGAGGCTATGCGTGTATGTCTACCATGCAATAAAATAGTCTCTTTGTACGTTATGAATAGTGTGATTTTATGGACCTATGTATGTGCCGAATGCATACATTCCTTGAAGTTGTTATACAATTTATTTACGTGTAAGAAGAATGTTCAAAATTTCTGTCACATCTATTTCAATTAGTGGGTTTAAAAATATTTTAAAAATACCTGATTATGTATTCACCTATGCAATTTTCCATTGGTAAAATGGTTTCAAAAATTTCAGCACTTTTCGATGTTATCAAGATCTTGTTCTAGAAGGTTCTGAATACAACTATACTATTCCATAAACTACAGCTGTGAAATAACATTTGAAAATTAATGTGTTATCCATTACATACAAATATTTCAAAATATGCGACAATCGACAAGAGTGCTGCTTCCAAAGCCTCGCGTTTTTGTTTTGTTTTTTATATATAAAAATTTACGTTCTGAATAAGTGATTTAGCATTCTCTCTTGATTTATAGATATCAATAAAAAGTATAAGAATCGTTCCGTCTCTTACCATTGAGAGCAGCAGAATCCAGTCGAATTTTGTCCATTCTCGTAAAAGAAAAGTTTCATTGAAGGAAAATATTTTCAAAAATGGCTGAAGCAACGCATGTTTAATATAATGTGGGTCATTGCGTCACAAAAGTCATGACGTCACATATTTGATATACCATTCTCGTGCAAATTACAGTCTCTTGTTTGGGTTTTCTCACCCATGCGACAGAGAAATCTACTTGTTTTGCTGACCTTACTTTTCCTGTCTCAGTCTAGTCATATCAGACCAGTAGTTTCAGTCAAAGTGTCCACGCGCTCAGAACTACTTTTAAAAAAGAAGCCCTTGTTGTCTTCTGCTGTGCCTGACATAGTTGTACTAAATTCAAACAACAACAACAACATCAACAAATATATAACAAAAACATAGTAACTTATTTTAAATCCATGTTTGAGAACACACTATACAAAAACATTTCGAGAGAGACAAAGACAAACGCATATGATGTCGAGCTTTTTGGTATTATGCTTGTTCGTTCCACACAGCGAGGTCAGTTTTATTCTATATACAGTCCTAGCTCAGTACAATTTTAAATCAACGTCATTAAACGTAGCTAAAGCTACCTAACTAGTTTTAAATACTTCGTTTGAAACAAAGTATATACTGTTAGCAACATTTAATGACGCTGACCTGAAAATGACTGTGCAACAGATAGAATAAAATTCCCAATGCTGTGTGAAATGAAAATATAATAGAAAACACTGATCCTGCATATAGACTATATACCTATACACTTCATAGCCTCCCAACTCTCTTAACAACTACGGAAAACTTAGCAACAGCCAGAAAAGTGTTATATAAAACATGCTTTTTTCTAATTTTGTTAAGCATATCCATTGTGGCCCGGTTGAATCAAAAATATACCTACACTATTTAATGACAAATAATACACTTACCAGCCAGAAGGAATCATTTATCCGTCAGGACAAATTCCATAAGCAAATTTCACTGTAGCACTTGCAATATTTCCAGGACAGAAAAATAAATCTTCAAAGAATCCGTGAACTTGAAAGTTTAGCACTTGGTTATCGCTAGAGTCCGTTTTTGGAGGGTCTATTGTACACAGAGGTAATTTTACAATCAATATTAAGGACTTCACAAGTATGTCACACACAGTTTCACCTCCTCCAAAGAAAAGAATAGTTATAAACGATAGTTACCCATGAATAATTCACCTCCTCCAAAGAAAAGAATAGCTATATACGATAGTTACCCATGAATAATCTAAAGAAAGATGTTACTCTTCGTTACAGCTGGTACCAAGTATAACTACAGTAGAGCTGAGTAGCCAATATCGTTCTATTATTTACAAAATAACTTTTTAAAATTGGAACTGATGAAAATAAAAAAGTTTCTTGTAATAAATATTAATTATTTATTGTCAATTTCATATAACATCCATATAGTAAATGTTATAATACCTCATTATTATGCGACGTTTTATGTTTTCATTTTTCTTTGCTCACGCGTATAAACTGTGTACTTCGGACGCAAGTCACACCACAGTCCTCATTAACATATTTATATTCATGCGACGCATGTAAACATTGGAAGTTAACACTAGTGCAGAATTCTTTTTACTTTAAAGGAAAATATTGGGTGAGAAAAATAATCTACGTTGTGGTTTGGGCCGAGACAAGGAAATCCCAGTCAAGAGTTTATATTATATGTCTCCCCACGAGGGCAAGCCTCGTGGGGAGACAAATAATATAAACCCTTGACTGTGATTTCCTTGTCTGGGCCCAAACCCCAACATAGATAATATATGTCACTACGTAAGCACTCACGATTTAGTTCAGAATTAGCTGAATAATTACCGTGAGCGATGCAAATTAATGTGTTGTCTTTAAGGTTACAATATGACAATTCGTAATGACCTCATTCCTAAAAATAGTCCACATGCGCAGAGTCATAAAACATACTGACACACCTTGTAACATGGCACCGAAGTTTCGATATTTAGAGTAAACTGTAGAACATGTTACCGTGGAAGAATCATTTTAGAAAAAAAATATGTTGTAAAAATGAAAGGACATCTTCGCTAGACAAGAATCCGATATGTTAACCCAATCTACAGCTTGGCAGATCGATAAGATACTCCAGCATTTTGTCCTAGCGACATCTATTGGATAACATAGTTGCCTCCCTTACTATGTAATGCCAACTAGCTAATAACGAGTAACAGTGGTGCTTACATGGTAGAAGTAAATGACCTCAAAAGGATACTTTATTGAAGAACACCAAAAGCATGAAGCTACCACTGGTGTATCTGAGGGAAACGATGTATTTGCACCAACAAGGACATTAAGTGGAAAATCACTTGTCTGACTCCATTCCAGTTGTGTGCTCGCCTTCTCTAAATCATGTAGGAACAATGTTCAAATCCGAACAAACTGATTTTGATTGGATGCTGTTACTCGCCCCGCATCCAAACAAAGATATAATTAGAGACCCGAAGCATGAAATAGCTGATTGATCCGCCAAGGTTTAGAGGTGGTTAACATACCGGAAATATGACTAGCGACGATGACGAAGGGATACTTACAATGTCATCTCCCTACAAGTGGAAACTGAAGTAGATCTCATTTCTTTATTTCAATATTTTAGCGTCTTAATATTTTTTCATCTTGTTTATTCTTTTTAAAAAATGCAGCGTTCCCCATTAAATAATAGTTTTAAAAAAATTCAGGAACAGTAGTTACCAAAAAAATCTAAAATGTAATTTCACTAACTTCTGGATTATATCGTTGTGATACATAAACACTATTGATACATCAGCACATTCAAAGTTATTGGTGCATTGCACATTCAATATTGTAAATAATTCAGGACATTAGTAGTATAGTGGGGCACCCTAACCTCAATGTAAATCCCAGTCTAAAAGGTCGTGGGCAACTCTAGCCTCAAGGGTTTTTGAAATGACGTAGGCAACTCTAGCCTCAATGGGAATTTAACATAGGAATTTAGAGGGACAATGGATTGGGCCTGTCTACAGACGATGGGAAGTAAACATAGGGGAATATTGGGTCTGTCACACACACACACTGTCACGTTTGCCTGCCCACGACTACGTAAGTCAGGAACAAAGGAATGGGTTAGCGCCATGTGTATGTAGACCCTGCGTCTATCGTAGCGATTCGTGTTGTACAAGAGCCCACATCGTTAGGTGTCAAAACTAACATGTAGACGTTGGAAGCTTTGTTCTAAGAACAAAGGACCCTCGATGCTGTTGTAAATCTCCCCGCATTGATAGATGGCATGAGGCTCGTCTGTTAAATTAGACCGACTGGGGTAGAATTGATATCCAATCGCAACTGAGAAAGAGTGGGGCCATCAATTCGCACCAGAATTTAACAGTCATTTGGGCTGGGAACGAATTAGTCATTATGAAGCATCGTGTTGAGAAGTTGTAGCAATAACTCCGAGGAAGCCACTCGTGAATTAACGGGAAAAGAAACCTTGGTACATTCAAGGACAGAAAGCTTCGTAAAGGTCAGTGAGTTATTTGCTCGATTGTTGCAGAATGTTACGGCATTGTATCTGTAATTATGTGCAGTATGTATATTTACTTACTAGAATTGTTAGTACGTAGAATTACCTTTGTATTGTTTAATTTAAGTTACATGCGTACCTGAGAAATGAGCTATGATTATGTAGATTGCTAGCTCGTAGTCAGAATTAATATTGTAATTCGCTATCTGGTTACTTCGGGGTAAACTAGTGTATTTATTTATGTGATATTCTAGATTTTGCAATTGTTGAATTAAATTGTAACTTTGGAAATGGATGCAGTGTGTAAATTTAAATAATATGGATATTTGAATATTTGTGTACACTTGTGGGAGTGTAATGTACAGAAATGCGTCTGATTATTGTGATATTGTTCAGAATAATGAGATTAAGAATATATTGATGTGACGCAATTTAGTGATGTCTGTATGACAAGTAGGATACCGCTTTTTATTGCAACGTTGTAGTAATTCAAATAAATATTGGGAGCACCCGATCCCAACTCATAAAAGAGCGTTCGTAGAACCCACACACACACACACACACACACACACACACATATATATATATATATATATATATATATATATATATATATATATATATATATATATATATATATATATATATATATATATATATATATATATATATATATATATATATATATTTATATATATATGCATATATATATATATATATATATATATATATATATATATATATATATGTATATGTATATATGTATATATGTATATGTATATATGTATATATGTATATATATATATATATATATATATATATATATATATATATATATATATATATATATGTATATGTATATATGTATATGTATATATGTATATATGTATATGTATATATATATATATATATATATATATATATATATATATATATATATATATATATATATATATATATATATATATATATATATATAGGGGCCCCGATCACTGCCATCTCGCCTATGTCTGCGTGGGTTTGAATCTCGGATTCGGACAATATGGGTATGTGAGAAAGCCTGACAGTAGCTTCTCGTGGGTCGAAGGTGCTTTCTGAGGTTTTCCCGAGTTCATCCCCCACCATAAATACTGGCCGCCATGTATAGCCTATCATGTACTGAAAAATGGCGTTAACCCCTACAACAACAACAATAACAAAATGACATATATATATATATATATATATATATATATATATATATATATATATATATATATATATATATATATATATATATATATATATATATATATACACATATATGGCAAAGAGAATAAATATATTTTCGACGCATATGAGTGGCCCTAAAAAGGGCAGTTGGTTTAGAGTCAACATAATTCCGTTAACATAGAGGCCATCGCATAGGTCTGTTTCTCGTCATCAAACTTTTTCTGACTTCTGGACAGTAGATCAGGACTCTTCAAACAGCCTTGTTTCTCCACATAGATTCTTCTTTTCCAAACGCTCGTATCGGTGATCCGGATGATTGTCCATGATGATTTGACATAAATGGGTAAGTCCGTGCGGAACAGCATCGACGATACGAGAGTTGATAAGCCTACGTTGGTCCACATCTTGTGACGAGAATAGGTAAAGGGAATGAAGTGAACGGGGTGGGGGTATTTATAGTGGAAGAGCGGATCGAAACGGATTGAGGTTTTTTTTAACTAATCCTAACACGCGTTACAAAATTCAGTCACAGCGTGGAGCATGTCTTCCAATCTGAAGAGAGCTGCCTGTGACGTCACATTCCCTATGTAGATGCGCTAGCGTCTCTGCGCAGTTAATAAATGCGACAGAGTTTTCAAACATGATGGAAACTAAGAAGACGATGAATTGGGGTGAACCGGCCGTGGACACGAGAAGCGACGGCATTCCACCGGCTACCAAAGTCAACACATTCCTACTTCCAGAAGAGACCTATTTTAATTGGAATTTAGTGGTTTTCTCTCTTCTTCTAATGAATTTGTTCCAGTATTAGCAACTTCGCCACTTTCCCCTTCTTAACTCACATCAAGGATTTTAATCAGAGACAGAAAGAAGAATTTGAGAACCTTCACAGCAGCAGAAAGAAGCAGAACAAGATTTTCTCCTTCAACGGCAACAGCAAGAAGAAGAAAAGATAAAAAGAAGGAAACGACAGGAAGAAGAAGCAGAGAAGCAACAAGGTATAGGAGAGAAGGAGGACAGTGAAAATCAAACAGTAACGGTACTCTTAGACATTTTGACAGACTTAAGGAGTCTGAAACAAATGTTTCAGACTTCTTTAAACGATCCAAAAGAAAAAGACCTTCCCGTGCCAAACAACCCAACCCTGTTACTATGCCTCCGGTACCCACCCTACTGATTTATACCAAATCATCGACAGGAGCAAGTCCACAAGTAGGCCTTGGCCATGGCAAAGGCTTAAGGCAGTTAAAGGTGATTACATCCCGTTACTGAGTTTCTTTTTAAAAAATAGTTTAAAAAATTTAAAAAAAAAACACTGAACGGTCCTTTTCAGGGCCACCCACCTCTTTCAAAAAGAGATAGCATTCATTTTGACAAAATCAATTAAAACTCAAAATTCCTTATTTTGTCCATGATGTACGTGTTTGTGAGTGAGTGCGTGTGTGTAGGTCCATATTTTAAAAAATCAAAACCAAGAGACACATTTTCTGTCAGGTCTATTCTGTTATAAATTTTACAATCCAATTCACAACACAACACTTTATAAAGTTCATAGACTTATGTGTCTTTGTTCAATCTCCCTGTTGTTTTTTTTTTTTGTTGAATTGTTTCACTTTCATAGGTTTTTCTTCCTCCTCATTCTCACTTTCGTCTCGTCTTCTTAACTTCTTTTTTCTTCTTTCTGGACGTATCTGGGTTCTTCCTATCGGGAGGGTACCTCTTCTTCCTGTTTTGATCCCATCTCTTCCTCTAACTCTTGTTGTGTTTTAGTGCATTCTGTAGAACAATGTCCTTTCTCTTGACAATGATAACAGGTATTTTGACCTTTTGTCTCTTCTGACGCCTGTCTTGCTTTTTTGGACGGTCTGAGCCCAATGCTCTTTCTTCTTACAGATATTGCAAATATCTTGACTTTTATCTTGAAAGACTGGGGAGTATTCCGTCGGCTTGTCTGAAGAAAACTTACGTATGACGCCTCGCAAATCTCTGATCAGAAGTTCGATCTGTGTAGGTTCTTTCATCGTTCTGATCGGTTTGAGGGTAAAATGAATACTGGGAGGAATGACAATGACCCTTTATATAGGGAAGACACTAGTCTGACATGGATATAGGGTCCTATGATATTTAAAATGTAGTCATTTGACCTTTTGCAATCAAGATGAAACCATCACATCATTTTTCGGAGAAAGGTAAAGAAAGAGGCAGAACTTGATTTATACTCTCGCACAGTAGCTGAAGTCTTGGCTCAAATTCATGCCAGCGATTTTGAAAATGACATGAGTGAGAGAGAATCCAGATCCAGAGAGTGTACGCCCAAACAAAATTCATCACCAGTAAACCCCGAAATGTACTACCACGCTCGAGAGACGCAAAAGCGCTCCTATATGAAATTTATAACTGCGGCTTACACATACAAGGTGACGTTTAAAAATTTCAAGTCCAACGTACCGTTGGAGAAAGCAAAAGGGTTCATCAGCGAGGTGTGGGATTCTTTGTTAACCACACTGAAACGACAATGTGAAGCCAAAGAAAACGATTGCTTGAGACTTTCCATTCATCACGACAGTTTGAAGTCCCCGTTTGGATCGTGTTTAGCAGCCCGGCAGAATTGACACCTTCTAAAGTCATCGACAAGATTCAACCCGTGCAACAGTCCAACGATTAACTTCACTTAGTGTCGGAAAAGCGACACTGTTCATGACCCACATGTTTCTCCCGCAAGGGACCGGTCGCAAACAAATTTGTTATTGGCGGGCGACCTTCGTATCATCAAAACAAGCCTGACTTATCAGAATTTTCACCCCTCAAGATCAGATGTGTTTAGCCAATGACATCGTGGTGGGACGAACGTATTCCGACAAGAACGACACGGTAGAATGGAAAAGAGCCTGGAAAACTATTCGACAATCGGACCGAACCAAACAACGAAGTGAAGCACAATTTGTGTTACAACAAGCGGAATATCTAAAGAAACACCATGTGGCATTCCAGAAATGTAAAAATTGCGAGACGTTCTGGCTTCAAGCTACACACGTTGAAAGTGCACGTTCAAGAAGCGCATGGACCTTTGTTATTTCGAGGCAAAGATTTCAAAGGTGGAAAATACATTCATGTATATCATCACGATGAACATTTCGATGCCATTACCAGTATCGCCGGATTCCAGAGATACAGTTATTATTGTGAGAAATGCGACTATGGCTATAACAAAAGAGAGCAACACAATGCTCATGATATTTTGCTTGTTAACGCACTTTTGTCAGTCCTACCTATTACCAAAAACATCTAAAGACGCAAGGTTCACAGCAGAAAAGTGCATGCCAACTCCTGAAATTGTGCCCTACTTCTAGACAAGGCCTACGTACCAACAATGCCAAGGCACGCGTATGTTCAGGAAAGAAACACATATGTGACTGTACCCAATGCAGAGACTGTAAGAACATTGCACACTGTCAATATGACACCTTTGTTACCATAAACATGTTGTACAGTGACTTGTCTGTATTCCACTTTGATCGTTTTGATGTGTATTTTATCGTTGTACTTAACCAACTGGCTTTTATGTGTTTTGTCTCTCGTGTTGTTCCATTTAAAACATGTTTTGAAATAAACGTGTCCTCAAAAAAGTATAAAACCTCTTGTCTTGCTTGTCTTCGTATAAAGAATGACATTCCGTACACTATGGCTACCTCTGTTATCACTGCTCCCTCTTCCTCCACTTTCAATGTCATTCGCGAACACTTAGATTGTGCCAGTTGGGAGATATTGTATATTCGCCATCCCTTTCACATGTTCATTGCCGGACCCAGCGGTTCAGGCAAAACCGAATTTATCAAATGTTTGATCGCACATAAACATCATTTGATCGATCGTCAACCTCAACGGATCGTGCGATGATACAACAAATGGAAATCGGAGTACAGTCTTTTGCGAGAAAGTCAATTCCATTCCATCGTGTTTGAGGATGACGTTCCTGGCGAAGACGACGGGATCTTGCCTGACCCCAGTCAAACCTATATGGTTATTTGCGACATGTTATGAGAAGAAGAAGAAATTAAACTGTGGTTTACGCGCATAGTGCATCATCATCATGATAGTGTCATTTACATCACCCAAAATTTGTTTCAACAAACTAAAGCCCATCGCACCATCAGTCTCAATGCTCATTACGTGGTTTTATTTAAAAGACAAAGAGATAAATCGCAAGTGCAAGTCTTAGCGAAACAGTTAGGAATGCTTAGGCTGACTCATGCGTACGATGATGCCACTCAAACTACACACGCCTATTTACTCGTGGAATTAACCCCTTCCCCCGATTATTCGCGATTACGTATCCATCTGTTTCACCACTGGTCCCAAGACATAGGGCCCGTCGTGTACATGTATCCGTCGTCTACTTAACAACAACAACAACAATCTATAAAAACCTCGGACACTTTGGGTCTGTGTCATGCAGAGTCAACACGATGTCCTTTCAGTCTCATCTTCCCGTCAGATTGATTTGTGCCTTGTACGGCAACAGTTGCAAAAAGAAATCCTCAAATACGTGCTTGTGTCTTAGAAGCCATTCGGTGACATCACGTCAATTACTGCAAGATATCATTCAAATTCCTAATCAAACAAAACGCTTTTTTTACAGAATCAAAGTAGCATTCACGCAATTAGCCGGTCCCTGCATCGACACTCAAACCAAAAAGCACACCATTATTTTGAACCCTGGAGGTAGCCGTTGTCTAGGAAGTGTCATCGTTTACTCCCTCGTAAAAAGGGATCCTAATGCCCCCAAAGTCCTCCCAAAGAAAAAAGCCACTCCCAAAAAATCCCAACGAACCCAAAAGAAAACGAGCAGAGGTGTCAAGACCACGTCACAGCCCCAGAAAAAGAAAAAGTTACCGGAAAAAGAAAAGCCCTCAGAAAACAGCTTCTACCCACAAGAGAGAAACTTTAGTCAGGACACAACCTTACATTCGCACACCACTACCTACAGCGAAGGTGATCACGTCTACAGTAGCCTCAGGTTCTTCCATTTCTCCGTTGTTGGCGATATCTGCCAAACCCAATTTGACACCCGTTCTTCCTCATTGGATGAAACAATAGAAGTCCGCATCTCCAAGAACTTCTCCTGCTGCAGTGACACTCTCTTCCTCTTTAGCTGCAGTGCAAGCTGCTCACAAATTACTTACCCCCATAATCAAAGTCCAAGAGAGATCGGGCATGTTACAGAGATTACTGGATTTGTCCAAGCAAGAACTGTCCTGATTAAGTCCTTTGCGAATCCCTACACGACGTGTGATGCATGTCAGCAAGTTGATACGACGTAAAGACAATCAGTGGCGACGAATTCCAGTATAAAACGACCTGATGCATAGAACGGGAATCAGTGTTTTCATGCTCCTGAACACCCAAATATGTCAGGCCCAGAAGTCATCCCTCTTCCAACCCCAAAGGAAAGAAAAGGAAAGGACTTCCTCCTCGTTTCGCCAAACATTGGGACGTGGTGTCCGTCCTGTCCAAAGCCCATCCGTCTATGCGCAAACAACTCAAAAATCCTCTAAAGACGTCGTCAATACCGTGTGTGACTGTTGCCTGAATGTCTTGAAAGGCACGATACATGCCTCAGAGAAAAGTGCCTATCCACACACGTTGTTCGTCAAAATGGCCAAAAAGAAAATACCCATTCGTCAAAAGGAAAAGATTTTGGTGCAACTCGGAGGAATTTTGCCCATGTTGTAGTACCTTACAAACGATGGATGGAATTCAATCGTTGTCATAGAACAACAAACCCGCATTTACCTACCAATCCTCATTTGACCGAGATGTCCCAGTAACAAACGAATTGAAATCGTGGATGGATCGCAATGATTTGTCTGAAACCGAAAATCGCAAAAGTATTTTCGACTGTTGCAACAATTGTAACTATTTCACCAGAAAGATTTAGAATGAACAGTTCTACCTATGAAAGATTTTAAGACCCTGATGAAATGAATACCACCACCACCACCACCACCACAACCCCCAGTGGTCAAGACAGACGCAGCCCCACAGATGCAAGACGAAGAAGAGGCACCAGAAGTCTTTCAAACACCGCCATCTGCTTCCATCCCTAGTAAGACGGCAGCGTCCTTGTTGACCCCTTCCTCCACTCCTCAAAGATAAGAACTCAAAGATTGGGTTAAAAATATGATGTCCATTCCTCCTTCGAAAGAATTAAAAAACAAAATGAAGGGAAACCAGAAGTGGAAAATGAAAAGAAGACCAAAGCCATCACGTTACCAACCCCACCGCCACCACTACCTTTCACTTATACTCCTGTGGCACGTCAGACACGTAGCCTTTCCAAACACCATCTCACCCTATTCAAAGTACCATCAGCGAAGAGTGGGTGACTTATTAAACAATGGGGAAGGTGTTAGCCATTATTTACTACAATTCATTCCATCCTGCAAGTTATGGAGAGTTCCGAAATTGTACCGTGCTGCCAAATTTTGACTGAAAAATCTCTGTTTACCTCAAATGCAGCGGTGGTTACAAGAACAAGCCACGTACACTTTACACAAACCCATTCGACGAAAATTTTCCAGAAGTCGCACCTGACTGGAGGGCAACCATCATCAATGGCAAGGCTATTTAGCCGATGTCTCTCATTTGACCACCAACATTCGTGACTGAAGATATTTCATTTGTGTCATTGACGTCATTTCCATATTTGCCTGGGTCGTGCCATTGACTTACAAATCGAGCACTGAGTCAGTGCAATCCCTCAAACTGGTAATGAAACAAAGTGGTCGTCACCATCTTCGATGGCACCGAATTTCTGAACCAAGCTTTCCAAAAAGAATTAAAGAAACGTGACATTGACTTTTTCACCACCGAGAATCCGGAAACCAAGGCTAACATCGTGGCACGTTTTCAACGCACGTTAAAAGAACGCATGTGGAAATATTGTACGCATCAACACACTCTCAAATACATCGAGATCGTACCGCACCAGGTCCAAGAGTACAACCAATCATACCAACGAGGCATCGCAAGTGCCCCACACATACAAAAAGTGACTCCCGACAGTTAAGTGACTTACTATTTGCGCTTGTATTGTACATGCCCAACGGTAGCTATCCCCCAAAAAAGTGGATTGTTGGCAGTAGGAGATTGGGTGCGCATTGGCAAAACCAAACGCACGTTCAACAAAGGTAGCTTACCCAAGTGGACCACTGAATTATTTCGTGTCACTGGACGAGCGCGTGGCTGTCAACCTGCCGTCTATCAATTGGATGGCATGAACTGCGAACTGTTAAAAGGAACGTTTTACTTACCCGAGTTACAACGCGTGACAAAAAAAAAGAAGAAAAAATGTACGACATCGAAAGCATTCTCGAATGAAGAACCTGTAAAGTGGAAAAACGACATGTCAAAGACGTCAAAGTACGTTGGAAAGGATAGTGTCTTTTTTCTGCCAAATGTTTTGTGGTGTATTGTGTCATAGGTGCTGACATTGCCCATTTGAATTTCCAGCAAGGAGACAAACAGTTTGGGACCATTTTACTGAGCAGTTGCATCGGTTACCTTCTTCGCAATCCTTCCCTGAAAAACATCTCGAACGGGAACTACGGGAGCCTTGCGTCCAACGTCAGTCACTCTCTCAGTAATCCCCCCTCCCCCATCTATCAGCCACAACAATCCTCTTATAGGCACTCCTCTGACTTCGAGAGACCTCTCGGACAGCAGAGCTCTGGAATTATGAACAACAACAACCAATTTTGCTTAACTTTACCCAGTGGCAGTTCCATGGAGGTCTTTCCCAACAATACTTTGTGTTGTTACACGGCTAAATTACCTCAGACCATTCAATTAGATCACGAAGCCCATTGGGAAGTGACTTTTGTGTAAATGATTTATGCTATCCTGCACAAATCAAAACCACCACTGAAACTCAAAACATTTGCCAGGTCAAAATCCTGAACGTCCAATTTAATTGATTAAAATCGGTTTTTCAGGTGACACAAAGTTAGCAAGCAATTCATATTTTAGCATCTACAAGTTGAACATTACGCCATTTGATTGATAGAACTGCTGACAGGATCGAGGCAGCACTTTGCAAAGCCGTGATCAGAGATAACAAAAGAGTTACGATTGAGTACCATAAAGTCTCTCTTCGCCTACTGATGAAATTTCAGGATAACGAAACGTTGTCAATCAAGCTTAATGGTAATTTGTTTGAAATTTGGGGTGGACATCCATAGATGGTAGAACAGAATCTAAGCCCGAAGATGAACAGTAATATGGATTTGTACAAGGCTTTTGGATCCCCTGTAGAACTAAACAAATGACTCGGTTTGATCTTTGTTTATTCCAATGTAGTAGAGTTCAACATAGTGGGACACGCCTCCATTCCGTTACTACGTGTCATTCATTTCAAACAGTGGATTCTACCACGACCAATGTCCAGGAAGGTCGAAACACGTTCAACGCGAATTTGTTCATCCTCACTATTTACCCGTCATTAAGTCGTATTTTGACACTGTCAACATTGCCATAAAAGAAAATCTGGGACACAATATTCCATTCTACAAAAGGAAAGGCACGGTTAAACTCCATTTTCGAAAACGATTCTCTAACGAGTCGTAAGTTATGTATCCAGTGTACCGAGGAGTCGCTCGACAGCAAGGACATGTTTTAGGATATATGTTGAAATAAGCCTTTCGTTCGGTAGCCCTGATTTGAATCAGGGCTACCGATTATGAATTGACGATTGCACTCCTTGACAAATGCCGCGTTGACGCAAGGCAAATAATTTCTCCAAAATGTAATCATCGACAAACAAAACTCCAAAGGAGCTTTCTTCAGAGCAGGTACAAATGTCTTGCTACAAACAATAAGACATTTTGGGTCGACGAGAAACTCCTATAAAAGCCCTGAGAACTTCTGAGTCAGGCAGTCCTGCTTCCCTGACGCCACAGCAAGGACAATACAGATAGAGACGACGAAAACACCCCTTCGGAGGACTTCACACTCATAAAGCTAGAAAGACTAAGAAAAGAAGAACTGTCCGAGGCTTAGACGTTTTGATTATTAAATCATAGAGACGAACAAAATGATGCACCGAGAGTCTTGCGCCTGTTCCAAGTCGGAACTGGATCTGTTTGATATGCCACACACTATAATATTCAAGAATCTCAATGGGTCGATTTTCATCCCGGCTTTTCTGTCAAGGACTCAGGATCAGTTCCCATCCATATTGAAATTAAAAGACAACCGGAAGATTACTTCGATCTCAATGGCAGTTCCTTGTATTTGAAAGTGAAAGTGACTGACACATCTACGGACGGTCCAGATATAAATGACGAAGATAAAGTGACCCCCGTCAACAATTTCATGCATTCCTTGTTCATTGGAGTTGATTTGTACTTGAATAAGAAACTGGATAGCCGTAGCATGGACATTTACCATTACCTAGCGTACCTGAAAAATCTCCTGCAGTAGGGAGAAGAAGCCAATAACACCCATCTGGATGCTTGTTTGGTATGGAAACCTGACACAGTAGGCAAAATCAACGATACCGATTTGATTTCGGATGAAGAACCCAACCACAATATGGGATTCAACGGTTGACGAAATAAAATCAAAGAACCCAACCAAAATATACAACGGATGTATCCATTGAATTTAGACATGTGATTGCAAGAGAAGTATTTGCTTAACGGCGTAGATGTCCGCCTAGAGACTGAGTCGTAGCAGTGTGTCTTTCTATTTGATAGCTGAATCTGTCTACAATAAAACCATCATTCAAGAAAAAGACACTCTACGTACGACGTGCGGAAGTGTTACCTAAATTGGAAAACGATATCAGTAACACTTTGAGCTAAACAACCTCCAAGTATCCGATACGATGTGTGGAAATGAAAACTTTCACCATACCCGCTGAACATCGATCAATGATCGAATATCATCTGTTTCAAGAACAGTTACCCAAATGTTTGATCATTTGTATTGTATCGTAACAAATACAGCCTACAATGGAGCCTCCGAGGGAAATCCTTTTTTAGTTTCAGCCCTACAATGCGTCCAAGATCGAAGTCATTCGAGATGGCAAAACCTTGTGTACCAGGCCTTTAAAACCTGCCTTTAGTGACGAGACGTAGTATTACTTAAGATCGTACATGGTCCTGTACGAAGCCACGAACCAACACCAGTCACGACATTAGATACGAAGATTATGCAGACAGTTACACTTTGTGGACCTTTGACTTCACTCCAGACCAAGGCAGAGAAACATTTCCACCCTATAAAATCCGGTCATATTTGTGTGTAACTTCAGTTTGCAATGCAATAGGTGATCGATAATTAAGTAACCACCAAACATACTAACATATATATGCTCTATCATTACCTACGGCATGATGAATCGTCTTAGAATATACTAATTATGACTGGCCTATAAAAATACAAATTATAAGGTGATTTAAATCTCAGCCATCAGGGCCCGCTGCACAGTGCGGAAACTAATTGACTAGTGGACTAATTATCCATTAGAGTAATAACCCAAAATTAGATCTATAAGGTGGCTAAAAGCCCAAAGCCATCAAGACCAGCCACACAAGGTGGCACCAAATTATATAATTAGGAAATATGTCTTTAAATACTGAACTATAAGGTGACTAATTCTCAATCATCAGGCACCCCGCAGAAGGCGAAACTATTTATTTTTAGAATACAAACACCAAATATTACTCGATTAAATAACTTTTCCCTAAAATAAAATAGGAGATTCATCTTGCTATCTATATCTATATCTTCTACAAACACCACACATGATTTTCCAAATTATAAATACGGCAAACAACGCCATTTACTATTCGCATATTGGGGCGCAAAAATCGATACCGGATGTAGGGCGCGTCCCTTCTACTGAATTTGACCCTCCTTTGCCACCTCCAGACGTGTACCATCTAGGTGAGTGCTTGTGGACCATTCCCACTCACCACTAGTCCCATGAGACATTAATGTCTCGAAATCGGACTAATCAAATAGCACTTCCTAAGTGCTGTAATACGTTGGGGGAAGTGGCACCATTCCTTCCCCCTCGAAAAAAATAAATAATTCCAAAATGAGAAATTAAACAGTCGTACATGCCCGCAAGGGCGAACACGACTATAATCAAAATGACCGACCGACCGACCAGTCTGACCATTGGAAGAAGCAGGACCGGCATACCAGGAGCGGTGACTGGGAGGGAAAAGCAGAAAAAGCGTGCAGCAGGAACACATAACAAAGAATGTGTCCACGGCACTAAATAATATTACCAAAATAATAATATAATTCTGCTAGAGTACGACCTTTCACCAAATGCTGCCGATATTGAATTCCCCGAAACTGACACAGAGGGACGGGAGGAAGCAGTCTACACGTGTCAGCCCACATAAATGGAGATCAGCCAGTGAAAGACGCACACCAAAACCATGTTTGCTAGCCGATGAAGATCAATATTAGTTCTACATAAGAAAAGGTGATGCACCAAAGGAAATTAACAGGACATCGTACCACTAGGTCGACTTCTGAAAAAGGGAGACCTATTTCCAGGTACGCAACCGGAGAAACATGACGTGGAAGCCCTCTTATACTGAAGCAGCTAACCAATTATCCGGCAGACCACTATAGCAGTCATCGAGAAGACCGAGGGATAAAACGATTGCTATCATTGCCTTAATGTACACGGTTTTCATTGGCCGAAAACCGTTTTTGATAATATTTTTATTTTAATATCCTAATTTGACCTGTTTTGTTAGTTGATTTGAATAATTACACAATTGGCTTACACATTATTGGCATTTTATTGCCCATTTATATAACTGGACTAGATTTGAAATCAGTACGAACTGGTTTTTCTAGTAGTACACAACATCTATGACAGGCTTACCGAGTTCCTTGTCTCTCAAGCCTCTCTCGGACATTCGTACATGGACGGAGATGTGGAACAATTTCCACCCGTCCAAAGCTTGGTGTTCCAATGTGACGTCATAGTGGCGACCAATCACTACTTGCGTCACATGCAGCTTTGGTCGACACCCTTACTCAGTTCTAGCAGAGTGAAATTCGTCTTTGAACATGAGAATGTGTTGGGTTCATTCCCACTCATGACGGCATGATGCCCCAGTGCTAGACCTCACTATAAACTGCCACACTGCAATCATCGTAGCGATATGACTGAAAATTGTTAAAGCTACGTTAAAAATCCAAATCAAACACACAAATCACCTGTTCCATTCCTAGTGTCCCTATACAACAAGCCCACTTTCCTTTGATGCTATACAGGCCCAATATTTCCCATGTTCATTTCCCATTGTCCGTAGACATGCCTAATTCATTGTCCCTATACATTCCTATGTTAAATTCCCCATGTTAAATTCACCTTAAGGCTAGATGTGCCCACAACCTTTCAAAATACCTTGATGCTAGAGTTGCCCACGACCTTTCTGACTGGGATTGCCATTGAGGCTAGGAGTGTCCCACTATACTACTGACATTCTATACTCTGTGGACATGTGATAGAACATTTAGGATTATTTAGGATTTAATTGACAATACTGCCTTTAGAATTTTCACTTTGTGTTCTTGGAAAAAATTGTTTAACTTTACAAAACATATTAGTTTCGCTCCTTTCTCTTACTTAGTTTAAGATCATCGGGTCCTACTAGTCTGATTTCTACAATGACCTGCCATCCTATTCTCTATTTCAGATATGATTTGGTACCAGGAACAGGCTGCCAGTGCGTAGACAGCGATCACGGGCCCTTGGGTCAGAAATGACCCAGCCTCTCCTAGTTCTTGTAATCAGTAATGCCCTTATTCCAGGGAGAATTATCTCCCATGAACTGTGGTTGTATTCTATTTTGGTCACCTTGCATTGTCACACTTAGTACTAGACTCTGAATTGATCTGATAGTCCTTGTTGCAGTTCTCATATTTATATGTAAGTTTAGTATCATGTCAGTTATCAGGACAATTAAGCACATTTATGACACCATGCGATGACCATATGGCAAGTGTTGTCCTGACACCATGCAATGACTAAATGGTTGGTGTTATCATGACACCATGCAATGACCATTCGCAAGTGTTATCCTGACACCATGCAAATATGACCAGTGTTATCCAAACACCATGCAAAGACCATATTGTTAGTAGCATAATGACACCATGCAACAACCATATGGCAAGTGTTATCTTGATACCATGCAACGACCATATTGCCATTGCTATCAGGACACCATGTAACGATGTTATCCATACACCATGCAATGACCATACTGCAAGTGTTATTGGGACACTATGCACTGACCATATGACAAGTGTTATCCTGACATAGTACAACGACCAGATGAAAAGTGTTAGTAATTGTTTATTAAAAGGTCCAGTACCTAATGAGTTAGATTATTGTGCCTTCTCTGTCATTCTGAAGGGACATATTGTCATGACTCCATGTAACCACTCATTGTGCTTAGCAAATTTGTCAACTCTGCAATCGAACATTTAACAGTTTAGTGCTTTTAATTTAACATGCTGCTAAAATGTAAATTAAAATTGATTTCAAAATTTTACCAACTTTTTGTAATACTTTTATAAATTACATTTACTACTGAGGTCTTTTACATACATTTATCTGAATTTTAAGTTAAATTTTAGTGCATGAAGATGTTGTAATAAATGAAAAGTTATTACAAATTGAATTTTCACTTGTAGGCACATCAGACCTTTAAACTGCACCATACACCACTACATTCAATCTGACCAACAGGAACAGTATATCATTTCAAATGGCAACTAATCTTTTAGTAGTGCATAAAACATGATAACGTGTGTATGTGTGTGTGTATGTGTGTGTGTGATTTGGGTTGTTAACGTAGCTTTAACAATTTTTCAGTCATATAACTACGATGTCTGCAGTGTGGCAGTTTATAGTGATGTCTAGCACTGGGGCATCATGCCGCAGACATGTAGCACAATCTCCCAGCCAGTCACATTATCCTGACACCAGCTGTTAATATTATTTTTACAAGTCTTTGGTATGATTCGGCCGGGTTTGAAATCTATGACCACCTGCATTCAAGGTGGAAACTCTACCCATTACGCCACAGGAGCAGTTGCTGTTTAACAAAAACAGTAGGATGTCAACTATTCCTGCTTTCTGGGTCAAGCAGGTGCATTCTGGTTACATCCTCTATGTCAGTTTCTTTACGTTAATAATGCACAAAAAAAATCAACAAGAAAAACAGTCAACATGTGATTAAACTTTCCAGGATGTATGGTAAACATGTGGTTTAATGTGTTGCATTAAGCAATAAAAGTCAAGCAGTTATGGGAAAAGTGGCATTGTCTTGATTGCTTATGCATAAAATACATGGAAAATAATTGTGCTTTGAGGTCACCTGAGCTACTGCGAATTCATACACAGGCCTAATTTATCTTAAGAAACTGGATCATAGGTCAAATTGCTTTTTACATTGTTCCTCTGTAAACAAACATTATTTCTGATGCTTTTGTTTAACACAAGTCAGCCTATAGTTTACTTTTGTATTTACTCAGAGCAAAACCTCTGTGTGTGTGCGTGTGATACCGATAAATAAATACTAAATATGATGTATTTTTTTCTCACATTGTCAGCTATACATAACAGTATAATGAGTATTTTATGTTTAATCTTAAAACCACTGGTTACAATCTAGTTGATATATGCCATCTGTCATCACCAGTTTTGTATCTTCAAGATCTCTATAATGGGTTGTGTATGTGAAAGATGACATTTATTTTAGAGTGAATCCTATATTAAAGTTTTCTTAGTCTAAATAAAATTTAATTTAAAAAAACTAACATTGCTTCAATTCTATCTGATATAATTGAATCATAAGTGGGAAGCAAATTGTATCTTAAGAGAAGAAAATATGATTTCAAAAATAGGAATAAAGATAGTGAAAAACGTTTCTGAAAAAAAAATAGATGAGAAAATTATATGAGAACTTCTTTTTCATCCAATATTGACAGAAGTATTATTGTACAGTTCATTAACATGACTGTATCATTGCTGTTAATGGCATAAATTTTAAAGCATTAATTTTTTACATGTATCTCTTTTAAATGACATAGACAAAGTTGTATAATTATATGCATCTAATCTGCAAGAGAGGCAACCTGAGTATAGTTTTGTGGATGTGGGAAAACTCTTCAATGTTTCCACTGGGGAAACAAATTTTGTGGAGATGTCTTCTACTTTCAGGAATATCTGCATTATATTACAAGATTGGAATAAATTATAATAAATATGATCATACAATAAATCACTACTGTTTAATTCCTTTCACACATCAATACATATGACACATTTTGTTAATATTACACATAGGATTGACAGGATGATGTGCAGTACATAGGACATGTGTTTGTATTACAAAATGGATTGACAGGATGAAATGCAGTACATATCACATTCTCAGGATGGCATGTAGTACATATCACATTGTCAGGATGGCATGCAGTACATACGACATGAACATGATGGCATGCAGTACATATGACATTGACAGGATGGCATGCAGTACATACGACATCAACGTGATGACATGCAGTACATATGACATCAACAGGATGGCATGCA
The DNA here is from genome assembly GCA_028554795.2 of Sinohyriopsis cumingii. Classification (NCBI taxonomy): domain Eukaryota; kingdom Metazoa; phylum Mollusca; class Bivalvia; order Unionida; family Unionidae; genus Sinohyriopsis; species Sinohyriopsis cumingii. Next base: position 80,312,610 of record CM068833.1, on the reverse strand, counting down.
GTACATATCACATCAACATGATGACATGCAGTACATACGACATCAACATGATGACATGCAGTACATATGACATCAACATGATGACATGCAGTACATATGACATCAACATGATGACATGCAGTACATACGACATCAACATGATCACATGCAGTACATATGACATCAACATGATGACATGCAGTACATATGACATTAACATGATCACATGCAGTACATACGACATCAGCATGATGACATGCAGTACATATAACATCAACATGATGACATGCAGTACATATGACATCAACATGATGACATGAAGTACATACGACATCAACATGATGACATGCAGTACATATGACATCAACATAATGACATGCAGTACATACGACATCAACATGATGACATGCAGTACATATGACATCAACATGATGACATGCAGTACATATGACATCAACATGATGACATGCAGTACATACGACATCAACATGATGACATGCAGTACATATGACATCAACATGATGACATGCAGTACATATGACATCAACATGATGACATGCAGTACATACGACATCAACATGATGACATGCAGTACATATGACATCAACATGATGACATGCAGTACATATGACATCAACATGATCACATGCAGTACATACGACATCAGCATGATGACATGCAGTAAATATAACATCAACATGATGACATGCAGTACATATGACATCAACATGATGACATGAAGTACATACGACATCAACATGATGACATGCAGTACATATGACATCAACATAATGACATGCAGTACATACGACATCAACATGATGACATGCAGTACATATGACATCAACATGATGGCATGCAGTACATACTACATCAACATGATGACATGCAGTACATATGACATCAACATGATAGCATGCAGTACATATGACACCAACATGATGGCATGCAGTACATACGACATCAACATAATGACATGCAGTACATATGACATCAACATGATGACATGCAGTACATACGACATCAACATGATGGCATGCAGTACATATGACATCAACATCATGGCATGCAGTACATATGACATCAACATGATGGCATGCAGTACATACGACATCAACATGATGACATGCAGTATATATGACATCAAGATGATGACATGCAGTACATATGACATCAACATGATGGCATGCAGTACATATGACAGCAACATGATGACATGCAGTACATACGACATCAACATGATGACATGCAGTATATATGACATCAACATGATGACATGCAGTACATACGACATCAACATGATGACATGCAGTACATATGACATCAGCATGATGACATGCAGTACATATGACATCAGCATGATGACATGAAGTACATATGACATCAACATGATGGCATGCAGTACATATGACATCAACATGATGACATGCAGTACATACGACATCAACATGATGACATGCAGTACATATGACATCAACATGATGACATGCAGTACATATGACATCAACATGATGACATGAAGTACATATGACATTGACAGGATGGCATGCAGTACATATGACATTGACAGGATGGCTTGCAGTACATATGACATCAACATGATGACATGCAGTACATATGACATCAGCATGATGACATGCAGTACATACGACATCAACATGATGACATACAGTATATACGACATCAACATGATGACATGCAGTACATACGACATCAACATGATGACATGCAGTACGTATGACATCAACATGATGACATGCAGTACATATGACATCAACATGATGACATGCAGTACATACGACATTAACATGATGGCATGCAGTACATATGACATTGACAGGATTGCATACAGTACATACGACATCAACGTGATGACATGTAGTACATATGACATCAACATGATGACATACAGTATATACGACATCAACATGATGACATGCAGTACATACGACATCAACATGATGGCATGCAGTACATATGACATTGACAGGATTGCATACAGTACATACGACATCAACGTGATGACATGCAGTACATATGACATCAACAGGATGGCATGCAGTACATACGACATCAACATGATGGCATGCAGTACATACGACATCAACATGATGACATGCAGTACATATGACATCAACATGATGACATGCAGTACATACGACATCAACATGATGACATGCAGTACATATGACATCAACATGATGACATGCAGTACATACGACATCATCATGATGACATGCAGTACATATGACATCAACGTGATGACATGCAGTACATACGACATCAACATGATGACATGCAGTACATATGACATCAACATGATGGCATGCAGTACATGCGACATCGACATGATGACATGCAGTACATATGAGATCAACATGATGACATGCAGTACATATGACATCAACATGATGGCATGCAGTACATACGACATCAACATGATGGCATGCAGTACATACGACATCAACATGATGGCATGCAGTACATATGACATCAACATGATGGCATGCAGTACATACGACATCAACATGATGGCATGCAGTACATATGACATCAACATGATGACATGCAGTACATATGACATCAACATGATGGCATGCAGTACATATGACATCAACATGATGACATGCAGTACATATGACATCAACATGATGGCATGCAGTACATACGACATCAACATGATGGCATGCAGTACATACGACATCAACATGATGGCATGCAGTACATATGACATCAACATGATGGCATGCAGTACATACGACATCAACATGATGACATGCAGTACATATGACATCAACATGATGACATGCAGTACATATGACATCAACATGATGACATGCAGTACATATGACATCAACATGATGACATGCAGTACATATGACATCAACATGATGGCATGCAGTACATACGACATCAACATGATGGCATGCAGTACATATGACAACAGCATGATGGCATGCAGTACATACGACATCAACATGATGACATGCAGTACATACGACATCAACATGATGACATACAGTATATACGACATCAACATGATGACATGCAGTACATATGACATCAACATGATGACATGCAGTACATATGACATCAACATGATGGCATGCAGTACATACGACATCAACATGATGGCATGCAGTACATATGACATCAGCATGATGGCATGCAGTACATATGACATCAACATGATGGCATGCAGTACATACGACATCAACATGATGACATACAGTATATACGACATCAACATGATGACATGTAGTACATACGACATCAACATGATGACATGCAGTACATATGACATCAACATGATGACATGCAGTACATACGACATCAACATGATGGCATGCAGTACATATGACATCAACATGATGGCATGCAGTACATATGACATCAACATGATGACATGCAGTACATATGACATCAACATGATGGCATGCAGTACATATGACATCAACGTGATGACATGCAGTACATACGACATCAACATGATGACATGCACTACATATGACATCAGCATGATGGCATGCAGTACATATGACATCAACATGATGGCATGCAGTACATATGACATCAACATGATGGCATGCACTACATATGACATCAACATGGTGGCATGCAGTACATACGACATCAACATGATGACATGCAGTATATATGACATCAACATGATGACATGCAGTACATATGACATCAACATGATGGCATGCAGTACATATGACATCAACAGGATGGCATGCAGTACATATGACATTGAGGGAATGACATGAAGAATATATGACATTGACAGAATGAGTACATTAGCATATTGTGTTTGTATTTCAAACAGGACTGACATTATGACATGGAGTACATATGACATTGACAGTATGACATGGAGTACATAAGATATTGACAGGATGACATGCAGTACATATGACATATTGTTTTTGTTTTGCTAATATGACTGACATGGATGACATGCAGTACATATGATATTGACATAATGACATGCAGTACATATGATATTGACAGGATGACATGCAGTACATATGACATTGGCATGCATAACATATGACATGTTGTGTTTGTATTACTAACTGGACTGAAAGGATGACATGCGGTACATATGACATTGACAAGATGACATGCAGTAAATATTACATATTGGGTTTGTATTCCAGTACTAATGATGTTGATTGTGTTAATATTACAAACAAGACTGACTACATGATATGCAGTCCATATCATAGAATGTGTTAATAGCACAAACAGGAGAGATAGGACGACCTGAAATATATATGACATTTGCTAATATTGCAAACATGATATACAGGATAATATGTAACACAGATGAAAGTGAAGGTCTTCTTATTGTTATGTATATTTAATGTGCATTGTTTGTTAGATTTTTTTATTGATTATATGTAATGTAAAATTATATCTAGTAGCTGACCGTCTCCAAAGTCAGTGACAGTTTTGTAAGCAACATTGTTTACCTTTTTCCTGTGTGAATCATATATATTAAGTATTTTATGATGGTCCGAGTGAAAGACATTGTTTTTGGTATTATCATTTTAGTAACTTACCTTCTAATTATAACTATCATTTTTTAGAAATAAACTTTTGGCCTTCATCCAAGTTCTTCTTTTGTGTCTTTCTTCTTTATATAATCTTGTCTACTGGAAAAATATATATTCATGTGAAAACATCTGGGCAATATTCAATTACTATTCTCTGGAACTAAAAAGCATTCCATAATGTTCTTTGAAAGAGATATTAACTGCGAATTATAGTGAATTCAAAGAAGGAACCCTGAATTATATTTCTTTGATTCAACAAAAGACTGTTGGCACATCTATACAATTCAGGTCACTGGAACATTAGTGCATTAGAGACTACTGGCCACTACATGCACATCAACACCTTCAGGATTGGAAATTATTTGGAATCCCACCAAAGGATATTCAGAACATGAAAAGAAAACAAGAGTAATGGTAAGCAATTTTGTCACATAGATATATCGATCCACCATGTTCAAGGTCAGATATGTATATAGGCAATCTCCAATGAAAGTATGTGTTTGTCCAGGGCTATGTCCAATGGCAATGTCCTTTGGCTGTGTCTCATGGTTATGTTTCAGGGATGTCTCTCATCGTAATGTCCCTAGGCTGTGTCACATTGTTGAGTTCCAGGGATATGACCCTTGGTAATATCCCTGAGCTGTGTCACATGGTTATGTACCAGGGATGTGGTCCATGGTTTAACATCCCTGGGCAGTGTCACATGACTATGTTCCAGGAATGTGATCAATGTTACTCTCCCTGTGATGGGTCATTTTATATGCCAGGGGTGTTACCCATGGTAATGTCTCTGGTCTGTGCCACATGGTTATACTCCAGGGATGTGACACATGGTAATCTGCTAGGACTTTGTCCCTTGGTTATGTCCCTGTGATGTGTCTCATGGTTACGTCCAAGCTCATTGAAGGTTCTTGATGTTTTTGTAATAGTGCTGTTATATACAAAAATATTAACTTGGATTTTAATGACATTATCTATTGTACTGTTTGTATTGTATGTCTTGTTTTATATACCTAAACTTTACATACATCCTACTGCAGTGCTGGTTTAAGGCCTTCTTGGACCCTAAACACTCACAATATGGTGCAGCCTTCCTACAAAATTTGAAACTCAAAAGTACAATATTAAAAACTAAAAACGTGGGGAAATACCAGTATTGCCATCATTCCAAATCAAAATATTCATATATGCAGATCAAAATGGTCATATATAATTCATTCAATTTTGTCATCAACAATTAATTTGAATTTTTCTGGTGGCCCTGTTGGGGTGGTGCCTAAATCAAATGGTTAGTGTGCTTAATGGGTAATCTGGCACTGTCCTACCCTTGCCTACATGAGGGTGAGGTGTCTATATAATGTGATTACACATAGCCATTAAACAATGTCCATTATTTCACTTTACACTGATCCTTGTCAATCAGCTAATCGTTGGAAGAAGTATATATAAATGTCTCAAGACAAAATTCATCAACATTAATGTTAAATTATATGAACATTCTATATGGGACAAACCTAGAGGTGTGATCCAATATAAACCAGACTGAGTGTCACACAATTATGTCACAATGAAAGCTATCTGAAAAACTCAGAATCCCCTACGCTGGCAATGATCAAATAGAGACTCAACTTTCTTGACAGCCTGCCATCATAAAATTATATAGTGATGGCCAATTTGTGAGGATAATTATGCAAACTGGAATGAACAGACACTGGCAACCTATTTTAATTTTAAATAGGCAAGGACTGTTTTGTATAACAAATTGATTGACAAGAAATTTGCCACTCATTGATTTTTGGTGGAGATGAAAAAATTAAAAACAGCGCTGAACATTTGCAAATGGATCAGTGGTAAACATAGGTGCTAAAAATGTGAGTTGTTTCCTTTAGTTTGAGTTTTGGCTTTCAACAATGTTCCAGCCAACTCTTGTAGTAGATTCTTTTTTTCTTACCTGATCAGTGGCTTCATCACCATTTTCTTTATGAGATATAATGACATCACACTGAAGAATGTCCCTTGATGCCCTGAGGTTTCGCATTTAGAACAACTTCTCGGAACATGCTAGCAATTTTACTGCTCTGTTGAAAGTGGCAACAAACTGTCTGGGTGTTGTTGAATGCTGCAATCAGTATAAAATCTGCATACAAGGACAACACATTTTTTAATTCATAATTTCCACCAAAAATATCAATGTTGAGGAACGAAAGACATTCTTTAAGTATATTTTGGATAATTATTTCTATAGTATACTATGATGCTAAATTCTGAGAATCAGTTTGGCTATTGATTACATAAAGTATCAAAAGATGATTTTGTTCAACTTTGTATAGGGTACTTTTATGACTAAAACTGAATTATCTGAAACTAAAATAAGGAAATATATGCATAATTTCCCCCAAAATAAGCACCCGCATTAGAAAAGTTCTATGGATAAGATTTATAGAGATCCACCATAAAGATCAAATTAAAGAGCATGTGTGTGTCTCTCTCTCTCTCTCTCTATGTGTCTGTGTGTGTGTGTCTGTGTGTGTCTCTGTGTGTCTATGTGTGCATGTGTGTGTCCGTTTGTGTGTGTGTGTGTGTGTGTGTGTGTGTGTGTGTGTGTTTGTGTGTGTGATATGGACTTTTAATGTAGCTTTAACAATCTTGCAGTCATATCACTATGATGTGTGCAGTGTAGCAGTTTCTAGTGATGTCTATTACCAGGGCATCATGCCGCAGATATGTAGCAAGATGTCACACCCAGGTCGACCATCCTAACACTAACCTCTTAATGCTGGGCGCCTAGCGTGGCAACTGTTAGTACGACTTTTATAAGTCTTTTGTATGATTTGGCTGGGGTTTGAATCCACAATGTCCCACATCTGAAATTAAAATATCAGATCATTACCATGTTCATGTGAAAACCCCAAGTCTATATGGTAATTGTTTAGAAGTAGCTAGAACTAGATTTTGATGGTGGCAACCATGATGTCCATGATAGCTTTCAAGCCAGCATTTTCATATATTTCGGATGGTTACTAATGACATTTATGAACACATTATTGCCTATGTCATGCCAAAAAATTAGACCTTATTGCCTTTCAGAAATGAGGCAGCCAACATTGGCTCTGGCATGTAATGGTGTCAAAACCGACTACCCTTAAAAAAAAGTCTGATGCGCGATAAACTGCTGATAGCTGCTCCATTTTTATTTATAAGGAACCAGATATCATAAAAGTCTTAAGTGAAAATATCGTCAAAATAAAAACAGATGGAGAAACAGTAAGAATACAGCCAAGATGGTCATCTTGATTACCATTTTTGATGTCGAGTTGGCACCATTTTCATTTGGGACCAAAGAGACATAAAAAGTTGTTACCATAAACCCCATGTCAAAATGAACATCAACGTATGCAAATTAGGTCACAATCACAGTTTTGGTAAGATTAAGCTACTTTCATCTAGATATATCAAAATAACATGTGATACAGGATCAAGGATATTGAAGGTGTAATTAACAGACTGCTATAAATCATGATTGCAAATTAGGTCAAAGTGATTCAGTTGTGATCCGGTCTAGTTGATTTGGTCTAGATGTATCTGCATACCAACTGTGATGAAAGGTAAAGTGCTACAATGTTTTTAAATTGAACACTTTTGCAATATTTTGAAAATTTAATCATGCCATCTAGATATCTGCACAATAAATACAACATGTAACTTTTAAACATTTTCATTTCTCTTTGCTGCGTGGTTTCTGTGCAGTCAGCCATAACAATAAAATACAGTAGCATCGACAGCATACAAATATGAAAACAATAGCTACATATAAATGTGCACAGTGCACTGATGTATGTGACACATATGCGTTCAATTAAAAAATGTCAAAGTTCAAAACCTTTATAACATAAACAAGCACAGGAAGTAATTGTATATCCTGAATGGATTTGTGTTTGTAAAACACCCTGTCTCACTGTAGCTAAGCCCACATTAAAAGAGACTGTGCTATACTTTTTTAATATACCAAACCAGCTGGTTCCCCCCCCCCCCATGTAAATTCGTTACTGTTGCAGAATAACTTTGTACAAGGCTAAATGTTTTTTAATCCTATACTGAATACCATAAACTTTACTCCCTACATCTTGTCACCCTTATTTCAAAAAAAGGCTGCCTACATTGCAATCATCCCCTCTCAGTGTCATTTTGTCTTGCAATCCCCTTAGTGCATGACTGCAATGTTCCTGATGAATGGGACTGTTACTGATGTTCTTCCTCTACCAATGCTATGGATAGGGCTGCCACATATATTCACCATCTGACATTGTTATGGATTGGACTGTTACAGATGTTCATCCTCTGACACTGCTATTGATGGGACTGCAAAAGTTGTTTTTCGTCTGATAATCCTATGGATGTGTTGTTGTTGTTGGTGTTGTTGTTGTAGGGTTTAACGCCATTTTTCAGCACATGATCGGCTATACATGGTGGCCAGTATTAATGGTGGTCCTATGGATGTGACTGCAAAACATGTTATTCATTTGACAGTGCTATGGAGAAGACTGCTACAGATGTTCTTCCTCTACCAATTTTATGGATTGGACTGCAACATATTTTATTCATCAGACATTGCTATGGATTGGACTGCTGCATATGTTATTCATCTGACATTGCTATGGATTGGACTGTAACAGATGTTATTCATCTGACATTATTATGGGTTTCACTGTGACAGGTGTTACTGATCTAATACTGCAATGGATTTCACTGCAATATGTGTTATTCATCTGACATTGCTATGGATTGGACTGCAACATGTGTTACTCATCTGACATTGCTATGGATTTCACTGCAACATGTGTTATTCATCTGACATTGCTATGGATTGGACTGCAACACGTGTTACTCATCTGACATTGCTATGGATTTCACTGCAACATGTGTTATTCATCTGACATTGCTATGGATTTCACTGCAACATGTGTTATTCATCTGACATTGCTATGGATTGGACTGCAACACGTGTTACTCATCTGACATTGTTATGGGTTTCACTGCAACATGTGTTATTCATCTGACATTGCTATGGATTGGACTGCAACACGTGTTACTCATCTGACATTGCTATGGATTTCACTGCAACATGTGTTATTCATCTGACATTGCTATGGATTGGACTGCAACACGTGTTATTCATCTGACGTTGCTATGGTTTGGACTGCAACACGTGTTACTCATCTGACATTGCTATGGATTTCACTGCAACATGTGTTATTCATCTGACATTGCTATGGATTTCACTGCAACATGTGTTATTCATCTGACATTGCTATGGATTGGACTGCAACACGTGTTACTCATCTGACATTGTTATGGGTTTCACTGTAACATGTGTTATTCATCTGACATTGTTATGGATTTCACTGCAACATGTGTTATTCATCTGACATTGCTATGGATTGGACTGCAACACGTGTTACTCATCTGACATTGCTATGGATTTCACTGCAACATGTGTTATTCATCTGACATTGCTATGGATTGGACTGCAACACGTGTTACTCATCTGACATTGCTATGGATTTCACTGCAACATGTGTTATTCATCTGACATTGTTATGGGTTTCACTGCGACATGTGTTACTCATCTGACATTGGTATGGATTGGACTGCAACAGATGTTATTCATCAGACATTACTATGGATTGGGCTTCTACATATGTTATTCATCTGACATTGCTTTTGACTGGACTGCAACAGACGTTATTGATCAGACATTGCTATGGATTTGACTGCAGCAGACGTTATTGATCAGACATTGCTATGGATTGGGCTGCAGCAGATGTCATTTATCAGACATTGCAATGGATAGGGCTGCAACATATGTTACTCATCTGCCATTGTACTGGATAGGACTGCAACAGAATATATATATATATATATATATATATATATATATATATATATATATATATATATATATATATATATATATATATATATATATATATATATATATATATATATATATATATATGTGTGTGTGTGTGTGTGTGTGTTAATGTATGTGTGTGTAGATGGTGTGTCAATGTTATGCGAGTTATAATTGTAACATGTAATACTAATTGTGATATTGTCCTGATCCAATCTAAATAATGTTAATATTATTAATACTAGAGTAATGTACAATACTTTAACATATACTGAGACAGTCAGTATTTTTATACAGGGATTATTTAAGGAAACAGGGTGGTTCATTTTACTTGAAATAGGCAACTGTATCAGTTTTTCACATTTATATTTCTAATTTTACTGGTGAACCCCTTGTCATAGAATGTAAGACATGGACCTACTCTTCTCAGTCATAAATTTCAGGGTTCAAATCTTATACTAGTGAACCCTGAAACCCCTCTCTCTACTGCATGTGCTCACACATCTGAAAAACTAAGCTTTAAGGTGTATATTTTCCTCTAATCATTGTTGGTTCCTTTTGCTAAAAAAGAAACCAAAATATTTTAAGAAAGAAAATCAATAAAGTTTACAAAAGAGAGTGTTTCCATTTACCCTCAATTGTGATTCATGGATCCACAATATACCGTATTTGCCTGCTTATAAATTGATGTAGAGTATAAGTCGAATCAGCAAATTTGACAAACTTTCCATCCTTCATCCTTATGTAAGTCGATGATGAGTATAAGACGAGGTCAGATCCACACCTCTGATTGTGATTTTCACTTCGTTCCACACAGCATCGCGATTTTTATCCTAACTGTTGGTCATTAACCTTTCCATTTAGGATCCTTATAAGTGACTAAAAGTACCTAATTTGTTTTACAAGAAGTCTTTTAAATGTATTATGTACTTTTAGCTACATATAATGATGCTGACCCGAAAATTGATTGAGTTACAGATAGGATAAAACTCGCGATGCTGTGTGGGATTAAATTATAATAACTTCCGGTTTCATATATAATAAAAGTATCACTATATACTTTTTCAGGTTGCCTCATTAATACTAAAATGCATTTTCGGGGGGGGGGGGTGTAGAAAGAGGCGAAGAGAGATATAGAGAGAAGGATGAATATGTGTTCCATCGCATTTTTCTTTTTGCATCTCGTGATCAAAATGAAATATGGTCCGATACATAAGAGAGAGAGAGAGAAAGTTTAGCTCCTCGTGGATTTTTGTTTTGTTCTTTTGTTTTAATTGTATTGCCTCCATGTTGTTGAAGCTTTCTATAAGAGAGGAATCATAAATAAATGAAACCGTAAATATAAACTATGAAAATAATACCTTACTCCTTCAGGGTCTAAATATTCACAATAGTTATATTAATATAGTCTCGATTAGGTTAAATCCCAAGAATGTCCATTTTGCATGCTGTCTATTTTTTTATGCAAGTATAACGAGCTCTCCATTCCCAACAATTCAGATTTTGTTTAAAGTTTATGTACACCTCTTGTACTTAGGCTGCGATTTTTGTTTTTATCTTTGCTCGTGCTAGTTTGCATTGGTGTCGGTTCCGTCGGCAAGTTTACAAATTTCACTGGCTGTGAAATTTACAATTGTAACCACCTGGCATTGCCTTTAACTGTATGGTACGATATTCATAATACCCATGGGTAACCTCATTTCTCTATATAATTTTAACCCCAGTTTTGATGCCAATGTTTGTTTTTTACTCAGTCTGACCCCCAATTCTGACACAAAGGGGATTTTTGACTCTCAGTCTTTTACCCTTAGGGGATTAACTTACGATTTGCAGATTGTCCGTACTGTAATGCCAAGTATTCCGTAAGTTTGGTATTTTATAATTTAAATTTGATCAATTTCTTTGTAAATAACTTTCTTGCTGCCTAACAGCCTGCATATTATAATGTTCTGTTCTATTTGTATGATTTAAACTATTTAGTGAACTTATTCTTGTGATTTTATGCACTATATTATTATATACAAACTGTTATGTTAGACTCGTTACAACTGTAGTGCATCCAGATTTTACATTTGTGTGAACAAACCATATGTTCATACATTTTTGACAGCCTACACATTCCTTGGCAATCTGTTTCAGTGAGAAATAGTATGCATTTCGTATTCTGGCTAAGCTTTCGGCGCTTAGATGTACTCTGAAGCTTTGGGAATGGAGTCATCTGATGTCGCTCAATAAACCTGAGAAGTTGAGGTCTCGTGTGATTTTCATCAAACTGTAAATCCGCATGATATATCCATTATAACAAAATTATGTCATGTTGACTGCAGCATAAAGTCCGCGGTCAACACCAGTGGTCTGCTGATGGATACTGGGGATATTAATATCTAAGCTATTATTCCCATTAAAGCAAATGCGTGATAACTGGAGCTGCATAGATGAACTTAATATTTTACTTGAATTTTTACTGTCCAAAATGTAAATATTGTTGTTTTCGTCTTTTACTGAAGTAACTCAGTGGTCATGTCCTGTATGGTGGATCTAGACACTAGGTGACTGTACAGGTTTAAGTTGTAGCGAATATTCCCATTTGCTGTTCACTGATATTAGCATGTATCAAGTACGCTGAAACCCGTCGAGATTAGAAAACTGGAGATTTAACATAAGTAGAGAAAATTTATAGTTTGGCAGCAAAGATTTTGATCAAGTAAACTGTCATTTTCATGTTGAAAACAAAGCGTACAGTTTTCGAAATTAGTTAAGATTCTTTGGTTGACTTTCAAATTTGGTGATGGAGAGTTCGAAAAACATGGTAAAGGAGACCTTTTTGAAGATTTTATAACTGAAGTATATATGAACAGTGTTGGTGAAATGCTACATTTCATTACAGAAATCGGCATTTTCAGGAAGCGGCCATGAAGAGAATGTTCCAGGGATTTGGGAAATGTGAACTGAATTGTAGAAATGCTATTGGACTGCTTACTTGGTGACAAAGATGTTTGTGGTTTGTGGTTCATTTGAATGAGAATTGTTTTGAAGAGGGCTCTCGGCCTTGATTTTAAGTTTCTTTGAACGCGGAATCAGGTATTTACAAATGAACCAAGGCGTTTTCACAATGCCATTATTTGAATTCAGTTGTGTTTTTGGAAAAGGCTTGTTTTACTTCCGAGTCCACTACTGGTATTACGGAGTGACGTACTTTTAATCTGTAATTTCCAATATCACAAAATCCACGTAGAAGTCCGTGAACGTAGTAGTTGCGCACGCAGGTAATTTAAAGTCAAAACAAAGCTGCATAGGGGTACCTTCTTCCAGTCAATATGGCGCCTTATCTCTGTGTTCATATTTTTTTTAATGTTATTTTTAAGACCAGAGTATAGGTCATAAACCTCAATGTCTTCTAGTACCCATTAGCATGCATGTCTTCCTTTACATTGATTTCAAAATAATCCGGGAGAGATGTACTCCAGTCAACAGAAATTCTTGTACAAATCTGTTAAATCATCGGCTGAAGATGTAAATAGTGTTTCCTTTACCTGATCATATAGTGTTGTCGTCCGTTATAGCACCATGGTCTTTAAGCCAGTATTTAATGTGTTTTTGTATGGTTCCAATAGTGTACAAATTTGACTTGAGGTAGCATATTTAGAATGGCATTTCTGATAGCTTGTTCGTGGTCTGTGATAGTAGCATAATTGGTTTTCTTTAAGCTGGGAACTAACCTTGCCAAAACTTGTCATGAAGCATTTCGCCCTAGCGGACATGAATCATGCAACCTGCAGGGATCACTACGTTAGACTGTAAAAGCATGAGCAAAAACATCACAAGTACTAAAAAGTAAAAGACAACTATATTAAATGTTGCATTGTATGATAACAGTACAGGCTCATTGGAGTCACGATTAAAACTTTGTTTAGTTTAAACAGAATATCCGGATGGGCTATGAGACAAGTCATATCTGGGTAAATATTTATGTCATGAATTACACCTTCGATATGGTATGCCATTTGTAAGGTACTATAAATTTCAAGGTGTGAAAATCGATGATTTGTGTTATAAAGATGTCGTATGTCTTTAACTTGTTAGGCATTTCTTGGGTTCAGCATGCTTGTAAACTTTTCTCCTCTTTTCTTTGATTATTTGTAGAACTTAAGGCAGAGATCTTCTGTATTCAGTCTTGTTTTCATTTTTGTTGTTGCCATGTGGTTTTGGAACATATAAAGTCTGATTTCCTACTTAATGAATTAATGTTAAACCGACGTCTTCGTTCATGTTTGCTCTTTGTTGAAACTGGTGGGTATCTTTTGAAGTCACCTTGTTGTAGAATGTACACTTCGCTTTTTAGGTCTATATGGCGGATTGGATTGAAATCATTGTTTGGTGTGGGTAATTTAATATTGCATTGATTAGTTTATGGTCTAATGTTTTGGCAGATGTGATATCAACAATTGTGTTGACGGTAGCACCAGCACAAACTTGTTTACTGTTTTTAATGACGGACTGCTGGACTTCTGGTACTGGGATTGATGCTGGCATGATTTGCATAACTCCATTAGGGTATGGTACTCTGACATTGACTGATACAGGCTGATTGGCACTGAAAGGTGGAAAGGACATAGCGCCAATTGTAGGTACGGAATGCTGGTCTTTTGATAATGGTGCTGGAAAATGCTGCCTTTGTAACTTTACCGAGGAAATGTTCAGAATAAAGAGAGTAATATTATGTGATATGTTGTAATCATATAGTGTTTGAAACAAATTATTATTTTAGAATGTAGTGTGTGTGTGTGAGAGAGAGTGTGTGTGTGTGTGTGTGTTGTTAACATAGCTTTACCGATTTTCAGTCATATCGCTACGATGTCTGCAGTGTGGTAGATTATAGTGATGTCTAGCACTGGGGCATTATGTCGCACACACACACACACACACACATGCATAAGAGGCTACTAGTATTTGGTTCCAGAGTCAATCTGTGAAGATGGAAGAGCAAGCAATGGTTACACATCCGGTCAGAAACTTACAGCGACAAGTCGAACATACGCATAGCCAAACAAGACATGTGGAGACATTCAAGATTACTCCCATCGAGATAAAAGTGATGATACATGCTATGTTTGCCTAGATAAAGAATACTGGGAACCATAATGTTTACGACGTTCAAGAAATGAATTTTCTAAGTAAGGATAAGTCAGGTCCAGAGACAAAAATAAAATATTAGTTATAATTGTCAAGAAAAATAGCATTAGTCTTCAGGGTCATTAATATATATGTTTGTGTGCTAGTGTCATTTTCGCTAGCCAAGGTTCCAATGTGTATACAGAGTTATCATATCAGAACCTTGGCTATTAAAGCTGTCCTTGTATAAGCATTCATACATTCTTCTGCCTTCACAGTCAACTTTGCATCATAAGCAATATAATTTCATCTGAATGCATACTGTCCAAGATATTGATGACATAAGTCCATATTTCAAGTTTGATTAAAATCAGACTAGAAATATGGCTTCCACAGAAGTAAGAAGCATACCCAATCAGATTCAAAGAACGCCTAATTAGTATGCTTGGATCTCTCTCACTATCCGTGGCATCTTTACGTTACACGCATATAATTCAAGTTTGATCAAAATTGGATCAGAAATGATGCAACTAGGACGGTAACAAATTCCAACAATCAGATTCAATGTCACCTCATTATTATGCATTAATCCTGCTTATTATCAAACCCGTTCCCTATTTTGATGATGTAAACATAAATACCTAGTTTGATTGAAACTGGGTAAACAATATGGACTCCACAATGTTAACAAGTAATTGTTGACACACTGGTTATATACATTATAATCTTAAAATTGTATTGCACACAACGCGTACTTGGTATTAGGACTGTCTGCAGCATGATTTCCTGTGAATCTTGAAGATATTTGATAAATGCTTCAAATGGTTTAACACTAAAACAGTTTTGATTTCAAGATACGTCAAATTTTATGTTTTGAGCATTGTAATAATGGCCAGATCTTGTGTGTACGAGATTGTAATTCCTGGTTGTGTTTTAAATTGTAACCACCGTTGCCGCCACCTAAAGTTTGACAACTGAAGCAAGAAAGGAATGAAGAACACTTGCTACACTGTTCACTGTTACTAATTCAGATTTTATATTGACTTTTTTAAAATTATATAAAGCGATGGTCTTACTTTTTTTACCGATAGAAAGACATATACATGATATACATGATATGACATGTGTCTCGGTACTTAGTATATTTAGATCTTTTCCTTGTAAGTCACTTTCTTCTTATTTGCCTTTTCCAGTAACTCATTTTTGCATGCACACACACACACACACACACACACACACATATAAGTAGTAAATGGGGATAGATTAGCGTCAATGGGAATTAGCATTACAGACCCCCCCTGGGAACGATTAGCGTCAATGGAAATTTAACATGGAGAAAAATCGTGGGACAGATTAGCGTCAAGGGAAATTAACATGGGAATAGGGGACTGTATAGCGTCAAAGGAATTTAAACAGGGTGGGACTTTATAGCGTCAAGGGAAATTGAACATGGGATTTTTTTTTTTTTTTAAAAAAATAAAAAAGGGGTAGGCAATTGAAAAGTCATTCTCTTTACGAGAAATATGGCTGGCCCTGAAAAGGGCCTTTGGGTTTATGTTAATGTATTCATTAACATAAAGGGCACCGCATTGGTCTTCTTCTTGTCCTTAGGCTGCGTCTTATTGTTGGTCCGTAAATCAGCACTCTTTTCAGGCATCCTTGTCTTTCAACGTAGATCCTACGTATCCACAGGCTGGTGTTTGTCCTGTGGACAACAGTCCACTTGGATCGGACATACATGAGCATGTCCGTCCTAAACATCATGGAAGACACAAGGGTGGATGACTCAACTGTGGTCCACATCTTGAAGCGACGAGAACAGGTGAATCAATGCAGTGAACTGCATTTATTTATAGGTAGAGGAAGGATTGAAACGGATTGAGTTCATTCACCAATCCGAACACGCGTTACAAAATTCAGTCAGCTCGCATCCAATCTGAAGAGAGCAGTCTGTGACGTCACGTGGTCTATATAGATTCGCTAGCGCTTGTGTGCAGTCAATCTATGCGACAGTGATTCAACATGACGGAAACTCATAAAACGATCCATTGGGGTGCACCAACAGGGGAGACTGCCCAAGGGAACCCGGACTTACTTTCAGAAGAGGTGAATTGGGATTTTGTGGATTTTCTTACCTCGCAAGAATTTGTTCCGGAACCTTCGTTACCTTCTTCATTACCGCAAGTGGAGAATTTTAGACAGAGACAGAAAGAAGAATTGGAGAAATTTATACAACGACAAAAGGAAGCGGAACAAGCTTTTCTCCTACAGCAACAGCAGCAAGAAGAAGAGGTAAGAAAAAAACAACAGCAAGAAGAAGTAGCAGCAAAGAAACAAGAGGGTGAAAATCAAACGGTCACGGTACTGTTGGACATTTTAGCGGAGTTAAGAAGTCTGAAACAAATGTATCAGACTCCTTTATCACGACCGAAGAGAATACGACCTTCCCGAGCTAAACACGTCAACCCTGTGACTAAGCCTACCGTACCACCCTTAGTGATTTCAACCCAATCATCATCATTACGCAGTCCAGAAGTAGACCTTGGCCGTGGCAAAGGCTTAAGGCAGTTAAAGTTGATTGCTTAAACTCACCCCTTCACCATTAAGAAAAAAAGGCCCTTTTCAGGGCCACCCACATTTCTCGAAAAGAGATAGCCTTTCAATTTGCCAATAACTCAAAAAAATATTAAACAGCCCATTTTACCCTTATAGTACGTGTCTGTGTATGAGTGCGTGAGTGTACGTTCTTATTTTAAAATCAAAACTCAAAGACACTTACCTTATATCATTCATTTATTCTTTTCTCCATTTTTTTACAATCCAATTCACAATTCACAACAGAACACTTTAATTAAAAGTTCATTGACTTCTTCTGTCTCCTTGTTTAGTCTCTCTGTTTTTTAAATTTCTTCACCGTTACACTCTTTTCCTCTTCTTCTTCTTCCTCCTCGCTTTCTTCCCTTCTTCTTTTCTTCTCCTGTTTCTTTTTCTTCACCTGTCTTCTTTCTTCCTCAGAAGAATCCCTCTCTTCTTCCGAAGAATCCCTTTCTTCTTCTGAAGAATCCCTCTTTTCTTCTGACTCCTCTTGTTTCTTTTTTGGGCAATCTGGAGACCAATGTCCTTTTTCTTTACAATAATAACAGGTATCTTGACTTTTGTCTTTTTTAGCCCCTGTTTTTGTTCTTTTTTGACGGTCTGGACACTCTGAAGACCAATGCCCTTTCTTCTGACAGATATAGCAAGTATCTTGACTTTTATCTCGAAAGGAAGGAGAGTAGTCCGTCGGCTGGTCTGAAGAGAAGTTTCTAATGACCCCTCGCAAAGCTCTGACGAAACGTTCGATTTGGTTAGTCTCTTCCATCGTTGTGCTCGGCTTGAGAGGGAAATGAATAGTGAAAGAACAAGACACACACCCTTTTATATACGCTAGTCTGCCATGACTATAAATTAGTCTATGGTGTTTGAACTTGAGTCATTTTACATTTTTCACTCAAGATGAAACGATCCTATTCATTTGAGAAGAAAGAAGAAGAAAGTAAGAGGCAGAAACGTGATCTATCGCCTCGTACCAAGGCTGAAATCTTGGCACAAATTCATGCCAGTGATTTTGAAGAGGACATGAGTGAACCAGAATTTGAAACCTCTAAACCAAGTTCACCACCCTTAGTCAACCCTGAAAAATACTATTCCATTCGAGAGACGGAAAAGCGCTCCTCTAGAAAATTTAGAACCACGGCTTACAAATACACGGTGAAGTTTGAAGATTTCAAGGCTGAAGTGCCGTTAGAGAAAGCAGAAGTGTTCATCACTGGGGTGTGGGATTCTTTGCTCACTGCACTCAAGCGACAATGTCAACCCAAAGAAGACGATCGCTTGAGACTTTCCATACAACACGACGGTTTGAAATCCCCTGTTTGGATCGAGTTTAGAACTCCTGCAGAATTGACTGCTTCCAAAGTCATGGACAAGATTCAACACGTACAACAATCCAATGACAAGTTTGACATCACCGATGGTAAAGCCACCCACGTCTCTCCTCCTCAAGGGACTGGACGCAAAAAGATGTTATTGGTGGACGACCTTCGCAACACCAAAAAGAGTCTCGTCCGAATTAACAACACTCATGACCAGATGTGTTTAGCCCGTGCCATCGTGGTGGGACGAACCTATGCCAACAAGAACGACACGGTAGAATGGAAAAGAACCTGGAAAACTATTCAACAATCCGACCGAGCCAAACAACGAAATGAAGCAGAACTCCTGTTACAACAAGCCGGACTGTCCAAAGACACACCCTGTGGCATTCCTGAGATGCAAAAATTGCAAGATGCCGTAGCTCCACGCTACACCTTGAAAGTGCACCCTCAAGAAATGCGCGGGCCTCTGTTGTTTCGAGGCCAAGAATTTAAGGACGGAAAATACATTCATGTTTATTATCACGATGACCATTTCGATACCATTACCAGTATCACCGGATTCCTGGGATACGGTTATTACTGGGAGAAATGTGACCATGGTTATAATAATCGAGAGCAACACAAGCATTGTGGATTGAAATGCTCAGGATGTTTGGCCTCTTCACCCTGTCTGAGCGAAGAGCCAGTGCCTTCTTCAACTTGTCTGCGCACGTTTGTCAACCCTACCTGTTACCAACAACACTTGAAGACGCAAGGTTCACAGAAGAAATGCGCTTCTCAACTGCTGAGATTGTGCCCCGCGTGTAGACAAGGCATACGTACCAATAGTACCAAGGCACACGTATGTTCAGGAAAGAAAAAATGTCACATTTGTCACCACATCGTGGACTTGGAACACCAATGTTACGTGCAAAAATACCAGCCCCCACCAGAGAAAGAGGACGGTCACAAGAAGAAAGGCAATTTCATCTTTTTCGATTTCGAATGCATGCAAGAGACCGGCATTCACATTCCTAATTTCTGCGTGGCTCATCGAGCGTGCGAGAAGTGCATTCAAGAACCTATCTTCAGTCATTGCCCTCACTGCAGCAAGATTCCTGGAGGGCGTGAAAAAATCTTTCGGGGACCTAACACGTTAGCCGATTTTGCCCAATGGGTTTTAGACCCCATCGACAAGACGTGGAGCCAAGAGGACATCGAACGTTACGGAGATTGTCATCGTCATGCCACGGTGATGGCTCACAATTTCTCCGGATACGATGGACAGTTTCTTTTGAGGTACTATACGGAACAAGGCACCGAGCGTCCTAAAGTGACTTTGAACGGAGCCAAAATCATTTTCATGCAAGTGGGACAAGTACAGTTTAAAGATTCGATGAGCTACTTGGCCATGCCTTTGAGTCGAATGCCTAAAACGTTTGGAATGACAGAAATGGTTAAAGGGTATTTTCCACACTTTTTCAATACGGAAGCCAATCAACACGCCGTTCTACCCCATTTACCTGAGGCTCACTATTACGACCCTGACAACATGCGTACCGAACAACGAGAAGCTTTCTACGCTTGGTACCAGGCTCACGCCTCGGACCCTTTCGACTTTCAGGAAGAAATGCTAAAGTATTGTCGTTCCGACGTGGACATTTTACGGCGTTGCTGTGGAAAATTTCGAGAACTGTTCATGCAACACGGAGGGGTCGATCCTTTGAAAGAAGCTTGCACCATTGCCAAAGCGTGTTCCTTAGTGTATCGACAACGATTCATGCCTGAAAACACCGTGGCTGTCATCAGCCCTCAAACGACCCACTTTGTCAAGCGTCAATACTCGGTCAAAGCCCTACGCTGGTTACATTACTTGTGCGACAAGGAAGACAAGTGGATTCAGCATGCTCGCAACGGAGGGGGAGAAAAGACCATCGGAACGTATTCGGTCGATGGCTGGGACTTAGAAAACCCCAAGATCGTGTACGAGTTTAACGGTTGCTTATTTCACGGATGTCCCGTCTGTTACCCTGACCGTGGCACTAAAAATCAGTTTTTGCAACGAACCATGGAAGACTTGTACCAGGCCACTTGTCAGCGACGCCTAAAGTTAGAACAGGAAGGATACCAAGTGGTGGAAATGTGGGAAGACGAGTACGATCACCGTATGAAAACCGATCCCGAGTTTAAACGTCTCGTGGAAAGTTACCAGTTCATGGACCCGCTGAACCCGAGGGATAGTTTGTACGGAGGAAGGACCAATGCCACCTGTTTGCTGTACCAAGCCGACGAAGAGAAAGGAGAAGAAATCAAATACTTGGACGTGTGTTCGCTGTATCCCTACGTGTGCAAATATTGTCGCTTTCCTGTAGGGCACCCGCAATTGCTGACGGAACACATCGACCTGAAAAACATTCGACAATACGAAGGCTTGATCAAGTGCAAAGTTTTGCCTCCCACGAACCTATACCATCCCGTCTTACCTCACCATTGTCAAGGCAAACTGATGTTTCCCTTGTGCCGTACTTGTGCCGAAACGTGCAACCAAGACCAACCTTGTCAGCACACCCAGGAAGAACGGGCCTTGACGGGAACCTGGGTCAGCGTAGAATTGTTCAAAGCTTTGGACATGGGATACCAACTGTTAGAAGTGTACGAAATTTGTCACTTTCCCAAGACACATCAATACCACAAGGGTGACCCCAGTCAGAAAGGCATTTTCGCTGACTACGTGGATGCCTTTTTGAAACTGAAGCAAGAAGCCAGCGGCTATCCTTCCTGGTGTCACACTCCCGAAGACCAAATAAAATTCAAAGAGAAATACTGTGAACAAGAAGGCATCACTTTAGACCACATCGAGAAAAACGAAGGCAGGCGATCGTTTGCCAAAGTGATGTTAAATTGCTTGTGGGGTAAAATGGCACAACGACCGTGTTTACCCAAGACGGAATATTTGACAGAGCCTTCCCGCTACTTCCAGATGATTCACGACAAAACCAAATACATGAAACACGTGGACGTCGTTCGAGAGGATTTGATCTTGGTCAATTACGAAGAAGATCTGGACTTTGTACAAGACGACCCTTTTGGAAATGTCATCATTGCGGCTTACGTGACAGCCCATGCTCGCTTAAAATTGTACGAAGCTTTAGAACTGTTAGGGGAACGCGTCCTGTACTTTGACACGGACAGTTGCATTTACATCCATCACCCGATTCAACATCACCCTGACATCGAAGGAGACCGTTTAGGAGCCTGGACAGACGAGCATCCCGACGACAAGATTCTAAGTTTCGTCAGTGGCGGTCCCAAAAATTACGGCTACGAATACCGGGACAAACAAGGAGAAGTGCACACGACGTGCAAAGTGAAAGGACTGACTCTGAATCATCGTACCAGTCAAGTGGTGAACTTTGGGGTAGTGAAAGAAGCCTTGCAATCGGGAGAGGATGCAAACTTTAAAGTGACCACTTACCAACCCAACAAGATTGTACGTTTACCCACTCACCACATCGTCAGTCGACCCTTGGAAAAAGTCTATCAAATCGTGTACCAGAAGCGAGTGAGACTTCCCAATCACTTTACGTTGCCGTACGGTCACGTCGGTATTGGTCTGTATATAAAAAAGGAACCCTAGGCAAGATCGATAGTTCATTGTGACTACCAAGACCGAGCGAACAAGATGAATACTTTCAGAGAAACACAAAACAAGTTGTTTAGAAAGGCACAATTCAAGTGTGGGGCTTCGGAAGTGGAATGCGATTGTGAGCCTTGCGATGGATACGATGCTGTACCTTGTGACCTGAGCGATGCCGTAAAGCATCATGGGAACTTTAGTGTCACTACCCCTATCATGGAAAGTGATGCTGTGCGTGTCAAACCTGAGGGATGCGAAAGGGATGCCGCTCGTCCTCTTGGACATTTTACTGGGTTTCGTTTTAAAGGGGAATGTTCACTTTCACGTCTAGCCCCCTACGGATGTCATCCAGCCTTGAGCAAACTCCTGTACCTGTCACCAACCCTTATCGAAACGAACCTGTGAAAGACGAATATTCGTTTCCTGTGCGTTTGTCGGAATACTGCGACTTTGAAAATCGTCTTCAATCGTTCAAAGGAAAATGACCTAAGTATCTGGGAGGACCGACCCCCGAAGAATTAGCCAGAGCCAGATTTTTCTACTTGGGCGAAGGAGATAAAGTCAAGTGCTTCAGTTGCGGTGTGTCATTTCACCACTGGGAACCGCAAGATTCGGCCTACGTAGAACATGCTCGATGGTCACCGAATTGTCATTACTTACCCTTAGTGGGACCGAGACATTGAAGTAACTTTACCATAATAATCTGTTCATGAATACTTTACAAGAGAACATTCGTGCTTTGCCTGTGGAGTTGAGAGAACGCATTTACCGAGAACTGGTCAAAATACAAGTGAAACGTAAAGAACAATTGCATCCGTTGCGTCACCGGTGTTTGAACCACTGGTACCTGAAGGCTATACAAGGATTGATTCAATTGAAAGTGTTCCATCGGACAGACATTGATGAACGATCCTCTAGTTTTAAAAAGGATTGGTTTGGTATGGACGATTGTAGGTACATCATTGTAAACGTACTGCATCGAATTCCAGAGGAAGAGTTAACGAATTACCAACATCTTGAACACAATGTCAACTTAGTGAAAGAGGAAACTTCTGAACGAATTGTAATGTGTAGATTAGTGGTGAAACGATTTAAATTCGACACTGAAGTAAAACCATGTTTGTGCAAAGAGTACATTTCTTGTATCAGCCCAAAGAGGATTTAGCATGACCTATTCATGGATACTTTGCTAGAGAACATTCGTGCTTTGCCTGTGGAGTTGAGAGAACGCATTTACCGAGAACTGATCAAAATACAAGTGAAACGCAAACTCAAAGTGATTCGTCCGTTTTTAAATTATGCTATGTTCCAAAGTACAAGAAGACTGATTATGAGTGGATATTACATTAGGCACAAAGTTAAACGAGGCTATTGGCCACCACCCAACGATTCCAAAAACAGTGTATATACTTATGGATACTTTACAAGAGAACATTTTGGGCTTGCCTGAGGAGTTGAGAGAAAGGATTTACCGAGAGCTGGTGAAAATACAAGTGAAACGTAAAGAACAATTGCATCCGTTACGTCACCAGATCTTTAACCACTGGTACCTGAATGGTATAAGAGGACTGATTCGTCAGAAATTTTTTCAGTGGTCAGACCTTGTTGAACACTTTCAGTTTCGTAATTTTGGTTACTTCGAGATTCACTTACTGCAACGTATTGAGGAAGACGTGTTAAAGGATTATCAACATTTGTTACATGGAATCTGCTTAGAAAAAGACGAAACATCTAGACAAACTCTGACGTTTCAGTTACAGTATGTAACATTTAGATTCCCTACTGGAGAACGAACATGTTTGGTCAGAAATTACCTTTATTGCTTCCGAAACAAAGACACTATAAAATTAAGTTGCCATGCCACGGATTATGTCACATATCATTGAACAGATTCCGTGGAATTTACTCAATGACCATATTCAAACCGTGGATCATTACCATCAATTATTACAAGAACTGTATCCATTCAATTTGGGACGACAAGTGGTGTGTGTCTTAGTGACTTGTTTTCTGGGATTTCGTTTACCAGCCGATTCCTTGTGGACTCTTTACGATCAGTACTTACCACCTCAATGGCCTTAAATGGTCACGAAAAACTCCTTTTGCTCAAAGCCTTGCGTTTTCAACTGGATACTTCTCGACCTCAACGGGAAAAAAAGATTCGTCAACTTTTAGCTACCCAAGACGTGTATGACGATGTGTGTGTAGCTTGTGACTTACACCCTCATTGGACAGATGTTCGTGACTGGAAAAAGGGGGGTTTTGAGGCTTGGACCCAAGAAGTGGCCCAGTATGCACAAGAGTTGTTCAAGGAAAAAAGTTACTTTTCAACCTGTGTTAGTGACGGTGCCAGAAGAACCCGTCACCGAGAACAACCACTCGCTTCAGGACAGGACTGTCATGGACATTCCTGAAAGGTCATTCCGGGAGGACACTTGTGTGACAATACCTCATGTAGAGACTGTAAGAACATTACACACTGTCCCTAGGACATCTTGGTTACCCAAAACATGTTGTACAGAGACTTGTTTATATTCCACTTTGATCGTTTTGTTGTGTTTTTTATTCCTGTACATCACTATTTGGGTTGTATGTATTTTTGTCTTTCGTGTTGTTCATATTTGAAACATTCAATAAACGTGTCCTGAAAAAAATATATAAACTCTCGTCTTGTTTCTTTTCGTGTCACAAGTGACATTTCTCACACTATGGCTACCTCTACTGTCTCTGCTCCCTCTTCCTCCACTGTCAAAGTCATCGACGAACACTTAGATCGTGCCAGTTGGGAGGCTTTGTATCTTCGCCATCCCTTTAACATGCTCATTGCTGGACCTAGCGGTTCAGGCAAAACCGAATTCGTCAAACGTTTGATCGAACATAAACATCATTTGATCGATCGGCCACCTCAACGAATCGTGTGGTGTTACAAGGAGTGGCCATCGGCGTACAACCTCTTGCGAGAAAGTCAAGGCGATTCCATCGTGTTTGTGGAAGGCATTCCTAAAGAAGACGACGGCATCGTCTCTGACTCCCGTCAAACCCATTTGGTCATTTTCGACGACATGTTAGGAGAAGACGAAGAAGAAATTAAACTGTGGTTTACGCGCAAAGGGCATCATCGTAATGCCAGTGTCGTTTACATCACCCAAAATTTGTTTCAACAAAGTAAAGCCCATCGCACCATCAGTCTCAATGCGCATTACGTGGTCTTGTTTAAAAGCCCTCGAGATAAATCGCAAGTGCAAGTCTTAGCCAAACAGTTAGGAACGCCTTGGCTGACTCAGGCGTACGACGATGCCACTCAAACGCCACACGCCTATTTACTCGTCGATTTGAAACCTACGACCCCCGAGGATTTGCGATTTCGTACCCACTTGTTTCACCACTGGTGCCAAGACGGAGGGCCTGTCCTGTACACGTCTCCGTCCTCGACTTCATTTCACTCCCCATAAAAAATCTATAAAAACCTCAGGCCCTTTTCGTCTGTCTCACACACAGTGTGAACATGACGTCCCTTCAGTCGCATCTTCCCGTCAAATTGATTCGTGCCTTGTATGGCATCAGTCGAGAAAAAAATCCACAAACACGAGCTCGTGTCTTAGAAGCTAGTCTCAAAGAAGTCTTACGATGGTTCACGGTGACGGCACGTCAAATACTCCAAGGAATCATTCAGATTCCTCATCAAACCAAACGCTTTTTCGATCGAAACAAAGTCGCTTTGGTCCAACTGGCCGATCCCCGCATCGACACTCAAACCAAAAAACAAATCATTTTGAAACCTGGAGGGAGCGGTACTCTAGGAGGCGTCATCATTCGCTCACTCTTAAGATGGGATCCTAATGCCCCCAAAGTTATCCCCAAGAAAAAAGTCCAACGAAGCCCCAAGAAGAAAAAGACCAAGTCCCCAAGGAGAACTTCTCCAGTGGCGGGACCCTCCTCTTACCAGACACCACCACCCCGGAAAAAGAAAAGAAGCCCCCAGAAAAAGAAACAGAGAAAAAGTCCCCAGAAAAAGAAAAGTCCACAGAAGAAAACTAGTCGCAAGAGAGGCACTTCGGCCAGGACGCAACCTTACACTCGCAAACCACGACCTGCCACGTCGGTGACTGTGTCTCCGGCAGCTTCACGTTTATCCACTTCTCCGTTGATGACACCAGGAACTGAAGAGTACTTGGAGACGTTGATCACACCAAGAACTTCTCCGTTGATGACCCCCAAAAGAACTTCCCCAGTGGCAGGACCCTCCAATTTAGTGGCAGTGGCTGCTGCTCACAAAGTACCTTCTCCCAAAATCAAAGTCCATGAAAGATCGGGCATGTTACAAAGTTTACTGGATTTGTCCAAGCAAGAACTGGCTCGATTTAGTCCGTTGCGTACACCTGCACGACGTGTCATGCCTGTCCTCAAACTGATACGACGTAAAGACAATCAGTGGCGACGCGTTCCAGTATAAAAAAGGTGTGTGACCAAGTCGGGGGTATCAGTGTTTTTTTTTTTTGGTGCTCCTGAAGACTCAAAGATGTCACCCTCCAGAAAACCCCAAGGAAAGAAAAGGAAAGGACTACCACCACGTTTAGTCATACATGGGGACATGTTATCTGTCCTGTCCAAAGCTTCTTCACCTCTACGAAAATAACTCATTCAATCAGCCTCCAAAGAGGTCATCGATACCGTGTGCGAATGTTGTTTGAATGTTTTGAAAGGCACGATCCCTTTGTCCAAACACCAGAAACAATGCTTAAGCAAACATCGTCACGTTCTTCGCCAAATGGTTCGAAAGAAAATTCCCATTCGTCAAAAGAAGAAGATGTTAGTGCAACGTGGAGGCATTTTGCCTCTCTTGTTAGGCCCCATATTGAAAGGAGTCTTGTGAACCATGTTGGGAGGTCTGGTGGGAGCAAGATAATAAGGCCCTCGGAAGTCCCAAGATCTCAGAATCGACCCCTGACAACCCCATGGAAGGACGAAAACTAGCTTTAGTGCCTTACAAACGATGGATGGAATACCATCGGTGGCAAGAACAACGCACCCCGCATTTACCTCCCAATCCCCATTTGAGCGAGATGTCCCAGTTACAACACGAATTGCAGTCCTTGATGGATCGCCAAGATTTGTCCGAAACAGAAAAATCGCAAAAGTACGGTCAACTCTTGCAACGACTGCAACTCTTTCACCAGAAAGCTTTAGACGAAACAGCTCTACCCACTTTGATGAAAAGTCCAGCACCATCATTATTACCACCACCACCACCACCACCACTACTACCATCCCCAGGGGTCACCAGAGATGCTACCCCACGAAGACCTGAGGAAGAAGAGATGCGAGAAGTGTTTCAAACGCCGTCAGCAGCTCCCATTTCAAGTAAGATTGCAGCATCCTTGTTGACACCGTCCTACACACCCCAACGAGAAGAAATGAAAGCTTGGGTTAAAAAGATGATGTCCACTCCTCCTTCGACAGAAGTGAATAAGAAAGAAGGGAAACCAGAAGCGAAAAAAGAAAAGAAAACCAAAGCCATTTCATTGCCACCTCCACCACCACCACTACCTTCGACTTCTACTCCCGTAGCCCATCGGACACGTAAATCCGTTTCCAAACCACCCTTCCGTCCCACCCAAAGTAGCATCACCGAAGAGTGGGTGACTTATTAACATAAAAAAATGGAAAAAGTCTTAGCCAGCATTTACTATGATCCCTCCCATTCTGCAGGTTACGCAGGAGTTCAAAAATTGTATCGTGCTGCCAAAACTCGACTGAAAAGTCTCCGTTTACCTCAAGTGCAACGATGGTTACAAGAACAAGCTACCTACACTTTACACAAACCCATTCGACGCAAGTTTGCCAGAAGTCGCACCCGAGTGGAAGGCATCGATCATCAATGGCAAGCCGATTTAGCCGATGTCTCTCATTTGGCCAGCTACAATCGTGGCTACAAATATTTGTTTTGTGTCATCGACGTCTTTTCCAAATTTGCCTGGGTCGTGCCCTTGACTTCCAAATCCTGCAGCGAGTTAGTGCGAGCCCTGCAACGAGTGCTGAAACAAAGCGGTCGTCACCCTCTTCGATGGCAAATGGACAAAGGCACCGAATTTCTGAACCAAGCTTTCCAAAAAGAATTAAAGAAACGTGACATTCATTTTTTTACCACCGAGAATCCCGAAACCAAAGCCAGCATCGTGGAACGTTTTCAACGCACTTTGAAAGAACGCATGTGGAAATATTTTACGCATCACCACACTCTGAAGTACATCGACATCTTACCGCACCTGGTGCAAGCGTACAACCAATCTTACCATCGAAGCATCGGACGTGCCCCGCAAGACG
The DNA here is from genome assembly GCA_028554795.2 of Sinohyriopsis cumingii. NCBI lineage: Eukaryota > Metazoa > Mollusca > Bivalvia > Unionida > Unionidae > Sinohyriopsis > Sinohyriopsis cumingii. The sequence continues at coordinate 80,283,189 of CM068833.1, read as the reverse complement.
TGACTCCCGACAACGAAGTGTTGGTGTTTGAGCGCCTGTTCGGTACGTCGCCGACGAGGGCTGTCCCCAAGAAAAGTGGAGAGTTGGCCGTAGGAGATTGGGTGCGCATTGGCAAAACCAAACGCACTTTCGACAAAGGTTACTTACCTAACTGGACGACCGAATTGTTTCGCGTCACTGGACGAGTGCATGGCCGTCATCCTGCCGTCTATAAATTGGAAGACATGAACGGAGAAGTGCTCAAAGGAACGTTTTATTTGCCCGAGTTACAACGTGTCACCAAAAAAGAAGACGACGTGTACGACATCGAAAGCATTCTCGAACGCAGAACCCGTAAAGTGGGCAAACGACGTGTCAAAGAAGTCAAAGTACGTTGGAAAGGATATCCACCCAGTTTCGATTCTTGGATCGACGCTTCGCAAGTCATCGACTATAAAAAGAAGTGACCATCATGCCCTTTCACACAGACGCAGCTACGTCGACCACTCCTCCTTCACCTAGTTCTTCTGTGCAAGATTTACAAAAACAACCCTTGTGGGTGTGGTGTGGAGAACGTGTGCCTAAAACGCAAATCGTCTTTTTCTGCAAAAATTTTCGTGGTGTATTGTGTCATCGGGGCAGCCATTGCCAATTTGAGTTTGCAACAAGGAGACAAACAATTGTGGACCATTTTATTGAGCAGTTGCATCGGTTACCTACTTCTCAATCCCTCCCTGAAATTCTCCTCGAACGGGAACCACAGGAACCTTGTGTCCAGTGCCAGTGCCAGTCACCACTCCAACCACAATCAGAACCCCATTTTGGGCGGAGACACGCCTCTGACGTCCAGTAACTCCTCGGACAGCCACAGAACTCTGGAATTATGAGTCACCAAAACCAATTTTACTTAACCTTACCCAGTGACAGTTCCATGGAGGTGTTTCCCCACAACACGTTGTGCTGTTACACGGCCAAATTACCTCAGGCCATCCCCTTAGATCACGAAGCCCATTGGGAAGTGGCTTTAGTAGAAATCATTCACCCGACCCAAGTCCTCAATGTCCTTCCCAATCAAAATTTTTTTGATGTGGAAGTTCATGACGAGCAAATGCAACAGTGGATGGATAGCAATGTCAAATATGACAAGAAAACCCGTACACAAAAGTACACCACCTATCACTTGTTTATTCCCCCAGGCTATTATTTTAGTGGTCAACATTTGGTCAGCACCATTACCTCCAGGTTTAATGTCGTGTTTCTGAAACCTTTGGAGCATGTCAACAAAAGTGTCACCATGGAGTACCACAAAGCAGCTCGTCGCTTCATGATGAAATTTGAACGGACTAAAATCATGTCCATTTTATTTTGTCCTGAATTGTTTCACATGTTGGGCGGAGACATGAACATGAGAATGACCATGCTCAAGAAAAACGAATTACCCATCGTTTACGACAACGAGTCGTTTAGCAAGTTATTTCGTGCTCCGGTAGAACTGAACCAAGGACTGAATTTGATGTTCGTGTATTCCGATGTGGTGAAGTACAACGTGGTGGGACACACCTCCGTACCGTTACTGCGTGTCATTCCTTTCCAAGTGGATTCTGCCACGAACGCTGACGAAGAAGGTGGAAACACTTACCACGTCCACCGCGAATTTGTCCATCCTCACTATTTGCCTGTCAGCAAGTCGTATTTGGACACGGTCAACATTGCTATAAAAGGAGATTTGGGACAAAATATTCCATTCACCAAAGGAAAAGTCACGGTGAAACTCCATTTTCGAAAACGGTTCTCTCACGATTCGTAAGTCATGTATCCAGTGTACCGAGGGGTTGCTCGACAGCGAGGACACGGTTTAGGAGACATGCTGAAATCGGCCTTTCGTTCGGTGGCCCCGGTGTTGAAACCGATGGTGACACGCGGATTGCACGCCTTGAAAGATGCGGCACTGACGCAAGGCAAAGAATTTCTCCAAAATGTCATCATCGACAAACAAAACCCTAAAGAAGCTTTCATGAGGGCAGGCAAAAATGTCTTGCTGAAAACGGGCAAAGACATTTTGGGTCGCCGAGAAACACCTATAAATGCCCTACACGCTACCGAGTCAGGCATTCAGCAAGGACAAGGCAGAAAGAGACGACGCAGAAAACACCCTTTCACCAGACTTCAAGCTAGAAAGGCCAAGAAAAGACGAACCTTTCGAGACTTAGACGTTTTCGATTATTGAGAAAGAACAAAAAATGATGCACCGAGAGTCTTGCGCTTGTTCCAAGTCGGAACTGGATCTGTTTGCCATGCCCCCCACCATGATGACCATGCAAGAATCCCAGTGGGTGGAATTTCACCCCGTCTCCTCTTTGACGGATTCCGCTCCCATCGAGTTTGAAATCAAAGGACAGCCCGAAGATTACATCGATCTGAATAGCAGTTACTTGTACCTGAAAGTCAAAATTCTAGATAAGACTGGAGGTCCTATAGACGATGAAGCACTAGCTCCCGTCAACAATTTCATGCATTCCTTGTTCAGTGGAGTGGACTTGTACTTGAATAACAAATTGGTTAGTAGCAGCATGGATACTTATCCTTATCGTGCCTACCTGGAAAATCTCTTGACGTACGGAATAGATGCCAAGAACACTCATCTCAATGCCTGTGTGGTATGGGAAGCTGACGAACCTACCAAGTTTGAAATATTGGAAACTGATGAAAAGAAAGACAACAATGATGGATTTGTAGAACGAAGAAAGAGAATCACGGGAGTCGACACAAGTTTAGAACTGATGGATCGTTTGCATTTGGACATGTGGTTGCAAGAAAAGTATTTGCTGAACGGGGTGGATGTCCGCCTGAGACTGAATCGGAGCAGTACCGCTTTCCATTTATTGGCTGGTGCTGACGATTACAAAACCAAAATCCAAGAAGCCAGACTCTACGTACGCCGTGTGGAAGTGTTACCTAAAGTGGGAAACGACATCAGTCAGACGTTGAGCAGAACGACCGCCAAGTATCCCATACGACGCGTGGAAGTGAAAACCTTCACCATTCCCAAGGGACAGTGATCCATGATCGAAGATCATCTGTTCCAAGGACAGTTACCCAAACGTTTGATCGTTGGTATCGTCGAGAATACAGCCTTCAACGGAGCTGCCGAAAAAAATCCTTTCTACTTTCAACACTTTGGCGTGTCCAAAATCGAAGTCAGTCGCGATGGCAAAACCTTGTGTACCCGACCGTTTGAACCTGACTTTACCAAGAAGAATTACTTGAGATCGTACTTGTCCTTGTACGAAGCCACCGGACAGTTAGAAACCAATACCAGTCACGATATTACGTACGAGGATTATGCAGGAGGCTACGCTTTGTGGGCTTTTGATTTCACTCCTGACCAAGGCAGCGACGAGGGACATTTCCAAACTTGATTATGGGTGCCAAGTTTACAACCTAGCACCAGCAAAACAACTAAAAAAATTAGAGCAAGTACAACGAAAAGCCCTAATCACAATAACTGGAGCATTACCATCAACTTCACTAGCAGAACTCCAAGTACTAACAGGTGAGCTACCGCTCCATCTCAGAAGACAGGAATTAATACTGAGATATGCAGCCCGATTACGAACACAATCAAACACTCACCCCACCTTATTAGCAATAGAGAAATGCAACATCTCCTTTAGCAACACCCAAAAGCACCACGTACCAACAGGAAAAATAGTGCACGAATTAGCAAAACTACTTCCCATAGACATAAACCAAAAAGAAAAATACAATAACTTCGACCCTGAACCTTGGTATAACGAAGATCCAAACATCAATACCTCTATCACCAAACATGGTAATAAATTAAATCAAGAACTGCAGCTGCACACTATAACATCAGAAATTTTAGCAACTAAATATGCAAACCATCTACAAATATACACAGATGGTTCAAAAACCACTAAACCCGCAAAAACAGCAGCTGCATACGTAATCCCCAAACTTAAAATACAAGTTGGTCACCGACTACCGGACCACTGTTCAATCTACACAGCAGAATTCTGGGCAATACTACAAGCACTAGAATGGGTGGAGAAAAACAACCCACCCCAAACAGTAATAATAAGCGACTCACTAAGCGTCCTTACAACCATTCTAAATAACAGCACCAACAGCAGAGAAAATTTCCTAAATAAAACCAACTTAATACTAAAGAAACTAAAAAGCAATAAACAACAAGTAGAATTCCTATGGGTCCCATCCCACATAAACATACTAGGAAACAATCTAGCAGATGACTTAGCTAAACTAAAACTGAGCGAGCTAAACCACGTACCACTGGCTTACAGTGTTAGTGAAATCTACAGCCTAATCACAGTCATGATAAATCAGAAATGGCAGGAATATTGGGACAATAGCAAGACAGGCAAAAAACTACATATCACACTCAAAGAAACCACTAGAAATAGAAAACCGCCTTTACTTAAAGGGAAAGATCAAAAAGTAATAAATAGAATTTATACAGGAAAAAACAAGTTGGCCAACAGCTACGGAAAACACATAGGACCAAAACCTCACAACCCAAATTGTTACTACTGTCGGGAGCCTGAAGACCTGCACCATATCTTTAACATATGTTATAAATTACGGAAAGAAAGGGAAATTTTCAAAACTGAACAGAATAAAATAGGATCGACGAGTACATATCCAGAATTCCTCAATAGCACAAACCCCAACTTAAACACCACATACAACAATATCATTACTTTCCTTAAAAAAACTGAAATTTATACAAAAATTTAAATATAATTAATTAGGAACTGGGACGGCCGGATAGGTCTGGTGGGTTCACAGCCTAACACGACCGTTCAGGGACCTGATAAACTAAAACAAACTAAGAAAAGAATTTTTGTATAAGGCTCGGGTTTTCTTTTTGAAAAAAAAAAAAAGAGGAAAAAAAAAAAAAAAAAAAAAAAAAAAAAGGGAAAAAAAAAAAAAAAAAAAAAAAAAAAATTTAAAAACAGGGGGAACCCGGGCTTTATACAGAAATTTAAATACAATTAATTAGGAACTGGGACGGTCGGATAGATCTGGTGGGTTCACAGACTAACACGACCGTTCAGGGACCTGATAAACTAGAACAAACTAAGGAATTACTTTCATTAAAAAACCGAACTTTATACAAAAATTTAAATACAATTAATTAGGAACTGGGACGGTCGGATAGATCTGGTGGGTTCACAGACTAACACGACCGTTCAGGGACCTGATAAACTAAAACAAACTAAGGACAAATCCAAACAATTATAATCAAAACAAATCCACTGGCTGATAAAACTTAACAAATAACAAGAATAAAATAAAAAACACCAACCTCAATATATCACAAAAACCAGTATGAAAAGTACAGGGGGGTAGGTGGTGAAATTAAAATCCTACTCCACTCCTCCTTACCTATCCTTCTCCTAACATCCTAACCAACAGCTACAATAACTCTTTTCTCTATACATAGGTGACAGCCAAAAAATACCTAGATATAACTATGTAATCCCAAAAACAGAACTCATAAGGTGGTCGCAAGAATAGACCATCAGGGATACCCTTATTAAGACCCCAAAACTTACACATATGAGGTAGTCGAAAAACCCAACGACTATCAGGGCCGGCGGCACAATGCTGCAAATATAACAATAACATAGAACAATACCCCAAAACATTACAAGCATAAGATAGTCAAAAAACCCAATGACTATCAGGGCCAGCAGCACAAGGCTGCAACCAAAACTTATAACTTGAAAAATAGGACCCTAAATAATTACTCAATAAGATGGAAAAAACACCAATTCCATCCAGGGCCAGCAGCACAATGCTGCAAAACAAACCAATCAAATTTCTGTCACCTATTAGCTAACATCTACCTCGATAAACTCTACCTCTCTTAAAAACAGCACAGAGTTTTTTATTCAAATTCCAAAAGACGGAAATTTAGAACAAATATCCTGGATCGGAAAAACCCTGCTAACCTGTGGCAAGACAACTCCGCCCGAGCCCGACCACTTTCACCCCTTACCACGGACAGACATCAAAACCCATACGTGCAGTGCACGCATCATTAATTAAAACGCGAACTAGATCGGGTCCAATCCCACTGGTCGCTCATCAATGCAAATGAATGACAGAGTGCGTGCTGGGTCCAATCCCACTCTTACAAACACAAACAAATAATAGGCCTTACAATCAGGTTGATATGTACACAAAAGTACTTCGACCTGACGGCCCAATCAAAAAGTGTTCTGTGAACACATAAATGCCTGGAGGAAGTGGCACCATTCCTTCCCCCAGGAGCAATCAAAAAGGTGCCTGTGGCACCACAAACCAGTGGTACATGCTCATTGCGAGCGCACACCACTATAATCCAACTCAACAACAACAAATCGTTGGAACCATTCTACGGAATAAAGACAAGGAAGATGGTAGCTGTAACAGAATTGTTTAACCAGTTGAAAGACATTTGGTATTGGATGGTGGATGGAGCTTATGCAGTGGAAAGGATTGAACGAGAATGGAAGCATGAACTTACCCGAGATTTTGTCAGAAGACAAGTGACCAACCTAAAATTATCTATGGATCTGGTGAAAGAGATGATAGAAGAATAAGTGAAAAGACTAATAGGCTTTACAGATCCAGAGTATGTAAAGATTGGTCACTTAAAGGAAGCCATGGATAATGTGATAGAAGCCAGGTGCTTTTTGGAAGACGTAATGGAATGGACAGAGTGGTCCTTTGTCAAAAAAGGCCTTGACCAGCTTAAGAAATCGGAACAACTTATGAGAAAAGTAATGGAGGAAGAAGTGAAAAAGATCAAAGACAAGTGGAATAAAGAACGAAAGGATAAGGAAAACTTAAAGGAAAAAGAGGCCTTTGACAAACTCAACAACAATTGGATCAAGATACAAGAGAAGTTCAGGGCTATGGGTCACCCAGACTGGTTACCTGAAAAAGAAAAAAGGAAGAACAAAGGAATTTGGGGAAAGATTAGGGGATGGATGAGGAAATGGAGGAAATAGAAGAAGAAGCAGAAGAAAGCCAAAGGCCCTTTTCAGGGCCAGCCATATTTCTCGAAAAGAGAATGACTTTTCAATTGCCTACCCCTTTTTTATTTTTTTTTAAAAAAAAAATCCCATGTTCAATTTCCCTTGACGCTATAAAGTCCCACCCTGTTTAAATTCCTTTGACGCTATACAGTCCCCTATTCCCATCTTAATTTCCCTTGACGCTAATCTGTCCCACGATTTTTCTCCATGTTAAATTTCCATTGACGCTAATCGTTCCCAGGGGGGGTCTGTAATGCTAATTCCCATTGACGCTAATCTATCCCCATTTACTACTCATATATATATATATATATATATATATATATATATATATATATATATATATATATATATATATATATATATATATATATGTATATATATATATATATATGTAAATATATATATATATATATATATATATATATATATATATATATATATATATATATATATATATATATATATATATATATATACATATATATATATAATAAAGTACTATCTGTGTTAGTCTTTGGCATGACTCGGTCGGGAATCAAACCCACGACCTCCTGCATCCGAAGTGGACGCTCTAATCACCAGGCCACCTGAGCTCAGTTCATTCCGCACACACACACACACACACACACACACATACACACTATAGTGTGTGTGTGTGTGTGTGTGCGGAATGAATTTATTCATTCTTTCTCCATGTGTTGGTCGTTTGTGACTAAATTCATCCATCATTTTCTATTAATTGGCTGCTGTACTAACAGATAGAAAACATGAATTGTTTGCACTATCTAACAAGGTTATATTCTTCAAGATCCCTCACCTAATACATTTATAAAATAAAGTCTTATTTTCTACATTTTGGTTCGTATCTGCCCTCCAGGACTTAGGGTGTAGTGAGCTGATTTCACCTGTCAAGATTATACATTCACTCAATGATATTCTCAAACAGACTACAGTTATGTTGATCCCTAACCCACAGTAAAAGGATACTCTGCACGTGCAGAACGCCAATAAATACATTTTTATGAATCACTCTCTGGATGGGTGTACAGACAATTTAGTGTGTGTTTCTTACGGGATGAAGGTGTGTAACTTTATCTTTATTCGTGAAATCACGAAGATATATCACTCTAATCTATTGGTTGTACACTCTTGTCTCAATTAAAAACACGAGCTATTAAGCAAACATGACGCTTCAAATACAGTTTCGTTTTTATTCCCACCAAAAAAGTATCAATGCCTGATTTATTTAACAGTAACTGCCCAGAGAATCTATATCACATAACCTTATGTCTACGGGAAAGGTTACAATGAATGCTTAACACAAGCAAGTTCATTAATAAAAAAAAGAAATAATCCATGATAAATAATGTTCAATTCTCCAATGGTAACCAAAGAAAATTTATATGTGGACAATTTCCCCCAGGGTGATGAAGGTCTGGCGAGTATAGGGATGTCGCGAAATTTCGACACGAACTCTAGTTAGATTCGGGAATTTCTCTGGACAAGGTAGGCCATTTATTTGTCTTTATAGCGTACAGAGAGAGATTGTATATATTGATATTTTATAGGATTCTAATTGATTTATAAAGTATGTTATTTACTGAGTGTCTTTACTATGTCGAACATAAGTACACTTTTGCGGATTTCTGTGACGCAGGATTTTTCTATCGTTAAGTATTCTTATGCAATTTATGTTCGAAAAATTATCCCTTCTATTTCGATCTGAATCATTATTGTTTAATCCAAACGACTAACATCCTTACATTCCTATCTTAACCACATTTTGAATCAAGATTTCCCAAACCGAAATAATGATTCAATTTTAATAAAGACATTTTTATTATCAACAGCAAATCAATTGCCATTGATTCTGAGAAAATATTGTATGTCGTAAGCTAAACTGTTAGCTGTTTTTCTTTAAATAATGTAAAGGTTTTATTATGAGATAAACTACTAGATATATGTACCGTATGTACTCGCTTATAAGTCGAGTCAAGCTGCAAACAGCAATTATCCTGATCTGCAGTAGTATAATGCGCCTGCATATTAGGGTGTATGTTGGTGGTTCTACTGACTACTTCTGACAAACTGCTCAGACCCAGTTTTTTATTTCTTATTGTCCGAAGGACTTTGTTAACTTTGTGATTAGGTAAAATTTACACATCGACAAATACCCAACCATGATCATTTAATCCTTCTAATTCTAGTTTCGTCGTTTCTTCGTCAAATCAACTTATTCCATCAACAATACATTCGAATTTAAGTAGCGCGTACTTTCCTTTCATTCGCCGCTTCACACCGCCACATAATACATAACCTGTACAGAATCACACCAACATATTGACTACTGTCAAAGTTACGTTTATCCAGCAACTTCATACTTTACATCTTAAGCAATGGCTACCGATGGTTTCAGCACATTTAGTTCATTTACAACATGCATGTTTAATTTTTGTCAGTCCCATCAGCTACGTCAGATGATCGTGGCCTTACATAACAACATTTTGTATCTTTTTCATCAGCGTTAATAATTAACAAGACCCTTTCATGTATCTAATCTGAAATTAAATGTGCAGTTGTTAAATGTAGAGTTGCTTGCAAAACCGGCCATGTGTTTTGTTTGGTTGCATAATTGAGTTCTGGAGTGCTGAAAGGAATTAATGGCTACACATCCAAAATAATTTAAACTAGCAAAACAATCACTTTTATGCATTATTATATACATTTTTCAATGGTGTTAAGTCACATTGGTGAAGATTGTAGTTTTACCATTTACAAACTTTATTCAGTCTTTGAATAATGGTCTCAAAAATATTTGTTTGTATTTTTGTGTAAGTGGTCATATTCACCAAATCACAAACATTCACACACGTTTGTTAAATAAGCAAACAATTTTTTATAATAAAAATTACTATTAAAAATGCCAATACCACATTTTGTGTTTCGTTTAATAGCCTCTGAGTATTGATTTATTTAAATAGCTTTTTAGTCCTTCTCAGATAATTTCTCTAATCTTGGTTTATATCCCTCTGCGGCCTCAAAATTGACTGACCCAGTTCTCACGCTATTATTGTTGTTCTTGTTTAAGCCTAGGGTGACTGTGGTCATGGGGTGCTTTGTGAGGGAATTTATCAATATGTTGTCATGTTTCATTTTCAGCGTTTGTAACATCCATCACATTATAGTCAAATCCATCTTATCTGCTTCAGGTGTTGCTGTTATTTTTATAAACTCCTTGTCATCTAATTGTTCAAAAACTCCGCAGAAAATTGCAGTGAAAAATCACCTTAATCGGCCATTTTGCGCAACTATGTAGCAGACGAACGCCAGATTGTAAACTATGCATTTCAATCAAAGAATATCTGAAAAAGTATAAAACGGCTATAATTTATATTTATTTGCTGAATAAAAACTGTAAAAGATGAAATAATCGTTTAACAATGACGTGTCTGCAATGTTTATTTATACTGCAAACAGTACAAAAACCGAAAGTAGTCCCAGGATTTATCGATGAGTAAAACATTCCAGATCAGTATCACGTGAACGATTACAGCCAATCGTATTGCAGAAAATCCGTTGCATTGACACAAAAATGGAATTATACTAAACTGAACTTACAAAAACATATTTGTTATTGTTATAATTCAATTTTACACCTGTTAAAGACAGACTATCTGTATAACATACATTCTAACTGAAATTTTTGGCGTTGATGAATACATTAAAATAGCAAGTAATATCCGTAATTTGTGTACAATGTTATGTATATATTCATGGTAAGTCTTGTACATGTTTTTGACATTTAAAAAAAAATCTTTTATTCATGACTCTAAATTGTAGTAATGATCTACCGCTGGATTTGTCTTACGTGATGTTGAAATATTCAAGAACTTACAATTGCATAGGATCTATAAATAAATGCTTACGTTCGTCTTGACACTTAATAATAATATAATTATAAGTCATTATGATTACGAGATTGTCTTTTTCCCATTTGACAGGTAGGTCAGGTGCTATCTAGAAGAATTAAGTTAATTCCCATTGGTGGGTTTAAATCATGTGAGTTCTTCTACGATTTTGTCACGTAGGAAGGATTTATTTATATAAGGGAGTAATGTAACATTACTCCACGCACACTGGCGTAAGAATAATTTATATATATATATATATATATATATATATATATATATATATATATATATATATATATATATATATATATATATATATATATATATATATATGAGAACATATATTAAAATCCATATGGTTGACGAATTTAGGGACCTTGATTACAACAAATATTGACACCTTAGCGCTAAACAAGCAATTTCAGTAATTCTATCCATACTGGAGTTCTGCTTGGTATCGAAGCTAGGGCCCCCTTATGCGAGATAAGACATCCTGCCTGCACGTTCCAGTGTCCATACTATAGCGGCTATCGCCACATCGATGTTGTCATGTAGGTAGGATTGATATTATGTGTGCTTGAGCTTTCCCGCCTGTATATAAGTAACTCGGATTGGGCAGTTTACTTATTCTTATTTCTTTTGTTCCTGTTGCAAAATCATGTCCTCAGAAATTTTTAATGTCGTACTTATATATTATCTGAGAGGAAAATAATTTGTTTGGACTGTTCCGTGAAACTTGAAAAAGTTCATTGGACTATAATACTATTTTGGATCTATTGTGAATTATTCAAAGGTGTTCTAGACAATGCCATTCTGACCAAGCCATGCTTCCTGTCGAACCAGTACATTTCTGGTTCTGGAATTTATACAGACTTTTTCATTCTTTTGGACATTAACATAACTTTTGTACAGGATTATTTTGAATTCATTTCATAATAATATAAGTTCTTCTAGCAGTTTCGTTTATAAGTTACATATTTAAGTTATTTACGTTTTACAAAACTTGTTGGTTTTACTTCTTTTTGTCACTTAGTTTATGACCAAAGAGTCATAACAACACTCAATAAAAACAAAACAAAACAAAAACAACGTTGTTAATATATCAACCTGGCACACATTGACCCCTAGTTTGTTAAATCATCAGAGCTAATACCTCTAACATTAAAGACAGTTTCAACAAATCTGTCTCCATGGTGGATTAATATGCAGATACTTAAAAAAAAAAAAAACAGAAAAAAAACACTACAGTATCATTTCCAGTTGGTTCAATCTGTGTGAAAATGTTTGCCAATGTTGAAATTAGGAGTTGCGCCAGCAGCAGTTCACGTACAACATTCACACCTTGCGATAATAGCCGATAACAAACCCTTTCGTAAATAAACAAAGAAGATAGACTGTTGTTTGTGATTAATATCAATTAATCAAATGGCAGATGAAATTGCCGCATTGAACACAGACGGATTAAATAAATGCTCTTTTGGTCAAATTCACCCATGAACATTTGAGACGGACGGAGAGAGGATCTGTTTTTCTTGTAACTTTTCCATGAAGAAATATTTATTCGACCCTCTATGAGAGGGAACCGTTTAAATGCTTAGACAGTCTAAAAATAAAAAATGCATTTAATTTGCATTTAGAAATTAACATAATGTATACTTTTACTAAGTCTTATTTAGGGCACAATGCCATACAAAACATGAAAATGTGAATTGCATATACACGATGCGAAATCCACAGTCAGTACCACTTTAATAAATGAATCGGGTGTGTTTTTTTCTCTTCTTGTCAGTTTTAAAGTATGTGGTCTACTTGTTAAAATATTATTTGGAAAATATTGTGATAGATAGAGCCTTTATCATTATAGTTTCAAAGGTTTTATGTTGAATTGTTATTCATTTTTGATATTGTTCTTTTTATTAATACTACAGCAGGTTTCATTTGCCAGTGTTCGATACAAACTTCTTAGTCGATGTATGCGAACATTAGCTTACAATTCATTTTATCTACGCTTCTTTACTAATTTTCTAAAAGGAAGTAACAGTTTGCGAGACCAAATGGATGTTTTTGGTTCACTCAAGTGTCATTATATATGCTAGAAATACAAATTAATAAGGATTTAATCATTACTTAAATACAATTATATTCCATCCCTTTTTGTTTTTTTTTTAAAAAGAGCTTCAGTATAATAATGTATGCATCTAGGGCACTAATGTCCTCATTATTTTCTTTTAAATATTTTTTGTGTTTATTTCTTGTTGGATATTTTTGGGGTAAAATGGATGATATTTGTTGCCGTATTGGGAATTTAAACTCTTGTTTTATGTCATTTTTAATTGCCATCATTTAAAGATCTGAATGTTGTTAGAATCTAATTTAGTATTCATTATTTTAATATTGTGGTTTTTATGGCTTATTTCTGACCATAATCATTCACATATAATGAATATAATGAATATCGGACACCATGAACGAAGCGATATAACCCGGTTGGCGAAACTATTTTGTTTTTGCTATATACATAATTCTTATTTCCCCCTCATTCTTCTGACACACACACACACACACACACACACACACACACCGTTTATTTTGGTAAAAGTGCAAGGTGCGCCAGATCAAACATTTTTTAAACGATCCATATTATATCATTCCCGTTCGTACATTTTACAATAAATTATCATTCGTGCAAAACCAATATAAAACAAATTAGGTAGCAGCCACATTAAGCGCCAAGTCCTAAATATATATGTATGTATATGTGTATGTATGTATGTATGTATGAATGCGTCGACGTCTCCGGCGACAATTGGTTCGTGCGGCCGCCTCGATATAGGATTATTTCGGGTTCGAACCCAGTCAGTGTCATACCAAAGACTTAAAAAATGTTACTAGCATCTGCCTGACTTGGTGTTCAGCATTAAGCTGCTACTATTAGGACTGGTTGGTCTTGCTTCTTGCGGTGCATGATGCTACACGTATTAAGTAACTGTAACCTCCACAAGGCTTTCGTCTAGAACTGTTCTTTAGGGAACTAAATTATTTTTTGAATATATATCTTGCTGTTATTAACTGAATGGTGAATTTATTGATTGACTGATTGTACTGCAATCAGACTTTAGTAGGACTAATCCATCGCATTGGAAATCATACTGTACTAAATGTAGAGTATGCACATTTGTTAATAGCGCCCAGTTGTCATGAATTATTAGATTTGTGTGATTACTTGTTTGATTATTGGAACTCGGTGCTATGGTTGCAAATGTGATGCAATTGTAATGACGAAATGTACACTGAAAACCTTGATATTGACTGGACTAAGGTGGTGTAGTAAAAAATACTTCCCTGTGTTAAGGGATATTTGTATAGCTTTTACGCGACAGCTGCTAATGGTAAAGAATGTTGATGAAGAGAGACCATGCAGATGAGCAGTTGATAGATGTTTGTGACGTTGTGAGATCTTTGGTCTTGCATTGATTAGTGAAACATTTATGTATAGAATAGGGATCTCTAATTATCAACAGAAGTTGTATAGAAGTATTTGGAAACTTGGGGTAAACTAATGACTTCTAGCGGAATCGCGCCGGTGTTTGACACTGCTCGGTCAAGCGAACACCTCTGGCTTGTAACAATACCATTTGGATGGATTTGATCACTTATGTCAGGAAACTCGACCTATCGGCAATGACCATTCGCTTTTTGACTAAACAGTGTAATATCTTCCTTGCATAATACACGTACGAATCTCTCTCTCTCTCTCCCTCTCCCTCTCTCTCTCTCTCTCTCTCTCTCTCACATTCTCAGAAATCATCTTCCAAAACACGTAGCTTATTCACTTGCTAATTCAAGATACCACGTAAATGTATTTTGTATCGCTGATTCGAAGTTTTAAACACTTTCATTTCCGCGTTACCTTCTGGTGGATATCGAGGATTCGGGTATGTAATCGTTTACCGAGGATATTTGTTCTGGCGATGTTAGGGCGAAAATAAATAGTCGGAGGCAGAAAATTAATATCAAATGGTAATGTATCAAGGAAGGGGAATTTTATTATCAATACTAAAGAATATGAAATTGAGTAGTGCAAGCGAGGACGCACACGTTTACACAAATATCCTTTATAATCTATGCAAACTAAGGACACACATTATTGAACAAAATCACCGAGACCATGGACATTGGTACATTATGACTAACGAGGACATATTTGCATATCTAGTCCAGTCATAAAAATCAAAACGACCGCTTAGGTGGCCTAGTGCTAAGAGCGTCCGCCTCGGATGCGGGAGGTTGATGTTTCGAACCAAGGCAGTCATAATAAAGACATACAATTGGTACTAACAGCTACCTCGCTAGGCACTCAGCATTAAAAGATTAGTATTAGGACTAGTTGGCCTTATCATCGGATAATGTGACTTTGTATGACATCATGCTGGATTTCTGCGTTGTGATGACCCCGTGCTCGACATCACTATAAACTGCCACTCTGCAGACATCGTAGATATATTACTGGTACAATATGACTAACGAGGACATGTTTGCATATCTAGTTCAGTCTGAACAATCAAAACTGGGGCCTCGAGAGGCCGGGTGGTCTAAAGCGCTCACCGTTCCGGATCACTGCCATCTCACCTCTGTCTGCGTGGGTTCAAGTCCCAGGCTCGGCTAGCGTGGGTATGTGGGAAAGCCTGCCAGCAGCTTCTCGTGGGTCAGTGGTTCTTCCCTGGGTTTTCCAGGGTTCTTCCTCCACCAGTTATACTGGCAGCCATGTATAGCATATCGTGTGCTTAAAAATGGCGTTAAACCCTAGAACAATAACAACTCGGCAGATACATTTTATGTCGCCATGGTAGCAAATGTGACGCAGTTGTCCTGGCGAAATGTGCATTGAAACCATACATTGACGGGCCTAATCTGACTTAGTAAAAATAGTTCCCTGTGTTAATGGATATTTGTATAGTTCCTTCGGCCTGAACTGATGACGGTACGGACAGTTGATCAAGAGAACCCATGCAGATGTGCAGTTGATAGATTTTTGGCACGTTGTGAGATCTATTGTCTTGCATTGATTAGCGAAAACTTTATAGAAAGAACACGTCGCGCTCTCTAATTTGCAACTGAAGTAGAGAAATCTTTGGAAATTTGGGTTAAACTGATGACTTCTAGCCGAATCGAGCCAGTGTTTGACGTCGCTTGGTCAAGCAAATGCCCCTTGCATGTAACAATATCATAAACAAAATAGAATAATATCGTCGGACTCCCTAATTTACAACTGACGTTGTATAGAACTCTATGGAAATTTGGGAAATTTGCGGAATCGCGCCAGTGTTTGACCCCGCTCGGCGAAGCAAATACCCCTTGCTAGTAACAATTCCATTTGGATGTATTTGAGCATTTTTGGCAGGAAACTCTACTTATCGGCAATGGCTATCTGCTTTTTGACAAAATAGAGTAATATCTTCCTTGCATAATGCACATACGAATATCTCTCTCTCTCTCTCTCTCTCTCTCTCTCTCTCAGTAATCATCTTCGGAAACACTTAGCTTATTCATTTTCGAATTCAAGATACCTCATAAATGTATTTTATATTTCAGATTCGAAATTTTAAATACTTTTATTTCCTCGTCGCCTTCTATGTAAAACATACTGAAAAAAGACTAAAGGAGTAAGAATATTACAGTATAATGCTGCCCTAAATAAATGTTATTTTAAGTTATAAATACAAGTTGTTCCAGTAGAACATCCTGAGCGTTATGGCTATTGTTAAAAACCTCTTTAAATTTGGGAAAACAATTTAGATGGACGCCTTGTGTTTACATTGTGTATGTTGTTTTAATAATACGTCGTTTACAACAGAAATATCGATACAAACATAATTCATGATATGTTAAGCAAAGTCATCAAATCACCAACTGAAGCAAGAATATTCATTTAAAAGAACATTGAATGCATTCAACCGCTTATCATTGCTTGCACATGAAGTTGCAGAGCGCGGTATTGGAAAACATATAGCTGTAATTAAATCTTTCGTTTTGAAACTGATCATTTCGATACAACTCTACAATGAATTCATGCATATTTCAAATGGAACATTGATGTACATTTTTCATATTTATAGATTTATAAGTATGTATTGGACGTGTATGGTATGAATGTATCGTGTGTTTCCCAACACAATTGTCTCACGTGAATGAAATGCTTTTTTAAAAAAATACCAGGGACTGTTATATGCACCAGCATTTCTTCTTAAAGATTGTCTAAGTAGTTGATATTTGATGCTTGGGTCTAAGGAGAAATGATAGGTTTCAGCAAAGTAAAATTTGATAGCGGAGATCTCTCTCTACAAGTTTTCCACCGGGCAATCGAGGTCATGGATTCGGGGAGGGGGGGGTGTATTTGGAAGACAGATACACTCAAATCGCGAACAAGCACCAAACGTGTAAAGTGGGACCTTCCAACAAATCATGATTGTACGTTATTCTAGGTTAAAATATCTGACATAATCAATATGTCACCATTTTGAAACTGAGGACGTCGTCGGATGGAGGTGTGTCCTGGGTACGTTTATGTCATCAGATGAATGTCCTAGTTTTAAACCAAAAACAAACACAGACGCACAATATGTTTATTTTGTAAAAAGTGCAAGGTTTGCCAAATATACTATTTTTAAAATGATCCATGTTCTGTCACTACTGTTCGTACACTTTAACATAAATTATAATTAAACCAAAACATATAAAACACAATATGTACTAAATACTGCACGCAGCAGCTACATTAAGAAACAAAACCTAAAGGTATGTATGTATGTATGTATGTATGTATGTATGACTTTATTTCCTCTTCAGAAGAGATTTCATTCAGGTAATTTTTCGTTAATACAGAAAAGATACCTAGACATTAATGGACTTAAAGTACACTATATATACACACATACATACACATACACATGCACACACATATATACAAATATACACACATGCATACATATGCATATATATACACATATGTAAAGAAAACGCAATGTCAAAACACCTGAGTAAGAGAACTCATTGCAAACGAGATATATTATGTATGTATGCATGTATGTGTCGATCGCTCCGGTGGCATAGGTGGTTAGTGCGTCCGCGTCGGGAACGGAATATTTCGGGTACGAACACCATCTGAGTCGTACCAAAGATATATAAATGTTATTTGTAGCTGCCTGACTTTGCTTTCAGCATTAAGCGGTTAATTTTAGGACTGGTCGGCCTAGTTTCAGGTGGCACATAACGAAACGTGTCTGAGGCATAATGTCCCAGCGTTGGACATTAGTATGAACTTCGACAATGCAGATATCGTGGCGATATGGGTGAAGAATTATTACAAATACTAAATCACAAACAGACATACACCCACATTCTTACAATTGGTGGATATCGAGGACTCGGATATGTAACTGTTTCACGAGGATACTTGTTCTCGCGATGTTAGAGCGAAAATAAATAGTCAGAGGCAGAAAATTAATATCAAATGATGAATGTATCAAGGAGGTAATTATATTATTAATTCTAAAGAATACGAAATTGAGCAGTGCAAGAGAGGACGCACAGGTTTAAACAAATATCCTTTATATAATCCATGCAAACTAAGAACGCACATTATTACACAAAATCACCAACCCCATGGACATTGGTACATTATGACTAAGGAGGACATGTTTGCATATCTAGTCCAGTCTTAACAATCAAAACGACCGCTTAGGTGGCCTAGTGCTTCGAGAGTCGGCCTCGAATTCGGGAGGCTGATGATTCGAACCAAGGAGAGTCATAATTAAGACATAAAATTGGTACTAACAGCTACCTCGATAGGCACTCAGCTTTAAGAGATTAGTATTAGGACTAGTTCGCCTTGTCTCCGAATAATGTGATTTTGTATGACATCATGCTGGATGTCTGCAGCGTGATGACACAGTGCGCGACATCACCATAAACTGCCACTCTCCAGACATAGTAGATATATCACTGAGAGATAGCTGAAGCCACCTTAATATCAAATCAAAATCACATGCAAGTATTAAGTAACTGTAACCTCCATATGGAATTTGTATACAACTTTATTTAGGGCAATAACAGTATTTTTTCAATATGTATCTTGTCATTATTGACTGAATGATGAATGTATTGATTGCATGTATGTCCTGCAATTAAACATTATTAGGACTTATCCACCGCTTTGGAGATTTTACTGTAATAAATTTGGAGTATGCGCATTTGGTTATGGTGCCCCGTCGTAAGGAATTCTTAGATTTGCGTGCTTACTTGTTTGATTATTGGTACTCGGTGCCATGGAAATATTCATTGGCCCAAAATAATTAGTCAATTAGTAGAAGCAAACGTCACGGTGTGGAATGTTAATGAGTTTCCATGATGCCATGATTGACTTTTAGTAAATTCAAGTCAAAAGCGAGAGCTTCCCTGTCGTACCATAGTCCCCATTAAAACCTTGATGTGGACATTGGTGGTGTGACTCTGGTGGCAGTATTTACGGCAGGAGACCGGTAAATTACACAAAGGAATTAACAAGGAACTCGGCAGATACCCTTTATGTCGCCATGGTAGCATTTGTAACGCAGTTGAACTAGCAAAATGTGCATTGAAACCATAAATTGACTGGCCCTAGCTGACTTCGTAAAACTAGCTCCCTGTGCTAAGGGACATGTGTTTAGTTTCTATGACATGAACTACTCACGGTACGGAAAGTTGATGAAGAGAAATCATGCAGATGTGCAGTTGATAGATTTGTGGAAGTTGTGAGATCTGTGGCCATGCATTGATTAGCAAAACATTTATGCATAGAATGGACATGTCGGACTCTCTAATTTACAACTCACGTTGTATAGAAATCTTTGGAAATTTTAGGTTAACTTATGTCTTCTAGCGGAATCGCGTCAGTGTTTGACGCCGCTCGGTGAAGCAAATACCCCTTGCTTGTAACAATACCATTTGGCTGGAGTTGAGCATTTATGGCAGGAAACTCGCCTTATCGGCAATGACTATCCGCTTTTTGACAAAATAGAGCAATATCTTCCTTGCATAATGCACATAGGAATTTCTCTCTCTCTCTCTCGTTCTCTCTCTCACTCTTTCTCTCTCTCGCTGTCTCTCTCTCTCTCTCTCTCTCTCTCTCGGTCATTCTCAGTAATCATCTTCCGAAACACTTAGCTGATTCATTTTCTAATTCAAGATACCTAGTAAATGTATTTTGTATTGCTGATTCGAACTTTTCAACACGTTTATTTCCGCCTCGCCTTATGTGTAAAAGTTACTGAAAAAAGACTAAAGGAGTAAGAATATTATAGTATAATGCTGTTCTAAATAAATGAATATAATTACCAGTTTTTACAGTAGAACATCCTGAGCGTTATGGCTATTGTTAAAAACCTCTTTAAATTTGGGAAAACAATATAGATGGACGCCTTGTGTTTACATTGTGTATGTTGTTTTAATAATACGTCGTTTACAACAAAACTATCGATACAAACATAATTCATGATATCAAAGCAAAGTCATCAAATCACCAACTGAAGCAAGAATATACATTTAAAAGAACATTGAATGCATTCAACAGTTTATCATTGCTTGCGCATGAAGTTGCAAGTCTTAAGAGCGCGGTATTGAAAAGCATATTGCTGTAATTAAATGGTTCATTTTGGGACTGATCATCTTGATGATAAATGTTTGAACTCTATTTAATGTTTATCTTTCTATATTTTTACTGAAGTTCTGTGCGTCTAACTTCTGAATACCTTTAGTGATGCTTCGAACTAACGTGATTTTTCACTTGGTTCACATCTGCTCTCTCCTGTTTTAATACTAAGTAGATAAATGATGAAATAGGGGCGGATACAGCTCATTTAATAATTATAAAATACATTTTGCATATCACGGATGTATTTTCATTTTATTTTCGTATTTAATACCTCGCCGCAGGCAGAACGATTTTACTTTACAGATGGGTGGGATAATTAGGTAATTTCGGTACAACTCTACAATGAATTCATGCATATTTGAAATGGCTCTTTGATGTACTTTTTCATACTTGTAGATTTATTAGCATGTAATGGACATGTATGGTACGAATGTATCGTGATTTTCCCAACACAATTGTCTCACGTGAATGAAATATTTTGAATAAAAAAGTATCAGGGACAGTTATATGCACCAGAATTTCTTCTTAAAGTTTGTCTAAGTAGTTGGTATTTGATGCTTGGGTCTCAGGGGAGATAAAAGGTTTCTGCAAAGTATAATTTGATATCGAAGATTTCTCCCTACAAGTTTTCCACCGGGCAATCGAGGACATGGATTCGGGTCTGTGTATCTCCAGATTTGGAAGAAAGATACTCAAGTCGCGAACAAGCACTAAGCGTGTAAACGGGGACCATCCAACAAATCATGATTTTACGTTATTCTAGGATAAAATAGCTGATAGATGCAATCTTTTTCCATTTTGAAAACGATGACGTCCTCGCTTGGAGGTGCGTCCTCGGTATGTTTGTGTGTCATCTGATGAATGTCCTCGTTTTAATCCCCCAAAAAAAAACCACACGCACAACATTTTTATTTTGTGAAAATGCAAGGTGTACCAAATCAATCATTTTTAAAATGATCCATGTTCTATCAATACTGTTCGTATACTTTAACATCAATTATAATTCATGCAAAACAGATATGAAATACAATATGTACTAAATACTGTACGTTGCAGATACATTAAGAGACAAATACTAAATGTATGTATGTATGTATGTATGTATGTATGTATGTATGTGTCGATCTCTGCGGTGGCAAAGGTGGTTAGTGAGCCGCCTCGGTATCGGAAGATTTCGGGTTCGATCCCCATCTGATTCGTACCAAAGACATAAAAATGTTATTTGCAGCTGCCTGACGTGGCTTTCAGCATTAAGCGGTTAATCTTAGGACTGGTCGGCCTAGTTTCAGGTGCTACATAATGAAACATGTCTACGGCACGATGTCCCAGTGCTGGACATCAGTACGAACTTCCACGGTGCAGATATCGTGGCGATATGGGTGAAGAATTGTTACAAATACTAAATCACAAACATACACACACACACACACACATACACACACACACATTCTTATAATTGGTGGATATCGAGAACTCGGGTATGTAACTGTTTCACGAGGATACTTGTTCTCGCGATGTTAGAGCGAAAATAAATAGTCAGAGGCAGAAAATTAATATCAAATGGTAACGTATCAAGGAGGTAATTATATTAGTAATTCTTAAGAATATGAAATTGAGCAGTGCAAGAGAGGACGCACAGGTTTAAACAAATATCCTTTATATAATCGATGCATACTAAGAACACACATTATTACACAAAATCACCGAGACCATGGACATTGGTACATTATGACTAAGGAGGACATGTTTGCATATCTAGTCCAGTCTTAACAATCAAAACGACCGCTTAGGTGACCTAGTGCTTCGAGCGTCCGCCTCGAATTCGGGAGGCTGATGATTCGAACCAAGGCAGAGTCATAATTAAGACATAAAATTGGTACGGACAGCTACCTCGATAGGCACTCAGCTTTAAGAGATTAGTATTAGGACTAGTTCGCCTTGTCTCCGAATAATGTGATTTTGTATGACATCATGTTGGATGTCTGCGGCGTGATGACCCAGTGCGCGACATCACTATAAAGTGCCACTCTGCAGACATCGTAGATATATCACTGAAAGATAACTGAAGCTCCCTTAATATAAAATCAAAATCACATGCAAATATTAAGTAACTGTAACCTCCATATGGATTTTGTATACAACTTTATTTAGGGCAATAACAGTATTTTTTCAATATGTATCTTGTCATTATTGACTGAATGATGAATGTATTGATTGGATGTATGTCCTGCAATAAGACATTAGTAGGACTTATCCACCGTTTTTGAGATTTTACTGTAATAAATTTGGAGTATGCGCATTTGGTTATGGTGCCCCGTCGTAAGGAATTCTTAGATTTGCGTGCTTACTTGTTTGATTATTGGTACTCGGTGCCATGGAAATATTCACTGGCCCAAAATAATTAGCCATAGAAGCAAACGTCACGGTGAGGAGTGTTAATGAGTTTCCATGATGCCATGATTGACTTTTAGTAAATTCAAGTCAAAAGCGAGAGCTTCCCTGTCGTACCATAGTCCCCATTAAAACCTTGATGTGAACATTGGTGGTGTGACTCTGGTGGCAGTATTTACGGCAGGAGACCGGTAAATTACACAAAGGAATTAACAAGGAACTCGGCAGATACCCTTCTTGTCGCCATGGTAGTGTGTGTAACGCAGTTGAACTAGCATAATGTGCCTTGAAACCATAAATTGACTGGCCCTAGCTGACTTCGTAAAAATAGTTCTCTGTGCTAAGGAACATGTGTTTAGTTTCTGCGACGTGAACTACTTACGGTACGGAAAGTTGATGAAGAGAAATCATGCAGATGTGCAGTTGATAGATTTGTGGCAAGTTGTGAGATCTGTGGCCTTGCATTGATTAACGAAACATTTATGCATAGAATGGACACGTCGGACTCTCTAATTTACAACTGACGTGGTATAGAAATCTTTGGAAATTTTGGGTAAACTTATGTCTTCTAGCGGAATCGCGCCAGTGTTTTGACGCCGCTCAGTGAAGCAAATACCCCTTGCTTGTAACAATACCATTTGGCTGGAGTTGAGCATTTATGGCAGGAAACTCGCCTTATCGGCAATGACTATCCGCTTTTTGACAAAATAGAGTAATATCTTCCTTGCATAATGCACATAGGAATTTCTCTCTCTTTCTCTCTCTCTCTCGTTCTCTCTCTCTCACTCCCATTCTCTCTCTCTCTCTCTCTCTCCCTCTCTCTCGCTGTCTCTCTCTCGCTGTCTCTCTCTCGCTCTCTCTCTCTCTCTCTCTCTCTCTCTCTCTCTCTCGCTGTCTCTCTTTCTCTCGGTCATTCTCAGTAATCATCTTCCGAAACACTTAGCTGTTTCATTTTCTAATTCAAGATACCTAGTAAATGTATTTTGTATTGCTGATTCGAACTTTTCAACACGTTTATTTCCGCGTCGCCTTCTGTGTAAAAGTTACTGAAATAAGACTAAAGGAGTAAGAATATTACCGTATAATGCTGTTCTAAATAAATGAATATAATTACAAGTTGTTCCAGTAGAACATCCTGAGCGTTATGGCTATTGTTAAAGACCTCTTTAAATTTGGGAAAACAGTATAGATGGACGCCTTGTGTTTACATTCTGTATGTTGTTTTAACAAGACGTCGTTTACAACAAAACTATCGATACAAACATAATTCATGATATGTTAAGCAAAGTCATCAAATCACCAACTGAAGCAAGAATATACATTTAAAAGAACATTGAATGCATTCAACAGTTTATCATTGCTTGCGCACGAAGTTGCAAGTCTTAAGAGCGCGGTATTGAAAAGCATATTGCTGTAATTAAATGATTCATTTTGGGACTGATCATCTTGATGATAAATGTTTGACCTCTATTTAATGTTTATCTTTCTATATTTTTACTGAAGTTCTGTGTGTCTAACTTCTGAATACCTTTAGTGATACTTCGAACTAACGTGATTTTTCACTTGGTTCACATCTGCTCTCTCCTGTTTTAATGCTAAGTAGGTAAATGATGAAATAGGGGCGGATACAGCTCATTTAATAATTATAAAATACATTTTGCATATCACGGATGTATTTTCATTTTATTTTCGTATTTAATACCTCGCCGCAGACAGAACGATTTTACTTTACAGATGGGTGGGATAATTAGGTAATTTCGGTACAACTCTACAATGAATTCATGCATATTTGAAATGGCTCTTTGATGTACTTTTTCATACTTGTAGATTTATTAGCATGTAATGGACATGTATGGTACGAATGTATCGTGATTTTCCCAACACAATTGTCTCACGTGAATGAAATATTTTGAATAAAAAAAGTATCAGGGACAGTTATATGCACCAGAATTTCTTCTTAAAGTTTGTCTAAGTAGTTGGTATTTGATGCTTGGGTCTCAGGGGAGATAAAAGGTTTCTGCAAAGTATAATTTGATATCGAAGATTTCTCCCTACAAGTTTTCCACCGGGCAATCGAGGACATGGATTCGGGTCTGTGTATCTCCAGATTTGGAAGAAAGATACTCAAATCGCGAACAAGCACTAAGCGTGTAAACGGGGACCATCCAACAAATCATGATTTTACGTTATTCTAGGATAAAATAGCTGATAGATGCAATCTTTTTCCATTTTGAAAACGATGACGTCCTCGCTTGGAGGTGCGTCCTCGGTATGTTTGTGTGTCATCTGATGAATGTCCTCGTTTTAATCCCAAAAAAAACCCACACGCACAACATTTTTATTTTGTGAAAATGCAAGGTGTACCAAATCAATCATTTTTAAAATGATCCATGTTCTATCAATACTGTTCGTATACTTTAACATCAATTATAATTCATGCAAAACAGATATGAAATACAATATGTACTAAATACTGTACGTTGCAGATACATTAAGAGACAAATGCTAAATGTATGTATGTATGTATGTATGTGTCGATCTCTGCGGTGGCAAAGGTGGTTAGTGAGCCGCCTCGGTATCGGAAGATTTCGGGTTCGATCCCCATCTGATTCGTACCAAAGACATAAAAATGTTATTTGCAGCTGCCTGACGTGGCTTTCAGCATTAAGCGGTTAATCTTAGGACTGGTCGGCCTAGTTTCAGGTGCTACATAATGAAACATGTCTACGGCACGATGTCCCAGAGCTGGACATCAGTATGAACTTCGACAATGCAGATATCGTGGCGATATGGGTGAAGAATTGTTACAAATACTAAATCACAAACACACACACACACACACACACACACACACATTCTTATAATTGGTGGATATCGAGAACTCGGGTATGTAACTGTTTCACGAGGATACTTGTTCTCGCGATGTTAGAGCGAAAATAAATATTCAGAGGCAGAAAATTAATATCAAATGGTAACGTATCAAGGAGGTAATTATATTAGTAATTCTTAAGAATATGAAATTGAGCAGTGCAAGAGAGGACGCACAGGTTTAAACAAATATCCTTTATATAATCGATGTAAACTAAGAACACACATTATTACACAAAATCACCGAGACCATGGACATTGGTACATTATGACTAAGGAGGACATGTTTGCATATCTAGTCCAGTCTTAACAATCAAAACGACCGCTTAGGTGACCTAGTGCTTCGAGCGTCCGCCTCGAATTCGGGAGGCTGATGATTCGAACCAAGGCAGAGTCATAATTAAGACATAAAATTGGTACGAACAGCTACCTCGATAGGCACTCAGCTTTAAGAGATTAGTATTAGGACTAGTTCGCCTTGTCTCCGAATAATGTGATTTTGTATGACATCATGTTGGATGTCTGCGGCGTGATGACCCAGTGCGCGACATCACTATAAAGTGCCACTCTGCAGACATCGTAGATATATCACTGAAAGATAACTGAAGCTCCCTTAATATAAAATCAAAATCACATGCAAATATTAAGTAACTGTAACCTCCATATGGATTTTGTATACAACGTTATTTAGGGCATAACAGTATTTTTTCAATATATATCTTGTCATTACTGACTGAATGATGAATGTATTGATTGGATGTATGTCCTGCAATAAGACATTAGTAGGACTTATCCACCGTTTTTGAGATTTTACTGTAATAAATTTGGAGTATGCGCATTTGGTTATGGTGCCCCGTCGTAAGGAATTCTTAGATTTGCGTGCTTACTTGTTTGATTATTGGTACTCGGTGCCATGGAAACATTCATTGGCCCAAAATACTTAACCAATTTGTAGCAGCAAACGTCACGGAGTGAAGTGTTAATGAGTTTCCATGATGCCATGGTTTACCTTTAGTAAAATCAGGTCAAAAGCGAGAGATTCCCTGTCGTACCATAGTCCCCATTTAAACCTAGTGGTGTACGTTGGTCGTGTGACTCTGGTGGCAGTATCTATGTCAGGAGATCGTTAAATGAGAAAAAGGAATTAACAAGGAACTCGGCAGATACCCTTCTTGTCGCCATGGTAGCAATTGTGACGCAGTCGAACTGGCAAAATGTGCCTTGAAACCATAAATTGACTGGAATAAGCTGACTTCGTAAAAATAGTTCTCTGTGTTAAGGGACATGTATATAGTTTCTACGACGTGAATTACTTACGGTACGGAAAGTTGATGAAGAGAAATCATGCAGATGTGCAGTTGATAGATTTGTGGAAAGTTGTGAGATCTGTTAATTGGCATTGATTAGCGACACCTTTGTGCATATAATGGACACGTCGGGGTCTCTAATTTACAAGTGACGTTGTTTAGAAATCTTTGGAAATTTGGGGTAAACTTATGTCTTCTAGCGGAATTGCGCCAGTGTTTGACGCCGCTCGGTGAAGCAAATACTCCTTGCTTCTAACAATACCATTTGGCTGGATTTGAGCATTTATGGCAGGAAACTCGCCTTATCGGCAATGACTATCCACTTTTTGATAAAATAAAATAATATCCTCCTTGCATAATGCACATACGAATCTATCTCTCTCTCTCTCTCTCTCTCTCTCTCAGTAATCATCTTCCCAAACACTTAGCTGATTCATTTTCTAATTCAAGATACCTCGTAAATGTATTTTGTATTGCTGATTCGAACTTTTCAACACGTTTATTTCCGCGTCGCCTTCTGTGTAAAACATAATGAAAAAAGACTAAAGGAGTAAGAATATTACAGTATAATGCTGCTTTAAATAAATGATTATAAATACACGTTTTTATAGTAGAACATCCTGCGCTTTATGGCTATTGTTAAAACCTCTTTAAATTTGGGAAAACAATATAGATGGACACCTTGTGTTTAAATTGTGTATTTGATGCTTGGGTCTAAGGGGAGATAAAAGGATTCTGCAAAGTATAATTTGATATCGGAGATTTCTCCCTACAAGTTTTCCACCGGGCAGTCGAGGACATGGATTCGTGTCTGTGTGTATCTCCGGATTTGGAAGAAAGATACTCAAATCGCAAACAAGCACTAAGCGTGTAAACGGGGACCATCCAACAAATCATGACTTTACGTTATTCTACTATAAAATAGCTGATAGAAGCAATATTTTTCCATTTTGAAAACGATGACCTCCTCACTTGGAGATGTGTCCTCGGTATGTTTGTGTGTCATCTGATGAATGTCCTCGTTTTAAACCAAAAACAAACACACACACGCACAATATTTTTATTTTGTAAAAGTGCAAGGTGTACCAAATTAATTATTTTTAAAATGATCCATGTTCTATCAATACTGTTCGTATACTTTAACGTAAATTATAATTCATGCAAAACAGATATG
The DNA here is from genome assembly GCA_028554795.2 of Sinohyriopsis cumingii. NCBI lineage: Eukaryota > Metazoa > Mollusca > Bivalvia > Unionida > Unionidae > Sinohyriopsis > Sinohyriopsis cumingii. Next base: position 80,254,798 of record CM068833.1, on the reverse strand, counting down.
AAACAGAACATGTACTAAATACTGTACGTCGCAGATACATTAAGAGAAAAATCCTAAATGTATGTATGTATGTATGTATGTATGTATGTATGTATGCATGCATGCATGTGTGTATGTACGTACGTACGTATGTATGTATGTATGTATGTATGTATGTATGTATGTGTCGATCTCTCCGGTGGCAAAGGTGGTTAGTGAATCGCCTCGGTATCGGAAGATTTCGGGTTCGATCCCCATATGATTCGTACCAAAGACATAAAATTATTATTTGCAGCTGCCTGACTTGGCTTTCAGCATTAAGCGGTTAATTTTAGGACTGGTCGGCCTAGTTTCAGGTGGTACATAATGAAATATGTCTGCGGCACTATGTCCCAGTGCTGGACATCAGTATGAACTTCGACAATGGAGTCATCGTGGCGATATGGGTGAAGAATTGTTACAAATACTAAATCACAAACAGACATACACACACACACACACACACACACACACATTCTTGTATTCTTGTATTTTATGGATATCGAGAACTCGGGTATGTAACTGTTTCACGAACTTTTTAAAACTTTTATTTTTCCGCGTGGCCTTCTGTGTAAAACATACTGAAAAAAGACTAAAGGAGTAAGAATATTACCGTATAATGCTGCTCTAAATAAATGATTATCAATACAAGCTTTTACAGTAGAACATCATGAGCGTTATGGCTATTGTTAAAGACCTCTTTAAATTTGGGAAAACAGTATAGATGGACGCCTTGTGTTTACATTCTGTATGTTGTCCTAATTAGACGTCGTTTACAATAGAACTATCGATGCAAACATAATTCATGATATCTTAAGCAAAGTCATCAAATCACCAACTGAAGCAAGAATATACATTTAAAAGAATATTGAATGCATTCAACAGTTTATCATTGCTTGCACATGAAGTTGCAAGTCTTAAGAGCGCGGTATTGAAAAGTTTATTGCTGTAATTAATGGTTCATTTTGGGACTGATCGTCTTGATGATAAATGTTTGACCTCTATTTAATGTTTATATTTCTATATTTTTACTGAAGTTCTGTGCGTCTAACTTCCAAATTGGTTTAGTAATAATTGGAACGCACCTTAACGATATTTTTTCACTTGGTTCACATCAGGTCTCTCATGTTTTAATACTAAGTAGGCAAATGATGAAATATGGGCGGACATAGCTCATTTAATAATTATAAAATACATTTTGCATATCAAGGATGTATTTTCATTTTATTTTCGTTTTTAAAGCCTCGCCGCAAACAGGACGACTTTACTTTACATATGGGTGGGATAATTTGGTAATTTCGGTACAAATCTACAATGAATTCATGTGTATTTCAAATGGCACTTTGATGTACTTTTCCGTACTTGTAGATTTATTAGCATGTATTGGTCGTGTATGGTATGAATGTATCGTGAGTTTCCCAACACTATTGTCTCATGTGAATGAAATATTTTTTTTAAAAAATACCAGGGACATTTATATGCACCAGAATTTCTTCTTAAAGTTTGTCTAAGTTGATGGTATTTGATGCTTAGGCGAAATGGGAGAAAAAAGGTTTCTGCAAAGTATAATTTGATAGCAGATCTCTCTCTCTCTCTCTCTCTCTCTCTCTCTCTCAGTTTTCCACCGGGCAATCTCTGACATGGATTCGCGCATATCTATCTCCAGCTTTGAAAAAATGCACACTCCAAAGTCGTGATAACAGCACCAATCGTGTAAACGAGGACCTTCCAACAAATCTTAATTTTACGTTATTCTAGTCTAAAATTGTTTGTAGAAGCAATATTTTACCGTTTTCAAGCCGAGGACGTCCTCGGTTGGAGATGTGTGTTCGGTACTTTGGTGTGTAATCTCATGATTGTCCTCAGTTGGAGATGTGTGTTCGGTACTTTGGTGTGTAATCTCATGAATGTCCTCGGTTGGAGATGTGTGTTCGGTACTTTGGTGTGTAATTTCATGAATGTCCTCGGTTGGAGATGTGTGTTCGGTACTTTGCTGTGTAATCTCATGAATGTCCTCGGTTTACACAGTATGCAAACACACAAATGCACAATATGTTTATTTTGTAAAAGTACAAGGCGCTCCGAATCTGACATTTTTAAAATGATCCACATTCTATCGTTCCTGTTCGCACGCTTTAACATAATTATAATTCCTGCAAAACAGATATAAAACACAATATGAACTAAACACTGTAGGTAGGAGCTACATTACGCGACAAGTTCTAAATGTATGTATGTATGTATGTATGTATGTATGTATGTATGTATGTATGTGTAGACCTCTCCGGTGTCATAAGTGGTTGTTGCGTCCGCCTAGGTATCGGAAGATGTCTGGTTCTAAACCCGTCCGTTTCGAAAAAAGAGACTTATAAAAATGTTACTTGCAGCTGCCTGACTTGGCTTTCTGCATTAAGCGGTTAATTTTAGGACTGGTCGGCCTGGTTTCAGGTGGTACATGATGATGTATGTCTGCGTCATGATGTCCCAGTGCTGGACATCAGTATGGAGACATCGTGGAGATACGGGTGATAAATTGTTAAAGCTACGTCACAAATCTAAGTCACAAACGAGCAACACACACATACACACACACACACACACAGAGTACTATCTGATTTTTAGGCTTTAAAATTTGTCATTTATTAAGATAATACTACTTTTTGAAATTTCAGGGCATCATAATACTGAACTTGATAAGCTCTTGTTTTATCGCCCACAGAATTTTGCATTTCAGTTTTGCTGAGTCGAGTACATCAGTAAATTACAGTACATCAGATCACATTCAGTCCAAATCAGATTATCCAGGTTATAGCTATATATCCGAACATAATGAGTCTTTAAAACCAATTTCAGGTGTACGGGTTTACAATAATTTATTTTAGAGGATATGGATTCTATATATCAGAGGTTTGAAAACGATATGGATTATTTACGTTAGTCTTGAAAACGATCTGGATTGTACATGTCGGAGTCTTGAAAACGAGTATTTAATTTAGAAGGTATTTTCAAAGATTCTTTTTCACGAATAATTTATTTGTAACAGCTAATGAGACTTGTTCTCGTATAGCATTTTTAAGACGTTGGATTAACTGATAATCCCCTATACATGTGTCGTATCTTCTCTCAATCTCTCCTCTCTCTCTCTCTCTCTCTCTCTCATTTGACTTGAGGTAGAGCGTACTTTTCATTTTCCTTTCTTTGTACAATATTTGATTGTCTTCAGTTAATTCCAGTCAGTTGGGCACTACGTTATACACACACTATGCGACATGAGAATGTTCCTCGAATGACTTACACTAGTATATGTACGGAATGTCAGTACGTTGTGCAAAATTGCTTTAATTGATTTTACAATATTACAATTAATGTATGCCTGCAAAATATGTACATGAAGATATTGCTTTTTTAGTGCCCATCGTGGTAAATCCCCCATATATTTTAGTCATGTGACAAAAAAGAGCACAAAAGAAACTATATATGATAATTAATAATAACTGGTAGGTGTGTATAGATTACACCATTGTACTTAGAAATAGCTATAAATAGTTGTTTAACAGCTATTAGAACAAGCAATTACTTTTTTTCCTCAATATTTCCAAAACTGAAAGTGCAAAAGATCAACATTCAGTTTTGAATCAATCCTCTAAATGTGGTTGTAATGTTGAAGTTGATCGTACGTAACCACTTTGGATTAAAGTTAAACAAATAAACAAGGAGCCAGTTTTGTTCGGCATCATTGTTATATGTTGCATGTGTTGTAGTCCCAGCCTATTTTTCAAGCATTTTTTCTTCGTTTTTGTGGTGATAAAAGAGGTAGTTTTATACATTTTGGTATTGATTTAAAGGTAATATTTTAATTTACTTTTATTTTGTAATATTTTGTATTCTCTAGACAGTACACGGTGAGTGATGAGGCATTAATGCTGATCCGGAAGTGAAATCTGTGACGTTGCTTTGTTTACAAATCAGCCGCTAAAAATAATGACGGATAACCTTTGAGAAGATCTTGACGGTGAGTTCATCTTTGAAGGTAATTTAGATTGACATGTGATTTATTAAGATTTGGACACGGAAAATTCAGAATTCAGAAAACAATGTAGAGGACAAAGAAAGGATTTTTGTTGTTGTTGTTGTTGTTGAGTTTAACTCCATTTTTAAGCACACGATAGGCTATACACGGCGGCCAGTATTAATGGTGGAGGAAGAACCCGGGAAAACCCCGGAAAAAACACCGACCCACGAGAAGCTACTGGCAAGCTTTCTCACATACCCACACTGGCTGAATGTGAGACTCTAACCGGCGCAGACAGAGGTGAGATGGCAGTGATCCGTAAATGAGAGCGCTTTGGACCACTCGGCCACTGGACAATGAAGGAAAATTTGATCATAGACATGTCATATACATTAATATTGAAACTGGTACCACAATTTATTATTAAAGATAGACAAATGAAAGTTGTATATCTTGTGTATATGCATTTTTAAAATAGAAGTATGACATTAAAAATTTAAAAAATAAATTAAAAATGATTAAGTGAATTTATAAAACGGAAACAAATGAAAATGTTAACATTTATTTAGAAAATCACATGTATATAATCTTGGGTGTTGATACTCGTTATCACCATGAACATATTCAGACAACTTATTCAAGTTGCGATGTTAGATGAAATTCTCTAAGAAAATATCGTTCAAAGGCAGAAGGATGCCTTTTTTCTAAACGCATGATACGTATCTAGTTGACATTGTAACCTTAGGTCGTTTATACTATTTAAAAGTGATCCAGGGCAGTTAATTACTGTGTTTATGATGGGTTAATTATGAGTAACACATTTCTGCTTGCATGATTTTTAGTAGTGAATAAACATAATTATACATTACTTAATGAGAGACAGCTCCGGTGGCCTAAGTGGTTAGAGCTTCTGCCTCGATGCTAGAGGTCGCGGATTTGAACCCTGGCCGAGCCATACCAAAGACTTATAAAAATGTAACTAGCAGTTTGCCTTGCTTGGCGCACATAATTAAGAGGTTAATGTTAGGACTGGTCGGCCTAGTTTCAGGATAATATGACTGGGTGGGACTACTAGAATTTATGTTGGGGTTTGGACCGAAACAAGGAAATCTCAATCGCAAGGTTATATTACAACGATGATTTTTCTCACCAAATTTTTACAAATAAATTAAATAACCCCTCACCCTTGCAATTTAGATAGCAGATTCAAAATCACAGTATTCATCAGGTACTACTATAGCTTCTCACTCTAGTTGTCATTGAGGTTTTGTACCCTTATATGAAAATCTGAATAATTATCTAAGTTGAATCTAGCTATATATGCCTCTTTTAGAAAAGGGAAAATAATATAAAAATGTATAATTTGTATGTGTTGGAATTATTGCGCAATGAACGTCTCGAGCAACGTACTTTTGTGTATACTGTGCATTAAGTTGTTGTTGTTGTTGTTGTGGGGTTTAACGCCATTTTTCAGCACGCGAGGACAAAGAAAGGATTTTTGTTGTTGTTGTTGTTGTTGAGTTTAACTCCATTTTTAAGCACACGATAGGCTATACACGGCGGCCAGTATTAATGGTGGAGGAAGAACCCGAGAAAACGCCGGAAAGAACCACCGACCCACGAGAACTGTGCATTAAGACGAATATGTTAATGAGGGCAACGAGGTGAACTGTCGACCCTAAGTACACATCTTTTACGCATGAGAAAATAGAAACATAAAATCATTGGATATTATTACTGTGTTATCAAGGATGTCATATGAAATTGACAAATATTTAATATCTTCATCAGTTCTAATTTGGAAAATGTTCGATGTAAGCAACGGTACGATACTGTGAAGTACAATACGGCTTACTTACTTACTTACTTTTGATGAAAGTGGTTTTCCGTGCATGTATCACTGTTTTATGGCTGCACAGCAGGCTGTTTAATTACTCCTGGGGAAAGGAATTCGAGCCACTTCACCCAGGCTTTTATGTGCTCAAAGAACACTGCTGAATTGAAGCCTTCAGGTATTGGGATTAAGATTAGTCCCTAACTGTCTGAATGGAGGGTTTTGAAGGAGAGTGGAAATAGACCCAACACACACTAAATTTTTCAGTCTGCATCTACCGAATTGCCTAAAGTGTGCATGACTTAGGAATGGACCCACACACACTCGTAAAAAGTGATAGATTGTGATGTCTGGCCGGCAAGGGACGAGAGAGCGGGAAGGTAAGGCTGCACTTCCTAACTCACCAAATGTGTTAAAAAATGATATCTTTCATGTTTTCATTATCTTTATTTAACCTTAACTATTTCTTACTCTACTCTGAATACCCCTTTCTTCTCTAACAACCACCAACTTTCCAGCATGTGCACTAATAACACAATGCCTCTGAGGCCTCGGTAACACTCTAGCCGAAGGTGACAGCTACAATACTATTAAGGGTTCTTGAACACCTAGAAACATCGAATAAGTCCCAATAACTAGATCATATAAGGTGGTCCAACACCCAAGACCATCAGGCCCCGCCACACAAATGGCAATTCAATTACCACCACCAGGAAAGTAAGACCCTAAATTATCACTTATAAGGTGGTCTAAACACAAAAGACCATCAGGTCCGGCAACACAAGGCTGCAATCAAAATAGATAACACCAGCTCATATGACCCCAAATTTAATCCAACATATAAGGTGGTCTAAAAATCCAAAGACCATCAGGACCGGCCGCACAAGGTGGCACTCTATCTCAATAAAGCTGTCACCCTAGATATATCTCGTCTTCTTAGCTTTCAAACAAAAGCAGCACAGAGTTTTTCCAAATGGTATAAGACGGCAAATTTAGACCAATAATACCATGGAGTCTAGAATACCGACCTGTAAACTTGGAGAATACAGCTTATGTCTACTTCGGACAGTTCTAACGAAGTGTGTAGTGACATCACAAAATTTATGATTCATGACTTTCTTGGAATTGAATTTTTTCTGTCCTGGAGGTATGGCAAGTGTTCCTATTACTAGAACAAGGATGCTCGTCATGGAAATATTTTTATTTATGGAGTATGTGGACTATAAAATAACCTCTCTGGTAGGCAAGTACAGCTTTCATATGGAATTGCATTATTCTATTGGATTCACATGGGGCGGATTTTGTGTGTGTGGTGTGTGTGTGTTTGAATATGCATTGTATGTTATTATCAATGTTGGAGAGATCTTAAGCTACTTTATGAATGAATTTCTTTTTGTTATACATCTGTTGTTGTTGTTGTTGTTGGATTTTCTAATTTTGTTAGGTACAGCAGAAAAAAAATAGTTCCCAGCGAGTGGATGCCATGACTTAGACGACGGGTCTGAAATAACCAGACTGGTCGTTTGGTCTGTCACATGGGTAAGAAATTATGCTACATGTCTGCGAAATGAAAACGCACACACACTTATTGAGAGGATGGAGATGAAAACTCTATAGGAGAGCCTACCCATGCTGTCTAACAAGCCATTTTAAAATGTTAGAGAATGAGACATGTCAAAAGAAATATAGGACAATGGGATAAAATATACTTATCCCAAGCCTATTTATCTTAGATTGCATTATGCTGTTTTCTTAACTCTAACAGAAAATGTATTCCTTTTTATTGTTCACTTCGACATCGATTGACAAACTGCGGCATTGTAGCGTAGCCTGATATCTAATTCTAATGAACCATTTTACTTTATGCATTAGTAATTACTAATAATAACTGACACCAGAAATAGTCAAAAAGATTATTGGAAATTAACTTTGTATAAATGATCTTAGCATGGTTAAGTATCAGCAAATATATATATATATATATATATATATATATATATATATATATATATATATATATATATATATATATATATATATATATATATATATATATATATATATATATATATATATATGTTATAACGTTTAAGATCAGATGTTCAGTCAGTACATCAGATAGGATCTCATTATACACGTAGGTGATATGTTAGGTACATATTTGGCTGTATGGACTGAAAATATCCCCAAATCCATCATGAATTTGCTTATTATTGTAATATATTGTAATTTTGTACTTTGACAGAGTGCTTTATTGTAGCATCAATTGATATCATATTCCAATGAAAGAATCAACTTAATTGTTAACTGACACTCTTAAAAAATATACTAGAAAATAGATCATTTGAATTAAGTCTGTACAGTTGATCTTAATAAGTTTATGATACGTGTCCCACATAACCCTATGTCCATCATTGTTCGCAAGACCTGGAGACCATACTTTCACATTTAGTTGATGAAATAGGTTATGCTGATGCCTATATGTCATCGATTACAGTACTAAATTAAGATAGTGTTCCATACATAAAAAATTTCATAACCAATGTCATGATTTGATACTTTGACATAGCATACTCCAGTAGCCTAAGTGGCTAGAGCGTCTGCCTTGGATGCGGGAGGTCTCTGATTCGATCTCTGTACAACTCATACTAAAGACTTATAAAATGTTATTAACAGCTATCTTGCTTGGTGCTAAGCATTAAAAGGTTAGTGTTAGGAATGATCAGCCAATTGTTAGGATAATGTGACTGTGTCGGACATGATCCTTCATGTCTGAGGCATGATGCCCCATTGCTAAACATAGCTAGAAGCGGCCACGCAGGACTCACGGTACTAATTCCACTCCAATGCTAAACATATGGAAACACTGTCATATTCAAAATTCAATAACTTAAAATTTATGGGTGCTGATAATGACACCTATAATTTTTCGTGCACATCTAACCTTGGTGCAAGCTTATGTGTGGAGAACACCATATGACCCGCGGCAATTTGTTTACATACATGTGCATGAAACACGTGTTATTGATTCTGCACCAAATGAATCAGGTGCTACTTTCAGTATTGAGTACTCCTGAGTCAAGCCTGTAAAAATGCTAAAATTGCATCAGTAGAAATTTGTCAATATTTTTTTTACATTACATATAGGACAAGCTCTCAAAAGATATTTTTCCTAAAATTTTAATTTTCATTATTAACCAATTATGGACCACCAAACCTGTAAATACTCTATCATTTCTTCACCCATTTCTAGACTGGTTCACAGTTCTTCCGTATAATTAGTACCGTGTGTCCCGCAGCAGACATCGATGCGATATGACTGAACATTGTTAGATCTACGTTACAAATTCAAAACATACACTCAAACTTTGAGGGCAGTATAGTAGCATCAACTGACATAACATTACAATGAAGCATTCAAAAAGAGTGTTAGATGATACAATGTCCCTCTCTAACAGACTCTTCCTCTCTATTTCTCAATTTCTCTCTCTCTCTTACGCTCACTCCCACTCTCTCTCTCTCTCTTTCTTACGCTCACTCCCACTCTCTCACTCTTTCTCTATCTCTATTTCTCTTCCTCTATTTATCTCTCTGTCACTATCTCTCACGTTCTATCCATCTATCTCTCTCATCTCTCTCCATTTCCCTCTATCTCTCTCTATCACTTCCTCTCTATCTTTCTCTCTATATTTCTCCCCTCTTCTCTCATTCTCTTTCTCCCTCTCTTTCTCTTTCTTTCTTTCTCTCTCTCCCTCTCTCTCTTCCTCTCTCTCTTTCTCTCTTTATTTCTCTCTCATTCTCTCTCTGTATATATCTAACTCGCTCTCTATTTCTCCCCAATCAATCTCTCTCTTTTATAACTCTCTCTTTCTCTCTCTCTCTCTCATATTCTCTCTTTCTCTCTATCTTTATCTCTGTCTTTCTCTCTGGTTCTTTATATATCTATAACTTTCTCCTTCTTTCTCTCTGCATCTCGCGATATATATATCTTGTCTTTCTCATTTTCTGTTTCTCTCTCACTCTCTCTCTCTCTCGCCCTCTTTCTTTTACTCTCTCATTCTCTCTTTCTCTTTGTCTCTTTCTCTCTCACTCTCTTTCTTCCGTTCTCTCCAACCTCTCCCTCTCTCTCATTGTCTCTCTTTTTCTGTTTCTCTATCTTTCTCTATTTCTCTCTTTAACTCTATCTCCCTCATTCTCACTTTCTCTCTTTCTTTCTCTCTCTTTCTCTCCTTATTTCTCTCTTTCTCTCCTCACCTTCTCCTTGTCTCTCTAAATCTTTCTTTCGATCGTTCTCTCTCTGTCTCTTCCTCTCTCTCTATCGCTATATCTCTATTTTCTTCTTTACCTCTCTCTGTCTCTATACCTAATATCTTCTCTCCCTTTCTCTTTCTCCTTCTCTCTTTCTCTCACTTTTCCGCTCCCTTTCTCTCTCTCATTCTATCTTTCTCTGTCTTTTCCTTCTCACTTCTCTTTCTCACTCTTTCTTTCTCTTCTCTCTCTCTCTCTCCCTTTCCTTTTCTCCTTCTCTCTCACTCTTCATCTCCCTTCTTCTGTCTCATTCTCTCTTTATCTTAGTCTCTTTCCCTCTCTCACTATCTTTCTTTCCTTCTCCCCCTCTCTCTCTCTCTCATTCTCTTTCTTTCTTTCCTTCTCTCTCTTTCTCTCTCACTTTTCCTCTCCCTTTTTCTCTCTCATTCTCTCTTTCTCTTTGCTCTATCTCTCGCCCTCTTTCTTTCTTTGTCTACCTCTCTCTTCTTTCTCTCTCGTTATCTCTCTCTCTCTTTGTCTCTTTCTCTATATCTCTCTCTATCCCTGTTTATCTCTCTCCCTCTCATTCTCTCTTTCTTCATTTCTTCCTCTCTCTTTCTCTCTTTATTTCTCTCTCTCTCTTTCTCTCCTTCCCTCCTTCTCTTTGTCTCTTTCCCTCCTTCTCTTTCTCTCTCTCTCTTACTTTATCTCTTTCTTTCTCTCTCTTTCTCTCTATTTCTTTCTCTTTCTCTCCTTCTCTCCTTCTCTTTGTCTCTTTCTCTCCTCTGTGTCTTTCTTACTTCCTCTCTTTCTCGCTTTCCGTCTATCTTCTTCTCTCTTTCTGTCTCTCTCTATCTCTATTTCTCTTTCTCTATCTCTTTTGCTCTTTCTCCTTCTACATCTTTCTAGCTCTTACTCTCGCTTTCTTTCTCTCTCTCTCGCTCTCTCTCTCTTGTCCTCTCTCTTTCACTCTTATTCTCCCTTTCTCTTTGTCTCTCTCTTTCTTTCTCCCCCTCTCTCTCATTCTCTCTTTGTGTGTCTCTCCCTCTCTCTCTTTCTCTCTTTATCTCTATCTCTCTCATTCTCCCTTTCTCTCTCTCATTCTATCTTTCTCTGTCTCTTTCTCTCTCACTTCTCTTTCTCACTGTTTCTTTATTCCTCTTCTCCCTCTCTCTCTCTCCCTATCTCTTTCTCCTTCTTTCTCTTCTTTTTATCTCACTCTACCTCTCACATTTTCTCTCTCATTCTCTCTTCCTCTTTGTCTCTTTTTCTCTCCCTCTCTTTCTTTCTTTCTCTGCCTCTCTCTTCTTTTTCTCTCGTTATCTCTCTCTCTTTGTCTCTTTCTCTATATCTCTCTCTTTCTCTTTATCTCTCTCCCTCACATTCTCTTTCTTCCTCTCTCTTTCCCTCTTTATTTCTCTTTTTCTCCTTCCCTCCTTCACTTTGTCTCTCTTTCTTACTTTATCTCTTTCTTTCTCTCTCTTTCTCTCTGTATTTCTTTCTCTTTCTCTCCTTCTCTTTGTCTCTCTTTCTCTCCTGTGTCTTTCTTTCTTGCCTCCTCTCTCTATCTCGCTTTCCCTCTATCTTCTTCTCTCCCTCTTCCTCTCTCTATCTATCTCTTTCTCTCTTTTGCTCTTTCTCCTTCTCCATCTTTCTGGCTCTTACTCTCGTTGTCATTCTCTCTCTCTCTCGCTCTCTCACTCTCTCTTTTCCTCTCTCGTATTCTCCCTTTCTCTTTGTCTCTTTCTCTCTCTTTCTTTCACTCCCTCTCTCTCTCATTCTCTCTCTTTGTCTGTCTCTCTCTTTCTCTCCTTATCTCTATCTCTCTCATTCTAACTCTCTTTCTCTCTCTCTTCTCTTTCTCACTCTCTTCTCCCTCTCTCTCTCTCCCTATCTCTTTCTCCTTCTTTCTCTTCTTTTTATCTCACTCTTCCTCTACCTTTTTCTCTCTTTCTCTTTGTCTCTTTCTCTCTCCCTCTCTTTCTTTCTTTCTCTACCTCTCTCGTCTCTCTCCCTCGTTATCTCTCTCTTTGTCTCTTTCTCTATATCTCTCTCTCTTTCTCTCTATCTCTCTCCCTCTCATTCTCTCTTTCTTCTCTCTTTCCCTCTTTATTTCTCTTTCTCTCCTTCTGTCTCTTTCTCTCCTTCTCTTTGTCTCTCTTTCTTACTTTATCTCTTTCTTTCTCTCTCTTTCTCTCTGTATTTCTTTCTCTTTCTCTCCTTCTCTTTATCTCTCTTACTCTCCTCTGTGTCTTTCATTCTTACCTCCTCTCTCTCTCTCTCGCTTTCCCTCTATCTTCTTCCCTCCCTGTCTCTCTCCCTCTTCCTCTCTCTATCTCTCTCTTTTGCTCTTTCTCCTTCTCCATCTTTCTGGCTCTTACTCTCGCTGTCCTTCTCTCTCTCTCTCTCTCTCTCTTCCTCTCTTTTTCACTCTCGTATTCTCCCTTTCTCTTTGTCTCTCTTTCTTTCTCTCCCTCTCTCTCTCTCTCATTCTCTCTCTTTGTCTGTCTCTTTCTGTCTTTATCTCTATCTCTCTCATTCTAACTTTCTCTCTCTCACTCTACCTTTCTGTCTCTTTCTCTCTCACTTCTCTTCCTCACTCTCTTCTCCTTCTCTCTATCTCTCTCTTCCTATCTCTTTCTCTTCTTTTTATCTCACTCTTCCTCTCCCTTTTTCTCTCTCATTCTCTCTTTCTCTTTGTCTCTTTCTCTCTCCCTCTCTTTCTTTCTCTACCTCTCTCTTCTTTCTCTCTCTTTATCTCTCTCTTTGTCGCTTTATCTATATCTCTCTCTTTCCCGCTCCCCCTCTCTCTTTCTTTATTTCTCTCTCTCTCTTTCTCTCCTTCCCTCCTTCTCTTTGTCTCACTTTCCCTCCTTCTCTTTGTCTCTCTTTCTTACTTTATCTCTTTCTCTCTCTTTCTCTCTGTATTTCTTTCTCTTTCTCTCCTTCTCTTTGTCTCTCTTTCTCTCCTCTGTGTCTTTCTTTCTTACCTCCTCTCTCTATCTCGCTTTCCCTCTATCTTCTTCTCTCCCTCTGTCTCTCTCCCTCTTCCTCTCTCTATCTCTAACTCTCTTTTTCTCTTTCTCCTTCTCCATCTTTCTGGCTCTTACTCTCGTTGTCATTCTCTCTCTCTCTTTTCCTCTCTTTTTCACTCTCGTATTCTCCCTTTCTCTTTGTCTCTTTCTCTCTCTTTCTTTCACCCCCTCTCTCTCTCTCATTCTCTCTCTTTGTCTGTCTCTCTCTTTCTCTCCTTATCTCTATCTCTCTCATTCTGTCTCTTTCTCTCTCACTTCTCTTTCTCACTCTCTTCTCCCTCTCTCTCTCTCTCCCTCTCTCTCTCTCTCCCTATCTCTTTCTCCTTCTTTCTCTTCTTTTTATCTCACTCTTCCTCTACCTTTTTCTCTCTTTCTCTCTCCCTCTCTTTCTTTCTTTCTCTACCTCTCTCTTCTTTATCCCTCGTTATCTCTCTCTTTGTCTCTTTCTCTATATCTCTCTCTTTCTCTCTATCTCTCTCCCTCTCATTCTTTCTTCTTCTCTCTTTCCCTCTTTATTTCTCTTTCTCTCCTTCCCTCCTTCTCTGTCTCTCTTTCCCTCCTTCTCTTTGTCTCTCTTTCTTACTTTATCTCTTTCTTTCTCTCTCTCTTTCTCTCTGTATTTCTTTCTCTTTCTCTCCTTCTCTTTGTCTCTCTTACTCTCCTCTGTGTCTTTCTTTCTTACCTCCTCTCTCTCGCTTTCCCTCTATCTTCTTCCCTCCCTCTGTCTCTCTCCCTCTTCCTCTCTCTATCTCTCTCTTTCTCTCTTTTGCTCTTTCTCCTTCTCCATCTTTCTGGCTCTTACTCTCGCTGTCCTTCTCTCTCTCTCTCTCTCTCTTCCTCTCTTTTTCACTCTCGTATTCTCCCTTTCTCTTTGTCTCTCTCTTTCTTTCTCTCCCTCTCTCTCTCTCATTCTCTCTCTTTATCTGTCTCTTTCTCTCTTTATCTCTATCTCTCTCATTCTAACTTTCTCTCTCTCACTCTACCTTTCTCTGTCTCTTTCTCTCTCACTTCTCTTTCTCACTCTCTTCTCCCTCTCTCTCTCTCTTCCTATCTCTTTCTCCTTCTTTCTCTTCTTTTTATCTCACTCTTCCTCTCCCTTTTTCTCTCTCATTCTCTTTCTCTTTGTCTCTTTCTCTCTCCCTCTCTTTCTTTCTCTCTCTTTATCTCTCTCTCTTTGTCGCTTTATCTATATCTCTCTTTCCCGCTCTCCCTCTCATTCTCTCTTTCTTCCTCTCTCTTTCTTTATTTCTCTCTCTTTCTCTCCTTCCCTCCTTCTCTTTGTCTCACTTTCCCTCCTTCTCTTTGTCTCTCTTTCTTACTTTATTTCTTTCTTTCTCTCTCTTTCTCTCAATTTCTTTCTCTTTCTCCCCTTCTCTCCTTCTCTTTGTCTCTCTTTCTCTGCTCTTTGTATTTCTTTCTTACTTCCTCTCTTTCTCGCTTTCCGTCTATCTTCTTTTCTCCCCCGTCTCTCTCTATTCCTCTCTCTATCTCTCTCTTGCTCTTTGTCCTTCTCCATCTTTCTAGCTCAAAAGGGACAGAGACAAGATATTTCTGAACTAAAAGCGGAAGGAGAAATAATACGGGACCCTGATTTGATTCGTGACGCGTGGCGCCAGTATTTTAAAATTTTAGGTACTGAAATGCCAGATATTCATTTTAACGAATCGTTTGCAACTGAAATTAGAAGCAAAATGAAGAATATTGTGGATTCAAATATTGATGACGGAGCAGATAGGATATGTGTGAAACCATAATACAGAAAGACATTGAAAAGGCTGTACGAGAGCTGAAGTAAAATAATTCAAGTGGACATGACGAAATATACGCAGAGCATTTAATGTTTGCCTGTCAGTCGATTAGTTCTATTTTGTGCAAAGTGTATGATAGCATAATTTCCTTGGAAACCTATCCTGACTACTTCAAAACTGTAAATGTTATACCTATCTTTAAAGGTGGGAAAAAAGACTAGATATGAATAACTGTAGAGATATCTCAATCGTTCCAGTTTTTTCAAAAGTATTTGAAAAAATATTGTTGAAAAGGCTAATTCTTTTTAGTGAAAGGATCAATTTCCCTCATCCTTTACAACAGGGATTTCGAAGCGAATGCAGTGGCATCACCGCAGCCTTTATTTTAAAAGAGGGAATAGCCCATTATTTAGAAGGTCAATCAAACGTTTATACTGCATTCCTTGATAATGCGAAGGCCTTTAATACGGTATTGCATGATAGCCTCTTTTATAAGCTATTCTATCTCGGAGTTAAAGGAAAAATGTGGAGATTGATTAAAAATTCTTTTCGAGAAGTTAAGGCCCTTGTTCTGCTCAACGGACATCATTCGAAACCATACTCAGTCAATCAAGGGGTAGGACAAGGAAGAACGCTATCAGCATGGCTATTCTTAGTCATGATAAATGACCTAATATCCTTGCTGGAATCAACGAAATCTGGAATACAAGTTGGTACCTTAAGTATCCCCTGTGTTTTACTAGCGGATGACACGTCCTTGCTATCTTCGTCATTTAATGGCATGTGTGTTTTACTTCGCAACCTCCATGACTATGCATCGAAGTGGAGACTCCGGTATAATGCTGATAAAAGCAATATTGTCATATTTTCGAAGAAAAAAATCATGCAAAAATATAAGTTCATGCTTGAAGATAAAAGGATTCCAATAGTCTCTTCTAGGACCTACGCTGGGGTTACTATCTCCACAGATCGTTCTAATATTGCTGCAGTGAAAAATGCTTGTGATAAAGGAAGATCAGTATTTTATTCTCTTGTTGGATCTGGCAATGGAAAGGTTGGAATGAATCCAATTAATAATACTAAAATATGGTCAAAAATAGTACTACCTGCAATGACATATGGATGCGAATTATGGTCGAACTTGAGCCAGTCACAGGTATATGATCTAGAAGTATGTCAAAGAAAAGCAGCAAGAAAAAGTATAGGGCGTAATCAGCGATCTTCTACAGAAACAACAACTGGCAGTCTTGGACTGTGGTCAGTTGAGGGATATGTAGATAAAATCAGATTAGATTTCTTCAATGAAATCTGCAGAGCTAATGGTTCACTAGAATGGAAAAGTTTATTCAACAGAAGAATTCATGACTTCCTGACGCACGAGAGCGAGAGCGTAGGTTTTGTCAAAGATATATATCGTGTTCTTTTGAAATACCAGCTTTGCGATTTTTTCCACCTATACGTGTACACCCTATATTCTGTCCCGAAACAGGTCTGGTGGAGGAATATGGAAACGTCAGTTCACGGCTGCGAAGAATCATTGTGGAGATCTAAACTTGAAATGAGACCTGAACTTTTACATTATGCAAGTGTCCATACTAGTCTTCAGCCACCTGCTGTCTGTCTGGCAGCTTGGTAAATGTTTTCCTAATAAAACCTGGACTTTCATTTACATTGCCTATTTAACTATGTGTTCAATTTCAACAGAGAATGAATATAACTGTAAACTCTGCAAGAGATTGACTACAGATAGAGCCAAGCATATGTTACTATACTGCCAAGCCCTAAACGGCGAACGTAATAATATGTTTGAAAAAATGATAGATACAATAGACATTCTAGACTCGCACTGGTTTTTATGTCAGGACAATGACTCATTACTTCATATCCTTTTGGGCAAGAGAGTGGACATCTTTGATTCTATGGATGATCAATCATGGCAGGCATTCATGTGTGTGGTGGCTGATGGAATAGACACAACGTACAGAAGAACAATTGAACTTGAAAACGATATTTGATACTATGCACCCATTTCATTTTGATCTTGTAAATTATCCACATGTGTTCTAAGTGAGAGATAACATGATAATCCATTTAAATCGTTCCAGTCGAATGTAAATAATTCCAATTCCTTTATGTACATACCTACCTACCTATCTACCCACATACATACATACATACATACATACATACATACATACATACATACATACATGCATACATACATACATACATACGTAAAGTTAGGACTTGTTTCTTAACGTAGCTTTTACGTACAGTATTTAGTACATATTGTGTTTATATCTGTTTTGCCCAGAATAACGTAAAATCATGATTTGTTGGAAGGTCCTCGTTTAAACGCTTTGGGTGTATCCAAAGCTGGAGATATACACACCATAATCCATGCCCGGTGGAAAACTTGTAGAGAAAGATCACCGCTATCGAATTATACTTTGCAGAAACCTATTATCTCCCTTAGTCTCAAGCATCAAATACAACTACTTAGACAAACTTTAAGAACAAAAGCTGGTGCATATAACAGTCCCCGGTATTTTTTTTAAAAACATCTTTCATTCACGTGAGACAACAGTGTTGGGGAAACTCAAGATACATTCATACCATACACGTCCAATACATGCTAGTAAATCTATAAGTACGAAAAAGTACATCAAAGTGCCATTTTAAATATACATGAATTCATTGTAGTGTTGGACCGAAATTGTCTAGTTATCCCACCCATCTGTAAAGTAAAAACATCCTGTTTGCGGCAAGGTTTTAAATACGTAAAGAAAATGAAAATACATCCTTGATATGCAAAATGTATTTTATTATTGTTAAATGAGCTATATCGGTCCCCATTTCATCATTTGCCTACTTGGTATTCAAACAAGAGAGAACATATGTGAACCAATTGAAAAATCGCGCTAGGTGAGTTCGAATTATCACTAAACGAATTTGTAAGTTAGAACTTCAGCAAATATATAGAAAGATAAACACTATATAGAGGTCAAACATTTATCATCAAAATGATCAGTCCCAAAATGAACCATTTAATTACAGTAATATGTTTTTCAATACCGCGCTCTTAATATTTGCAACTTCACGTGCAAGCAATGATAAACTGTTGAATGCATTCAATGTTCTTTTAAATGCATATTCTTGCTTCAGTTGGGGATTTGATGACTTTGGTTAACATATGAATTATGTTTGTATCGATATTTCTGTTGTAAACGACGTCCTATTAAAACAACACACACAATGTAAACTCAAGGCGTCCATCTATACTGTTTTCCCAAATTTAAAGAGGTTTTAACAATAGCTATAACGCTGTTGATGTTCTACTGTAAAAACTTGTAATTATACTCATTTATTTAGAGCAGCATTATACTGTAATATTCTTATTCCTTTAGTCCTTTTTTTCAGTATGTTTTACACAGAAGGCGACGCGGAAATGAAAGTGTTTAACACCTCCAATCAGCGATACAAAATTCATTTACGAGGTATCTTGAATTAGGAAATGAATCAGCTAAGTTTTTGGAATATGATTCCTGAGAATGACCGAGACAGATAAAGAGTGACATTCGTTCGTGCATTATGCAAGGAAGATATTACTCTATTTTGTCAAAAAGCGAACAGTCATTGCCGATAAGGCGAGTTTCCTGCCATAAATGCTCAAATCCAGCCAAATGGTTTTGTTACAAGCCAGGGGTATTTGCTTCACCGAGCGGTATCAAACACTGGCTCGATTCCGCTAGAAGTCATAAGTTGGCCCCAAATTTCCAAAGATATCTATACAAACTCAATTGTAAATTAGAGAACCCGACGTGTCCTTTCTATGCATAAATGTTTCGCTAATCAATGCAAGACCACAGATCTCAAAACTTGCCAAAATCTATCAACTGCATATCTGCATAACTTCTCGTCATCAACTTTTCGTACCATCAGCAGTTCACGCAGTAGAAACTATACAAATATCCCTTAACACGGGGAACATTTTTACAACGTCACCTTAGGCCAGTCAATTTATGGTTTTAAGGCACATTTCGCCAGTACAACTGTGTCACACTTGCTACCATGGCGACATAAATGGAATCTGCCGAGTTCCTTGTTAATTCCTTTGTGTAATTTACCGGTCTCTTGACGTAAATACTGTCACTACAGTCACACCACCAATGTACACCTTTAGGTTTTAATGAGGAATAAGGTATGACACGAAAGTTATGTCGCTGTTGACCTGAATTCACTTAAAGTCAACCATGGCATTATGGAAACTCATTAACACTTCACTCTCTGACGTTTGCACCTACTAATTGTCTAAAATGGGATTTAAATTGGTGATGTTTATATTTATTTATTAATTGTGTTTGTTATTTAAAAAGGTTTGATTTCGACGACGTTGGGCAGCCATCGCTTATGTAATAACATAAGCGTTGGGTGTTTCCGAAACTGACGATGTGGGCGTTTCTTCGATTGCCGTTTCATATGGCCATGAAAAGTGCTTTTTGTATAGCGGGTGTAAACTTAATTTAGTCTGAACATGGCGACGGAAGAAAAAAAAACAATTGAACAAAGTATTGGCAACAAGATGGAAAGATAACGAACCAGTCGTTATTTGTAATAACAGACAGTTTCGGCCTAAATTCTGGAAAGCAGATATGACACATTTAAATTACAAGGGAAATTTCTGGCTATACTGCAATATCCGTCGCCATGTTCAGACACATTTAAGTGCCTAAATTAGGTTTACACCCGCCCACATCGTCAGTTTCGGAAACAGCCAACGCTTATGTAATTACATAAGCGTTGTCTGGCTAACGTCGTCGAAATCAAAATACAAACACAATTAATAAATAAATCTAAACATCACCAATTTAAATTCCGTTTTATTCACCAGTTCTTAAACGTATAGAATTAAAAAATAATAACAATAATAATAATAATTTAACACACACACACACATACATACATACATACATGGTTAACTTTCGTAAAGGACTGCACATACATGCATACATACATCGTTAACGTTCGTATAGGAGTGCACTAGTCTCACGGACAGACAACTAAAAATGTATTTAATAAGATAATTACATATAGTATTTCCTGTTGTATAGCTTGAAACCTAGGCTCTTTATATATATATATATATATATATATATATATATATATATATATATATATATATATATATATATATATATATATATATATATATATATATATATATATATATATATATATATATATATATATATATATATATATATATATATATATATATATATATATATATATATTTGTTGCTTGGATTACGTGTTACCATCGCAAAACAGAATGGGTAGAAGCATATAGTAATAATATGAAGATAGTTTACATTCATATATAAATCCACAA
Organism: Sinohyriopsis cumingii; assembly: GCA_028554795.2. Classification (NCBI taxonomy): domain Eukaryota; kingdom Metazoa; phylum Mollusca; class Bivalvia; order Unionida; family Unionidae; genus Sinohyriopsis; species Sinohyriopsis cumingii. The sequence continues at coordinate 80,234,512 of CM068833.1, read as the reverse complement.
GTCTCACGGACAGAAAAATGGAGATTTATTTAATAAGAAAACTACATTTAGTATATACTGTTGTATAGCTTGATTTCTAAGCTTCACATCTATAGTTGTGGCATGGAAATATTTTGTACCATCACAAAAAAGGCATGGGTAGAGGCACGCAGCTTGGATGTGAATATCTGTAACTTTTTATTTTTGTATCAGTATGCACAAGTCTCACGGACAAACATCCTGTATCCTATCGCCATTATGTGTCGATATTTTAGATCACAATTTATAGTAACTTATCATCCAATCTTATTGTGTGGTATACCATTGAGTAGGGCAGTTTCACATATATAATAATATTTAGAAAAATATTACAATAACTTATACAATTATTACAAATATTCTCCTTGGAATAATACTAGTCATCATTAGAAATAGTTTTAGTAGGTAGGATTAAGGCATGCTAGCAGGCCATAATCCTACCTGTAAAACTCACCGTCAGTATAATACACTTAGTATACCCATGATTTATTACAATACTGTTGCTTATAATAGTATAATCTATAGGTCAAATTGTAGCTGAAAATCGACTCTATTCATTTCGGGAGACATGGGCGTAGTATACAAAGGATTACTAATAGTATATATGAACAAACATCCTATATCATAATGAAATGTCATTATATGTCGATATTTTAAATGAACATTCCGTAGCAATTAATCAACCAATCTTATTGTGTAAGATACCATTGAGCAGCGCGTTTTCACTTGTGTATTGCTGGGACAAATTATTACAATATCTTAAACAATTCATATAAATAAGATGGTCGGAATAAGACTAGTTATTAGTTATCAGCAGTAAGAGTCACGTTCTTATTTTTTAACTAGAAAAATGCAAGCGACATATTAAAGTGAAACACAGACACGATGGCCTCGATGATACGCACCTGGCAGTAAAAATGTCATGGATTGTGCCCTGTCTGTTCGCCCGTAAGAGTTCTTTGGCAGGGAAATGGGATGGGAGCGCCAACAAGAAGCAATGTTTTTCCTGTCCAAGCTACTGAAGCGATCAGCATGTTCAACATACCGGTAAATCGGGCTTGATGAGAAGCGTCTCAGAAAAAATATATAACTCCATTCGACCTGTCCGTTCGTCCGTAATATTAAGAAAACCATTTTTCAAAATAAAAAACCCATCCGTTAAAATGAAAACGTCGAATATTTCTTTCTCCATGAAGGATGGAGGTAATGTCTAGTGTCATACGTCAAACGATTGGGCTCGATGAGGCGCGTCTGCCAGTGCCATCTCTGTTCTATTCACTATGTCCGTTCGTCTGTGAGGTCCAGAAAATCCTTTCTAGCCGCGCTGAGTCATACAAGTGTGAAGTTTGCTTAAATCGAGTTTTCTTCAAAGCTATCCATTTCGATATACTAAATACCCACGTATCGATCTTGACAAGACACGTCTGACGGTGTCAACTACATTGAATTCGTCAGGTCCGTTTGTCTGTGCCACGAAGAACAGTAACTTGTTAATATCCATGTCGGAAGTACATGACAAAGGATTAAAGCGAGTTTTCTCGCCGAAACTTACGTTTATAGTGACATGCCATATGTGTCTATAGATCGGCCTTGAAGAGAAGCGTCTAGCAGTAAAACCCCATGGAAATTCGATGGCCGTTCGTCTTTAACCTGAAGAAAATCAATATGTTGAAGGCGTGACCGGAAGCGTGTGAAAGAATCGCTTGAATGGAGATTGCAAAGGAATGGATACAGCGATTGGAATCAGGTTTCCAAATAAATACGTGTCTCGTCGACCCCGATGTTTTGGTACATGGCTGAGGAAAATCGTTAAACGGGTTGCGGAGAATGATGTTGATTTGTGCTCTTTGTAATGGTAAGGGATTGGGGGTGAAATATCACTTTTCATTGGATTGCAGAGGAATGGAGAATGCGATTGGAACGGGGTTTTCATAGAAATAAGTATTTCCTGGTAACCTGCAGCTAAATACAATCGTTGCGATTGGGGAGAGACGAAGATTTATGTAATTTCCTTATAGATTTATCATTAGCGACATTTTCTGGCCATAACGTACGAACGGACAAAACTATCGGCGTGCGGTTTATTGTGTTGGTTAGGTCTCTTGAAGAACGAGAAACAGGCAACTAGATGATAAAAATGGTTATGGTGGTATTGTAGAAAAATGTATGTTTGTCATTTACCAGAGTGTTATCCTACGTCTGCTGGAATGACTTTATCTTAACAACGAGTGAAGTTATTAAGTTGCTCTATATTTTGACGTATGCACCGGAGATAGACCTGTACAGGGTTGGTTCGGATGTGAAGATTGCATGATAGATGTCTAAATTAGACAGATTCTAGTGAGAGCCGTTGAAAAATGCCAGACAAATGTAATTTGTTGCCGTTTTGCACCATTACACCTTTGCTCGAATACATATAGCTTTAGAATGCTTGCAGGTATTTGGATGCTGCTATCGGTGGCTGCTGAATTGGAGAATGTGCTATGCGAAGAAAGGTTCACCGATAGCAAAGTTATGATATTGCAATGCGAGGTCAACATGACGGAACCATAAATACATACAAACATACGTACATGCATATAGGTAAGTAATACCATTTTCTGCCACAGTGAAAAAAAGATTAAGTTAAACTGAATCACAATTCAAGGGAAACAAATCTTGGAAAAAGTTGGACATAGTCATTTATCACAGAAATTTGTACCCTTATTTTCCAGAGACATAACAAGGGAGGCTAATCTTGGAAAATCTGACGCACCAGTTTCTGACACAGAGTTATAAAAAAGATCAAGTCTAGCTAATTCACAATGCAAGGGAAACAAATCATTGAAAAAGTTGGACTTGGCCATTTTAACTTAGCATTGCATACGTTAGTAGTATTTCACACACACACACACACATACATACATTGATCAAGTAATACATAGATACCATTCAAACATACAGATGGACTTTTTCAATTATGGTAAGATATTGTTGACATCAAGTTTAAATAAATCTAAGCCAATCTGTCGCACCAGTTTCTGACACAGATTGCAAAGACTAGGTCAAACTAATTCACAATGCAAGGGAAACGAATCTTGGAAAAAATTTGGACTTTGCCATTTTAAGTTAGGTAACCAATACATAGATACCATTCATACAGACCGCTCCGGTGGCCTAGTGGTTAGAGCGTCCGACTTACAAAAATGGTACTAACAGCTGCCTCCCTTGTCGCTCAGCATTAAGAGATTATTGTTAGGACTGGTTGACCTGGTGTCAATATAATGTGACTGGGTGGGACATAATGCTACATGGCTGTGGCATGATGCCCCAGTGCTAGACGTCACTCTAAACCGCCACACTGAAGTCATGGTAGTGATATGACTGAATAATTGTTAAAGCTACGTTAAAAATCCAAAACAAACACACAGTCCATTCATACGTACACATGGACATAGTCATTTATCACAGACATGTGTACCATTATTTTTCGGAGACATAACAAGGGAGGCTAATCTAGGAGAGAGATGGACTTTGTCAATCGTGGTAATATATTGTTGATATTAAGTGAAAACAAATCTAAGAAAATCTGACGCACCAGTTTCTAGTTCATGACACAGAGAGAAAAAAGATTAAATCAAACTAATTCACAATGCAAGGGAAACAAAATCATTGAAAAAGTTGGACTTTGCCATTCTAACTTAGCCTCGCATACGTTAATAGTAGTTGACAAATAAAAATATGAATATAATCATAGTCAATATCGTTGCTAAAATGCATACATACATACATACACACACACACATACATACATACATACATACATACATACATACATACATATAGTTGGACATAGTCACAATGCAAGGGAAACCAATCTTGGAAAAATTTGGACTTTGCCATTTAAACTTAGAAAAAATAATACAAGTCCAACACCCGGTTTAAAAAAAAAGCAAAGTCCAACACCAACTGAAAAATCTGTCCAACCTTTTCACAATTTTCTCTAACCATGACTTCCCCAACCCCCCCCCCCCCGCGAAAACAAATTTAAAACGCCTCTTTAAAGAATACAGTCAAGAACTTGCGACATTTAAATACAAGATGTGGATACCAAGAAGAATCTGTAACGCCTTAATACAATCAAGAACCTTAGAAGACTCAATGCAAGGTGTCAGAAAAAACAATAAAATACATTAAACACCTAATTACAAGGCGTGATAGATACAGAGACGACCACTGGAAAATGTGCCAAAAGACAAGGACCAATTGAACTGAACTGCCAGGAGACGTGGCGGAAAAAGTGTCTGTCCTGTTAGCCAATCAGACTTTGTTCTTACAAAATGTGGTTGTTACACCTATACGCGACGATGACGCATACAGCCATGGGAGAGGGCAGACAAGCATATACAATTTTCATTGTAAAAATTACATTCATAATGACCTCAATACACTGAATGTTTACACATATGCATTATTTCTTTTTAAGTTTGATAAATATCCATCAAAATGATCTCATTTCATTGCAAAACTTGCATGTACGTATTAAATTTGATAAATATCCATAAAATAAACTTACAATCCGTGTTAATATGCATGAAATAACCAATGCGTAATAACTGACGCATCTAGATTCGCTCTAAAATTTTACACATATGCATTATTTCTTTTTTAAGTTTGATAAATATCCATCAAAATGAATTCATTTCATTACAAAACTTGCATGTACGTATTAAAAATTTCATAAATATCCATATATAAAAACTTACAATCCGTGTTAATATGCATGAAATAACCAATGCGTAATAACTGACGCGTCTAGATTCGCTATAAAATCAAATGCGTAAAAACTTACGCATCCAGCATCGCTCTAAAATCCGATGCGTAGAAAAATACGCATCTCACCGGGCCAAATTCTGACACCAAAAGCCCAATGCGTTGCATACCTACGCATCCAATCCGTGGCTTTGACCAAAATCCGACAAAGAAAGTGGCGAGACAACCCCGTACGAAATAAGCCAACTGGCCAAGGCACTGATTTGTCACGGATTCTGGTTATTAAAAGCCGTGCATTTGAAATCCTACTCTTATATTATAACCTTTGAAAAATTCACACAGAAATAAGAAATCCGCACGGTTAAGTGGTGGGTTATTGACCGAAATATTTAAATTAGCCCGTACGGGTTTTCAAAACCCGTGATTTTATGTACAAAGAATAACGACACTGACTCTCTTTGCACGTGGATTCCGTGTGAACACAGATTTTCTTGCAGACACTGGTTCTAATGGTGCATATATGGATTCTGGTGCAAGCATGGGTTCTTTCCGTACGGACACGGGTTTCTGTATCTGGCATAATGGGGTTGAAAAGTTGGCAATGTTTTGAACAATGCCAACATGACAATGAAAGTTAAAAATATCATATAACTGTTTGACCTTTAACAGATAAATTCAGCTTTATTCAACTTCTAAGGAAATTGTCAAGGAGATAAATTATCGCAGAAGTATATGATCATGTATTAGTTTGACATTTTGATCACAAAAGTAGCATACAAAAAAGAGAAACATAAATTATAATAAAATTGATATTAAGGAGCACATGAATATTTGAATTACATTCATGTATTAAGGGGTTGTAGAGGACCCAGCTTATTGTGAAACGAAATAAGGAATTCCTACACGTGTAGCCGTCTTCCGTCTTATAGCAAACCAAAGTGTAGGCTTTAAGGCGTGCACAACCCTCCGACCCTTTCGATTACCATGAACCTATCAGTGCGTGATAATTAAGAAAAAGTATGTTCTTTCTTAAATCTAAATTGGCTCTTTGAAAAACTTTCAAATTTTCGAATAAATAATGAAATAAAATATTCATGAACATATTTGTGACTACTCCAAGACTGGATATAGACTCCCATGAGTTATCTTACATTGTCTTACTTTTTGTATATTTGTTTATATGCTGGTGGGGTCAGTGATGTTGGTTTACTCTTATGATTGTGGGATTGGCGACTTTTACTGTTTTTCTTTTTCTAATGCAATGAATATGTGAACACTTATACAAAATATAACTAATTAATATATAAAGTAACAAATCAGTTCTTTCAGACAACTTACATTTTCAGCTGATGATTTTGCCACTAGATCCCTTTTTGTTTTCTTGGGGATGTCCTTGGTGTTTCTATAACTGGCAGTGGATTTTTTAAGGCTGAGGTTCTTGGTAAACTAGTTCCAATGCTAATGGATGAATCATTAAAGGCTTGATTCATGTGATCTGTACATGCTGGAAGGCCAATTGGTGATATCTGTGTTTTGCTTACTATTGGTGAACTTTGAAACAGACTTGTGTTTATATTTGTGGAGGAATATTGGGTGTCCGTAAAGGTTGCATATTGTAAGCCCGACTGCATCGGATGAGCAGGTGCATAGGGTATAGCAATTGGTATCCTATTTTGTCCAGCTGGCATGGGTAAGTATTGATGAAAATGATTTTCAATATTCGACTCTGTGTTTTGATAGGAAAGGTTGTGAACAATTCGATGAGGGAAAGCTGCCAAATGGTTCTGATTTAAAATGCTGCGAATTTGGTATCATCATATGCGAGTATGTGTCCAAGTCTGTGTAATGTGTTTATTGATGAGAACTGTCATGTAAAAGAAAATCTTTTCTTTACTTTGATATTCATATACAGTATACAAAAGGTGTGTTAGTGCTCAAACACAATGCACCAAGAGATTTAAACCGTAACACATTATTTTCAGGTACCAAGATAAAGGCCGATAAAATGGGATGGGGTGGGTAGGGCGGTGGTGGTGGTGAGTCTCACAAAACATCATATTCTACCAGTTCTGGCCAAATCCATGATTGATTGATTGATTGATTGTTTTTTAACGGCGCATCAGCACTCTTAGGCTATTTAGCGCCAAACAAAGTGTTATATGTATAATCTTTTAAAACTTATAAAAGGTCCTATATCGACCAGCGATATAAAAGAACAAATGGTTGAAATTAAAAACGGTAAGATGGTAACGGTGCAAAATAAAGCTTCCCGATCAACGGGAGATGTAAAAAAGATGAATAGGTATTAAAATGGGACGGTATATATATTGCATAAAACTGCACAAGGTGATAGCATAAAAGTCAAAGTTTAGAGTAAATATTTACGGCTTTCAGAACTCTATAATACGAGTGATGTTTACAGTATCAAAAAGTTCTTTCATGTCATGCACAATGTAATAACGATCGCGCGTAGGTTGTAGGTCAAAGCACTCTATCATAAAGTGCTTGACAGTGAATGGTTCATTGCAAGAAACGCACTCTGGTGGGTCTTCACCTTTTAGTATGTGGGTGTGGGTGATATAAGTATGACCAATTCGGATTCTTGCAACGACTATCTCCTCCCTACGAATGGTTCTGTAGGAAGGAGTCCATTCTCCTAGAGTTGGCTTGATTGCGTGAAGTTTGTTATTCACGGCATCATTCCATGATGCCTGCCACTTCTGACGAAAGAACTTTCTGATACAAGGTTTAAAATCAGTATACGGTATTTTAAAATCAGATGGTTCTTGAGTAAGGGCCATTTTAGCAGCGCTATCTGCTTTTTCGTTACCTTTAATGCCAATGTGGCTAGGTAACCAACAGTATATTATATTGTGGGAGACACTCAGCTCGGTATCTTTGAAGAGTACGTTTTTTAATAATGGGTTCTCCAGTTTTCTATTGTGTAGTGACTGGAGTACTGATAGCGAGTCGGAGATGATACTGTTTAAAATATGTTTGTTTTGTATATGTTGCAGAGCAAGGTCTATTGCTCTGATTTCGGCTGTAAAAATTGATGCTCCATTTGGTAAGCGAACTTGCGTTGTGTGATTTCCACAAACAAAGGCTGCAGCAGCCTTTTCCTCATCCTTTGATCCATCAGTGTAAATTCTGGTGTAGTTTTTAAATTCGGTGAGGAGTTCATGGTAAGAGTTGTGTAAGACAGAAGGGTTTATTTCTGATTTTTTCCCATCGTGTTGCGTAAAACGTACTTTTGGTTGTTTAATTAACCAAGGTGGTGTTTCGCAGATGGACGTTTTCTGAATTTTAGAAAGATCTATATTTGTAGTGTCAAGGCTGGGTGATATTCTAATGCCAAAGGAAGGTATGGCGTTAGGTTTATTTTCGTATAAAGATTTGTATTTGAGTTGAAAAACAGCCGAAAAAGTAGGATTCAGAGGGTTTGATTTTAATTTGAGAGCATACTGTGCGGAAAGCATTTCTCTGCGATGCGATAACGGTGGTTCATTCGCCTCAGCTAGAAGGCTTTCACACGGGGATGTTTTAAATGCTCCCAGAGCCAGTCTTATTCCCTGATGATGAATTGGATCAAGCATTTTAAGGTATGACTTTCGGGCTGAACCATACACAACGCAACCATAGTTTAGTTGGAGCGAATAAACGTTCTGTATAAATTTAGAATGACTTTTCTATCAGCACCCCAGTCAGTGTGCGCTACTACTTTAAGTAGGTTAAGTGCTTTTAAGCATTTAGCTTTTAAGTTCTTTAGGTGTGGAATAAAGGTCAGTTTTCTGTCAAAGATTATACCTAAAAATTTTGTTTCCTCAACAACTGGAATAGGTGTTCCATCCAGCGTGAGGTGAGGTTCTTCGTGATGTTTTCGTAGCTGACACAAATGCATGCATACCGTTTTTGATTTCGAGAATTTGAAACCGTTTGCAGTGGCCCAATTTTGAATTTTGTTTATATTTTGCTGCAGTTGCCTTTCAATTGTATGCATGTCCTTTGCCCGATAACATATTAGAAAATCATCAACGTATAACGAGCAATCCACACCAGGAGTCAAACACTTGGTGATGCTATTAATTTTGATATTAAAAAGAGCGTCACAGATAAAATACTGCCTTGGGGCACACCGATCTCTTGCTCGTGCAGATCTGAGAGGGTAGAGCCCACTCGTACTTTGAATTCTCTGTCTGTGAGAAAATTGGATATGAAAGACGGCAGACGGCCTTTTAGACCTAGATCGTCCAGGTCATTTAGTATCCCGTACTTCCATGTCGTGTCATATGCCTTTTCTAAATCAAAGAAAATCGCTACTAAATGTTCTTTCTTAATAAATGCATCGCGAATAAATGTTTCCAGTCTAACCAGATGATCATTGGTGCTCCGGCCATATCGAAAGCCACTTTGGAAAGGAGATATTAAATTGTTAGTTTCCAAATACCAGACAAGCCGAGAATTGATCATTCGTTCCATTGTTTTGCACACACAGCTTCTGAGTGCAATTGGTCGATAGCTGTTGGGGTCTTGGCTATCTTTACCGGGTTTGGGGACTGGTATTACAGTTGCTTCTTTCCAGATTTTTGGTACATTACCAGTAATCCATAAATCAATGAAGAGTTTCAAAAGAGATGTTAAAGATGATTCTGGAAGGTGTTTCAAAAACTGGTAATGTATTTCGTCAGGCCCAGCGGATGTATCATGGGCATTATCTAAAGCCTCCCTAAGCTCCGATAGTGAGAACAATTGATTATAACTTTTCGAGTTGTTGGATGTGAATTTTAAACGTGACTTTTCTTTTTGAGTTTTAAGTTTTCGGAAGGCTTCTGAATAATTAGATGATGAGGAATTTTTCGAGAAACTGTCAGCAAGAATATTTGCAATGTCACGTTTTGAACTAAAGTTGTTATTGTTCAGTGTCAGAGAGGGTTTTGTTTTCTCTTTCCGTTTATTTTGCGTATAGTGTCCCAAACTTTCTTAACAGAGGAACGAGAGTTTAAAGAAGAAACATATTTCTTCCATGATGCTCTTTTACTTTCTTTGATTGTGCGGCGAGCTTTGGCCCGGACAATGCGATATATATTTAAGTTTTCGGGCGTCGGGTGATTATTGAATTTTTTTAATGCTTCTCGGCGTTGCCGTATGGCTTCCTTATATTCCTTAGTGAGCCAAGGTTTTGGGGTTCTTTTACAGTTTGTTGAGGACTTGGGGATAGATTCTTCTGCAATGTCGGTTAAAATAGATGTAAAATGCTGAATGGGATCGTCGACATTGAAAACTGTATCCTCATTCAGCCTAGTTTTACAGAGTGTTTCGAACTTGGCCCAGTCGGCCTTCTTTAAATTCCATTGTGGAATTACTTCATCAATTGTAGAGTTATGATTTACAAGGGAGATTGGGAAGTGATCGCTGCTGTGAAGGTCATCAGCGACCTTCCAGTCATAGTCCAAAAGCAGCGAAGGAGAACAAATTGTCAAATCGATGCATGTGTATGTACCCGTGCCTGGGTGTAAATATGTAGGTGTTTTGGTATTATATAGACACAGATCGTGTCTAGAAATAAGGTCTTCAACTTTGTGACCTCTGTCACTTATATGATTCGATCCCCATAAAATGTTATGGGCATTAAAATCCCCGAGTAAAACAAATGGCGCGGGAAGCTGTTGAACAAGGTCGTCTAATTCGTTTGGTACTAGGTTAGTGTTTGGTGGTAAATAAATAGAGCAAAATGTAATCACTCGATGTAGAGTGACGCTTACAGCAATGGCTTGTAAATTGGTGTTTAAATGAATGAAGCTATGAGGAGCTCTGTTGTTTACAATAACAGAAACTCCTCCTGATGCCCTATCAACATTTGGAGAGCAGGTGTTAAACAGGGAGTAGTTTTTAAATGTGATATTGTCCGTATCTTTCAAGAATGTTTCTTGAAGGCATAGTACCGCAGGATCATGTTCGTTTAAAAGCAGGAGAATATCATTGTAATTTGCTTTAAGTCCTCGACAATTCAATTTGTATGATAGTGTTTTTCATTATAAATTTAAATTAAAGATTGTGGAGCTAGGTTAGACCTTTCGCAGAGGGAATTTGTTTTGTTATTTCTCTGGAGGAAGTACGGGGGTGAAATTTTTGTTTGTAGGTCTGGAGTTCTCTTGGGCGCATGGAGCAGATTCTTCTGCATCCATGCTCTCGATGTCTCCAAACCTGTTATAAAGTTTGATGGGGTCATCTGACCCCTTTTGTTGCCTGTTTCCATGAGATTTATTTTTGTTTTTTTGGTGATTTAGGTTGTTGGGTAATGCTAAATGTAGTTTGTGTAGATGCCGTGTTTTTCTGTGATTGGTAATGAAGGGTGTTTGAGCTTGGTGTTGAATCGGGTGCTTCTGTTTGTGTTTGAGCGTCCTTCGTTGTTTTAGGATTGCTCTTCACTACAGTGGAGAAGGATGGGCCAGGATGGGCTGTTTTCGCCTGTACAAGTTTTCTGGCTTCTGGATAGGGAATATTATTTGTGTATTTTACCCTCTGAATTTCCTTCTCCTGTTTCCAGGTATCGCAATCCTTGGAATTTGCGTGGTGCTCTTTTCCACAGTTGACACAATGCGGAGTTGCTCTACAGTCAGCTTCCTGATGAGAATTTTCTCCGCATCGGCCACATATTTGGGTTTTAGAGCAGCGGTCTTCGTGATGGCCGTATTTTTGACATTTATAACATCGAAGGGGGTTTGGAATGTAGATGTCAACCTTCACTTGCAAGAAGCCAACTCTGACCACTTTGGGTACAGTTGGCTTGTTGAAGGTAAGTACAATGGTGTTGGTGTCCTGCAGGTTATTATTACGTTTGATACGTATTCGACGGACAGCAGTGACACCTTCACTTTTCATTCCTTCAATGATACCTGCGTCGGTGACTCCAGCCAAGTCACGAAAGCGAATCACGCCTTTGGACGTATTGAGTGTGGTGTGAGCGAATGAGGTCACTGGAATATCGAAGAAAGTTTTTATTTTCTTGATATTGTCCGACTAACCTCATCCCTCACATTCCACGAGAAGGCAACCAGATTTCATTTTTTTCACGCTCTTTGGCGTACCAATCAAGCCTGTAAGTGTTTTCTCGATCACAAACGGAGAGAGTGAAGCAAGGGATTTTGCGGCATCTTTAGATTGTATGACCATGAAGCGTGGAAATGTGTCCACACTACATGGTTCGTCGTCCGAGTCAGATAAAGTTTTCGTACGTTTATTTTGATTTTTTTGGAAATATCCATTTTGGCTAGATTAAAAATTCAGCACCCGTGCTCCCCACCCACCAAGGAGCCCAACAAAGGTACACTTTTCAAGTGTCAGGGATACACAGATGCCATACTCAGTTGATAAAATTACCGCAAGATTCGGCCTACCTAGAACATGCTTGTTGGTCACCGAATTGTCATTACTTACCCTTAGTGGGACCGAGACATTGAAGGAACTTACCATGTCGTTGAAGAAGAAACCAGATTGGTTAGGAATCAAATGTTGGACATCACCGAGACCAGAATTTAAACTTCATTTCAAAAACGATATTGAATCATTACCTAAAGAACTGCAAGAGAAGATTTACAATGAAGTTTGGCAGGGACTTGCCAGAGTGAAATCTCAATGGGTCACTGTAGAACTTTTGTGTCGAGAAATTCATAAGAGGAAAGTGAAAAAAGTCAACCAGTGTGTTAGATATCTTTGGGTCAAGTGTGCATTCGTCCTATTATATTACTCCAGACCGTTTACATCAAAAGAGTTCAGTGAGACTCTTGGACGTTACCCTGAATGGCAGTGGTCAGAAATTACTTACTATGTGGATTACTTTTGCTCTAGGAGAAGATTGTGAATTGTACGGACTGACCTATTCATGGATACTTTACAAGAGAACATTCGTGCTTTGCCTGTGGAGTTGAGAGAACTCATTTACCGAGAACTGATCAAAATACAAGTGAAACGCAAACGCAGAGTTATTCATCCGTTTTTAAATTATGCTCTGTTCCAAAGTATAAGAAGACTGATTATGAGTGGATATTACATCAGGCACAAAGGTAAACGAGGCTATTGGCCACCACCCAAGGATTCCAAAAACAGTGTATATACTTATGGATACTTTACAAGAGAACATTATGGGCTTGCCTGTGGAGTTGAGAGAACGCATTTACCGAGAGCTGGTCAAAATACAAGTCAAACGTAAAGAACAGTTGCATCCGTTACGTCACCGGTGTTTGAACCAATGGTACCTGAATGGTATAAAAGAACTGATTCGTCAGAAATTGTTTCAGTGGTCAGACCTTGTTCAACACTTTCAGTTAGTGAATTAACTAAACGTTCGTAATTTTGGTTACTTCGAGATTCACCGAGAGCAACGTATTGAGGAAGACGAGTTAAAGGATTACCAACATATTTTACGTGGAATCTGCTTAGCGGAAGACGAAACATCTAAACAAACTCAGAAGTGTAGGTTACAGTATGCAAGATTTAGATTCCCTACTGGAGAACGAAGATGTCTAGTTAGAAAATACCTTTATTGCTTCCGAAATAAAGAGAATATAAAATCAGGAATCCATGCCAGGGTTTATGTCACAAGTGATTTAACAGATTCCGTGGAAGGAACTCAATGACCATATTCAAACCGTGGATCATTACCATCAATTATTACAAGAACTGTATCCATTCAATTTGGGTCGACGCATAGTGTGTCTTAGTGACTGGTTTTCTGGGATTTCGTTTACCAGCCGATTCCTTGTGGACTCTTTACGAACAGTACTTACCACCCAAATGTCCTTAAATGGTCACGAGAGACTCCTTTTGCTCAAAGCCTTAAGTTTTCATCTGGATACTTCTCGACCTCTACGGGAAAAAAAGATTCGTCAACTTTTAGCTACCCAAGACGTGTATGACGATGTGTGTGTAGCTTGTGACTTACACCCCCATTGGACAGATGTCCTTGACTAGAAAAATGGGGGTTTTGAGGCTTGGACCCAAGAAGTGGCCCAGTATGCACGAAAGTTGTTCAAGGAAAAAAGTTACTTTTCAACCTGTGTTAGTGACAGTGCCAGAAAGATTGCTATGGATGTCAAAACGATCATCCCAGTCAAATTCAACACGATAAATGCCTGATGTTGAGTCAATAAGAAAAATTGGACGAGTATCTGGACGAAGCTTGGAGTCTCATCTCGGACGAAGACGTGTTGTACCAGTGGTATAAAGACTTGCGTGAACATTCTTGTCCACCATTAACCACTCAAGAGATTCATCGTATCGAAGCTCTCCTGAATCAGAGTGGGGAAACGAAGCGAAGAAACGGTTATTTGTCAGACATTTTCAAGCAAAAAGTCAAGATCGAATTGATCACTTATTATTACCTGTGAAAAGAAAAAAAACACAAAACATGAATACCTGGGAACTTTATTACCTTTTGAACCACAGCTCGTACACGGCTTCTTGGAATCTTGTCGTCTGTGCTAAAGATGAACTCCCTCATCGTAAACCTCAAGACTATCTAGCTTATGTGATCAACACGGATGACAGTCATCTCCCAGGAACCCACTAGGTAGCCGTCTACTTTCCTCAAGAAGGATGTGTGGAATATTTCGATTCCTATGCATTGCCTCCTTTGGAAGACGACATCATTGACTTTATGAGAAGAAATGCTCAGACCATCCGATTCAATAATGTGAAATTACAAGGCACAGATTCCTTGGTGTGTGAACAATATTGTGTGTATTTTCTTTATCATTGCAGCTTGGGTTATTCCTTAGAACATTTAGTGACTCGTTTTGATCCTCGTTCTTCTTCTAGAAACGATGTGAAAGTAGATCAATGGTTTTGTGACCATTATGGTCATCTTTTGTCTCAAGCTAAGAAACGTAGTGTCCATCAATGGCCTAATGACTTCCAACAGTGGAAATCACAATTTCATTCACAACGTTGTCAGCCTTGTCCAAAATAATGTGTTAGTTGGGGAAAAAAATGTTTGTGTTTTGAAAAACTGTTTGATGTTATATTGTTAAAAATGTTAGAGTTGTTTGTTAGTGGTAAGTGATTTTGAATAAAAAAATGTTGTTTTGAAAAAAATGCCTTTGTCTTTTGTTTGGCTATAAGAATTTTGATTCATGCTCTTTGACTTCTTACTATCCCTCTCATGGCACTGATTGAACGTTCCGGCTCGAAAACCGTGAAGGGATGTTTTCCTTCACGTCCGCGCTTTGACTTTAAAGCCGGGGGTAGCCTCCAGTATAACCATCCATTGTCGACTCATCCTCCCATGAAGATGTACTCCAGACTAGCTAAGCTAAACGAAGCCTACGTGAATTTGCATAGGGTCAGACACAGTCTGATACCGAAGCCAGAAGAAATAGAGAATGTGAGAATGTTAAAAGTCACTGAAGACCTGATAGAAGAGCTTTTCAGAGAAGAAATGAACAGGGAGAAAGAAGAATGAACAGAGAAGTACAGATTTTAGAAACAACTGAGAGAGCAGCAACAGCAACAGCAGCAGCAGCAACCTGACAAAGGCTTTGTCGATTGTCGTATCGACACCAAAGGGTTCTTCTTCTCTTTCCGAAGAAGCAGACCTATCGTCAGAAAGTCTATCGTCAGAGGACGTCGCATTCTTAGGAAACTAAAAGATTGCCATAGCAAACAAAAAAACCAGCCCTTTTCAGGGCTACCCAATACTCTAGAAAAGAAATAACAATCGATTTGCCAATGTGTGTATGTAGTGTGAATATCAACACTGACTCCTGACTCTTTTGTGGTGTGAGTGTATGTTTGTGTGGATAGTAGATTATGATAATGTTTTGTTTTTTTTTGCTGTTTGACGTGCGTGGAGAGTAGATTTGGGGTTTGATTTCTTTGTTTATGTGGATAGTATATTATTTGTTTAATGAAATTTTTTTAGAATAGTTATAGGTAGAATAAAAAAGTCAGCGAGTGTTTCTTTTAGGTCCGCGCGTTGTTTGGTCATGATCTAGGTAATACAACTTTTGTTTTAGGGGCATGTTTTCCGTCACGTCCGCGCTTTCACTATTAATTAAAAATCGCTCGGCAGTCTAGCTACCCTTGTTGATTGATCAAGAGAATGAACACCAGACTAGCAAAACTGCTTGAACTTCATGTACACCTGGAATATGCCAGGCGTATAGTGAATGAGCTGGCTGCAGAGGCCATAGCAGAAGAGGCAAGGATAAAGAAAGAAGAGGAGGAGAGAAGACGGAGAGAAGAGGAGGAAAAGAAAATAGGAGAGAGGATGACTTACAAGATACCAGAGACAGAGGATTGGGGTGCTGAAGCCAATCATCCCGCCTCTGCACTTCCAAGAAAAAAAGTATAAGGAGACTGGGGAAGAAGATGTGCGTGTGGTGCCAGGCCTGGAAAGTGCCATCATTAACCAGGTGTCACTGGAGTTCAAAAAACAAACAGCCCTTTTCTGGGCTACCCAATACTCTAGAAAAGAAATAGTAATCGATTTGCCAATGTGTGTCTGTAGAGTAGTTTGAATATAAACACTGACTTTTTCTTGTGTTTGTGTGTTTGTAAGCGCTCACGTACGTTTGTGTCGATAGTAGATTATTGGGTTTTGTAAGTGATCACGTATGTTTGTGTGGATAGTAGATTTGGGTTTCATTTTAATGCTTTGAGTGTGTCAATAGTAGATTTGGGGTTTGTTTATTGCTGCTCCACGTATGTGGATAGTAGATAATATGAAATGAGAAAAGTAGGGGATGTTTTCCTTCACGTCCGCGCGTTGTTTGGTTATGATCTAGGTAATATAACTTTTGTCTTGGGGGATGTTTTCCATCACGTCCGTGCTTTTCGTATAAGAACCCACAAAATTCGTCGTTCGCACCATTCTAAGGAATAAAAAAAGATGGAAGTGTCCCAACTGTTTAATGATTTAAGGCATGTTTATTTTTGGATGGTGGATGGTGAATATGGAGTTGAAAGGATTGAAAGAGATTTGAGGTTAAGAACAAGTCTGCACTACGTGAACTAACTAAAATTAGCCAGGGAGATGATAGAGGGATTAATTGAAGAAGAAGTGAAGAGATTGACAGGGCTGATAAATCCCCCTTATGTCAGAGTGGGGACAATAAAAGAGGCCATGGAGAAGGTAAAAGAAGTAAGAAGGTTCTTGGAAGAGATAGAAAAAAGGTCCGAGTGGACCTTTGTCAAAAGGAGTGTTGAACAATTGAAAAAGGGGAAGAAAAGATGAGAAAGGTGATCGATGAAGTGGAGAAAATAAAGGACAGGTGGGCAACAGATAGAAAAGAAGAAGAAAATAGAAAAAAAGGAAGACCTAGAGAAACTAAACGCTAACTGGATGAAAATCCAACAGAAGTTCCGAGCCATGGGTCACCCGGACTGGATACCGGAAACAGAAAAGAAAGGAATGATGGAAAAAATAAGGGGATGGATAAATAAGTTATGGAGTTAGAAGAAGAAGAAGAAGAAACCCAAAGGCCCTTTTCAAGGCCACCCATATTTCTCGAAAAGGGATAGACTTTCAATTGCCTACCCTATTTTCTTTTATTTTTTTGTTAAAAAAAATAGAGACCCCTCCCTGTTTCAATTTTCATATGTTCCATTTCCATAGACCCATCAGGTCGGGACCTTATTAAAATAGGGTCCCGACCTTGTTCCATTTTCCCTTGTCGCTCAACAGACCCAAGATTTTTGTTTCCATGTTCAATTCCCCTTGAGGCTAGAGTTGCCCATGATTTTTTCCCATGTTATATTTCCCTTGAGGCTAGGTTTGCCCATGATTTTTTCCCCCATGTTAAATTTCCATCGAGGCTAGGTTTGCCCAAGGGGTCCTGTAATGCTAATTTCCATTGAGGCTAGGGTGCCCCAGTTCACTATTCACTACTAACATTTACTGGAATTTCATTTAAACGTATATTAAAGGAATATGACATGTTTTTGTCTTGCTTCGTTCAGGCAAAGCCAAAGGGGAATTCTCTCTCCAGAATAACACGACCAAATAAAAAATACAGATACGTTGCTTCAGATTTACATGGAGGCGCCAAACACCCATCCCCTGGTCATCCACACAAAACTGGTCCATAGCCAAACTCAAGTCGTGAGATCTTATCTTCGGTGGCTGCTGTGTATTTTACCTTGATCTTCACGGATTTATCCGGCATCTCAGATACAGTAGTTGTTACGACAGACACAATAATGGTAGTAGCAAATACAGTACATGAACAAATGTAAATAAGAACAGGGTAATAGGGCTCTTGCAAAACCGATGCCAAATGTTCAGAGTTATTCAAGAACCGTCTACACGAAGGAAAAAGCTTACACAAACAATCCCGACAACATGTGAACTATTCACCGAATAAACGGCAGATATTATCTTTAAATAAATGGAGATAGAGTCGAAAGAAAGATAGTATCAGATGTGTAAACAAAGAACTATATAGAATTGTGGTGCCGGTGGGGCCGTAAAATCAGAAATAATAGATCATAAATAATTCTACATTGTTAACTTAAAACATTTTGAAATCAAACGACCAGGTACAATCTGTTGTGGTTAATGTATTTACAATATCCGAACAGAGCAATGATATTGCATTTTATGCGTAAAATATCACAACACTGCAAATAAACTTGCATAGTAATTATTGCATAAAAACTTAGCAAGGTGCAACGATATTTTCTGTTTGCTTATACTTGAGGCCTTACGAAAACCACATGTAGTAACATTGCAATGTCATGTAATGAAGACTGCCGTGTTGGTCTTCTAGTCAATACAATTCGATCACACGCGTTTTTATTACAAGACTATCAAATATGCGGAATACAGCTATAATGTAATGTAAATACCAATAAAAGTTTTGAGAGTTCATTTAATGCTTTGTATTAAATGATATTTCATTGTAAATATTAATCCGCCGAATGTTCTCTTTTCATGTGCTATCAGTCCATTCTTAATATCTCACTCATTCTACTATAATGTGACCAATTAATGATTATTCATGTCGTTAACAAATTTGCAGTCGTAAAACGTTTATTGAATTCATTACACCATTAGTTTCTGTTTTGATATATACTATAACACGTTTTTTCTCATTTCAATTTAAATAAAGGTATCTAGACCTTTTTAATTGTGAAAATATATCAAAAATGAAAATCTAATTTACACGTAAAGTAATGTGTCGCTATGCATGCATCCACTTTTTGAATCCTTGACACTTTTTTGTGTTGGTGCTTTTCTCTCTATATTTCGATATTTCTATATTTTGTTGTTTTGCTTGATTGAAAGAAGACACGATCTCAAGCAATAAATACATCGATTATGTTTTATGCTGATTTAAACCTAGTCGCAAAAATTACATTAACTTCCGTAACCTTTTTATGTATATACCAAAACGTTTAGTTAAATCGAAAACAACTATCGGGTTTTTTGTAAGCTAAAAACAGAAAACCGTTAGCTCTGATCTTAGTTCTGTCGAAAAGAAATAGTTGGAAACTTTCTGCTAAGAAGATAATGAAATATAAAAAAAGAATGTCTTACTTAAGACATTAACTTCCGTAACAACTATCTCTGTGAAATGGTAAATTTAAACGGTAAATATTAGGCGAATTTCACTGCAAGCGCTGGAAATCTTTAATATAAACTATTCAACGAAGACATTATCGATGTCTGTAACCAATAGTTCAATTTTAAATATAAAATATTAACTTCCGTAACGGTTTTTTTCCGGAATCAGAAGTCGATACCGGATCGAGACTTGTACTTGGTGGTTATTTTTCACGATTCACCGGAAGATTATCGAATATAGCAGACATCATTTATCAACGATTTTTACTATAATTTAGAGCTACTTGTTGTTTTCTTCAGGTAAGTTCTTTGTGTACTAGTGAAAAAGCATGCCAGAAACTTGATTTTAATAGTAGAAAAGACAAATACAACTGATTTTCATCCCAAATACGACCCGATTATAACTTTAAAAAATCGTCTGCATGTTGTCGGTGTAGAGTGAATTTTTGCCCAATCGAAAATCATGTCCGATTCCGTTATGGAAGTTAATTGAAATATTTTTTATATGGTTTTTGTATTCTTTTACATGTTATTCTTTCAATTGTCACTTCTATAACTTTAAATTTAAGCTATTCATGTGTAAATTATAAAATGGGCGTAAGTTAACATCGTGTCTACAGACCAGTGTTCTATGATGATTCTTGATGTTGAGGTATGGCTTATCAAAGATAAAACACACAATGTTACCCCCCCCCAAAAAAAAAAAAGAAAAAAAAACTAAAATCGTTGAACAAAAGATCGAGACTAGAAATAAAATTATCACCGTTTCCACTCAATTCTAATATTATTATATTAGTAATAGAAAAAAACGCAAATTGCTTTCGTTACGGAGGTTAAAAGGTTAAAATCACTTCTTGTATTTTTTTCAGTTAACCATGCCACTGTCAAATGCAGAACGACAAAAGAGATGGAGAGAGCGAAAAAAAGAACAGAATCTAAACGCATTCATGGAAAAGGAGAGAAAAAGAAAAAGGGAGTCATATGTTCCAGTTGAAAACCTTGGCGAGAGAGCACATAAAAGAAGGAAAAAAGAAGTAAACGAGAGAGTAAAGAGACATTATTTGAAAAAGAAGATTTCCCAAATGACCCCTGTGAATAACATAGAAGATGGTCCAGGTACATCAACAAGAAGTCATGAAAAGACAACAATATTGGTGAAGTTTCCATCGTTTGGACATAATAAGGGAAAAGGCTTAAGAAAACGGTACAAAAGCTCACTCAAGAATGCACAGAGGAAAATTCAAGAGTTAGAACAGAAAAACGTAGATTTAAGCAAGTGCAACAAACGTATTCAAAAGAGAATAGAAAGACTAAGAGCAAAAAGTACAAAAACTCATGACTCTTCGGATGCAGACTTAGACACAACCCTTGAAACAGACGAAAACTCAGTTCCTAGCTCACGTATGACACCACGATCAAAAACAAATGCACTGCTTAATAGACTTAAACTCACACCATCAGGAAGAAAAATACTTCGAAAAAGGCTTTTCTTTGCCAACTGCATCACAAAAGATTTAAAAGAATCTGTGGCTTCAGTTAAAAAAAGTGTTTTCAAGAAGCTCCCATTTTATACCGCTAGAAAGTATCGCTTCATGTCTGAGTTACATCGAAGAACTGGCATACACAGAAAACAGGTGGTCAAAATAACCACGCTTACAAAGAAACAAGCAACTAAACAGAATCTAAATTTACAAGTAACAAGTTTCCTGGAGAGAGAAGATAACAGCTCAGTACTTGTCAGCAAAAAGAAGAGTGATGTAGTGGTGATTGAAAACATCGAGCATCAAAAGAGAATTTTATCCGACTATATGCATAACCTTCATGACAAATTTCGCTTAGAGAATCCTGATATCAAGGTGTCACGAGCTCGTTTCTACCAGTCAAGACCGAAATATTTGTTGCTAGCTAACTTTGCATCTAGAAGAACCTGTTTATGCGCACGACATCAAAATATGGCTTTGAAACTTAAAGCGATGAGGTCATTAGGTCTAAATCTTCCAAAAAGTCCAGATGCTTTCATTAAAGAACAGGACACGAATGAAAAACTGAAAGAAACACTTGAAACCGGTCTCCCAGATATGGTTAAATACACTCAATGGAAAAAGGTAGTAGAAGGGCAGAAGTCAAGATGGAAAGAAGTTGATGAAGCTGTAGCTAAAACCGATTTTATTCATTTGATGGACAGTCAAACGTCAGAATTCAGAAACCACGTCAAGAGGGTAAAAGTACAGTACCAAGAAATGAGAAACCTTCGAGAAAATTTACCCGAGAATGAAGTAATGTTATGGATGGACTTTGCTGAAAACTTTGTGTGTACCTCCGTGGAAGCAGTCCAGTCTTCATATTGGAATCAGGCTATGGTCAGTCTCCACACTATGGTTGTTTATTTTCCAAAGTCACAAGGCCAACGTCTTCAAAGTTTTGTGGGAGTCTCTGATGTCTTATGTCATAACGCAACAGTTGTTTATACAATTTTGAAGAAACTCATACCAATGCTGCAATCAACTTATCCATCAATCAAAACCATACACTACCTTACCGATTCACCAACGAGCCAATATAGAAACAAAACAATCTTTAAAATTTTGGCTGACCACAATGAAGACTTTGGTATAGCTGGTCGAGGGAACTATTTGGAATCGGGCCATGGCAAAGGCCCGTGTGATGGTTTAGGTGCTAGCATAAAAAGAGCCGCAGATATGGCCATTCGTCAAGGAAAATGTCTCATTCAAAATGCTGAAGATTTCTACGCGTGGTCTAAGCAGACGGAAGAGAGTGGTAGCAAAATAAAATATCTGTACTACAACCAGGCAGACGTTGACATGAGCAATGAAACAATACAACAGAAAGAGAAGCCTATGCAAATATCCGGCACCTTTAAGTTACATGCAATTGTGCCAATAAACTCTTGTACGATCCTTACTAGAGAAACATCATGTTATTGTAATGGTTGTCTTGTCAATCCTCAAACCAGCGTCCATGAATGGCAGGAACATGTGATATGTAAAAGACAGGATGAGGAAGTCATTGATACAAATGGAACTCTCATGCCAACTTTAGAGGTCGCTGCCGTTACAAGCGACCAGGAAGAAGTGTTTGAATATGAACGCATTCAGTACTCTGACATTCAACCATCCCGCTGGGTCTCTGCTGTTTACGAACGAAATTTTTATTTTGGTCAAATAGTAGCCATTGATATTGACGATGATGAAGTAGAGATCAATTTTTTAGAGAAATCAAGAAAGTATGGCAAAGCATTCCAAATGCCGTCTAGGGAAGACAAATTGTGGATAAAAAGAGAAAAACTTCTGACCATACTAGAAAAAGAACCAAGACCTGCAGGAAAATCCAAACAATTGGATAAAACTTACCTGATTGACAAAAGTGAGATGGAAAAGGCCGAAAGGGCTTTCAAAATGATCAAATAGACAAAAAAAATGTTTGCCTTTAATCAGTGAACTAAAAGAATAGAATTACTTCGTTCCCTGTAATACAATTTTTAAGAATTCTTTCATGTTCTTTCATGAACTTAGTAAAGTTAACTTCCGTAACGTTTTTACTTGTTTTTTATAATGGAGATAAAAATATACAAGTGCACAAAAAACATATCACCTTAACTTGAAAGATAATGCATTATATTAGCACAAACAAGGAAAGTTAACAATAACTGGCTCTCCCAAACATGCTTTTGGATAGTTTATTTGTTTATGTGTGACTGTTATCCAAACGCAGTTTAGTCTATTTTGAGACTTTATTTGTAAAAACAAAGTATAAAAAACAAGCCTTTCTATAGTATATAACTAAAAGATAGATCAGAATTTAGCTTTAAAAAGTGAGTAAAAGGTTGAAATTTACTATTAATTGGATTGAATAGTCTTTAATTGATTCAACTAACTTCCGTAACGACAAGGTTCACCATGAGAGATGCATTTGGCGTAAAATGAAAACGGTAAACAATTTGTGGGCAATTTTTTGTTTTCATGTGCGGTGAAATGTTAGTAACATGATTAAATATCCAAAACTATGAATTTAGATTGAAAAAAAAATCACTGTATTATTCCATATTTGGTCCGAATTTAGTAGAATCACTGTGTTGCTTCTACTGCAAACGTAAGAGATGCCACATGAGAACAGACTTCACCCAAACCTGCCATACAGTCACAGCGTGCAGTGCAGATGGTTCCAGTCTTCTCTGCAATAATCCATGGTTGGGTGGGCTTTTATCTCAGTTTTTGTGAGTAGAGTACCTAAAAATAAATGAGGACAAAATTACAAGTAGTTGATTTTTGTTCCCCATTCAGCATGAATCCAAAATTAAAATGGATCTGATATTTGCTTGCATGGACTACACTAAGGTTACATTTCATCCAGTGGCTGAGAGAAAAAAAATGTGTTATCTCAAATGACAAAGCCACAAGTGAGATTACTAGTTGTTTTTTTAAAAATCCATAATAACTGAAATCTGAAAAACTGGAGTGTATTTCAAATATGCATTCAAATGCTTGCATATAAACAAATGTTTCTGACAGCTCAAAACCAAACTTATCAAAAGCCAGGGCCTTACAAATTGATCGCAGAATTGCGGCCTTTATTGCACAAGATGGGCGGCCAATAAGTATTGTGGATATAGAAGGTTTTAAAGCCTAATTAATTTTCTCGAGCCAGATTACGACATTAAATCTAGAACAACGACAACTGCTTTAATAAAGGAACTATATGATGAAGGCATTCGAAAACTGTTGGTGAAATTGGAAAAGGCTTTATATGTAGCGTTTACGACTGATTTGTGGACATCTTTGCAGAACATTGCATATGTGTGTGACTGCTCATTGGATAAATCCTGTGTGGGAACTAGAATCGGCAATTTTGCAGACAAGAGAGACTCCGGAAAGACACTGGGCAAAATATCAGTGTTCGTCTGAGTGATTGTGCCAATGAGTGAAACATTCCAATAAATAAAATAGCTGCTACAGTCCATGACAACGGATCTAATATGAATGCAGCCATGAACTTGCTGGATGACTGGCCAGATCAACTTTGCTTTGCGCATACGTTGCAATTGGCAATTAGCGCTGGTTTAAAAGTGAAATCCATAGCCAGAATGCTTGGTGCATCCAGGAGATTATCCGCACATTTCAAACGCAGTACAGTTGCAGCTCAGGCTTTGCGTGAAAAACAGAAAGCTCTTCAAAATAATGACACCACAACGGTTTCAGAAGTTATAATAGATTGTTCTACAAGGTGGAATTCGACTCTGGATATGTTGGAACGCCTCGTCAAATTACGGTGGGCGATCGATGCAGTTCTGTCTGACCCACAGGTAACAGTCCGCAGCATCGCTTCTACATATGAAATGACGGACGAAAACTGGTCATTAGCTGAAGCTCTCATACCAATACTAAAGCTTTTTAAGCAAGTTACTGTCATGTCATCTGGACAAAAGTACCCATCTATCTCGTCTGTGTATGTGCACTTGTACATAATAATGAAAAACATTTCCGATTTAAAACCAGATAACGCAGCTGCAATTAAAGAATGTAGGAAAGCAATCACAAATGAACTTCAAACCCGCCATTATCCTACTGGATACAGCGTGCTCAATGCAGCTAAGGCTGCAGTTGTCGATCCGCGTTATAAACTTTTAAAGTTTTTTAAAGAAGCACCACGACAGGAGACGTACGCTGCTGTCAGACTGGAGTTGATGGCAATAGTAATCCCGGATCCACTAACTGTGTCGCAAACTAATGATGCCATCACTGACAAAACGGATGAACCAGAATCGAAGAGACAGAAACTGGAAAATGTCGCAGAAAATAATATATTTGATGATCTCGCTTCTCTGTGTGCCGCAGATGACAACGCTTCATCAGTAGACGAATTGTCAACATATCTGTCGGAGACGCCACTTAATGTTAATGGTGACATTCTTCAGTATTGGAGAGACAATACACCACGTTATCCCAGGCTGGCTGCCCTTGCACGAAAGTATCTCTGTATTCCTGCGACGTCGGTTCCATCAGAAAGTGCATTTTCGACGGCTGGACACGTTATAAACAAGAAACGTGCATCGCTGTCACCAGATACGGTCGATATGTTAGTTTTTTTGAACAGAAACTGGAAAATGTGTCGCGAACAATGATCATGTACTTGTTGACTATGACAAACTGGCATTATTGAGATTTGCTAAATTCTTTCTGAGCTTTTCTCATAAAAATAAAAACATTTACAAACATTATATTACCTAGTTTGAATTATTATTATTATTGTGTAGTGAATACAGTTTGTGGTCTTCTCTTTCTCTCTCACACACACACACAAAGACGGTTTTAACGCATTACTCTTGACATGTGGTAAAGCTGCTTTACACGCATGCGTGGGTAATTCAAATCTGCGGTCAAAAGCCGATGAATAAACGTGGTCTGTTCTAACAAGGACTTATACTTTAAAAAAGGTGAGTGTTCTAAAGGATTTAACGCGGCTGATCACAGTGATCATTAAAAGTTGGATTATACCCATCATCTGTGTACAAAGGTCATTCTAAATAAATTTATTAATTAATAGCGTGCGGTCAGATCATTCGCAGCTACATCGGTGCGGACGCATCAGACCGAGTAGTGCTTTACACGGTTAGCCTCTATCGCCATACAAAATATTAAAGAAATGGGGATAACAATTAGTTGGTCTACGGTTGTACATGTCATTCATGTGCTAACGGGTACCCGTTAAATTTCGCAACGGGTACCCGGGTTGGTTTTTCGTGATTTTTGACAGCCCTATAGACTACATATTTAACTAATTTATTTTTGTAGGTGGTGAAATATATATGTACATGCACTCGTGAGCTATCAATCTGCATAAACTTAAGTGTCAACATGCCAGGACGATTTGGGGGGTGGGGTAGAGGATGGGTGGTGAACAGATGAGAGAAAATGGAGAGAAGGGGTGGTGGAAACGAAAGAGAAAGAGTCTGAGAGAGAAAGACGATGATGCTGATGATGATTATATTACCTTTCCCCGAACAACGTGGTATCCATTTTTCACGTACACAGCAACTTATCTAACCCATCCAGAAGTAAATAGATTGTATGCGTCAAGGTTTGTCCAGGCTTTTATTTCCTGTAAGGTATAGCTGCTCTTTGCATAAATCAGATAATTTATTATATCTGGGTACTGAAGGCATGGGAATAAGACCTCCGTAGTACTCCACTCTGACTTTGGTACTTGATAGGGATCTAAATCATCTATCAGCCGGCGTTTACTTAAATATCTTTGCTTCGATGTACTGTCTAACGTGTCGATATATATCTGATTTTCTCTGATTTTCACTGGCTTAGACATTGTTATATACTCCACGTTTGATTAGCAACCACAAGTGTCTACCTCCACCTGTAATCCAATATGGCGGCGTGCTTATGTGTACACATGAAATTCGGAAGTCACTGAATACGGTCTATAGGTTAAACATAAGTGGGGGGGGGGGAACACGGACTGTTCAGCTTTGGTATTAAACCGAATGATCTAAACTGTTTTATTGCTGCAAATTCAATCACAATATAACAATTAATTCGATGCTTAATGATACTGAATTATGTAGTATTATTTCAATGACCTCTCTTATACATATTTTGCCATACATTTGCAAGGCTTGCCAACACACAGATAATTATTATTATTGGAATGTTAGGTTAAGACATCAGCGTACAGTCATTATCAAAAGCAAATATTGTAAACAGACAAACAAGAAACACAACGGAAAATGCTGAATGTGAAATTATATATATGATTATAATTAATAGATCAAATCGAAGTGTTTCAAACGAATACGTCAACAAATTAATAGCGGCTCGACGATATAATAGTACCTGTAACTGTAAAGCGCCACACAGCTGCTAATGTAAACTAATGCAATTTATAATTACATCCCGGATAATATATTGTTTCATCCTTCTCTAGTAGTACTAATACTAACCAACTTCAAACAAATGTGGTAATTATAGTAAACGAATTACTACTTACTAAATCAACTATATTTTTGTGCAGGTTAGTATTTATATGTATGTTTGGACACCTCAACACAAAAGTGACTATGTATTGCCAACTCAAGATGAAGCTTACAAAATGCAAAAATGAACTTTAAAAAAAAAATTGTGGAAGTTAAACCCTTCCAAAATTGTAGAAATCATTGTATATGGGAAAGTATTAAACGTAATGATGTTCCTTCCTGGTTTGGAACTGTAGTAGATATTGCTGGTAATTGCAGTTAATAAAATGACAATAAAAGTCTGGCCAGGACAAGATAACTCTATATTCTGTCAGGGTTAAACAGTCAATTATTTCTTGAATTTTACAAAACTTGTTGGCATTCGCTCTTTTCTATTACTTAGTTTAATACCATGGAGTCTTATTATCTCGTACGATGGATCATTTAGACAGATTTCTAGCTTTCATTCATGATCATTTTATTAAGAAAGAACGTAGTAGTTCTTTGCTTCGTACAATATACATACGGAATCACAAATGACTTGCACGATTGGAGTCTGAAAGGCCATCTAGACACGTTTATATCGGACTTTCCCTCAAATAGAGAATTCATGGTACCAGTGGCCTCCTCTCTCAATGACATGAGATGGTTGTACCCCAGGACAGGAATTTATATGTTACACCTTTTGACATCAAAATTAATATCATCCACAAGGGTTTGTCCTTTAAAATAAAAAGGTCCTCTTTTTGTTTCTATAACACCTCCTGTTGTTTAGCATATAAAAAAAACAAAGGCAAACAAATTGCGATGCAAATCCTTCTTTTCTTATGACTCTTAATAAGTAACTTCTCTCTGTAAGAATTTACATTGACGGTTCAAACCATGGCGAAAAGGCTACTGCAGCCTTCATAAGTGAAACTCGCAGTTCAGAACTTCGCTTACCAAATGGTACATCGATATTTTCCCCCTGACCGGAATTACATCTAAAACAAAGTTTAAACGCAATATCTTCTCAGATTCACTGAGAGAGTTTTAGTCATTACATAATTGGGAGTTGGAAAAGCCCTTACTGATCTATTTTCTCATGTTGATCAATGTTCTCATCAAACATACCAAGCTGTGTACCTTTCACAATATAGTATAATGTTGGTTACTTAGTGATGTAGGTATTAAAGTTAATGATAAAGCAGACATTTCTGCTGAGGTAGCCCGATCACTTCAACCATCTGATTTTAAAATTTCATACACGTATTTTTTCTTAGTAAGTGCCAGGCATCCTGGAATGATGATATCAATAACAAGCTCCGTATAATCAAACTAACTTTAGGTGAATGGCTTCCTTCCTACAGAACCATCCTCAGGGACGAGGTAGTCATTACAATAATTAGAATTGGTCATATTTATATAACTTCGCTCCTAAATATTAAAGGGCGATGACCCAGATGGGTGCGTTTCTTGTAAAGAACCATTCATGGTGATAGTACTTTATGAAAGGTTGTCTCTATCTCCAACCTATACACGATCGTTGGAATAATATTTAGCACATGAAGCAACGTTTTGATTGGGTACATGGGTCTTATATTTCTAAATATTTAAGGAAGTTAACATCTTTTCATAAATATAGCCTGTGTGAAATACGATTTCATTTGAATTGTTGTAACCAACATGTATACTGTTAATCACCCTAATTTATTTTTCATTATCTAATTACCATTATGCGCACCATTTAAATCCCCGTTCATCTGGAACCTTCATCGGTTCTCACCTTGTCATCGTTGTGTTTTTGTATTTATATTGCTCATTGGTAATAACACTTTTCGATATGTACTATTGTACCCTATAACCTTTGATGTTATGCTATATAGCTTTACAATGCTGTCAGATCCACAATCAACCAAAGAAACTCTTATTGTCTGTGACGTTTCTCAGTGGTGCTCGATCATTTCTGAAAAGATTAGTCAATTTACTCAGGTGTATCTCTATGGGCACTAAGATGTTATTCCGTCTCAATGCGGTCTGTTTGTTTGGATGCTCGTATCTGCTTGGTTCTGCAATGTCATTTTCCTTTGCTGGAGTACAGTTACTTGTATCGTGTCTTTTATGTCACATTTATGACAGTTTCGGTGAAAGACATATTTTTCATACCATGACTTCACTAGGAAGCCATGTATATACAAGAGAGCCTTTAGTCCCTTGCCAAATCTGTCCTAATTAATATCATTCACAAGCTGTTTTTTCTTCTTCTTTTAATTCTCACAAAGTTTGTATTTTTCCAAAGAGACAATGAATCCATGTAATTTTCAAGACCATGCGGAATTTAGAAATATCTGTCATTTTGGTCCACCAAAAACTGGCAGAAACAAATGTTTCCCTTTTAATTTCAATAGTCCTTGACAAATGCTAATTCTAAAATTAATTTATAGACTTTTGCATCTGATGAGCTGGTGGATCTGTTAGTTAGATAAATGATTTAAACCTGGAATTGCCAAGGTTTACTTTTTTTCCTATATGTGTTACTTTCCTCATACACCATATATTTAACATGATCCTTTCTGCCGTTTACTTTCAGTTTATATTTATCTCGTCTTCTAAATTTTAAAAAAATGCAATTCGACTTAACTTTAATCTTTCAACTGTGGCCTACAAAGGAATTTCAATATGGATTCCATTTTGAGGAATTACAAAGTATTAATCCAAATTTGATGCGTCAGTCAATCAGTCTGTTTTTCCCCGTTGCCTGTATCTTTATTTCTTGACTAATTTGTCAACAGCTGAATTTCTCTACTCAGGTGTATATCAAAAGGATATCCCAAAACGTAAAAAAAGAATCGCACGAAAATTAGAGAGGTTAACCTTTCAATTATATGCATAACTAAGCACAAGAATATAGAACCTCACAGGCAAAGATTTCAAATGTTATAATATATATATATATATATATATATATATATATATATATATATATATATATATATATATATATATATAAACCTTTCAAAGTAAATTAAAATCGCTTAAAATCTCCAAGATTTTATCAGGTGGCACGTCCTTGTACAGTTTATTCAAATAATACAAATGAAAATACTTCTGTTACACAGGTTGGAAATTGGCAGAAAGATGTTCAGCAATGATTAGTTTTCAAGAGCTTATTTTAAAGCTTTTCAAAAAGTGTTAATTGCACGTCTGTTCTAGTTTAGACCTATACTACGCCAACCATAAAGTACGTCATAAAGCATATGAAATAAAACTTCGTGAAAAACATCTTGGAAACATCAAAATGATATTGAACATTTTACTAGATATGATAGTTCCCCCTTTTGTGGTGGTTCCCCGTAGTTTACTGTCAACTACACAATCCTTCATACACCCTCTTAGGATCACTTCGTCTTACTTTATTTTACAATTGCATCTTCATTTCTTGATCACACCCTTTTGAGATTCTATGAAATAGCAGAACGTATTTTCATCGACTGATATGAAAACTTGTAAAGAGCAATATACGTCGAATCAGCGTTAGTCCCGTGTATTGTTAGTTATGTGTACATGTCTCCCCTTTCTCTGCCTGTTTGAGTGTCCATGTGCTGCTCACAAGTGTCTTCTCAACTTCATCCACAGGCTTGTTCACTTTGCGTGGCGCCATGTGATACAGCCCTGTGGTATCTACGCTCAATACTTCCTCTGGGTCACAGGTCCCTGTCCCCGTCTTTAAGACTTTTTGGTACCTAGAGTGTAATTCTTAAAGTAATGTCACTTAAAATTCCCTTATTTGTTTAGCGAGCGTTAGGCTATGGAAATTCTTGAAAAGAAGATACCACACTTTGTTCCCACCTAAATGCTTACAGACCCCGAGACATTTGAGAGAGGAACATGCAGGTTGCACACATGCTAATACCGCCCCTAATGCGGGAAGTGTAGTGGAGCCCATCTCCTACAGTGGCAATATCCCTGCAAGGATCTGGGCGAAACTATTAATTCCTTGAGTAAACAGTCTCTTTTTCGTGATAACCTGTCCGCATTTAAGCATTGTTGTAATTAAATATTCGATGACTTTTTGGATTATCTTTTCATTCGGTACACCGTGTAAATACCAAATATTGTTATCCTGGTAACCCCTTTCCGGCTGCTTATTTTTTTTTAAACTTTCCCATTTCTGTTTTATTCGCACCACACTGGGTGATTACGTGTTGTTTTGCAAAATGTGCTCTTTTTCATTGCCACATACTAAAAGGCGAAGACCCGCCAGAGTGCGTTTCTTGCAATGAACCATTCACTGTTAAGCACTTTATGATAGAGTGTTTCGAAATGCAACCTACGCGCGATCAGTATTACAATGTGCATGACATGAAGGAATGTTTTGATACAATAAGCATCACATGTATTATAGAATTCCTGAAAGCAGTGAACATTTACTCTAAGCTATAACTTGTATGCCATCACCTTTAGCTTTCTTGGGTAATGCTTTTACTGTCTCTTATTTTCAGCAACTTTACGTTCCACGTTGATCGGGAAGCTTTATATATTGCCCTTAACCATCTTATCGTTTTACTTTCAACTATGTGGCTTTGATATCGCTGGTCGATATAACCATTTGTATGGCGCTAAATAGCCTAACAGTGCTGGTGCGCGTGAAAATAACAATCAATCAATCATACAATATTTTTCACATAATGTCACATTATTTATGTGAATTCAAAACAACAGTTCCAATGCACCACCTCAATATCCTAGCGTGAATTCAGTAACTACCATAAATATATACAGTTTTCTTTAAAATGAAATACTTTCTCTATCAAGATCCACCATTTAATACCTTCCCTTTCCTAAAGGCTAACCCTTCAGAAAATTAACACTTAGTCTGTTTATTAACCAACATATTTATTCTGTTGTGTTTGGACATGGTCTGCTTTGTATATATTCTTTATCAAAATAAATACCACTCTTGTCTGAATCTACAGTATCACCAGAATGTATTCACATTTACGTGCAAAAAGTGGAGATGTCATCCACGTTCGAACAAATTTGACACAATATACATATAAGGAAATTGAAATACCATTGTTCTAGTGCATGATGTTTATAGCAGTTATCTGAGATATAAGAGAAAAATATCTGCTGATATTTACCATCAACATGTAAGTATCCTTTATAAATTACTGAATCTGTTCTAATTTCCACATCAGTTATAGGTCTTGTATCATCATCACAATACCTGTTCTCAGTATTTAAAAAAATAGACGAAATAAAGATTCAGATACTCTTCCAACCATGTGGGATATCGCGAGATCGACCCGGGATGTCGCGAGATCGAACCTTCAATGGTTTTGGACTTGACTCAGGGGCCAGACCATGCGTATAACACACTGTCTAGTCATGTTATATAAATCTAACTATCAGTTTGAACACTTAAGCCTGACTGTATCATTGTCATTTAAAGTAACACAGTATCAAGTTGTGATCTATAACTGGGTAGATTACGTCTATGCCAATATATTTAGTATCTGAACAAAGTTATCCTGCATAAAACAAAACTGGTTTCCCTAACCAGTAGTTATAACACTGAATAGTTGTCAAAATAATGATATGCGAATACAATAGATCTAGTCCCGACACATTCATTGGTAATATTTCACGTAAACATATGTGGTTTAAAAGTTAAATCATCGATATAATACAGAACACGATTTGACAATGTCTTTTACTGTGACCTTGACTTCTAAATAATTGAGTGTACGGAGCAACACAAAGCACGGTCAAAATGTATGTCGGATAAAAGATACAACAACAGTGAAAAGGAAATTATAAACATCAAAACAAAATTCGTTATGTGAATTAACTTTGGTAGTGGTATCCATATTTGATATCATATTTGAAATATTTTATTTCACACAAACCCGACATCATAAGCAGTCTTTTGGTGAAAGATTAATTTTGATATCTACAACAGTGTAAGAATGAACACTAGCTAATTTGAACAGAATGTACATTGAAATTTACAACAAAACTTTTTTACATCTACATCAAAAGCTAGAGCTTTTAGTCAAATCATAATTTAAGATGCATCCGCATTATTCAAAAAGAGCTAACTCGATAAATTGTATGTATATATAGACAACATGGTATCAATTTCAGTTGGCAAATTTCAGTGCCAGTCAAGATAAAATAACCTCTGTAATATTAAACAAGTATGTGATAGACAAGTACATTACATTAGAGATGTTAATGCCCATTATAAGAGAACAAAATCAGGTCTTTATGAATTTGCTTTCAAGTTTCGTTTGGAGTGTAGTTTTGTTATATAAATATAAATGTGTGAATTAAGTAACAAAAGTTCGCATTTGCCACCCCATTATTCTTGTGTAATTTCAATATTAATTTACGTCTTACACCCCATTATTTTTGTGTGAATTCAGAACAAAAGGTCACATGTGCTATCTCAATATCTTTGCGTGAATTAAATTACTACCCTAAATCTATACAGTTTTCTTTAAAATGAAAAATGTTCTCATTCAAAATCCTATATTTTATACCACCCCGTTCCTAACGGCGAACCCTTCATAAAATTAACATTTAGTCTGTTTATTAACCAACATACTTATCCTGCTGTGTTCCGGACATGTTCTGCTTTGTATATATTTTTTCTCAAATCACTATTTTCTGAAATAAACAATCATTTTTATTCTCAATCTACATAATCAATAGAATGTATTTACATTCACGTGCAAATATGTGATGTCATCCACGTTCTAGCCTATTTAATGCGATATACATATAAGCAAATTGAAACCATTGTTCTAGTGGATGATATTTTTAGCACAGTTATCTCAGATATAAGAGAAAAATATCTACTGAGATATCCTTTATAACTTATTGAACTTGTTCTAATTTAACATTAATTATAATTTATTTATTATCATTACAATACCGGTATTCAATATTTAAAAAATAGATGAAATACAGATACAGATATTCTGAAAATCAACTTGAATAATGAATGTGTAACAGCTCAGAAATTTGGTAAGTTATCACTTTTATCAAACATAATAGTTTATTATATTTATCATATTCACACTCTCAGGTTTAAGTAAAAATATTGTAACAAAGTATTTTTTAAAAGATAGGATTTTGTTTTAGTGAAACATAATTTTTGTAAAGTATATAAAGCAAATATTTACAGCATTTTAAAGACGTATTAGTAATGACATATGCACTGAATTCAAATACAAATAGCCAAACCACTGGAAAACGTCTTAAGAAAACTACACTGCAAAACAAATGACTAACAAAATGAATTAGTTGTGTATACTAGTAGACATATAGCATCCTATTACCCTCATAGCCATCACATATCTTCCGTTTACTGTTCATTACTAATTTTAAGGTAAGTATACATAACATAGGTGACAAGACGCATAACATTCCGTCAACAAATTTTCATATAATGGTTTTTATCATGTTTATATAATTTTAAAATGATACACCTCAAAGAATTGCTCACCTTCGGGTCCAAAAGCAAACTGCACTATAAGCAAGGGTGCGAGGTACCGATGGTCGTTCTGATATAAAATGCTTTTAAATCAACGCAACAAGTCTAATAAGTTACAATGGTGCAAATTATATTACAAATGAAAAATGTTCTTTCAGCACATGCAGCGTAATACTACATTTCCTTACTGGTGCCAAACAAACAAAAAAACTCTACTGGCATGTCTTTATAGTAGCTACAACGTTTCAAAATTACTTTATGTAAGAAGAGACACGTTTTGTGCAAAGTGTGGTCTTGAAAGAAACATACAGAATTGATTTCGACATAAACGTACACAAGTCACATGTCTCTATGCTATGTTTATAGACATATTCAACAATGTTCAATGTTATTTAGTTATGTAATAAGCTTTGAAGGTATCCTCCTTGGCACAGTATTTCATAATGCGGTTTGTATGTATGAACAGCAACGAAAATCGAGACGTAAAAAAATCCAGAAATAGATCTGGAACTGACCCAAGGGAGTTCTTGACATCGGCGGGTAATTCATTGTAATGGTGCTTCTGAAAATGTTATAATATTTCATGACTTCATAAATTGTTAACAGGTACAAATATATATCTGTGAGCATAATTATATCGTAAATAAATTATTTTTATATTTTCACATGTGAAGGAAGAAACGTTTTCCATCATGTAATGTGACAATTGATTGAGTTTGCCTCCGGAAGTTACACTTGCAACAAGAAAAATGAACACTTTATGAAACAAATATAAACGGCATTGCTATTCAGGCATGGAACTTCTTTTACTGAATACATTTAACTTGGCAACATTCATGTCTCAAAGATGTAATAACCTATGCATATCTTGACAAGAATTTTAAAAACCTGCTGTGGTGTATCTACTGAATCAAAGTAGCATTCTTGTGGGATAAAATAAATTGTTTACAAATGTTACAAATGTAATTTTTTGTAAAACATTGGCTCTCTCACGCAATGATATTTTAAGAATTGGCCAATGAGTACAGTTGAACGTGTAGAGAAGTTATGAATTTGTGGGGTAGGGGAGGTGTACTAAAGAGTAATTTTAATCTTCTAAACTTTGATCATGACTAAGTTTACCGATGCAAATACTTGATTCATTCTCGTAGTACCAACAATTATAATTTTAACTCATGGCTATGCCACTCATAAAAATGTCACATTTTGTTCTACCAAATGACAAAATCTATCTAGTGTTAATATAGCAAACATTTCCTCCATATATTTAATATGTCAAGCTTGGATGTGTACTCGAACAAGTATGGCTAGAAAAGAAGGTGGAATATGTTACATAAATACCGATATTAATGAGAGTATCATGAATGGAAAAAATATATGCCAAGAATCTATTCTTCTTTATTTGTCTACGTGCAGACAAGTCCACATATTTTGATCAAGGAACTTCCTGATAACAAAGGTTATAGCGCAAACACCAACATTACCTAAACATTTGATTATTTGATCTTCGAACCATTTGATCTCCTCGATCCTTTAAGTGCAAGCCCTCTAAAAAGCTTTGTCAAGGTACAATGTCTCAAACTAAAGTTATCGTGCAAAATGCATTTATCGTCATTAAGCCAGTGACCTTGATCCTTCACCTTTTGACCTCAATATCAAAGGTTGTTTTCTTATCCTACATGTTAGCCATGAATAAACTTTGGTGAAGGCACTCAGTCGAGGAACTTTGTACATAAACCATTTTCCTTCTTTCAGTGATAATGGACTTGACCTTTGGACAGCATTATCAGTAGGCTTTTGTTTACTCCAAGTTTGTGGTACAGAACTAATGTTACTGCGCAACGACTTTTTTATATCTGTCATGGTGATCATAACCTTCGACCTGTTGATCTCCTGCAAAGCATGGCAGTGTAAAGATCAGATATGTGTAGAAGATGCAAATGAGCAGGACATATTGACGGACCGGCACACAGGGTTCTAATATAATACGCTTCACACAAAGGCAGCCATACATATGCATACTGAACATGTACTTCTATTGCATTGAATAATAACCAGGCAATTTCTTTTCATGTATTTATTACAAGTTTAAAGTATATATCCAAGTATGTGTGTCATATGCTAACCCAGTTTAATCTAGACTTTAACATGGTATTTATTGCATCGTCATGTACTTAAAGAATATTGATGAGAAAGATAAACAAAGAAGAAAAGTGGGTAGACAGATGGTTACACCAATCATGGTCACAATACCGCTGCCAGTTGGTGTCTTGTTACAACCTGTGCAAAGGACATTTCTTATAGACGCTCATTATGACAAGTTTCCAACCCGCATTGAAACTGGACAAGAGATATTCTCCATAGCCTTGTAACAAGTTCAGCCATTCAAATGAAGATCACCTGATCAATATGTGCATATCTCATTATTACAAAACCAGTCGAAGACCATAGTTGTTAAAGTGCTTAGTGATCTTAGTTACCTGACGCAAAATTGTATATGAATTTTGGTCTCCATTGTAGTAACAAGCTCACCCAATCGGAGATCACTTTATCTCCTAAATGTACTTATATATTTGCTAACAATCATTTCCATCCAACATTTTAATATATCAGCCTTTTTATCAAGTTTAAATGGGCTAAAATTGCAGTCTCTCGAGTGATAAGAAGTTGATCCCATGAAATATCACCAAATGAAAACATACCTATATCGCTCATAAGTATACCCATGCAACATTCTGATCAAATATTAAATGCAGTCATCCAAGATCATGAAAATATATGCTTATTTAAAAAGTTTTAGCATTATCAGCTCAGATAACTAGAATAATAACAAACTTAGCAAATCAATGTCAAAATTATTATGCATGGATCTTGCCCATTATCAAATCTTGCTGATGTAAATCTCCATTGGAACTTTGATTAGCATCATATTAGAACTATGGCCCTCATCTAGATATCCAGCTCAGCCATTGAGAAGCAAGATTATCTCAATAAATTTGCACAAATACCTCTCTTTGCTGAATTTGAGATAAACATAGAATCCATGGTCGGTGACAAATGGATACAAATATGACTACCAGATTGGTAATAAACTTTACGAAGATTACCTCACCAATTAGCATAAAACTCACTTTTTATCAATTTCGTTAAAGACCTTGAACATATAATCATATGCTCAAAGCTTCTTTATAATCAGAACTGGATCTGAAATATGGCACCCAGAATGAGAACGAGCTCAGAAAATATAATGCATGACCACGTCATTACTATGCATTGATCTCATGCGTTAATGAACTTCTCCAACATCTTGAGGATATATAATATTTACTAAGCTTAATCAAAACGGAATACAAAATATAGTCTACAATATTATAACAAGCTCAATAAATTATATGTGAGATCATCAAATTTACATGCATAGATCTAACTCATTATCAAAATATATTTGAATTCTCGGTAACATAATACACGTTCCAAATCTGATAAAAGTCAGATCAGAATTATAGCTTCCAGGGACGAAGAGTGGTACAAAACAGTTGTTTATGAACGATGGATTCAGGACATATAAGCTTACTGGACCCTACATATATGTGAAATAAGAACCGTGAGTTTTGTAGAACAGCAACAACGTATAGATTGAATACATGTATAGAATATATTTGTATGCTTGTTATTGACCTATTCGTTATTTACATGAAAACGATCAATCAATAAGAACCCTTAATTTTATAGAAAAACAATAATGTACAGATTGAATACATGTATAAAATATAATCTTATACTTGTTAGTTGCCAATTGGTTATTAACATCAAAATGATCAACCAATAAGAACCCTGAATTTATAGATAAGCAAAATGTACAGATTGAATAAATTTATACAATATAATCTTACTTGTTTGTTGTCAATTGCTTATTTACATCAAAATGATGAAAATGGTGAAAGTGGTAACAATATTTATATGAAAATAACAAACTGATGTGGTATAATATTTGCAAAATAAATACAATAAGGGTTTGTCTTATGAAGGAGAAAAGTGGTAGAATATATTGTGTTGGTCTTGGACAAAGTGAGCATTTATTTGAGAGTAGCCTCTCTTAAGAGAGCTTTTGCATATAATGCCAAGTCTGAGAGGAAAATATATAAATGGTTAGAAGTAAGAGATAAAGGGTAGGCTCACAGTGCCATCTAAGTAGTAGGTTCAATATTTACCTTGTTCCTTGTAAGTCGCAAACAACCTTCCACACTTGGTCCATTACGTCATTTTGGAATGCGTTTTTATATCTAAAATATTTGAACACAAAATTAGTTATCATTTCTTGTGCTTCAACTTCGACATTTAATATTAAACTATGCTCTTCCTTCAATATGAAATAGTAATGAAAATACATATTGGTGGTGTGCTATAGAGAATACAGCTATAATCATATATCTGCATGATAAATCTTTCGTGACGTTTTATTTAATTTCTGTATCTATTCTACCTTAGATTTTATATTAAGTGAGTCACTACATCTGTTAGTTCACTTCCTTCTTACTTGAACAGTCTGGCTTCATCAGTTGTATTGTACAAAAGGAAAGGACGTATTAATCAAACGTCCCTCGAAAGCGCTGATAATCTTCTGGTCAAAAAGAATCTAAAAGAATTAAAGACAAGATGATTTCTTCTTTTAAATGCTAAGTGTTAAAACCATCTCTAAAAATTTTAAGTTGCAAAAATATCAAATTAGCTGCTGTGGTGACATAATGGATTGTCAGATTCACACCATTTTCGTTAAGGACCAGACACATTTCATTAGGTGAAATCCCATGTCAATATGTCTATTCTTTCCTGGTGATTTATGACAGCAAGATTTTCAAGACAGTATTTATGACATCCATATGCAACATTGGCTCAAGTTTCATTTTGGATGCAATCGTGTATCATAAAAAGTCTGCTGGTGAAAACAACATGTTAATATAGCCATCAGTTTAGGAGAAGCAGAGTTAAATATATTGAAGAAAGCAACCATATTGTCTATATTGTGGGTCAATTTACATCATTTCATTTACGACCACCTAGACACCACAAAAAGTCTACTGAAATAAAACTGCACCTCAAAATGACTATTCATTTAAGAGAGCTAGTGATAAGAATCGTATCAATATGGCCACCATTTCCATTTCCTAGAATGAGACATCATAGGAAGTATTTTGGTGATATCACAGTGTTGAAAATAGCGACAATAGTTTGCAAATGACTAAGTGGCGGCGGCGGTATAGGCACCATATTAATTAATGACAAACTAAACGTTAAAAGCCTATATCAGTTTCATTTATGTTTACGAGGAACAGCAAAAGGATTTTCAAGGAGGCTGCCATGATGTCCTTATTGGACATCAGATGGCAGTACTTTCCTTTAAGACAAACTAGGTCCCATAAATGGTGTTTTGGTAAAATCCCATGTTGATGTGACCATCCATTCCGGAGGACTACTCATAATACTATGATCATCTAGGACCAAATAGACTCTGAGATAAATGTGTCCTCAAAGTTTCATGGCAATCCCCTAAGTAGTTTAGAAAGAGTAACAATAACAAAAATATGCTAACTGCTAGAAGGTGGATGGCAGATCGTACGATAAGCTCTTCTGACCTATGAGTAATAGAGCTTAAAAACTGGTTCATGACTACGGATAATTGCTACAGGCATGAGTAGGTTTCAAAAGGCATCTAAAAAGAGTGATTTTAATAAATTGACTCATTAAAACTAAATAGTTTACCTGGTCCAAACTAGAATATGACCATAAATTGCATAATTCACCTTCAAGACTTCTTCCCTAAGCTGTATGAGGCAAAGGTCAAAGCCGGTGTCTTCGTTGGACCACAGATAAAGAAGATCCTGGAGTGCAATGAATTCCCCAAGAAGCTCACTAGTAAGGAGAAAGCGGCTTGGAACAGCTTTGTCGCAGTGGTTCGGGGCTTCCTGGGCAATCACAAGGCCGAGAACTACGTGGAGCTGGTTGAAATTCTGGTGATAAACTATGGCACAATGGGCTGCAATATGTCCCTGAAAATCCATATCCTTGATGCCCATCTTGATAAATTCAAGGAGAACATGGAAGCGTACTCAGAGGAGCAAGGCGAGCGCTTCCTCCAGGATACACTAGACCTTGAAAGCCGCTACCAAGGAAATTATAACGAGAACATGATGGGAGACTACATTTGGGGGCCAATTTTCAAAGTGACTTACAGCATAATGGGAAATCTTAAAAAGCTACTCACTTCTAACTCTTTTGTGGTCATTTTTGTATTACTTTAGTATAAAAACATGCAGGATGGAATCCGTATGGACTACGTTTGAGTGATGATGATTGCGCATACTGAGAAGATGCTTTTGCATTGACGGGCTAAAGAGCTAAGGTAAAACAGTAGCATGCTAGTGTCAGACTATGCTTGTCATCAAATCCTCTAAAGATGAATGAGTCAGAAAGAACTATAAAGTGACAAGAGCATGAACTAATGAGCTTTACAGGTACATATATGCAATGGATTGATAAGTTCTTTTGATCGTTGATGCAATCCACCTAGACAAGGTGGAAGATGATATATCAGCATAACCTTCAATTTGAAGGAAAATACGTTTCTTACCCTTCATTCTCCCTTAAGAGGCTGCCAGGTAATAATGGAGAACCCTAACTGGATATAAAAGTCTATCTCAGTCATCTCCACTACAGATAGAGTTGAGAATAAGGATCTCAATTAGGAGTGAAGCAACCAAAATATGCTGTTATTTGTTACTTAAACTCTCGTTGGTAAAGGAGATAAACTGATTCATAATTCCCATTGAACCTGATACACACCTGCTCTATGGGTTGAGCATGGAGAGCTTGCTCATTCATCTCGCAGATGTTACGTCGAGCAAAGCAAACATCTTGAGGGAAGGATACTCGAATGAATCTTCGCCCAAAGGTTCATGTGGGGGGTATTGAGAGACCACATTGCACATGAAAGATTTAATTTAGATGGAGAGCAAGACACTGGTTTCTGCAATTCAAACTACCTGATCAGGTCTGCTCAGCGACAATCCGTCCTGATGGCAGGGCCTTTTATATATTTAGGTATTTCGGAATGGGCTGCTCGATAGTCCTTATTAGTTAAAACTGAGCATTGCTTCCTTTTTTAATGGAAGAGAAGAAAATCGGCCATTACGATAACAGAGGGATAGTTAGGATTGACGTGTCTTCTACTCACAAAAGATTCTATATTTTGGTATCATTATTAAAGGTTGATCATCTCCTTGACTGAATTATGCACTGGGCAACTCAAAAACCTTTGTTTTCAGATAGATAGTTTGTCGTTAGCCAAACACGAAAGTGGAGAATCTATGGGTCGCTGTGTAGGAGAATACTCTTGTACAGTTAAAGAACGTCCCTCCCCTCAGGAAAGGCCCTGATATGGTCCAGCAGCACATCGAGAAGTTTGCTGAATCATGATTGAAGGGACAACAGAGGATCATTCAAAATGAGAAGAGCAGTGAAATATCTGTGTGAAGCAGCTGTAGGGTGATACTGAAGGTAGGGAAGGTAAAGGCGAACAGACGATCTCAGCTCAGGCTGAGGATGTCCACTGCCCTCTGGTCAGAGACTTGGGAAACATGCAGGGGAGCTTTTGGTAGTGTGCTGGTAAACATGTCCAGAAAAGGTGATTATCAAAGATGGAATAGGGCATCTGTTATGTATTGGTGGAGAGACAAGTCTGCAATAAATCACTTCCCTTTACTTGACAGACTGTCTCTCAATATTTTCTTTCTGCAGGGAATGTGGCATACTAGAATAAATATTCCTTCTGAAACTGTCCAGCAAATGAGGTTCCAAATCTCACGCAAAGAGAAGGTACATACGTGCGTGCCTGTCTCCTGAGGTGTGCCATCAAAGACATGTTGTTGGAGGAGACCATCACGCAGCGACCTCTAAATTGCTGGATGCACCCCATTAAGGCCAAATTATTGCTTTCATTTCCAAATTGTTGATATGGAGGGTAGATTCTTCTTGAGATGACAAACACAGACGAATCAGACCCTCCGGGTCTAGATGAGCGCTCCACCCTGTATCAGGTCCATCTGTGAACAGGTACGAATTTGGTTATTGGGTCCAAGGAGACGCCGTTTCAAGAAATCGGATCACTGTGTGGTTTCCAAGCTGCTGAAACTATAAACCCTATTGGATACAACTGAAGCCTGCATAGGGAAACAAGTCTGATACAGTGTTTGAGCTGACAACTCGTTAAATCACAGAGTCCCAAACTGGGACAGGATCTCGTTTGTTCTGTCCAGAGAAGCCCAGACTAAACCTGTGTCTGTTAGGAAATTCACCTCCACGTAGACGAATTTTGAGATGGATCTAGCTCTGATTTCTCTAAGTTTGGAAGAAGACCGAGCCTGATCACTATGGACCAACAGAGAAACAGCTGTAGTCTAATGCCCCTATACTGCCATAACGGATCAACTAATTGTAACTATTGGAAAACTGGGATACCCAAAGATTTCCAATTGGCTGTCACTACTCTCATGACGGTGATAAAATCTCTGGGTATGGAGGACAGGCCTAAAGTCAGAGCTTGGATTTAGAATATATTTCCATCCATACATCTGTGTGGAGGAACGATACGGATGTGAAAGTAAGCATCCTAAAGAACAATGCAGAAAGCCTAATTTCTTAGCCTTATGACATCTTTAATACTTATTACAGCAGACATTTATTTAATGGAGAAAGCATTGATAAACTGATGAGACTCTCTTTATTGGGAACCAAGAAAATTGAGGAAGAGAAAGCCGGAGATTTGTCTTTTAAGACTCCCTCCACTGCACCATTCCGGAGAAGATAATGGACCTATTCATTTAACTTGGCCAGATTTAACTTGTGGAAGTAAATGGGGTACCTTACTATATTTGGGGATCTAATACCCAAAGCAGGTAGACTTCTCTTATGATAGAAAGGATCCAACTATCAGCTAGCATAGCTGATCAAACCTGTAAAAAGATATTTATCAGGCACTAACAGAAACCAAAGGAGGTAGTATGGCCTTCAGGAGAGGGAGCGAACCCATGAAGCTGTTTACCTTTGTTCTTACGAAAGGGTCAAGGCCCTGCAAACTTCTCTTCCCTGGCTCTTTGCAGTGTGGTCGTTTTGAGCCCGACTGC
Organism: Sinohyriopsis cumingii; assembly: GCA_028554795.2. Classification (NCBI taxonomy): domain Eukaryota; kingdom Metazoa; phylum Mollusca; class Bivalvia; order Unionida; family Unionidae; genus Sinohyriopsis; species Sinohyriopsis cumingii. Next base: position 80,190,536 of record CM068833.1, on the reverse strand, counting down.
CATTGGAGAGTTATAAAATGGGGATGCAAGGTTTTAAAAACATCTAGCTGGTGGGCTCTTAGGAAGGTCGGGATGATGATGTTAGACTTTTGTTTTCATGATTACAGTGTTTTCACTGGAAGACGAGGTCAGGTCCATATAGAAATGCTCACTTTAGCTGTTCCCGCATCCACCGTAGAAATGTTAGAAAGCCAGGAAGGAGTATAAACATTATAGCTTTAAGCAACCCGTAACGTAGAGGGAGAGGCAGGCCATATGCTACATTGTCTAGCATGGCTTGGCATCTGCTAAATCTTTGAGAAAACTCCATGATCATCACTGAGCGAAGAAAGAACAAGAAACATGGTCAAACGTTTGAAAGACATAGATTCTTTAATCAAGAAAGTATTTTGGAGTCATGGTAACCTGACGGGTTGTGACAGAGATCGCTAGGTGGGAGGTGGTAAACCTCATTCACCGCCTGATCAAACGATTGGGATTCATCCTCCTCTGCCTCTTTAACCGATTAAGGGTAGGTGACCCAAAAGGAGGGGTACCATGATGGCCTGCTCTTAGTTAAGCCCAATGTATTCAACAAGAACAGAAAAGCCTACCTGGAAGGATTACTTAATCCAGTATCTATGCACCGGGGCGATTTGTTTGGAAAAAACACTCTTGGCATGGAAATAATTAACTGTTTAGAGAAAAAAATCTCTATTTATGGTTTAGTGCAAGGGCCAAGAGCATCCATGTAGAGGTTGGCCACACATTGCACAGTGATTAAAAAGATTAATATGGATGTGTGGATGCTGATCAGATCCTATAGCCCTGTAAACCGATTCCCAGTCCCTTGTCTGGGATTGAAAGGTTGTCTGGAGAGTTTGGTAATCGGGCAAGGACTATGCAGGCATTTGAGATTTGTACTAGGAACAGTCCTCAGATCTGATATACTTATTCAGGGGACTAGATGTTGTCACTAAACCAATGGGCCTTTGGGAATGAAAAAGTTCTGCTCCATCAGTATGAAGGGTTGCAAGTTGTGGGTCAGTAAAGGGTGACTTAATCGTTATGTAAACAATGTTGAACCTTACGACATGGTGACCGAAAAATATCAGACACATCTTCATGCATCCCCATTGTATTGGTCCCTCATGCAATGGTTGATGCTTGATTTTGGAGGATTCTAGTTCTCCCTAATTGGAGGACAGAATTTCTGGTCTAAGGACAGATATTTTCCTCCCAGAAAAGTACTAGCTATGCATGAACAACAGATAAAATATTACTTATGTTAAAATCATCAGCTCCCGAGAATATAATCATTGCATACCCCTTATAAGCATATGTTATTGTGTGAATGTAAGTCAGAACATTTGTGGTATCTCTAGCTGAAGCATTCTTTGTGCATCTGGGATTACCATAATTATCCACTGCATGCACTCAATTCATCTAATTCCTCTGCTTAATCACATGTACAGCACAGATTTAAACAAAGGTGTGTAATCTATCACATTATATAAAGTACGGCAATTAATATTGACCGGTAGTTAGTTGGAACACAAATGAACTGATGCAAACTGTAAAGTGAAGACACTTCACCTACTACGCTGGCTAGCTAACTGTGAAATTAGAGGAACAGGTGTATATATCTAGTGCCAATACATTGCCTCTACGCAGTTAAGACTCTCAAACCATCACAAGAACAATACAAATGGGTTCCCTATGGGTCTGGGATAAAATGACCTCAATCTTAGAGTTGACTAACCTCTTGAGACGCAACAGAACCCATCGCCTTGTGGGTTTGGCTTGGTACAGCCAAAGGCTAAGAGAACTTGCAGTGACAGAACAACTGGAGTAGAGTCAAACTAGGCAGATGATAAGCAGTTCAAACACCTTTCATTAACTAATGCAAACAAGCTGACTCCAGATATTATATCTACCTCTCTTTCCTCTGAACTCACCATCTGAGGTTGACGGTTCGACTCGGGTGATGGGTACAGATGAATCTCAATACTCATCCTTACTCTCACCAGCAAGGGCAGAGCAAATTCGGGAGCAGTTCAACAGTTATCGCAAAAGCTAATGTATACGCATAGTACGCATAAATCATATCAGAAATGTGTAAGATCACAAAAATAAAAACTGTACCAAACACAGTAAATAATAAAAATAGGTAACAGTGAACTTCTTTTCTTGTATGAGTTTGGAACTACCTGAGATCATTATCAGTTTTACAATTCTTGAAGCACGTTATCGATCAATGCCATCTCACCTCCATACCGGAAGGCTCAATTCTCAGGCAAGGTCAATATATATATATATATATATATATATATATATATATATATATATATATATATATATATATATATATATATATATATATATATATATATATATATATATATATATATATATATATATATATATATATATATATATATATATGTGTGTGTGTGTGTGTGTGTGTGAGAGAGAGAGAGAGAGAGAGAGAGAGAGAGAAAGCTGCCAGAAACGTGTTGTGTCGGTGATTCTTACAAAGGTTTTTCTGAATTTTTCCACAACTTGTATTATTTGCCATGTATAACCCGTTTTGCACTGAGAAATGTTGTTAAACTCTGGAATAAATGAACTTGAGAACTAAACATCAAACACACTGTACAAGAGTATAAGAAATAGTTTGGTGAAATAAAGTATATGTGTGTTAATTTCTTTCATAAAGTGTTTGTTATAAAAAGAGGTAGCAGTCAAATATATTGTTAGATACATACTGTTTAGAAATTGATGCAAAGTATCAATGGTCCTGAACACTTACACTACCTTGATCTGAATTCAAATAATCAATATTCAGTGCTGCAAGCAAGAGATTTAGCTAGGTCAACATCATACACAAATTATAATCTCACACTGACCTTACGTAAAGAAAGTCAAGAAAGTCATGTCCTGGCCTTTAAATATCTGATCACAAAGAAAAACGTTAAACCAACCAGAATCAAGTGCCAACAAAGATTTATTTATTTACCATTTTGCAGTTCTTGCGAAAGTTTTTGTCCAATCACCGCAGACAATTTGGACCCAGTATTTTTTGAGGTTAGGAACTATATTCGCCTTTGTCCAGTCACTACAATCCTTAAGAAACAAAGCAAAAAACTAACAAGGACGTGAATTATATATTTAAGACTATCGTGGTAATTACCTTGTAAGAGTATAGGTATCTTGAACGTAATTTCCTTATATTTAAAATAATATTTATAAATGTATCATGAATTCAAGTAGCAGATCTATCATTCCATTTATGATTCTAGTTTTGAAATATTCACCTGGATTGTTGAAATATTTAACCTCTCTGAACAGACCATCTCATTGCTAAAACTGATTATATTCACAGCTATCTTACAAGTACATCTATAGTCTTCAAATGACACGTGGTCATCTATTAAGTACACTTATCATGTTAGTTGTCTATTTAATTCCTCTTCCTAATTTCTTAAAGAAAGAGAAAGGCAATCATATGATGTAAAAGGCTAATCGCTATACATTGTCCAAGTTTTTATCGTTAAATTAAAACTATGAGAAACATCTGATGTATGCAATTTCAGAATATTTAATCTCATGCTAAACAGAAATGTTTCCTTATTAATGGTTTCTTTTATGCGTATAGTTTTAGCAATAATGTGTTTATTCCATTCACATAAAAGACATAAGCTGTTAGAGCTGGGTTTGTGTCCTATTCACTATAATTTGTACAGCACTGAAGAAAAGAGCCACGATCTGGAGAACATGGGAACCTGAGAATCATAACTTTTAAACATGTTTGAAATCCAATTAATTCAAGACATCATCAACACAAGCAAAGCGTCCATTGATAATATATTAACTTGGATGACATTCTTGATCCCTCTGTCATAACTGGAGTATTATAGACAAAACGCATAAAATGTGTATAGCGCAAATGCTCACATCAAACCGCATTAAACTTAATTGGGTGGTTTTTGAACAATACTAATTCATGCAACACTTTATGCAAGGTATAAAGTTGATTGGGAAAGCACGTCTTTGTATATGCGCTGATGTATGAACCCGCTGAAGTCATACATGTTATATATGACCAATGAAGTCGTTCACGGATTATTAGTATTGAACCGATTGCGTGTTTTACTCGAAATATATGCTGCAATGCAACAGGTGGTTGTATATACATGCCATATCTTTACCTAGATGATTACTATTTCATCCATGAAAGGAGAATCCAGTGTGACTGTTTTTTCTGTACCTGTGACAGCAGGGGAGCCATGCGCCCACTTGAGATCGCACTAGTGCCAATGTATTACAGCTGGTTAATATTTGATGCCATTGGATTGGTGGTCTGCCCGCAGAAAACATTTGTGTCTTCAGTAGATGATGGTGAGAATTGGCATAGTATTGCACATCAGTCTGGCGCGTGCAAAATATAATGGATAAATGAAGAAATTCGACGAAGAATTTCCATGTTGACTGGCAAAGACTAAAATTTTCATAGTGCCTAGCATCCCACAATCAGTTATGTGATTGTTAAGGAATCGCAAAGGTATTGACACTGCACGATCATAACAAATCAGATCTAGTTTGCTCTGGTAACATTCTAGATGATGAAAGATTTTTGCTTCTGGGATATTATATCGCGCCTGACAATGTGAGACTGACCTCAACAACCCATGTTAATTTAACTTACGACGCCATCAGTTATGAAAACATTTTTGAAAGGACAAGCGTAGTTGTTCAGGGTTACATGCTGTTTTGGATTTTCTCCAGCACTGGAACCAAATGGTTTGGTATCGCTTACGCTTCAACACTTTTGTATCTGCCGTGCCATATTGCTCGACTGACCCATTCGTTTGCTCCTGTAAGTCAGGACTGGTACGTTGTAGATCTGCACGAATCCTCATTAACGATACAACTCTACATTTGCAACCGTCCCGACATTTAATAATAACAATGAAAGTGCTGCGTGTGCGTGTAAAACCCATTGGCGCAGTTAACCCGAGAAAAACAGAGTATATGATCTACTACGGAATTGGGCTCGGTAGGATTGTTCGTAGAATATTTAAGAGCGCATCAAAAGCACTCACGCCTTATCATTGCGCAGGAAAGATTTTCAGACAGACAGACATATATACATATATACATACTTTAAACATGCATCCTACAGCTATAATGAGCACCATGTCCGTATAACACAGCATGTGAGGTAGCACATGAGTTTCATTATATAATAAATTATATTTCTGGTTGCGCCATGGTTTGCTTTCCTTCTTTTTAATTATTGACTTCTTCGCTCGGCAAAGCTAAATATGAGAAAAGTTTGATCAAAGTAAAGAATATTAGGTACCAGGTTGTATTAGTAAGTCCTCATTTGCGTCCCATTTTGTCTAATTATCTAGTCTTAGGTTGACTAAAACGTCAACCACCATTCCCAACTTAATCGATCAACCACCGTCATTGCTGTAGTTGTAGTCCTTCTCAGCATCATCCGGTTCGGATAGATTGGATTCTTGACTGCTATCTCAAAGAACTTCAATCCTATAAAGTTCATATTATGTGCTAATTTGTTTTCAGTTGGGAAGGATAATTATGTTGCAGTATTTATTTTCTGTATTAATATTGACAAAACAAAGATGAACATCACGATAAACCGAGGCAGTTGGGGAAGCCAACAATAGCCTCTTTAATGCACCAGATCTTATTGCTTTTTTACTAATGTTTGTTACCAATGATACAGACAATGATAGTCAGTATTGGAAAATTTCAGAGTCCTCGGGTTCAATTATGTTAATAATCAAACATTTTTGACAAGGAAAATGTGAAGAGATATGAACTCCATCATGGTCCAAAATTGTCTGCATTTCTTTAATAGTAAGAAAATTTCTCATGACCAAATTTCAAAACGGAATGTGAATAAGAGTTTTAGCTTATTGATCTACTGATAAACAGCACCAAAGCTTATAATTAAAATAATTTGGTGTGATAGAACGTTGACCAGCTAATTCGAAATGAGATCTGTTATCAAACAGATATATATATATATATATATATATATATATATATATATATATATATATATATATATATATATATATATATATATATATATATATATATATATATATATATATATATATATATATATATATATTAGAGAGAGAGAGAGAGACTGCCTTGCTGTCAGCGTTCCAATCAGACAATTCCATATATTGCATTAAAATACTGTATAAATCAGCTTGTTTATAATACTTGTGAAACTATGGAACGAAAACTCAACAAACAACTTCACTTAACAATGTTATTCTCGCTATTAGAAAGTGGCATTATATTTTGCATAATTTCTTATGTTGTTATATCTATCTCCTTTTACCTAGATGTTTACATTTTTCATTAGAAGGATTTAGCTTCCTAAATGTATGTACATTTAAGTTTTCCATTTATAATTTATTTGGCGTTATGTAGCCACTATTATGCCAGGGTGCCATACAACACTACTACAGTGAACGATACAAAACAAAACTTTATTGGAAACAATAATTCTCAAGGTCATACGTATATGGCATGAGTAGAGTACAATCGAACCTATGTTGTATAAAAATACATCATGATGCAATGTAAATATAAAAATGAATGGACAATACAGACAATAAGAGAGACTGAGAGACCATCGACTATCTACACTTCAGTCTTGGTGATCTTTGTCCTCAGTTTCATCACCTAGCTATATGTTCCTAGTTATAGATTTCACATGGCAATTAGCTTGTCGTAAATCTTGCCTAGATATGCAGATTGATATCTTATTTTGCAATAAGTCATCGTTTTCATATGTAACATAATTAGGTTGATATTTGCTATTATATGCCACAGCCCGTCCTTCCATAGTACAATATCTTGCTTTAAACGGTGCCTTTATACCTTTATATCTAATTCATCAAAGTCATGTGTGAGGATTTTGTTATCGCAATCGAAGATAAAAAGAAAGTCTTTAAGGCTATCTCTGAAACAATGCCATCTTTCAAAGTAATGTAGATTCATTTGCATTTAAATTGAAATTTGCTCTTAAATATTTCTAATCCAAGTCTATCGTTTGCTCACCATTGTCGCCAATGATGTTTAGAATATCTTCAATGTTCACGGGTGTAACTGCGGATGTACATATCTCTGTTTTAGAACATTGTTGCTGGAAGACTGTTCGTTACCGTGATTGTTGCAAAATTTATATTAAAGTCGTACATATCAGCAGGTAATTAAAGCGTATGTTTTCTGTAAAGATAAAGGATCCATGAAACTAGTTTTACAATCACAACCTCAGACTTACGAAAATAGCTAAACCTTTCATATCCGGGCTTGTGGGGTTAGAAAGTTAAATTAGTGACGAGGTAGATTTACAGCTCTGAGCCCCCAGTCAGCAATGCCGACGGTTAAATTATAGAGAACATGAAGATGAAATTCAATTAATAACAATTTAATAAATTCGATAATTTAAAACGATAAACTCTCAATCACCCGTCTTTCCCTCGACCAAGTGACAGCCTAATTCATCCCGTGATTTACAGTGTGAGTTCGATTTCCCCCTGTCCTTGCGTCTACTCATCTCTTTCTTTCCAGCTAATTCCTTCTTTCTTTCCGTTCCTCCAACACCTCCTTCGACTCCATTTCCCTCTCGACTATCTCCTCCTCCAATTTCGCTCCCAATTCCTCTTTCTCCCTTCTCTCCCCTTTTCCTCCTAGACTTCAACTTCTCCTGACTTCTCTCCCTTCTTCTCCTTTCCTCCGTCTCTCTATCTGAGACTACGGGACCAAACTGTAACTGGTCTGTCCCTCAAAGCTTCCTTATTTGAAGCTGTCTGTACTTAGAATTTCCTGTTCTAAGATATTCCCGCCAATAACGAATGGCTGTTCGGAATTACGCTATCCTCCTCTGAATTTCAGAAATTTATATTTTTGAAACAAATCTACAAACTTTAAAGTTAGCAATTAGGTTATTGAAAACAAAATATTATTTAGACATTTTAATTTTTCACAAGAAACCTTTAATAATCAAACGTTTGACATAAACTCTACTACATGGAACAAACAGGATCACGTGTATTTACTATTTCAGAAGCTAGTCTCTTAAAAACCTAACATATTCATTTTGATCTTTAATTTATTGTATAACTATTTTCTAATATTGTAAGTCCGTAATGTGACATATATTTGTCTTGAATTTTTCCTTGTCTTTTTCTAATTCCTAAAACAACAGCACCAACAAAACCCATTTGATCTTATATATATATATATATATATATATATATATATATATATATATATATATATATATATATATATATATATATATATATATATATATATATATATATATATATATATACAGCAAACCCTTCTCCATTATATCAGCTTTCTTTAGTATGAAATGGCTCTGGTAATTTGGTATTCTTAAGTAGTGATGACAGTACAATTCTAGTCAACTGAAACTGATTCATACGACACCTTGAACTCCATTCACTGATATTCTGTTTTTTTCTGTTGATCTTGACATTTTGAAAACTAACCTCCATATTTTAATGACGAGAAAATATGAACAGTTTAACGTTTTCCGTGCTACAACAGAGGGCTTTTTAATTTCTTTATATTTTTTCTTATGTACATAATTTATGTGCTGTGGTTTCTGGACCTACTTGATAATATATCATTACTGTTTTGTTTCATGCAAAGGTATCGCATTTAATCGTGACTGAATAAATGAAATGTGACATCAGCTTGGGTCAGAAAAATGTAATTATCTTAATATTAATGAGCAATCAATCAAAATGTGTACTTTTAAATAATATGGAACAGGAACAGGGCTTCGCCAGAATAGAGATCCGGGAAATGGATTTTTTATTCATCTTGCACAAAAATATGAAACATTAAATAATGCTATTGTAAGATTATCATCGGAAAATCCAATTTATCCAGGCACTTTTATAGGATACGCCGTCACCATATACCAAGAATCGGAAAGAACATTTACAAGATCACAAACCTTTAATTAGTTTGATTAAAGTTACATCATTTCTTTATCCGACACAGTCAAATCGCAGTATATTAAAGTCTGAACATAGATTTTTGGCTTGAAATAGGAATTTATATCACTTTTGGCAAGTATTTTGACGTGAAATGTATGACGAATGTAAAAACTAGGGTATCTAAGATATTTTAAAGGAATCCTCTTTATACAACAAGTTTGATAACGTTTTAATAATGTTACGCACGTTTTATCGTTTGGTTTATATTCATTGTAGAGAATTTAAATGTATTTTCCGTTCTATGTTTTGTCTCCCTGTACTAAACGTGTACATGCATTTGGATGGATTTATCTTTCTTGGGCTTTTGTGCAAATAATATTTTACATTTTCTGAACATCTGTCTTTCGTTGGCACAATATAGGCACTACTGTGCCGAGGTAAAGTGATACAAGATATGTTAGCGTGAGTTATAGCAAAGTCAGAATCATAAGGTTTGAGAAAGAAAGAACAAAATTTTCATGGAAATAATTATATTTTACAGCATCAGATTTTCATGTATGTAAAATATCGATGAATGTTTTTGTTCCATCTAAAAGAGGATAGATCAATTATGGTATCATGATGAAGATTTTTGTATACGAGATGAGTGAATACTTTGACACAGAAATATTTGTATTGAGCAATATGTATTTTATTCACGTCCGTTCATCGTTAACCTTTATTTACAAAACATACCCTTGTATTAAGGTGAATCAGAGACTGGAATACCATTTTCTATATTGTATGCCTTTCCTTCCACCAAAGCATTAATGTTTCTTTGTTATATATGTTCTAAACTAAAATAGTGAACTCTAGGTTACAGATTGTAACACACTGCGAAATAATCTAAACTAAAATAGTAAACTCTGTGATACAGATTGTAACACACTGCGAAATATTCTAAACTAAAATAGTGAACTCTATGATACAGATTGTAACACACTGCGAAATATTCGGACCTGATGATCCTACTGATGTAGTAATACTTTATATTAGCAGTCGCAGTAGTGAAACAAATTATTACACACGGATGTGGTGATAACTGTGTATGAGTGGTAGAGATAACTGTGCAAGTATGGCGAAGGGGTGCAAGATATGAGTATTAAACCATAACAAATGAAGATTTTCAAAGGCAAGGCTTCAGTCGAATTCTGATGTACATGAGCAAAATTAGAATGATTAACTTCAAATGAAAGAATATGTACTGTTCCTTCAAAACGAGTGATTCAGCAGTTGATACTTCAAGGCCATTCACCTTTTCTCATTTTTCATGAAGAATGACTGCTTCACTTCCGGTGTATTGCTGAAATGTTGAGAAAGTTGTGGTTTTTCAATTCAAAGAGAACTTCTTGCAATGACAAATATTTTCTTGGCTAAATAATATTTTGTTCAGATTAAAACATCGAAATACAATATCCCATTTAATTGGCTAAATAAGCTATTTATCAAGATGATGCTAAAGACAACAAAACAGTCATTGTATCATCAAACGGTATATGAAGTCTTTCCATGGTGTCGACTAATCAGATAAGAGGTGACAATAGTCACTCCATTTTAGGGGAAGGGGTCTTATAAGCAAATAATATATTGTTCACATTTCACTATGAGTGTGATTAAATACTAGGATCATTATCAATTTAAGTAAAGATATTTATTTGGGTCTATGTCTGTGTCTCGGACATTTTAATTCCCCCATACAATACACAGCTACCTGATATTTACCACATCTTTTATTACCATTTAAAAATCATTTTGTCTTCTGTGAACATAGAATGTTTGAAAATGGAAACTTCCCCCTAATTATAGTGTTTACAAAAAGTGCTAACAATGCCCTATGTCAAGTAGAGGGCTTTTTAATCTTGCTTACTTGAAAAAAGTATTCATTCTTGATCCAAGATATTAACGCAGAATCTTGTTGTGTTCTGTTTTAATTTGGATTTAACTCTTTATTCAAACTTGTTATTCGGTGGAAATACAAAATGATCTTCAATAATATTTTTCGCAGATGCATTGACAGGGAATTAAAGTTAATTCAAAGAAGGACATCTTGGATTATGTAACTCTGAGCCATCAAAGACACACACTTCAGGCCGCTGGTACATTAGTACATTCAAAACTATCACATCAACACCTTCAGCGCTGGATCACCAATGGAATTTCATTAGCATTTTATTCACTGGGCCCGTGATAGAACGTTTCAGACTGTTTGAGATTTAATCTGGAAAACTGAAAGTTCTTTATAAATTTTCATTTTGTTTTCTAGGGAAATAAATAATTTGTTTAATTTACTACACTTGGTGGTCTCGCTCTTTTCTATTACTTAAAAGATTGCAAAATCGTAATAGAAAGTTGAGGGATCCTCTACGGGATACGAACGTTTCTAAAAACAAATGCTGAACTTTTTTAAAAATTTAAATTCATTTCGTATGGAATTGTTTAAGTCCTATGTATTATTTCAGGAAGTCTAAGGTGAAACCAAGAAGCTTTCATAATGTTATCTAAAGTTGTTAGTTTTATTTAACTCCACCCAGAAAAGGTTTGATTCCTTGAAATAGTATGAACTACTCCAGTATACCAGACAGTACGGTCTGTCTAACGCGAATGCTTTTGTACCGAACAAAGAAAGGTTAATTATTTTGGTCTAATGTTTGGTAGAAAATAATTTTTTGGGATAAACGTATTTTGGTTTTGATTAGTACGTCAACATCTGCCTTGGACTTGAAAGTTATGTAATTGAAATTAAACATCAAAAGGTAAATAAAGTTAAGAAGACTTAGGTTTCAGAAAGAAGAGAGAAACAAATGCAAATGTAAATGGGGAAAGAGAGAGAGAGAGACAAATCCAGTTGCAAAACGAAGAAATAGAAATGCAGTTAAAGAACAAAAGAGACAAACAAATACAACTGGTGAAGGAGGAGAGAGAGAGACAAATGCAGTCACAGAAAGACAAAAGAGAAATGCAGTTGCTGAAAGTGGAAAGAGAGATACAAATCCAATTGCAGAAAGAGAAAATAGAAAATGAACAGATGGGATAATGCAAACGCAAATAGAAAAAGAAGAGAGAGAAATACAGATGAAGACAGCAAAGGAAGAAAGGGAATTTCATTTTATATTTAAAACATTAGAGCTGGAAAATAGAGTGCACTCCCTCACCTGACACAACGATTCGGTTTTTGATGTAATCCGAAATATTAGGTTAGTAATTCCTTTTAAAGGAGAAATAGTAGATAAATAGTTTTCTCATTTTGTCAATATTACTGAGAATTCTAAATGGCCAAGAGAGCATTGGGCTCTGTTATTACAAAGTGTACATATTGGCAAAGCTCATGAAGTCTACACTTCTCTGTCCATACTGTAAATTACTGATTACGACGTGGTTAAGAAACGTTATCTTTAAAGTTTACGACTTGGTACCAGGGGCATATCGACAAAAATGTGGTAAATATAAGAAAGAAATTGGACAGACACATTTCGAAAAAGAGCAATTATTTGATAGATGGTGCTCAGATAAGGAAGTTGGTCAAGACTACGAAAACATAACCGCTCATATAAAGAATTCAAAAATTTCATCCATAATGATGTCAAGATCTACCTTGATGAGCAAAAAAAAGATCGAAACTTTAGAAAAAGCTGTTCATACAGCTGATGATTATTCATTAACTCACAATGTCTTCCACTCGGCAGTTTTTGTTTGGTAAAAAGCTATATCAGTCTCATACGAGCACTTCTAAATCTCAAAATGGCACATCTTTCACAATCCAGTTTCTAACCATACTACTCAGAAATCCCAGTCTCTGCCTACGAGCAAATATGACAAGAAGAAAGGGCACGTTATTCATGATTGCTAAAGATTAAAAGAAATTCAAATGAATCAAGACAGATATCCTCCAAATGCTCTTATTTGCAATAGGTCCAAGTCTTGTATTAAAACCAATGCATTTGTTGGGTTGGGTCAAACAAACACCAGCCTAATTTTATTATGAAGAAATATGAACCATTCATGTCTAAAGGTTATAAATCCTTTATTAGTGAATCTGCCTATCCTATCCCTATTAACATTTTAAGGAACGCATGAGCTTCTCAGTTTCCACATGTTCCAGCACGAAGAAATAAAATATGTCATGACGTTGAAATTGCAGATTCCGCACCTGTGAAACAATATCCGTAATGGATGAATAATAAATTCAGTATTTGCTGGAGAATTATTTTGATTGAACCAAGTAAAAGTGACTGGAGTTTGCATTTAGTGTCGTACTAACACCAGATAATTCTCTCATCATGTGTTTCGACGGTAGATAATTGAACAGTCTTGCCAAAATATATTAATTTCCGTTTCCAGAAATCGATGGTTGAACTGATACAATTGGAAATGCGAAACATGTCACCAAATTTTATTTTTTGAAAGAATAATACTATTGATATTTCAGGACAATATATTCTAACTTCAGATGCATTTTCACATGTATAACATTATATTCCTTCATGGACATTTGTTATGATTCAAAACGCTTGAACGTATGTAATTTTTAATGACATGTATATTTGGCTAATAGTTACAAGAAAGCTTTAATATATAGATCTTTATTTTTCATGCATATTTAACCAGTAAATATTAGCTTATTCTCCATGACTATAAGTAATGTATAGTTGCATTTTAGACTTGGCTTTGTCCAAAATCAAGTTCACAGTGTTGAGGAGGCAACAAAAAATAAATACTAAATAATTCAATCTGAGTGTCGGTTAAATATCAGCATCATTATCAATTGAAGTAAACTTAATCATTGCGGGTCTGAGTCTAGGATATTCTAATTCCCCTCATAAAAATGCATAACCTACCTGATATTGGCAGATCTTTTTTTTTCTAATTTTAGTAAAACATTTTATCTTCGAGAGCTTAGAATATTCTGGAATGGAAATTTCCATTAAATCATAGTATTTCCAGAAAATGGAAATTGTTACCCACGTCAGATAGAAGGCTTAATAACCTTCTTTACTTAATAAACATTATTCATTCTTGTTGTAAGATCGTGGCGCAGGAGTTTTTATTATGTTTAGATTTTATTGACACTTATTTCTTTATTCAAATCATTATTATTGACTGGAAATACATAGTACTGTACAATACAAGATCTTGGACAGAGACATAAAACGGGGAATTATAGTAAATTCAAAGACATACATATTGCATGTCATTACTGTGATTCATCAAATGACTGTTGGCACATCATCACGCGTCAGACCACTGGTACATTTAGAACATTCAAGAATACATGCACATCAACCCTTCAGTGTTGGATGTTACTTCTAATACCAACGGACTTTAATTAATTAAAACTTTATTCATGTGAACTTTTCTGACTGTTTGGAATTTAATTCCCATTATTGAACGTTCTTTTTAAATGTTCACATTGTGTTCTTGTGAAATCGATTCTTTCTTGAATATTTCAAAACTTGTTAATTGTTGCTCTTATCCATTGTTTAGTTTAAGAGATTTGTTATAATATACATACATACATACATACATACATACATACATACATACATACATACTTCCTTTAAATTGCATTGTACGGCTATAATAACTTCACTAAAAGATATCTATAACCGAGCAGATGATATAACAAAAGTATGGTCGGGATTTGTATCATATCATAAATTATATTTCTGATTGCGCCATGGTTTGATTTTCTTGATTTTAATAATTAACTTCTTCGTTCGGCAAGACTAAATTTGAGAAAAGAATTATAAAAAATATGGAATGGTTAGGTACACGGGATTGGTTTTATTCGTAAGAGTTATCTGTTTTCTTCATTTCCGTCCTATTCGTCAAATTTATATCATGCTCGGCTGGCTCAAAAATCAACCAAAATCTCAAACCAAATTGAGCAACCATCGTCATTACTGTATTTATTGTCTTTCTCAGCATCGTCCGGTTTTGATAGATTGACTTGTTAACTGGTATCTCAAGGCTATTAACATGTATATCGTTCTTATACATAAATTATTAATGCCCGTTGCATGGTAAGATGATGATAACTTTCATTACAGCCATATTGTTATGTTAGGCCGGAAATTGCTGGATTTTCCGAAGGAAATAATCTTATTAAATCACTGGAGTGAAATAATTACATATTTTTGCACTGCCATTCCATTGATAATGATAACATCATTGAGAAAATGTAAATTCTTTGTAGACGCTTCGCGATGTTGAGCTGTAAGAATCGCTGCTTCCTGTTGAAGAAGTAATGGCATTAAAACCTGCAAAGTGCATGTTATATGCTAATTTGCTTTAAATTGGGAAAGCCAATTCTGTTACAGTTTATATATGACGATGATGATTGACAAAACACAGCACAAAGTGCACGGATCCAATAAGACATATGTGGCTTTAAGTTTTTATATAAATTGCTAGCCAAGATGTATGATGATGCATGGAACGAACAATTCTCAGACATGTTTGATTATACTCACGTGATTCGGTGTTATAGTAATCATCAATGCAACAGCCGCAACTCATTCCGTGGCGTAGATACCATCCAAGCCAGGAGGGGGAGCGAAATTACAATCAAACGGAGGGAGTTTTGAGAGCACCAGATTTTGCTGCTTTTTGAGTAATGTTTGTCGTGTTGTGAATTATACAGACAATGACAGCAATATATGCCAAAATGTAAAAGTATTCGGATTCACGTATGTCACCTATGCCAATTTTGATGACAAGGGGTATGTGGAGGGACATGGACTCCATCGTGGTCCCAAGTTCAACATTTTCTAGGTTTCATTAATAAGAAACTCTCTCATGACCCAATTTGAAAATGGAAACATCACATAGCATTATAGTTCAGTGATCTATTCACCCAAAATAGGTAAAGCCACATCTTACCATTAACATAAATTAGTGTGATATATACATATAGAGAGGAGCATATAAGTGACAAGATAAAGCATATAAGTGACAAGATAAAGTATATTAGTGACAAGATAAAGCATATAAGTGACAAGATAAAGCCTATAAGTGACACGATAAAGCAGATAAGTGACACGATAAAGCATATAAGTGACAAGATAAAGCATACAAGTGACACGATAAAGCATATAAGTGACAGTACACATTAGTTTTTGTGCTCTTTGTCGTCAGTTTCGTCGAATCGTTATATATTTCTTGTTATAGATTTCACACGGCAAATTAGCTTCTCATAGATATTTCCTAGACGCAGCAGAATGATATCTTATTTTGAAATAAGTCGTGACTTTCATACGTAACATGATTACGTTAATATTTACTATTATATGCCACAGCCCGTCCGTCCGTAGTACAATATTTTGTCTATAAACTGTGCCTTTATACTTTTATATCTAATTGATAAAATTTATGTCAGGATTTTTTATCGCAATCGAATATAAAAAAGTATTTAAGGCTCACTCGGAAACAATGCCATCTTTCTGAACAATTTGGATTGGTTTGCATTTCAACATTTCATACACTTTTAAATGCGAATGTATTCTTGACATTAAAGATGTATTATCTTTTCATTGAAAGACGGTCATGTATTTTATAACCTTGTAACTCACATACTAATTTAGATGTTTATTATTGTATAGTATAGCTATATAATTTCATTAGGATCACATATAACATATTCTGTATTTCTATAACCTTTTACTCTGGAATATTATACGTAACTTGTTCAATGTCGCCGAGGATATTTAGAATATCTTCTTGGTTCAGTTGTGACAAGGCAGATGTAAATATATCAATTTCATAACATGTTTGTTGGAACATTTCTCATCAAGATTCTTTTTATCGTCATAGAGTGCAGTCCGCGTCAATCTGCATTATCTCTCAAAACCTACAGGGTTCGTGTAAACCCTCGATAATTCGAATTCCTTTTAGAATATATCATATTTGTTAAAACTAAAAAGTTACATTCCGAAAATATATAACACCTTCTCGAACGTTATAAACTTGTTCAAATATCAAGCTTCTGAGTTTGCGAACTTTTGTTTGTTTTTTAGCAAAGATCTATAAATCTAAATAATTCCAATTTAGAATATTAACAACACAGCTACACATTTAAAAGTTTTATATGTAGATATGTCACTAATAGTCTAACATTCTAAAACTAAACAAATTGTAAAAAGAAGCTAAATTTGACTTCTCAAGCGCTACATGGACCATGCATGATTAGGTTTATTTGCTTTCCACGACTTTAATAACTTCTTAACTAACATCTTCAGTCAGTCAGTCATACCTACATACCTACCTATCTACCTACCTACCTCTACCTACCTACCCACCTACCTACATAACTACATACATACATACATACATACATACATACATACATACATACTCATTTGACAATATTTTCCATCTATTATATTTTCTCTTTTTATCAATATTCTAATAAAATAGATACATTAAGGGACAAATAATACTGTAATAATTTACTGCATTAACCCCTTTATGATTTCTCTGCTTTGCAGATGTTTATGTTCTATAACTGCTACAATATACCCAACAACAAAATAAATGAGATCATACCGCCATCGCTGAACACATGCTTAATTTCATATATGGGTATATTTAAGCTTAATTTAAATTGTATTTGTGATTTGAGAATACATATCTAGTTTGAATCATTCAGCAGATGTTCGTATCTTTGCCATTTGTCGTGAAGCTTTTTCCGTGTACAATTGAATCTAGGCATAATATTTTTCTGATATGCAATATTACTTCCTTTCCTTTTTTCATTGGCAATATTTGTTGTTCCAATGCTTTATGTATAGATATATGATTTCATTTGCGACAAAAGGAGATCATCATTGTATCTATTTTATTTAGGTTTATTATGCCAATAATAAATTCTCTTTTTAACAACTTGGCAATTGTGCAGATGATTATACTTGCTTTTTATCACACCCAATCAAACTACCCTAGATCTTAACTCTAGTCCCTATCAATTCAATTATTTTGGCACCAACTGGCTCTATTTCCTTTCAATAATATATATACTTATATTGTTTTCCTCTTCTAAAATAATAATTTTGTCTTCCTGTTGAGCATGTTAGCTTTTCTTTTAAGAAATCATAATAAACAGATTTCCCTCTTATTTATAACAAAAACATTTCAAACAATGTTTGGTCATTAATGGAGAATCTTAAAGGCTGTAGCTGGTTTCAAGTTATAATTTGCTGTGGGAGTCATATATTTGTTCTGGCACTCTTGAACTGGGTCCTTAACAAGCGTTATGTATTCTAAATCTATGAAAATGGACCTTTGAATCTCCAAACGTTTCTAGATTTTCTTATCTTCAGAATGAAAGGGTTAGTTGGAGTAACGAATGGGTTGTTTTATAGCCCAGCATTATTTACTATTGCAAAATTCGTTTTTGAAACTAGGAAGAAATCTATGCCGTCTCGATGGAGCTTCACCCAAGAATATCGTTTTGAATTCATATATGTTTCACACCTGATATCAATTAAAGTATACCCAATATCATTTACTCCGTCCCTTGCCTTGGAGTTAGTTTAGGACGGTTTAATTATATGTATCGAGAGCTTGATTCATAACTAGACTGAACCCCCATCCAATAATTATATGCTGAATTTTTTAAGTCCACTATACCCTGCCTCACTTCAGTGTAAGGTGTGTTTACATTAGGACTATAAATGTTTATAAGTGTGTACCTGTAATTATTTTGAGTTGTAATATCTAAAACTATCTTGTTGCTGTTTATATCTACCTGTGTAAGGTAAAATGAAAGTTATTGTTCAATTAAATACCTACTCCCCTTGAATTTGATACAATTGAAGATACATTCATAATTCCAAGATGATATAATACGTCTCCCATCGTTTTATAATATGTCTATGTTGCAATAAATATAATGAGTATTGCATATTTCGGGGTAATTCAAAATATCCCTTTCTTTGACTGGTACCTCCTACCCCTGGGAACTCATAGAGACAGTTCGCAAAGAGATTCCATTGCCTCCATTACAAAAATTCTTCATATTGGAATTGACGAGTACATCACTTCTAAAATTTTCAGTCATTCTTATCCCAAACTGCAGTAGTGAAGGTCTGATTCGTTAATCTTTGCTTTTATATAAAACGAAAGTTCGTATTGTCATGAAGGTAGAGAAGAAAGAAGAAATAAAAATTAGGTAATGTCTGAAACAAAATGTGACACAAATTGTCATGGTCATTCAATATTTTGAAGAGAACAATCCGAATATATTTGTGATTGTTTTGGTTATTGTTTCTTCGCGAAAATAGGTAACTTATCCTTTTTAGTCTTAAAATCTTTGCTGTACTGGATTTAGTTTCACTTAAAATATATTGTGCAATAAAAGCTATATAGCCTGTGTAATACGGTACGTTTTTGTTCAAATGATATTAGCAAATCTGTTGTTTTTGACCTAACGAGGAATATCCATCCTCAACGCCCCTTTAACGGTGCAAGAGGCAGTTTTAATGCACACCTTTAAATTTTGCCTACACCTGCCAAATAACAAAATCCATAGACAAAATGCATCAGATTTTAATATTACTGGAATAACCACGTTCTTTCCAAATTTGACCTCATCTGACCGACTGTATAAAAATGAATATTAACTACGCACAATATTTTGTCTGTTACAACATTGTATTGTTAGAACTCTGTTGACTTAAACTATGTAACACAATAAAGCAAATCCAACAAGTTTTATAAAATTTAACAATGTATTTTTCTAGAAAGCAAAGTAAATTTAAAAGGAACTTACATTATTGTGAATTGTATCCCAAATAATCCTAAATGTTTATCACAAGTCCAAAACGTATAGAATATTCCGAATGAACTTCAAAGTATTGAATGTACTGATGTACCAATGCTCTTAAATGTGCTGATCTACCAATAGTCCCGAATGAGTTGGTGTACCAATAGTCTTCATCCATCACAATGATTTAATCTAGAATGTTTTTGAAAAAGTCCTCATTAACGCCAATCTAGTAATTAGTCCAGTTTGTAATTCCAATGAAAACTTTAAATAAGTTGTTAATCTGAAATTATTCTTGAGCACAACACAAATTGTTTCCGCAGTCTGAACTCTTTAAATAGGAAATAATAATTTTGTTCTTCATAATCTTATCTAAAACCTAAAACAAAATAAAATGACCAGAATGTGGGTCACAACTTCACTTCCAGAACATATTAAGTTTTGTAAATAAGGGTAGGCCTTTACCTCTGATATCAGTAAACAACATATGTATAACTTACATACATGACAACTCTGCGGTAGAACAAAGCTCTACCCTCAATCAAGGAAAAAGTTGAAGGACACAATATACATGAAATATACATAACTGAATGCATTAACAAGAGAAAATGAAAAGTCCTCAACCTTCGTTCTATCAAACCCATAATTGCAAATATGGTAATGTAATGCGAGATATGGATCAAAAAAGAATATAAGGGTCAGTTTGTTAGCAAGTTTATTACTTCCTCTCTTGAAGCCATATGACCATTTACGAAACCATTAATTATAGCCTAAATGCTACATTCTCCTTCATCCCAAAGTATCATATGTATGTTCAATCTATAGATCTTATAATATTTTCCTCCTTGACTCTATGGGATATACCTAATGTTAAAGTTAACATTGACTATTTTCAGTCACATTATTGTTAAATATTACCGTTGACAATCATGAGTCACATTATTGTTAAACCTACTGCACTTTTGACATGGAATTCTCATAGACTGCTTAGGTCCATATTTTCAAAATGGCGTCCCTAATGCTAATTCCAAAAGACCTCATCTCTCTACTAGACTGCTAGAAAAGCATGTCTCGTATATCAAAAAATCGTACGTATATGGTGGTATTGTGCCATTCGCGCATAGGACAAACATGATTGCCTCACTCGTACCTTTTAAAGAGTGGACCTCAACCAGAATTTCGAGCTGATATTGGGTGACAATCTTGTCGCGTGCAATGACTATCACCATGCGAGACTTTTGGTTCTTTTTCTTTTTCTTTTTGTTTTCTTTTCTTCTAAAGGGTGGAGGGAGTACGCAGACAAAGCCCTCTACGACAACGTACCATCATAGCAAATCTGTGACTTTATATTATATTTATTTATTGATTTATTTTTTTATTTTATTTTTATTTATTTTTTTATTTATTTATTTTTTTATTTATTTTTTTCACTTGTAATGGTTTTGCTTCCTGAATTATCGATATTTTGGTAATTCCTAAAAAAATTCTACACTTAACTTTCGTTTTGGCAAAAATAGACTCCAGTGTGCTAACAATCCATTAACTCTAAAGGCGTGTATTAAAACATTTATTTCATATTACAGGAATAAGTCATTTTTAAACTCATACTTAGGAAAATCCATAGCGACATAAGCCGACTACTTTGTTTAACGTGATGATAATAGGTGATCGTGGCTTAACAAGACTTTCGAGGATTTCTAAATATTCGTGATTTACATCACGGTGTTTACTGCCTTTTCTCACAATTCAAATTACGAAATGGAAAGAATTCGTCAAAGTATTCTCGACAGAAATCTTGATGTGCCACAACTGATCCAAACAACGCCAGCTACTATAATCGAAAATCGACGAGAATGCTTCGCCGAAAGTGTATTTGCACCAAAGCTAAGCAGAAACAGTTGTATGTGTGTGAGAGACAGAGCGAAAATTTGTATCGATCGTGTTAAATTAAATTCCGTCTGGGCTTTCTCCCACCCGTTTCCATCTTGACGTCATTCGCAGCATTTGAGTTGACTCTACAAAATATTCAAAGCAGTTACCAAAAGTACAAAGTGATTTACAGCGACGTACTTCTGTCTTGTTTTGCGTCATCGCTAACAACATCCCAGACGTGCACATACACAGTTGTATTCTCACCCTAGTATTTTATTCTTTTCAGTTTGTCCGTCCGTAAATAATTATTTATTTTATATTTTCTTTTCATTGCAGTTTCTATTATTCTGATACAGTGAACCTTACATGAAATTGAAGGAACGAGTCGAATCGTTTATACGCCTTTCATAGATTGTATGCTGAGGTAAGCTACAATTTAATTGTTTCTCTGGTAATGAAGGCATATATACCCTACTATTACCGCTCCGGTGGCCCTGTGGTTAGAGCGTCCGCCTCGGAAGCGGAAGGTGGTGGGTTCGATCGCCGGCCGAGACATACCAAAGACTTACAAAAATGGTACTAACAGCTGCCTCGCTAGGCGCTAGGCGCTCAGCATTAAGAGGTTATAATTAGGACTGGTCGGCGTGGTGTCAGGATAATGTGCATGGGTGGGACATTATGCTATATGTCTGCAGCATGATGCCCCAGTGCTAGACATCACTATGAACTGTCCCACTGCAGACATCGTAGCAATATGACTGAAACGTTGTTAAAGCTACGTTAAACATCCAAATCACACACACACGCGCGCGAGCGCGCGTATCCTACTACTTGATACAGACATACAATGTCAGTGAAGCAACAACAACCAATCAGGGGACAAATTTCTTTTCATATTAAAAAAACAGTACTTTCGTGATGAACGTTCGCTCAGTATTGAAAGAAGATACACGAATAGCCCGACACATCCAACTATTGAACAATTGTCTTTTCTTGTATGCACCTTAATGCTGTCGTTGTTTACAATATATTATGTTTGCTTGATTCTCTTATTCATTGCATGTATTAAATCATATTTTGTAAATTTGATAAACCTTTTCCACAACTGAATTAAACTATGGTAACTGTTTGTTTTCTTGTGGGTTTTTAGGCGGGGGAGAGGGGCGGTTACACTTATGCTCGAGGAAGACGCTATATTTGATTTACTATTCAAAGCACAAACGCACAAAATAAAGCTACAGATTTTAAAAGGGTAGCTGATATTTTATTAGTTTAGTACGCGTATTAAATACAAACCCAAAATTCTCCTGTAACTGAAGAATAGTGAGAGTAAAACACATTTCTTCTTGGCATTTGCCGTCTTTTTTCATGTTCCTATCTCAGATTAAGTCATCTCTCTCTCAATCTCTCAGATTAAAATAATTTACGTTGAAATCTAAGTCACTAGACGATATTTGCACTGACGCGTTGTTTTGAAATGTATGGCGTCGATTTGGACCTAAAACGTACCTCCCATCACCCTCCAAAATATAGTACCCCCAAATCCATTGTTGTTGGGGTTTTTTTTCATATCAAGATTTGATTGTATTGAATGTAAGAATACACAACTCAATACTTTGCATTTTGTTTCACTTCGTATAGATGTTAAATCCTTGAATCAATATTCAGAAATCCTAACTTGCAAAGTTAACGGGTGTTATTGGTCAACAGAATCTCGGAAATTTAATTTTCACAAATCCCTATTTCATGGCATCCCATACAGTAGGTTGTTCGTTTGATGTTGTTTATTTTTATTTTTTTTTGTTTTAAAAATATTTCATTTATTATGTTTTGTTTTGTGGGGTGGGGGGTTTATAATGTTGTAGATGTAAGTGTTGGCTTCCTCCATTTATATTTTAAAAATGGATGAATTAAATTGATATCGTTCAATGAAGGATAATGTACACGATCGCAAGTTATCGGCAATTTAACTTTTTACACTTCACAGCTGAGAAATAGCGACAAGCTTGTCTATTGCTCACACATATGGGACTTATAAGAAATAATCTATTATACACAATAAAGCGTAACGTTTATTCGCTGATATAGTGCAATGTTTAAGGACATGTTGTTTACAAAAGAAAGGCTTAACAAGTTCAAAGGATTTTAAATGTGTTACCTTTACTTGTTTATTTCATGTAACCAGAAACTGACTAAATATTTACATCAGAGCCTAAGAATTAAATCTTTTTGCAGAATAATCGACAAAAAGTCATTTTAATGAATGTCCAGTGGCTGCAAGGGCTGAAACGTGCATCTTTTATCCTCCATGTTCTTTGTTAGCGCATTACTACTTAACTCATTTCCCACAGTTATGAGTTACATAATGATCTATTACTTGACTCATTTCACATACTAATGAGCTACATAATGTACGAGTACTTGACTCATTTCACATACTAATGAGCTACATAATGCACGAGTACTTGACTCATTGCACATACTAACGAGCTACATAATGTACGAGTACTTGACTCATTTCACATACTAATGAGCTACATAATACACGAGTACTTGACTCATTTCACATACTAATGAGCTACATAATGTACGAGTAATTGACTCATTGCACATATTAATGAGCTACATAATGTACGAGTACTTGACTCATTGCACATATTAATGAGCTACATAATGTACGAGTACTTGACTCATTTCACATACTAATGAGCTACATAATACACGAGTACTTGACTCATTGCACATACTAATGAGCTACATAATGTACGAGTACTTGACTCATTGCACATATTAATGAACTACATAATGCACGAGTACTTGACTCATTTCACATATAATGAAGTACATAATGCATTATTACATGACGCGTTGTACTTAATAATGAACTACATAATGAACATGTTCTTCACAATACTGTCTGAAGCAGGTTAATATTTTTTAACTTTTTCGATACAATACATATCATGTGAACATTTACTCTAAGCTATAACGTGTATGTCATCACCTTGAGCATTTTTATATAATGTTTTTACCGTCTCTTATTTCCAACAACTTTTCATTGTCTTTATTACTATATGCCATTTACATTCCCCGTTAATCAGGAAGTTTATATGCCATCCTTAACCATCTTATCGTTCTACTTTCAACTATTTAATTTTGATATGGCTGGTCGATATAAAACCTTTTATCATTTTTCAATGATCATACATATAACTATTTGTATGGCGCTAAATAGCCTAACAGTGCGGGTGTGCAGTAAAAATATCAATCAATCAGAATCGCTGTTTAATAACTTTTCACTGAATGTATATCATTCTCTCTCTCTCTCTCTCTCTCTCTCTCTCTCTCTCTCTCTCTCTCTCTCTCTCTCTCTTTGCACCACTGCTGGAAGAAAAGGGAAATTTCATCTTTCTGTGATATACATTTACCATGGTTATCATTACGCCTGAAACATTTCCTGCATTTTCCACATATGTGAGCTACACCAGAGCGTCGTGTTTGCAGATGTACTATAATGAAGCTCGTTTTAATGTACTTCTGTCAGGTTTCTCACTATCACGTTGGGTCTCGCGATGTTTTCTCATGTCCTAATATTGAACTAATCTCTTCAAAATGTGCAGACACAAAGTTTGGACCTTTAAAAAGAAGTGGTACTCCAAAATGAATGATACAGTTATTCATCAGCTCTTGAGCTATAGTTCTTGAATCAGTCTTTTCCACTGGGTACGCGTATATACATCTGGCAAACTAGTCTCCTATGGCCATAAATGTATTTACTTATCTCTTCAATCCTGGGGAACGAACCTATGAAATGAATAGCCACCTTTTCGATATGAGCAACTACGCTGTAGGTTTGCGTCGGTGCTTGTGGAATTCTAACGAGAGAGCTTTAGAGGCCTATACATCACATTTCTTTCACTAATTCTCTACATCTTTACCCATACCCATGGTAGAGTTTTAGCTACTCCTTAAGTGTACAACTGCGATTTGTGTAACTTTGTCAGTATGTATCTTTTTACTTATTTCGGGAATCTCCTTTATATACTGACTGTCTTTTCATCGTTACGTTTCTATTTCTGCAAAAAAAAATAGGAATCAACCAGTTGATAGTAGTAACATATTCCACGGCAATAATGGTGACCAGTTAAAACAAATTTATTTTGACTTGTCACCATCCCCTTTACGATTTACAGAATGGTTTTGGAACTGGAATAATTTGAATACATTCAAGTTGTCCATATCATCTCTTTGTTGGGAAGTGGTAGTTTTCTGAGCACCTCTTCCACTGTCAAGAGATGTGTCTTTACGATAGAAAGTGTGTTGCTAAAATTATAATATATAACCTGGACTATATCAGGTACGCCCGGTAATTTGTCGAGGAATTCCAATAACCTAGAACCATGCCGAAATAAACATGTTTACTTCTATTAATAATGATCCTGATATTAAACCATACGCATATAGAATATTTTTGTTATTTTATTTGTTTACATAATAAAATGTAAATATCTCCGGTCAAGTAAAAAGTAAAATTGATTTTGGACATGGTTCAATTTAACATACGTTATATTACAATAACATATAATCAAATAAAATAAAAAAGACTAACAAACAAAGTAAGTTCAATATATATAACAATATTAGATCGGCGGGACCTGAGCATGGTAAAAGTAATATACAGTTGCTGGAAATATAACCATTTTATGCTCCTTTCAAATTATGCTATTTCTGTGATTTACGTGGGGCGGCATCAGTGTGATTTCTGATCTTAACAAAGCATGTTCCAAATTCTCTATTTGCTTTGCTATTTTACTTTCTCACATTATATACATTCCATATAGACACAGTGGCATCTTCGCAAGGCATCTCCATTAAATTGAATTCTAACAGATCATTGAAAATCTGAAAATCATAGGAAGCCACAAATGTCAATCACCTAGCTAACTGACCTTTAACCATTTTAAAACTTGTCATTAGTTTTAGACTACAAAAATCCGTCCTCGTTCTGGAATTTTATAAAGATCCTTGTGGAAATGTTTACTTCATTTACCATTGCAAGTCTTTCTCTTCTTGAAACTGAATATATTCTTTAGGTTTTCGAGAAACTTTCACTAAAGGAGCTAATATTTTTTCTTCTCCTGTCTGTATTTAGGAGCGTATTTCTTCCTGGTCTATATTTGATTCATCATAGTTTTGATGAATGCATCATTCACTCATTGAAGCGAAAACATCGGTGCATTTATTACCGCAAATTGGATACCAATGAAGGACTGGCCACTGCGACGTCTGCATACAATGCAGCGCTTCATGATGTAAATTTGAGCTAAGATAGCAAACTGATAAATCTAGGATATGTAAGAACTTGCAAATGGCTCTTTAACCTTTTTAGGCATTAACAAATCATCTATTACTACGACGTTATATGAACATGTGCCAACACCATGTTGACTCATAGTATGACCCAAAAATGTAACCTCATTTAGCATTGCCTTAAGGTTGGTATTCTTCAATCTTTCTACAAGAATTAAGAAAATTTCATCTGAACAGGACGTATAGAAGTCGCCAGTGCATTACAGAGTCCCGCTGTTAGAATGTGGCATTGACATTGTTCCCCTCTTATTATAGAGAAGGCAGTTGTATGCCTATATTTTGCATGAGTCTTGATTTTCCATTACCCCGATTTCATATCATATTCGAGCCAGGTAAAGCCTTAAGACTATCAGCTATTCTGGGCAATGGTTGAGAATCTTTGAAATTGACTTTATATAAACATCGAAACTCAAAACAGAACTCTTACTGGACCATTTGGTTTACTAACATTACAATGTGGGGAATCCATAGACTTTGTTTCTCTAATTCCTTTTCCTGCTAGCTCATGCTTATAGAATAGATCCAATGCGTCCTGGCTACTTGTCGTAAGAGGTTATTGAGTGGAGGAAACCTGTGCCATGCGTTGCGTCTCGTGTCGTTCGATTTGAGGATCCAAGAAATTAAACAAAGTAGAGGCTGTCGTTTGCTTCTGCATGCAACCTATTACATTTGACCTCAGCGTCAGCTAGGCGGGTGGTTAGATGAGCCCTGTCTGATCAATGGGCTAATCAGGCCTGGTGGATTTTCTTGTGTCTTGTCTGCATCAATCATTCTCCTTGACGCCGTTCATCTTTGTCATATTTTGTTAAAGCTAATCTTTCATATGAAGGCGGTTGGCCCGTAATCAATCGGGAGTCCTTTCAACTAGCCGAGTGTACCACCTGTGGAGCACTGTTAATCTAAGTGTCTCCTTATTTGATTTGAAAAGGGTGGAATACACGCGTGATGAATTTTGTTGTCCCTTTTACAATAGATAACACTGGTCAACAGTGAAATCATTACTGACTTGAAAAGGCCCTAATCTGTAGTATTTTGGTGTGCCGAACACGAATATAACCGTGAAAAATTTGTATTGGCTCTCGTTTTGAAGATATTCATATACCTCATTTTCTATGTTTCACTGTGTAAATTTCTCCAGTAGGACTGCAGCAACATCCGGAATAATGATGTAACATTGCATAATACCATCATGCTCACATCATCCACAGTTGATTGCATCATTTTCTGATGCAATGCAATACTAATGCCATGCGGCTGCTGAAGTAAGTTGACGTCAGCAGTGTACTATACATGTGTAGGCCTATTATACTAATGCCAGGCGGCTGCTGAAGCTGACGTAAGCAGTGTACTATATAAAGCCCAATCAGATAGGTTCAGCATTTAAAATATTTTAGACGTTGTGCGAGACAGTTCAAGCTACTGTTACATAAAACTTATTATTTTATCCATTTACGTACAATAAAGAACAGTAATGCCTCGAAAGTGTGCTAATACCGCGGACAATTTTTGCTATATTTGTGGGGAAGTGACATTTGCCAACCAGAAGAAAAGTATCAATTCTCAAGTGAAGAAGGCATATCATCTTTACTTCGGATGCAAGGTTGGTGACCAAGACAAGCCTTGGGCTCCGCATATATGCTGTGCTACATGTACAACACAGCTTTCACAGTGGTTGAATTGCAAAAGGTCATCAATGCCGTTTGCAGTCCCAATGGTGTGGAGAGAGCCAAGCAACCACCTAAATGACTGTTACTTCTGCTTGGTTCCTCCTCTTTCCGGCGGAATAACGAAGCGAAAGAAGTCGAGAATAGTCTACCCAAACATTCCGTCTGCATTGAGACCAGTTCCACATGGTGAGGGACTTCCTATTCCAGAACCTCCAGCAGAATATTCTCTTGATTCATCTGACGAAGACAAAGGTGAGTCGACCTGTTCTTCTCCTGGTCCATCAGCATGCAGTGATCCAGATTTTCACTGTGGTGCATCATCAACCCCACACAGAATAACACAGGAAGAACTAAATGACCTGATTCGTGATTTGGACTTATCAAAGAACAAGGCAGAATTGCTAGGATCAAGACTCCAACAATGGAATCTTCTAGAAGAAGATGTCACAATTACTGCATATCGAAAGCGCCACCAGCAATTGAAGCCTTTCTTCAGAAAGGAAAGTAATCTGATATTCTGTTCCGATATTGAGGGCCTCATGAATGCTTTGAAAATCACTCATGACCCACAAGAATGGAGACTATTTGTGGACTCTTCGAAACTGAGTCTCAAGGCTGTGCTTTTGCACAATGGAAACATTCTTCCATCTATTCCAGTAGCGTATGCTGTCCACATGAAAGAGACACGATAACTTAAGGCAGCTACTGAATTCCATTGAGTATAACAAGTACCGCTGGCACCTCTGTGATGATTTGAAGGTAGTTGCCCTTTTAATGGGACTGCAGCAAGGATATACAAAATACATGTGTTTCTTATGCGAGTGGGATAGCCGAGCAAGGGAAATGCACTACATGAGGAAGGAATGGACTCACAGGCAGAATGTAGCCATTGGAGAGAAGAATATCCAACACCCAGCTCTGGTTGAGGCTCAGAAAATCTTGCTACCACCCCTTCACATCAAACTAGGTTTGATGAAGAACTTCGTGAAAGCCATTGACCGGACTTTGCCAGCATTCCGATACCTGCATGAAAAATTCCCTCGACTCAGCGAAGCAAAGATTAAAGAGGGAGTTTTTGTGGGTCCTCAGATTCGAGAGCTTTTCAAAGATGACCGGTTCAACAACTTGCTGGAAGGTGACGCGAAACAAGCATGGAATGCTTTTCGCCTAGTTTCTACAAACTTCCTCGGAAATGTTAGGGCAGAAAACTATAAGGAACTAGTAGAAGACATGTTGATGAAGTATAAGAAACTTGGCTGCAATATGTCTCTAAAGATTCACTTCCTTCATTCCCATTTGGATTTCTTTCCTAGCAACTGTGGTATTGTTAGTGATGAACACGGCGAACGTTTTCATCAAGATATCGCAACAATGGAACAAAGATACCAGGGAAAATGGTCCACTACAATGCTGGCTGACTACTGCTGGACACTCCTCAGAGATGCTCCCGAACAGCTGTACAAGAGACAGGCGAAGAAATCTAAGATGTAGTCAATGACTTGATTTTTTATAGGTAGGCTATTATAGTTGACCTTTTACTATTGGAATGCATTTCGTTATGTAAACATTAATTTCTTGCAGATTACAAAAAAACTAGAGCCAATTTTGCAATTTGACTGTCATATTCGTGTTCAGCACATAAAAATTGATAAGAATTGACTAATTTTATTTCAGTAACATGACTTTTGTAAAAATTTGTTGTCCAGTGTAATGAAAACTCTAACAAAACTCCGGAATAAAAAAAAACCGTTGACCAAACCATCCACTTCGTTTATTTACAAGACCATTCTTGCACTGGTTTATTTACCAATGCCAGTAAAGAAATTATGATCTCGAGCTTTGTTGCTCGAATGTGACAAAATGTCTCACTTTGAAAACCTACGGGTAATAAAGACGCCCTTCATTATCAAGACGTCCTTCAGTATTGAGGTCAACCCTATTTACTGAACTTCTCAAAAATCCTGATTCGTGTTTGTGATATGGCAGGAGTCATCAACGTGAAATATTTCCAAGTATGAAGTCCCAAACTATAAACGCAATCCTCTCGATCAAAATAAAACGCAACTGTAAACTGCATGTCGATAAAATGATTGTGTTCGACTTTAAGACTTAAACTGAACCAAAGGCACAAAACGTTGAAACTTTGCAAAGATTCGCATACACACACACACACACACACAAACACACACAAGTATAACGTTCACGCACACAGGTATGGACACCATCAGGACACAAAAGAATGCTGCGTTAGGCCGCTGTGTTGTCACTTCCCTCCATCACCTTGATTGTAATGAAAGCCAACATTGCATTAACTGTGTAAAACAAGACCATACAACTTCATGCAACAAGTGTGACATAATACAAAGAGAGTGAAATTCAAAAAGTGACATATACATATAGTGTCCCTGTTTTGATGCCATGTTTGAAAAGGTTAACAAAATGGCATATAAAAGCAAGAATCTAAAATAAAGGAAAAGGTATTAAAATTGCACAAAGACTTATGCCTCTCTCGTTTCCTGCAATGAATAGAACATTAAACATTTGTAAAGTTGAATTCACTGCATTTACACTGTATGATAATTAAATGCTTCCAAGCTCCGTGCCAAAAAATTCTGCAACGTGGAATTGCATGTACTTGTGTAATAAAAAGGTAAATCTGAAACATCAGATTAAAAATACAACAAATCGTCTTGGCAAATTAAAGCCTTCTCCCACAGTAAAAGGCATATGAACATGGCAGACAGAAGCCACTTAGAGGTATGGAGATTAGTGTGTTATTAATGTATGTGTGTACAATGTTATACATCTATAATAAGAAAGCACACATTAATCCTCTCATTTGCAATGTGGCAGAGAGAGAGAGAGAGAGAGAGAGAGAGAAAGAGAGTAATTTAATAGTGCATGTGTCTGGTAAATGATGAAACATTTCCAAACTAATCCTATCCCCACAGATTTGATCATGAGCAATTCATACAATATAAATGAATTTACCTACTGTTGGCTTAATCTTTCTCTTTAGTCTTGCTCATGATTTAGTATCGGATTAAGGATATGCAGGTAAGGTTTACAAGTCGAACCGTACACATTCTCCGATTTCGATTTCACTAATTACCTTTATAAACAGAACAAGACTTTCTAATCTGATTGCCGATCATCTATGACCCATTTTTAATCAGAGGCTTTTGATATTTGCTTCTGGCGTGTCAAATGCGTCGAAGAAAAGTGATGTTACGATCGAAAAGTGTCCAAGAAAAGTTAGTCTCTTCAAAGCAGGAATCAGAAAAACGTCAAGACGGAGATTTAGGTGATCATGAATAAGGTGTCGTCTGTAAAAATACATACAGCCGGGCTTTTTTACGAAGATTTTGAACCGTTTTTCTTATCACCATTTCTGAACTTTCTTTATGCTCATCTGTAGTTGATGTTTAATAGAATGCATTATCTTTGATCTGTAGTAGGTAAAAACAACGTTATCAACGTTGAATGAGAAGTCAGATCCTGGAGTAGGGCATTTTCCTGTTAATATTCATGTTTATTTGGATGCCTGATAGCATGCTGTCTTGTAGCACGCCCATCATAAAAGGTATTACAATAACTCTTCTGTGACTAGTATGGATAAGAGCTAATCACCCCCTTTCTCTTATTTGTATATGGTATTTCACTTTTATTCTTCGGTTTACCTTTCCTGCACAAATTATGCATCATTTATCTCTGTCTTTACCGATTATCACTGTGTAAATTATGACTACAGACATGTATGTGTAATAGTTGAATAAAACTCATTGTTCAAACTATCATTTATCCATTATCATAAAGACGAATCCACTTTCCTTTTCCTAATTCTTTTATTGGAATTAGTATTATGAATATATACTGTGTCATACTGTTGTGAATACCATTTTTCTCTTAAATTCAAGAAGTTATACCATTTGACTTTCTGGCGTCTGTTTGCTTTTGCCAGTGAAAACATCCTCAGAAAAAAAGAACGTATCCCATAGGCAGCCATTGTGAAATTTTTGATTAAATAATCATATCATGTGTGAGAATCATATGACTAAATACTATGTAACCGTTTATATGAAAACTAAATTACCGATTTAAAAACTAGACTCAAAGACGAAGAAGTCAGCAGTATATTTCTTAGCTTGAATATTTACCTGATATTTAGTATATATGCATTCAAGGAAAATATCATAGACTGCAAACCAAATTTGATGCGGAAGACTTTTGAGCCGTTTATCATGTTCCCATCCTTATACAGCTGTGGTTGATGTAAAAGACAGAGATTGCTTCAATTAAGCATCCTAATGAAGTGTAATAACATTTTGGCATTACACAATCACATCAAATGTCAAGATCTTTTAGCGCGATGTGTAAAAGTGTTTCATTATTTTAGAAAACCGTTTTCATTTAAATTAGCATTCGATCTGGATAATATATAAGACCGCCTCTTTAGACACAAAATGCAATCAGTGCTTTTTATCTTCATATTGTAATGTCACTTCCTTGGGCACAACAAGGAAAATATATACTCACGCAATAAACGCATATCCTTTAATTTTTACTTTGGCCTGTACTTAGGCATCTTGTAAGGAAATATCAGGTACCAGATCAAACGAGCATTTTTGTGACACCAGACTTCCCTAAACGGTATCGAACATCAAATAATGCATAGAAGGAAAATTAATGAAACAGCGTAACAGTTTACGTCGACGATAAATCACAGAGATTCAATCTCCATCATTTTCCGGTACATCGTTTGGTGACAACTATGCATGTTTGGCGTCAGTTAATACTTCTGACTTCCATTTAAAAGAATGAATAGAATGACTTTTAAAATAATTTGGCGTTATAAAATATTTCAAGAATTTCAATTGGTCGTTATTTCAGCAACAACTGGAAACTTCCTTGTACAGATTATCCTAGTAGTGTTACGTCTAGGGGCTCATAATTATACTAAGACAAGGTAAAACACAACAAACGTTCAATATAAATGTATTTCCATAAAATATAAACACAAACAAAATGAGAGAAATAAAAAAATAACTTGCATCGTATGAATACTTTTAACGTAAATTTAAATATCAATATCGCATTAATTCCAAAACTATCCAAAGGTACCCCAAATGATGATTGGAATGTGTTTATGTGCTAACGTGCTAGCATCAGTTCTAAATCCAAACGTTTATCTATCAAGATAATCCAATGAAAGGAAAATATCACTTATATTATGTATATCTTTATCTTTTGTAACTCCTGGCACAATATTTCGTCTTATTGTTATATTTAGTATTCATAGCTATTAGTCGCACATAATATGTTCAGTTAATTTTTGTGTTCGTGACCTCAGTATCTTAACAGTGTAAAAGTTACATAGCATCTATAAAAAAAGAAGCTAACGTATTTTTTGACAATTATTAATAATAATCATGATAACAAGACTTAATGACCCTTATGGATTAATTTTCCAGTGGCGTTGAGAAGTTATATTATTTACGTGGGCTCTATTGCGAAGTGTTGATTAAGAGGGAGGTTCATGTCAGCCAAACATTATGTTGGTTAGTAGGTGTGGGTAGGTAAGGATTTTATATTTCTACCATATATATATATATATATATATATATATATATATATATATATATATATATATATATATATATATATATACACACACACACACAGATGGGGTTTATCTTCCTAAAGTATTTACATTTTGACAATACTTAATCATTACCTTTTGTAAACTTTAATTTCAATTTAGCACAAATAGCCAGCACTGTACCGTCATTCGATTAAATCTAAAGACATGCATTAAATATCTGCATCATATTACAGTTGAATGTCGTCTTTGAACTGATACTTTCAAAAATCCACGGCGACATAACCGATTATAATATCTAACGTGAGAATAAAAAGTGATTTTGGCTGAACAAGACTTTCGCGGATTTCTAAGTGTGCGTGATTTACATTACGATGCTTACTGCCAAGTGCGCACATCACAAATTACGAAATGGAAGGAATTGGTAAAAGTATTCTCGACTGAAATCTTGATGTGCCCCAAATGCTCTAAACAACGCCACCAATAATAACCGAAAATCAATTAGACGGCTTCACCGACAGTTTGTTTGTACAGAAGCGAGAGAGAGAGAGAGAGAGAGTTTATACTAATCGTATTAGGTATGAATTAAGGCCGAATATTTATCACTAGGCTTTCCTACTGGGCTTACTCCCACCCGTTTTCCTCTTGACGTCATTCGTAACATTTGAATTGTTGTTTTTTCTAATTTGCTGTGCATTCTCTCTGAACAACAGTCAACGCAAACAGTAACTAACAGGTGTTTTAGACGAATTGCTTTTCATAGTAAAATGCAGCTATTTCGTGATGAACATTCGATCAGAATACAAGGAAATACATTAATAATCCGGACACTTTCAACTCCCTGTAACTTTTTAATCAAATTGTCATTTTATGATCCAATGCCATACTAAGTATATATCTCTCTCTCTCTCTCTCTCTCTCTCTCTCATTAAAATAATTTACGTTGAATAGTTTGAAACAGCAAAATTACTGTATGGTTTGTGCTATCCCCATGTACATTTTCCTCAAACATCAAGGACAGATCCAGGAAACGTTCAATTATTGAGCCTTAAATAGAACACGAACAACTTCTAACTTGCAAAATCAAAGCTTTCAACTAGCCTGAAACCTCTAAAATAACAAAACCCATCATCTTTTCAAAAAAATTTGTTACACTTAAGCCTTGCAGAATCATCCTAAATCTGATTACCCGTGAATATCAAAATTATGAAGGACGCATGGTGTTCTCATAAATCTGAGAACGTGTTCTGGGTCACATTAGTACAAGGTTACTGAAAGGGCATATAAAGCAGCCAACGTTGCCCTGCGGCCACCTGTTTCAGAAAGGAATATTCCATATCTTGGCTTAACATATAATTAAAACAAAATGTTCGTTATATGTGGCAAAATATGAATAAAGAAAATTCACCAAACAAACTAACAACAGACCTTATGATGGAAAGTGATGTTTTCGTTCAGAACAGATCGGAAGATAAGATCATTTGGAGCAGATTGGTATAAAACCTACAGACCTCACCTGTGTATACCTCCTAAAAAGTGCATCTCGATCACAATGCATACAATGCCAGCGTCCACTGAAAGTGGAAAATATCTTTGTCGAGTGTGTCTACTTCCACCTAGTAAGAGAAAAGGTATTTGACGTCAAATGATTGATAAATCCCTATGAGGACGTATCGCTATTTAAGGAAATGCATTTCATACAAAAAATGTTGATCGTGTTTTAAAAAAAAAATTACGCGTTTTACTTTCATATTTTACTGTATATACATTTACGGAAGTTTAACATCTGTACGACTAATATTGGCATGCTTGATGTTTACATTTAAAACACTAAATATATACATATAACTTGATATACTCTTCGCAGCATGCCCCTTTCAGCTATTTTCCCTGATAGCACAGGACACCTGCTGCAGTTAAACTCTACTTGACTTTCTAAATGCGCCTCCTTAGATAATTAGCCGCGAGTCCTTAGAAGAAAATTCCTAGACGATATGTGTCCACAGATGCCTGTTTGACTTTTAAAACTTGAAACAATAATGATGATGATTTTTAACAGACATAACTCTAGAGAATTTTAATAGTATCACAACTTTATTCCAGTACGTTTCAACAGTATTTAATTATTTTCTATGCAATACTGTTCCATTATGAATAAATGCTTGCTGGCGGAGGGATAGAAACTTCTCCCAGAGTGACTATGGCAGGTCAGTTTTCGCCACCAAATGTATTTTTTTTTTCCTCTCCGTGTAATGCGGGTAGTTGGAATCGATCGAATGCCTCAGAAAACCGTTGACAGCTGCATATAAGAGAGCAATTAAACGTTTTTGTTTAAAATGCTTCTGGGAAAAGCCCATGAAGTTCAAATCAATACCGCAACTGATCAGAATGTATTGATTTATGATCACGTTCTCTCAACGCCGCACCATGATTATTCTACTCTCTCATTTTTCATAGATATACTTTTCTCAATCGAGAAATAGTACTAGTGTAAGTAGAGGTTTATCTTTTTTATCTTCGTCCTTTTCCATTGGAATACGAGTCCCTAAACTTTTATTTTGTTGCTTAGAGTTGTTTTCAAAAATGATGGCGTAGATATTGACCTCAAAAGAAATTAGTACCCACAATTTCATTTTCTTTGTGACAGATCAGGGTTGTATTTTATTGAATGTAAGAATACACATTTCAATAGTTTGCTTTAGATTCCATTTTGATAGATATTAAATTCCTTAAGCAATATTCAATAATCATACCTTCCCAAGCTAATGGATCTTATTAGTCAACAGAATCTCGAATATAAGATTTTCCTAAATCCTTTCTTCAGTGAATAGTTTTTCGTTTGTTGTTTTTTGTTGTTTTTTATTAACTTTTTTGTTTATTCGTTCGTTCATTTGTTTGTTTTGCTTGTTTGGTTGTTGTTGTTGTTGTTGTTGTTTTGTTTTTACTTTTGTTTTTTATGTTATTTTTTATTACGTTTTGTTTTCTGGAGTGAAGGGTTTAAACTGTTGTTGATCATGTTTGCCTCCTCGGTTCACGCTTTCAAAAATTGAAGAAATACTTTTTATATCCTCTAATGAACGATATTCTACAATATACTGCAAGTTATTGTCAATTTAACCTTTCATTCCTCGTATCACCACTGAGAAATACCGACTTACCGGTCTATTGCTCACACTAGTGTGACTTACAACAAATACTATATTGCTCACACTAATGTGACTTACTACAAATAATATATTGCTCACACTAGTGTGACTTACAACAAATAATATATTGCTCACACTAGTGTGACTTACTACAAATAATATATTGCTCACACTAGTGTGACTTACAACAAATAATCTATTATACACAAGAAAGCGTTTATTCACTGATAAGAAGCTACGTAGGCAAACAGTCAGGTAGATTTTTGAATACTTCATTTTTACGACTAAGCATAGTTATGTTAGCCAATGTCTGTCTGCAATGATAAGCAATTAAATTTGATCGAACATTTTAAAATGGAAACTATTTGTCTTACCTATTCATACTAGTACTCCACTGAAGGAACGCAAGGTTTATATAGAACATTTCGTCTCAAAGATTTATGTGTGGGATGGTATCGTTTCAATCAAAATTAACCAGATAATATAGATGTCTTTTAAAAAATGATAAACGAAGAAGTTGACATCACATTAGGAAGTCATTTCTATCAGCCATGTCGTCAAACCATCTTGTAGATTTGCAGTCTGTTCTTTGCAAGTCTTGATATTGTTTTAAAACACATTCCTGATAGTCTGAAGATTTCCACCTATTTGAGAAAGAAGTGTTTGGACTTTGTTTCACGAAGTTGAATCTTGGAATATTTAAAGAAATATACAAAAAATGTGTATCAAGTGTATTAGGATTTTTCGATCTCTCCTTACTGACGAAATCTCTACATGAGTGGCACATAATTAAAATATTTTGTGAGAATTACTCAGGTTCGTCAGTTGAATGAATGTGCAGTTGCGGGGCAAAGTCTGAAGTTATTATCTTTTATCGTTAAAAATTCTCTTTAATACGCTAGTACTTGAACTACATAATACACAAGGCTTTGTTCAATATTTTCTGAAGCAGCTTCGTCCAAGGTTCATACAATATGGCAAAATATGGTTAGCATTAACTGATTCATGAGTATGATATTTCTACTTAGTAACTGATGACTTTAGAGTAAATATTAAATAATTTAATAGTGCACGAAAGTAGAGCATTTCGTAAGGCTTAGAATATTGTATGCACAATACACTGTTACTTTACTTCAATACAGCAATGAAACACCATAAAAACCTTGTTCTGCTATACACAATCACGCCACAAAATAAATATAAAGACAACGGGCGAAAGATTGTAGAACATAAACTGGGGTAAAGACTGGATACAATTCAGAATGCCTTTAAACCACCTGCTTAGGCATTACTAGAATTACGACAAACAATACTTAAACAGGGAAACATCCACTCTCCATTAACTCCGGGGAAAAAATGGAATGGCCACGTGATGAAATAGCAATCTGGGAAATTAAAGAATGATTACGAAAAGGAGACTAGCCTGAAGAGGTCCCGATTTCACAAGATTTCTGAACATTTCTCATCATCTGAGATTTTAAATTATTATTGTAGTCGTGCTTCTAACAATATTGAGATATTCCAGATTGGCAAAAATGGTTAATTTATTACGTGAAAAGTATGTTTTGGTTAATACATGTTCAAAATGTCATACAAAATTAGTTATACTGCTGCTGAATACCATATGTACTGCTATACGTTATTGGGTAATGTTCCACAGCTTTCGACAACACTTTGGAAACATTTAAAACATCCATTGATATGCGTGTGTTCACATAAAGTGTGAAAAGTCTTTAAATGCAGTTTAAAACCAACACAAATTTGTATTTATGAGCATTATTCTTTCTATTTAAAATTGAAATGAATAAGCCTTCAAACGGCCGTCTTTTATTTACTGTCTGACACCTAGAAGCTGCATAAAACGATATTGAACACACTGCAAAAGTATGCATTCCCAAAGAAAACTACTTTGATTATCAAAACACACAAAACAACTGAATGGTAAAAGATGGGAAATGAAGAAAAAAACTCTGCAAATGTAAGCATATCCAGACCACTATTCTTAAGTGGAGTCCCTCTCATACGATAAATCGGAGATAAGGTGATATTGTGATGATCGCATTTTGGGCAAAAATATGCTAACCTCCTGATTGGTGAATTCAACTGGAATGTGTACTCTGCTGGTGTCCACTGATAGATGAGCGTATTCTTGTAGAGTAGGTCGCTTTTTAGCCTGCGAATCAGAATTTATTTTAAATGTGTACATTAAGAAACTGTATGTTGGTTTGGCACTTTACGATACAGCAACGCTACTAGTTTATTTAGTGCCCAGGCAAATGGAGTCAAGCGCCTTGCCCAGGAACACATAACGCCAGCTGATCCGGGCTGCTCCGATCCTAGGATTCGACTACTCAGGACAATATTGAAATGTTGTTCATAAACCGAGTTTAAATTATGTTTTATTCATTTTACATGTTTTAGATTTATCATTTGCTTTATATACAATTAACATTGTTTACATTTGTTATTAAAACCAAGTAACTGAATAGGTTTCGAATGAAATTCAATCAATATGATATCACTGAGATTCTGATTTTACTTTGAAAGATTTCACATGAAGTTCTTAAACAGTTTCTGTGATCTTAATTAGTGTTGGTAAAAATGTTAAGAAAGCAACAAAATATGGTATAGATGTTCAGCGACAAATGTAAAACTAAAACAAAAATACAACAATAGACAATAGTTAATTAATATGATTTTTTATGAGATATCACATCCCACTAACGGCACAAAAATGTATGCAATTTAACTCTGCCTTTTGTAAATCTGAACTACTGTAGTTACGGATGCAACAGACAGAAAATGCTATATCTGCAACTTTCGTCTGTATATAGAAAAGATAAATCAAGTACACATTTTATGGCATTTACAAATAACTTAGTTTTAATTTAAAAGATAATGTATGGCTATATACTCTATCCCGTTATCAGTGCAAACGAAAACTATCATGGACGGAATAAACGATTGTTGGACCATTCATTTTTGGATTAGACTATTCTAAGTTCCCTGTCACTATTCTGGTATCACTGTTCTGAATTCCGTAAACTTTGTTTAAACCTATTGTTGACAGACTAGAACACGCGAATCGCAATGTTACGTTAGCTTGCTACTCAGACAGTTCACAGAGAGCTAGTTATAGCAGTTACCTCCCTTATGCCGACAAAAATGTATGTATCAACGACTCACGATCAGCATTAATTCAAATCTTGCCTTTTGAGAGATCATTTCTACTTAAAAAAATAAACCATACTGGTCCTGATTTATATATGTAATAAAATACTTTCACACATTAGGATACAAAATTTGACATTTGCAATTTCACTTCTGACGCACTGTCGTCCGCCATGTTAATATACCCAATTGTGTAATGTCAGTCATGATGTAACTTACTTATTCTTAATCGAAACATGCTTGGTCCCATACTCATTGGCAATGCGGCTGGAACATAATACAGCAACTGCCATGTTACCGTCTTTTCCTACAAAAGGTCATGGGCACCTCACACAACCTCATTGCGATTGTTACGGTCATATGGACTGAGGAGGTCTTTTCTTGAGCGAACCGTTCCCTATATTATTTTTAAAACCCGTAGATGTTGTTGTTGTTGTGGGGTTTAACGCCATTTTTCAGCACGATGGGCTATACATGGCGGCCAGTATTAATGGTGGAGGAAGAACCCGGAAAACCCCGGAAAGAACCACCGACCCACGAGAAGCTACTGGCAAGCTTTCTCACATGCCCACATTGGCTGAATCTTAGACTCGAACCGCCGCAGACAGAGGTGAGATGGCAGTGATCCGTAACGAAGAGCGCTTTAGACCACTCGGCCACTCGGGGCCCCTAAAACCCGTAGATAATCTTTTTATGAACTTATGCAAATAATGCCATGAAGATACTATACTGTGATTGATACCATGCTGTCTAAATCACCGCCATTTTCCACCGATTTCTCCCTTTTTATTCTGTACCAATCCATCAAACGATCCAATTATTTAGACAAGTCATAAGGTTTTCTGATTGATTTAGATCCACTTGTAAGTTTTATGTTCTTATTAAGACTTTGGTAGTATTCTAGAAACCAGCCAGAATAACCTGAACAGAAAATATTGCATATGTGGTTAACTGATCATACTTCTAGAATTTCTACTAGGTAAGAATGCATTTTCCTGGAAATCATTGCATGAGAGTGTTATGTAGATAATTTTGAGAAAAACCTTGTCAGGATTTTGTTTGCCTTGATGATTTTAATTAAGCATAGCTATCATGTAATTGAATTCATCTCATCTAACTAGCATCAACAATATCTTTACATTTTAAGAAAACCTGAAAAAGTGTATGAAACGTTTTCATTGACTATGATATATCGTGAAGTGATGTCCTACTCGGCCCTCGTACGACCGCGAAAAACACCTTGCAAGTTGCGAGATGAATTTACGCAATGGATCACACCTAGCTGGTGACTGTTTTGGTCAACAGTTGCTTGGAATGTATGCTATGCGGTAGTAGATTGATACGTGCCATATATTTTATACCTTGTACATAATCTTTGTGGAACAATCTCGAACAGGATACACAATGTAGCATATCTTACAGTGCTTTAAAGGTGTTTATGTCAAAAAACTGTATACAGCAAAATACCAAGTTTTTTAATCGAACACTGGATATTATCCATATCGGAATACGACACAATGCACGTTCATGAAACGCTCGTCTTTACCCTGTTCAACTTCTGACACTCATTTTCCTTCCTAGGGTGGTATCGAAACCACCATGCACTTTTTCATGTTCTGTTCCAAGTATAGCAGACTACAAACTGAGTTGATAAGAAAATTACTTTCAATGTCATATGCAAATATTAGCTTAGATTTACTGCTCTAGAGAAAGGGGATGGAAATGAAAAAAAAACAGAAGTTTACATCATGTATGAAAATATATAACCGCTACTGGTCGATTTCAATAACTTACTCAAATCGTGATTACTGCTACTGTGCCTCTCTCTCTCTCTCTCTCTCTCTCTCTCTCCTATCATTTTTCATCATTATATTGTCATGTTGAATATGTTCCAATACTTGCATCATTTAAAAAGAAGGCAATTTTATGTTGTCAGAAGTTGTGCCCGGTCCCATTTTATTCTACTGTGACAATAAAATATGTATAAACAAATAAACCTGCCGTGCGAGGTCAATATGTAAATTCTAGCTAGCTAACATAAGACGTTTTAATACATTTCAAAGTAATTTAACCCTTAAAACTACTTTTTCTTCATTCACAAAAAGAAATGCTAACACAGATATATTAAAATCTTGGTTAACAGACCTATGTGCTCGTTTTCCAAACACCCTTGACAACTTTAATGCCAAAGAAATACTAATCAGAAAGTATATGTAATTAATCACTAAAAACAGATCAAATGAAAAACATGATGCCTTAAAAACACATCTCATGACTTGATTGATGATAAAGTCAGTTATTTTCAGAATTGTACGTCTGAATTAGGATGTGAAATCATATAAAGTAAAAGAAATTTACGACTTTTTCGCAACTTGGGGACACTAGTAACATGTACAAAAGTTATTTATTTCAAGTGAGAATAAAGATGCGCATAGGAACAAAGGAGTAAATTGGTAAAACATAGGACTTTGGACAATTAGACAGTAACTGTAATCATAAATGAATAAAGAACCAATAAAATAACACTGTAACAATATAATAATACTAATAATACTAACAATACTAAATTAAAATGCGACAGCTTTATAACAGTCGGAAACAAAGAAAACTCTGAAATGTATTGTTTGTCGACAAGAACACGAGCCGTACCACAAAAGGGTTTTTGAAGTACTGTCCTTTAATGCACAAAAAGAAGAGAAAAATGGCTCCGAAAATAATGCCTTTATTTATAAAAACAAAATTTAAAAATTGGAGAAATTTGAGATTCGTAAACAGGTTAATCACAGTTGCTACACCAAAAACGAATCTTTTTTTACAAACAATCGTTATGCAAAGTTTACAATTTGTATAAAATAATTTTCAACAGAAACTGATACCGCGATTAATTAGTTTGTTCACTATACGAATCTCAATGATGTGTCGGTTGATTGCATAGATTTTTGATGGAGCTTCATACATATTTCATCTTACTACTAGTGATGTCCCTTTGCATAAGTCAGGGCTCATTCGGGGTATAATTATATTTTGCACAATGGGCATCGTAATTATCACCTTTACTTGTTTAGAAGAAAAAGCAAGAATATAATCGGTATCAGTTTACATTAGACATCAGCTTTTATATAACATACCTAAAATCTGTCTGATTTATACATTTTACCGCCAACATTCCTAAAGACTGATTTACTCCAAATGACCTTTCACCGTTGGAGCTCCTCAAGGCATACAAAGCAATATTGAGTGCGATGAGTCAATACAGATACTGTAACCAACGACCGAAAAAGTAGTACTTATGAATTTTTTTAAAACTATTTTTGCACCTGTCGGTTCACAGTGCGTCTTTTAAAACCAGGACTAAACACTAATCTTGCTATTTTTTCGTCTTTGTTCTTTTTCATTCTTGGGACAACAATGGTTAACCATGCTCCAATTTACGGCTGGGTTGTAAAACAGGGTGTACTGGATATGTTTCATTCCTCTAAACAAAATAGCACTTTCCTCTGGAAAGATTATTATAGCATTTCTAATTTTAAAGGAAAAATATCCCTATCAAAACTTAAATTAAAATTACTCTCACGATCTTGATTTTCCGGTACAGAAGAAAATCAACATCACCTCATTTCTTGTCTGAAAGCAGGGTAAAACTGCGTCTACTGTTTTCAAGGGTTAGCTTTACGAATCTTCAAATTATTAAGATAATGGA
This sequence comes from Sinohyriopsis cumingii, assembly GCA_028554795.2. Classification (NCBI taxonomy): domain Eukaryota; kingdom Metazoa; phylum Mollusca; class Bivalvia; order Unionida; family Unionidae; genus Sinohyriopsis; species Sinohyriopsis cumingii. The sequence goes on along the minus strand of CM068833.1, from coordinate 80,146,205 downwards.
CTCTACTAAAGTGAAATAAAGATTAACCTTTTTCATTTATATAGTTATTTCAACAACCCATCATCAAACCAACTCATTCATCCCGATCCCATCTAAAAAATAACCTTGGTTGAGCACGAAAAATGCGACAAAAATATGTATTTGCTGTAAATGCTCTTTCACGACAATAATTTTCAAGATTATCTCCATACATGGACAATTTGTTTGGGCCAGACTTCCTTGAACGGTATCCAACATCAAATTATATGTACTGCGTATAATGTGAATTAATCAAACAACGAAACAGTTTAAGTCGACAATAAATCACAAAGATTCAACCGTCATCATTTCCCGGTACGTTTTTAAATGACAACGACGCATGTTTGGCGTCATTTAAAAGTACTGTCATTCATTTAAAAGGACCGATAATATGATTTATTAAATAAGTAGGCACTTATAAGATACTTTAGGAATTTAAATCGGTCAATTGCAAAATAATAGCAAACTGAATGAACTAATTTATATCAGCTACAACCGGGAAATTTCTTGTTTATGAGATTACTCTAGGAGCTTATATTATGTAACAAGACAAAGTAAAACCCAACAAGAATGCAATTCTCTCACATATAAATTTATTTTTATAAAAATATAAAATCAAAACGAAAGTTAAAGAATTAAAGAATAACTTACATCCTATAGATTCCACATGCATGCTTGGGAAAGAGTGAACCTCCACCAGAATTAGGACCTGGCAGTGCGTAACATTCTTTTCACGTGCAACGACTGTCACCATGCGACAAGTAATTTTATGTTTTCGGTCGCGGTATTTTTTCCTTCTTTGGTGGTGTTGGGTAATCTAACCTCAGTCATTGAACTCTATGCTGATATGTCACCAGAAAAATTTCTTTGATTTTCAGATGAAATGCGGTTTATATAAAAATTTAATGAAACATTATTTTAAGGATTTTATATTTTCCACCGTTATATATATATATATATATATATATATATATATATATATATATATATATATATATATATATATATATATATATATATATAACTTTAATTTGTATGTTGCAGAACCTCAATTGTACGTTTCTTTTTTCTACGTACTTGTTAAGACTTTGGTAGATTTCTAGCATCCAGCCAAAATACCTTGAACAAAAAAAATTGTATATTTTTTTATTAATCATTCTTCTAGAATGTATTTTCTTGGAATTCATGGCATGAGAGTCTTATAGAGATTATTTTGAAAAAACATGGTCAGGAGTTTGTTTCCCTTGATGATTCTAATTAAGCCTAAGTATCATGTAGTTGAAATCATCTCAACTAACTAGCATCAACAATATCTTTACATTATACGAAAACTTGAAAAAGTGTATGAAACGTTTTCATTGACTATGATATATCGTGAAGCTACATAGGTGTCCTACTCGGCCCTCGTAAGACCGCGAAAAACTTGCGAGTTGCGATATGAATTTACCCAATGGATCACAACTACCGGGTGATTGTTTTGGTCAACAGTTTCTTGGAATGTTTGTTGTGTGATAGTTGAATGATACGTGCCGTATCTTTTATCGCCAGAACATAATCATTGTCGAACAATATCGAACAAGATACACACAATTGTATGTCTTACAAAGCTTCAAAGGTGTTTATGTCCAAAAGTTGCATATAGCAAAATGCCAAGTTTAATTAATCGTACACTGGATATTATTAGATAACAAGACAATGCAAGTTCATTAAAAAGTTATAATACCCTGCTCAACTTCTGACACTCCGTTTTGTTTTAATGACAATGGTGCATGTTTGGCGTAAGTTAATAATAATGTCATTCATTTAAAAGGATCGATAATATTACTTAGTAAATAAGTCACCATTGTAAAATATTTCAGGAGTTTAATTTAGCTGATTGCTAAGTGAATGAGCTGAAGGAAAGAAAACCAAAACCTTAGTTCACTAAAGAATGCATAGAATCCATTGGGTAACGTCCAGAGGCACTGAGAAAATTTTAATATTCGTTCGACCCCCCGAAAACATGAGGAAATACCGTATTCTCTGGGACAAACCTGGCCGCACCTTCAGAAAAGGTAAAAAAGCGTCATGGAAAAAATATGTTTCTCTTTTAAACTTTCTTTCCTCTGTAGAGAAAGTATGGGACACAATCCGCAAAATAAATGGAAGGGGAAAGCACAATTCTTTCTGATATCTTAAATTAAGCAATAACAATTTCAGCTTCGAACATGACATTACAAATATACTTGCAGACAGTTTCTCTAAACATTTATCATCGGTTAATTATTAAGAAGCCTTCCAAAGACTGTAAAATCAAAAGTGAAAACACGGTTTAAATTCGCATCTAATAATTCAGAAAGCTATAATCAACCCTTTTCATTATTTGAGCTAGCCCCATGATACAACCGACAGACCTGACGAAATACATTACCAGTTTTTGAAACACCTACTAGAAACATCACTATCAGCTGTTCTGGTATTCTTCAATGATTTATGGTTTACTGGTAATGTACTAAACATTTCGAAAAAAGCCACAGTAATACGTTTTCCAAGACAAGGTAAAGATAGCACAGATCCTATCAACTATCGTCCCATTGAATTGACTACTTTGTGTGTAAAACAATTGAACGAATGATCAATTCGCGGCTTTTATAGTACTTAGAAACTAATAATTTAATGCCTCCTTTTCAAAGTATGTTTCGATAATGCCTTACTACCAATGAGTATCTGGTTAGGCTGGAAATATGTATACCCGACGGGTTTGTCAAGAAGGAACATTCAGTAGCTTTTTTCTTTGATTTAGAAAATGTCTATGACACAATATGAATGTACAGGACCAATGAATGACCTTCACGATCTGGGTCTATAAGGCCGTCTGCAGTCTTTTATACCAAACTTTCTCTCCTACAGAGAATACAAGGTACGAGTGGGTTCCACTCTCTCTGATAAGTACGAACAAGAGCTAGGTGCGCCCCCGGCAGTATATTATCGGCAACACTTTTCAACATCAAAATTAATAATTCTCCGAAACACCTCTCTGGCTACCTAAACAACCGAAAGTACATGTATCACACTATGAGACTAAACATTCCATCTTCTCTTATCATGAACTACTCACGAATTTAATAACTGTACACGAATGTACACTGATGCATCAAAGGGTGAGGAATAGGATGATGCAGCCTTCGTTAGTGTAAAACACACAATAGAAGTTCGCTTACTAAACGGTACATCGATTTTTTCAACCAAAATCAGAGCAATAGACCTTGCTCTGCAATCTATCGAAAGCACGTGTATTTTAAACTGCGTCATCTTCTCCGACTCACTATCAGTACTTCAGTCACTACACGATAGAAAAATAGAAAGCATATTTATGATTAATATTTTCATCCAAAATACCATTCACAATATAGTACATTGTTAATTACCCGGCATATCGGTATTAAAGGCAATGAAAAAGCAGATCGTGCTGCTAAAATGGCCAGTAGTATATATATATGGCCGGTTCTGGACCAGCTGACCAGGAACAGTTATTTTTCATTTCTGAGGCTTTTATGGACTAAAAAATAAAATAAAATCACATAAATACCTCAAAAAATTTTATATGAGGCTAATTTTTGAATGATATCTGGTAAAATTGATTTTTTAGCTGTTATTGACCTAAATAAGATCTAAAAAAAATTATATAAAAATGAGACCTGGACCATATTTTCAGACAAAATTTAGTATAATATTTGCTCAAATTCTGATCAACGTTATATAGAACGGTTTATTTTCATTTTCGAGGCTTCTATGAGTTAAAAATCTGAAGTAGTTATAGAGGTAGTCTAGAGACTTAAAATTTAGATTAATTTTGTTTATATCGCTGAAGAAATTCTGCTTTTGTCGGCGGATTCTCCATGAGCTGATAATTTTTATTTCTTCGGTTCTTGTAATGTGATAGAGTACAACGGTAAGCACGACCTCCACAGTCAACACATATATGAATTTTACCTCGAACACATACTCGACAACCTTCGCATGGATTAGTGCCGGCATTTGGAGTTCTTCTCAATAAAAATGCGTGAACGCCACAATATTCTCCGAAACACTTTTTCCCACATTGTTCGGTAGATCCGGCAATCAGCCATTGGCATAATGTCAAATTGTACATGATATATAATTACTTTATATTTTGTTTAAATCTAATATAAAATTTGCTTGAAAATAAATATTAAAAATGAATTAGAAATATGACTAATAATATATAAAAAATGTCATTATCGAATCTCGACCTAACCAAAGTCAGAAATGCGATGAAGATGTCAAAATTACCCAGATATAGATTTCCTCGTAAACTTGTAGATGAATATTATAATTTGACAAAAACATATTCACCATGGCCAAGATCAAATGCTGAGCTAGCCGAATTATATATCAGAGTTACCGCGTTAGAAAAACACAAGCATGTTATGAAACAAATTAAGGAGCGAGAAAGTGGCTTTACAATTGACGAGGCCTTTGAAGGTCATGATAAGTTTATAAAATTTATACCAAGATCTGAAAAATACAATTATTTTAGATTCAACGACCTAGAAAAAATTATAGCTAAGACAGTTCCAAAGATATTACTGATTCATCCAGCACTAAAATTAACTGTTAAGTATGAGATAGAGATGTTTAAAGCGTCTGATCCAGATATAAAGCAGACAGCGCTGTTAAATTCTCATACTAGAATCATCTACGCTGATACAAATTTAACTGAAATTGCTAATGAATCTTATGAAGATATTGCATCTCATGTTGATAAATTTACCTCATATGGATCTGGTTGGGTCATAGATAAGTTTAATTATATTATGTTGTCAGTAAGCGCTTTCGAGATTCAAAAAGGTGGGTCATATCAGCCATTACCCGGGGAAATCTTGAGGACCAAATCATGCATTAACGTGAAAAATTCAGATAATAAATGTGTCCTTTGGGCGTTACTATCGGCGATATTCCCCGCAACTGACCACACAGACCGTGTAACAAAATATTTACCCTATCAAGGTCATATTAACATGACCGGAATTAAATTTCCTACCGCCGTCAAAGATGTTGCCAAGATTGAGAAACAAAATCTAAAAATATTTCCAAGTGGAATCAACGTGTTCTCGATCGATGATTCACTAAAACCTTTCCCGATTAGAATTTCACCATCATCAAAACATTGTACCGACGGCTCCGTTGTAAATTTGCTGTGGTTTAATAATCATTACTCGTGGATTAAGGATTTTAGCAGATTTATAGAATCATCAATAAACACACATGAACATAAAAATTATTTCTGCTATAGCTGCCTAAATGGCTTCACCACGCAAGAAAAACTAATCGAGCACAACAAATATTGCTATGAGACAAAAAAAAAACCTACAACGCCAAAGCCAGATAAAAATATTCTGTTCTTCAAGAAATATGAGAGAACTAGAAAGATGCCCTTCATCATATACGGTGATTTTGAATCTTTTCTGGTGTCAACTCAAGATTCGAAATGCATCTGTGGCAAACAGCCATGTCAGCGTGAGTTTAAAACTGTCAGAATAAATAAACATGCACCAGCCTCATACAGACTAAATACAATTTGTGTCGACGATGATTTATCGAAATTATCCCCAATTTATCGTGGAAATACTTTACCGGTTGAGGTTCATATGTTGATGTATCTATTTACCGAACGAGGGAGAATCGATCGATTAACAAAACTCGGCGATGCCTTTGCCGGGTTAAATTCATTCAAAGAGGCCACCAAATGTTGTATCTGTAAAAAGGACCTTAATGATGATAACGTTCCATTCTACGATATTTTCGCGAAAATTTACAAAGGAGCTGCTCATAATAGATGTTGAGTGATCCAAAAACATATTGTTGTAGAATTTCATAATCTTCAGGGATATGATGGTCATTTTATACTTCGCGCACTCGGCCATCCAGAAATTGCAGCTTACATAAAAGAAAACAATTTAGAAATAACTTGTATCCCGAATAATACAGAAAAGTTAATGTCAATCTTGGTAGGACGACTCCGTTTTATTGATAGCATTCAATTTATGAACACATCACTTGATTCATTAGCGAAAAATTGTTCAAGTTTTCCAACAATGAGTAAATATTACAATGAGGCTCAGATGAAATATTTAACCACCAAGGGGATTTTCCCATATGAGTTTTTCGATGGACCATCTAAATTTGACATTACCATGCTACCACCACGAGAATGGTTCTATTCGACATTATATGACAAACATATTACAGATAGCGAGTACAAACACGCGCAAGATACTTGGAACACTTTCTCATCTAAAAATTTCGGAGAGTACCATGATTTATACTTAACCGTGGATGTATTACTTCTCACTGATATTTTCGAACAGTTCAGGAAAACTTCTATTAGTCAGTAAGGATTGGATCCAGCTCATTATTTCTCCGCGCCTGGTTTATCGTGGGATGCGCGGCTAAAGACAACCAAAATCAAGTTGGAATTATTAACTGACCCTGATATGTACCTATTTATCGAGAAAGGAATCCGTGGTGGGATTAGCGTCATCACAAAAAATATGCCCACGCCAACAATAAATATCTAAATAATTATGATGAATCATCATTAGTTAATTTTATCACTTACTTAGACATAAACAACCTTTATGGTAGAGCAATGTGTACGCCGATGCCATATGGCAGATTTCAATGGATCTCAAATGAAGAATTTCTTACAACATCATCAGATTGGAATCCTGACTCGGATAATTTATTTAATGTTAAATTTACCGAGATGAATCCTCTAGTCAGTTATTATGTTGAGGTTGATGTTGATTATCCCGAGCACCTTCACGATCTGCACAATGATGATCTTTATTTACCTGAGCAAATATGTATCAGCGATGAAATGTTATCTCGAGAGCAACTGGCGCTAAGAACGACAAATCCATCCCTCGTAGAGAAGTTGGTTCCAAATTTATTTGATAAACAGCGTTACATATGTCATTATGCGATACTGCAACAAGCACTTGATGCGGGATTAGTTATAAGAAAGATTCACAAAGTTCTGCAATTTAATCATTCAACGTGGATGAAACCGCATATCGACGCGAACACAGCCAGAAGAATCGTCGCAACATCCGACTTTGAGAAAGATTTTTTCAAGTTGATGAATAATTCTGTCTTTGGCAAGACTATGGAGAATATCCGCAAGCGAGTTGATATCAGAATAATAAATGATTGATAAAAACGTGATAAATTACTCAGATCAAACTTATTTCTTGATAAGACGCTAATCATGAAAGATTTCATGTTAACTAAGATGATGCAGCCTAATTTGTATCTGTGTAATCCAATCTATGTTGGTGCAGCTGTGCTAGATTTATCAAAGTTGATGATGTATAATTTCCATTACAAATTTACTAAACTAAACTGACCAAATGCGAAAATGTTATTTACCGACACTGACTCACTGGTTTATGATATTCCCAGATGCGACTGCCAAAACGACCTATATCAAAATATTTACGATAATCGCGATTTATTTGACCTATCTGACGTGAAGGGTAAATTTAACGACAAGAAAAACAAGAAAGTAGTCGGCAAAATGAAGGACGAGTTCGCGTTCGATCCGGTTCTGGAATTTGTAGGATTAAGATCTAAGATGTCTTCGGTATTAACTAACTCAAATAAAGAGATGAAAAAGGCCAAAGGAGTCAATAATAATTTTGTGAAGAATAAATTAAAATTTAATAATTATATGACAGCGTTACACCGACAACCAGGAGAGAAATTATCCAGCGCGACCACATATGGATTCAGATCACACCATCATGAAATAGTGACGGATCAATTTCGAAAAACTAGTTTAAACAACTACGATGATAAACGATACACACTAGACGGTATCAACACATTAGCGCTAGGACATTATAAAATTAATCTAGATAAGATGAATATCTCAAATTAATTATAATATAATATAATAAAATGGATTATTCACTTATAGATGAATTCAAATCCGCCATAGAAGATTTTAAACTAATCAAACCAACATCAAATACAAAAATTAAAAATCGGAAAGGTGTAATTTGTATTATTCACAAAACAAAGTTTGGATGTGGCAGAAAAAGTTTTGTGCGTTATAAAACTCGGAATGAAGCAGCTCGAGATAAATTACAAATAAAATATTTATCGCGAGACAAATCTCCGATGACGTCATCAAATTATTGATCAATTTTCCCACGCAACATTTATCACGAGGCATAGTTATATTGATTTTTTTCCCCATATCATAAATGTCATATTCTTGTATGGGGGAACTATCACTTTTCTTAATAATAAAATATTTAGTGATAGTTCCCCCATATAAGAAATATCATCACGATGTAGTTATGTTATTTATTTTTCGTGATGAGGAAAATCTCCGATGACGTCATCAAATTATTGATTAATTTTCCCGCGCGACATTTATGATATGGGGAAAGTGTCACTTTTCCTAATAATACAATATTTATCACAAGGAAAGTTACACGAATCAACCTAATGTAACTCCTGGAACAATTATTTTTTGTTTCTTATAATCAAATTTATTTAACATTGACACGGCGATATTATTGTATATTTTCTTCTCGATGGGACTTACCGCAGTATCATTAAATTTACTTAACTGAGCATTATAATTAAATTCCATCTCACTAAGTTGCTGCTGTTTTTCTACGATGATATTTATTTTTTTAATAATATCATCACGTTGAAAATCAATTAAGTCATTTATGTTAATATTATTAAAGTTACTTAATTTGCTAATAGATTCTTGTTGAATTTTATTTTCTTCAGCGAGAGAGTTTTGTTGATTAGTCAGATTAATAATATTTTCTCGCAGTTGTTTATTTTCTTCTAGAAGGGTTTGATCTGGATCTCGCTGCAAGATTAACCTATATTTACCGCGATATTTGTTTAATTTTTCACGATATAATTTTAACTTTGCTGTTAATCTCTCGATGATAATTGACTTTGAAATATTATCCTCAGATGATTCTGAAACATCTTCTTCAGGTGATTCTACAACATCTCGTTCAGATGATTCCACAGATTTATTTTGTCCTATCAATTTAACCTTGTCAGGTTGTTCTACAGATTTATTTTGTCCTATTAATTTAACCTTGTCAGGTTGTTCTACAGATTTATTTTGTTTTATTAATTTAACCTTGTCAGGTGATTCTACGGCTTTATTTTGTTTTATTAATTTAACCTTGTCAGGTTGTTCTGCAGATTTATTTTGTTTTATGAATTTAACCACATCAGGTGATTCTGTGGATTTATTTTGTTTTATTAATTTAACCTTATCATGTTGTTCTATAGATTTATTATTTGACTCAACACAATTTTTCCAAATCTCATAGATCCTTGTATTTCCAATTCGATACTTGACCGAAATCTCTCTAGCTGTCTTATTTCCGCATGACATTTTGATCTCATTAATCTGATTACTAGTTAATTTTGCCTGCTAATAATAATAATAATAATAATAATAATAATAATAATAATAATAATAAAATCAATAAACTCGTTTGATTCTACCTGGAATTATCCTGAAAGAATCACAAAATTTAATAATTTCATCAAATTGAGGGGTAATTACCCGTCAAAATCATGAAAATTATACAATTTTACCAACACGGCGTAGTTTCAAGACCTGACAATAAGGGCATGAAGAATTGTTACATGGGACTTTGTACAGTGTGTGTGTGTGTGTGTGTGTGTGTGTGTGTGTTGTTTGTATTTTTAACGAAGCTTTGACAATTTTTCAGTCATATAGCTACGATGTCTGAAGTGTGGTAGCTTGACTGTCTATCGTTGGGGCATCATGCAGCAGACATATCGGATCGTGTCACACCCATTTAAATTATCCTTACACCAGGCCAACCAGTCCTAACACTCACCTCTTAATCCTAAGCGCCTAACGAGACAGCTGCAAGTACCATTTTTAGACGTTTTTGGTATTAGTCAGCCGGGGTTCGAACCCGTGGCCTCCCTCCGCATCCTAGGCGGACGCTCTAACCACCTAAACCACGGGAGCGGTCTGTGTGTAGACTATCCCGTTATGTCTAATAAAGCTATATTAAGGGTAAATGATTTTACTGCTGTTTTTAATCAGAAAACAACATGCTATATATAGCAATAATTATAAAAAGAAACATCAACAACACAGCAGCTAAAGATGAACAATCTTCACTGCGATAGTATATATTTTTTAACCTGTTCTAACCATATTCCACGTGTAACTGTTAGAATGGAGGCAAGGAATGATGATTACCTAATAACCGTTTACACTGTTTATATAAACCCCGTAAGATCATACCCAGACAGCCAATTTAAACATCTCCCTTCACCTAAATAAAAGTGAAATCATGCCCTCGTTAAATAGTGTATAAGTCGTAAAACGTTTACATCTTCTGCGAGATAAATTCTCCAGAGCTCGTTATGAAGCTGAAGAATTAATTCCTTCGTACTAAAATATACGGAATAATGAATATAAATGTTTTTGCTTCTCAGTAAGTGATTTTGAAAACAGTCATCCCAGTAAAATGTTAAGCCTTGGGAAATATTTTAAGACATGTTTATAGACATACATTAGTAACGGTAATTAACTGGACGACCAGTTTGTCAGCAAATACACACATTAACACAATAAAAAAGTACCATGCTTTGGAGATAGTCATGTACTTCTACTTTATACAGTAATGTTATATTATTGTAATCGAGGCAAAGCAGTGACAAGAAGCATATGAACCATATTTCAGTCCATTAGAGAACTCAGAAGGGCTAAATTTGAAAGAACTTTTGAAAGTGAGTTTCTCATCTCTCTAATGGACTGAGAACTGTAGCAAAACTGTGCGCAACACGGAAAGTCCTATGAAATACGGAGGAAGGATCGTACATCACTTAAACAGAATTAATTACCTACAGTACCACACGATTGTACGGTTTAGCTTTTTGCCCAAACATTATAATATATCGCTATATGTGTGACATTTTGTGTTTTTTCACTGTTTTTTTGGCTTTGTATTCTACTGTCGTTGCCATATTCATCAGGAGTCTTTTGACGATTTTACTTCCATATGATCCATCTGAATGAAGCAAATTACTACACTGGGTCAACAACAAAAACCAAGTAAGATTTATTTATCATAATAATTTGCGAAATAATTGCGTAATTGTGAATTTCAAATCCTCTAATTCAAACTTTCACAAAAACTACTGAGATAAAGAAAAACTGTCCGCAAATACCCGGTTTCTGGAGAAGAAAGAAAATAAGCATAATGTAGAAACTCAGAGTAAGAAAGTACATTAGATAATGATGAAAACAGAACTGAACAGTATATTGGTTAATGTTAGGAAGAAAACAAAGGAATGTCATGCATTCGTTTTAAATTGTCCACTGTACCAAAATTCAGAAACCAAACTTACGATTAACGTGTATTGTGTGTTTTGCATAACAGGTTGTTGTGTTTCGTACATTCGCCAATATATCAATGTTAGCCTGTAATCCTGCTGTCTGAAAATCAAGAAATTCGAGAAATCAGCAGTGTTTCTATGATCTTAGTGTTGGGATGAAATTTATATAATATTTCTGCCTTCGATCATTTTCTGTCACTACATTAATTATTTGTTTTATCACTCGGAGAAACTGAAATGCTGACATAATGAAGGCTACACAAATGGATCAACCTTCACAGAACTGATTGGATAACAAAGACGCTGTACAGAAGCCCGGTCGCAGAACACTTCTCCTCCCCTGGCTACACTTTCAGTGTAGCCTTCAGTATGTCGGAGAAACTAAAATACTGACATACTGAAGGCTCCACAAAAAGGATCAACCCTCATAGATCTGATTGGATGAAAAAGAAGCTGTACAGAAGCCCGGTCACAGAACACTTCTCCTCCCCTGGCCACACTTTCAGTGACATAACACTTATTGCAATTGCTCACAACCCCAACTGGAGTCCCCAAGCCATGAAAGAAAAGGAATCTTACTGGATACGCCGCCATAGGACATTGAAACAAAGCGGTTTAAACAATAAAGACTAGGAAAAGACAACCATGCACAAATAAAATTATCTTTTGCAGCCGACACATTTTCTGTTACATAATTCTCTAACTTTGCTTAATGGAATTAATATTTCCAGTTCAATACCCAAGAATGTAGTTCTAGTCTATTTTTAGAACATCTTTTCCTCTCTCATTTTGGTGGTAATAGAAGAGTTTTATTTATGCATTTTTGGTAGGGATTTAATGGTAACTGTTTATTCTTGATAATATGAATTCAGGGTGTTGTTGTATGTGTGTATTTCGGCTACAGTGCACAGTGAGTAATAAGGCCTTGATGATGATCCGGAAGTGAAGTCTGTGTTCTGTTTACATGCTGCTATGTTGACAGTCCAGCATCTCAAAAAAGAGCAGGTCAACATTTGACAAGAACTTCACTGCGAAGTCATCTTTGAAGCTATTTTAGATTAACATATGACTTGCATTGATTGTCACACAGTGGAAAGGTCAGTACTGAGAAACATATGTAGATAACATATAGTAAAATTAATTGTGTTCTATGTCCTGTCATAATAGTTTATGACTACTATAACAATGAAATATCCGGGATATAATCTGCGCTTACATACCTTTACATAACATAACAGGTGTCGTTATGGCTCATCCAATTCTAGGTCAATACAAATATTTTGCAGTATCAGTAACAAGCTGAAATAAACTAGTTGACAAGTAACAGAGCTAAAAGGTTGAATTCCTGTAGACACTGCCATGCAAAGTTTCGCAAACATAACCGTGTTTCTGTTTTATATGTTTCTCTAGTCTATGCTTAGTATTTGCCTTTGAAAAAGACTAATTCAAGAGTCGAAAGCGCTCACGCAAGCCAGGAACTAGTTTCTGAATGTTCGTTGTCAGTTTATTGCATATATATATATATATATATATAGTAATAATCTGCATACAAGCCGCCCTATTCGGTCTCTGTTTGTTTTAATCAGTGTATTTCTAGGGAATGTTTAAAATGACTTAATAATATTTTCGATGATTATGTGTTCTGTTAACTTCTTCGAATAATTGTTTGCTGGTATAGTGGACATATTTTGAGTTAGTGAAAAAATGGAGTATCAATACCAGCGGCTGGCATCCTAGATAATTTCACTAATGATTATACGTTATTAACCATTTAAGACCATACGATACATACTCAATGTGCCTATAGCTCCTGTTTTATTTTGTGCATGTCATTATATTTAAATTTTATTTTTTTTCTGTTTATTTCCATGGCACTAACACATGCCGACTTCCCTTCGTATGCGGTCTATCTTGTTAATTCTATGAGTGCTGACTTAATATTGGCTCCGAATCATTGTTGTGAGATACAGCGTAAACACGGTATGTGCCGCGAATAAAAGCTGAAATTTAAGGGGGGATGGCAATACAATTGTGATGTAGTACTGTGTAAGATATCGATTCGGTCATTTCTTTGTGTAATCATTGTTAAAATATGTAAATGTACGATTGCCATAGTAACTCATGTTTGTTTAAATAGCGGGTTTGTTGGTTCTGAGCGTTTTGTGGGATCTGTTGGTTGTGGGTGTTCTGGGCTTCGTCAGTAGATTATAAAGCTTTGTGGGCGGTCAGCTCAGCAGCTTTCACACTTGTCAAGTTCCAATCATGAAATCAAGAGTGTATTTTACCATTATCCTCTCATCAGTCAGTTGGTATAAAGCATCTCGGGTGTCGTACTCCAGTGTAGTATTATCAGGTCCAAGCTCGGTCGTTACTCTGTGTGTGTGTGTGTGTACATATACAGAGAGAGATGCGACCTTGATTATTCAGTCTTTATACTAGAATGTTTTGCTAGACGTTGACCGATATATTTTCACACTGTCATTTTAATTTAGGCAAATTAAAGTTTCAACATTTTAATATACACATTTTTACTATGAGCTAAAATGGTTACTGTAGTTGTAATTAGGTCAGTGCACAAGAATCTTTAGTCATGTCCAATGTTTTAATTTGAATATGATAGACTTTCTTGTTATCAAAGTTATTTATACAATACTGGACTTACGGCCATGCCGGATGCGGGAGGTCATGGGTTCGGTCCACGGTCGAGTCATACCAAAGACTTACAAAAATGGTACAAACAGCTGCCTCGCTTGGTGCTCAGCATAAAGAGGTTAGTGTTAGGACTGGTCCGCCTGGTGTCAGGATAATGTGACTGGGTGGGACATCATGCTACATGTTTGCGGCATGATGCCCCAGTGCTAGACATCACTTTAAACTGCCACACTGCAGACATCGTAGTTATGACTGAAAAATTGTTAAAGCTACGCTAAAAATCTAAATCACACACACACAGATACGACCATGCTGGAGTCAATAATAATCAACGCTCCCTTCCCACTATTTCGAATCCTAAATTAATCGAGCAGTTTAAAGATTAACTAAACGTCACACACTCGGATTCAGACTCAATGTATGTGGTCAAAAGGATTGGATAAGTTTATTAAAATTAAACCTTCTACTTATAGTTTTTGTATTTGATATTGAAAAGTATAATTAAACCTTTATCAAGTCAAGATAATGAATTACGGTAAACTACATGTCTCCTTTCATGTTGGTCTATACAGCGCAGTTTTACATCCGTAGTATCAATGTTCTGTGTACTAAGTTGTATACTGTGGGCTGGGTATTATAAACGAACCTTAGGGAAACTAGAAATGATATAGATATATCTTAAATTCTTACAATATTTATTATATATATTACAATAACGATAGCAAGAGTTCCCACATTATACGTCGTAATAACTAGTATTATTACGAGCGCGTCATCGTAATAAATTATATTGTTCCAAATAACAATCTTCACTGGTTAGCAAATCTGCAGACAAAAGCGTTGTGGGAAATATATTATAGGATGAGATAGCAGAAAATTGGCCCAATTAGTGTAGTCATACAGAACAAAGGCCGTCATTAGTAACTGGACTAATGCAAGGCAAAACGGCATTAACGAATGCAAATGTTTGATTCCTTAAGTCACAAGATGCTGATGTGCAACCTTACTGACTTATTTGTAGTTCATTTCCAGTATAATGGTGTTCATTTATTCTCATCAAAGGTAATAGCATACTTAAGATGATAATTAGTACACCAGATGATCTCGAAAGTGTATATTCCATGATAATGATTGTTTTAATGTACGAGCACATTTGCACAATATGTTTTTCCTGAAATAAATATGGTCCCCATATTTTGTTCCCAACTAGTTCAAACGTAAAATGCACAATGTTGTTAAAAAAAAAAATTCTGGAAACATGTTCGAAAAGAGAAAATAAATGGAACAGTCCTCGCTTGTATTAAAACAACCGTGGCGTAGTTTCCTGGAAACGACATAAGATTTCAAAAACAGTTTTCTGGTGTGAAATTAAAACCAAATCTGTTTACAATATGCTCGGAGAAATGGGTTATCGTATTAAAATTACATGTAAACAACCTGTGCCTCGTGGTTTAGTATTATTAGTAATATATAATTCTATATTATACTTATGTAATTGCAGATATACTGGTATTGTGTACGCACGTATGTTATGAAGCTACACAACCTTGATCGTTTTCAGTAAACAAATGCAAATTCAAACGGTTGAAATGTTTTAAGAATTCACTTAGTCTTTGTCAATATTGCAACGCTCTTATTGGTTAGCATGACATATTGGAGGATGAATTCACTCATTGAAATTTGCATGACTGCTGGATACAAATTCGTGCAATTTGGTCGAAGTTATATGGGAACAGGCGTGGCCTGGGCCTGACGTCCCGCTTGCCAAAGGAAAGTGAAGCGTCTCTCATAGCCTCTCCTTCCCAGGTGTAGTGATCGCCGCAGGACCACTGTCTCGCTCTGCGGGGCAGGAGGTTACTTGCATATGGCCTCTCCTACACTATTGTGTCCACAGCAGCACCTTCACGCGGTGCCCCTGTTTTAACAGAGCCTGCTGTGTGTCGCGACCGAGTACCCGGCGGTATAACTGGGTGGGCAGACTGGGCTCATTAGCCTTGGCAGGCAACCAGTCTAAGAGAAGAGAAACTCTGACCCCAAACCCGGGCACATGAAGCTCGTTAGCCTTGTCGGGCAGTTCATCTAGGAGAAGGAAACTCTGATTCAAAACCAACCAAGTCCCATCCATTGGATTATGGCTCCACTGCCTTGTGGATATCTTTGGGAGAAGGAAAGGCTACGGGAGTAAACCCAGACAGAAAATCAGGAGTGGAGCCCCTAAGGCGGCTGGGGGTCGACTACGGCCTCCTTCCGGCAGCTCCTGCATCCAAACTGGTGCCAAATGTCATGCTCAGCATTCCTTTGGACCCCACCAGCAAGGACGAGAGGGGGATCCTGACGTCTGGGCAGCCCAGGATCTCCATACTCCACGCCCAGGCTTGCGCCCTGGAGAGGACACTCCAGTCTCGCTACTGAGTGAGGAAACAACACGGAAGCTGACAGTTTACGGGTTATAAGTCCCACCCGATTGGCGTAGGGAAGGGGCGCCACGGGTCAGCTTTGACGGTGGGAGGGATCATCGTGTCCCACTGGCCAACTATCGCCCCCCTCAAGCCGGGCAGCCCCCGGTCAATAAGGTGTTGACCCGCCATCGTCTGCCTGCTCCAATATGTGTCTGGAGCTCAGTGGGTTGTTGAGCATGACAAGCAGACGGTAATTCCACACCAGACAAAAGAAACAAGAAACCAATAAAGAAGACTCCAGCCCTTCGATTTGCAAGCTGGAATGTGCGCACCAAGTGTACAGGCTTCTCCGACGACCTCACAGAAGTGGACGACACCAGAAAGACGGCCATCATCGATAGAGAACTCACCAGACTAAATATCAGCATAGCTGCTCTCCAGGAAACCAGGCTCGCCTCTAGTGGCTCCCTCAGAGAGGAAAACTACACCTTCTTCTGGAAGGGTCGAGAACCTGAGGAGCCCCATCAACACGGAGTGGGTTTTGCCATCAAAAACAATCTCCTGGCCTCGGTTGAACCTCCCACAGGGGGCACTGAGCGGCTCTTCTCGATCCGCCTCACCACTGCTTCAGGTCCTGTCAACATCATCAGTGTCTACGCCCCAACCCTCACGTCATCAGAAGACGTGAAGGATCAGTTCTATGGGCAGCTGGACGAACAGATCAAAGGATGCCCCAAAAATGAACCACTATTCCTCCTCGGCGACTTTAATGCCAGAGTAGGTGCGGACCACGAGTCATGGCCTACCTGCCTCGGATATCATGGCACTGGAAAGACCAACGAAAACGGCCAGAGACTGCTGGAGCTATGCACCTACCATGGCCTGTGCATCACAAACACCTTCTTCAAGTGTAAGCCACAACACAAAGTGTCATGGAAACACCCCAGATCTCATCACTGGCACCAACTCGACTTGGTCATCACCAGGCGCTCTGCCCTTAACAGCGTCTTCTCCACCAGAACCTACCACAGTGCAGACTGTGACTCCGACCATGCCCTTGTGAGCAGCAGAGTGCGACTACAGCCACACACGCTACACCGCTCAAAACCAAAAGGACGTCCTCGCATAAACACTGCGCAGATGTCAGTCCCTGCCAAGGTGGAGGAGTATGTGTCTGCCCTGAACAAGGCTCTCCAGGACCTGCCTGAGTACGACGTTACAGCCAAGTGGAACGCCATGAAGGGTGCCATCTACAGTACAGCTATGTCAACGTTTGGCAAGAAGGAACGACCCAGCCAGGACTGGTTCAATGCACACCTATCAAGGATGGAACCACAAATCGAGGAGAAACGAAAAGCCTTCATAGCTTACAAAAAATGGCCTAATGAACGGACGCTTGCTGCTCTCAGAAGTGCCCGAAGTAACACCCAACGCATTGCTAGACAGTGTGCGAATGAGTACTGGCAACAACTGTGTGAAGGGATCCAGCGCAGTGCCGAGTCCGGACACATCCAAGGTATGTACAGTGGCATCAAGAAGGCTCTGGGCCCTACAGTGAAAGGGGTCGCTCCCCTGAAATCCCTGACGGGAGAGAAGATCACAGACCGTGGGCAACAGATGGCCAGATGGGTGGAGCACTACTCAGACCTATACTCCCGAGAAACGTCAGTCACTGATGCAGCCCTCAGCAGCATAAAGAATCTGCCCACCATGGAAGAGCTCGACAAAGTGCCAACCTTAGAGGAGCTCAGCAAAGCTATCGACTGCCTTCCAAACGACAAAGCACCAGGTAGTGACAGCATCCCGCCCGAAGCTATCAAATGTGGAAAACCAGCATTGATTAAACCACTGCACGAGCTACTTTGCCGCTGCTGGGAGGAAGGAGTAGTCCCCCAAGACATGCGTGATGCCACAAGTGTGACCCTTTACAAAAACAAGGGCGACCGCAGTGACTGTAATAATTACAGAGGGATCTCGCTCTTGAGTATTGTTGGTAAAGTGTACGCCCGCATCATACTCAACAGGCTGCAGTTGCTGGCAGACCGTGTGTACCCGGAATCACAGTGGGGCTTCAGAGCAGGCAGGTCGACGACAGACATGATCTTCTCCCTACGACATATCCAAGAGAAGAGCAGAGAGCAAGGTCAACCACTCTACATGATGTTCATCTTCCTCACCAAGACCTTTGACTTGGTCAGCAGGAAGGGCCTTTTTGAACTTCTGAGTAAGATCGGTTGCCCCCCAAAACTCCTCAGCATGATAATCTCTTTCCATGCAGATATGAAGGGAACAGTCCTGTATGATGGATCCTCCTCAACCTCCTTCCCAATTAACAGTGGTGTGAAACAGGGCTGCGTGCTGGCACCAACACTTTTTGGGATCTTCTTCTCCCTGCTCCTGTCCTACGCCTTCGACACGTCCACGGATGGCATATATCTACACACCAGGTCCGACGGGAGGCTGTTCAACCTGGCACGACTGCGCTCAAAGACCAAAGTGAGAGCTGTGCTCATCAGGGAGATGCTTTTTGCAGATGACGCAGCTCTTGTGGCCCACACCGAGGAAGCCCTCCAGAGACTGGGAGACCGTTTTGCTGTTGCCTGCACGCAGTTTAGTCTCACCATCAGCTTGGAAAAAACAAATGTCAGCGTGCAAGATACCACCATTGCCCCTTCAATCAAAATCAACGGTGTCACCCTGGAAGCAGTCAACAACTTTACCTACCTAGGGTCAACCATCAGCAACACTCTCTTGATTGATATGAAGCTGGACAGAAGGCTTGGAAAGGCAAATACCGTCATGGCTCGATTAACGAAGAGGGTGTGGGAAAACAACGCGCTGACAGAGCACACCAAGGTCCGAGTCTACCAGGCCTGCGTTCTCAGCACCCTTCTATATGGAAGTGAGACGTGGAGTACCTACATGAGGCAAGAACGCCGGCTCAACTCCTTCCATATACGGTGCCTAAAACGCATCCTGAAAATCAGCTGGCAAGACCGTGTTCCACACAGCGAGATCCTGCAGCGTGCAAGTACCCCCAGCATGTACTCCCTGCTAATTAAACGCCGCCTTCGATGGCTGGGTCACGTCCGACGCATGGAGGATGGAAGGCTGCCAAAGGACATCTTATATGGACAGCTGGCCACTGGCATGAGAAGAGTCGGACGCCCCTCACTCCGTTTCAAAGATGTGTGCAAGAGAGACATGAAGGCATGCAACATTTCACCCGATGGCTGGGAAGAGCTGGCCGAGGACCGAGGCACCTGGAGACTGATGGTAAACAATGGCATATCAGTCGCTGATGCGAGAAGAGGCCAGTTGCCGGCAGAGAAACGTAAGAGAAAGAAGAACGCAGCAGCAACCACAGTAACGCAGACTTCCCAGTATGTCTGCACCAACTGCAGTAGGGACTGTCACTCACGTATAGGCCTGCACAGCCACAGCAGACGATGCCAACAGAGACAGACAACACCCCAAGGGCGCTATTCGCATGGTCTTTCGAGACCGAGTCGCCAATGATGATGATGATGAATATAGAATTGCATCCGCAGCATTGTTGGACATGTGCACATCAAGACCTAGCTTTCTACCAACCAATATCTGTGTTCTCGCGGAATATGATTTTATGGTGTAAATATAGGTTTGCGCTTTGTGATATGTATATTTGATAATAAATTTGTTAGGCTATTTACGTAAGCTGAAAATGTTAGACATTTAAATGAAATTTTGATCTTTTCACATCCCACAGCCTGCCTCTTGTACGTTTGAAGCAACGAATAGTAAGAATACTGCGCATTCGATCACAATGCACACATTTATGTCGAGAATAATCAATGTAAATTGTCGTTTTAGAGGTCCGTCCTTTGCTTCTAATTTGCTCTCTGTGTCTCTCTCTCTTCTGCATAATAAGAGATAATACCGGGAATAGTAAACTCTGTTACAAATGCAAGCGGTGTGTCCACATAAAGGGCCGACAAGAGGGGGGGTAGGCAACGGGGGGGGGGGGGCGAATAACATTTTTTAATTTATAAAAGAAAACCTTTGTTTCAACAAGAACTAGGATCTGCCCGGGTGTTTCCTGTCACATGGCCCGTGATCGTTTTCTAAGGCCCTATCCACATTTAAGCCAATATGAATAATTATGTGCATTATGTTTCTAATAAGGGATTAAGAAGCACTTGACGTAAGTTCTAAACCAATAGTACCGCCTGTAAAATGAAACAGTTCATATAATTTCCACTTATTATAATGTAAAGAAAACAAACATGTGCTTCTCTGATCGTGTTAGTTTTAAGTATTTAAAAACGATCTTTGATATTCTACTGAGATGAATAAAGATAAATATAGGTCCATGTTGTTTTGTTTTCTATACCATATATTCAGTCTACACTTGTTTGCTTTTTATATGCACTAGATGTATACTTTGTATGCTTAAGTATACAGAGATAGTATAAATCATCATTTTGGTCGATATTTAACATAGCTATGAAATATGCACTATAGATCTGTCATTTAAACAGTTTAGTTCATAACATACTTCTGATGTTGACATCTGAAGCAAATACGATCTACAGATTTAA
The DNA here is from genome assembly GCA_028554795.2 of Sinohyriopsis cumingii. Classification (NCBI taxonomy): domain Eukaryota; kingdom Metazoa; phylum Mollusca; class Bivalvia; order Unionida; family Unionidae; genus Sinohyriopsis; species Sinohyriopsis cumingii. Next base: position 80,125,120 of record CM068833.1, on the reverse strand, counting down.
ATGGAGCGATAACAAGCTACTCGTCCTACTAGTTCCTCTATAGTATAGAATATTAAAGATTCACGTGTTATCTTTCTTTCATTTAATGGTTCTATGCAATTTAAAAAATTATGTTCCTGTTTTTTATACTTTGCTTGTTTTTGTAAAATAACTCAATATGTGCCTGTATTACACAGTTCCTCGTGCATCCATTTTGTTAGTAGAATCGTGCATAGCTAAATATTCTCATTAAAAATAATATATCCAATTTCCATCACAATATATTTGCGTTGAGAAAGAACATAAAACAAATCGTGACGTGTACGTTACAATCAAATATGGTGTAGAAATTTAATAAGACGAACGTTGGTAATTTTATGTCTATATATATATTTATCTCTCTCTTTTTTATTTATTTATATATCTATATATCCATTTACTCTGTATTCTTCTCAGAGATTAACAAAATATACAATGTTAAATGCACATTTGGTCCAGGTCTGTTGCCAATACCTACTTGTATATACGCTTCTTCCACCAAAAAGATGTGTACTGAAAAATGACAAAGAATAAACAAGGCTCAATACATGGAAAACCCAATTTCAGTAAGAATTGTTGTTGTTGTAGGGTTTAACGCCATTTTTGAGAACACGATAGGCTATACATGGCGGGCAGTATTAATGGTGTAGGAAGAACCCGGAAAGAACCACCGACCCACGAGAAGCTACTGGCAAGCTTTCTCACATACCCACATTGGCCGAATCGGAGACTCGAACCCACGCAGACAGAGGTGAGATGGCAGTGATCCGTAACTGAGAGCGCTTTAGACCACTCGGCCACTCGAGGTTCCGTCAGTAAGAATGAATTGCTCTGCAAAGTATTTGAAGGGTTTGATAACCATTTCGCTCCACTAACAAGGATCAAATTATTTTATTAGACTTCAATGAGGCTGAATATTTAAAAAAGTAAGTTGTGAAATGTCAAAAGCTTTAGAAAAGAAGAGGGCAGGCTATCGCAAAGACAAAACACTTCTGCGAAATGGCGTCAGCTTCAGATTTAGTCAGATTTAACGTGTTACAAGTTTGGAAGCTCATCACTGAAAACGCCCATTTACCACCACCTCTGGAAAATTACCTAGCAAATAAAACCTTGAGTCTAGTTCACAGATGACAAGCCTTTCTGATATGACATCGTATACGGTTTGATCTAAAATGTCACTCGTTTCGCCTTCACTGCATATAATTGCCAAATTCCCAACCTTTCGCTCCTTTTAAACTTTATAAACACTGGCACTTATGCTATAGCACTTATCGTACTAAGATAAGGACGGACACTTAGATGACACCTTTGATCCTGACCAAATACACAAAAAAAATTCTCAAGGAACTGGTTTAAGGTGCAAAATTACAAAAGACTTGTCTTTGGAGCATTTATATAAACCGTTCATAAGCGTGATGATGCAATACTCCGTGACTGCTGTCCAGTTGCAGTAATATTCTGAGTCAAATTATTCAGCATATTTTCATTGCTGGCTTTAGGACTCAAGGTACTAATTCAACTCCAATAGTAAACATATGGAAACACTATCATATTTGGGGCCCCGAGTGGTCTAAAGCGCTCTCCGATACGGATCACTGCCATCTCACCTCTGTCTGCATGGGTTCGAGTCTCGGATTCGGCCAATGTGGATATGTGAGAAAGCTTGCCAGTAGCTTCTCGTGGGTCGGTGGTTCTTTCCGGGGATTTCCCGGGTTCTTCCTCCACCATTAATACTGGCCGCCATGTATAGCCTATCGTGTGCTGAAAAATGGCGTTAAACCCTACAACAACAACAACAACTATCATATTTAAAATTCAGTAACTTAAAATGTATGTGTGCTGATGATGAGACATAAATTTCTCCATCCACAACTAACCTTGGTGCAAGCTTCTGTGTGGAGAACACCATATGAGCCGCGGCACTTTTTTTAATCTACATAAGTATGAAACACATGTTATTGATTCTGCACCAAATGAATCGGGTGCTACTTTCATTATTGAGTACTCCTAAGTCAAGTCTGTAAAAAATTCTAAAATTGCATCAATAGAATTTTGTCTATTTTTTTTTTTTTTAGATTACAGATCGGATAAGCTCTCAAAAGATATTTTTACTAAAATTTTACTTTTCATTATTAACCAGTTATGGATCACCAAACCCGTATACTCTATTATTTGTTCACCCATTTATAGACTGGTTCACAGTTCTTCCATATAATTAGTATCGTGTGTCCTTTAGACGATTTTCAGTTATGTCTGTCACAGCTTCGAATCAACTCTGTTTGGCTATTGATAATTGAGGTTAGCATGTAAACAAATGTTACCAAGTAAATATTTTGTAGTTGACTTGAAGTAAACTTTTGCGTGTTCTCCATAAATGAGTAAATTATTTCACTACGTAAAAGGTTGATAGATTATTATTTTATATTTCTGAGAACAATTTATGGTGGTAAATAATTGTACGAAATATGGTTGTTTTCAAGTTAGATTCAAGATTACATATGGATAATATTTACTCTAATGATTTGTTTTCCTTGCACATCAACATCATCAGTTGGATGCATTATGAAAATAGCCTCCATGTAGATGACCATATAACAAATATATTCGTACCTGCAGTATGCTGAACAAAATCAATCTTACATTACCAAACTAGGACCAAAACGGGGAATATGACTTCAACTTCAAGATATCCAGTACTAAGTAAATGACAAAAAAAACTGTCTCATGCATTTAGCATGCTGTATTCCTCACAATGACTAATACATACCTGCGCTTGCAAATCTGGACGCCCATCTTAGTGTTGAAGTTCCGTTCGAGTTTCATTTTGTACATTCTTGATTCTCTTCGTTTTCAAAATAGCTAGTGGGTGCAAGCTGACCGGAGGGTTTTCAAATAAGATAAGCTTTCAAAGTCAGTCATTATGCTTGTTACCAGATAGCACTTCAATCCAGCTGATCGGAGCAAAAATAGTCACAAAATTACAATTAACACAATTTCGATTTTAAGGCATCGAGAGCACCTCAATCCATAATAAACAGGAACTCGAAAAGAACGCTATCAATTATATTTCTGCAAATAAAAATTGCAAACCTATTTAATTTATGAATGTCTCTACGCCCTTTGATTTCCTTGCGTGGCTACATCTGATTTATAGTATGGTAAAGTGTCGCAACTAAAACATTTGTTACAGCTCTCATTGATAAACATCTTCAATAAAATTCGGCAAACTGGTCACAGTCTTGGGGAGATTCAACTGTGATACCAGTACCAAAACTTGCAAAGGACTGAGCCGACCCTTTATCTATCGCCCGTTGGCATTCAGAACCTGTACTTGCAAACCACAGAACGGATGATATACCATTCTATCATCGCAAATCCTACAAACCACTATCAGACATTCAATATATGTTCAGACACGAGAGAAGTAAAGGAGACCATCTTCTTTAACTTGAATCATGAAACATATATCAAACACATTTTCGTACGAAAAGAAAATAGTCGCTGTCTTTTTTTTTACTTAAAGAATGCTGATGACACTACCTGGATGATATGCGTAATGCATATCCTGTTCATCTTACATCTAAACGGCCGCCTTCCAAACCTTCTTCTAGTCTTAAAAGATACAATTTTGGAATTGACTTAGGCAAAACCATTTCTGAATATTATCTACGATAGATATACCTCTGAGAAGCATGCTCTCAGTCACCATGTTAAACCTCAAAATTAGTTGTTGTTGTTGTTGTAGGGTTTAACGCCATTTTTCAGCACACGATAGGCTATGCATGGCGGCCAGTAGTAATGGTGGAGGAAGAACCCGATAAAACCCCGGAAAGAACCACCAACCCTCAAGAAGCTACTGGCAAGCTTTCTCACATACCCACATTGGCCGAATCCGAGACTCGAACCTACGCCGACAGAGGTGAGATGGCAGTGATCCGTAACGGAAAGCGCTTTAGACCACTCGGCCACTAGAGGCCCCTCAAAATTAGTGGTAATGTAGAATGTAATAATCCAGAGACTGGATCATATGTCGACGAATTTCTTCTCCTCTGTCGATCAAATAATATGCATACCAATGTCAACTACATGTATGTTTAAATAGAGTTAAAACACTAGCAGAAGAAAATGTGTTCGATCTTTTAAGTCTAAACCTGTTTGCGTGCACTTCTGTCGATTACGTCGAATTCATGATAACACAAATGATCTGTAATAATGCTCTTTTTGTTGTGGAGGATAGAACTTTTTTGAAGATATTCTCAACCGTAAAGTAACTTTGTTTCCATATATTAGATACCTCAAAAGGTCAGTCTTTGATTTAATACGAGTCTCTGCAAACATTGGTTTGAGAGCGGATTGCTCTGATTATACGTGTATTAGTAAGAGCTATATTTCACACTGGTTCGATTGTGTACGGATCAGCCTGTAAATCTGACCTCAGCTTCCCCCTTCAAGAAGCCCCTTACTTGATACAAACCAACCATCACGATCTCTCATGCAGACGAAACTGGCTCTTTATGTACTTCCATACTTTCTTATAATACATTTAATCCCGCATAGAATGTAGTCTTTTGAACCAAGCTTGATCCATTGATTATGAATTCACCCTCAACTAAAACAGTAAACCTCAATATGGTTATTAACACTCCCACCCACACCACCTCCACATATGCAAAATATTATAGTGTATGCTTGCCAGTTCTAACAATCTTCACAAAATGCACTCCTTCTCCAAATCCCCAAGCGGGTTCGGGATAGATTAGAACAGATGCATGTCTTAAGACGCAATTTAGTGAACCCATCATACTGGCTATGGGTTGTGACCGATTCGAGAGAGGAAATAATCCTGGTAGTTGAGTAAATGGGATACCCATGAGTGACTTGCTAATGCAACACACCCCTTTGGCCTTTACTTCTTATTGTAACATCATAAGGATGCCCCAACCCCCACTCGACAAAAATTGGCTTGTCAAGCATATTCCTGGGAAGCCTTCGTAATTTGATTTTTGGACCTTCATTTTATCTTTTTTTCCCTGGTTTACTCCTTATATCACTTATGCACTAAGAATTCCCCCATTTTTTTCCTTCTTCCCAAGGAGACTTTCTAGAAAGCTGTGGCATAACGGTTCAATCGAGAGTTATCTTTGTTTACTGGGTATACTACCTGTTGATTCCTGGCATTGAATAAATATACCCTTGTTGGACTCCATGATGAGTGAGTGACTATGGGAGATGAATATACAACAAAACTAATGGACAATCAAAAAATATTTAGCTTAATATAATAAACTTTTTGTCCGAATCAGACTATGAACCATGCGACGTAGATTCATTACCGCGTTTTACGGTCATACAACCAAGATGCGTAACACAAATCGCCATTTAAATTCCAAAGACTATACTTAGTATAGTCAATAAACCTACAAGAATGCAACAAATTAAAATCGGGTGGCTTGCTCCTGGACTTTGACAAGGACGGATAGAATAAAATCAAGAAAGTTAAGATGTTCCATGAATTACCAGTCATTTAAAGACAGGATTCGATGTCGCGATTTTGCAGTCGTTAATGACTCTGAAGTCATCGATGGCATTAAGGACCAAGATGTCATTGGCATTTCGACGAATCTGTATTAAACAGGGAAAATATTTACAGGACATTATACAAACCTTTAACTTACACACTCTACCCAAGGTATCCAAACCTTGGATTTTTGTAGGTGAAGGTTGAGATATGTATACCAAATCTTCTGCAGTATTTTAAGAGTCAGACGTACGATCACAAGGAACACACAAGGAAGAACCCGAATGAAAAGTCACCCCACACAGCAGAGGTAGTTGAAAAGACCAGCCCGAGGATTACAAAGAATGTACAGAACCAACCAAAGGTCACAGATGCAGCAACACCTTCAAATATTCCACATGATATTACATTGTATAGTGAAACTGTAGAGGAAATAAAATCAACTACAACGCAAGTCTAATTTTATTGGAACATTATCTTACAGCTTTGTACATCATCCTTTTTTAACAACTACTTTGAAAATATTGGCATGGTTTCAGGGGGAGCTTTCCATTGTTATGAACAATAGGGCCCTCTTAATGCCGTTCCCTTAAACACAAATTTGCAAGCCATGGATGTAAACGTGTGATAACAGCTGCCTACCGTATTTGTTCTACTCGGGGATTTCAGTGCCCATATAATTGTATGGGCATCAAACCACATAAACGTCCGAAGCGAAAAGGTTGTAGATTTCATATCATAACATGATTTGTATTTATAAAACACCAATTCGTCTATATTTTTACATCCATGAATTCGTTCATATACATGCGTAGGTCTAACAATTTATTCTCTATCTCTGTTTTTGGATTATCATTCAAAGGTTTCTGATAGTCTTCACAGCAGTGACCATTTCCAAGTCTTTCTACAGAACATTAACTCTACCATCAATGAGCCAAGTCCACAATGGAATTTAAAGAAGGCCAACTGTGCCTGGTTTGAAACACTTTGCAAAACTAGACTCAACAGATATACCTTTATAAACGTCATTTCTGCTGCTCAACACTTTTTCATCTATTATCCTCAAGATTGCAGAAGAATCCATTTTGAAGTCCTCATCTAACTTTCAACAAGTGAACACCATGCTTCACTAAATATTGTTAAAACAAAGTCATTAGACAACCCTGAGAAGCATTGTGAAAATTTAACAAGTATGTACTACATATTCGGGGCTGCACCTTGCCGTACAATTAAAGAATGTAAGAGAGCATCAATAACTAAGTTCTACTTTAAACTCTCGTTTCTCTCTTAAAAAGATAGGCTCCACAAAACAAATTGTTAGGGAAAAAATAACAAATTAAATAATAAAATCTTGAGCTTCAAACATGACGCAAAATATGTTTGCTGATAGTTTTGTTAAAACTCATTAGCATCATCATCATCGGCAAATTATGAAGCATATAATCGAACGCTGAAAAGTAAAAAGAGAGCTAATTTAACATTTACATTAAATAATTCAGAAAGTTATAATCAACATTTGACACTTTTGCAACTTACAGATGCTTTAAGCAAAGCCAAATGCCTGACGAAATGCTTTTACCAGTTCTGAACACCGACTGGAACCCTCATCAGTCGTTTTTTTTTGTGTACGTTTTCAATGATTTATGGACCAGTGGCAATATACCAAAAACGTGGAAAGAGGTCACGGAAATACATGCTCCCAAACCTGGTAATGATATTATATTTCCTTTAAACTACTTTCCAATTGCTTTTACGAGCTGTGCCTGTCAAACGATGGAGTGAATTATCAATGCAAGTTTTGTTTGGTACTTGGAGACTAACAATTTAATATCTCCTTTCCAAAGTGGCTTCTTATACGGCCATAGTACCAATGATCATCTTGGTAGATCTGAAGAGAGTTGCTTTTTCAAAGAAAGAACATTTAGTAGCTATTTTCTTTGACTTAATGATGATACAATATGGAAGCGTGGAATAACAAATGGCATGCCCAGTCTGAGTCTAAAAGACCGTCTGCCCACTTTTAAATCGAACATTCTTTCAGACAGGAAATACAAGGTATGGGTGCCTCAGGGTAGTATTTAATCTGTGACGCGTGTTAGCACTGAAATTGATAACATTGTCGATCATCTAATTTTAATAAATCTGGTGTCATAATAATAATAAGCGCCATGTGATCAAACCTACCTAAAGCGAATGGCCTACGTCCCGCAGAAACGTACGTATGAACGAGGTGGTCATTGAACAAATTAGAATCGGTCATACTTATATAGACCACTCTTGCATCTTAAAGGGTGAAGACCCACCTAAATGCTTTTCTTCCAATGAAACACTTTATAATAGATTGTTTCTCCCTCCAGCCTACATACGATCGTTGCTGCAGTGCTTAGCAAAGGAAAAGGATTTCGGAAACAATAAATGTGTCTTGTATTTTACGCTGGTTGAAGGAAATTAACTTTTATTCTAAATCATAGCTTGTGTGCAACCCACTTTCCTTTCAATATTTTACCCACGTGTGTATTTTTAATGACCTTGATTTATATTTTATTATCTAAGTATGTTATCCTCACCATTTCATCGTTGTGTTTTTGTAATTTTATCGCTTGTTGGTAATAAACCTGTTTTATACAAATATCTTTTTCATATAAGCTTTTTGTGGTGCTATATAGCCATAACGTGCTGATGCGCCTTCAAATCCGATATCAACCGTCCAATTAAGCATACATACATACATACATATTGAAACTCGTATAATGCTTCAACCTTGTAGATATGCAATGTATCAATTAAAAGTTGGTATCTGAGGCATAGGAAATTCGGAGCGTGCCAGTGTTTCTTATAAGGTAATTGTTACAGACCTCTGCAAATTCAAAAGATTGCGATATATGGAAACAGGAGAAGGAAATCCAAAGGATCAAATATACATCCAACATCCCGTATCCAGAGGCCAGGAAGCTTGTACAAACTAGAACATCACTCCCCGGCCCATCCTTCTCAACCATAGTAAAGAGCAATCAAAAAGCAACGAAAGACGCCCAAACCCAAACAGACCCACCTGAATCCCCTTTCGTCTCGAACATATCGCATTACAAACCCCCCAAAAACTCAACATCGACGCAAACAACGTTCAACAATCCTCCACCATCAAAATCACCAAACAGTAAGAAAAAGTCGACAGCAAATAGGCAGCAAAAAGGGTCTGATGACCCAATAAAACTGCACAATAGGTTTGGAGACTTTGAGGATATGGATGCAGAAGAATCTGCGCCATGTCCTCAAGGTGGCTTCAGACCTAACAACAAAAAATTCACCCCCGTACTTCCTCCAGATAAATAACCAAAGACATTTCCTCCGCGAAAGGTCTAACCTAGCTCCAGAATCTTCAATATAAACTCGTAATGAAGAACACCATCATACAATGGTACTGTAGAGGACTTAAAGCCAACTACAATGATATTCTTTTGCTCTTAAACGAACGTGATCCTGCAGTACTATGTCTTTAGGAAACATTTTTGAAAGATACAGATAACATCACACTTAAAAACTACTCCCTGTTTAACAACTACTCTCGTAATGTTGACAGAGCCTCAGGAGGAGTCTCTGTTATTGTGAACAACAGCGCCCCTCATAGCGTCATCCCTCTAAACACAAATTTACAAGCCACTGCTGTGAGCGTCACTCTGCATCGGGTGATTACCTTTTGTTCTATCTACATACCACCAAACACCAATTTAGTAACAAATGAATTAGACGACCTTGTTCAACAACTCCCCGCACCCTTTATTCTACTCGGTGATTTTAATGCCCATAACATTTTATGGGGTTCAAATCACATAAGTGACAGAGGTCACAAAATAGAAGACTTCATTTCCAGACACGATTTGTGTCTATATAATACCAAATCACCGACATATTTACACCCAGGAACTGGTACATACACGTGTATTGATTTGACAATTTGTACCCCATCGCTGCTTTTGGACTATGAATGGAAGGTCGCTGATGACCTTCACAGCAGTGATCACTTTCCAATCTCTCTTAACAATACCAACGTTACAATTGACGAAGCAGTTCCACATTGGAATTTAAAGAAGGCCGACTGGGCCAAATTTGAAACACTTTGTACAACTAGACTTAATAGGGATACTGTCTTAAACGACAATAACCCTTTTCAATATTTTACTTCTCTTTTAATCGACAATGCAGAAGAATCCATTCCCAAGTCCTCACCAAACGGTAAAAAACTCTCAAAACCATGGTTCACAAAAGAATGTAAAGAGGCCATTAGACAACGCCGAGAAACACTGAAAAATTTTAATAATCGTCCAACACCCGAAAATTTAACTAAGTACCGTATTGTTCGGGCCAATGCTCGCCGCACGATTAAACAAAGTAAAAGAACATCATGGAAAAAATATGTTTCAACTCTAAACTCTCGTTCCTCTATAAAGAAAGTTTGGGACACGATCCGCAAAATCAATGGAAATAGGAAATACAATTCCTTTCGACATCTCAAAGTAAACAACAAGAATATCAATTCCAAACATGACATTGTTAACATACTTGCTGATAGCTTCTCAAAAAATTCCTCATCCTCTAATTACTCAGAAGCATTCAGAAGATTAAAAACTCACAAAGAAAAGACACGGTTGGAATTCACATCGAATAACTCAGAAAGTTATAATCAACCGTTTACAATGTATGAGCTGAAGGAATCTCTGAATAAGGCCCACGATTCATCCACTGGGCCTGACGAAATACATTACCAGTTTTTGAAACACCTCCCAGAACCTTCATTAACAGCCCTTCTAGAAATTTTCAACAATTTATGGATTACTGGTAATGTGCCTAAAATCTGGAAAGAGGCAACAGTAATACCAGTTCCCAAACCCGGTAAAGATAGCGCAGATCCTAACAGCTATCGACCAATTGCACTCACAAGCTGTGTGTGCAAAACAATGGAACGAATGATCAATTCTCGGCTTGTCTGGTACTTGGAAACTAATAATTTAATATCTCCTTTCCAAAGTGGCTTTCGATATGGCCGGAGCACCAACGATCATCTGGTTGGACTAGAAACATTTATTCGAGATGCATTTATCAAGAAAGAACACTTAGTAGCGGTTTTCTTTGATTTAGAAAAGGCCTATGACACGACATGGAAGTACGGGATACTAAATGACCTGCACGATCTAGGTCTAAAAGGCCGTCTGCCCTCTTTCATATCCAATTTTCTCTCCGACAGAGAATTCAAAGTACGAGTGGGCTCTACCCTCTCAGATCTGCACGAGCAAGAGATGGGTGTGCCCCAGGGCAGTATTTTATCTGTGACGCTCTTTAACATCAAAATTAATAGCATCACCAAGTGTTTGACTCCTGGTGTGGATTGCTCGATATACGTTGATGATTTTCTAATATGTTATCGGTCAAAGCACATGCATACAATTGAAAGACAACTGCAGCAAAATATAAACAAAATTCAAAATTGGGCCAATGCAAACGGTTTCAAATTCTCGAAATCAAAAACGGTATGCATGCATTTCTGTCAGTTACGAAAACATCATGATGAACCGAACCTCACGCTGGATGGAACACCTATTCCAGTTGTTGAGGAAACCAAATTTTTAGGTATAATCTTTGACAGAAAACTGACCTTTATTCCACACCTAAAGAACTTAAAAGCTAAATGCTTAAAAGCACTTAACCTACTTAAAGTAGTAGCGCACACTGACTGGGGTGCTGATAGAAAAGTCATCCTAAATTTATACAGAACGTTTATTCGCTCCAAACTAGACTATGGTTGCGTTGTGTATGGTTCAGCCAGAAAATCGTATCTTAAAATGCTTGATCCAATTCATCATCAGGGAATAAGACTGGTTCTGGGAGCATTTAAAACATCCCCTTGTGAAAGCCTTCTAGCTGAGGCGAATGAACCACCGTTATCGCATCGTAGAGAAATGCTTTCCGCACAGTATGCTCTGAAATTAAAATCAAACCCTCTGAATCCTGCTTTTTCGGCTGTTTTTCAACCCAAATACAAAACTTTATACGAAAATAAACCAAACGCCATACCTTCCTTTGGCATTAGAATATCATCCAGCCTTGACACTACAAATATAGATCTTTCTAAAATTCAGAAAACATCCATCTCCGAAACACCACCCTGGCTAATTAAACAACCAAAAGTACGTTTTACGCTACACGATGGAAAAAAATCCGAAACAAACCCTTCTATCTTCCACAACTCTTACCATGAACTCCTCACCGAATTTAAAAACTACACCAGAATTTACACTGATGGATCAAAGGATGAGGAAAGGCTGCTGCAGCCTTTGTTTGTGGAAATCACACAACGCAAGTTCGCTTACCAAATGGAGCATCAATGTTTACAGCCGAAATCAGAGCAATAGACCTTGCTCTGCAACATATAGAAAAGAACCGTATTTCAGACTGTATCATCTTCTCCGACTCGCTATCAGTACTTCAGTCACTACACAATAGAAAACTGGAGAACCCATTATTGAAAAACATACTTGTAAAAAATACCGAGTTGAGTGTCTCCCACAATATAATATACTGTTGGTTACCTAGCCACATTGGTATTAAAGGTAACGAAAAAGCAGATCGCGCTGCTAAAATGGCCCTTTCTCAAGAACCATCTAATTTTAAAATACCATATACTGATTTTAAACCTTGTATCAGAAAGTTCTTACGTCAGAAGTGGCAGGCATCATGGAATGATGCTGTAAATAACAAACTTCACGCAATCAAACCAACTCTAGGAGAATGGACTCCTTCCTACAGAACCATTCGTAGGGAGGAGGTAGTCATTGCAAGAATCCGAATTGGTCATACTTATATCACCCACACCCACATACTAAAAGGTGAAGACCCACCAGAGTGCGTTTCTTGCAATGAACCATTCACTGTCAAGCACTTTATGATAGAGTGCTTTGACCTACAACCTACGCGCGATCGTTATTACATTGTGCATGACATGAAAGAACTTTTTGATAATATAAACATCACTCGTATTATAGAGTTCTTGAAAGCCGTAAATATTTACTCTAAACTCTGACTTTTATGCTATCACCTTGTGCAGTTTTATGCAATATATATACCGTCCCATTTTAATACCTATTCATCTTTTTTACATCTCCCGTTGATCGGGAAGCTTTATTTTGCACCGTTATCATCTTACCGTTTTTTAATTTCTACCATTTGTTCTTTTATATCGCTGGTCGATATAGGACGTTTTATAAGTTTTAAAAGATTATAGAAATAACACTTTGTTTGGCGCTAAATAGCCTAACAGTGCCGATGCGCCGTTAAAAATCAATCAATCAATCAATCATGTTACAGACCTCATGGCTTGACTTTCGAGTTGATAGTGGCAATTCGCCACAAAAGAGGATGTAACATGGCATCCTTTCTTATTCAATACAGGGTGTATCTATATAGATATGTGTACCTCTTAAATCTTACATCGTTTAAAGTGATTACACAGTGTTTACTATCAGAATTCAGATCTGTATTAAACCGTGATCTGCAGTCGTATAATTATTGTACTGCTTAACGTATTGTTATTATTGTTGTTGCTAGTCAACCATTGTGTCCTTCATCTGTCAGTGTATACTACAAAGTTCCATAAGAGTAAATGTCACTAGAAGACAATTCAAGCAAGGGTGATCCCACGTCGAGGACCAGCTCTAGGAGAAAAAATATGTTTTGCCTTTCTGAAACAATTTTTCTTGACATTGCCATAAGATTTAAATGGCTTATTTCAACAATAAAGCAACATGTATGACTCATGTTAAAATCAATACTTTGGGTAATATTGCTATTTGAAAATCGACAATTTTACATTTTACTTTCTTTCATACATTTTCGGTACTTAAGGAGTATGCTGCCTTCGATTCCTTTAGTGTTGTAGTCATTATTGTTGTTGATGTTGGAACTCATTTTTTCCATTTAGGAAGGTAAAACTTATTACTGATAACATGGCCGCAGATGCAGCACATAGCTTCTGCATTTAATACTTATTACGAAATAAGAACATATACTGACATAGTGTGGTATCCAGAAAGTCAAACGTCTTATACCTGCCTACACAGTTCACAATTTGTTGGAAATTGTCCTTCGTTCTTTTCATATATACTCAGTCCTAACTCTGTCGAAAAGTAATTGAATTATTCTATCAATTTTTGTTATTGGTTCTGTTAGTTCATGAAGACTTTATTATGTATCCACTGAAAATTCTGTTTGTCTTTTTATATGGTGTCCAACTTCCTTCCTGTGTTAGCTTTATTGAAATAAGTTATAGTAACAAAAATATTTAGCATGTTCAGCTTTGCGCATAACTTCTCTGTCAATCTTAGAGTCAAATTTGTTTACGATATTGGCTTGAATATCGAGAGTGTACTTGTTTGTCACTTAAGGAAACCATTCTTCAAAACAGCATCACGAATGTGTATAATTGTGTATGTTTATGTGGTATACATCATCGTACTTTTTGACCATGTATCTATTTTTGGTGTGAACATTTATAATGGGTTTATTCCGATTCGTGACATCCGTCTGTCTCTGTGTCATTTAAAAATGGCTCTACAGATGTAATTTTTTTGTTGTATGTTTGTTTTGTAATTATATCGTACACACATATATAAATGCATGCATGTATGCATACATACATACACATACATACATGCATACATACGCTGGGTCCTAACAATAATAGATTCTTCTGTGAATTTCTAACAACTCGTCGCTGAACTGTCGACAAAATGTTAATTTATATTCTGAATTTTCAGCATTAACGTACAGATGAATGAATGAACGAATATGATTTTGACTGAGGTTCCCTTTTGACAAAATATGATACATCCATATATGGGACTCTCTGTAAGATATCATTCAATCTAACGTACACTAAAATCACCTAAATGTGAAAAAAGAGTATTAATTTAGAGTGACAAACCGACAGACAATGAGAAATGCAGATGATTACATACAGACAAAAATATCGAAGAATGGATTGATTAAAGGCTAGATCGACAAAACATAGATATACTGATGAATGGCTGACAGGATCGATGGATATTTCAACAGACAGACAGACACGCAGATAAATACACTGATGGCTAGATAGACAGGGACGAAAATATTGATTTCAATTACTGAGGTACACTGTCCAACAGAAATTCAAGCAATGAGATTACATTGGAATATACATACATTAAGGGAAAATAATTATGTGTGTGTGTACGTACATAGGTAGATGTAAAGCACAAACAGTGCATGATGTAAATGCGACACGAATGCGTCATCGTAGCCTGGCACTATAGCATCGTCCATTGAACCTACCAATCTCTTAATCCTTCTTTCTCCATCAGCTACATTGCTGTAGGCCTGATAAGATAAATGTGAAATGAACCGCCATCAATGACGTCAAGACTGCGAACAGAGCCAATAAATCACGAGGCCAAACTAATCAATAAGTCCTTACCCCGATAGATACCAATCACGACACACTATCAGAGTCAGTATCACTTTCTATCTCTCAGTAGCGACAATTTTCAAGACAACGCTTGCTTTCCATTCTTTTAAAACTGCATTGTTGAAAAGCATTTCAATGCTGCATAGGATCGATTTTCCCTTCCCGTTGATGCCATTGATTTAATAGCGTTCTTTACTTCAAGGTTCAGGTTTATCATCCAGCCTTGGCCATAATAGTATGTACTTAACCATATGACTTCAGATGAGCAGTGCAGATAGTATACGATGTAAATAATTCTAATTTCCATGAATGCCTAGATTACTCGATAGAAACATATATGTAATAAACTGCCACACATTACGTTCCTACAAATTTACGAAAATGCAAGAGGCTGATTAATAGAGCGAGGCTAAGTTCTATTGTGTACTAAAACCATTTTTAAGTCTGTATCCGGTTATTGTAGATGCTTTCTGTCTATATTAATATGTGGAAATGCAGACAGGGAGGAAGGGAAGTTGTGAAGCATTATATCCCTCTCCCTTTTTGTGCAATTTCGGTTACATTTCAGGCCAAAATACTAAGCAAATATAAAACTTCAAGGGAAACCAAAAACAGAATCGACTGTTTACTTTTAGCACGCTAACAAAGGACTTACAGATTAAGGAATATCTGGACTAAATCAAAGTATTAGGTGTTATTTAATATGCATTTTAGGTGGCCAAGTCTAAAATATACATTAGGCAGCGTGGTTACAGCCGTTGAAAGGTTACCTGAAAATTTAATTTTCAATTAACAATTAAATGACTCAAAAGAAACCTTTTTCATCGTAAGCTCAGAAGTGGCTTTCAGATCAGAAACTTATACTACACTATGCCGATGATGATGATGGTACATTCTTGTTGCCAAGTGATATCGTGCATGTTTGTTGCCAAGTGATATGGTACATGCTTGTTACCAAATGTTACAGTACATGCTTTTTATCAAGTGATGAGAGTACATGTATGTTACCAAGTGATATGGTACATGTTTTTTACCAAGTGGTGAAGGTACATATTTGTCACAAGTGATACGGTACATGCTTTTTGTCAAGTGAGATAGTACACGCTTGTTATTAAGTAATGAAGTTCATGCTTGTTACCAAGTAATGACGGTATGACTGTGAATAAACGATAGTGTAGAACGTTGCAATACAAATTTCAAAAGTCATCAGATATATTAAATCAGAGAATAAATACTGCAAAACTTACGAATATACGAACTGCGTGGTAAAACGCCAGAATTCCGGCAGCTGATAAAGTCTGTAATAAGTCGTCAAAAATAGATTATGAAATAAATGATAGGAAAGACAGAACCAGGTTAAGAATTGTGTATATAAGAAAAATGGTTTTGCAATCCACGCACTTGAACATATGCATGAGTTAAAAGAAATAATGCATTAGACAAAGAAAAAATGCGTTTCTAATTAGGACAATGGATGCAAAAGCTAGATTGGTTCACCTTTAACAGTAGGCTTTTCTGAGAAATATTTTGGTATTCATTCTTTTGCAGCTGTGTCAGATCCTTTGATGAAAACTGCAAATGATCAAACGAAAGATGCTACAATGCACTAAATGGCATTATTAGCCAATACAGCGGCAATTAATCCAGCTGGTTTTGAAAGTCAGATTATTAGACTGCCAATGATACCAGGCAATAATGCTACTGCGTTTTATATTACTCAAGCAAATAGTTGCCACTATTTACCATTACTTGCTTCATTTTGTCAATTTGAACTACTTTTGTTACCATGACCAATTCCACCTGTACCTCGGCCTTCTCTGATCAACTCTTGTACAGCCTTTTCATGGTTGTACTAAGTATTTCTGCTATCAGGATATAGCTGGATAAATATTTGCAGTTCTTGCAAATATTTCTTTTAATAGTTGCCTTAATCTTACACTTCTGTGAGATTTTTTTTGTTAATATTTTCTCAAACGTCACGTAACTATATTGAATATCCAACTATTTGTACTTTTTTGCTTTTGGTATTACAAAACATGTTGTTTATTTTCATCATGTTTTCTTAGCTGATATCCTGTTGTACTTCTTTTATCTGTTGATTATATATTTCATCGTCTGTTTTCATTTATACTTGGTTTATTTACCTACTTTAACTAGATCTGCATAAAACCCAAATGCTCTTTCGTACTTCCAGTATACATAATCAAGAAAGTGATCCACTATCAAGTTCATGATATTCATCTATTAAGGTCTTGACTTCTCTTACTTGCTGTTCAAAGGGATCGTTTGTGTTATTTACTTGCATTGCTATTTCTCCTAAAGCCACTCAAAACCATCTGGATCATAAACAAGGATTGTCAAATCCCACAAATGTATCACAAACAGCTTGGAAAAGAATAGGAATTGACAAAGGATCAAAATAATCGTGACAGAAGCGAAGCTATAAAGTACAGGGGAAGTACATACAAAGCTACAAAGAAGAAGAATACAAGTAGGAACTAGATATTGATTTGCCAACTTTAGCAATTAAGAAAACGTGTGAAAAGGCTTTACAGGATAAAGATTTGGAACAAATTGACAGGAAACAAATAAAACAAAAGAATTGTTTTTAAATATTAAATCTTCGGTGTTGAAATACTCGAGTGACATATCTGATGAACAAATGGGTTCTAATTGATAATTTAAACAAATTGCATACAAAATTTAAAAACAGATTACATGACAAGAAATGGACTAACATATTTCACTCAATTTCTCTCATTTTGGTTGAGATGTATGACCTATTTCTACATTTTTTCTGTATTTTTATATATGACATGTAGCAGAGTTGCAATAACTAATCTTGATAGACTGTGTAGTGACTTTTTGGTTTTGCATTTTGGACATTCTTGAAAATTTATTTAGACTAATTTATATCAATAATTTTGTACTAGAATTTGTACTACTTTCAAATTTCAATATGTTCTTAAATTGCGTTTCAGTGGAAAGCAAAGGAAACAAGAAATTTATGACGTTATAGAACAAACAGGAAGTTGAAATTCCCAAAAGAAAAAAAGATTGATGTCGAGTAGAACGTGGATGAAAACTCACGCAAAGATTAGCAATTTAGAATGGCAAAAGTTGAGGAAGTGAAACAAGAGCAGGATTAAACTAAGAGAATCCAATTTTAAAAATACAATTAACTCAAACCTGATGTATTGCTTGATAGTTTTTGTTGTCAATGCCCAATGTTTGAGTTTATGTATTCAAGGAAAAATCCGCTTCAAAACGACTGTTGTATCTGATATACAGAGAGCAAATAAGATGGTTAAAAATACGTATGAAACAGAACATAGAAATAATTTCCAGACATGCCAAGAGAGCGACACAGACAGACACACAGACAGAATCATTTCCACAAATGCTAAGAGAGAGACAGAGATTAAAATGTAAACGTTCAAGAGAACTACTTTCTGAATTTCACAGTAATAAATAGCACGTGAAAAAAATACCATAATTAACATTATTATTACACAGCTTAAATTCAATTCTTAATGCTTGCAGGGAAAACGTTTAAAGAAGCTGTATCAAATGTTCATGATTTACTATCAAACAAGCATACTGAACAAGTCCTAAGTTAAGTATTCATATATTTGAAATTGAGTATTTTCTACCATAATGAACACTACCAAATCAAATAATTAAATAAATAAATAGAGAAAGAACGAACGGCAGCTACTCGTTTTTTCTAGAGTCAACGCCTATTAAAGATTAAAGCACCAAAAGATCACTTATATAAAAAATGTCAGGATTCGAAAAATATAGAACCCCACAAAAACGGAGAAAAACACCTCAGAACATTAAACATCATAATCTAATGAATAACTGTATTACCCTTTGATCAGGTAACTTAAACCTAAACAAATGCTTCAAGTGGTATAGGCTAAGTTTAGACAGAATATCTTCATTGCAACAGGTATTTGTTTTATTTTATTCATTTATTTTCGTTTAATAAAAATATTAAAGGAGATGCTAATAATGCATTTGGGAACACTTTTGGAAGACATAGTCATTTCTTACGGTAGTGGTGATATTTTAAGCTCAATGATTGCAACATTATAATGGCATTTATAAGTATAAATCTGCCAACACAAACAAAGATAACTTCCAGATTCTAATGGATCAGAGTCTCTTTTATTCGTTCGTTCTACCTCGGCATCTTAGATTCATAATTACCATAAAATAAATACCTGCAGATAACCAGGAGAATATTTTCTCTGACGTTACTTCTGCCACAATAGCTAATTCTGCTATCGAAAATAATACAAATGTGATTACTTACATTTATGACTATGTCACAAGAGAGATAATTATTGAAGAATCAGCTAATACAACATCAATACATCTCATTCGTGTCATCACGAATGATTTGTAAAGGTTTTATAATATGTTTAATATTTGATTTCTTAAGTGCAGTGAAGATAATAGTGATCAAAGCGAATGTTTCTAACTCTGATATGTTCTATATGACAGGTAGTAAAAGCAACTCACGTGCAGTTTTAATCTTTTAAAACGCTTAAGCACTAACTGAGAACATGCATTTGAAAGAACCTCAAATGTAAGAAAGACCTGCGCGCACTAGATTTGATCGAAACTGAGTCTAAGAAGGTTTTAAAATTATGTTCTCATTATCTGTCGAATGTTTGTATAAAATCGAACGTAAAACAGGAGATGGCTTTTTATTGTCGACAATGTAATTTATATATTTCATGGAAATAGTTATAGTTAATTATTAGTGGGTACCCTGGAAATACGGAATAATTGTCTGAGTTTTAGAGCAAAATATAACTCGGTCATTAAAGATCTTCTTAAACGTTTAGATTAATCGTTTCATTATATATTTTGTTGTGAGATATAGAAATATATCAAGGGTAGAAAAATTGTGTCGCCATAAAGAATGGCGATATCAATTTTTGAAATATTTTTTCCCATTTAGTAAATGTTTCCATATGTTGGCTTATTTCTCTCTCTCTCTCTCTCTCTCTCTCTCTCTCTCTCTCTCAGGACGTACAAGTCTTAATATATGTCAGTCGTTGACCTTTTAGTACATATTTATGCAATCAATGAGCTGAAATCAGGAAAAACTTCCAAAAAAAAGAAAACAACTGAATTCAGCAGAAGGTATACTTCAAGTATAAACATTTTAATAACTATATTTCTACATGAATAATGGAAATCGTCAGTGACTGAACAACATGACCTGTGTGCCATCCATAAATGTAATGTTCTACGACACACATTGCACACATTTGGGAATATGAAATCGTAATGAAACATTTTAAATAAACATTTCGAGTTTGAAAACGATGGACAAATCGTCTTTTTTATTTGTGTTAATTGAAAACCGAAATTAAGCGACAATCGAAAAATCAATGCAGCGTCTGCTTGTCTGCTTGAAAAGCCCAGACGAAATTTGACTTTGAAAGTCTAAGTAAAGAAAATAAAGGACAAAATTCCTTACAAATAAAGTTACAATCATTATAATATTTTGGATGATGATGTTATGCTCAGATGACTGCTGGATATAACCGTTCTGTGGTGTTTGTACATTACCACATCTCAACATTATCATTATCAATCCGTGCAGGAAATGTGTTAACAAAATAATTAAAAAGTTCTTCCTTTTCGTTATTATTTTGACAAAATACCCAATCCGATTACTAATATGTACAGTCACAATTAGCAACACGTCATTGTCTCAAAATTACTTTAAAATTTAGGAATTTCCAATTTTTTTATTGATAATGTGTTAATAGCATTGACACAGAATAGAGAAAATCAATGCAAATCAACCGTTTTTCCCATCAAGGACACATAATGGAAAGAACCTCTACGTTTTGAGCAGACATACGGAAATATGTCATTCGTGAAGTGGAAACCTTTTTAATTCGCCGATCGTGACAATACAATATTGCCATTTCACTGATGAAATATTACCATATATCTACTAAACAAAACGCAGTTATCCTCTATTTCTTTATTTCTTTGCGCGTATTGTAAAGGTAGATGGTAATTGTGCCTTAATTTATGAGCGCACACAGTTTAATAAAGCTGTTTGTTTGTTGGTCTGGTTAGGCTCGTTTTGCTTTGTTTTTAATGAAACATTCGCTGAAAAACGTCGTTCTATCCCAATATCGTATCCAGTCATATGAATAAGTACAACTGTTTCACGTAAGTAGTAAAGTGGGGCGATCTAGGGACAATGGGACTTACCATTAAAAACAGGGTCGCGGCCCTCTGGGGACTATGTAAATTTAACATGGGAGATATTGTTGCGGTCCTCTGGGGACAATGGGAATTAACATGGGAATCTATTTTGGGTTACTCTAGGGACAAGGGAAATTTAACATGGGAGAAAAAAGCAATTCTAGGGACAAGGGGAATTTAACATGGGATTTGTTTTTTGTTTTTTTTAAAAAAATAAAAAAAATAAAAAATAGGGTCGGCAATTGAAATTATATCTCTTTTCTATAAATTGGAGTGGCCCTGAAAAGGGCCTTTGGTTTATGTTAATATGCCTTTAACATAAAGGGCATCTGTGACATCTTCTTCGCCTTAAACTTCGTCTCAGTGTAGGACCGTAAACTAGCACTCTTTTGAGGCATCCTTGCCTCTCCACGTAAATCCTACGTATCCATAGGCTGGTGGTGGTCCTATGGACAACGGTCCACTTGGATCGGACATACATGGGTATGTCCGTCCTGAACATCATTGTCGACAACAAGCGTAGAAGATCCAACGTCGGTCCACATCTTGAGGCGCCGAGAACAGGTGAATCAATGCAGTGAACTGCGCTTATTTATGGGACAGAAGGGATTGAAACGGATTGAGTTCGTTGACCAATCCAAACACACGTTACAAAATTCAGTCAGCCCACATCCAATCCGAAGAGAGCAGTCTGTGACGTCACGTAGTCTATATAGATTCGCTATCGCCTGTGTGCAGTCAATCCATGCGACAGTCTTTCAACATGAAGGACACGCAGAAAACGATCAATTGCGGTGCACCAACCGTGGAGACTACACAAGGGAACCCTGACTTACTTTCAGAAGAGGTGAATTGGGATTATGTGGATTTTCTTACCTCGCAAGAATTTGTTCCAAAACCTTCGTCACCTTCTCCTTCATTACCACACGTGGAGAATTTTCGACAGAGACAGAAAGAAGAATTGGAGAAATTTATGCAGCAGCAAAAGGAAGCAGAACAAGCTTTTCTTCTACAGCAACAGCAGCAAGAAGAAGAAGAGGTAAGAAAAAAACAGCAAAAAGAAGCAGCAAAGAAACAAAAGGGTGAAAGTCAAACCGTCACGGTACTGTTGGACATTTTAGCGGAGTTAAGAAGTCTGAAACAAATGTATCTGACTTCTTTATCACGACCGAAGAGAATACGACCTTCCCGAGCTAAACACTCCAGCCCTGTGACTAAGCCTACCGTACCACCTTTAGTGATTTCAACCAAATCATCATCATCATCATCATCAGAAGTAGGCCTCGGCCGTGGCAAAGGCTTAAGGCAGTTAAAGTTGATTGCTTAAACTCATCCCTGCACCAAAAAAGGCCCTTTTCAGGGCCACCCACGTCTCTCGAAAAGAGATACAATTTCAATTGCCAATAACTCAAAAAAATAAAACAATCCATTTACCCCTATAGTACGTGTCTGTGTATGAGTGCATGAGTGTAGGTTCTTATTTTAAAATCAAAAACCCAAAGACACTTACCTTTATAATTAATTTATTCTTTTACAAATATTAACAATTCAATTCACAACACAACACTTTAAAAAGATCATACACTTCTTCTGTCTCATTGTTTAGTCTCTCTGTTTTTTACATTTCTTCACCGTCACAGTCTTTTCCTCTTCTTCCTCCTCACTTTCTTCCCTTCTTCTTTTCTTTTCCTGTTTCTTTTTCTTTACCTGACTGCTTTCTTCCTCTGAAGAATCCCTCTTTTCTTCTGACTCCTCTTGTTCCTTTTTGGGGCAATCTGGAGACCAATGTCCTTTTTCTTCACAATAATAACAGGTATCTTGACTTTTGTCTTTTCTAGCCCCTTTTTTTCTTTTTTGACGGTCTGGACACTCTGAAGACCAATGCCCTTTCTTCTGACAGATATAGCAAGTATCTTCACTTTTATCTCGCAAGGAAGGAGAGTAGTCCGACGGCTGATCTGAAGAGAATTTTCTAATGACCCCTCGCAAAGCTCTGATGAAACGTTCGATTTGGGTAGTCTCTTCCATCGTTGTGCTCGGTTAGAGAGTGAAATGAATAGTGAAAGGAAAAGACACATACCCTTTATATACGCTGGTCTGCCATGATATAAAGTAGCCCATGGTGTTTAAACTTTAGTCATTTGACGTTTTTCACTCAAGATGAAATGATCCAATTCATTTGAGAAGAAAGAAGAAGAAAGTAAGAGACAGAAACGTGATCTATCTCCTCGTACCAGAGCTGAAGTCTTGGCACAAATTCATGCCAGTGATTTTGAAGAGGACATGAGTGAACCAGAATCCAAACCCTCTAAACAAAGTTCACCACCCTTAGTTAACCCTGACAAATACTATTCCATTCGAGAGACAGAAAAGCGCTCTAGAAAATTTAGAACCACGGCTTAAAAATACACGGTGAAGTTTAAAGATTTCAAGGCCGACTTACCCTTAGAGAAAGCAGAAGGGTTCATCACCGGGGTGTGGGATTCTTTACTCACCACACTCAAGTGACAATGTCAACCCAAAGAAGACGATCGCTTGAGACTTTCCATACAACACGACGGTTTGAAATCCCCTGTTTGGATCGAGTTTAGCAGCCTTGCAGAATTGACCGCTTCCAAAGTCATGGACAAGATTCAACACGTACAACAATCCAATGACCAGTTTGACATCACCGATGGAAAAGCCACAATGGACATGACCCACGTTTCACCTCCTCAAGGGACAGGACAACGCAATAAGGTGTTATTGGTGAACGACCTTCGCATCACCAAAACGAGCCTCGTCCAAATTCACGACCCTCAAGACCAGATGTGTTTAGCCAGGGCTATCGTGGTGGGACGAACCTATGCCAACAAAAACGTCACGGCAGATTGGAAAAGAGCCTGGGAGAACATTCGAAAATCGAACCGAGCGAAACAACGAAACGAAACAGAACTCCTGTTACAATAAGCCGGCTTGCCCAAAGACACACCCTGCGGTATTCCTGAAATGCAAAAATTGCAAGATGACCTAACTCCACGCTACACCTTGAAAGTGCACCCTCAAGAAGAGCGCGGACCTCTGTTATTTCGAGGGAAAGACTTTAAGGATGGAAAATATATTCACCTCTATCATCACGATGACCATTTCGATACCATTACCACTATCACTGGATTCCTGGGATATGCTTATTATTGCGAGAAATGTGACTATGGTTATAATAATCGAGAGCAACACAAGCATTGCGGATCGAAATGCTCAGGATGTTTGGCCTCTTCACCCTGTCTGAACGAAGGACAAGAACCAGTGCATTGTTCAACTTGTCTGCGCACGTTTGTCAGCCCTGCCTGTTACCAACAACATTTGAAGACGCAAGGTTCACAGAAGAAATGTGCTTGTCAACTGCTGAGATTGTGCCCTACGTGTGGACAAGGCATACTTACCAATAATGTCAAGGCACATGTATGTCGAGGAAAGAAAAAATGTCACATTTGTCACCACATCGTGGACTTGGAACACGAATGCTACGTGCAAAAATACCAGAAAAAGAGGATCGACACAAGAAGAAAGACAATTTCATCTTTTTCGATTTTGAATGCATGCAAGAGACCGGCATTCACATTCCTAATTTCTGCGTGGCTCATCGAGCGTGCGAAAAGTGCATTCAAGAACCTATCGTGAGTCATTGCCCTCACTGCAGCAAGATTCCTGGAGGACGTGAAAAAATCTATTGGGGGACCGAACACGCTAGCCGATTTTGCCCAATGGGTCTTAGACCCCATCGACAAGACGTGGAGCCAAGAGGACATCGAACGTTACGGAGATTGTCATCGTCATGCCACGGTGATGGCTCACAATTTCTCCGGATACGATGGACAGTTTCTTTTGAGGTACTATACGGAGCATGCCACCGAACGTCCTAAAGTGACTTTGAACGGAGCCAAAATCATTTTCATGCAAGTGGGACAAGTACAGTTTAAAGATTCCATGAGTTACTTGGCCATGCCTTTGAGTCGAATGCCTAAAACGTTCGGAATGACAGAAATGGCTAAAGGGTACTTTCCACACTTTTTCAATACGGAAGCCAATCAACACGTCGTTCTACCCCATTTGCCTGAGGCTAAAGACTACGACCCCGACAACATGCGTACCGAACAACGAGAAGCTTTCTACGCTTTGTACCAAGCTCACGCCTCAGACCCTTTCGACTTTCAGGAAGAAATGCTAAAGTATTGTCGTTCCGACGTGGACATTTTACGGCGTTGCTGTTGAAAATTTCGAGAACTGTTCATGGAACACGGAGGGGTCGATCCTTTGAAAGAAGCTTGCACCATTGCCAAAGCGTGTTCCTTAGTGTACAGACAATGATTCATGCCTGAAAACACCGTAGCTGTCATCAGTCCTCAAACGACCAACTATGTCAAACGTCAATACTCGGTCAAAGCTCTACGCTGGTTACATTACTTGTGCGACAAGGAAGACAAATGGATTCAGCATGCCCGCAACGGAGGGGGCGAAAAGACCATCGGAACGCATTTGGTCGATGGTTGGGACTTAGAAAACCCCAAGATCGTGTACGAGTTTAACGGTTGCTTATTTCACGGATGTCCCGTCTGTTACCCTGATCGCGGCACTATAAATCAGTTTTTACAACGAACCATGGAAGACTTGTACCAGGCCACTTGTCAGCGACGCCTAAAGTTAGAACAGGAAGGATACCAAGTGGTGGAAATGTGGGAAGACGAGTACGATCACCGTTTGAAAAACGATCCCGAGTTTAAACGTCTCGTGGAAAGTTACCAGTTCATGGACCCGCTGAACCCGAGGGATAGTTTGTACGGAGGAAGGACCAATGCCACCTGTTACCAAGCCGACGAAGAGAAAGGAGAAGAAATGAAATACTTGGACGTGTGTTCGCTCTATCCCTACGTGTGCAAATATTGTCGCTTTCCTACAGGGCACCCACAATTGTTCACGGAACACATCGACCTGAAAAACATTCGACAATACGAAGGTCTGATCAAGTGCAAAGTCTTGCCTCCCACGGACTTGTACCATCCCGTGCTACCTCTCCATTGCCAAGGCAAACTGATGTTTCCTTTGTGCCGTACTTGTGCCGAAACGTGCAACCAAGACCAACCTTGTCAGCACACCCAGGAAGAACGGGCCTTGACGGGGACGTGGGTCAGCGTAGAATTGTTCAGAGCTCTGGACATGGGATACCAACTGTTAGAAGTGTACGAAATTTACCACTTTCCCAAGACACAACAATACCACAAGGATGACCCCACGCAGAAAGGCATTTTCGCAGACTACGTGGATGCCTTTTTGAAACTGAAACAAGAAGCCAGCGGCTCTCCGTCCTGGTGTCACACTCCCGAAGACCAAAAGACATTCAAAGAGAAATACCGGGCACAAGAAGGCATCACTTTAGATCACATCGAGAAAAACGAAGGCAGGCGATCGTTTGCGAAAGTGATGTTAAATTGTTTGTGGGGTAAAATGGCACAACGACCGTGTTTACCCAAGACTGAATATTTGACAGCTCATGCTCGCTTAAAATTGTACGAAGCTTTAGAGCTGTTAGGGGAACGCGTCCTGTAGTTTGACACGGACAGTTGCATTTACATCGATCACCCGAGTCAACAACACCCTGACATCGAAGGAGACCGTTTAGGAGCCTGGACAGACGAGCACCCCGACGACAAGATTCTAAGTTTCGCTAGTGGCGGTCCTAAAAATTACGGCTACGAATACCGGGAGAAACAAGGAGAAGTGCACACGAAGTGTAAAGTGAAAGGATTGACTCTGAATTATCGTACCAGTCGAGTGGTCAACTTTGGGGTATTGAAAGAAGCCTTACACTCTGGAAACGATCAACACTTTAAAGTGACTACCTATCAACCCAACAAGATTTACGTTTACCCACTCACCACATCGTCAGTCGACCCTTGGAAAAAGTCTATCAAATCGTTTACCAGAAGCGAGTGCGACTTCCCAACCACTTTACTTTACCGTATGGACACGTTGGTATAAAACATTGGTTGTAAGAGGATAGCCACTCACCAGAAGAATGACTTCGCCACAACAAGAATCGAGTGAGAAACCCGATGAGAACTCCAAGTTCAAACCCCACCATTTTCCGGTCTTCTTACCTGACTATTGTGATTGTGCCCGTCGATTGGAAACGTTTCAAAAATGGCCTACGGATAGGAAAGGATTACCTTCTTCGAATGTTTTAGCTAGAACAGGATTTGTTTACTTGGGACCTGAGTCAGGATTGGGATACGAAGTACAGTGTTTCAATTGTGGCCTGAAGTTACGAATGGATCTATGTATCTATAAAGATTCAGCTGTTCTGGAACATACTCGATGGTCTCCGCACTGCCCTTACCTTTATATGCCCTTTCCGCCCATGACACTACGGTACAATGATGACGGCACCTTAGAGACGGTACCTTCCAAAACTTGACATAAAAAAGGAACGATGTACAAGCTTGAGACTGCATTGCGACTAGTATAAAAAGGAACCCTAGGCAAGATCGATAGTTCGTTGTGATTACCAAGACCAAGCGAACAAGATGAATACTTTCAGAGAAACACAAAACAAGTTTAGACAGGCACACTTCAAATGTGGGGCTTCTGAAGTGGAATGCGATTGTGAGCCTTGCGATGGGAACGATGCTGTACGCTGTGACCTTAGCGATGCCGTAAAGCATCATGGGAACTTTGTTTTCACTACCCCTATCATGGAAAGTGATGCTGTGTGTGCCAAACCTGAGGGATGCGAATGCGATGCCACTTTTGTCCTCTTGGACACTTTACTGGGTTTCATTTTAAAGGTGGATGTTCACCTTCACGTTTACCCCCCTACGGATGTCATCCAGCCCTGAGCAAACTCCTGTCCATGTCACACAACCCACATCGAAACGAACCTGTGAAAGACGAATATTCGTTTCCTGTGCGTTTGTCGGAATACTGCGACTTTGAAAATCGTCTTGAATCGTTCAAAGGAAAATGGCTTAAGTATCTGGGAGGCCCGACCCCCGAAGAATTAGCCAGAGCCGGATTTTTCTACTTGGGCGAAGGAGATAAAGTCAAGTGCTTCAGTTGCGGTGTGTCACTTCACCACTGGGAACCACAAGATTCGGCCTACGTAGAACATGCTCGATGGTCACCGAATTGTCATTACTTACCCTTAGTGGGACCGAGACATTGAAGTAACTTACCATAATCTGTTTATGGATACTTTACAAGAGAACATTCGCGCTTTGCCTGTGGAGTTGAGAGAAAGGATTTACCGAGAGCTGGTCAAAATATAAGTGAAACGTAAAGAACAATTGCATCCGTTACGTCACCAGATGTTTAATCACTGGTACCTGAATGATATAAAAGGACTGATTCAGTTGAAAGTGTTCCATTAGACAGACATTGATCAACAACCCCCTGGTTTTAAAAAGGATTGGTTTGCTATTGATGATTCTATCTACTACAATATAAACTTACTGCATCGAATTCCAGAGGAAGAGTTAACGAATTACCGACATCTTTTACACAATGTCAACTTAGTGAAAGAGGAAACTTCTGAACGAATTGTAATGTGTAAATTAGTGACTAAACGATTTAAATTTGACACTGAAGTAAAACCATGTCTGTGCAAACCGTACATTTCTTTTGCCAGACAAAAGAGGATTTAGTATGACCTGTTTATGGATACTTTACAAGAGAACATTCGTGCTTTGCCTGTGGAGTTGAGAGAACGCATTTACCGAGAGTTGGTCAAAATACAAGTCAAACGTAAAGAACAGTTGCATCCGTTACGTCACCAGATTTTTAACCACTGGTACCTGAATGGTATAAAAGAACTGATTCGTCAGAAATTGTTTCAGTGGCCAGACCTTGTTCAATACTTCCAGGCCCCCGATGATGGACGTGTTGATCATTTTGGTTACTTCGAGATTCACCTAGTGAAACGCATTGAGGAAGACAAGTTAAAGGATTACCAACATATTTTACGAGGAATCTACTTAGCGGAAGAGGAAACATCGAAACGAATTCTGACGTTTCGGTTACAGTATGCAAGATTTAGATTCCCCACTGGAGAACGAAGATCTCTGGCTAGAAAGTACATGTATTGTTTCCGAAACAAAGAGACTATAAAAACAGGCTGCCATGCCACGACTTATGTCACATGTGATTGAACAGATTCCGTGGAAGGAACTCAATGACCATATTCAACCGTGGATCATTACCATCGATTATTACAAGAACTGTATCCATTTAATTTGGGTCGACACATAGTGTGTGTCTTAGTGACTTGTTTTCTGGGATTTCGTTTACCAGCCGATTCTTTGTGGACTCTTTACGATCAATACTTACCACCCAATGGCCTTAAATGGTCACGAAAGACTCCTTTTGCTCAAAGCCTTGCGTTTTCATCTGGATACTTCTCTACCTCTACGGGAAAAAAAAGATTCGTCAACTTTTAGCTACCCAAGACGTGTCTGACGATGTGTGTGTAGCTTGTGACTTACACCCCCATTGGAGAGATGTCCGTGCCTGGAAAGAATGGGATTTTGAGGCTTGGACCCAAGAAGTGGCCCAGTATGCACGAGAGTTGTTCAAGAAAAAAAGTCACTTTTCAACCTGTGTTAGTGACAGTACCAGAAGAAGAAGAACTCGTCACCCAGGACAGGACTGTCGTGGACATGCCTGAAAGACCCTTTCGGGAGGACACTTGTGTGACCTTACCCCCTATAGAACTGGTTAGAACCTTACCCAAAACGTGTTGTACAGACACTTGTTTCTATTCCACGTTGATAATTTCGATGTGCCTTTTATCGTTGTACATAAGTCTTTGGCTTTTATGTATTTTTGTCTTTCGTATTCATGTTTAAAACATTCAATAAACGTGTCCTGAAAAAAGTATATAAACTCTCGTCTTGTTTGTTTTCGTGTCACAATTGACATTCCTAACACTATGGCTACTTCTGCTCCCTCTTCCTCTACTGTCAAAGTCATCGACGAACACTTAGATCGTGCCATTTGGGAGGCTTTGTATCTTCGCCATCCCTTTAACATGCTCATTGCTGGACCTAGCGGTTCAGGCAAAACCGAATTTGTCAAACGTTTGATCGAACATAAACATCATTTGATCGATCGTCCACCCCAACGCATCGTGTGGTGTTTCAAAGAGTAGCAATCGGCGTACAGTCTCTTGCGAGAAAGTCAAGGCGATTCCATCGTGTTTGTGGAAGGCATTCCTAAAGAAGACGATGGCATCGTCTCTGACTCCCGTCAAACCCATTTGGTCATTTTCGATGACATGTTAGGAGAAGACGAAGAAGAAATTAAATTGTGGTTCACGCGCAAAGGGCATCATCGTAATGCCAGTGTCGTTTACACCACTCAAAATTTGTTTCAACAAAGTAAAGCCCATCGCACCATCAGTCTTAATGCGCATTACGTGGTCTTGTTTAAAAGCCCTCGAGATAAATCGCAAGTGCAAGTCTTAGCCAAACAGGAACGCCTTGGCTGACTCAGGCGTACGACGATGCCACTCACACTCCACACGCCTATTTACTCGTCGATTTGAAACCTACGACTCCCTATGATTTGCGATTTCGTACTCAATTGTTTCACCACTGGTGCCAAGACGGAGGGCCTGTCCTGTACACGTCTCCGTCTTCGAGTTAACTTCACTCAAAAAAAATCTATAAAAACCTCAGACACTTTTCGTCTGTCTCACACAGTGTGAACATGACGTCCCTTCAATCACATCTTCCCGTCAAATTGATTCGAGCCTTGTATGGCATCAGTCGAGAAACAAATCCACAAATACGGGCTCGTGTCTTAGAAGCTAGTCTCAAAGAAGTCTTACGATGGTTCACGGTGACAGCACCTCAATCACTCCAAGGAATCATTCAGATTCCTCATTAAACCAAACGCTTTTTCGATCGAAACAAAGTCGCTTTGACCCAACTGGCCGATCCCCGCATCGACACTCAAACCAAAAAACAAATCATTTTGAAACCTGGAGGGAACGGTACTCTAGGAGGGGTCATCATTCGCTCTCTCTTAAGATGGGATCTTAATGCTCCCAAAGTTCTCCCCATGAAAAAAAAAAGAAGTCAAACGAAGCTCCAAGAAGAAAAAGAAAAAGACCAGGTCCCCAAAGAGACCCGTGTCTCCAAGAACTTCTCCAGTGGCGGGACTATCCTCTTACCAGACACCACCCCGGAAAAAGAAAAGCCCCCAGTAAAAGAAACAGGGAAAAAGTCCGCAGAAAAAGAAAAGCCCACAGAAGAAAACTAGTCGCAAGAGAGGCACTTCGGCCAGGACGCAACCTTACACTCGCAAACCACGACCTGCCGCGGCGGTGACCGCGTCTCCGGTAGCCTCAGGTTCAGTCACTTCTCCGGTGATGTCACCAAGAACTGAACAGTACCTGGAGATGTTGATCACACCAAGAACTTCTCCGTTGATGACCCCAAGAACTTCCCCAGTGGCAGGACCCTCCCATTTAACGGCAGTGGCTGCGGCTCACAAAGTACCTGCTCCCAAAATCAAAGTCCAAGAAAGATCGGGCATGTTACAAAGTTTACTGGATTTGTCCAAGCAAGAACTGGCTCGATTTAGTCCATTACGTACCCCTACACGACGTGTTATGCCTGTCCTCAAGTTGATACGCTGTAAAGACAATCAGTGGCGACCCGTTCCAGTATAAAAAAAGGCCTGCGACCAAGTAGGGGTATCAGTGATCTTCCAAAAGATGTCACCTCCAAGAAGTCAAAAATGAAAGAGACAAAGGCAGGCTCGTCATCCGAGAAAGCGCTTAGCCAAGCATCGACGTTACCCTAAGAAAAGACACAGTCGTTCCAAGAAAAAGAGGCGTCAACAAAGGGGAGGATTCCTTGGCGATTTTGGAAAAAACGTCACCTTTATGACCAAGCGATAGTCCCCAAAAAAAAAAGATAAAAGGGCGTGTGTTAAGTCATCGATATTAATGTCTGTTTGGTGAATGTCCCGGAACCCACAAGCAAAGATGTCCCCCTCCAGAAAACATTCCTCTTCTAAACCCCAAGGAAAGAAAAGGAAAGGACTGCCTCCACGTTTAGTCAAACATGGGGACATGTTATCTGTCCTGTCCAAAGCTTCTCCACCCCTTCGAAAAAAACGCATTCAAACGGCCTCCAAAGAGGTCATCGATACCGTGTGCGAATGTTGTTTGAACGTTTTGAAAGGCACGATCCCTTTGTCCAAACACCAGAAACAATGCTTAGGCAATCATCGTCACGTTCTTCGCCAAATGGTTCCAAAAAAAATCCCCCTCCGACAAAAGAAGAAGATGTTGGTCCAACGTGGAGGAATTTTACCCCTCTTCCTAGGTCCCTTACTGAAAGGAGTCTTGGGAAACGTGTTGGGAGGACTGATGGGAGCAAGATAAAAAGGCCCTCTGGAGTCCCAAGATCTCATAATCGACCTTTGACATCCCATGGAAGGACGAAAACTAGCTTTAGTGCCTTACAAACGATGGATGGAATACCATCGTTGGCAAGAACAACGCACCCCGTATTTACCTCCCAATCCCAATTTGAACGAGATGTCCCAATTACAACACGAATTGCAGTCCTTAATGGATCGCCAAGATTTGTCCGAAACAGAAAAATTGCAAAAGTACGGTCAACTCTTGCAACGACTGCAACTCTTTCACCAAAAAGCTTTAGACGAAACAGCTCTTCCTACTCTGAAAGATTTTAAGACCTTGATGAAAAGTCCATCCCCCACACCATCACCACTACCAACACCACTACTACCATCCCCAAAGGTCACCAGAGATGCTACCCCACGAAGGTCTGAGGAAGAAGAGATACGAGAACTGTTTCAAACACCGTCAGCAGCTCCCATGTCTAGTAAGATTGCAGCATCCTTGTTGACCCCGTCCCCCACACCCCAACGAGAAGAAATGAAAGCTTGGGTTAAAAAGATGATGTCCACTCCTCCATCGACAGAAGTGAAAAAGAAAGAAGGGAAACCAGAAGTGAAAAAAGAAAAGACCAAAGCCATTCCATTGCCACCTCCACCACTACCTTCCACTGCTACTCCCGTAGCCCATCGGACACGTAAATCCGTTTCCAAACCAACCTTTCGTCCCACCCAAAGTAGCATCACCGAAGAGTGGGTGACTTATTAACACATGCACACACAAAATGGAGAAGGTGTTAGCCAGCATTTACTACGATCCCTCCCATCCTACAGGTTACGCAGGAGTACAAAAATTGTATCGTGCTGCCAAAACTCGACTGAAAAGTCTCCGTTTACCTCAAGTGCAACGATGGTTACAAGAACAAGCTACCTACACTTTACACAAACCCATTCGACGCAAGTTTGCCAGAAGTCGCACCGAGTGGAAGGCATCGATCATCAATGGCAAGCCGATTTAGCCGATGTCTCTCATTTGGCCAGCTACAATCGTGGCTATAAATATTTGTTTTGTGTCATCGACGCCTTTTCCAAATTTGCCTGGGTCGTATCCTTGACTTCCAAATCGAGCAGCGAGTTAGTGCGAGCCCTGCAACGAGTGTTGAAACAAAGCGGTCGTCACCCTCTTCGATGGCAAACGGACAAAGCTACCGAATTTCTGAACCAAGCTTTCCAAAAAGAATTAAAGAAACGTGACATTCATTTTTTTACCACCGAGAATCCCGAAACCAAAGCCAGCATCGTGGAACGTTTTCAACGCACTTTGAAAGAACGCATGTGGAAATATTTTACGCATCACCACACTCTGAAGTACATCGACACATTACCGCACCTGGTGCAAGCGTACAACCAATCTTACCATCGAAGCATCGGACGTGCCCCGCAAGACGTGACTCCCGAGAACGAAGTGCTGGTGTTTGAGCGCCTGTTTGGTACGTCCCCGACGAGAGCTGTCCCCAAGAAAAGTGGAGTGTTGGCCGTAGGAAATTGGGTACGAATTGGCAAAACTAAACGCACTTTCGACAAAGGTTACTTACCTAACTTGACGACCGAATTGTTTCGTGTCACTGGACGAGTGCATGGCCGTCATCCTGTCGTCTATAAATTGGAAGACATGAACGGAGAAGTGCTCAAAGGAACGTTTTATTTGCCCGAGTTACAACGTGTCACCAAAAAAGAAGACGACGTGTACGACATCGAAAGCATTCTCGAACGCAGAACCCGTAAAGTGGGCAAACGACGTGTCAAAGAAGTCCAAGTACGCTGGAAAGGATATCCACCCAGTTTTGATTCTTGGATCGACGCTTCGCAAGTCATCGACTATAAAAAGAAGTGACCATCATGCCCTTTCACACAGACGCAGCTACGTCGACCACTCCTTCACCCAGTTCTACTCTGCAAGATTTGCAAAAACAACCCTTGTAGGTGTGGTGTGGAGAACGTGTGCCTAAAATGCAAATCGTCTTTTTCTGCCAATGTTCGTGGTGTATTGTGTCATCGGGGCAGCCATTGCCAATTTGAGTTTGCAACAAGGAGACAAACAATTGTGGACCATTTTATTGAGCAGTTACATCGGTTACCTGCTTCCTAATCCCTCCCTGAAATTTACCTCGAACGGGAACAACGGGAACCTTGTGTCCAGTGCCAGTGCCAGTCACCACTCCAACAACAACAACAACAACCCTATTTTGGGCGGAGACACTCCTCTGACGTCCAGTAACCCCTTGGACAGCCACATAACTCTGGAATTATCAGCCACACTAACCAATTTTACTTAACCTTACCCAGTGACAGTTCCATGCAGGTGTTTCCCCACAACACGTTGTGCTGTTACACGGCCAAATTACCTCAGGCCATCCCATTAGATCACGAAGTCCATTGGGAAGTGGCTTTAGTAGAAATCATTCACCCGACCCAAGTCATCAATGTCCTTCCCCATCAAAATTCTTTTGAGGTGGAAGTTTATGACGAGCCATTGCAGCAGTACTTGGATACCCATGGCAAATATGACAAGAAAACCACTAGCTCAAAAACTCAAAAGTGGACCACCTATCAGTTGTTCATTCCCCCAGGCTATTATTTTAGTGGTCAACATTTGGTCAGCACCATCGCCTCCTGGTTTAATGTCGTGTTTTTGAAAGCTTTGGAAAGTGTCAAAAAAAGTGTCACCCTGGAGTACCACAAAGTAGCTCGTCGCCTCCTGATGAAATTTTCTGACAGTAAAATCATGGGTTTGATATTTTGTCCTGAATTGTTTGCCATGTTGGGTGGGGACATGGAGATGAGGAAGCACGTAGAACAACAAAAAGACCAATCAGCAGTCATTTACGACAACGATTCTTTTGCCATGTATTTTCGTACCCCGGTAGAACTGAATCAAGGACTGAATTTGATGTTTGTGTACTCCGATGTGGTGGAGTATAACGTGGTGGGACACACCTCTGTGCCGTTACTGCGTGTCATTCCTTTCAAAGTGGATTCTGTCACGGTCGCTGACGAGGAAGGTGGAAACACTTACCACGTCCACCGCGAATTTGTACATCCTCACTATTTGCCTGTCAGCAAGTCGTTTTTGGACACTGTCAACATTGCTATAAAAGGAGATCTGGGACAAAATATTCCATTCACCAAAGGAAAAGTCACGGTGAAACTCCATTTTCGAAAACGGTTCTCTCACGACTCGTAAGTCATGTATCCAGTGTACCGAGGGGTTGCTCGACAACGAGGACACGGTTTAGGAGATATGCTAAAATCGGCTTTTCGTTCGGTGGCTCCCGTGTTGAAACCGATGGTGACGCGCGGATTGCACGCCTTGAAAGATGCGGCACTGACACACGGTAAAGAATTTCTCCAAAATGTCATCATCGACAAACAAAACCCCAAAGAAGCTTTCTTAAGGGCAGGCAAAAATGTCTTGCTGCAAACGGGTAAAGACATTTTGAGCCGACGAGAAACACCTATAAATGCCCTGCACGCTACCGAGTCAGGGATTCAGCAAGGACAAGGCAGAAAGAGACGACGAAGAAAACACCCTTTCACCAGACTTCACACGTCTAAAGCTAGAAAGGCAAAGAAAAGAAGAACCGTTCGAGACTTAGACGTTTTCGATTATTGAAACATAGGAAAAAATGATGCACCGAGAACCTTGCGCTTGTTCCAAGTCGGAACTGGATCTGTTTGCCATGCCCCCCACCATGATGACGATGCAAGAATCCCAGTGGGTGGAATTTCATCCCGTCTCCTCTTTGACGGATTCCGCTCCCATCGAGTTTGAAATCAAAGGACAACCCGAAGATTACATCGATCTGAATTGCAGTTACCTGTACTTGAAAGTCAAAGTAACCGAAGCGGACGGTGACGCTCTCATTGACACGTCCAGAGTAGCTCCCGTCAAAAATTTCATGCATTCCTTGTTCAGTGGAGTGGACTTGTATTTGAATAACAAACTGGTCAGCAGCAGCATGAATACTTACCCTTACCGAGCGTACCTGGAAAATCTCTTGACGTACGGAAAAGAAGCCAAAAACACTCATCTGGATGCTTGCGTGGTATGGAAGCCTGACGCATTAGGTGTAAAGTTCGACAGCACTACAATTGATGGGGATGCTCAAAATTTATCGGGATTTATAGAACGAAGAAATAAAATTGCACTAAGTCGTAGTTTACAACTGATGGATCGTTTACATTTGGACATGTGGTTACAAGAAAGGTATTTGCTGAATGGAGTGGATGTCCGCTTGAGACTGAACCGTAGCAGTGCCGCTTTCCATCTGTTGTCCAATAATAACGATTACAAAACTACCATCCAAGAAGCCCGACTTTACGTACGACGCGTGGAAGTGTTACCTAAAGTGGGAAACGACATCAGTCAAACGTTGAGCAGAACGACCGCCAAGTATCCGATACGTCGTGTGGAAGTGAAAACGTTCACCATTCCTGCTGGACAGCGATCTATAATCGAAGATCATCTGTTCCAAGGACATTTACCCAAGCGTTTAATCCTTGGTATCGTCGAGAAGACAGCCTTCAACGGAGCTGTCGATAAAAATCCTTTCAACTTTCAACCCTTTGGCGTGTCCAAGATCGAGGTCAGTCGCGATGGCAAGACCTTGTGTACCCGACCTTTCGAACCTGACTTTGGTGCCGCGAAGAATTACTTGAGGTCGTACTTGTCTCTGTACGAAGCCACCGGACAGTTAGGAACCAACACCAGTCACGGCATTAAGTACGACGATTATGCAGGAGGCTATGCTTTGTGGGCTTTCGATTTCACTCCAGACCAAGGCAGCGACGAGGGACATTTCCACCCTATAAAATCCGGCCAGATTCGAGTGGAAATTCAGTTTAAAGAGCGAGTCCCTAATGTAACAGTGAATGTCATCTTGTATGCAGAATTTGATAATACGATAGAAATCAACAGTTTGAGAGAAGGCATTCTAGACTATTAGAAGCCATGGAAGACTGTTATCCCTCTTTACCTAGTGGAGAAACTTTGGAGATGAAATGTGAGGAGACCGTGGAAGAATCCCAAGACA
The DNA here is from genome assembly GCA_028554795.2 of Sinohyriopsis cumingii. Classification (NCBI taxonomy): domain Eukaryota; kingdom Metazoa; phylum Mollusca; class Bivalvia; order Unionida; family Unionidae; genus Sinohyriopsis; species Sinohyriopsis cumingii. The sequence goes on along the minus strand of CM068833.1, from coordinate 80,087,349 downwards.
AAGACGAAGAAGTTGTCATGATGAAGTCGTGATGGCCAGGACAAGAAGCCCATTTAGTCTCCTGTTTTGCCAAACACTTGGTCGAAAAAATTACGGAATTGATCAAGAAAAATTGCTATGGATGTCAAAACGATCATCCCAGTCAAATTCAACACGATAAATGTCTGATGCTGAGTCAAGAAGAAAAATTGGACGATTATCTGGACGAAGCTTAGAGTCTCATCTCAGACGAAGTCGTTTTGCACCAGTGGTATAAAGACTTGCGTGAACATTCTTGTCCACCATTAACCACTCAAGAGATCCATCGTATCGAAGCTCTCCTGAATCAGAGTGAGGAGACAAAGCGAAGAAACGTTTATTTGTCAGACATTTTCAAGCAAAAAGTCAGGATCGAATTGATGACATATTATTACCTGTAAAGAAGAAGAAGAAGAAAACCACACAAAACATGGATACCTGGGAACTTTATTACCTTTTGAACCACAGTTCGTACACTGCTTCTTGGAATCCTGTTGTCTGTGCTAAAGATGAACTCCCTCATCGCAAACCTCAAGGCCATCAAGCTTATGTGATCAACACGGACAACAGTAATCTCCCAGGAACCCACTGGGTAGCCGTCTACTTTCCTCAAGAAGGATGTGTGGAATATTTCGATTCGTATGGATTACCTCCTCTGGAAGACGATATCATTGACTTTATGAGAAGAAATGCTCAGACCACCCGATTCAATAATGTGAAATTACAAGGCACAGATTCCTTGGTGTGTGGACAATATTGCGTGTATTTTCTGCATCATCGCAGCCTGGGCTATTCCTTAGAACATTTAGTGACTCATTTTGATCCTCGTTCTTCTTCTAGAAACGATGTGAAAGTAGATCAATGGTTCTGTGACCATTATGCTTATCTTTTGTCTCAAGCTAGGAAACGTAGCGTCCATCAATGGCCTAATGATTTCCAACAGTGGAAATCACAATTTAATTCACAACGTTGTCAGCCCTGTCCAAAAATATAATGTGTGAATGGAAAAAAAATGTTTGGTATTTGAAAAAAATGTTTGATGTTATATTGTTGGATTGTTGTTAAAAATGTTAGAGTTGTTTGTTAGTGTTAAGTGATTTTGAATAAAAAAAAGTGTTTTGAAAATAATGCCTTTGTCTTTTGTTTTGGCTATAAGAATTTTGATTCATGCGCTTTGACTTCTCTCTATCTCTCTCTCATGACACTCATTAAACGTTCCGGCTCGAAAACCGTGGAGGGATGTTTTCCTTCACGTCCGCGCTTTGACTTTAAGAACCGGGGTAGTTTCCAGTCAAACCATTCATTGTCGACTCATCCTCCTACGAGGATGTGCTCCAAACTAGCTAAGCTAAACGAAGCCTACGTGAATATGCATAGGGTCAGACACAGTCTGATACCGAAAGCTGAAGAGATAGAGAATGTGAGAATGTTAAAAGTCACTGAAGACCTGATAGAAGAGCTCTTCAGAGAAGAAGTGAACAGGGAGAAAGAAGAATGGACAGAGAAGTACAGACTTCAGAGACAGCAGCAACAGCAACAACAACAGCAGCAGCAGCAACCTGAACCTGACAGAGGCTTTGTCGATTGTCGTATCGACACCAAAGAGTTCTTCTTCTCTTTCCGAAGAAGCAGATCTATCGTCAGAAAGTCTATCCTCAGAGGACGTCGCATTCTTAGAAACTAAAAGATGACCCTAGCTTCAACTTGACGCAAGCAAAAAAACAGCCCTTTTCAGGGCTACCCCAATCTCTAGAAAAGAAATAACATTCGATTTGCCAATGTATGTATGTAGAGTAGTGTGAATATAAACACTCACTCATTTCTGGTGTGATTGTATAGGCTAATATGTGTGCGTGATTGTAAGGGCTCAAGTAAGTTTGTGTGAATAGTAGATTATGATGATTTTTTGGGGTTTTTTTATTTTTTGCTGTTTGACGTGCGTGGATAGTAGATTTGGGGTTTGATTTGACTGCTTTGCGTTCGTGGTTAGTAAATTATTGATTAAATGAAATTTTTTAGAATAGTGATGGGTAGTATAAAAAAGTCAGTGAGTGTTTCTTTTAAGACCGCGCGTTGTTTGGTCATGATCTAGGTAATATCAATTTTGTTTTAGGGTATGTTTTCCTTCACGTCCGCGCTTTTAGTATAAATTAAAAATCGCTCGGCAGTCTAGCTACCCTTCTTGATTGATCAACACCACCAGAATGAACACCAGAGTAGCTAAACTGCTTGAACTTCATGTACACCTGGAATATGCCAGGCGTATAGTGAATGAGATGGCTGCAGAGGCCATAGTAGAAGAGGGAAGGATGAAAGAGGAGGAGAGAAGAAACAAAGAAGAGGAGGAGAGAAGAAACAAAGAAGAGGAAGAAAAGGAGAGAGAAAATTTCAGAATCCCAGAGACAGAAGATTGGGGTTCTGAAGCCACTTATCCCGCCTCTGCTCTCCCCCAAAAAAGAGTGAAAGGAGACTGGGGAAGAAGATGTGTGTGTGGTGCCAGGCCTGGAAGGTGCCATCATTAACCAGGTGTCACTGGAGTTCAAAAACAAACAGCCCTTTTCAGGGCTATCCAATACTCTAGAAAAGAAATAGTAATCAATTTGCCAATGTGTGTATGTAGAGTAGTGTGAATATAAACACTGACTCTTTTTATTTGTGTGTGTGTGTGTGTTTGTTTGTAAGCACTCACGTACGTTTGTGTGGATAGTAGATTATTGGGTTATGTAAGAACTTAAGTTGGTTTGTGTGATAGTAGATTAGGATTTAATTTTAATGCTTTGCGTGTGTGAATAGCAGATTTGGGGTTAGTTTATTGCTGCTTCACGTATGTGGATAGTAGATAATATGAAATGAGAAAAGTAGGGGATGTTTTCGTTCACGTCCGCGCGTTTTAAGTGATTATCGAGGTAATATAAATATTGTGTCTTAGGGGGATGTTTTCCTTCACGTCCGCACTTTAACTATAAGAACCCACAAAGTTTGATGTTCGAACCATTCTAAGGAATAACTGAGACAAAATGACTCAAGTATCAGTTTTATTTAATCTATTGAGAGACATCTATTTTTGGATAATGGATGTAGAATATGTTGTAGGAAGAATAGAAGAGGTATGGAGATATGAAAGACTTTGTAACCAGTCAAGTTCAAGGCCTAAAGACAGCAAGAGATATCATAGCAGGGATGATAGGTCAGAGTGGGAAGTTTGAAGGAAGCACTCGATCATGTCATCCAAGTCCGGCACTTCCTGGAAATGATATTGTACTGAACAGAGTGGAGGAATGTAAAATGGGGGTTGGACAAGATGAAGAAATGGGAAGATCTGATGAGAAAAGTAATGGAGGAAGAAGTAGAGAAGATTAAAGAGAGATGGAGGGAAGAAAGAAAAGATGAGGAAAAGAAAAAGGAAGAGTTTGAGCGGCTTAACAACAATTGGATGAAGATACAGACCAAGTTTAGAGAGTTGGGCCATCCTGACTGGTTACCAGAATCAGATATAAAGAAGAAGAAGAAAGGAATATTAGGAAAGATAAGGGGATGGATGAAGAAGTGGAGGAAATAGAAGAAGAAGAAGAAGAAGAAACCCAAAGGCCCTTTTCAGGGCCACTCCAATTTCTCGAAGAGATCTAATTTCAATTGCCAACCCTATTTTTTATTTTTTTTATTTTTTTAAAAAAAAAAACAAAAAACAAATCCCATGTTAAATTCCCCTTGTCCCTAGAATTGCTTTTTTCTCCCATGTTAAATTTCCCTTGTCCCTAGACTAACCCAAAATAGATTCCCATGTTAATTCCCATTGTCCCCAGAGGGCCGCAACAATATCTCCCATGTTAAATTTACATAGTCCCCAGAGGGCCGCGACCCTGTTTTTAATGGTAAGCCCCATTGTCCCTAGATCTCCCCACTTTACTATTCACGTATAAATACAGACTTCTTCTCAAGATGTGCGTTCATAAATATACTTTAAGTCCATTACAATTATGAATGATAATTTTTCATAATGATTCCATGCTCCGTATAATTGTTAAAGTTACCATGCCAAATTTTTTTCTCAGTTTCCTCAACGTAGGTTTAGGCACAGATTCAGAATCTGTAATCAGTGTAATTTCGTCCTGTATATAAAATGTCAATCCCGCGACTCTTAGCTGGCCGTTATAACATTAACGAATGAGTCATGTCTAATTAAAAATATTTATATAATGATTTATTTTTCCCTTGAAATTCAGTGATTCTGACTGCTAGGGTGCCATTTCTTCCGTCTCCATTGACAATCCTGGTTAATGAAGCCCGTTTATTCAATATAAAAATAGTTTTAAAACAAATTGGTCTATAGCTCACTTGCAAAACCAATAACATAAATCAAAACTAGATCATAAGAAGGCAAACACAACCTTTTCAAACGGTTTATCTACAAACATTTAGCTGTTAGAAATTTACATGTAAACCAGACACTTTATATGATGCAATGACTTCAGATTAGCCTATATACACACATTTGATAACAAAGTAAAAAGTAAACTATTTTGATTGCAAGAGAATTTAAGTTATAAATCAGTAACGTGCTAGTAAAGATATTCTCTCTTGGTTTCAAACACCTCAAAATAAAAATGACATGGGTTCTGCGGGTCATAATTACAATACAACAATCAGAAATATTTGTAAAATTGCGTAGCAATAAAATTCAAGATAAACTCAGACACTTGCAGAAACTAAATCCAAACGAAAACTGGTTAATAATGCACGATTCGACTGGAAATAGATGACAAAGAATGAGATGAAACTGTGGAACCGTTACATTGTGATCATGAGACACTCTTACAGGAACCAATTCTTCAAATGTGGAACCGTTATATTTAGGTCATTGGACACTATTTTATGACACAATCTCTTCAAAAGCGAAGCACTTAATATTGAAAAAATTAAAAATTTAAAAAGAAACCGGATGCCGATTCCAGCTTAAATGAATGCTGTAATGCACAAGAGACATTGTTCTTAATGTCTGCTTTTTTGAATACTTTCAAAGGAGTTTTCGTAAGATCTTTAGAACTATTGTCTTACTTTATGCAGATAATAACGTTGTATTTCCAGATAATTTAATAGATAAGCAAAATATTATTGACGTATCCCATTATTGCTGTCAAATATAAAAGTTTATCATACTAACTGTTGGTAAATCTTGAAAATAGACACATTGTGAAGTTCAGATTAGATGACTAGGACCTGGATATTACTCGACATTAAATATATTTAGGATTTCGCCTTTGCCATCAATGGTGAATATTTATTTGGAGTTAGGAAATAATTACTCAAGTCAGGAAAACTATGAATGTTCTTAAGAAAAGAATGTTTAGTCTTAATAGGCATGTAAACTCTCAGTTAAACTGTTTTAAATGATAATAGTCCCCCAATCCTTAAATACACAACTGAGATCTAAGGCTTTGAAAAAGTAGACAAGGTGGAACGGTTCATTTAAACGTTGTAAAATATGTGTTAAAAGTTTAAAAAGTCAACCCCGCATATATGATTTAGGGTGGACGTGGTAAAACCGCTCTATATGTAAATACAATTAAACTGAATGGTTGGTTACTGAATTAATAGCATTCCTGCTCAATAAAACAAACTATGTTACGTATGTATATGATAATATTATATAATTAAGATAATGATATAAGTGGAAATATATGGATCGTTAGCATTCGGACGGCTTATCGGAAACTGGGCTCCATTTTGCGGTGTAAGCGACATGTTCCACATAAAAAAAATCCTGCCTAGATAAAATCTTTAAGGTAAGGCTTCTCGTTCAGTTTATAAATATCTTGAATGACTAACTCGATAAAAAAAAATGATACGTATTGAATTTAGAAATGGAATTAAAATCAGAATTATATTTATTGAAAGACTTATCAAACCAAATATAACGCAAATTTATCGACATTTCGAACATGTGACCATTGTTTATCTTTCGAAAATAGACGACGGGAATTATGCATAGGCTTACATGATCATGCCAACTGTGCGCGCAAAAGTAAGATGTTGATGAATTTCACAATCTCCTTTAATGCATCTATTATTTATAACTACTCCCTTAGCAAATTTATATCAGGCTAAATATATTGAACAATCTTGTAGTTCTGGGGTTATATGTGTTTAAGTAAACTCTTTCTAAAAGGAATAAATTTATAACCATCTTAATTTGATGTGCATGTCGTTCTTTCCATTTTGTCTGGAAGTTCATAAATGCAAGATAATTAATTTTTCGCAAATTAATTTATATTCATATGTCATTATATACTTTCCTTTGGTTTGTTTGTTTTTTTGTCAAGAACCATGCATTGCGGTATAAAGAGATGTGTGACGTATTGCTTATTCAGTGTGATATTCATGTATATCTCAATCGCAATGCACCTACTGTATAAACAAAATGAGAACCTAAACACGTAACAATAGATAGATAGATCCGATTTGGTCTATAGCCACGATAACAATATTGTAAAATAAATGCTAATGTATTCTTCATGAATGGAAGAGAAATGATTCAGAAGGTATATACAATTGTTCACCTGAAAATTTGTTTGTTTTTATAAATTTATAAAGCACCGAGTAACACTACGGCAAATCGTTCTACGTGACCTGTTCTGGATGACATTTACAATGTTCAATAATAACTAAAATCTTACCAGCTTTTAGTTAGACCCTAAAGCCAAATATAAACAATCATCCAAAGAGTTCCTGATCCATCATGTCAGCTTTTAGTTATGCCCTAAAGCCAAATATGGAAAATCAGTCGAAGAATCCTTGATCCATTTCGTGGAAAGATTCCTTGACTTTTAAGCAAAACAATATTTTACTTCATTTCACGAACATCTACCGTAGCGACACCAACGTGATCTCATATCACCAAAAACATATTTAAAAAACGTATTGCAGCAGAAACGTAATGATCTGGAACAATCTTGCAGAAGGTATTTTACCTGTATTGGTAATGTTCCAGAGCAGGTTTATTCTTAATTGGAAGAATCAACACATATGATTTTGTCGGTAACAAAATTTCACAACACTCTTAAGTCGACTTCCGCTCAGAGGATATTAGTAAGCCCCAATCAGAATCAAATTTAAAGCTTCTAAGATTTTGATTCATGATCCTTGCCAAAAGTCAAGAAGCTGAATGGAAACCCTAGTAAAGTTTTCATCAATGACGTTTTCATCAGACAGCACCATAATTAAATAAGCAAACTTAAAGCAAAGAAAATGTACTCCTGTTTCGTAGTATGATGGACACATGAATTACAAGGAGAATGGCAAAGATATTTCGTTAAATCTCGGATGATCCAGACTCACCCTAAGTTGCAGCAGTACAATATTTTGCAGTTATAATGGCATTGAGACGGTTTGTTTTAAATTGAATATCTTTTTTCATGCTCTCATTGCCATGTTTCCCTTTCTTTATTTCCTTGATTTTATTTAGCAGTTTTACTGAAACTTTTCCAGTTTTCACTGTAGATTGCTGTAGTGAATCCTTATCACAAATGTACATTCGTGCCATATTTCCTTCATTATCTAAGTATTCGTTTCTCCTTCATTCAGTTCTTTCTACTCTTCAGCTTTTCCTCTACTCTAGACTGTGTCAGGCTGCATTTTATATATTACAGGATGTGAAATGTTAAAGAATCAGGCAAAGTCCGTCTTTTCGTTTACGTTAAATATTGCACGGCTTGTTTAATTATTTCATGTAAGATAGGAATCGGACTTTTCTTAGGAAGAGCTTGAAGTCTATCTAGTAAGAAGAAATTGGAATGTAACGATGCTGTATTTATCATTATAACACTACATGTATCATCACATTTCTGGTATTCTTTGAAAGTCGTCACAATTGGTGTGATAATATTATAGTTATAGTTGATTTAAACAGTGACTTACACAATGTTGAAATTTACAGTCTCAGAACGTAATGATTATTTAACAGGAAAATATAATAACTGAGCCGACCAATCTTGGATTATCTCCGTTGATGCAAATGTAAGTAAAGACTCATATTTAATTAGATGACTGCATCCTAAATCTTCCAGCTGGTTTAAGAGAGACATCTGACTCTATAATAATGAGGATTTTAACAAATTGTAATACTCTTTCTTAAATGGTATAGACTGGACAGCTACGTTATGGACTGCAATTATGTTGATGCCGCGGCGACTTTTACCTCTTCCTACATTGAATTTGCTAAAGATTGTATGCCATTTCGAACAGTAACCGTTTGGTTAAGGGACAAATGTTATTACGATAGCATGATGCGTAGAACAAGTAAGAATCTCGACCGCATGAGAAAAAAACTATTAATAGTAATAATGATTGACACTGGGAAATATTCGTATAACAATTATCTTTATCCCAAAAGCTTTGGAACTCTGTAAAGTCCAATTAAATGGTTCGCATGAATAATATTTGCTGTTGATGTTGTTGTTAAATAGAAAAACTCCAGAAAGAACAACCAACCCATGAAAAGCTATTGGCAAGCTTTCTCACATACCCACATTGACCGATCCCGAGACTCGAGCCCACACATACAGAGGTGAGATGGCAATGATGCTTAACGATGAGAGCTTTAGACCATTTGGCCATTCGGGACCCCCACGTTGAAATGTGTCGTTAATCGCAAGGAGATATTTCTTAATGTGTCGTTCTTCGGAAGGAGATATTTCTTAATACAACACATTTCTTGTTCCTTAATGCATTTCGCAAATTGTTTTAAGTCATGAAAGGTATTTACTGCTGTATTAATAACTAATCGTCTGCATAATAATTTTAATGAATGACATTTTTTAATACTGCTGAATCAAGTAGCCAAAATTTAGCAGATCACGTACCACAGTGATCTCTTTTAAAGTCTGTTATAATATATATATATAGAGAGAGAGAGAGAGAGACAGAGACAGAGACAGACAGACAGACAGATAAATAGAGAGAATTATAAATTTACAGCAGACAGGACGGTGAGTGCAATCTCTGGATTCCTATAGAAGAATGCTTGATAATAGTAGGCAGAATTAATAATTTAATACAAAATAATAATTTCATGCAGGTTAAAGAATTTTGATTTCGTATTCTACAGAGATTCGAACACAGGTTCGCGGACAAACGGCACCCATCCCCTTGCCTGGCAAACACGAGCCCATATGTACTCACGACTAAGCATACATCACCGAAACATGATGTTACTCAATCGGTGTTATATACACACACATATATATAAAGTGAATGTAGCGAGACGTTTCTATTTCTCTTCCATAATAGCATCTAGGTCTTGTTCTGTTATTAATAGATGTCAAAACATGTGTAAATAAACCTTTGATAATCAAAAGAACTGTGTCATCCATACATAAACCAATTTTTATTCCATTCTACATGTTTAAATGTTTCCTTCCTTAATGTATACACTATAAACAATGCCATTGTATGAAAAGGATCTATCATATTATTGGCCTGTTCCAAACGATCTTTCACATTATTGGCTTATTTCTTATTATCTGCCACATTATTGGACCATTTCAAATCATCTCTGAAATCATTTGACTATTTGAAATGATCTGTCCAATTATTGGACTATTTCATACGATCTTGTCAAATTATTGGCCTGTTTCAAATGATCTGTCACGTTGTTAGCCTTCTTCACTATTTACTTTTGTCGAATACATAAACTAAAGTGTTGTGGCATTGATAACTCTCTCACTTATTGGCATTCTGGTTACCATTCTAATAGACTCTTACTAATTGGTATTTTGGTTACCATCTAATAGACCCTTACTAATTGGTGTTCTGGTTACCACTCGAATATATTCTTACTAATTGGTATTCTGGTTACCACTCGAATAGATTCTTACAAATTGGTATAATGGTTACCACTTTATTAGACTCTTACAAGTTGGTATTATGGTTACCACTCTAATATATTCTTACAAATTGTAATTCAGTTACCACTTTAATACTCTTACTAATTGGTATTCCGTTTACCACTCTAATAGATTCTTACAAATTGGTATTCTGGTAACCAAACTAATAGACTCTTATTAATTGGTATTCTGGTTACCACTCTAAATCACTCTTACTTATTACCATTCTGGTTACCAGCCTAATAGACTCTTACTAATTGGTATTCTTGTTACCAGTCTAGTAGACTCTTACTAATCGGTATTCTGGTTAACGCTCTAATTGATTCTTACAAATTAGTATTCTGGTAACCAAAGTAATAGACTCTTATTAATTGGTATTCTGGTTACCACTCAAATTCACACTTACTTATTACCATTATGGTTCCAGTCTAATAGACTCTTACTAATTGGTATTCTTTTTACCAGTCTAGCAGACTCTTACTAATTGGTATTCTGGTTACCACTCTAATAGACTCTTACAATTTGGTATTCTGGTAACCAAACTAATAGACTCTTCCTAATTGGTATTCTGGTTACCACTCTAACAGATTCATACAAATTGGTATTCTGGTTACCACTCTAATAGACTCTTACTAATTGGAATTATGGTTACCTCTCTAATAGACTCTTAATATTTGCCGTTCTGGTTGCCACTCAGATAGACTCTTACTCACTGCCGTTCTGGTTACCACTCTAATAGACCTTTACTAATTCGTATTCAGGTTAAGACTCTAGAAGTTTCCTACTAACTGGTATTCTGGTTACGTCGCTAATAGACTCTTACTTATTGCCATTCTGGTTACCACTCTAATAGGCTCCTACTAATTGCCATTCCGGTTATCACTCTTAGACTCTTACTAATTGGTATTCTGGTTACCACTCTAACAGACTCTTACTAATTGGTATTCTGGTTACCACTCTAATAGACTATTACTGATTGGCTTTCTGGTTACCACTCTAATAGACTCTTACTTATTGCCATTCTGGTTACCACTCTAATAGGCTCCTACTAATTGCCATTCCGGTTATCACTCTTGGACTCTTACTAATCGGTATTCTGGTTACTACTCTAATATATTCTTACAAATTGGTATTCTGGTAACCAAACTAATAGACTCTTATTAATTGGTATTCTGGTTACCACTCTAATTCACTCTTACTTATTACCATTCTGGTTACCAGTCTAATAGACTCTTACTAATTGGTATTCTTGTGACCAGTCTAGCAGACTCTTACTAATCGGTATTCTGGTTACCACTCTAATAGACTCTTACGGAGTGGCATTCTGGTTATCGCTCAGTTAGACACATACTAATTGTAATTGTTACCACGCTAATAGACTCTTACTAACTGACATGCTGGTTCCCGCTCTAATAGACTCTAAGTAATTGTACTTTTTGTTAGCACTCTTAAACTCTTACTAATTGGTATTCGGGTTACCACTCTAATAGACTGTTACTAATTGGTATTCGGGTTACCAGTCTAACAGACTCTTATTAATTGGTATTCTGGTTACCACTCATTTAGACTCTTACTTATTGGTATTATGGTTTCCGTTCTAATAGACTCTTACTAATTGCCATTCTGGTTACCACTCTAATAGTCCCTTACTAATTGGTATTCTGGTTACAACTTTGATAGATTCTTACTAATATGTATTCTGGTTACCACTATAAACAGCTCTTACAAATTGCCATTCTGGTTACCACTCTAACAGACCCCTACAAATTGGTATTGTTGTTACCACTCTAACATACCCTTCCTAATTGGTATTCTTGTTATCACTATAATAGACCCTTACTAACTGCCATTCTGATCAAAACTCTAATAGACTCTTACTAATTGTATTCTGGTTACCACTCTAATAGATTGTTACTAACTGGTATTCTGGTTACAACTCTAATACACTCTTACTAATTGCCATTCTGGTTACCACTCTAATATTCCCCCTGCGGGTCCGGGGTTGTAGAATTGGCCCGACGTGCCTCGCTACGTGTCGTAAAAGGCGACTAAGGAGAGGCAACCTGTTTGCCGTGGGTTGCGTCCCGTGTCGGAGGAGGAAAGGATCCTGGTAGTTGAGCAGAGGCTTTCCCTGCAACACACTACTTTGGCCTCTACTTCTCTTAGACGGGTGGTCGGGATGGGCCCGGTTCCGACAAATCGGCTGGTCACGCCGAGCCCTAGGAGGTCTTTATTTACTCTCTCGCCTTCTTTATCTGTCTCCTTGTATCTCTCTTGATACCACCGTTGCCCCTAAACTCTCTTACTTTATCTTTCCCTTTTCCAAGTCTTAGAAGACTTCCTAGAAGGCGGTGGCTTAACGGGTCAATCGGGGGGTAATTTTACCGACCTTAGAAATTGGCGACTTCAGGGTCAATCAAAGGTAATTTTATCAACTGAGTATGGCATCTGTGTATCCCTGACACTTGAAAAGTGTCCCCTTGTTGGGCTCCTTGGTGGGTGGGGAGCACGGGTGCTGAATTTTTATTCAAGCCAAAATGGAAAATCAAAAAAATCAAAATAAGCGTACCAAAACGGGAACTGACTCAGATGATGAACCATGTAGTGTGGAATCGTTTCCTCGCTTCATGGTCATCAAATCAAAAGATGAAACCAAACCCCTAGCCGCACTATCGCCATTTATAATCGAAAAGACTATACTTGGATTAGTCGGCAAACCAAAAAGCGTTAAAAAGATCAAATCAGGTGGTCTGCTTGTGGAGTGCGAACGTAAAGCACACACTGAGAACATTCAAAAAATTAAGGTATTTCATGACATCCCAGTGACTTGTTTCGCACACACATCTCTAAATACATCAAAAGGCGTCATTCGTTGCCGTGACTTGGCTGGAGTCGGCGACAAAGACATCGTAGAGGGGATGAAAAGTGAAGGTGTCACTGCAGTTCGTAGGATTCGTATCAAACGAAACAACGATCTGCAAGACACCAACACCATTATACTCACCTTCAACAGACCAACGGTACCTAAAGTTGTCAAAGTTGGGTTCTTACAAGTTAGGGTTGAGGTATACATACCAAATCCCCTCCGATGCTACAAATGTCAAAAATACGGTCATCATGAAGACCGCTGTTCCAGAAACCAAGTATGTGGACGATGTGGAGACCCTTCTCATCGGGAATCCGAGTGCAAAGCCACTCCGCATTGCGACAACTGCGGCAAGGAACACCATGCAAATTCAAAAGATTGCGATATATGGAAACAGGAGAAGGAAATCCAAAGGATCAAATACACATCCAACATCCCGTATCCAGAAGCCAGGACGCTTGTACAAACTAGAACATCACTCCCCGGCCCATCCTTCTCAACTATAGTAAAGAGCAATCAAAAAGCAACGAAAGACGCCCAAACCCAAACAGACCCACCTGAATCCCCTTCCGTCTCGAACATATCGCATTACAAACCCCCAAAAAACTCAACATCGACGCAAACAACGTTCAACAATCCTCCACCATCAAAATCACCAAACAGTAAGAAAAAGTCGACAGCAAATAGGCAGCAAAAAGGGTCTGATGACCCAATAAAACTGCACAATAGGTTTGGAGACTTTGAGGATATGGATGCAGAAGAATCTGCTCCATGTCCTCAAGGTGGCTCCAGACCTAACAACAAAAAATTCACCCCCGTACTTCCTCCAGATAAATAATCAAAGACATTGCCTCCTCGAAAGGTCTAACCTAGCTCCAGAATCTTCAATATTAACTTGTAATGAAGAACACCATCATACAATGGAACTGTAGAGGACTTAAAGCCAACTATAATGATATTCTTTTGCTCTTAAACGAACGTGATCCTGCAGTACTATGTCTTCAGGAAACATTTTTGAAAGATACAGATAACATCACACTTAAAAACTACTCCCTGTTTAACAACTACTCTCATAATGTTGACAGAGCCTCAGGAGGAGTCTCTGTTATTGTGAACAACAGAGCCCCTTATAGCGTCATCCGTCTAAACACAAATTTACAAGCCACTGCTGTGAGCGTCACTCTGCATCGGGTGATTACCTTTTGTTCTATCTACATACCACCAAACACCAATTTAGTAACAAATGAATTAGACGACCTTGTTCAACAACTCCCCGCACCCTTTATTCTACTCGGTGATTTTAATGCCCATAACATTTTATGGGGTTCAAATCACATAAGTGACAGAGGTCACAAAATAGAAGACTTCATTTCCAGACACGATTTGTGTCTATATAATACCAAATCACCGACATATTTACACCCAGGAACTGGTACATACACGTGTATTGATTTGACAATTTGTACCCCATCGCTGCTTTTGGACTATGAATGGAAGGTCGCTGGTGACCTTCACAGCAGCGATCACTTCCCAATCTTTTTTGTAAATCTTAACTCTACAGTCGATGAAGTAATTCCACAATGGAATTTAAAGAAGGCCGACTGGGCCAAGTTTGAAACACTCTGTAAAACTAGGCTGAATGAGGATACAGTTTTCAATGTTGACGACACCATTCAGCATTTTACATCTATTTTAATAGAGATTGCAGAAGAATCCGTTCCCAAGTCCTCGCCATATTGTAAAAGAACCCAAAAACCTTGGGTCACTAAGGAATGTAAGGAAGCCATTAAACTACGCCGAGAAGCATTAAGGAAATTTAATAATCAACCGACGCCCGAAAACTTAAATATATATCGCATTACCCGGGCCAAAGCTCGCCGCATAATCAAAGAAAGTAAAAGAGCATCATGGAAGAAGTATGTTTCTTCTTTAAACTCTCGTTCCTCTGTTAAGAAAGTTTGGGACACTATACGCAAAATAAACGGAAAGAGAAAGCAAAACCCTCTCCGACATCTGACACTGAACAATAACAACTTTAGTTCAAAACGTGACATTGCAAATATTCTTGCTGACAGTTTCTCGAAAAATTCCTCATCATCTAATTATTCAGAAGCCTTCCGAAAACTTAAAACTCAAAAAGAAAAGTCACGTTTAAAATTCACATCCAACAACTCAGAAAGTTATAATCAATTGTTCTCACTATCGGAGCTTAGGGAGGCTTTAGATAAGGCCCATGATACATCCGCTGGGCCTGACGAGATACATTACCAGTTTCTGAAACACCTTCCAGAATCATCATTAACATCTCTTTTGAAACTCTTCAATGATTTATGGATTACTGGTAATGTACCAAAAGTCTGGAAAGAAGCAACTGTAATACCAGTCCCCAAACCCGGTAAAGATAGCGAAGACCCCAACAGCTATCGACCAATTGCACTCACAAGCTGTGTGTGCAAAACAATGGAACGAATGATCAATTCTCGGCTTGTCTGGTATTTGGAAACTAACAATTTAATATCTCCTTTCCAAAGTGGCTTTCGATATGGTCGGAGCACCAATGATCATCTGGTTAGACTGGAAACATTTATTCGCGATGCATTTATTAAGAAAGAACATTTAGTAGCGGTTTTCTTTGATTTAGAAAAGGCCTATGACACGACATGGAAGTACGGGATACTAAATGACCTGAACGATCTAGGTCTAAAAGGCCGTCTGCCCTCTTTCATATCCAACTTTCTCTCCGACAGAGAATTCAAAGTACGAGTGGGCTCTACCCTCTCAGATCTGCACGAGCAAGAGATGGGTGTGCCCCAGGGCAGTATTTTATCTGTGACGCTCTTTAACATTAAAATTAATAGCATCACCAAGTGTTTGACTCCTGGTGTGGATTGCTCGTTATACGTTGATGATTTTCTAATATGTTATCGGTCAAAGCACATGCATACAATTGAAAGACAACTGCAGCAAAATATAAACAAAATTCAAAATTGGGCCAATGCAAACGGTTTCAAATTCTCGAAATCAAAAACGGTATGCATGCATTTCTGTCAGTTACGAAAACATCACGATGAACCGAACCTCACACTGGATGGAACACCTATTCCAGTTGTTGAGGAAACCAAATTTTTAGGTATAATCTTTGACAGAAAACTGACCTTTATTCCACACCTAAAGAACTTAAAAGCTAAATGCTTAAAAGCACTTAACCTACTTAAAGTAGTAGCGCACACTGACTGGGGTGCTGATAGAAAAGTCATCCTAAATTTATACAGAACGTTTATTCGCTCCAAACTGGACTATGGTTGCGTTGTGTATGGTTCAGCCAGAAAATCGTATATTAAAATGCTTGATCCAATTCATCATCAGGGAATAAGACTGGCTCTGGGAGCATTTAAAACATCCCCGTGTGAAAGCCTTCTAGCTGAGGCGAATGAACCACCATTATCGCATCGTAGAGAAATGCTTTCCGCACAGTATGCTCTCAAATTAAAATCAAACCCTCTGAATCCTGCTTTTTCGGCTGTTTTTCAACCCAAATACAAAACTTTATACGAAAATAAACCAAACGCCATACCTTCCTTTGGCATTAGAATATCATCCAGCCTTGACACTACAAATATAGATCTTTCTAAAATTCAGAAATCATCCATCTCTGAAACACCACCCTGGCTAATTAAACAACCAAAAGTACGTTTTACGCTACACGATGCAAAAAAATCCGAAACAAACCCTTCTGTCTTCCACAACTCTTACCACGAACTCCTCACCGAATTTAAAAACTATACCAGAATTTACACTGATGGATCAAAGGATGAGGAAAAGACTGCTGCAGCCTTTGTTTGTGGAAATCACACAACGCAAGTTCGCTTACCAAATGGAGCATCAATTTTTACAGCCGAAATCAGAGCAATAGACCTTGCTCTGCAACATATAGAAAAGAACCGTATTTTAAACTGTATCATCTTCTCCGACTCGCTATCAGTACTCCAGTCGCTACACAATAGAAAACTGGAGAACCCATTATTGAAAAACATACTCGTAAAAAATACCGAGCTGAGTGTCTCCCACAATATAATATACTGTTGGTTACCTAGCCACATTGGTATTAAAGGTAACGATAAAGCAGATCGCGCTGCTAAAATGGCCCTTTCTCAAGAACCAACTGATTTTAAAATACCATATACTGATTTTAAACCTTGTATCAGAAAGTTCTTACGTCAGAAGTGGCAGGCATCATGGAATGATGCTGTAAATAACAAACTTCACGCAATCAAACCAACTCTAGGAGAATGGATTCCTTCCTACAGAACCATTCGTAGGGAGGAGGTAGTCATTGCAAGAATCCGAATTGGTCATACTTATATCACCCACACCCACATACTAAAAGGTGAAGACCCACCAGAGTGCGTTTCTTGCAATGAACCATTCACTGTCAAGCACTTTATGATAAAGTGCTTTGACCTACAACCTACGCGTGATCGTTATTACGTTGTGCATGACATGAAAGAACTTTTTGATAATATAAACATCACTCGTATTATAGAGTTCTTGAAAGCCGTAAATATTTACTCTAAACTCTGACTTTTATGCTATCACCTTGTGCAGTTTTATGCAATATATATACCGTCCCATTTTAATACCTATTCATCTTTTTTACATCTCCCGTTGATCGGGAAGCTTTATTTTGCACCGTTACCATCTTACCGTTTTTAATTTCAACCATTTGTTCTTTTATATCGCTGGTCGATATAGGACCTTTTATAAGTTTTAAAAGATTATATAAATAACACTTTGTTTGGCGCTAAATAGCCTAAAAGTGCTGATGCGCCGTTAAAAAATAAATAATCAATCAATCAACCACTCTAATATACTCTTGTTGATATTCTCTTATCGATAGTTTTTCTGACTACCAATCTAAGAAAATTCAAACAGTTTTTGTAAATACTGTTGAATCAAGTAGCCACAATGTTTCAGCTAGCGTACCAAAATTCGCTGTTTTAGGTCCGATATGATTTATTGTGTAAATTAATGATATGAGCTATAATCTTTTGCGTGTAGCGAGACTTGCTCTTGATGATTGTACAGTGACTTCTTCATCGAATGACATTTATGCAATCGTATATTTACTGCATACAGATTTACAAATTATTAACAATGACATGGCAAAGGATGCTTAGATGTATTTAAACCAAACTGAGGTAACTTTATTCTGGCGTATGTAAAATCCCGTTTTTCCCTGAACTATTTTAAGGTTGAACACAACAAATATAATGGCGTTAACATTTAGCAGTTTAGAAAACTATACAATACATAACTGATAGCATATTTCAGTCGACCTCAAAAATTATCAATGCGCTGAAAAAACACTTAGACTTAACTCTAGCCGAAAGACAAAATGTTAAAAAGTATATATTTTACAAACATCCGCGCTTGATTTGAATATGTTGATGTTCTGATGGAATGCTGTTTGACTGAAGATTCCCTTAAACTAAAAATACTTCACTCATAAGCAGAGAGAATTGTGATTCGTCTAACTAGAAGTTTGTCTTGTCGTAAGAATTTTGAAGAAAGAGGAAAAGTCATAAAATGTTAGTGCACTAAATTTGTATATCGCGTATCTCTGAAGCATGCATATACATATCAAATTCTGGAACAAAGAATCAAAGGGAACTTTAGCAAAGTAATGAACGCTGCTTTTATTCAGTCTTCATGTTAATAAAGCTCTGATAAGTTTTTGACAAAGTAAAGGGAAAAAGGAAATCAATGAAAAATATTTATACTAATTCTCTTACGTTAATATTTTATTTATTCTACTGCAAAATTAAAACTAAATGTGCAATTTGCTCATTTGACCCGAATGAATAAGCATGATGATGGTGATGAAATTCACGCTCGTGGAAAAAGTCGGTTGGAAGACAGTGTGTATAATAAGCTCATGACACGCGTCAAACGAGATGTGGAGGACTCGTTGGGACACAACAAAGAAATGACGAAAACTAGAACAAATGCTGGGGTAATAAATGGAACCTGATTTGTACTATAAGTATGCAGAATATTTGAGGTAAGATAATATTTAAAGGTAAAACAATACTCAAAGACGTATTCTTCTTATTTCACTGTTATTCGTCATATAAGTCGGTGAGGAACTACGAAATTGAGGTCACTGAACTGCGATAGCCCCAATGACAGTTAACAGATGTTAACTTTGGGTGTATATAAGCCAAAAAATTCCTTAACTTTAAATATAAACCAGCTCAAATGTTGCATTGTGTTATTTGTAGAATACAATGAGTTCATTTAATTAAGTCTGCGTTCCGAAATAAACTCTTTTTCAGTGTGTTTGTTTGCTTTATTTAATTTGTTTCTATTATGACGTGTATGAGAGGTTAGTAAGAAATCTAGGTAGAATTTATGCAAGCAAAAAGATTATCAAATTCATATTTTGCCAAAATTTAGGTTGAAAACAATAGGGATACAATAAAGTCTCTCAGCGTAAAAAATAACATTAGAAAACGATTTTTCGATGCAATCTACACAGGTAACAATTATATTAAAAGCAATGTTAATAGGATATCAAATGCGTGAAGTTGTTTATATAAAATAGAACACATTTTACAGATTATTTATTAAAACTACTGCCACATTCGTAGCTGACAAAATTTTACCAAACTATCCAGATCCTGAATGTCAAGTTTTGAACCATAAAACCGCAAACAATCCATTACGGAACAGAGATAGTCATACGATACAAGTAACATAAATTACAACAAAAAAAAAATTAAAATTGTATACAAGTATTATAAGATCCAAAGAAATGTTAGAATTGTATACAAGTAATATAAGATACAAAGAAATGTTAAAATTGTATACGAGTAATATAAGATACAAAGAAATGTTAAAATTGTACACAAGTAATATAAGATACAAAGAAATGTTAAAATTGTATACGAGCAATATAAGATACAAAGAAATGTTAAAATTGTATACGAGCAATATAAGATACAAAGAAATGTTAACATTGTATACAAGTAATATAAGATACAAAGAAATGTTAACATTGTATACAAGTAATATAAGATACAAAGAAATGTTAAAATTGTATACAAGTAATATAAGATACAAAGAAATGTTAAAATTGTATACAAGTAATATAAGATACAAAGAAATGTTAAAATTGTATACAAGTAATATAAGATACAAAGAAATGTTAGCATTGAATTATCCACCTAGCTAATGCTAACACTGACTTGTGGGGAACAGACGAGAACGTGAACACATTCAATATTGGAACTTATTTTGAATACCACTGAAATTAAGTAGAAACTTTACACATTTGGACTTGTGATAAAAAAATAGGACAATCTCAGATTTCATTCACAATATTGTAATTCCTTCTAAATTTCTAGTTTATATTTTAGGGAAATAAGATTAAATAAATTATTGGTTGACTGCTACAAAACGTGTTGGTGTTCTCTTCTTTCTGTAGTTTAGTTGTTGGTGTTGTGGGGTTTAACACCAGTAGTATATGGGGATACCCTACGGACAATGGGAATTAGCATTAAAAACACCCCTGGGACACTCTACGGACAATGGAAATTTAACATGGCGAAAAATCGTGGGACACTCTACGGACAAGGGGAATTAACATGGGGAATAAATCGTGGGTCACTTTACGGACAAGGGGAATTTAACATGGCAATAAATCGTGGGACACTCTACGGACAAGGGGAATTTAACATGGGATTTTTTTTTTAAAAAAAAAATTTTTTTAAAAAAAGGGGTAGGCAATTCAAAGACTATCTCTTTTCGAGAAATATGGGGGCCCTGAAAAGGGCCTTTGGGTTTTCTTCTTCTTCTTCTTCTAATTTCTTCTTTTCCTCCACCAAGTTCTTATTTTATCTCCTACACTCTTCTTCTCTTTCTTTTTTTTCTTCTCCTCTTCTTTTTTCTTCTCTTCCTCCTCTTCTTTCTTCCTCTTTTCATTTTCTTCTTCTTTTTCAATTTTTTCATTCCATTCTCTCATCCTTATCCTTTCCTCTTCATCCTCCTTTTCCTCCTTTATTTCTTTCAACAGATCACTAATGATTACCTTCATTTTTCGTAAATTGTTTATCTCCATCTTCACTCTATGGGGACTATATGAGTAGTGATCCTCGTTTAGGTTAACCAACATTTGCTCAAACATTCCTAAATTGTCCATGACGTTTTGCAATTTTTCCATTTTGTTAAGGTGGTTTGAAGCCATCTTCTTTTTTTATTCTTTGCAGAATGGTTTGAACCACGAATACTGTGGGTTCTTATACAAAAAGCGCGGACGTGATGGAAAACATCCCCTAAAACATAAAATGGATCTTACCTAGATGATGACCCAACAACGCGCGAACGTGAAGGAAAACATCCCCACTTTTCTCATTTCATATAATCAAGCCCAAACTATACTCTCCACATACTCTAAGAAACAATAAAGAAACCCATAATCTACTATTCACACAAACTTACTTCATCATTTACAAACACAAACACAAACACACAAACAAACAAACACATACCCTCACATTTTTTAAAAGAGTTAGTGTTTATTTTCACACTACTCTACCTACACACATTGGCAAATCGATAGTTATTTCTTTTCTAGAGTATTGGATAGCCCTGAAAAGGGCTGTTTTTTTTTTTGAACTCCAGATGCACCTATCTAATGGTTGCACCTTCCAGGCCTGGCGCCACACACGCATCTTTGACTCCAGTCTCTTTTTACTTTTTGTCTTGAGAGTGCAGAGGCGGGATGATTCGCTTCATCACCCCAATCCTCTGTCTCGGGAATATTGAACGACATCCTCTCTTCTCTTTTCTTTTCCTCCTCTTCCCTCTGTCTTCTCTCCTCCTCTTCCTTCTTTATTCTTTCTTCTTCTATTATAGCCTCCGCAGCCAGTTCATTGACCAGGCGCCTTACATATTCCAGATGTATCTGGAGTTCAAGAAGTTTGCTTATTCTGCTACTATTCATTCTTGTGTTGATCAATCAACAAGGGTAGCTAGACTGCCCAGCGAGTTTCAATTTATATTGGAAGCGCGGACGTGATGGAAAACATCCCCCTAAAAACATAAAATTGATCTTACCTAGATCATGACCAAAAAACAACAACAACGCGCGGACCTAAAAGAAACACTCACTCACTTTTTATGCTACCCATCACTATTTTAAAATTTTTTCATAAATCACTTCAATAGACTATTTACATATGCAAAGCAATCCAATCTAACCCCAAATATACACCTCAAACACCAAAAAAAACCATGATTTTAATCTACTATCCACACCAACTTACTTGAGCACTTACAAACACACACACAAACACATACACTCTCACTATCAATAAAGAGTTAGTGTTTATATACACACTACTCTACCTACACACATTGGCAAATGGATCGTTATTTCTTTTCTAGAGTATTGGGTAGCCCTGAAAAGGGCTGTTTTTTTGTTTTGCTATGGCATTCTTTTTTTAGTTTCTAAGAATGCGATGTCCTCTGAGGATAGACTTTCTGGCAATAGGTCTGCTTCTTCGGAAAGAGAAGAAGAATTCTTTGGTGTCGATACGACAATCGACAAAGCCTCTGTCAGCTTCAGGTTGCTGCTGCTGCTGTTGCTGTTGTTGCTGCTGTTGCTGCTGTCTCTGAAGTCTGTACTTCTCTGTCCATTCTTCTTTTTCCCTGTTCATTTCTTCTCTGAAGAGCTCTTCTATCAGGTCTTCAGTGATTTTTAACATTCTCACGTTCTCTATTTCTTCTGGTTTCGGTATCAGACTGTGTCTGACCCTATGCAGATTCACGTAGGCTTCGTTGAGCTTAGCTAGTTTGGAGCACATCTTCTTAGGAGGATGAGTCGACAATGGATGGCTAGACTGGGAACAACCCTGTTCTTAAAGTTAAAGCGCGGACGTGAAGGAAAACATCCCCACACGGTTTTTGAGCCGCAACGTTCATGAGAGGGATAGTAAGAAATGAAAGAGCATCAATCCAACATTCTTCTAGCTAAACAAAAGACAAAGGCATTTTTTCTAAACACAACATTTTTATTCAAAAATCACTTAACACTAAACAACAACAACATTTTTAACAATAATCCAAAACTATAACATCAAACAATTTTTTTCAAATCACCAACATTTTTTCTTCAAATACTAACTACTTTAAACAGGGCTGACAACGTTGTGAATGAAATTGTGATTTCCACTGTTGGAAATCATTAGGCCATTGATGGACACTACGTTTCCTAGCTTGAGACAAAAGATAAGCATAATGGTCACAAAACCATCGATCTACTTTCACATCGTTTCTAGCAGAAGAACGAGGATCGAAATGAGTCACTAAATGTTCTAAGGAATAGCCCAGGCTGCGATGATGCAGAAAATACACACAGTACTGTCCACACACCAAGGAATCTGTGCCTTGTAATTTCACATTATTGAATCGGGTGGTTTGAGCATTTCTTCTCATAAAGTCGATGATATCGTCTTCCAAAGGGGGCAATCCGTACGAATCGAAATATTCCACACATCCTTCTTGAGGAAAGTAGACGGCTACCCAGTGGGTTCCTGGGAGATGACTTTCGTCCGTGTTGATCACGTAAGCTTGATGGTCTTTAGGTTTGCGATGAGGGAGTTCATCTTTAGCACAGACGACAGGATTCCAAGAAGCTGTATACGAACTGTGGTTCAAAAGGTAATAAAGTTCCCAGGTATCCATTGTTTTGTGTTTTTTCTTCTTCTTCACCACAGGTAATAATAAGTCGTCAATTCGATCCTGACTTTTTGCTTGAAAATGTCTGACGAATAAACGGTTATTCGTTCTGTTTCCTCACTCTGATTCAGGAGAGTTTCGATACGATGGATCTCTTGAGTGGTTAATGGTGGACAAGAATGTTCACGCAAGTCTTTATACCACTGGTGCAACACGTCTTTGTTCGAGATGAGACTCCAAGCTTCGTCCAGATACTCGTCCAATTTTTCTTCTTGACTCAACATCAGGCATTTATCGTGTTGAATTTGACTGGGATGATCGTTTTGACATCCATAGCAATTTTTCTTGATCAATTCTGTTATTTTGTCGACCAAGTGTTTGGCAAAACAGGAGACTAAATGGGCTTCTTGTTCTGGCCATCTCGACTTCATCATGATATCTTCTTCTCCTTCCACGGTCTCCTTACATTCCATCTCCAAAGTTTCTTCACTAGGTAAAGAGGGACAACAGTCTTCCATGGCTTTCTAGTAATCTAGGATGACTTCTCTCAAACTGTTGATTTCTATGGTATTATCGAATTCTGCATACAGGATGACGTTCACCGTTACATCAGGGTCTCGGTTTGCAAACTGAATTTCCACACGAATCTGGCCTGATTTTATAGGGTGGAAATGTCCCTCGTCGCTGCCTTGGTCTGGAGTGAAATCGAAAGCCCACAAAGCATAGCCTCCTACATAATCCTCGTACGTAATACCGTGACTGGTGTTGGTTCCTAACTGACCGGTGGCTTCGTACAGGGACAAGTACGATCTCAAGTAATTCTTCTTCTCAAAGTCAGGCTCAAAGGGTCGGGTACACAAGGTCTTGCCATCGCGACTGACTTCGATCTTGGACACGCCAAAGTGTTGAAAGTAGAAAGGATTTTTAGCCAAAGCTCCGTTGAAGGCTTCATTTTCGACGATACCAACGATCAAACGCTTGGGTAGCTGTCCTTGGAACAGATGATCTTCGATCATGGATCGTTGTCCCTTGGGAATGGTGAAGGTTTTCACTTCCACGCGTCGTATGGGATACTTGGCTGTCGTTCTGCTCAACGTTTGACTGATGTCGTTACCCACTTTAGGTAACACTTCCACACGACGTACGTAGAGCCTGGCTTCCTCGATGACAGTTTTGCAAACAGTATTACCTATCAAATGGAAAGCGGCACTGCTCCGATTCAGTCTCAGGCGGACATTGACCCCGTTTAGTAAATATTTCTCTTGCAACCACATGTCCAGATGTAAACGATCCATCAGTTCTAAACTCTGTCCATCTTTGATTCTCTTTCTTCGTTCTATAAATCCGTCATTGTTTTCTTTCTTTTCATCAGTTTCTAAATTTTCAAACTTTTCAGCTTCGTCAGCTTCCCATACCACACAGGCATTGAGATGAGTGTTCTTGGCGTCTATTCCGTACGTCAAGAGATTTTCCAGGTACGCTCGATAAGGGTAAGTATCCATGCTGCTGCTGACCAGTTTGTTGTTCAAGTACAAGTCCACTCCGCTAAACAAGGAATGCATGAAATTGTTGACGGGAGCTATTACCTCATCGCCATCTAGGGTCGAATTGTCCTCATCGACAAGTTTGACTTTCAAGTACAAGTAACTGCTATTCAGATCGATGTAATCTTCGGGCTGTCCTTTGATTTCAAACTCGATGGGAGCTGAGGCTGTCAATGAGGAGACGGGGTGAAATTCCACCCATTGGGATTCTTGCATGGTCATCATGGTGGGGGGCATGGCAAACAGATCCAGTTCCGTCTTGGAACAGGCGCAAGATTCTCGGTGCATCATTTTTTGTCTCTTTTCTCAATAATCGAAAACGTCTAAGTCTCGTACGGTTCTTCTTTTCTTGGCCTTTCTCGCTTGAAGTCTGGTGAAGGGGTGTTTTCTTCTTCGTCTCTTTCTGCCTTGTCCTTGCTGAATGCTTGACTCGGTATCGTGCAGGGCATTTATAGGTGTGTCTCGTCGGCCCAAAATGTCTTTACCCGTTTGCAGCAAGACATTTTTGCCTGCCCTCATGAAGGCTTCTTTAGGGTTTTGTTTGTCGATGATGACATTTTGGAGAAATTCTTTGCCTTGCGTCAGTGCCGCATCTTTCAAGGCGTGCAATCCGCGTGTCACCATCGGTTTCAACACCGGGGCCACCGAACGAAAGGCCGATTTTAACATGTCTCCTAAACCGTGTCCTCGCTGTCGAGCCACCCCTCGGTACACTGGATACATGACTTACTTACGAATCGTGAGAGAACCGTTTTCGAAAATGGAGTTTCACCGTGACTTTTCCTTTGGTGAATGGAATATTTTGTCCCAAATCTCCTTTTATAGTAATGTTGACCGTGTCCAAATACGACTTGCTGACCGGCAAATAGTGAGGATGGACAAATTCGCGGTGGACGTGGTAAGTGTTTCCACCTTCCTCGTCAGCGTTTGCGGCAGAATCCACTTTGAAAGGAATGACACGCAGTAACGGTACGGAGGTGTGTCCCACCACGTTGTATTCCACCACATCGGAGTACACGAACATCAAATTCAGTCCTTGGTTCAGTTCTACCGGGGTACGAAAATACTTGGCAAAAGTATCGTTGTCAGAAATGACTAGTAATTCGCCTTTTTGTTGTTCTACTTTCTTCTTCATCTCCATGTCCCCGCCCAACATGTCAAACAATTCAGGACAAAATAAGAAAGACATGATTTTGGGCCCCTCAGGAAATTTTATCAGGAAGCGACGAGCTGTTTTGTGGTACTCCAGGGTGACACTTTTTTTGACACTTTCCAAAGCTTTCAGAAACACACCATTAAACCTGGTGGCTATGGTGCTGACCAAATGTTGACCACTAAAATAATAGCCTGGGGGAATGAACAAGTGATAGGTGGTCCACTTTGGATTTTGTGTGTTACGGGTTTTCTTGTCATATTTGCCATGGGTATCCAAGTACTGTTGCATTTGTTCGTCATGAACTTCCACATCAAATTTATTTTGATTGGGAAGGACATTGAGGACTTGGGTCGGGTGAATCATTTCTACTAAAGCCACTTCCCAATGGGCTTCGTGATCTAAGGGGATGGCTTGAGGTAATTTGGCCGTGTAACAGCACAACGTGTTGTTGGGAAACACCTCCATGGAACTGTCACTGGGTAAGGTTAAGTAAAATTGGTTTTGGTGACTCATAATTCCAGAGTTCTGTGGCTGTCCGAGGGAATATTAGTGGATGTCAGAGGTGTGTCTCCGCCCAAAATGGGGTTCTGATTGTGGTTGGAGTGGTGACTGGCACTGGCACTGGACACAACGTTCCCGTTCGAGGAGAATTTCAGGAAGGGATTGGGAAGTAGGTAACCGATGCAACTGCTCAATAAAATGGTCCACAATTGTTTGTCTCCTTGTTGCAAACTCAAATTGGCGATGGCTGCCCCGATGACACAATACACCACGAAGATTTGGCAGAAAAAGACGATTTGCGTTTTAGGCACACGTTCTCCACACCACACCCACAAGGGTTGTTTTTGTAAATCTTGCACAGAAGAACTAGGGGAAGAAGGACTGGTCGACGTAGCTGCGTCTGCTGCTGTGTGAAAGGGCATGATGGTCACTTCTTCTTTTTATAGTCGATGACTTGCGAAGCGTCGATCCAAGAATCGAAACTGGGTGGATATCCTTTCCAACGTACTTTGACTTCTTTGACACGTCGTTTGCCCACTTTACGGGTTCTGCGTTCCAGAATGCTTTCGATGTCGTACACGTCGTCTTCTTTTTTGGTGACACGTTGTAACTCGGGCAAATAAAACGTTCCTTTGAGTACTTCTCCGTTCATGTCTTCCAATTTATAGACGGCAGGATGACGGCCATGCACTCGTCCAGTGACGCGAAACAATTCGGTCGTCCAGTTAGGTAAGTAACCTTTGTCGAAAGTGCGTTTGGTTTTGCCAATGCGCACCCAATCTCCTACGGTCAACTCTCCACTTTTCTTGGGGACAGCCCTCGTCGGGGACGTACCAAACAGGCGCTCAAACACCAGCACTTCGTTCTCGGGAGTCACGTCTTGCGGGGCACGTCCGATGCTTCGATGGTAAGATTGGTTGTACGCTTGCACCAGGTGAGGTAAGATGTCGATGTACTTCAGAGTGTGGTGATGCGTAAAATATTTCCACATGCGTTCTTTCAAAGTGCGTTGAAAACGTTCCACGATGCTGGCTTTGGTTTCGGGATTCTCGGTGGTAAAAAAATGAATGTCACGTTTCTTTAATTCTTTTTGGAAAGCCTGGTTCAGAAATTCGGTGCCTTTGTCCGTTTGCCATCGAAGAGGGTGACGGCCGCTTTGTTTCAACACCCGTTGCAGGGCTCGCACTAACTCGCTGCTGGATTTGGAAGTCAAGGGCACGACCCAGGCAAATTTGGAAAAGACGTCGATGACACAAAACAAATATTTGTAGCCACGATTGTAGCTGGCTAAATGAGAGACATCGGCTAAATCGGCTTGCCATTGATGATCGATGCCTTCCACTCGGGTGCGACTTCTGGCAAACTTGCGTCGAATGGGTTTGTGTAAAGTGTAGGTAGCTTGTTCTTGTAACCATCGTTGCACTTGAGGTAAACGGAGACTTTTCAGTCGAGTTTTGGCAGCACGATACAATTTTTGAACTCCTGCGTAACCTGCAGGATGGGAGGGATCGTAGTAAATGCTGGCTAAGACTTTTTCCATTTTTTATTTTGTGTTGGTGTGTTAATAAGGCACCCACTCTTGGAAGAGGCTACTCTTTTTCTCTGGGGGTATTTTCTTGGATTGCAAGGCTTTGCGTGTGCGACCGGCAATAGGTGTCGAAGAGGAGGAGGATGTCTGAGCGGGGGATATAGGTTCTTGTTTCACTTCTGTCTTCACTTCTGTCTTCACTTTCTTTTTCTCTTGTGAGGAAGAAGGGGTGGCCATCATCTTTTTAATCCATCCAATTCTGGAGGTAGGTGGTGTTGTTAACTTGCGTACTTTTTCTGGTGGAGTTTGAAACCCTTCTTCTTCTTCTTTTCCTTTTTCTGTCTTGGTCACGGGTACTGGTGGTACTGGTACTGGTACTGGTACTGGTGATGGTGCTGGACTTTTCATCAAGGTCTTAAAATCTTTCAGAGTGGGTAAAGCTGTTTCGTCTAAAGCTTTCTGGTGAAAGAGTTGCAGTCGTTGCAAGAGTTGACCATACTTTTGCGATTTTTCTGTTTCGGACAAATCTTGGCGATCCATCAAGGATTGCAATTCGTGTTGTAACTGGGACATCTCGCTCAAATTGGGATTGGGAGGTAAATGCGGGGTGCGTTGTTCTTGCCACCGATGGTATTCCATCCATCGTTTGTAAGGCACTAAAGCTAGTTTTCGTCCTTCCATGGGGTTGTCAGGGGTGAATTCTGAGATCTTGGGACTTCCGATGGCCTTTTTATCTTGCTCCCATCAGTCCTCCCAACATGGTTCCCAAGACTCCTTTCAGTATGGGGCCTAACAAGAGAGGTAAAATACCTCCACGTTGCACTAACATCTTCTTTTTTTGACGAATGGGAATTTTCTTTCGAACCATTTGGCGAAGAACGTGACGATGTTTGCTCAAGCATTGTTTCTGGTGTTTGGACAAAGGGATCGTGCCTTTCAAGACGTTCAAACAACATTCGCACACGGTATCGATGACCTCTTTGGAGGCCGTTTGAATGAGTTTTTTTCGTAGGGGTGGAGAAGCTTTGGACAGGACAGATAACAGGTCCCCATGTTTGGCTAAACGTGGTGGCAGTCCTTTCCTTTTCTTTCCTTGGGGATTTCTGGAGGGTGACATCTTTGAGTCTTTAAGAGCACCTAAAAAACACTGATACCCTACTCGGTCACAGGCCTTTTTTATACTGGAACGCGTCGCCACTGATTGTCTTTACGTTTTATCAGTTTGAGGACAGGCATGACACGTCGTGCAGGGGTACGTAACGGACTAAATCGAGCCAGTTCTTGCTTGGACAAATCCAGTAAACTTTGTAACATGCCCGATCTTTCTTGAACTTTGATTTTGGGAGAAGGTACTTTGTGAGCAGCAGCCACTGCCACTAAATTGGAAGGTCCTGCCACTGGGGAAGTTCTTTTGGGGGTCATCAACGGAGAAGTTCTTGGTGTGATCAACGTCTCCAAGTACTCTTCAGTTCCTGGTGACATCAACGGAGAAGTGGACAAACGTGAGGCTGCCGGAGACGTTGTGGCAGGTCGTGGCTTGCGAGTGTAAGGTTGCGTCCTGGCCGAAGTGCCTCTCTTGCGACTAGTTTTCTTCTGTGGACTTTTCTTTTTTTGAGGACTTTTTCTCTGTTTCTTTTTCTTGGGGCTTCTTTTCTTTTTCCGGGGTGATGGTGGTGGTGTCTGGTAAGAGGAGGGTCCTGCCACTGGAGAAGTTCTTCTTGGGGACTTGGTCTTTTTCTTTTTCTTCTTGGGGCTTCGTTGGACTTTTGTCTTAGGGATAACTTTGGGGGCATTAGGATCCCATCTTAAGAGTGAGCGAATGATGACCCCTCCTAGAGTACCGCTCCCTCCAGGTTTCAAAATGATTTGTTTTTTGGTTTGAGTGTCGATGCGGGGATCGGCCAGTTGGACCAAAGCGACTTTGTTTCGATCGAAAAAGCGTTGGGTTTGATGAGGAATCTGAATGATTCCTTGGAGTAATTGACGTGCCGTCACCGTGAACCATCGTAAGACTTCTTTGAGACTAGCTTCTAAGACACGAGCTCGTGTTTGTGGATCTTTTTCTCGACTGATGCCATACAAGGCACGAATCAATTTGACGGGAAGATGCGACTGAAGGGACGTCATGTTCACACTGTGTGAGACAGACGAAAAAGGGTCTGAGGTTTTTATAGATTTTTTTCATGGGAGGAGTGAAATGAAGTCGAGGACGGAGACGTGTACAGGACAGGCCCTCCGTCTTGGCACCAGTGGTGAAACAAGTGGGTACGAAATCGCAAATCCTCGGGGGTCGTAGGTTTCAAATCGACGAGTAAATAGGCGTGTGGCGTTTGAGTGGCATCGTCGTACGCCTGAGTCAGCCAAGGCGTTCCTAACTGTTTGGCTAAGACTTGCACTTGCGATTTATCTCGAGGGCTTTTAAACAAAACCACGTAATGCGCATTGAGACTGATGGTGCGATGGGCTTTACTTTGTTGAAACAAATTTTGGGTGATGTAAACGACACTGGCATTACGGTGATGCCCTTTGCGCGTAAACCACAATTTAATTTCTTCTTCGTCTTCTCCTAACATGTCGTCGAAAATGACCAAATGGGTTAGACGGGAGTCAGAGACGATGCCATCGTCTGCTTTAGGAATGCCTTCCACAAACACGATGGAATCGCCTTGACTTTCACGCAAGAGGCTGTACGCCGATTGCCACTCTTTGTAACACCACACGATCCGTTGAGGGGGCCGATCGATCAAATGATGTTTATGTTCGATCAAACGTTTGACGAATTCGGTTTTGCCTGAACCGCTAGGTCCAGCAATGAGCATGTTAAAGGGATGGCGAAGATACAAAGCCTCCCAACTGGCACGATCTAAGTGTTCGTCGATGACTTTGACAGTAGAGGAAGAGGGAGCAGAGACAGCAGAGGTAGCCATGGTGTGAGAAATGTCACTTGTGACACGAAAACAAACAAGACAAGAGTTTATATACTTTTTCAGAACACGTTTATTGAATGTTTTTTTCAAACATGAATACGAAAGACAAAAATACATAAAAGCCAAAGGCTTAAGTACAAGGATAAAAGGCACATGATAACGATGAACGTGGAATAAACACAAGTGTCTGTACAACAATCACATCTTTTGGGTAATGTTCTAACCAGTTCAACAGGGGGTAAGGTCACACAAGTGTCCTCCCGAAAGGGTCTTTCAGGTCTGTCCACGACAGTCCTGTCCTGGGTGACGGGTTCTTCTGGCACCGTCACTAACACGGGTTGAAAAGTAACTTTTTTCCTTGAACAACTCTCGTGCATACTGGGCCACTTCTTGGGTCCAAGCCTCAAAATCCCATTCTTTCCAGGCACGGACATCTGTCCAATGGGGATGTAAGTCACAAGCTACACACACATCGTCATACACGTCTTGGGTAGCTAAAAGTTGACGAATCTTTTTTTCCCGTAGAGGTCGAGAAGTATCCAGATGAAAACGCAAGGCTTTGAGCAAAAGGAGTTTTTCGTGACCATTTAAGGCCATGGAGGTGGTAAGTACTGATCGTAAAGAGTCCACAAAGAATCGGCTGGTAAACGAAATCCCAAAAAACAAGTCACTAAGACACACACCACTTGTCGTCCCAAATTGAATGGATACAGTTCTTGTAATAATTGATGGTAATGATCCACGGTTTGAATATGGTCATTGAGTTCCTTCCACGGAATCTGTTGGATGACATGTGACATAAACCGTGGCATGGCAGCCTGTTTTTATATTCTCTTTTTTTCGGATGCAATAGACGTACTTTCTAGCCAGAGATCTTCGTTCTCCAGTAGGGAATCTAAATCTTGCATACTGTAACCGAAACGTCAGAGTTCGTTTAGGTGTTTCCTCTTCCTCTAAGTAGATTCCACGTAAAATATGTTTGTAATCCTTTAACTTGTCTTCCTCAATGCGTTGCACTAGGTGAATCTCGAAGTAACCATAATTATGAACATGTCGATCATTAGCGACCTCAAAGTGTTGAACAATGTCTGACCATTGAAAGAATTTCTGACGAATCAGTTCTCTTATACCATTCAGGTACCAGTGGTTAAAGATCTGGTGACGTAACGGATGCAATTGTTCTTTACGTTTCACTTGTATTTTCACCAGCTCTCGGTAAATCCTTTCTCTCAACTCCTCAGGCAAAGCACGAATGTTCTCTAGCAAAGTATCCATGAATAGGTCATACTAAATCCTCTTTGGTCTGACACAAGAAATGTACTCTTTGCACAAACATGGTTTCACTTCAGTGTCAAATTTAAATCGTTGAGTCACTAATCTACACATTACAATTCGTTCAGAAGTTTCCTCTTTCACCAAGTTGACATTGTGTTCAAGATGTTGGTAATTCGTTAACTCTTCCTCTGGAATTCGATGCAATACGTTTACAATGTAGTAGATAGAATCGTCCATACCAAACCAATCCTTTTTATAACCAGGAGATCGTTGATCAATGTCTGTCCAATGGAACACTTTCAATTGAATCAGTCCTTGTATAGCCTGAAGGTACCAGTGGTTCAAACACCGGTGACGTATCGGATGCAATTGTTCTTTACGTTTCACTTGTATTTTGACCAGCTCTCGGTAAATGCGTTCTCTCAACTCCACAGGCAAAGCACAAATGTTCTCTTGTAAAGTATCCATGAACAGATGATTATGGTAAGAAGTTACTTCAATGTCTCGGTCCCACTAAAGGTAAGTAATGACAATTCGGTGACCATCGAGCATGTTCTACGTAGGCCGAATCTTGCGGTTCCCAGTGGTGAAGTGACACACCGCAACTGAAGCACTTGACTTTATCTCCTTCGCCCAAGTAGAAAAATCCGGCTCTGGCTAATTCTTCGGGGGTCGGTCCTCCCAGATACTTTGGCCATTTTCCTTTGAACGATTGAAGACGATTTTCAAAGTCGCAGTATTCCGACAAACGCACAGGAAACGAATATTCGTCTTTCACAGGTTCGTTTCGATGAGGGTTGGGTGACATGAACAGGAGTTTGCTCAGGGCTGGATGACATCCGTAGGGGGGTAGACGTGAAGGTGAACATTCCCCTTTAAAACGAAACCCAGTAAAATGTCCAAGAGGACGAGCAGCATCGCTTTCGCACCCCACAGGTTTGACACGCACAGCATCGCTTTCCATGATAGGGGTAGGGGCACTAAAGTTCCCATGATGCTTTACGGCATCGCTCAGGTCACAACGTACAGCATCGGTCCCATCGCAAGGCTCACAATCGCACTCGTCTGCAAACTCCGTTACGCAATTACAATGGTAACCACATGGACAATCGCAGTTTCCTTCCGGACATTTTCCGTCGCAATGCATGGGTCTTATCCATCCAGTATTAGTCACACTAGAGGAAGATACAACTTTTTTACAATCCCCAAACTGAAACGATGTCTTTTTCAAAGTATTCATCTTGTTCGCTCGGTCTTGGTAGTCACAATGAACTATCGGTCTTGCCTAGGGTTCCTTTTTTTTATATACAGACCAATACCGGTGTGACCGTACGGTAAGGTGAAATGATTGGGAAGTCTCACTCGCTTCTGGTACACGATTTGATAGACTTTTTCCAAGGGTCGACTGACGATGTGGTGAGTGGGTAAACGTACAATTTTGTTCGGTTGGTAGGTGGTCACTTTAAAGTTTCCATCCTCTCCCGATTGCAAGGCTTCTTTCAATACCCCAAAGTTGACCACTCGACTGGTACGATAATTCAGAGTCAGTCCTTTCACTTTGCACGTCGTGTGCACTTCTCCTTGTTTGTCACGGTATTCGTAGCCGTAATTTTTGGGACCGCCACTGACGAAACTTAGAATCTTGTCGTCGGGATGCTCGTCTGTCCAGGCTCCTAAACGGTCTCCTTCGATGTCAGGGTGATGTTGAATCGGGTGATGAATGTAAATGCAACTGTCCGTGTCAAAGTACAGGACGCGTTCTTCTAACAGTTCTAAAGCTTCGTACAATTTTAAGCGAGCATGGGCTGTCACGTAAGCCGCAATGATGACATTTCCAAAAGGGTCGTCTTGTACAAAGTCCAGATCTTCTTCGTAATTGACCAAGATCAAATTCTCTCGAACGACGTCCACGTGTTTCATGTATTTGGTTTTGTCGTGAATCATCTGAAAGTAGCGGGAAGGTTCTGTCAAATATTCCGTCCTCGGTAAACACGGTCGTTGTGCCATTTTACCCCACAAGCAATTTAACATCACTTTGGCAAACGATCGCCTGCCTTCGTTTTTCTCGATGTGGTCTAAAGTGATGCCTTCTTGTTCGTAATATTTCTCTTTGAATTGTATTTGGTCTTCGGGAGTGTGACACCAGGAAGGATAGCCGCTGGCTTCTTGCTTCAGTTTCAAAAAGGCATCCACGTAGTCGGCGAAAATGCCTTTCTGCGTGGGGTCACCCTTGCGGTATTGTTGTGTCTTGGGAAAGTGGCAAATTTCGTACACTTCTAACAGTTGGTATCCCATGTCCAGAGCTTTGAACAATTCCACGCTGACCCAGGTTCCCGTCAAGGCCCGTTCTTCCTGGCTGTGCTGACAAGGTTGGTCTTGGTTGCACGTTTCGGCACAAGTACGGCACAATGGAAACATCAGTTTGCCTTGACAATGGTGAGGTAAGACGGGATGGTATAGGTTCGTGGGAGGCAAAACTTTACACTTGATCAAGCCTTCGTATTGTCGAATGTTTTTCAGGTCGATGTGTTCCGTGAACAATTGCGGGTGCCCTACAGGAAAGCGACAATATTTGCACACGTAGGGATACAGCGAACACACGTCCAAGTATTTGATTTCTTCTCCTTTCTCTTCGTCGACTTGGTACAGCAAACAGGTGGCATTGGTCCTTCCTCCGTACAAACTATCCCTCGGGTTCAGCGGGTCCATGAACTGGTAACTTTCCACGAGGCGTTTAAACTCGGGATCGGTTTTCATACGGTGATCGTACTCGTGTTCCCACATTTCCACCACTTGGTATCCTTGCTGTTCTAACTTTAGGCGTCGCTGACAAGTGTCCTGGTACAAGTCTTCCATGGTTCGTTGCAAAAACTGATTTTTAGTGTCACGGTCAGGGTAACAGACGGGACATCCGTGAAATAAGCAACCGTTAAACTCGTACACGATCTTGGGGTTTTCTAAGTCCCAGCCATCGACCGAATACGTTCCGATGGTCTTTTCGCCTCCTCCGTTGCGGGCATGTTGAATCCATTTGTCTTCCTTGTCGCACAAGTAATGTAACCAGCGTAGGGCTTTGACCGAGTATTGACGCTTGACATAGTGGGTCGTTTGAGGACTGATGACAGCCACGGTCTTTTCAGGCATGAATCGTTGTCGATACACTAAGGAACACGCTTTGGCAATGGTGCAAGCTTCTTTCAAAGGATCGACCCCTCCGTGTTCCATGAACAGTTCTCGAAATTTTCCACAGCAACGTCGTAAAATGTCCACGTCGGAACGACAATACTTTAGCATTTCTTCCTGAAAGTCGAAAGGGTCCGAGGCGTGAGCCTGGTACCAAGCGTAGAAAACTTCTCGTTGTTCGGTACGCATGTTGTCGGGGTCGTAATAGTGAGCCTCAGGTAAATGGGGTAGAACGGCGTGTTGATTGGCTTCCGTATTGAAAAAGTGTGGAAAGTACCCTTTAGCCATTTCTGTCATTCCAAACGTTTTAGGCATTCGACTCAAAGGCATGGCCAAATAGCTCATCGAATCTTTAAACTGCACTTGTCCCACTTGCATGAAAATGATTTTCGCTCCGTTCAAAGTCACTTTAGGACGCTCGGTACCTTGTTTCGTATAGTATCTGAGAAGAAACTGTCCATCGTATCCGGAGAAATTGTGAGCCATCACCGTGGCATGGCGATGACAATCTCCGTAACGTTCGATGTCCTCTTGGCTCCACGTCTTGTCGACGGGGTCTAAGACCCATTGGGCAAAATCGGCTAACGTGTTCGGTCCCCGAAAGATTTTTTCACGCCCTCCGGGAATCTTGCTACAGTGAGGGCAATGACTGAAGATAGGTTCTTGAATGCACTTCTCGCACGCTCGATGAGCCACGCAGAAATTAGGAATGTGAATGCCGGTCTCTTGCATGCATTCGAAATCGAAAAAGATGAAATTGCCTTTCTTCTTGTGACCGTCCTCTTTCTCTGGTGGGGGTTGGTATTTTTGCACGTAACATTCGTGTTCCAAGTCCACGATGTGGTGACAAATGTGACATTTTTTCTTTCCTCGACATACGTGTGCCTTGGTACTATTGGTACGTATGCCTTGTCCACACGTAGGGCACAATCTCAGGAGTTGACAAGCACATTTCTGCTGTGAACCTTGCGTCTTCAGATGTTGTTGGTAACAGGCAGGGCTGACAAACGTGCGCAGACAAGTGGAACAAGGCACTGGTTCTTCGCTCAGACAGGGTGGAGAGGCCAAACATCCTGAGCATTTCCATCCACAATGTTTGTGTTGCTCTCGATTATTATAACCATAATCACATTTCTCACAATAATAACCGTATCCCAGGAATCCGGTGATACTGGTAATGGTATCGAAATGGTCATCGTGATGATAAACATGAATGTATTTTCCGTCCTTAAAGTCTTGGCCTCGAAACAACAGAGGTCCGCGCACTTCTTGAGGGTGCACTTTCAAGGTGTATCGTGGAGCTAGGGCATCTTGCAATTTTTGCATCTCAGGAATGCCACAGGGTGTGTCTTTGGACAGTCCGGCTTGTTGTAACAGGAGTTCTGCTTCATTTCGTTGTTTGGCTCGGTCGGAACGTTGAATAGTGTCCCAGGTTCTTTTCCATTCTACCGTGTCGTTCTTGTTGGCATAGGTTCGTCCCACCACGATGGCACGGGCTAAACACATCTGGTCATGAGGGTTGTTAATTCGGACGAGACTTGTTTTGGTGTTGCGAAGGTCGTCCACCAATAACATCTTTTTGCGTCCTGTCCCTTGAGGAGGAGAGACGTGGGTCATGTCCAGTGTGGCTTTACCATCGGTGATGTCAAACTGGTCATTAGATTGTTGCACGTGTTGAATCTTGTCCATGACTTTGGAAGCAGTCAATTCTGCAGGGGTGCTAAACTCGATCCAAACAGGGGATTTCAAACCGTCGTGTTGTATGGAAAGTCTCAAGCGATCGTCTTCTTTGGGTTGACATTGTCGCTTGAGTGCAGTGAGCAAAGAATCCCACACCTCGGTGATGAACACTTCTGCTTTCTCTAACGGCACTTCAGCCTTGAAATCTTTAAACTTCACCGTGTATTTGTAAGCCGTGGTTCTAAATTTTCTAGAGGAGCGCTTTTCCGTCTCTCGAATGGAATAGTACTTTTCAGGGTTGACAAAGGGTGGTGAACTTGGTTTAGAGGGTTCGGATTCTGGTTCACTCATGTCCTCTTCAAAATCACTGGCATGAATTTGTGCCAAGATTTCAGCCCTGGTACGAGGCGATAGATCACGTTTCTGCCTCTTACTTTCTTCTTTCTTCTCGAATGAATGGGATCGTTTCATCTTGAAAGCAAAAAGTCAAATGACTCAAGTGTAAACACCATAAACTACTTTATAGTCATAGCAGACCAGCGTATATAAAAGGGTGCGTGTCTTGTCCTTTCACTATTCATTTCACTCTCAAGCCGAACACAACGATGGAAGAGACTGACCAGATGGAACGTTTCGTCAGAGCTTTGCGAGGGGTCATTAGAAAATTCTCTTCAGACCAGCCTACGGACTACTCTCCTTCCTTTAGAGATAAAAGTCAAGATACTTGCTATATCTGTCAGAAGAAAGGGCATTGGTCTTCAGAGTGTCCAGACCGTCAAAAAAGAAAAAAAACAGGGGATAAAAAAGACAAAAGTCAAGATACCTGTTATTATTGTCAAGAAAAAGGACATTGGTCTCCAGATTGCCCCAAAAAGAAACAAGAGGAGTCAGAAGAAAAGAGGAATTCTTCAGAAGAAGAGAGGGATTCTTCAGAGGAAGAAGAGGAAGAAAGAAGACAGGTGAAGAAAACGAAACAGGAGAAAAAAAGAAGAAGGGAAGAAAGCGAGGAGGAAGAAGAAGAGGAAAAGAGTGTGACGGTGAAGAAATTCAAAAAACAGAGAGACTAAACAAGGAGAAAAGAAGAAGTCAATGAACTTTTTATTAAAGTGTTGTGTTGTGAATTGTGAATTGGATTGTAAAAAATGGAGAAAAGAATAAATGAATGATATAAGGTAAGAGTCTTTGAGTTTTGATTTTAAAATAAGAAGCTACACTCACGCACTCATACACAGACACGTACTATAAGGGTAACATGGGTGAGTTTTTTTATGAGTTATTGGCAAATTGAAATTGTATTTCTTTTCGAGAAATGTGGGTGGCCCTGAAAAGGGCCTTTTTTTTTTTTTGGTGAGTTTAAGCAATCAATTTTAACTGCCTTAAGCCTTTGCCACGGCCTAGGCCTACTTCTGGACTGCGTAATGATGATAATGATTGGGTTGAAATCACTAAGGGTGGTACGGTAGGCTTAGTCACAGGGTTGGCGTGTTTGGCTCGGGAAGGTCGTATTCTCTTCGGTCGTGATAAAGAAGTCTGATACATTTGTTTCAGACTTCTTAACTCCGCTAAAATGTCCAACAGTATCGTGACGGTTTGACTTTCACCCTCTTGTTTCTTTGCTGCTACTTCTTCTTCTTGTTGTTTTTTTCTTACCTCTTCTTCTTGCTGTTGCTGTTGCTGTACGAGAAAAGCCTGTTCCGCTTCCTTTTGTCGTTGTATAAATTTCTCCAATTCTTCTTTCTGTCTCTGTCTAAAATTCTCCACTTGCGGTAATGAAGAAGGTAACGAAGGTTCCGGAACAAATTCTTGCGAGGAGAGAAAATCCACAAAATCCCAATTCACCTCTTCTGAAAGTAAGTCCGAGTTCCCTTGGGCAGTCTCCCCTGCTGGTGCACCCCACTGGATCGTTTTCTGAGTTTCCGTCATGTTGAATCACTATCGCATAGATTGACTGCACACAAGCGCTAGCGAATCTATATTGACTACGTGACGTCACAGACTGCTCTCTTCGGATTGGATGCGGGCTGACTGAATTCTGTAACGCGTGTTCGGATTGGTGAATGAACTCAATCCGTTTCAATCCTTCCTGTCCCTATAAATAAGCTCCGTTCAATGCATTGATTCACCTGTTCTCGTCGCTTCAAGATGTGGACTACAGTTGAGTCATCCACCCTTGTGTCTTCCATGATGTTTCGGACAGACTTGCTCATGTATGTCCGATCGAAGTGGACCGTTGTCCACAGGACAAACACCAGCCTGTGGATACGTAGGATCTACGTCGAAAGACAAGGATGCCTGAAAAGAGTGCTAATTTACGGGCCAACAGTGAGACGCAGCCTAAGGACAAGAAGAAGACCAATGCGGTGCCATTTATGTTAATGAATACATTAACATAAACCCAAAGGCCCTTTTCAGGGCCCCCATATTTCTCGAAAAGAGATAGTCTTTGAATTGCCTACCCCTTTTTTTAAAAAAAATTTTTTTTTAAAAAAAAAATCCCATGTTAAATTCCCCTTGTCCGTAGAGTGTCCCACGATTTATTGCCATGTTAAATTCCCCTTGTCCGTAAAGTGACCCACGATTTATTCCCCATGTTAATTCCCCTTGTCCGTAGAGTGTCCCACGATTTTTCGCCATGTTAAATTTCCATTGTCCGTAGAGTGTCCCAGGGGTGTTTTTAATGCTAATTCCCATTGTCCGTAGGGTATCCCCATATACTACTAACACCATTTCTCAGCACACGATAGGCTATACATGGCGGCCAGTATTAATGGTGGAGGGAAAACCCCTGAAAGAACCACCGACCCACGAGAAGCTACTGGCAAGCTTTCTCACATACCCACATTGGCCGAATCCTAGACTCGAACCCACGCAGACAGAGGTGAGATGGCAGTGATCCGTAACGGAGAGCACTTTAGACCACTCGGCCACTCGGCCCCCCCCCCCCCCCCGTAATTTAGTTAAAGTCAATATAGTTGTACTACGTTATAAGTACGTTTATTTCACTCATTGATCTCTCTCTCTCTCTCTCGGGACATACAACACATCATATCGGAAGCAAAAGTCCATGACCGGCTGAGATATGGTGATGTGTATTGGTCAAGACGAAACGTACAATAACGCAAGCTTGGTCACTTGTCACATTATAAGACTTGAACGCTGACAAAGACCTGAACTTGGGAAACCATAAAGGGTGTATTTCGCCGCTGCTCTGACCAGGAACATTCCTCAAATTGTTGATTGATCTGGAGTATTGGGGGACCTTGATTGTGGTCCTGCTATCAAAATATATTCATCTTCAGTTCGGATGTAGCAAGATTGATGTCAAATGTGACTTTAGTTTATGCACTGAAACCAGCTTGCGGACAAGACGTCGCCATGTTTTTCGCAAACTTGGCTGTCTTAGCTTGTGTAAACATGTTTGTGTTTTATTATGTTTTACTCTTAACTTTGCTGACAATAGCTTCATACGTTTGACGCTCGTCATACAGCATGTACCCCTCACAGTGGGTGACCTCACATGGGTAGCCATTACAGTTTAAATTTGGTGGTAAAATACCAAGTGAATAAAACCACACGCTTTGATAACTGTAGAAGTCTCAATTTAGATCTCAATACAATAGCATTATTGCCGCTGGGGAAGATTTAGTCCAATATGAAGGATGAACAAATCAGGAATTCTTTATTGGTAGCGATGAGCATAAGGCTGATGTTTCAACACAGTAGCACGCGGTAGGCATGACAATATACATATATGACATTACAGCCTCCAAACACTTGGGGCTTTTACTTATTTTTATGGATTTCATTCTTTGATAATACATAATTGGTAAGATGCAGTGAACGTGCTCATGTATTAGTGCGTAAAGTCCATGTACTAAGTTTTACATTACCGTAGACCCAAACCAGTCTTTCGGCAGCGATATATTCCGAAAGAGTATTCGCTTAGAGGAACATGGACACTGCGGTATATACATACGGCAAAAATCAATGGACATTTTTGAACTGAGGTAAATGTCAAGGTGTTGTCCAGTACAAACCGAACTGAATGTTGCACTCTGCGAGATCACAATGAAAGCACGCTTTTTTTTTCAAAATTGTGCTACCCTGTTATTGGTTTTGATACACCCGAAGTTCTCGTTTCTTGACATAATTTAGCCCATGCTGCCATTGTAAAAGTCCACAGCTGTCATTAGTATATTTCTGGAAAAATTTTAAACACATTTCTACAATCAGGATTGAAAGCTTTGTTTAGTGTAAGATTTTAGTCCAACAATTAATTTTTAATTTAATATGAATAAATGCGCCTACGCGGTACACTGACATACATTTTTCAGGGGGAGTTTCCAAACTAGCCATTACGGTGTTAAGTCGCACTTCAACCGTCTGTATTATGTATGATTATATCAAAAGTCTTCACTAAACTATTTTGCGGCTTATATGAATAGTGTCAGTGACATTTTATGTGACTAAACACTTAGGCTCGGTAACAATCAGGTTGTTCTTTTAGTTTAATCGGTACCGTGATTTCATTTATTTTGAGCTCTTCCATACAGAAACATTTCTGTTGCTACTAAAACTCTTAAATGGACCCATTATAATTTCAAAATTCAACTATTTTTTGTTGAGGTCGGTGATGGAGCAAAGGTCAGATGTTGTTAACCTTTATTCGCCAATCTTTAGTCAGTCTTTATTCGTTGACTTTATATTTGTTATATTCTTTATGCTTCCACGGAATCATCGAAAATAGGTAACCCAGTAATAAAAGTGACCATATAGTAGTCTGTCAAATAATGACAGACTTTTATCGAGTACTTTGTCTTTTAATCAAGAAAATTAACATTTTAATTGCGTGTCTTATATGTATTCATTTAAATATTTAGCAAGATACTTAAGCATTATACACATTGACTTCAATTTGATATTACTAACGTAATCAAATGAAAACCCATAGTTTTAATCAAAACTTAAAGCAATGAGGATTAAAATTTAAAAGGCCAACAACCTTAGAAAATAATTAATAGTGATAAAATATAATACATGCATTATTACAACACAAACATTGCACATTATTATACTGTGACCAATCAACATTCGCTCCAAGCAATACGGGGGGTAATGAACGCGTTCGTTGTCCTGGCAGCAAATAAGCTGAAATGAGAATCGAAATCCCTAGAAAACGAAGGTTTTTTTTATCTCTTACTCTTTCCTTGAGGTAAAATCTGATTTTGGAATTTCAAGTGACGAAAGTAATTTACGTTGAAAGTTAATAATATCTTGCAAAACGTTTTATTATTTGTACAACATAAACTGTTCATAATACTGTCTGTTTTATGCGGATAAACAAAATGGAATTGTGAACGTGCATTTTGTTGCAAAGTTAACAGCTTCAGAAGAAAAATGATATTGAAAAAATAATATATACATCAAGGACAATAATTGGACGCAATAATGACTCAACCACCTATCAATAAATGAGTGTCTTCGGGCAATATTTGGGGTTAAAGAACGCTTTCATTCTCCAGTCCACAAATAAGCAAAAAATGGGGGAAAAACAAAGAAAATTCGTATCTAAATTACGACTTGTGTTCGGAATTTCATGTAAATAATACGATTACATTGAAACTAATGATTTTCACAAATTGTTATATTTACCTATATACAATTGAAAGGCTTCGTGACATTGTCTTTATTCTGTCTAGATAAAAATTGAATCTTTTAGTTTTGTTTTGTTTACTTTTCGATTATACCATCTGTTGAAAACAAGGTACAATATAACACAATATGGCAAAGATACAATATGGCAAATATCAATCCGTGAAAATAATGATATTCTTCGTTTCATTTTAAAAGCTTTTTAATTATTGCATTTACTCTTTTGTAAGTTTATCCAACATCGTAATCTGATCAGTAGAATACGATAGTTGACCATTCAATATACATCTCAGAGGAATATATCAGTTTGCTCAAATATATATTATCCTTATTGTTATATACAATACGATTTTCTCATGTGGTACATAACGGAAAAGCTTATAAAGGAATTTGTATTCCACTACCTCTGATTCACATGGTGGAAGTAGATACATTCAATACGAATTTCCTGGTATAAATTAATCCTTCAGGATACATACATGCATACATACATACATACATACATACATACATACTTTCCTCATTAATAAAGAATTGAAAAGTATTATTTTAAAATAATTGTTCCAAAATTTTTTCAGATTCATGTGATAAATATGAGCATGCTTTCATACATGTAAACAATCTTCAAATTGTTTACCGCAATTTTAGTTGAAACACGCCTGCATCAAATGTAGGCCGTGCGGAATGATAAGAAATAAGAAGAAAACAAAATGTAAAATAAAATATATAGAATATATGTATAGTAGTAAATGGAATCATTGATATACCACGAGATTTACAGATTTTTCATTAAAAGCAAATGAGGCTAACCGAGTTTCCCCTTGATGAAACATTAATACAGCTAGTGATACTGTAGGACACACGGCACTAATGGTATGGAAAAATGGGAACCAGCCTGGAAATGGGTGAACCTAAAATAGAGTATATATGGGTTAGGCTGACCAGGATTGGTAAAAAATGTAAGTTATGTTGTTGGAAAAAGAATCTTTTGAGAGCTCATCCTAATTGTAAGTGAAACAAAACTAGAGACATTGTTGTATTGATGGAATTTTAGTCCTTTTACAGTCTTCAGTTTGGAACACTCATTACTAAACTTAGCACCTGACTCTTTGGTGCGGAATTGAAAGCACATGTTGCAAACACATGCAGGTCCAGAAAATGCCGCGGCTCATATCCTTTCCTCTACACAGAAGCTGACATCCAGGTTTCATCCATACTTATAAATATAGGTTTGATCATGAGCACTCCAAAGTCTTAAGTTATTGAATTTTTAATATCATAGTGTTTGCATAGATTTACTATAGGAACTGAATTAGTGCTGTGAGTTCTGTAAAGATGCAGCGTACATAGTAAATGATAGCTTTTGTGATATTGCTGGTTCTGTATTATCGCGGTATTTGAAGTTTTGCGTATTGTTCTGTATATCTTCTCTTTCTTTCTCTCTCTCTCTCTCTCTCTCTCTCTCTCTCTCTCTCTCTCTCTGCAATTGCAATTATATTTCTTCTTTGTGAACTGCATGTGTCTCTCTATCATCTTCCTATAACTGCAGTTATCTTTCTTCATTGTGCAGCTGCATTCTTTCTCAATCTAGCTAATGCTTTCTAAACTCTGTTTGCATCTTATGTTTTCATTGTAATTCTATTACTTTCATGTTAGAGTCAGACACA
Source organism: Sinohyriopsis cumingii (assembly GCA_028554795.2). NCBI lineage: Eukaryota > Metazoa > Mollusca > Bivalvia > Unionida > Unionidae > Sinohyriopsis > Sinohyriopsis cumingii. The sequence goes on along the minus strand of CM068833.1, from coordinate 80,042,731 downwards.
GACTTACTAATTAAATCCTTAGCACTTTAATAAAAAAATCTTATTAAAAATTATTGGACTAACACATTTTTTTTTTTTTTTCTTCGTTAAACAAGTTTCGTGTCAGATATCATATTGTCTGGCAAACTAGAGCAATTCGTCCTTCATCTAAGATTTCTCAAATATGTGAAGTATTTCCTGAGACTTCGAAAATTCCAAAACAAAATGAACTTAAATTTCAAACATGAAGGTTTCTGAAACATTTTTAAGAAATTCATATCGAGGACGATCCCCCAAGTATATGATCTTTAACTAAGTAATAGAAAAGAGCAAAAACCAGTATGCTTTGTAAAATTCGCGAGAATATGAAGTCACAGTTTTGTGAATTAAATCCCAAATAGACCTAAAAACTGTATCACAAGTCAAAAAGTATGAGGTTCTAAAATAATTCCAGTGGTATTCCAAATATTTTTGTGTAATGAATGTGTTGATGTACCTTTAATCTTTAACATACTAATATGCCAGTGGCCTGGATCGTGATGATGTGAAATAACATAGCAATTCTTTTATTAACATTGTATAGAATTATATTACAGTTTCTTGATATTAAGTTCATTGTGATACAAAGTATGAAAACCTATGAAAACTGTAACAGCCGTACACATGACAACTAAGTAGTCTCTAAGCATCTATGTAAAGCATTGTCCATGTAGATTTCAAAAGAAGAATATGCATAGTTGCTAATAGGAATAAAATACTGAAAGTGGCGATGTTTGATGGTGCTTTTGGTAACCTATTTCCATTCTTAATTTATTTTTGTAACAGAATTTCAATCACGTCAGCATGTGTATTTCTGCAGGAATTTGAACCTAAAAAACCATTGCTAACATCAGTTAATCCCAAAGGACTACAGCAAGATCGTGTTTGAAAGACAATTGGATGTCTTTTATACAGTGCTAAAGTTAAAAAAGCAAACTTAATTTTCGAATAATACATTATTTCTGATCATCTCGGGGACATTAAAAGTACTCATTGAAACCAACAGATTAGTCGTAATAATCGTTACTGAGAAAGCCATTGTCAACACTATAACATTTCTAGTTATGGCTTCTCTATTCTCTTTTGTTTTAATGTTAGGATCTTAACTTCTCATGTTTTATTGACTGTTGTTCTCTGTATCATATATCAGCTACAATGTCTAGTGGCGGAGTATTTGCAAGTCGATATGATTACATCCGTGCATTTTTTTGTATTATATTAAACGTTCCGAGTGCCTGATAAGGAAATATTTCCTACGATCACAGCCAATCAGTAAACAGAAGTATGCGCAAGAATTACATAGCCATAATAGGATAAATCATAATCATATAAAATGATATGTTAACTTGTTATCATATAAAAAATATTAAACTGCATCCACTATATATAATGTGTGTGTGTGTGTGTGTGTGTGTGTGTGTGTGTGTGTGTGTGTGTTTAGGCTCTTACAAAACGTAACAGAAAAGTGTGAAGACAACAAGCTTTGTAAAATACAACAATAATTTATTTCTCTAGAAAAAGCAAGGTAAACATGACAAAAAGAACTTAAGGTTTTACGAATCAGATCCAACATTAATCCAAGACTTAAAAAATAGAAGTCATATTATTAAAAAGTACTAAATAAAACTGAGTTCGAATCCCGATGAAATCCAAAATGGAAGACGATAACGTCTGTTGTAACCTGTGAAGTGATGCAGAGTCAACAGTCCCGTGTTGAATCTCAGAAAATATTTCAGTTTTTGAATTCTGTATATATTTCGATAAATGTCCTTGTCCAAGAATTAATTTAGTGCACTAGTATTTCCAGGGAAAACAATGACTTGAAATCCAAATAATTTGAAGAAAATAAAATAATTACCCCAAACTGGACTCAATATAAAACACCTGGACCTTTCAAGTGTTAAGGCATGAATGACTATTCTTTATCAAAACATCAATAATATTCTAACTACAACGCAATACAGATGCCTGGATGAGGGTCACGCGGTCATCTTTCCAGAACAAAATAGAAGCTTTTTACATGCCTAACATCAAGTAATCCCAGTATGGCCTTAACTGAAATCAACGGTTCTACTCTAGGAAAGAATATAAAAAAAATTAAAACAAGATTTTTTTATCAGAACTGCCACTGTTTCTTAATCAAGGTCAGGAACTAGGTCAGCATTATTTACAATTTTTTTTATTTTTAATATCTTTATAAAGTTGTTTAGGTCATAAATACAAAATCGGTCAGAAATTAACTCTATTCTGGAAAATATCAAATCTAGTAAATAAAGTTACATTACAATAGCATGTAATACAAAAATTGAAACTAAGAAACAAACAATCATATTAAATCAAATATAAACTAAATCAAATATATATCACACTTCCCCCGTAAAAAGAAAGATTTATATAATAAAGCTTTCGTTTTATCATAGGTCAATTATATATATGGTTAATGTATTTTTAAATAGCATAAAAAATCTTATGAATGATACAAGGTATACATGAAATAATACATTTCTATACACGGGAAAGCGCATCTGCTATTAAATTATATTTTCCCTTGATGTGTCGGATGTCAATATTATATTCCTTTAACAACATAACTCCACTATAGTAGTCCTTGATTTTCTGTTCATCTTGTCGATGAAAGTAATGGGGTTGTAATCACTAAAAACAATATTCGAAGTAGGAACTGAACTAATGTAAATTTCAAAATATTTTATTGCCAATATCAAAACCAAACATTCCGTCTCGATAGTTAAATAATTTCTTTGGTGCTTATTTAATTTCTTAGCAAAAATAGCACACTGGATGATCAACATCATTTTTATATTCTTGAATCAATACTGCTCTAATCCCATCATCACCGGCTAAACAGACAGTTTAAATGTTTGAAATTTGGAGCATGCAAGAACTGGTGCACTCTTAAGTATGGCCTTTAACTTATCAAAAAGCCTCCTGACATAGTCCAGTGAAACTTGTATTTCCTGCTCAATAAATTTGCCAGGGGTTCGGCAATTATGCAAAAATTGGAACAAAATTTCCGATAGTATTCAGCCATACCTAAAAGTCGCATCAGCTGCTTTCTACTAACAGGCACAGTCAGTTCGGAGATATTATTGGCCTTAGCATCTATATTACCAACGATCAAAAAGTTTGTTCCGTTTGTAAAAAATAATCCAAACTAGCACAAAATGTGACATGAAACATAAAGTATCCATCCCCATTATTATGTTAAATAATAATATGTTAGCCTGTTTATGGGTCCAATGTTAGTGGCCCAAGCCTGGTTGTATTGGCATGAGGGAACAATGGCCTATAGGACCAAACATTAGACAAGGCGAAAGACTGAGGGCCCAAAACAAGTCAAACTGGAAAAAGAAGACAAAAACACCACCCGTTTAGTAACATATTTATTAACCGATTTTTAATGCTGATAATAATTCGTATAATATATAAATACCATGGTTCCTATTTAATATAACTACCAATTTCGAGCATTGTCTGACCACCGTATTTCAATTGGAACCGTCTAAGTCATACAATGGCCAAGGTGCATTTATACTGTGCCTGATTGGAGGCCTCCTACGAGGCTCCATGAGGGCCAAATATAGCGCCAATAGAGTTCAATCTAAAAGAAATTCGGTCAATATAAAGTGCTTGTGTCCCAATATAAGGTTCTGTAAATCATAAACAATAACCATAGCTGTTGAGAGAAGGCAAGATCTATTCAGAAAAGCACAATGATTACGTTATATAAACACGTTATTAAAACTGGAAGGGAGATAAAGGAGCAATAATATTATTTGATCAAGAGAAACCATTCGTTAGAACTGAGCAACACTCTTCTAGATATATAATGAAACGGGTTTTACGAAAACTCTCTTTAAGTGGCTGAGAACACTATAACAATTTATTATTCAAAAGTACAGATTAATGGCTCATTGTCCAAAAGGTTCTCTCTTAAAATATCATTGAGGAAATGCTTCTGTATGTAATGTCAACAGAAACTTTATGTATAAATAAAAACTATACAAGAAGTATAAATACCTAATGCTAGTTAATAATTTCGTTAAGCATTTGGTAAAGCATCTGGTTTTATGGTAAATTTTTCAAAAAGAGATGTTCTGCTTATAGATAATTGATGGTATGCAATGAATAATATTAGCGTGCATTTCGACGAAATTGAAAAATTAATTACAGCTTTTGTATCGGGAGAAGGGGTCCAGTACATTAGAAGGGACACAATAAATATAAGACTAACGGAAGGAGGATTATATTTACCACATTTATAAACCGAATGAATACAAGCTAAAAATAACGCTTTTCCGAAATTGCTAGAAGCACCAACGAAATTTAAAGTGATCAAAAAAGCAACATTGAAATCATAGAGACATGGAGAGATTGATTGTGGACTTTACAGCACACCAGCACTGTAAGGCAATACGGCGGCACAAAAAGGGTTATATGACACAGATTTATCTATCAGAAAGGTTTATCAAAGACGATCCATAAATATATCAAGCAAAACAATGAGATGGTGAGGATAATATATAAAGGCTCTCGATCATGGTGGTTGTCAATGGTGAATATAATGGTATTTAGATACTACTAGATAAATTAGGAAGATTATCAGTAGACATATATATTAAAATACTCAAAGAAAAAATGCAAACTAGCTCTATTTGAGAAAAAATGGTAACCTCCTTCAAGTAATTACATTTTCTTATCACAAAGTTCCTTCATATGCTGAACATTGTAGTAACGAAAACGTGTAGGTTGAACATCGAAACAGTATATCTTAAAGTGCACGACGTTGACGGCTTCATTGCACACACACAAAAATGTACCGTAATGAGTCATCGCCCTTATGGAAGGACGCCATTTGCCTAAGGTAGGTTTGATAACAATCAGCATTACATTGAGAGCATTATTCCAATTACTAAATACAAACATGAACGATAATACATATTGTATAGATATATATATAACATTTGTAACTAACCATAAAGAGCTCATCACGATCATTGTCTTAAATAAAGTGTTGTCCGGTTGTCATTTGTATGGGTCCAATGTTAGTCGAACTAACCCAAGTCCAGATGTATCGGCAGGAGACACCATTAATGGCCTATAAAACCAAATGTGGTCAAAGACCACTGACTGAGGACCCATAACAGGGACAATAGGAGAGAAACAAAACGCCCTTTTGGTAACATATTGATTAACCAATTTTTTTAGAATTATGTAATATTGTGTTATATATATATATATATATATATATATATATATATATATATATATATATATATATATATATATATATATATATATATATATATATATATATATATATATATATATGGCTTTCTTTACTAACGATGATTATTACAATTTATAGTAATGAACAAAAAATACACATAATATAAACACAGTCATGAACCAAGAGTTACAAACAATGTTATGTACATAACACCATAACAATTAGTTTATGACTAATTAATTATCAATGTTATAAAATGAAAATTTAAGAGGAACTTGCAATATTATTAACTGAATTCTAATTAATCCTGAAAATGTTCTATTAAAGTCGAAAAGAATGAAATGTTCCTTAACAATATAAATTTCAAAACCAAGAATATACTGGTCCTACAACAGTCCTGACGTATCAAAATTGCTTTGTCCAGAACTCCTTTGAAATAATATTAATAGTTCCAAGATAAGACTCCTATCCAATAAGTAGTTCCAATGAATAATCCAAACAAATGTCTCCTCTCAAATTATCTAAACGCGACATCAAACATCTTTAAAAGGTTAGCAACACTATACTGTATATTCAAAACTACAGATTAATGGCTCAATGACTAAACTTTCCTCTGTTAAAAGAATCTGTTCAGTAACTAAACCTTTTTATATTAGAAGATCAGTGAGACAAAGCTGCTCTCTGTCAATGCTTTTATATGTAATAGCAAATGAAGTTCTATGTATAAGGTTAAAAAGAACAAAGATGTTTGGAACACAATGTTTATACATATTTATTAAAACGGAGGGAGGATTACATATACCAAAGTTGCAAAGCCATGTAAATAAACTTAGGAGTCCGCCCAAAAGAAACAAATTACATGCTGGCGTAATAGTACATCAATTGATTTTGGATACACGTGAAAGAATACACGTGAAAATTGTTAGAATAACATGTATCCAATATTGCTTGAAGCAGCAAGAAAACTTAAACTAACAACAGCGAAATCAGCAATCTGGAAAATATATGGGAAATAAATGTGAACAAAAAGATGCATCATGCAATACAGGAAGCAGAAAATACGAAAATGGGAAACAAGATAGGATTAAATAATTTAACCAAAAACTGGAAGACATTTTAGGAAATGTGGTCCAAGACAAACTCAGCATTTAAATTATCTGTAATATTTACATACCTAAGCAATGTATGATTAATATATATGATGATAAATTAAATAGCGCCTTGCCCACTCTACGGAAAGGCATGCAATTCAAAGAAACATATTATAATGCAATGTAATAAAACAAAATCCCGTAGAAAACATATTACAGACTTGATAAAGACCGCATACGGAAATAACGATGGGAAGTTTATATCGTATATGAATAGGCTGGACAATATAAATATACATAGCATGAATAAATTGTGAATTATACAACACGTGTTAACTAGCTATGCAGAGGCCAAATCCACCTATTTCAATTATAAAAATCAAAACGATATCCCAGTGTGCACAAATGCACTGTTACCCGGAGACGGAAAAGAAGTCTTTGAAGCCCATGACTATTGTTAATTGGGTCAGACTAGCTAGCAGCTGGAAGGAGGAATCCTGACTCGCCCCTCGTGCCTGAAATGCATGTCCAGCGCCCATACAGTGAAAAGTTAGAACACAGATCTCTTTGTTAGTCTCCAACTTTGTGTTTTCGGATATACACACAAGAACTGAGGCTGCATAGGTACTATGAAGAAGAAAAAAAGGAAATTTATAGTAATTTCGTTTTTGTTGAAAAGTCGTGAAACAATTAAAAAACGTATGCTTAAATCTGCACATATCCTCCCAAGCAGCTGTCGTACAAAACACTGTCATCCAAAACACTGCATTAGGAGCATCCCATATAGTCAGGCACTGAGAATACGCAGAATTTGCTCCGACGATGAAACATAACATTCCTAAAAAGGTCTGAAGAGCTATCTAAGCATTTAATTACCGAGGCTACGACAAAGACCTGATTACGGAGGTAACCCAAAGGGCTAAACACACAAACCGCGTTGACCTACTAAAATATGGAAAGAAGGAAAAGGCTGATAGGATACCATTTTCCTGACCTACCATCCAGACGACTCCGGGTAAAATCATCGGGAAACACTGGCCCATTGTGGAATCGTCGGACGCACTAAAGTTAATCCTCAAAAAAAACCTCAAGGACATCCTAGTCAGGGCGAAGCCAACGCCAATCACTACTCAAGACCACCCAAGTCAATTTGGCGCCTGTGGCGATAAAAGGTGCAAAACCTGTCAATATATGATAGAGACCAGGACATTGCTAGCACAGTGACTAGAGAAAAATTAAAGATACATGATCCAAACAAAACGTGCAAAACAGAGAATATCATAATCTTATCACATGTAAGATCTGTATCCTTCAGTATATCGGAGAAACTGAAAAGCTACACAAAAGGATCAACTTTCATAGATCTGATTGGATGACAAAGATGCTGTACAGATGCCCGGTCGCAGAACACGTCTTCTCCCCTGGCCACACTTTCAGTGATATAATACTTATTGCAGTTGCTCACAACCCAGACAGGAATCCAAGACCAGGAAAGGAAAGGAATCTTACATAGAACATTGAAACCAAACGGTTTAAACCAAGAAGACTAGAAAAAGACAAACATGCACAAATAAAATTATATTTTGCAGCCGACACATTTTCTTTTAAAAAATTCTCTAAATTTGCTTAATAGCCTACGATTTCGATAACAATGAAACATCCGGGATATAATTTGCGCTTACATAAATTTACATAAAAACGAAGAAAGACACTAGTGTGTCTGTGTTCGTGACTCGCCCAAAGAAAAGATGATGCGCTAAAGCGAACCCCGAGCTTTGTTTACTAGAAAACTACATCCTTAGATAGAGGTGACCAAAGGCTATTCATTACATCAAAAAGGTAAACCTAACACTAAGCAATACAAACTCAAAATATCTAATATAATACATACATTTCAAATCTAGGTAACAATCTTAATGGAACACAAAGAAACTGGGGATTATATGCATTAAATAACGGGCGAGGATGCTAACAGGCTATGTCAAGTTGACTGGCTCACGTTCGAGTCTCAGAATGCATGGTGATAACAAAAGCACATGATATGGCAAGAAAACGGGTCAAATACCAGATGAACTAAAAATTCTGATTCAAAACTCAGACAGCATACTGGCATCTTAGTACAAGAAGCAAACTTTTCATTTTCTTTTTTATCTGTATAAGAACAGAAATACTTTTGCTTTCCATAATAATTCTTCTTTGCTGTGTGCATGTATGTTCTTCAAGAAGTGTATGCTAGGATCAGCTTATATGTGGCTTGTCTTGGCTCACGAATTACGAGAAAACCAATATATTCTTCTAGCCGTGACATTTTACAGGTTTTCTTAAACGAGGTTATGGCCGAATCAGCTTGCGTGTTTTGTCCTGGCAAGCGCTCAGCACTAGAAAACAAATAACTTTATTTCCGCCAAAGTTGTATTTTTCTCAGTTATTATTAATAAATAAAAGATCGAAGTAGATTTGATCTATGGAATTGAAATGTCAGCCCTAACAATGACAAATATCAAGGGATAATAACAGGAACGCAACAAATGTATTACTAATGTTCCAGGCCTGTAAAGGACAAAACTATATTGATCCATGGCAAGGATAGCTAAACATTTTCAAAACAGCTGAGAAAACCAGACAAAATGTGCAATGCCGGGGTGGGGAAAGAATAAGGTCATGTTTTGAAGTTCAGTTTAGGCTAGGAGATACATCCAATGGAGACCTGGAAGCGGTAGTCTATACAAGTACGTCACTTTCATAAAGAAAGTTAAACCAATTGAGAACTACTTGTTTCGGTCCTTTTGCTTAAAATTTTTTTATCTATTATTTTACATAACCGAAATATAGATGCGTATATACATTTGGACAGCAAAACGTTATAACTTTAGGGTAAAGAGGGGAGGCACCGTACTGAGTTGCCAGCGGTCAAGAGGTTAAATTACGTTCTGCATGTATAGAGTCCGCTTTTCCAAAGTATGTTATGGGCTGCTTTCAGTGTACTACACTTAACTGGTTAATAGTACAGTTAATGCAATAACATACGGTTGAACACAATAATCCTAAGTATTTCGGATCCATGCCAGTATCGGCTGCAAAGTGTAGTCAGTAGTAGCCTCATTTGAATGGATTTTGCACTGACTATTATGGTTTAATCTTTTATCAGGCATAATGTTTAGGTAATGGGCAATAGTAGAGTTGCATATGTCAAAGTGCACGCATGCCCCGCCTCGCTTTAGTGTTGAAATGAGATACGTTCTTCATACCCCGAAGTTCGTAGAGGGAGATTTCAACATTCCTTAATGGACACCTTCATGTACAGATCTATAAAAGACAACATTTTTGGATCCACTCCTTTAAATTTATTTATAAAAATGTAGCATCTTTGTAACGAACCTCAGGCTATACAAATTTGTGGGTCGTTTTAATGTGTTTTATAGACGGGTTCGCTGTAAACGTGACAAAGGAGATAACTTCCGAAAAAGCATCAACTTAACGATATTTGGTATTAAGGAGAAAATCTACATTTTATTCTTTTTTTTTATCATAACGTCAAGCTGTTGTTTGCCCTTTCTGAAAGAAGCCAACCGTCTTAAAATCCATGTTGAAAGTGCGCATGTAGGGAAAATATGTCTGCACCAAAAGATAATCAAAGGTATTAACCATTATATCATAACGTCGATGTTGTTACTACTAACTACTATTTGTCAAGCCACGAAAAGAATATAAAAATATTACAGAGGCTCGAATCTAGATATATCAAATGCTGACCGAGTGTTCTGCTACCTAAGCTATCTAATTCAACCTCCTTGTGTGTATTCGTGATAGAAGAAAGGCCTGAGCAAAGGAAAACAATCAAACCTTTACAACATATAACCCATAAAGGAGACAGAATGACTGAAACCAAAATGGCGGTTGCATCTTGTCATAGTATTTGCGCAAAATGAAATGTGGCACAGGTTTGCCGTAGCAAGACAAGTTATTGTCACCAGTTTGTAAATAGCTTAAGGGATAATATTCAAGCTTAGTTTTACACACAGCAATAAGTAGCAATTAGAAAAACAATGTTTTCTCTAAAATACGTGGATATGCATTGCATCGCAAATAGATAATGGTATGGCATCACCTCAAAATACACGAAACCACCTATGAAGAAACGGTATCGTATACTATAAAGGAATCACAAAGGGTAGTCTTATAATTAATTTCGAGAAAAGCAACAACAACAATCACATAAACTATAACTACTATTGTTGCTGTTGCTACTACTACTACTACTACTACTACTACTATGATAAAAAACCGAAGAGAAGGGTAGATTCTGAAACAATCGGTACTAGTAGGGTTCAACGAGAAGTTGAATGAATGGCAGAAAAAAAATTGTTGCAAGCCTACTGTCTTCGCAGTACTCATCACTAGATATATATTTCTCTTCTCAGATAATTTAAACATTTTTCCATAACCAGCAAACGACTTTTAGTCCAGTATCCAGTAGATCGAAAAGCTGTTTACTGAAATCTTTACCTGGGTTGAAAGTTTCTTCCTTATAATTTTCGAATCACTAAGAAAACTTAGAAAACAACAGGGATTCGAATGTATGGTTACATGCACACATGATTTACGTGATCACTGAAATTAAACGAAGCATAAGGATTAGAACTGTCTAAATCACTTTTCAAGTAAATGAACCAAAAGTGTTGATTGGCCCCCGGGATGACGTAGATGATTATGGATCGGTTGAGTGCACACACGATAAATATTTTTTATTTCAAAATGTTCAGATCAGTGTGCTTGTATTGGACAACCCTTCTTAACAAGTGATCCTGTTTATTTCACTGTGTCATCAACGTCCCTTGTGCTCGTGTGATTATAAATATATAATAATATATATCTAATAATATTCACTTTTATTACAGTGAATTTATGTCATGTAAAATACGAAGTATATTAAGGAAGTTTTTATATAACATCACTACACGTTCAAACTAGTTTAAGCAAATATGCTTCTTTCATCACACACAATGAACATCCCTTGTGTAAACACAAGACATTCCAAGCCAAGTTTATACTAGCGCCAGTATTTCTTTGAAAAGCAGGTACCGTAACAATTAATACCACTTAATCTTCCGTTGGTGAGAGTCCAGTTCAGCTCTAATGAAACCTTGTTGCCAATAATGGACTAAGTGAGTTTTGCATTGCTATTAACAATCTTCGTCTCTGCGGGGGGGGGGGGGGGGGGGTTGTTTTGTTTTTAATAAATATCCTCAAGCAGGTTGGATGCACAAATGTTTTGAGGCAATGTCATAAACCTATGATTCATTTGTAAACACGTTAAAATACTGCTAAAATAACAGGTTGTCCATGCGGACAGAAATGTATGTTTGCTATTATAATAATCATAGGTGTAAAGTGAAATAGCACGAAAATAGCTTCAGTTCATGAGCTTTCGTGTTTTTAATCAGTATAGACCCCAACAAAATGTTGTCACATAAAACAATGAGTAACTGTGGATAGCCGCTTCACAAGCACGGCTTGTGATACGGTACCGTTATATAGTTTAATGGAGTGGCAATATTGATGATCAAAGGTGAATCCGTGCTATTAAATTTGCTGCATATTTACCAAACCAAAACAAACAACATAGTTTGTTTTGTTTGTTCCAATTAATTATATATATTCTATAAATTATTTTTATTACAAATGATGTTACATGTTATTTCTATCAGCGAATAGGTTTTTAAAGCTTGTATATGTGACGTTAGCTCAATAATTCTACTTAAATAGTACCAGTTTCTATTTTCGTTTTATATTCATTCAATCTAAACATTTTAGATATCTAACTTTTCACTTTTTATAGTTCTGTGAGTAATCAGAAATTTATATAAAGTTTTTCCAATGACTATATTTACAATATAGTCTACAATTATGCTATTGCCTTCTCCACATCGAACTGTTCTCCTACAGTATTGACAACTGGGGTGCATGAGCCGAAGGCAAAAGTATTAGGAGAACAGTTCTTAACAACGAAGGTGTAATACATTTAGCATACAATATGTCATATGGCAAGCAAGGTCATATAGCGTCGGTACGTGGCAATCATGCCTGCTGAAACAGGCGTAATGACCATTGCGAGATATAATATATCGGAGTCAAGGCGACCTTAATGCAGTCCAATAATAAATCAATGAAGTTAGCCAACCAAAGCTCCAGAATTTATCATGTGGAGCAGCAGACGTCCAGTAAACGTAAGTCACCAATATAGGTCACATGTGGCGTGTATCAAACCAAGACATGGCTATCTGCCTGTACTGACAACCCACTACCACACACACACACACATTGCATAAATTGCTAATTGTGTATAGCAATCCAACCAAATGATTTATATGTGCACAAAATCAACATACGAAATTTCATCTTCTCGTCTTCGGCCAGTTTGATGCAGTTAAACCAACAAGCATCGTCGCAAGCTAATGTTGAAAATGCGTTCTCTTTTCACGGTGGCTGCCTGCGATAAAAATTTCCTCGTTTCTCACGAATATATGGGCCCACTGACCCAATAATTGAGAGTCCGATTTATATATATATATATATATATATATATATATATATATATATATATATATATATATATATATATATATTGCTCATAAGTTACGCCCAAAATAACATTTCATGTTGACTGGGTGGGCTAATCAAATTTTCTCTTCAAACACGGTCATTTATCGATAATTTCCAATTATCTGGGTAGAATGGTTGTTAGGTGATCGTGCTAACAGGAGACGATAAATCGATAAATATCCTACCACTGCATCTGTAGTAAAGACAAACATAAACGAAAGGTATTTCTAAGTCTTTTGATGCAAGCATAAATGAAAGGTATTTCTTGGAGTTATGATGCAAGCATAAATGAAAGGCATTTCTTCGCGTTATCATACAGACAAAGCAAATTTTGGCAGAAAAAGGCTGGATAAGCTGTTGGTCTTTCTTCGAATCACCTCAACATGAACGGTGATCAGTCTGATGTGACACGGTGGCGTACTATTTTCCTTCCGTAATGCATTTCTCCCACACCTGCATTTTCAGTTAAAAATTATTAGAAATGTTCTGGTAAACATCACAGAGAGAAAAAACGGTTTCGCCAGTCTGGATAAGTCTGAAAACGCTATGAATAAAAAAATTTCCAGTAGCATGCAATATCATAAAAAAATTACGTGGATTAAACAAAATACAAAAATGTTTTCGTAGGACACGATTTCTTTGCCACTGCTCTATGCTGCCATGACCCTGATACCAGCAGCAGACGAGAAGCTAACCTAAATGCAAAATCCTGATTGACGGACGGACAGACGGACTGACAAGGGTAACACTTAATGCACCCATTCATAGCAAGACATAAACAAAGCAAATGCAGTCTAGCGTTTTGTTTCGATTCTGAGAGAGAGAGAGTGTGTGTGTGTGTCCGCCTACGCTTGAAAATAATGTGATAAGGGAGGTAACTCCGGTAAACCCAATTATGGGGCTTAAAAAAGCAATTGCATGGTTACTATTACATGATGATAACGAACGGATTTTTTTCACATTACATGGATTCGTTTCATATACTAACGGAAAACAAAATCATTCAATCGCTCAATCTATAAGGCATTTATCACAATAATGCCTTTATCAGTCCATTATATTTTGATTAGATAGAGCCCCAGGAAAAGATAATCTGTAATTATATGATCAATTCTAATCCTACACCGATGTAATTTCTACAACCGAACACACTGTTATTATACTTTTATTATCAATAATCAGATTTTTCACTGTCATCATTAATTTGTTATTGGGTTTGTAATCGAGTTTAACGTTTAGTTATATTTCAAACCTCGTTTCATTTACGCTTTACTTTATTGCATAACAAAGAATTCTTATCATAATCTTGGTCTATGTATTTTAAAAACAGAACTCGCAAAAAATCTTATTCCCTTCAAAATAATTTTCACATACAAAATTCGTTTCTTTAATATGCGACGGTCCACGTTTTGCATATCAAAGGATTAGCAAACAATATTAACTGTCGAACATTTGAGTTAAGTGAAAACAACTAACTTTGATCTATCAGTGGATAATTGATCGACACTCTTGTTACTCCTACCCACACTGACACCATCGCCTCTCATCCGTTACAAATCAACTGTTCGGCTGAATTCCGAAAATATTTTATACGGTGATTACCGATTGAGATTAATCTAGCATCGTTTATTTTCTGGAACTGCTCTATTCTGGTCACCAATATATAACTTGTACAAGTATGATGCTAATAATAATAATAATAATAATAATAATAATAATAGGTAGATAGATATATAGATAGATAACAAATCAATATTTACACAAAAGTACATTCCTAACTGTACCATGCAAAAATTAAAACTCAGACAAGTAAATATTCGGTGATATATATGTTTACGAATTTTAATACATGAAGGGGGCGGATATTAAAGGTGTGTTGTACCAGTGAGACTTACCTCTCTATATGACAGACAAGATGACAAATACAATGCTGAAAATAGTTTGAAGACCATGTAAACGAAGGGTACGAAGTACGTACTTTTTAATTGGAAAGCATCTCACTGTTTAATATTGGTATAAAGGAATATCAGTATCAAGGAGTATGAATGGATATCAGTATCAAGGAGTATGAATGGATATCAGCGTCAAGGAGTTTGAATGGATATCAGTATCAAGGAGTATGAATGGATATCAGCATCAAGGAGTATGAATGGATATCAGTATCAAGGAGTATGAATGGATATCAGCGTCAAGGAGTATGAATGGATATCAGTATCAAGGAGTATGAATGGATATCAGTATCAAGGAGTATGAATGGATATCAGCATCAAGGAGTATGAATGGATATGAGCATCAAGGAGTATGAATGGATATCAGTATCAAGGAGTATGAATGGATATCAGCATCAAGGAGTATGAATGGATATCAGCATCAAGGAGTATGAATGGATATCAGCATCAAGGAGTATGAATGGATATCAGTATCAAGGAGTATGAATGGATATCAGCATCAAGGAGTATGAATGGATATCAGTATCAAGGAGTATGAATGGATATCAGCATCAAGGAGTATGGATGGATATCAGCATCAAGGAGTATGAATGGATATCAGCATCAAGGAGTATGAATGAATATCAGAATCAAGGAGTATGAATGGATATCAGCATCAAGGAGTATGAATGGATATCAGTATCAAGTAGTATGAATGGATATCAGCATCAAGGAGTATGGATGGATATCAGCATCAAGGAGTATGAATGGATATCAGCATCAAGGAGTATGAATGAATATCAGAATCAAGGAGTATGAATGGATATCAGTATCAAAGAGTATGGATGAATATCAGCATCAAGGAGCATGAATGGATATCAGTATCAAGGAGCATGAATGAATATCAGCATCAAGGAGTATGAATGGATATCAGCATCAAGGAGTATGAATTGATATCAGTATCAATGAGTATGAATAGATATTAGTATCAAGGAATATGAATGGATATCAGCATCAAGGAGTATGAATGGATATCAGCATCAAAGAATATGAATGGAAATCAGCATCAAGGAGTAGGAATGGATATCAGCCTCAAGGAGTATGAATGGACATCAGCATCAAGGAGTATGAATGGATATCAGCATCAAGGAGTATGAATGGATATCAGCATCAAGGAATATCAAAGGAAATCAGCATCAAGGAGTAGGAATAGATATCAGCATCAAGGAGTATGAATAGATATCAGTATCAAGGAGTAGGAATGGATATCAGCATCAAGGAGTATGAATGGATATCAGTATCAATGAGAATGAATAGATATCAGTATCAAGGAATATGAATGGATATCAGCATCAAGGAGTAGGAATGGATATCAGCATCAAGGAATATGAATGCAAATCAGAATCAAGGAGTAAGAATGGATATCAGCATCAAGGAGTATGAATGGATATCAGCATCAAGGAGTATGAATGAATATCAGTATCAATGAGTATGAATAAATATCAGCATCAAGGAATATGAATGGATATCAGCATCAAGGAGTATGAATAGATATCAGTATCAAGGAGTAGGAATGGATATCAGTATCAAGGAGTATGAAAGGATATCAGCACCAATGAGTATGAATGGATATCAGTATCAAGGACTATTAATGGATATCAGTATCAAGGAAAATTAGTGAATATCAGTATCAAGGAGCATGACTGGATATCAGTATCAAAGAGTATAAATGGATGGCAGAATTAAGGAATATTAATGAATACCAGTATCAAGGAACATTTGTGAATATCAGTATCAAGGATCACGAATCGATATCAGTATCAAGGAGTATGAATGGAAATCAGTATCAATGAGTATAAACAGATATCAGTATCAAGGAATATGAATGGATATCAGCATCAAGGAGTATGAAAGGATATCAGCATCAAGGAATATGAATGGAAATTAGCATCAAGGAGTATGAATGGATATCAGCAACAAGGAGTATGAATGGACATCAGCATCAAGGAGTATGAATGGATATCAGCATCAAGGAGTATGGATGGATATCAGCATCAAGGAATATGAATGGAAATCAGCATCAAGGAGTAGGAATAGGTATCAGAATCAAGGAGTAGGAATGGATATCAGCATCAAGGAGTAGGAATGGATATCAGTATCAATGAGTATGAATAGATATCAGTATCAAGGAAAATTAGTGAATATCAGTATCAAGGAACATTTGTGAATATCAGTATCAAGGAGCACGAATCGATATCAGTATCAAGGAGTATGACTGGAAATCAGTATACTGGAGTATGGATAGACATCAAGAGTATGAATGGATGGCGGAATTAAGGAGTATTAATGACTATCAGTATCAAGTAACATTAATTATTATTATTATTAAGGAGCATGAATGAATGGCATCATCAATTAGCATGACTGGATAGCAGTATCACTGAGCATGACTGGATAGCAGTATCACTCAGCATGACTGGATAGCAGTATCACTCAGCATGAATGGAAGGCAGTGCCAAAGAATATGAATGGATGGCAGCATTAAGGAGCACGAGCTGATAGCAGTATTAATGAACATTAATGAATATTATAATCAAGGATCATGAATTGAAGGCAGCATCAAAGAGCATGCATGGATGTCAGTACCAGCGAGCGTGAATGGATGAAAGTATCAAGGAGCATGAATGAATTGCAGTATCACCAAGTATGAATGGATAGCAGTATCACGAAGTATGAATGGATAGCAGTATTAAGGGAATTTAATGAATATCAGTATCAAAGAGCGTTAATGGTTGGTAATATTAAGGAACATGCATGGATGTCAGTATCAAGGAACATGAACAGATAGCAGTATCAAGGAGCATGATTGGAAAGCAGTATCAAGGATCATGACTGGATAGCAATATCAAGGAGTATGAATGGATATCACTACCAATGATTGTGAATGGATAACAGTATCTAGGGTCATGACTGAATGGCAGTATCGTAGAGGCCGGTATTTGGTCTAATAATCGTACGTATTATATGCATTAATCGTGTGGACTATATTGCTAACTTATTTCCCAATCTTTGTCAATGTCATCCATTCTTTATATTGTTATATTATTTAAACAGCAAAGAAAGGGACAAGACACGGCTAGGAAAAGAACTGAAAGTTTTTGAAGTCAAAGATTCATCCACAAATTGAAGCCAACAAAAAGGAATGAAACAGACAAAGACAAAACTGGCGAAAGCTTGACTGAAAATAGATGGAAAAATGAATGAGAAGAAATAAAAGTGACTTTTGAAATCTTTATAAAGCTAAAGCTGTTAAAATTCCAAGTCATTAATATATATTATAATGTATAGTGTGGCATCATTGATTGCAGATTTCTTCTGACTGACAACTTGAACAGTTTACAAAATCAACTGAAAGATGATTTCAAAAGGAATTAGATACTTCACCGGATTCGTTTCAATTAAGATAGGCCTGTCTCTATCTGAATTGAGTATACGGTTGACAAGAAAAAAATTAATTATGTTTCAAAAAAATACTTCTCCGAAAAAAGGCGATTTAAACAAGACAACAGAAAGCGATGAGTAAATAAAAGTTGAAGAAAAAAGAATGGCAAATGAAATAGCGAACAACTTTGATGAAGAATGCATAATTGCTTGCTTTATTGTTGACGTATTTGTGACTTTAGCCATACTTGTTACATTAATTGTGTGATGGAACAAATTTCTGTCGATCTACGAAACGCACATTAGTTTGGGCCAGAGAACAATTAATTAGATTTAAGGGGACGGGCGCTATACTGCAGGGATTCCAAATGTCTGGTCGGTAGTGGCAGTGATTTTTAAATGAAGCATTCGTTTACTTAACCACGTGACGGACTATTAGGGACACTGCTAACTTCAATTTCATAGTGGATCTGTCGAAATTGAAAATTTCCAGTAACCGTTAGTCGAAAACCTGGAAGGTCAAGTTGACCCCAATTTTTGCGCCTAGAGGAAAAGGCTGTAAATATATTTCATCCTGACTGGTTACGCTAAATAGGGGCGTGTTTCCCACACGAAATTTCCTAGCTGTAAATATTCCCCCATCGAAAAATCTAATTACTCTAAGCTGTGCTGCAAGAGTAAAGGTACAGGGGACTCAGAGAGTCAATTTGGAAGAAATTCTGACGTAAAACATTTGTCCAAGGGACGGAATGTCTGGAAGGTCGACGGACACAATTTTGGCGGTAGAAGCTAGAAACGCTTAGCAAACGAAGGGCAAAATAGTTCTTCAGACGTATTCCTAGAAGTATCCTCAGATGTACGTACGCACTGAGGTATCCAAGCACATGTGTATCTACATGCTTACATATTCACCTACCAACACAAAGTTTGAGGGCCGAAAGGAGGTGAAACAGTAGGAAGGTTGGAGAGAAAAAGGAAAGGAAAGGCGAAAGGACAGAGAACAACTACAGTGAAATTGGAGTGAACCAGAGATAAGCAGGTTATGCAATTGTACAAGGCAACGATTTCGATCGTTCACTTGATCGTATAATTAACTAATTCAGTCAGTAAAACAGATCAGCTATTTTTATAAACATATGTGTTTTGAAATTCGGTGAAAGATTTATTCCAGAAAGTAGTGTATCTTAATAATGTATTGTGTTATCACCATTGTTTATGTAATTGATTAAATTTTGATTTTCTATATACGCTCGAGTCGTTCTGTTCTATATATCTGCTCAGATCCCTATGTATTATATCTGTAAGTTTACTCGGTCAAGGCAATAACACCGAGGGCGATCATCTCCTATATAGCGAGAACCAAATAAAGCGGACACCTTGAAAGAAGGTACAATCCGCCAACTCCTTTAGTGACAATTTGTAAAACGCCCCACTCCTTTGTAAAGGGTGAGGGTTGATCACCCTTTACAAAGGAGTGGGGCGTTTTACAAATTGTCACTAAAGGAGTTGCTGCTTTCTATGCAGCGAAGATTTATAAGTAAACAAGACTAAGCACTGGTGCTAGTAGTGAATGGGGGCGATGTAGGGACAATGGGACTGTAATGTATTTTCCCTATACATCTTGTCCCTATACAGGCCCATGGGGGTATTTTAATGGCAAGTCCCATTGTCCCTATATCGCCCCCATTCACTACTGGCGTTTAAGTTGGCTATCCTGTAAAACTAGACTTTTCTCTTGTGATATTCTATTTTTTACGGGGACATTCCATCACCTATAGAACCTGTTTTCGGTGGATATCGTGCATCTATTATTTATCTACGTGGAATAAAGTGATTTACTTCTAGATATCTTCATGTTCAATTTCAGGATTAGCGAAGTTTAGCCACTATACGACAGGAGTCGAAAGATGTACTAGTAATTAAAAACAATCAACACAAGCACAGGGCAAAAACCAGCTTAAAGAGTTAGGTCTAGACTTCGTCCAAACCTGTGCCAAAAATGCTTTTACTTTACAAAAAAGAACATTAATAATAATAATAATAATAATAATAATAATAATAATAAATGTGATTATCATGCAGCCTTTAACTTTGTTATGACAGTAACATGCAAAATATTTTAAAGGAAGCTGTTTCAGATGTTAGGTCATCCATCACTAATGCGGAAACGAAACAAGCTTTCAAGCCAATCGTCTCATTTTTAATTAGCCATTCCACAATCGACTACCGCATACATGGACGCTATCCTTTTGTTGTTGACCGCTCCGGTGGCCTAACTAGTTAGAGAGTCCACCTCGGATGCAGAAGGTCGAGGGTTTGAATCCTAGTCGAGTCATGCCAAAGAAATAAAATTGGTACATACAGCGACCTCGCCTGGCGCTCAGCATGAAGAGTTTGGCGTTAGGACTGGTCGGCCTCGTATCAGGATAATGTGACTGGGTGAGATATGATGATACATGATGCCCCAGTGCTAGACATCACTCTAAGCTGCCACAATGCAGATATCGTACCGATATGACTGAAAAAAATGTAAAGCTACGCTACAAATCTAAATCACACACATCATATTAAAGCCGGATCAGAAATATCAGGAAGTGGGGGAAAAGGGAGCAACGGTGTGTAATTTAAGTTGGGGCCAGAATGACTTTCGGGTAATCACAAAGAAATATATGGTACAAATTTGCATGCAAACTTATGTTTAAGTAGAAATGTGCCATAATATAACATGACATTCCGTTCAACAGCACATCCGAGAATTTGTTGACTTGTATCTTGATTATGCCCTTGTTATTGCCTAAAGTATAGGCAATGCTGTAGTTCTGAGATGTAATCGGCAAAAATCGAAAAGACAGCACGTGACTAAAACAATTGTTGTTTAATTGTCATATGAATAAATTGTAATAACTAACAGGAAAGCTTCTATCATTTTCTATAATTATTTTGAGTGCATTTATATAGGCTTGTATTTTCCGATTTATCCAATATGAAATAAAAGAACACATTTAAAGAGTTGACAAGTCTCGATCTGCGTTGTAGGTATGGTCCATGCTTGATAGTGTACTGTACTGCTACAAAAAATATATTGTTCCTCAAGAACAAAAAATGAACGGATTTTGACTTGTACATCTTTTTTCTCTTTTTGTTGGTCGTTGTTGTTGTTGTTGTTGTAGGGTTTAACGCCATTTTTCAGCACAAGATACCCTATACATCGCGGACAGTATCAATGGTGGAGGAAGAACCCGGAAAAAAAAGGAAAGAACCACCGACCCACGAGAAGCTACTGGCAAGCTTCCTCACATATCCACATTGGCACAGCCCACACTCGAACCCACGAAGATAGAGGTGAGACGGCATGATCCGTAACGATGAGAGCTTTAGGCCACTCGGGGCCCCTTCTTGGTCATACCTCGTTTTTCCTTATCACATTGGTCCGTTAATATTTTGATTGAACGCGCTATGTACATAGATGAGTTGGCTATTTGTGTTTATATTTTTTTAAAAATTGTACAATGAAACCAAATGATAATTTAAAGGTGAATTTAATTACAGAGGTTACTCACTCTAGCCAATACCCTGCCATATCACTATGTCACTGTATTGTTTAAAAAAATAATAGAACTTGCTATAAAAGCCGAATTATTAGTTTCCGCAGGAGAAAATCAATAGCTGCGAAATCAATTGACATTCGTTTTTCCTTCTTCTTTTTAAATCAGCAGTTTTCCAATTATACATCGTGCCATTTTTTGATTTGTGACTACATATTCAATCCACCAAAGAGGAGACTCGGATGGCCGTAACATGTGTTTGCAAGCTCAGTCAGTGTTCTCGAGCTGTAACAATTTTCGTGAGCACAGTAACCAGTTGTTTTGACGAAGTGTCAGTCTTAGAGAAAAGTAAATCTGTTGTTTTAAATATTCCTTCCTTCTACCTTTAATGATATGAAATCTCTAGTACTCCTTCCTTCTAAATTTTAATGATAAGAAATCTCTAGTACTCCTTCCTTCTAAATTTTAATATGAAATCTCTAGTACTCCTTCCTTCTAAATTTTAATGATATGAAATATCTAGTACTCCTTCCTTCTAAATTTTAATGATATGAAATCTCTAGTACTACTTTCTTCTAAATTTTAATATGAAATCTCAAGTACTCCTTCCTTCTAAATTTTAATGATATGAAATCTCCAGTACTCCTTCCTTCTAACTTTAATGATATGAAATCTCTAGAGCTCCTTCATTCTAAATTATAGCTGTATGAAATCTCTAGCATTCTTTCGTTCTAAATTTTAGCGTTACGAAGTGATATGAAATATCTAGTACTCCTTTATAAATTTCTACCGATATGAAATGTCTAGTACTACTTCATTCTAAATTACTGCGATATAAAATCTCTAGTACTCCATTCTAAGTTTTAGTTATATGAAATATCTAGTACTCTTTCCTTCAAAAGTTTAGCGATATGAAATCTCTAGTGCTCCTTCATTCTAAATGTTAGCGACATGAAACCTCTATACTCCTTCGTTCTAAAGGTTAGCGATATGAATTGCGTGTACTCCTTCATTCAAAGTTTAGCTACATGAAATCTCTAGTGCTTCTTCATCTTAAATGTTAGCGATATGAAATCTGTAATACTTCTTTCTTGTGCTGAAATCTCTAGTAGTACTCCTTAATTCTAAATTTTAGCGATATGAAATCTCTAGTACTCTTTCGTTCTAAATTCTAGCGATACGAAGTAATGCGAAATCTATTCAAAATTTCTACCGATATGAAATCTTTAGTACTACTTAATTCTAAATTCGAGCAATATTAAAGCTCTAGTATTCCATTCTAAATGATATCGATATAAAATCTCTAGTATTCCATTCTAAATTATATCGATATAAAATCTCTAGTACTCCTTCCTTCTACACTGTAGCTATATGAAATCTCTAATATGCATTCTTTCTAAATTTTTGCAAAATGAAATCTATAGTATTCTATTCATCCTAAATATTAGCAATACGAAATCTCTAAAACTTCTTCATTCTAACTTCTATCGATATGAAATATCTAGTAACTCCTTCATTCTAAATTTTAGCGACAAGAAATCTCAAGTACTTGTTCCTTCTAAATTTTAGCGATATAAAATCTCCAGTACTCCTTCGTTCTAAATTTTGGCGATATGAAGTCTCTAGTACTTCTTCATCCTAAATTTTAGCGATATGAAATCTGAAATACTTATTCCTTGTGTCGCATCAAAAATTATGTTTCAAAATTGGAGATGACCGAACAAAAACACATTTACCTATCACGCTGTCTGAACTGTGGCGGCTACGCCATAGACGTGGGGTGGTCTTGGTCGTGGACTATGCAGAGGAGACAGCTATCGAACGATGATATATATATATATATATATATATATATATATATATATATATATATATATATATATATATATATACATACAAACCAAACGGTTGAACGAGTGTGATACGTACATACATACAAACATACATATATATATATATATATATATATATATATATATATATATATATATATATATATATATATATATATATATATATATATAGATATAGATATGGGGCCCCGAGTGGTCTGAAGCGCTCTCCGTTACGGATCACTGCCAACTCACCTCTGTCTGCGTGGGTTCGAGTCTCGGATTCGGCTAATGTGGGTAAGTGAGAAAGCTTGCCAGTAGCTTCTTGTGGGTCGGTGGTTCTTTCCGGGGTTTTCTCGGGTTCTTCCTCCACCATTAATACTGGCCGCCATGTATAGCCTATCGTGTGCTGAAAAATGGCATTAAGCCCTACAACATACATACATACATCATGCCAATATGTTTTTCAAAATAGAGTAAATGTAATTATGTGGACGTGTGTCTACATGATGAAATGACTTTTGTACGTTTTCTAAGAATAATAAATCCATTGTATGTATTAATGTGGAATGGCCTTTATTGTTACATGACTCTTTTTTACGCTGAGCAACAAATATCAGTACAAAGAATCACAATCAGTGTTTAATAGCAAACCATCACGTCGACAATGGATTCATTAACTGCTTATCAAACTTGCATCGAAACCTATGAAACTCATAAACTTGGCATAATACACGTGCTACATGTAAACAGGAAACGATGGGCGCACCAAATGCCGTATAAAATCAAGAAGACCACCTGGTCACCTGGCTGACATGCGTCTCGAGGCCAAATGCGAGAGCAATTCCTCAAGAAATCTGGGTGAGATTGATGCTTTATGTACAATTTCTTCCAATTCTGTAAAGTGCATAAGATTTTAACACAACTAATCCAATGTTTCTCTAGCTTTTTGTGTCTTGTTTGATGGCACCTTATCAGCATTTGTCCAGTACTGAAAGAACTGTGCGCATCGCTGTTATTTATCAGAGATAGACAAACTTTGTTTAGCGGTTCTTGTCATGCAGTGTGCAAATGTTACTCTGGTTTGATAGTTTATTTGGGTTTTTTTTAGGGGGCGGGTGTTGTTGTTTGTTTTGTTTTTTTTTAATAACGATGGCCAATAACAATGGCCATATTTCATTTCGGATCGGCAACATCTGTATCATTTCAAAGCCCTGTCAAATCTAGTCAAATTTCGTTACGGGCCAATTATACGTAATTAAAGTTTCTTTTTTTATTATATTTAGTAACAGCGGCCATTTCTTTTTCTTATTATATTTAGTAACAGCGGCCACAATTGATTACAGATTGGCATCAAATGTAAACAAAAAAAATTATTAAAAGCTTATTATTCCATAATACCTTTTGTCAAAGTTTAACAGATTATAGTGAGCGGTTTTTTGTGAAAAAGTCGTTAACTTGATTTTCTATTTTTAGTAACAGTGGCCATATTGGAAGGTGAATAAGAATCATTTGTACAAAAATGAAATCCCGTAAAGCCATGACGATTCTCTCAGATTTCTTTAAATTCTGCTGCGCAGTTTCTTCAATTTTTACGGCCTTCATGTCAGAAAGCTTCTGTCAAAATTGGTAATATTTGGTTCTGCGGTTTTTTTTAGAAGACGTTGAAAAAATACAAAGGTCTCGCCGCCATTAGCAGCTACAGGCATATCGGAAGGCGATTGGCACTTTTTAGACTTGCTATGCCATGATGCTTCCCGTCAAATGTTGTTGTTATTCTGTTCTAGAGTTTAACGCCATTTTTCAGCACAAGATAGGCTATACATGGCGGTCAGTATAACTGATGGAGGAAGAACCCTGGAAAACCCAGTGAAGAACCACCGACCCACGAGAAGCTACTGGCAGGCTTTCCCACGTACCCACGCTAGCCGAGCCTTGGACTCGAACCCACGCAGACAGAGGTGAGATGGCAGTGATCCGGAACGGTGGGCGCTTTAAACCACTCGGACACTCGGGGCCCCGTCAAATGTTGTAAAATTCTCTTGAGCAAAATATGGGAAGTCGTTTAACGGTTTTTCTATTTTTAGTAACGGGGCAAAATTTCATGGCGCATCGGCAACATATGAACAAAACTTTGAAAGACCTTCACTCCAGTATACCTTTCTTATCATATTTGGTCAAATTCTTTTGAGCGCTTTTGGAGAAGAAGTTATTGAACAAAACGTATATTGCTAGCTATTAGAGACCATGTTCAATGATAGATCCGTATCCATCGAAAAATGTGCGGTTGGTTGGTGGTGGATCTTATGTATCAAAAATATTTATTGCTAACAAGCGATCAAAGTACAAAAACACAACGATGAGATAGTGAAAATATATGAAGGTTCTCAATGAAGGGAGATGTCAACAGTGTGTATAACGATTAAAAAGTTAGGGTGATTAACAGTACACATGTTGGTTAAAGATATTCGAAGGAAGTAAGGATGCATACAAGTTACATTTTAGAATAAATGTAATCTTCCTTCAAGAAATTCAAAATGCAAGACACACGTACTATATCAAACACTCCAAAATCGTAACCAATGGCCAGTCGCTTTTTGATAAGAAGTTTATACTCTGAAAATTTACAAAATAAAAATTAAAAATTATAAAACTGCCAACAAACAGTGGCAGCAGACGACTCACTGCGCTCATGCCTGCGTTTCCATGATAATTTTGTATTCGACTAATCTTAATGTTCGAAAATAATAAAATAAAATAATCCAAGAGAGATAGACAGACAGAGAGACATAAAGACAGAGAGAGACAAAGAGAAAGGCAGAGAGAGTTTTGAATTTGTTACATATAAATCTTACACATTCGACGTAGGCTGGTTAAAAATAGCAACATATAGTCTGAAAGAAGATAACGTTGATTGTAACCCATATGAAGAAAGAAAAGTGACAGAGCTACCTATATGTTCCTATTAACGGTTCATCGAGTAAAAGGCAATGGTGCAGGATAGTAAGTGGAAGCAACTTTACAAATGATAGCATAATAAAACGGGAAGTCGTCGCCCATATCTCGACAATGCCACCTATCAAGTGTAATAGCCTCACTGACATCACAGCGTTTCAATGGCGTGCCATCACTAACTACAACTCAGGCAACGGTTATAGGCTTGGAAAGGGAATGATTTCTCCAAATTATTTTATTTGAAAGTTCCGGGAATTACATACAAAATTGAAAGAACAGGTACACAAAAAACCTACCCAAGTATCTTGAAGCTTGGAGATAGGGGGAATTGTGGGTAAGGTGATTGTGTAGTGCAGTTCTTTTCTCTACCTAGTGCGTGCTCGAAGGCTCGACCTTCGTGTTAAAAGTAGTAAACATACAAAGTATAAAATGAGCGTATCCCTTTACCATCAGTCAAGAACACTGCGTGTGTTGTTGTTGTTGTTGTAGTGTTTAACGCCATTTTTCAGCACACGATAGGCTATACATGACGGCCAGTATTAATGGTGGAGGAAGAACCCGGGAAATCCCCGGAAAGAACCACCGACCCTCGAGAAGCTACTGGCATGCTTTCTCACATACCCACATTGGCCGAATCCGAGACTCGAACCTACGGAGACAGAGGTGAGATGGCAGTGATCTGTAACGGACAGCGCGTTAGACCACTCGGCCACTCGGGGCCCCACACTGCGTGCGTGTGTGTGTGTGTGTGTTCATGAAAAACCGTACTGTATGCTTATACATTCTCTAGCTAGCACAGAGTAAAAGGTCACAATGTACTAATAATGTGTATAGTGAGATATCAATATCCCGCTAACATTACGTAAAGGTCAAAATATACTAATAATGCGCACAGTGAGATAGCATCATCTAGCTAGCACAGAGTAAAAGGTCACAATGTACTAATAATGTGTATAGTGAGATATCGTTGTTTCGCTAGCACTACTAAAAGGTCACAATATGTTACTGGTGCATACGGTGAGATATCGTTATCTCGCTAGCACTATGTAAAAGGTCACAATGTGCTAACAATGTGTATAGTGAGATATCATTATCTCGCTAACATTACGTAAAGGTCGAATATATTCTAATAATGCGTACAGTGAGATATCATTATCTCGCTAGCACAGAGTGAAAGGTCACAATGTACTAACAATGTGTATAGTTAGATATCGTTTTCACGCTAACGCTACTAAAAGGTCACAATATGCTAATAATGCGTACAGTGAGATATCGTTATCACGCCAAAATAAGTAAAACGTCACATCATGAATATTTATGTCATACAGTAATATTTTAGTCAATTTTAATTTTACAACTCAATCAAAAGCTTATGATATTCCAACATAAGGTGAAATCACGTAATTTTGATTTGGACAAATAGACACGTAACAAGAAAACAGAAGGAATTCTACAAGCGAATTTGACAAGGTTCGAATAATGTGACAGCAACATGCGTTTTTTGGTCTCATTGACCTTCCAACAGAGAAAAACATTCTTTGCAGCATGACGAACAAGTATCAGACACGTAAACAGATAAAATTTATAAAATAAAAAGATGAGTGCTTACATTAACAGACTTGAATACTGAAACAGATGGTGTATACTGGTTTTAAACTAAGCGGACTCCTGTTGTACGTCAATATATAATTACAGAGTCGATGGCATTCGTGCGTAGCAGATGCACCCCTATATCTACCAAGTTATTAGTTCTAATCTAGTCTGTCACTCTGGACTCCTACGACAACAGAAATCAGGGTATACAGATGTTATTATAGATAAATACAAATCAACAAAGCGGAATGTGCTATGCCTGGATCATATAGGAGAATGCTTGACAACATTAAGAGAATTTTCAAATACGAATAAATACTATTTTCATACAGATTAGAGAATGTGTACACCCTCACTTTTATACCTTCTCGACCTTGCACACAAACGTGATCCCTTGCTGTGTGTGCAAAGGCGCGTAAAATGCAACCACTAACACTCTTTGATCAGGGTTTAAAATCTTAAGTATTTGTAAATGAATTACTTATCTTCATAGTTATCATGATCCCGAGGCAAAGTAAGATGTTCCTCCGCTGAACGAACAAGAAATCCATTTGTTTCTATATTAACATCGTTTATTGTAAGGGATATTCACTTCAAATCAAGCTCCTGCTCGTCAATCCAATCCGCACGTTCTCCATTCTCCGCATTTGCTAGTATGACCATCATTTCGCGTTGCCTTCTAGCAGCGACTCTCGTCGGTCTGATGCACTTCGATGGAACTGCTATTTGTTTGTGAGGGACTGAGTGACCAGAAAGCTGAAGCCCACTTGGCATATCTAGAAAATTCTCTCATTCAGCACAGACTGAAATGAAGGACAATACAAATCGAAGGGAATTGTCCGAAATGTGTTTGCTGACCGCGGTGCAATGTCTTCCGTTTTGTGACTTTGGGTTTCAAGTAATTATGTAAATGTGTACAAGGCTCCATATGTTGCTCGTTCTGGAATTTTAAGCCCTTCATATGTTTGAACAAGGGGTAAAGGAGGAGGAAGAAATCTGTCTTTTATCACGCTGAAGTACAAGCTTCGTGCTTTCAAACAGCATATGTTGTCTTCACAATTCACAATCTGAAGCAAGTACTGGCTTAAGCGGACATAGGTGTCACACCAGTTTTGATCTCTCCATGATATATCCTGTTCCATGAGCTCTTTATTTAATGGACCCATATACTCAGCAATGGTTGGGTAATTGTCTACAGTCAGCATTGACCATATTTCGGCCAACGTTTTTCCGGCAAATTCAAAGTTTTTCTTCTCTAGCTCAATGTCAATTGTCTTACCTCGTTCGTCTAAATGGCTGCCATAGTTGTCACGAGGTAATATTAATCCACTCGATTCCCTGACCACCGGCGCAATCTTTCTCTCCACTCTGTTAAAAGTACTTCGTCCCGGAGCATTCGTTGCAATAAAGACAGAGTCAAGATCATGTTTCAAGAAATGGTGGATGGCAACCTTAACGACTTTTCGATTATGTGGGTTTTCATCCGGCCCATCGTCAACAGTAAACACGAGAACCCGCCTGACCAAATTATTGACCAGTCCTGGCTATAGTATCGAACTCTGTTAGAGCAACCGTTCAAAGTCAAACCCATGGCTCAGTGCTGTTGATGCGGTGTGTTCCAGATCGGATGGCTATAAACGTTGGGCCAGAAGAAAAAAACAGCGTCTCTGTTTCCAAGACAGTTGCGATGGATCTCAATGCCGGCACACACCGAGGGTATACGCTTGTGCCGGGCAGCAACTACCCAGTCATGATCAGGAAGGCTTACTTTATATTCAACGTGCATTAGCAGTGGACTCTGCTTACTGGCAGTGACCAGACCAACTGGGACGCGACATTCATCATCCTGGCTGATAAAACAAACCTCATCCTGTCTACGCATGGAAGACAGTTCTTCTAAATGTCTTGTTGTAGCTGTGCAAAACCAGCCATCAATATATTTAGTGGTATAACCATTTTACGCTCTAATTAACTTTACTGGGACAGTGGTTACATGGCGCTTATCTTCTGACGAGGAACTACGCTTAGGAAGTAGACGAAGGTATAGTTCACTTCGACTTATATTGAAGCATTTTTAAAATGTTCTTTTAATTGATCTGAGGTTTGATACTTATGCATACTTTTTCATGAGAAGCTGAACCATGCATTATAGTTTGCAAAAGCAGTGGTTGTTCCTCTTCGATTTTTGGTTGATCACATCCGGCCCTGATCTTCAGTTTTGTGCGCAGTTAGGATTATCTTCCAATAAAGCATTCAGTTTTTATATTTTTTTCTTCTTCAAATCCCTTGCTTTCTGGGATGACCAATCTTCCCCTTTAGTTTCTTTTACAACTCAATTTTTCTTGTTTGTTTATCTTTTAACTCTATGTTCTGTTCATTTGAAAGTAATCCTTGTTTCTGCCGATTATACAAACCAACGAGGTCAGAATTTATGACATCAATTTGGGACTTCAAATGCAACTGAACAGTAGCATTACTTGAAGTAGCCAAATGGCTTATAGAAAGCAATGTTTCAGAAATAATGATATTCAAGACATCAGTCTATTGTTCACTGGACTCTAAATTATCCTCAATAGAAACGTTTGTTTTTATAAAACGGATGGTGCTTGTTTTGTCCAAAAGTTAAGAAGTAATCCTTTTTACGTAATGGAGATCGCTTTGAGCTCTTGCAACATATGGTTAACTTCTTCAGCCAGATCTGTGTCATTCTTGATACTATTCTACTTTTGACACATCTTTTTGGTTTTTGTAGGATATTCTAGCACATAAGCGTTGAATAAAGACTGATATGATTCATTTTTATCCATTGCTATGGGCTGCCGAAAAGTCATGAAAATTAAAATTAATGTAACACTGGACACATTACGTTGTATGGCTTCAATAGCGTACATGTTATTAGTGACGCACGCTGGCTCAGTTCTCAAAGATCTTCTCTCGATAAATGTCTTTGTCTAATAATTAATTAAGAGCACAAGTTGTTGTTGTTGTTGTTGTGTTGGGTTTAACGCCATTTTTCAGCACACGATAGGCTATACATGGCGGCCAGTATTAATGGTGGAGGAAGAACCCGGGAAAACCCCAGAAAGAACCACCGACCGACGAGAAGCTACTGGCAAGCTTTCTCACATACCCACATTACCCGAATCCGAGACTCGAACCCACGCAGACAGAGGTGATTTGGCAGTGATCCGTAACAGAGAGCGCTTTAGACCACTCGGCCACTCGGGGCCCCCTAAAAGCACAAGTATTTCCAGGGAAAATAATCACTTTTCTTTAAAATAAAATAAAATAATTAGCCCAAAACCGGTGACAACATAAAACACCTGGACTTCTCCAGTATTAGGGCAAGAATGGCTATTATCTCTCCAAACATCAATAATAAATCTACCTACAACACAAAACAGATGCCCGGATGTGAGTCAATCCTCTGGACAAGCTAAGTGATACATCTTTTTTGTTACGTACTCTAAGGATGCCCTCAATTCCCCTCTATGAATTTTAATCTGAGAAAGAATTTTAAATAAATTAAAAAGTTGTTTACCACAGATCTTACTGGTTCTGAATCAAGGTCTGGAACTAGGTCTGCATTAGATACAAAGTTTATATTATTAATTGTTTATTACTGAATTCAATTTCTGGATAACGTTAAATTCAGTAAATAAAATTACATTACAATAACGTGTAATGGAATAGAAAAAAGAAAAAACTAACAAACAATTAAATTAAATCGAATATAAATTAAATCAAATATACATAACACTACTCAACTAATTACATTTGTTGTTTGTTCACATAAAAATATTAAAAAGATGAAACGTTCACTGCGGACCGAATACCGTCTTTCAGCTTGCTAAACTCGCGTGTCTTTGATCTCGCCATACTGTTGTCAGGATGGTGATAACTTGTTGGCCTATTGTTTTACTTTTCTACATTCTAAGTTTAATCACCATTAGGCTTGCAGTTTATTTTAATCTACATTTTGCTTTCAAGGTGTGTATAACATTATATTAAAATAAAGAATTACATAATTAAAAATACAACAGTTTAAACCAGTTAAAGGTTATAACAATTACCCAATATTTCATCTGAGATAACAATATTGATATAAGTCGTCCACGAGAGTTTTTATATATTGCAGATAAAAAATGAATTGAGGATGCAGGTAACAAAATCTTTTTTGTTCTGACATTATTTTTGAAAGAAGCGTTCCACACTAGTATTTATTGGAACTTCACATTTATTCAACCACCCCTCTCTCGTCACACTTCGTCACAAAGGTTTGACCCTCTCCCCTCTCACTGCGTGATGTCATATGTGAACGACCCCTTCTTTAAATAATTATGTCCTAAGATCTTCAGCACAAACAAAATCTTTCTTCGTAAAATCATGCGTGGCCGCTTGTATGACACAATTCTTTGTCATGATATTTGTTTACAGAAGGGATGGGCAAGATATGACCCGATGTTTTTATCCTGTACATCATAGTGCGTGGCATTAGATGCTTCTTATGCTCCAGGACGTTGCCCATGCTGGGTACACATCCCAGCGTGAAACTCGTAAATCTTCGTTCCCGCTCTCTGGTCAATCGAACCTGAGACAGCTAAAACACATTGATACTAATTAATGGCAATATCTAAGGTATTGCTTATTACAACTATCTGTTGTAAGTTTTGGAGCTTCAGGTGCAGTGCCCCTGCATCCTAGAAGGTGACTGTCGCGTTAAAACGATCGTAACTTTAAATTGTCCCAACCATTTTTTTTTTATTCTTATATATTAAGATTTGCAATGTTATGCAAATGACTATGCTGAGCTACCTCCACTGACAATCTGTGACTGAGGCTACGGGTACATTGCAACCTGGGGATGGTGGCTATGTTCTATAAACATGCATGTAATTAGCCTATCACATTATGTCAGCCAAACATCTACCGATACCTATGGACCGCTGACGGATAATATCGCTGGAAAACGTGTGAAACATTACGAAATTATAGACATACTAAAACGTTGGGAGACATTCAAGTATTTTGTCTGGCATCGAGTTGACGGTCGCCATATATCATATCAGGGACTGTATAAAACAGGAAATGAACATTCCAAAGAGACGTCTGATATCACGCGTGTTCTTATTGAACTGAAGTTCCCATGAAACCGGCTAAGCATTAAGAAGAACGTCATAGCAAGGGCGAATTTGCCCTTATTGGACTTGCATAAGAGTCACAGACTGTTAGCTGTAACAGAGTTCTGTAGGAAAGCAATTTATACGACCTACCTTTCGTTTTTTTTTTTTTTAAATGTAAGATTCAATTGGTAACTTTTACCCTCCATTCTGATACATTTTTGTAATTTTATGATCGATAGCATAGACGATACTGTCAATTAGAATACCCCAATTTGATGCTCGTTTGTCAGCCTTGATTTTCTAATTGAAAAGATCAGCATCAGTAATGAAACAAATTATCGAGGTAAATATTGTAACAATGCATATTTCAGTATGTTGCGATTATATACATGTACGTTTTTATTAATGTATTTTTACATGCTAATTGTGTAAAATTGTTTACCAAAAGCCATGGTAGACGTTTTCTTTGCAAATGAAAAAGTCATCGTTTACTTTACATACCCCCCACCCCAAAATTTTCTAAAATCGTCACAGTAAATTTAATCATCGTCCGCTAACTTCTTTTGCCAAAAAAAGAAATAAATTTATTTCTTATGTTAAAAACGTAATGTAAGAGCACTCTGGTGTAATATGAGTCGGCTTCTCTGACCCTCTCAACAATCAAACTGAATGAAATACAGTGCCCGGGAACCTGGTTTGCATAACAAACAGGAAAGGATGTCATTTGGTGGGCCAGGTAAGGAGTTTCCAATCCCTTTTAGTGTTACTCTTAGATCATATACTCGTTCATACGGTCGAAAATTCAGTGCTAGTGGGCTATTTTTTAATTTTATTTTTATCACAGACATATCACTTTTTCTTACCTACTCGTTTTAGTTTGGGTCTAGCGGGCCACCCGCATACAATGTTTGAAACGATCAGGTGGATTGTACATTCTGGTGAATTCCGAATGGAAAAAAAGACGACAATGCTGATGAAATTTGTAACAATTCTTGTTTTGTTGTCATGACTTTATTTGTAATTTCTAGATCTATGCATTAACGCCTCCTAACATATAACATTATCAAAAGCAATACACTGGTATCCAGGGGCGTATTAACCATTAAGCAGACTAAGCACGTGCTTAGGGCACCAGGGCCAAAGGGGGTACCACAAAGTTGAGAAAAGGGTGAAAAGAAAAAAAAACGAATGAAGATTTGTAAACAAAATTGATAAAACTAGTGCAAATTGATCATAATGTTCTGTTTCTTGATCATGGTGCACCCTAGGGTTATCTTCCCAGGTGTACCACAAGGAGCACTGCTGGCGCAGTGCACTCTGACCTCTGTCGGTCAGCGTGGAAAGGAGGGGGGCACGAAGATTTGTCAGTGCTTAGGGCACCAGTGAGCCTTAATCCGCCCCTGCTGGTATCCGTCCATTTTCATTTACGTGTTCCCTTTACGTCACTCTTCAGAAGAAGCATGTGACTATTCCGAGATACAATTTTCCAAAATTGCATGTGCAGTTATTGGTATACAAAGCATGGCAAGAAACAAATTGTGTTCACTGTGGACTCCTTTGCGATGACCCCCCCCCACCAACATCCATATATGACTTACTCCGTTGTTAATTCCTGGATACCTGTTTGATCCGTTTAGATAAATACTACGCTCTAAGTTAGATGGCTTCGTCTAGCATAAATGACAATTACCAATTTTTCAAGTATCGATCATGCGCTGTTAATTAATTGCTGAGGTACGTAATTTGTTCTA
Organism: Sinohyriopsis cumingii; assembly: GCA_028554795.2. Classification (NCBI taxonomy): domain Eukaryota; kingdom Metazoa; phylum Mollusca; class Bivalvia; order Unionida; family Unionidae; genus Sinohyriopsis; species Sinohyriopsis cumingii. The sequence continues at coordinate 80,007,603 of CM068833.1, read as the reverse complement.
TGTCTTCGTGTTATATGCATGACTGAGCACACATGTATTAAATAAACACTTTGGAATTGACTTTGTATTGTCCAAAACTACATAATCAATATAAACACGACTGATTCTTTATTGGGTGTCCGGTTAGTACTAATAAGCATAAGGTCTGCACGTCTGTTTTTGAGAAAAATAAAATACTTAAGAAAGATATATTGTCCCTTCCGGTGGCCAAATGGTTAGAGCCTCAGGATGCGGGAGGTCGTGGGTTCGAATCCCGGCCGAGTTATACCTAAGACTTGTAAAAATGGTACTTACAGCTGCCTCGCTAGGCGCTCAGCATTAAGAGGTTAGTATTAGGACTGGTCGGCCTGGTGTCAGGATAATGTGACTGGGTGAGACATCATGCTACATGTCTGTACCATGATGCCCCAGTGCTAGACATCACTTTAAACTGCCACAATGCAGATATCATAGGAATGTGACTGAAATTTGTTTAAAGCTACGTTAAAAATCCAAATCACACACACACACACAGTGTCCTTATTTTGGCAACTGACAAGATTTGACACACGTGCATAAACATAAGCGAAACTTTTTAATGATATTGAATACAAATTTCGTAAGTTATCATCTTAATTAATGGAAATATATGCATCAATTAAATATTTATGCAAAACAAAAACCAAATTTGACTAGTTATGTAGTTGACTATTATGTATACTGCGCACAATTCCTCCACTAACGTCACAAGTTCACCCATGCATATCACTCCATTTCCAAATGTCATTCGGCCGTTACTGTCGAAATCGCGATCATAATGAAATAGCAGTATCAACTGATGAATGTGCGTCAGTTCTTGAAATGTCTAACAACTTAAGATTCCCGATTGTGGTATATATAACGATCTGGTATACCGTTAAGATCTGACGATTAAAACATTCAAAAGTAACAATACATATCAGCCTGCTATCGACTAGCGCAGGAGAAACAATAAATCGATGAAGTGTAAGTGGACAAAAGCTTCGAACCGCACAAGTTTGTATTTTCATGTGTAAATAATATATGTAGGTCAGATTGACATACAATAATATACATATCGGGCGTGAGCCAATACACGTATATAACAAATAAACATTATATACACCAAACATGAATGACTGATACAATAAAATACGTGCATTTATACATGTAGTAAATATATTCTCTCTCTCTCTCTCTCTCTCTCTCTCTCTCGTAATGCTGTTTCGTCGATCCTGACCAAGATGACCTGAAAATGTCGATATGGATATGGTCCAATAACATGAAGTACAGACCACCTGATGTTCGATTGAATAAGCTCATGCAATAGTCTGGCTGCACTCTACGATGGAATACACAGCAACGTCAATACACAGTGCTCCTAAGTTCATTGCCTGAGTTTTAGGGCTTCTCCGCATTGGTTAGCTATTCGGTATGACGTCATTCGATTACGTAAATATATTGCTAAGTTACCGCTTTTAATGAATATTCTATTGAATATCAGATAGTAAACAGCACAATGGCACATAAAATCGAGACAGAGCGAATGAAACACATTTATATAAACGATGAACTACACGAAAAATCTATTTAAAAGATGAAAACAAAACCGAAACTTGAGTTATAAAGACTTGTACTGTGTTGTACGAATCTGCGGCTACTTGTACTCGCACCTGTCTGTGAAGAAAATGGCGACGTGCGTGGGAGGAGGGACGAAATTTAAATCAACTTGAAGTGTGCAGATCATCTTAATGTAGTGTTTCAGTCAATAATTGCATCTATTGACAATTGGATTATGCATTTAATGTGGACTTAAAGAGTCCAGTGAATCACAGAGGGGACATTTTGACCTTATTTCCACTCACGTAAGATTGAAAAAGTTGAACTAAAATTTCAATTTTCATAGAACAGCTGATTGCAGCCTTGTTACAGGTCAGTGGTACGTGACGGTCTTGCTTGGGTGGCAGCTGGTAAATAGGTATGTAACCTAATTAAGTTTTTATTCTAAAGTCATTCTCGAGTTGTCTCGTGAGTTTAAACTAAGCATGCCTAGAAAATATTGAATTATTGCACCGACTTCGAGTTTGTTACTTTATCTCGTTTTGGTGTAAACAGTAATTTGACATTCTGTTTTGTTTGAAAGACGCACCAGCTCAGTCAGCTAATATTAGACCCATGAAAATAACGATGATTTTTTCGTGTTATTATCCTACTGTATTTCTGAAAAGAAAATACGACCGCACCGGTGGCCTAGTTGTTCGAGCGTCCGCCCCGGATGCAGGAGGTCGTGGGTTCGAACCACGGCCGACTTCTAAAAATGGTACTAACAGCTGCCTCGCTGGGCGCTCAGCATTAGAGGTTAGTGTTAGGACTGGTCGGCCTGGTGTCAGGATAATGTGACTGGGTGTTAGACATCATGCTGCATCAGTGCATGTATGCGGCATGATGCCCCAGTGCTAGACATCACTATAAACTGTCACACTGCAGACATTGTAGCAGTATGACTGGAAAAGTGTCAAAGATGCACTCAAAAAATCTAAACAACAGTCTCTAAGCTAAAAATGAAAATACAGTGGCTTGTATTATAATGCCTTGTATTCACACATAGGCCATTTAGAAGTGTACTCTATTAGTGGGAAGTCCTGATGTTTAGTTTCTTAGGTTTAAAATCTTACTTCAGCACAAATTATGTTGTGTAGCATGTTACCACTTGACTGAAGAGAATTAGGGGCGAAATTTTTTTGAATATCAAACACACTTGGGAACTTATACATATTGCAGAGATGACAGTGCAATTGTTTTAGTCAGACTATACTTTGTTGTGTTTTTTTTTCTGATGGAATTAAAGTTTGGCGCATGCAAGTTCATGCATTTTCAAGCTCTGTTGACACATACTGTATATTAAATTTCAGTTAGCTGAAATGTAGTTATAGCCGAGGAATGTCAAGTCTGTTGAAGTAGTTTCTTTAATGAAATGAAGAAATGCACATTTATGTTGACAAAACTGATTTAGATAGCTTTGTTTCCCTTCAGAAACCTAACCTTACTTATGCTGACTTCTGCATTTCTTGGCTACCATCACATTTCAGTGAAAATAATTGTGTCAGTTGATCTTTTTAACCAGTAATTTGCAGTTAGTGTCTGCTTGTGAAGTTGTCTAAGTCATTTAAGTAAGTTCCATATTACAAAGATTATAAAAGGAGTCATTCAAGTATAATGTGCTATAAATGTGGTTGCACCATGTACTAAATGAGCTTCAGTTTCAAAACTTTGTCCACCCTCAAATTGGGCTCCATGACAGTTTTTTTGCATGAGTGATTGTGCTGTATTGAGGTGTTCTATAATATGAACTTGTATCAGTGTATATGTAACATTAAATAAACTTTTGATATTCTTACCCCAGCTCAAAATAAACAGTTTACTCCTTTGATATGTGTTGTGTTTTTTTCTCACTATTTAACTTTATTTTAAAATAGGTTTTCCCTCGTGATTCAAATATGTAAGCAGTTCAGGCATCTCCTGTTTTGTTGGGTTTTGTTTTGTAAGTTGTCACTTCAACAAATGGCTTGATTAGCTTGAAATGCTGGTTAGCATTTTGTAATGGTGTCAGTACTAATATTTTGGGACTATATTTGTGATGGTGCTAGTACTAAATTTGTTGGTATCTATATGGCGAACAAATCAATTCTTAGAGAAATGTTTGGCAAGCCCACATTTGCAGGAAGTAAGGCATAGCATTTGCTTTCCTGATGATCACTATGGCATTACCGACTGTTTGTTAACGTTTCGGGTAAAGTTTTCAATTTGCATATCAAAGAAGTCTGTTGATAGATTCATCTTCTATATGGCATTTATCATTATGAAGCCAATTAATGCATTCCATACCATGCTAGCTTGCTCATTTACCTTGACGACAAGGTTACAGTAACCAAAACAATTCATTCTGTGATACAATTGCTTACTCCTTTGACCTTGGGGTTCAGGTCACAGTCATATAAATTTTGTGCTATGCTTTTGGTTCAGGTTTTTCATTTGCATTTATTTTCAAAAACTTTTGTTAGTTAGTTTTGTTCGTGCTCGGTTTAATCAATAGGAATCTAAAACACTTGTCCTTCCCTTGGGGTCAAGATATCAGTCATCTAGTATTTGCCTTACGTTTTTCATATGCTTATTATTTCATAACCTTCTTGATAGATTTTGTTTATGTTTTGGGTGAATGAAAATCTTCTGAAATATTATTTACAGTTGTCATTTACAGGTCTAAGTAAAGTTGGATGACTTTGTTCACAGTGTTTTCAACAAATGTTTAGATTCTATTGGAATACACTCAGTGAATATTTGAATAGGAAAATGTATTTATTTCAGTGAAACCTGCTAATATACAGAGCAGTCATTGGGAAGCTTTGTGGACATACAGTCTGTATGATGTAATGCTGTATGAGTGGCTTGTCACTGTGTGTGTGTGTGTGTATGTATGTATATATATATATATATATATATATATATATATATATATATATATATATATATATATATATATATATATATAAATGTGTCTGTGTGTGTGTGTGTGTGTGTATCATCAGTGTTCTCTGGGAATTGAAATCCATATAAAAATATGCATCACTTTTAATTTACATGAAAAAAGTTCCAACAGCTGAGTACTTGGTTTTCTTGTTTTTTGTTGGCAAAATTGCTTTTATTTCATCTGTTTCTATCAAGCAAGTATCCATCATGTAGTTTGCAAGCTACCAAACAATGTTCAAGCGATTGTATTTGGATTAGGTGAAGCTGCATGGTTTAGTTCTTTGCAAACAAAGAGAATAAGACACCTGTTAATCAGTTGTTAGAGCCTAATGATCATTTCGATCAAAGGACTAATTACACATGAATGTAATATGATACCTGTCTTTCATAAACATTGCTTGCCACAGTTTTAATCCGTAATATTTTAAATTTGGTTCAGAACACTTGCAGTTTATAATTATTCAGTCTTTTGAATGGATAGAGTCCAGACTGGGTGACTTATTCTCTTTGTTGGAGGAATATCAATTCCCAAGTTAATCATCATAAAACAAGTCTTTGTGAATGGTGTTGTGTATACATATGCTTTCCTTTTTGACTATCTTCTGTACTTTTATGATGGCAACTTCCAACATTTCAGTCCTGCCAAGCACAGGGCTGCTGCTACCACTTTTTGAGATCTTTGGAGGGGTTGAAATGATTGTGCGTTACAAATAGCAGGTTCCTTTGTGTATGTTATGTCAACAAACTGTGTCACACACACATACAGCTGAGGGATTAGGGGAAAAAAATGTTTCCGATTTGCTGACCATCCCTGTTTCTTATTGCTGACATAAGCACTTTCTCCTGCCTTTTTAAAACACCACTAAATATATATAATGTTAAAATGTCCACCTGCCTACCCTAATTTTAAAACCAGTGTATTAGGAAACACATATTTTTTGTTTTGGCCTTATATGGTTGGTCCAGAAGAAACATCTGTGACTCATTAAAATCCATATTACCATAAGTAGACATGTACAACACACCTTTCAGTGCTGTATTACCATATGTTCATACATACAACACACATTTGAATATACATGTACACACCTTTGAATGCCATATTACCATATGTACACATGTACAATATGCATTTGAATATACATGTACACACATTTGAATGCCATATTACCATATGTACACATGTACAATATGAATTTGAATATACATGTACACACACATCTTTGAATGACATATTACTATATGTACACATGTACAACACACCTTTGAATATACATGTACACACACCCTTGAATGACATATTACTATATCTACACATGTACAACACACCTTTGAATGATATGTTAATATATGTACACATGTACACACACCTTTGAATGACATATTACTATATGTACACATGTACAACACACCTTTGAATATACATGTACACACCTTTGAATGACATTACTATATGTACACATGTACAACACACCTTTAAATGACATATTACTATATGTACACATGTACACACACCTTTAAATGACATGTTACTATATGTACACATGTACAACACACCTTTGAATATACATGTACACACACCTTTGAATGACATATTACCTATACATCTACACACACCTTTGAATGACATATTACCTATACATGTACACACACCTTTGAATGACATTACTTTAATTATGCATATACAACACATCTTTGACTACAAACAATTTAGACCCATAGAGACCTGTATCTACCATCACACAAAGTGTGGACATATCTGGTAGTGCCGGGAATTGGTTGAAATTTAAACATAAATAGTTGGTCTATCATAACCAAACAAACATTGGTTTTAAATGGTTGGAGATATTTTTTTGTAATGTTTGTCAATGGCATTGTTATTTTCGCATACTGATTAATGGTTTGGTTGCTTGTATCAAATTAAGTTCACTGGTTCAGTGGAACATTTGTCAGCGGCCATGTTGTTAGCACTTGGGTAAACACTAGCAATACAGGACAATACAATACTAACTCACTATTAGGACCTACAATACAGTACTAATTCACTGTTAGGACCTACAATACAGTACTAACTCACTATTAGGACCTACAATACAGTACCAACTCACTGTTAGGACCTACAATACAGTACCAACTCACTGTTAGGACCTACAAAACAGTACTAACTCACTGTTAGGACCTACAATACAGTACCAACTCACTGTTAGGACCTACAATACAGTACCAACTCACTATTAGGACCTACAATACAGTACTAACTCACTGTTAGGACCTACAATACAGTACCAACTCACTGTTAGGACCTACAATACAGTACCAACTCACTATTAGGACCTACAATACAGTACTAACTCACTATTAGGACCTACAATACAGTACTAACTCACTATTAGGACCTACAATACAGTACTAACTCACTATTAGGACCTACAATACAGTACTAACTCATTGTTAGGACCTACAATACAGTAATAACTCACTATTAGGACCTACAATACAGTACTAACTCATTGTTAGGACCTACAATACAGTACTAACTCACTATTAGGACCTACAATATAGTACTAACTCACTATTAGGACCTACAATACAGTACTAACTCATTGTTAGGACCTACAATACAGTACTAACTCACTATTAGGACCTACAATACAGTACTAACTCACTATTAGGACCTACAATACAGTACTAACTCATTGTTAGGACCTACAATACAGTACTAACTCACTATTAGGACCTACAATACAGTACTAACTCATTGTTAGGACCTACAATATAGTACTAACTCACTATTAGGACCTACAATACAGTACTAACTCATTGTTAGGACCTACAATACAGTACTAACTCACTGTTAGGACCTACAATACAGTACTAACTCACTATTAGGACCTACAATACAGTACTAACTCACTGTTAGGACCTACAATATAGTACTAACTCACTATTAGGACCTACAATACAGTACTAACTCATTGTTAGGACCTACAATACAGTACTAACTCACTATTAGGACCTACAATACAGTACTACCTACAATACAGTACTAACTCACTATTAGGACCTACAATACAGTACTAACTCACTATTAGGACCTCTGTTAATAAAACATTTATTTTTCTATGTTGTATTTTGTCATGGATTCCTTTTGATTAAGTGGTACTGAAATTGCATGTACCACATACTTCATTAAGCAAAAAAATTAAGCTAGGTAGATAGGGATTTTTTAAAAACATTATAATGATTAGTATATACAGTGTACTAAGCATTTCAAGTGATGGAGAAAAAAAACTGGCTCAGTCAGTTTGCATAAATCAATCTCACAAATTGTTTAACATTATTTTTTTAATTCTTTTGATTTCTTTTTTTTAACATATGGGGGAAAAGTGCTATGGTTGGCCAAAACAACGGGGATGGATGGCCAACTGGAAATGCACATATTTTTTTCCTTGTATGGCAGTCTGTTTAAAAGGTTGTATACAGTCACTTCCATGGTTGATGTTATAATGAGGGAGTACTCTGCTACCTGGAAGGTATTATTCACATGTTGGTCATCCCCACCTCACCCCACCACTGCTGCTCCGAGAAAAAAAAAAAACCCAATAAACTGTTAACAAAAAATAAAATTTACGTACAGTTATGGAAGTTATAATTGATTGTTTGCTTGTTTGACTTTTGCAAGCCGTCTTTGGTTATTTTGATTAATCATCACACCAATGCTGCCTGTCTGCATTATAGACTACAAAATGCCTGGTCTCAGCTGTTTTGTGTCAGATGTGGGTTGTACACAGATCAATAAGAATTCTGTCAGAAATGTAAGTTACAGTACTCCTTCATTATAATGTTATCCATTGTAGCCATAGGGTATACTGGTATGTAGTGAGATGATCTTGTAATTAACATAGGATACAAATAGACCTCCCCCACCATGATACTGTCATTGGGAGTCAGGGAACATACTGTTTGAATAGCGAGACTGCAGCATTTCCCTTTACCCTCATTTGCGCTTCAGAGACCCCCAAATTTTTAATTTGACTCCCAGTTCTGATACCAGAGTTTTGTTTTTTTTACTCAGCCTGACCCCCAGTTTTGACACGAAGGAGAGTTTTGACTCTCAGTCTTGCACCCCTAAGGGATACACTGGAGACTCCTATATTGAAGTAGGTAAAACATACATTATTCCCTCATTGTAATAATATCATTGGGATCAAAATAATGTACATGTACTGCATTATAGCGAGACCATCTTATAATGAAGTTATGATGCACATAGTACTCCATCAATATAATGATATTCATGGGAGCCACAGAGTGGGACCATTTTAAAATGAAGGACACGATACACATAGTACTCATTATAATTCTGCCCATGGGAGCCAGTGAGACCATGGTATAATGAAGTCTATGATACAAACAGTACTCCCTCATTATAATGTTGATCATGGGAACCAGACTGACACCATTTTATAATGAAGTGTATGCTACATACAGTACTCCCTCATTATAATGCTGTCCATGGGAGTCATAGAGTGAGACCATCTTATAATGATGTGTGTGTGTGTGATTATGATTTTTAACGTAGCTTTAACAATTTTTCAGTCATATTGCTAAGATGTCTGCATTGCGACAGTTTATAGTGATGTCTAGCACTGGGGCATTATGCTGCAGACATGTAGCATGATGTCCCACCCAGTCACATTATCCTGATACCAGGCTGACCAGTCCTAACACTAACCTCTTAATGCTGAGCGTCTAGCAAGGCAGCTGTTAGTACCATTTTTGTAAGTCTCTGGTATGACTCGACCGGAGATCGAACCCATGACCTTCTGCTTCAGAGGCAGATGCTCTAACCTCTAGGCCACCTGAGTGGTCAAAGTGTATGATACACATTACTCCCTCATTATAATGATGTTAGTGGAAGCCACAGCAAGACCATCTTATTATGAGGTACATGATGCACACATTACTCCCTCATTATAATGTTGTCAGTGGGAGCAATAGAATGAGACCATCTTATAATGATGTGTATGATACACACTACTCCCTCATTATAATGCTGTTAGTGGAAGACACAGAGTGAGACCATCTTATAAAGAAGTGTATGATAAACACTACTCCCTCATTATAATGTTATCAATGGGAGCCAGAGTGAAACCGCCTTGTAATGAAGTCTATGATACATGCTACTCCCTCACTGTAATGTTATCAATGGGAGCAAGAGTGAAACCCCCTTATAGTGAATTCTATGATACACAAAGTACTCCTTCATTATAATGCTGTCCATGGGCGACACAGAGTAAGACCATCTTGTAATAAAGTGCATGATGCACACAGTACTCCCTCGTTAGATTGCAATAAATTAGAGTCACAGAGCATAATGAAGTACATGATATGTAGAGTACTCCTTACACAGGATTCTCCATAGGAATTTGGAAGTTGCAGTCCAGGTACGCTTCTTTGAAAAAATCTGCATTCCTGGCAAAAAAAAAACTTGCAGTACCATTAGCAATACATCTTTTTCCCTTGAGTGCATTGTTGTGTCGTTGTCACCAGTATATATATATATATATATATATATATATATATGTCATTAGATTGCTAATGCTCATTCATTGTGAAATATTTAATATTATAATAAATGTATGAGATAATAAGGCGGTTGATAACTGATAATTTGTGATGTTTTAACTAAAAACAATTCTCAGTTGTTGCCATTTATTTGTATGTGCAGCTAGGAGGAATCAACAAAGAAATTCCACTTTCTTTTCTCAAATAAATTATTTATTTGCTTAATTCCATTTCAAATTTTAAAAAATCAAAGATGCTGGACATAGGAACAATTGACCATAGTCCACAATTTTCTTCAGTATTTTTAAATAAACAGCGCATGCTACAGTTGCTTTTTTCTGAAACAAACTAATTTCTCAACAGCAGGTTTAGGATCAAAATCCTCTTGTTCTGGACCTATCTTCAGACCCTCCTCAATTGCATCAGTTTTTTTTATAAACATCCGTGGTCGTTTGTCATGGTTTGATTAAGAACAGTGTTGTTTGGGTTGCCACTGCATTACTCCTTCCACGCTTATGACAGCATGCTCATAAAACTAGTAATGTTCCATTGTTTTATTGTTTTTGGCACATGGGAATTTACTATTCCACAGTTTATTCCACAAATATATCAGCTTCTTTGGCATTTTGTATTCTTTATCAAAGGTACATCAACTAATTTATGTTGGCCAGACTTGTGAGCATTGATTAATTTCTGATGGCTAGACTTGTGAGCATTGACTAATTTTTGTTGGCTAGACTTGTGAGCATTGTCTAATTTATGTGGGCTAAACTCATGAGCACTGACTAATTTATGTTGGCTAGACCTGTGAGCATTGACTAATTTATGTGGGCTAGACTTGTGAGCATTGACTAATTTCTGTTGGCTAGACTCATGAGCATTGACTAATTTCGGTTGACTAGACTCATGAGCATTGACTAATTTATGTGGGCTAGACTTGTGAGCAATGACTAATTTCTGTTGGCTAGACTTGTGAGCATCCACTAATTTCTGTCAGCCATTCATTATGTTCATCTACAGCTTATACACAGAAAATTTGTAACATTGCCATCAGATTGGTGCACATATGATATTCAAAACAAAGTCATATCTCTGTGCATGACACATACAAACAGCATGAATATTTACATGGGAGTTGGTAAAATACAAAATCTTGGCACTATTTTTCTAAATATGATATATGATAACATGCAAGTCTTCCAAACATTATCAAAATATGGTATATGATAACATGCAAGTGTTCCAAACATTATCAAAATATGGTATATGATAACATGCAGGTGTTCCATATACTTGGTAAATATGGTATATGATAACATGCAAGTGCTCCAGACTTAATCTAAATATGGTATATGATAAAATGCTAGTGTTCCAAACATCAAAATATGGTATATGATAATGTGCAAGTGTTCCAAATACTAGGTAAATATGGTATATGATAACATGCAAGTGCTCCAAACATTATCTAAATATGGTATATGGTAACCTGCAAGTGTTCCAAACATTATCTAAATATGGTATATGATAACATGCAAGTGTTCCAAACATTATCAAAATATGGTATATGATAATGTGCAAGTGTTCCAAATACTAGGTAAATATGGTATATGATAACATGCAAGTGCTAAAAAAATCTTCTAAATATGGTATATGGTAACCTGCAAGTGTTCCAAACATTATCTAAATATGGTATATGATAACATGCAAGTGTTCCAAACATTATCAAAATATGGTATATGATAATGTGCAAGTGTTCCAGACATTATCAAAATACGGTATATGATAACGTGCAAGTGTTCCAACATTATCTAAATATGGTATATGATAACATGCAAGTGTTCCAAACATTATCTAAATATGGTATATGATAACATGCAAGTGTTCCAAACATTATCTAAATATGGTATATGATAACATTCAAGTGTTCCAAACATTATCAAAATATGGTATATGATAACGTGCAAGTGTTCCAAACATTATCTAAATATGGTATATGATAACATGCAAGTGTTCCAAACATTATCTAAATATGGTATAAGATAATGTGCAAGTGTTCCAGACATTATCAAAATATGGTATATGATAATGTGCAAGTGTTCCAGACATTATCAAAATACGGTATATGATAACGTGCAAGTGTTCCAAACATTATCTAAATATGGTATATAATAACACGCAAGTGTTCCAAACATTATCTAAATATGGTATATGATAACATGCAAGTGTTCCAAACATTATGTAAATATGGTATATAATAACATGCAAGTGTTCCAAACATTATCTAAATATGGTATATGATAACATGCAAGTGTTCCAAATACTTGGTAAATATGGTATATTATAACATGCAAGTGTTCCAAACATTATCAAAATATGATGTATGATAAAATGCTAGTGTTCAAAACATTATCAAAATATGATATATGATAACATGCAAATGTTCCAGATACTAGGTAAATATGGTATATGATAAAGTGCTAGTGTTCCAGACATTATCAAAATATGGTATATGATAACATGCAAGTGTTCCAAACATTATCTAAATATGGTGTATGATAAAATGCTAGTGTTCCAAACATCAAAATATGGTATATGATAACATGCAAGTGTTCCAAACATTATCTAAATATGGTATATGATAATGTGCAAGTGTTCCAAATACTAGGTAAATATGGTATATGATAACATGCAAGTGTTCCAAACATTATCTAAATATGGTATATGATAAAGTGCTAGTGTTCCAGACATTATCAAAATATGGTATATGATAACGTGCAAGTGTTCCAAACATTATCTAAATATGGTATATGATAACATGCAAGTCTTCCAAATACTAGGTAAATATGGTATATGATAACGTGCAAGTGTTCCAAACATTATCTAAATATGGTATATGAAAACGTGCAAGTGTTCCAAACATTATCAAAATATGGTATGGGGGCGCTCACCAGATAGTATGTACTTTTGAGAGAGTGATGTATGTAAGGTGGAGTAGTTCGCATTTAAAACATGTACAATGGAGAGAATGTGTTGGTATACCTCTATGCTACATTAATGTAATGTGGATGATATTTCTTTTGGATATTGTACTTTTGGAAATTTTACATGATTTAAGCACACTGCTAACTAAAATGACTGCTCCCTTGTGTTAAAAAATCAGCCTGAATTAGTCTAAAGTACACTATACATAGCAGCTATTAAAATAGGGAAAATGAATTTTGCCAGACTAGACAATACCAGCTTCTGAAAGTGCAATGAATGAATTACCAAATATATAAAATGTAAAAAAAGTTATCGGCTCTTTTTTATACAAATTACCTCTGAAGTTCAGGAAGTGAAAATGACAAAGTAGAGCTAGCACTTTTTTGAAAGGTGCACATCTGAAGTAAGGCCAAGCTGTATACTCTATAACCCATAGTACACCCATCAATCATACACCAAAATAAAGGGAATTAAAGGTTCTTTGCATTATACCTAAGATATACAAGGTCTTTTTTAAATAGCCAGTATAACCAGTGAGGAAAGCCGGGGAAATTCTTTTTCTTTAAAATCCTAACCCTATGGAAAATGCGAAACTGTATAGCGCCACCTATATGATAACGTGCAAGTGTTCCAAACATTATCAAAATATGGTATATGATAACGTACAAGTGTTCCAAACATTATCAAAATATGATATATGATAACGTGCAAGTGTTCCAAACATTATCTAAATATGATATATGATAACATGCAAGTGTTCCAAACATTATCTAAATATGATATATACAAGTGTTCCAAACATCGTGTAAGGATTTGTAATATCTTTATTTAAAACCCCAATGTTGCAGTTACTTGTACAATAATGCTGCATGCCAAATCATTTAAATAATTCTTGAAAGATATTGGTCCTAAACATCGTTGCCCGGTTAATTTCTCCCCAAAACTGAGATATCCTGACATTTTTCACATGTATGAATGAATTTGATGTTGATCTACAAGATAAGTGGGTCAGCAGGGACAAAATATTTGATGTCACTCATTATAAACACCAGCAACTAGCACCACACTATGTTGGATTGTCTTCAGCCAGGTTTTCCCTTCAGGAATATTCCAGTACTTCAGCTGATCACCATTATTCACCAGTCTTATATGTATCTATTGCATGCGTTTTCTTCGTAGATCTGCTTTTTAAAAAAAGCATGCCTACTTCTCGAATTAATTTTATTCACCACATGTTGTTATTAGATTAATCACCAATGGAATTTGTCAAATGTATCACATTACTACTTTCGGAGCACTCCAGAATAAGATCAGAATTATGAGTGATTTCATCGACTGACTGTTGTTGTTATGGGGTTTAATGCCATTTATGGTGGCCAGTATTAATGGGGTAGGAAGAAGCCAGGAAGAACCACCGACCCATGAGAAGCTACTGGCAGGCTTTCTCACATACCCACATTGGCCGAATCCTAGACTCGAACCCACACAGACAGAGGTGAGATGTCAGTGATCCATAATGGAGAGCACTTCAGACCACTCGGGGCCCCTTCAATGACTGAATTAAAGGCTAGCACCACTTAATTTTAAACAGAATATTTGAATATCGTTTAAATGATTATTTTCATAGAACTGTTTATGTCAGAGAGCTTTTTTTAACATATCATTTCCCTCTGTCCAGACTTTAGCTAGATTGGAAGAATGGTGAAATTGATGATAAACGGCAGCATTGGGCCTTTAGTATATGAAGAGAGGAGTCTTTTGATAAAAATGAGCATTAGGCACTGATGATCGATGAACATGTTGTTATTTCTTCACCAGTTAAGATCTTTAACTGAAATGGCTTCACCTAATCCCATTAAAATCATACAATTTTTGTTTGATAGTTTGCAGACATGATTAATATTTATGGTGTAGGAACTGATTAAAGTATTGCAGTATAACTTTTTCACACGTCTAAAATTAAATTCCCCCTCCACCCCCACCCCCACCCCGGAAAAAATATTGCATACTGAGTACTCAGGTGTAGGAATTTTTCATGTGTCCAAAAATAAAATTGATGCATACTTTTATGCCAATTTCAGGGGCCCCAAGTGGCCGAGTGGTCTAAAGCACTTACCGTTCTGGATAACTGCCATCTCACCTGTGTCTGCATGGGTTCGAGTCCAACGCTCGGCTAGCGTGGGTAGATGGGAAAGCCTGCCAGTAGCATCTCGTGGGTCGGTGGTTCTTCCGTGGGTTTTCCAGGGTTCTTCCTCCACCAGTTATACTGGCTGCCATGTATAGCCTATCTTGTGCTGAAGAATGGCGTTAAACCCTAGAACAATGCCGATTTCAGCATCGTGGAAAACTTTGCATAGAAGAGATGCATATAATTCTAATACAGATTAATGAAATGTAAGATATGACCACACCCGCCTTATAACAGAAACCATGTAGTCTTGATAGTGATGGAATACTGTATTAAAGGTTGCAGTAAACAAGGGAAGGAAAAGAAGATATGCAATACCATTAATCAGTGTTCAAGGTATAAAAGAACAATTTGCTGTATACATGACTATAGTGCTGTCCATCAAGCCATTAGAGTTATCTTTGTTATAATGAGGTAGCCTTATATGGAGGGATGTTCATATATGGATGTACCATAATATTGCATGGAAACACAAAATTAGGTATTTAATTATAAGAAATCCAATTATAATTGTTCTAATTAGCTAAAAGGAAAATAAAATAAACGCAAAATTGAAGTTGACCGGTTACACCAAGATCACCCCCGCACTGATTGCACTGATTTTAAGTAAGTGTAGGCTGGTCATTAGATTTATTTTTTATTAAATATTACATACATTAAATGTGGGGGTTTTTTACCATGGGGGTAGGGGGCAAAATAAAAGTGCTATGTTTGGCAATGAGAAAGTGGGACAGTCAGCCAACCAGAAACAATTTTTTTTGCTCAGCATTTATATAGTTTAATATTATGATGTCCACACCCATCATTATAAGAGGGATACAGTGTAAAGATTGGTTTTATTGTAAGGGATCACTGTAACAAAAGGTTTCCTCTAAACTTTGTTACAGATGAATCAAGTCACACATTGCTTGTTTAAATGAATCAGGAGTATACTAACAGATGTACAATTTACAAGGTCAACTGCATGAAATGTAGACACACCCATTGTTACTAGAGTCAACCATTCATTGAATCACAGTTTTTGTACATGTTCATGTGTAGCTGGTAGCTTGGGTCAACTTAAAGGAGCTACAGAGCAGAAAGTTTTCATTTTAAAAGTGCACAGAAGTACCATATTCCACCCAATAAGCACCCACATCTTGTGCCGAAAATAACAAATTTGTTTTAATGTCAGTTTGATAGTTTATTAATTGTGACAGTACACTTCATGGATTTGTAAACAACACATTTTGACAGTCTATTGTCTGCCAGTTTGTCTGTCTGTTAACTATTTTTTCTGCATGATAACTTGAGTTACACCACATGTACCTTTGCTAAGCTTTGTGGATAGCTTGCACTTGGAGTAAGGTTGAGTCTATAATTGTGGTCAAAGGTCAAGGTCACTGAAAGAAGAAAAATGGCTTATCCAGAGTAACCTTAGTTCTACACCACAGACCTGGACAAAACTTTTGGATAGCTTGAAATCAGGGTATGGAAGAAGTCTGTATGTTTCAGGATTAAAATAGTTTCAGCACAGTAACAATGAGTTGCATCTGGACAAGACTTTGTAGCTAACACTTGAAGTATGGAATAAACCTGTCAATTTTGGGGGCAAAGGTTAAGGTCATTGTAATAGACAGAAGACAAATTTTCTGCCCCCAGAACAGTTTATGCATCACAGACATAGACTAAACTTTGTGGATTGAAATGAAGTATTTGACAAAGAAAGAACCTGTCACTGTAGAGATTGAATAATAGCTTTTTTAAAAAAAATAATAGCTTTGTGCTTAAGATATGGAGAAAAGCCAATTTAATTTGGGGTCAGAAGGTCAGATGTCAGGGATATTGTGGCTCAGTTTAAATGGGGAATAAAATTTTATGTAAAGTAAGTTCCTTGAACAAACTTTATGGATGGCATGCACTTGAGGTCTAATGGACAGAAGTCGTGGACATGTTAAGTCTAATAATAATAAATTAAGGTTTCTGCACAGTAATTTAATTCAAGACAACATTGAAAAACCATTTGTCATTAATCCTAAGTAACCCATGCTCTAATAGTTGCTACATAGAGGATGGTTTAACATACGGCAGTCATAAAATCAACTTTTTAAAGTATATATTTATGTTTATAGATTGGTTTTTATTTGTTTGTTGGACAGACATGTTATCTGTGTCACTTTCATTGTTGTTCTGGTGGTTTAGATGTAAGTATTTAATTCAGTTTTTCTGACTTGCATGTGCAGACATTAAACTTCTTGGCTTTATTTTTAATAGTAATTACCTAGGAGTCATTATTGCATAGTAATTACATAGGAGTCATTATTGCATTGTAATTACATAGGAGTTGTTATTGCATAGTAATTACCTAGGAGTCATTATTGCATAATATGTACTTAGGAGTCATTATTGCATAGTAATTACCTAGGAGTCATTATTGCATAGGAATTACCTAGAAGTCGTTATTGCATAGCAGAATAGCCATCATTGTCAAGGATGTCATGTTAATGATTGTGTCTGATAGATCAGAGAAAAATTGCTTGTTGCAAGTTTAAGAAAACAATTTGCTATTTTCCATCAACAGTTTCCTTTAAGTTAGATTTCATCCATCTCATTTTCCATGTTAGAAATTTAGGTTACCATGATGTATCCCACCCTTGTGGGGTTATGGTACACCCCTATTATTTTTAATATTACATTTGGTTACAGGTAATTCCTGTGTGTTATGTAGTACACACTATATATGTGGTTCTGGTTACATGGAGAGAAAAAATTAAGGTAGGTAGGTCGGTACAAACCTGTTTTGTGGGTGATAAGGGTAGATTTAAATGAATCATAAAACAGAAGAAAACAAATATCATTAGCATTGTGAATTTAACTTTGATTAGATTTTTATTGTATTGTGCAAGAGCTTGTGACATCTTACTGTCAGTTCTTCACTCTGTGGGAGGATGTATTCACATTGAATAAAAGAGGTTTTACAATGCCAAAAGGTAAAACCTACACAAGAGCAATGAGTAAGTATTGAAATTGGTACCACACACACTCTCCCCCCACCCATACAGCCCCTCCACCACCACACAACATTACATTGTGAAGCATATTGCTTGCAATTTGCAACATGAATTTTGGGACCTCGTGTGTCCAAGTGATCCAAAGCACTCGCCTTTAATGATTAATGGTCACTTTTGTCTCACCTATGTATGATTGGATTCGAGCTTTGGACTTGGCCTAAGTGGGTGTGTGTAAAAGATTGTCATTAGCTTTCCATGGGTTCTTACCAGGGTTTTCCCAGGCTCTGCCTCCAAAAGATATTCTCCACCTTGTATAGCCTGTCATGTGCTGAAAAATGACATTAAACCGACAACAAGAACAACAACATAAAATTCAGAATTGGTGAATGAAAATGGTCAACTGTTTGCCTTCTGGCCTTAAAGAATAACAATGTGACAACATGAAAATACAGTAATATCAGTTTCTTCATATTTCACTTGATAGATGCAGATTTAATTTACAGCATAGTGCCTTTATTATTGTAAGAATACCAGTTTGTACCCTAAGTTGCCATTTCATGTGTGGCTAGTTTGTCATACAGTCTTCATATATATATATATATATATATATATATAATAGCCCATCTGTGTTAATACATATCCTTTGCAGTCACCCTCACAGGGTTCTCAATAGATTTCAAAACTGACACCAAACTCTGAAGAGTCAAAATGAAAATGTCAAGAGTCAAAACTGAAGTCCAAATTTAGAGTCCTTTGTTTTTGAGTCATGACCTCTTGCTGGGATTGTTTGTTATTCATCGAGCAGATTATGCTTAAGATTTCATGTCTCACATTAAATAAAGGGAAACATTTATACAGTATTTTGTAGCTAATGCTTATGATTTCTTGTCTCACATTAAATAAAGGGAAACATTTACACAGTATTTTGTAGCTAATGCTTATGATTTCTTGTCTCACATTAAATAAAGGGAAACATTTATACAGTATTTTGTAGCTAATGCTTATGATTTCTTGTCTCACATTAAATAAAGGGAAACATTTACACAGTATTTTGTTGCTGATGCTTATGATTTCTTGTCTCACATTAAATAAAGGGAAACATTTATACAGTATTTTGTAGCTGATGCTTATGATTTCTTGTCTCACATTAAATAAAGGGAAACATTTATACAGTATTTTGTAGCTGATGCTTATGATTTCTTGTCTCACATTAAATAAAGGGAAACATTTATACAGTATTTTGTAGCTGATGCTTATGATTTCTTGTCTCACTTTAAATAAGGGGAAACATACAGTATTTCGTAGCTGATGCTTATGATTTCTTGTCTCACATTAAATAAGGGGAAACATTTATACAGTATTTTGTAGCTAATGCTTATGATTTCTTGTCTCACATTAAATAAGGGGAAACATTTACACAGTATTTTGTAGCTGATGCTTATGATTTCTTGTCTCATATTAAATAAAGGGAAACATTTATACAGTATTTTGTAACTGATGGTTATGATTTCTTGTCTCACATTAAATAAGGGGAAACATTTATACAGTATTTTGTAGCTGATGCTTAAGATTTCTTGTTTCACATTAAATAAAGGGAAACATTTATACAGTATTTTGTAGCTGATGGTCATGATTTCTTGTCTCACATTAAATAAAGGGAAACATTTATACAGTATTTTGTAGCTGATGGTCATGATTTCTTGTCTCACGTTAAATAAGGGGAAACATTTATACAGTATTTTGTAGCTGATGCTTATGATTTCTTGTCTCACATTAAATAAAGGGAAACATTTATACAGTATTTTGTAGCTGATGCTTATGATTTTTTGTCTCATATTAAATAAGGGGAAACATTTATACAGTATTTTGTAGCTGATGTTTATGATTTCTTGTCTTACATTAAATAAGGGGAAACATTTATACAGTATTTTGTAGCTGATGCTTATGATTTCTTGTCTCACATTAAATAAAGGGAAACATTTATACAGTATTTTGTAGCTGATGCTTATGATTTCTTGTCTCACATTAAATAAAGGGAAACATTTATACAGTATTTTGTAGCTGATGCTTATGATTTCTTGTCTCTCATTAAATAAGGGGAAACATACAGTATTTTGTAGCTGATGCTTATGATTTCTTGTCTCACATTAAATAAGGGGAAACATTTATACAGTATTTTGTAGCTGATGCTTATGATTTCATGTCTCACATTAAATAAGGGGAAACATTTATACAGTATTTTGTAGCTGATGCTTATGATTTCTTGTCTCACATTAAATAAAGGGAAACATTTATACAGTATTTTGTAGCTGATGCTTAAGATTTCTTGTCTCACATTAAATAAGGGGAAACATTTATACAGTATTTTGTAGCTGATGCTTATGATTTCTTACAAGTTTAGGAGATTTTTTCTCTGCAGCACAGTTGTTACTAACTTCTGTTTTTTTTTTTTCTTGGGATAGGAATGATTAGTCGTTTTTGTGACTGAGACAGGATAGAAAATATACTTCTTGAGCCATTGTGATTAATTAATATGAGGCAGTGTATATGCCAGTTTGATGAAGAAGGAAGAGGTATATTATACATGTAAACAAAACCCACAAGCAAGCTTCATTCATGAGGGGTGACCTGTTGAGCTCTGATGGCATTAATTGTAAATATAAAGTTTCACACTTAACGAAGGGGGGGGGGGGGCTTATTGGTTTTCTGGTCCAGATTTACCCTTAAATAATTTTAATTTTGAGAAGGAATGAGAATGTCTTCACTCTGTCGGCATTAGAATGTGCAGTGACAAAACAACTACACTCAGCCTGCAAGAAAGATGAAGGTTCAGTTTTACTGTGACTGGGTTTTTAAAGTTGCTGACTGCTCACTGACATACAACCAAGTCAAGTTCATCCTAAGGAGAATGTTTCAGAGTTGGTATTCCTGAATTTCATGAGTGTGTGTATGTGATTTGATTTTAACATACCCGTTAGCTTTTAAAAAAAAAAATCAGTCATATCGCAATGTCTGCAGTGTGGCAGTTTATAGTGATGTCTAGCACAGAGGCGTCATGCCGCAGACATGTAGCATCATGTCCCACCCAGTCACATTATCCTGACCCCAGGGTGACCAGTCCTAACACCAACTTCTTAATGCTGAGTGCCAAGCGAGGCAACTGCTATTGCCAGTTTTTATGTCTTTGGTATGACTTCCTGAATTTCATATTTCTTGGTCTGTTTTTTTTTCTTTTCTTTCTTTCTTTCTTTCTTTCTTTTTATTAATGGGAGAAAGCCTGTATTTTTGCATTTCGACATAACACTGTTAATGAATTTAATAAAGTAAAGCCTATTTAATGTTGGCACTTTTGTTTTGCATAGACAACAAGACCAGCTGTGGTAAACACAACATTTCCCCATCATAAGAAAGTGGGACTAGCCTAATAATAAAACGGGAGGACTAGCCTAATAATAAGACAGAGGGAATAAGATGGGGGGAGGGGCAGCCTAATAATAAGATGGGGGGAGGCCAGCCTAATAATAAGACAAGATAACCTTAGTAAATATTTTCAGCTGATTTGTTTTAAACATTTTTTTCTTTTTCAAACATTTCAATCCTTTTAAAATCATCTGTGAGTTAAAGCTAATGCAGAAAAGCCCAATGTTATCCCAATACCCACAATGTTGGATTGTAAAATAGGAGTAGACATTCAGAAACTGTCATTTGGATCCTGCTTAAGAAGGCCTCACTGTGCCTGTCACTGGGATCTTGGTTAAGAAGGCTTCACTGTGCCTGTCACTAGGATCCTGGCTAAGAAGGCTTCACTGTACATGTCACTGGGATCCTGGTTAAGAAGGCTTCACTGTGCATGTTACTGGGATCCTGGTTAAGAAGGCTTCACTGTACATGTCTCTGGGATCCTGGTTAAGAAGGCCTCACTGTACATGTTACTGGGATCCTGGTTAAGAAGGCTTCACTGTACATGTCACTGGGATCCTGGTTAAGAAGGCTTCACTGTGCATGTTACTGGGATCCTGGTTAAGAAGGCTTCACTGTACATGTCACTGGGATCCTGATTAAAAAGGACTCACTGTACATGTCACTGGGATCCTGGTTAAGAAGGCCTCACTGTACATGTCAATAGGATCCTGATTAAAAAGGACTTACTGTACATGTCACTGGAATCCTGATTAAGAAGGCCTCACCATACATAGCATAGAGACCCAGGTTAATAAGGCCTCACATAGGGATTAGGTTAAAAAGGCCTAGCTGTATATGTCACTGGTATCCCGGTTAAGAAGGCCTCACTGTACATGTCATTGGGATCCTAGTTAAGAAAGCCTTGCTGTATATGTCACTAGGATCCTGGTTAAGAAGGCCTCACTGTACATGTCATAGGGATCCTAGTTAAGAAAGCCTTGCTGTATATGTCACTAGGATCCTGGTTAAGAAGGCCTCTTTGTACACATCATAGGGATCCACATGTTAAGAAGACTTTGCTGTACATGTCAGTGGGATCCTGATTAAGAAGGCTTCACTGTTCATGTCATTTCTTAAACTCCCCAAGAATTACATTATTCACAGCAAGGGCTTGGGTTTCCTGATTGTATTGCATTAAATACAGTATCACAAAAATGATAGCTGTACCTTGTACTATACAATGCAATCAAGCTTTTTTCCCCCTGAGTTTTTCTTTATTCACCCTTGACAATTCTATCTCTCAAGGACAAGTTGGGTAAGTGCAGTGAACTTACTATACAACATGTTTACCAAAATAATTGCAAAAGTTGCACAAGTGCTGTTTCTGATTTTCAATGTTGATGTTGTCACTTTAATGTGTCTACCTATCATATCTTTATTTCCCTGTTATACCCTCCATCCATCAGACTTTTTAAGCATCTGTCCATTAGCACAGCTGTTCCTAAACCATTGGTGGAAATTTATGAAACTTTGATAGGTATCTTTCTAAAGGAACTGCATGTGGGTTAATATTCCTGACTGTCACCTGGCTTGGTTCCTCACAAGTGGTTGAAGGTAAATAATACACCTTTTATATTTGTAATGCATTGTAGTTCAGTGTTGCTGGATAGGGGAATTTTCAATTATAGGGGAGTGGAGTTCCACTGGCAAGCCATCCGTGTTTCTCAGTTTGAAATAATATCTTCACTATAGAGTAGGTCCTGTCTTGAAAGACCACTCCTTCTGCCAAAAATGAGGGTCTCGTAACAGGTAATTCCACTATATAATCAGTAAATCTGCAGTGAGAATTGGTTTTTCAAGACAGGTGCTCTCACATAGCGGTGGTCTTTCAAGACAGGTTTAATGTAAATAAATCACATGTAGCTATTGCAATAAGTCTTATATACTAGTTACATTTGTCACAGCTTTGCATTAACTTTCAGCTTCTACATGTATTTCAACCCTCTGTGACTTTTTATATGGGACATGTACATCCAAGACTTTACCTTACCAGACAGTACATCCTGTTTTATGAAATGCTTATACTTAAGGTGTGTCCCATAGGACAACAGAGTTAAATTTACTTCATTGTAAAATAACCACGAGTTGTGAACACCTGACTGATACTTGTAGGGTTTACTTCCTGGTTTGAATCCTGAACCATCTGAACTTACATATGATTTGAAATGCTTTTCTGTCCATACTCTGACCAATCAGGATTTACTGTTAGTGTTATCTATTTGAAATTTACTTCCTGACTGTATAGTACCTGCAGGTGTTTACAGTATATGTAAGTGGGATACAGTTGAACTCCTTAGAAAAACAATACATTTACTTTGGAAACCATTATTGTTTAATTAAATAAAATTTACATTGATTCATGCTATTTTATTTTTAAAACCTATGTTTGACTTTTTTTCTCAATCAAAGAGGCCCTCATGGTAGAATCATGATAATGTCAAGTTAGCAACCATCAATTATTAAAGAATTATTATTATCATTATTATTATTATTATTATTATTATTATTGATAAAAATCTGGTTGAGTAGTAGACAGTAAATCACAGGTGAAAATGTAAAGCTCATCGTTTCGATATTGTTGTTGTTGTTTTCATAGTCATCCATGTTTAGATAAGTCAGGTACTATGACACAATAGTATATAGTCATGAACCTTGATCAGTATATTCATTTTAGAGGTACTATTCAAAACAAGCAGAAGTAGTGCCACAGTGATCTACATGTACTTTCAAGCTTTATCAGTTATGTTAAGAAGTAAATCACAGCAACCTAATGCACTTTTTCAAGCTTTATAAGTGAATTTTTGTATTAACTCAGTTACCTTGAGACTTTTGTATATGCTTATGACACATAATTGGTGTATCTATCTTGGAAAATATTAGTCACCATTGGCAGAAGTAGGTTACAACTATCTACTGTTAACATTCCAATAATTCTATTAAATTGTTGCCTTTGGCAAAGTATCTTTCATACTGTTATGTGACCAGTCACTGAAGGCAGATATATTGGCCAATGTTTCTTGTTCCAGCAAACATGTCAAGTTTTATTATTTGTTTCAGATTCTCAGATGCTGTTTGATGCAGTCATGAAACTTTGAGTGTATTCGTCTTGGAAGGTACTAGTCACCAGAAGTACATGTAAGTCATAAGTGCTGACAATTTGTTTTCATATTTAGCTCTATTCATCATGGGCAAAAGTAGGTCATGATGACCTAGTTTTCAGGCTGTGGCAATTACATCAAGATTTTGTAATTATATCAGTCATGAAAACTGATGGGTATATTCGTCTGAGAGAGAACTAGTCATCATATGCAAAAAGTAGGTTAACACATTAACCCCTAGCAACGACTTAATGGGGCAGGAGGTAGTAGCCTACTGCCGAGCTCTGTAGCGTCATAGTCATGCATGATACAATAAAGTGGGTGGTATTATATAAAGGTAGACAGATGTAGCTCTACAATGATACCAAATAATCTGAAATATCTAGTTGCACTACAAAATACAGATAAAAAAAACTCATTTTTTGGACCCAACTTTTTTCTACCCAAAATTCACCCGTGGTCGGAATCCGAGTTTGTGTCTGGATTTTAGACTTAGTCTCAGATCTAAGGCAAACAGGCATGAACTGCCAACAGACAGATGAGCCTTTGCAAAAAGTAGGATAAGATGGGCATTTGGAACAAATAGTGGTGTCCATACAAAAAAAAATGGCCCCATTTAGCAAAAAAAAAAAGAACTTCAACTTTTACCCGTCTGCTCATGTGCGAGTCAAATAGCCAATGAAAAACGATGTTTCTAACACAACTAGGCAGTATGTTATTGAAAGATCATCTGGGATTCTGTGTTTTCAGATCTGTTCAGAAACAGTTTTCAAAATGTGTTTCCTACTCGATTTTCAGGCAAAAATGTCAAAAACCTCCAGGGGTTATGTGTTAAGGTGACCTAGCAGTTTTAACGTTCACCTCATTTTCTCTGATTCTTTTGTATGTACAGTCATAAAATTTGACGGATGTATTTTTTATATTATTGTCTCACCTGTACATAGGCATCATTTTCTCAACGATTTTGTAATTAGCATAGTTTCTCTTTAATGAAATTTGATTGGTACATCCATCATGGAGGTTACTCATCACAGGTATAAAGGTGGTCACAGCAACCTACATGTTTTGACTCTGATGATTACATTTTATGCTGTGCATTTAGCTTGGTTTCTGTGATGCTGTACTATTATGAAACTTGATAGACATTTTATCATTAAGGATATTTCTCACAATGCACTAAATAACATGTTTATCAATGACTAACTAAATAACATGTTTATCGATGACTAACTAAATAACATGTTTATCAATGACTAACTTTACTTACTCTTGTGAATCCACAAGGCTTTTGGAGTTTGATGTGGCTGAGGAGGTAGTGCATTACATTCAAAAGGATTCTTGTTAAATAAGGGACCAATACTTTCACACCTTTTTTTTTTACTCAAAGTCTCGTTAAGGTAATAATCATATGTTCTGTATTTACTACTTCAGAAAAGTAATGTTAATATTCAGTGGTACTTTATTTAATAAGTCCAAATATAAAACCATCCTGTTCCTTTTTTTCTATCCAAAGGATAATCCCAGGGAATATTACCCTTTATACTCACTTTGGCGTCCAGCTGCAAACTGCACAGATCCAGATCTGCCAGTGCATAATAAGCTGGTAGATCTGAGTTTGTGCAGATTGTTAGGAGTAATTAGTATATCAGATAACATAAACCCTGGTCTGAAAGCGCATTATGATTTGGCAGGTCTGGATCATTGTTGTTTACAATTTGACTCAACTTATAAGGACATATATATGGTAACCATATATAGAATACTGATACCGAGATGCAATTCAGTTCGTAAACTTAATGTAGAGGGAGCACTTGGCTTCCATTTGTGTAAATTCCTGTATATTAACCATATGTACTCAATAATAAGTTGAGTCAAATGGCAACCAAAAAAGATCCTGATCTGCCATTGCATAATGTGCTTGCAGACCAGGGCCTGTGTTGTTTGTTCTACTAATTGCTCCTAGCAAACTGCACAGACCCAGATCTGCTGGTGCATTATTCGATGGCAGATCTGGATTTGTGGAGTTTGCAGTTGGACTCGTCTTATCAGTGAGTATATATGGTACTTTGGTATCATGGAAAAGAATGTTGTTTTTGTTGCCAGTTCATTAAGTGAAGGGCAGGCATACCATGTGTTGCCAGTTCATTAAGTGAGGGGCAGGCATACCATGTGTTGCCAGTTCATTAAGTGAGGGGCAGGCATACCATGTGTTGTCAGTTCATTAAGTGAGGGGCAGGCATAATGTGTTGACAGTTCATTAAGTGAGGGCAGGCATACCATGTGTTGCCAGTTCATTAAGTGAGGGGCAGGCATACCACGTGTTGCCAGTTCATTAAGTGAGGGCAGGCATACCATGTGTTTATTAAAATGCATTTATTGATGAAACTAATAAGGGTCATCATATGGACTTACTTTTTCAATGACTTATTTATTGATCAGCTATGAAACAATACATGACTCACCTGCATCAGAAAAATCATATGAATGGGACTTTTATTCCTGATTTGTTGCTCTTGTAAACAGTGTGTGTGTGTGTGTGTGTGTGTGTGTGTGTGTGCATACATACATACATACATACATACACTTGTATACACATATGTGCATACACACACATACACTTGTATATTTATTTTAACTAACTTAACACAGGAAGGTCAGTGTGTAATTGCTTTCCTTATAGACTTGTGTTTGCTGAAAAAATGCAAAGGCCTATATATTTATTTTCCTTGTAGAATTGTTTTCATTACAAAACCACTGGAAGGTCTTTTTTTGCTTAATTTCATTGTAGACTTGTTTTTCCTGCAGAAATAGGAAGGGCTGTATATTCCTGCAGAAACAGGAAAGCCTATGTACACATTTTTCTTGTGGACCTGTTTTTGATGCAAAAATACAGTACGGCCTATGTGTAGACTTATTTTCCTTATGGACTTGATTGATAATACTTAAGCTTATTACACCTCTTCCTCAATAATTCATGCACAATGTGGTCCACAAACATAGACTGCACTATAAGCGAGGGCACGAGTTATCGAGAGACCTCCAAAAATTTAGGAAAAAAAATCTTTTTATACATAGAGAAGACCGTGGGGGGAGGGATAGGGAACTGCACTGTTTAATGACTGAATCCTTCTTTTACAATCATGTCGATAATAATTGTTAATAACGTGCTCTTTCTAATGAAGTTATTTGTTATTCTGTATAAATAACATTTATTTTCTAAATTTTCTAACGTGTGAAAGATAGTTCCAACTAGTTTCAACAACCATTACGCGTATGCAAAAACGTGTATTATGTCACTGCTTTTTGGTTTGTTGATTAGTATGGTTCCCAGAGTGGTATTAAATAGTGTACTAGCAAGTCGGGAGACAGAGTAGCCAGAATCTAGACTATTTAATCAAACAAGATTCCTTTTTTATAAAAACTAGCAACATTTTTTGTGAGACAATCGCCTACATCAAAACTCAATTTTTGTATTGTTCAATTAGTACAGTATTGATGTCGTGATTTCATTGAAAGTAATAGTGAAACTTTTTATCATCCTTGAGGATATCTCTAAGTGCCAGTTCAGAAATTCCCAGAAAATCGCTAGCCCACAATGGTAGGGAACTGTGAAACGAAGCTCTTTATTTTAAAAACGAAGTATTCGTTTCGCTTGGTTGCCTTGTTATCTTTGATACAGTTTGGAAAGAGTTAGTCATTTAAGGTACTTTATGTTAAAATTTATAACAGTGTTCGATTGATCAACTGATGTGAGTTCACCCGACTTATGACCTGTGCCGCTAAATTTTAGGTATGTAGGATTTGCGTGCATTTTAAATTATTTATATAGTCCACCTCCTTTATTTGATTCAAAATACATAATTAGCGTGATAAAACAAATGAGGCCAGCTTTTAATTCAGTGCAATAATACAACAAATACTTTGGCAAGTCAGTTATCAAAGCACAGTCAGTACTTAATTAGGTTCTCAGAGAAACGCTTGCGGACATAGCTGTTATGGTAGATTGACACATTTTACGTTTAAATAAACATTGCATTGATGATGATTATGCTTAAGTGGAACTGAAAAATAAAATTAAAACAAATTTCACTTGAAAAGATTATTCAACTGGCATTTAAATATTAATGTACTGCCTACACTAGGCGTAGGTGAAATTTTCATTGATCAAAATTTCCATGAATATTTTTAATTAGTGTACTAAAAATTTCATTGGGATAGAAAATGTATCCAATTATATAACTTCTTATTAAAAGTTGATAATTTTGAAATGGTAATTAAAGTTTTCAGGTCATATCTAGCATTTTTGACCATAAAACGAGCAATATATTTTACAGTTTTATGTGTGTGTGTGTGATTTGGATTTTTAATGTAGCTTTAAAAAATTTTCAGTCATATTGCTACGATGTCTGCATTGTGGTAATTTATAGTGATGTCTAGCACTGGGGCATCATGCCGCAGACATGTAGAATGATGTCCCACCCAGTCACATTATCCTGACACCAGGCTGACCAGTCCTAACTCTAACCTCTTAATGCTGAGCACCAAGCAAGGCAGCTGTTAGTACCATTTTTGTAAATCTTTGGTATGACTCAGCTGTGGATCGGGGGACCCGAGTGGCCAAGTGATCTAAAGTGCTCTCCATTACAGATCACTGCCATCTCACCTCTGTCTGCGTGGGTTCAAGTCTCGGATTCAGCCAATGTGGGTATGTGAGAAAGCTTGCCAGTAGCTTCTTGTGGGTCGGTGGTTCTTTCCGGGGTTTTCCTGGGTTCTTCCTCCACCATTAATACTGGCCGCCATATATTAGCCTATCGTGTGCTGAAAAATGGCATTAAACCCTACAACAACAACAACAACAACAACAACAACAACAGCTGTGGATCGAGTCCATGACCTCTCGCATCCGAGGTGGACATTCTAACCACTTGGCCCCCGGAGCGGTTATGGGCTGTTGTTTTGAAATATAAAGTGCATGGGTACATTAAGTAAACCCCTCTTTCTAAAAATAGATGAACTCACATGTTGTATCGATTTGGTTGGAAATAAAAAAAAATTATTCATTCATATGCCGACATTAATGCTTCATTTTATTGTCTAAGTTATGTTAATGTTTAACCAGAAACAAAGAACTTAGGAATAACAGTATGGTTGGAAGACACATGTGCATTGCTGTCATGTTCATGGTACAGGGGTTGTTTCAGACAAGTTTTGAAATCTTTTCAAGTGCCATTTGTAGTGAAATCTTGGAGAGCAAAAAAGAATAATTGATTAAGGTAGTTGATTAATCATTTTTACTAATTTGCAACTATAGTACTGTAATCTAGTTACTCAGTTACAATTCATGAATATATAGCTTCTGTTACTAAGTTACAATTCATTAATGTATAGCTTCTGTTACTCAGTTACAGTTCATGAATGTATAGATTCTGTTACTCAGTTACAATTCATGAATGTATAGCTTCTGTTACTAAGTTACAGTTCATGATTGTATAGCTTCTGTTACTCAGTTACAATTCATGAATGTATAGCTTCTGTTACTCAGTTACAGTTCATGAATGTATAGCTTCTGTTACTCAGTTACAATTCATGAATGTATAGCTTCTGTTACTCAGTTACAATTCATGAATGTATAGCTTCTGTTCCTCAGTTACAATTCATATCAATGTATAGCTTCTGTTACTCAGTTACAATTCATATCAATGTATAGCTTCTGTTACTCAGTTACAATTCATCAATGTATAGCTTCTGTTACTTAGTTACAATTCATGAATGTATAGCTTCTCTTTTAAAGTACTATGACCAAAATAAACTGCATATGAAAATGATTATTTGTCTGTTTGTACCGAATGTGTTTATAATATACACACAAATTGGAATATTTTCTATTTGAAAATAAAGTACTGCTTAAAACCAATGTTAAATACAAATATGCATACTGGGAAATATTGGGCATAATTCAAATAAGAGAAATACACACACACACACACACACGCACAGCATTTCTTGCTTTTGCTCCA
Organism: Sinohyriopsis cumingii; assembly: GCA_028554795.2. NCBI lineage: Eukaryota > Metazoa > Mollusca > Bivalvia > Unionida > Unionidae > Sinohyriopsis > Sinohyriopsis cumingii. The sequence continues at coordinate 79,976,774 of CM068833.1, read as the reverse complement.
TCTTCCTGCTCCGCCCTCTCTCTTCACACACACACACACACACACACACACACACACACACACACACACACACAGAGCATTTCTTGCTTTGTTCTAATGCATCCCAGCTCAGCTCTCTTCATTTTCTGTCCAAAAGGAAAAATCATTTTTCCCTAAAATTCAAGTCTAGCTGAGAAGAAAAGTGGTTTATTCAATAATTTGAGTTATTTACATAGAATTACCATTACACACTGTGCCGTCATATTATGTGCCTTTTACAGTACTCTGGCTTGATATTATCAGAGACGTTCTAGCATAAGTACATATTATGTGCCTTGTACAGTACTCTGGCTTGATATTATCAGAGACGTTCTAGCATAAGTACATGCTTACTTTATGGAAGTACTGTATTTACTCTTTTTAAGTCCAGTCCAACTGCAAACTGCAAAGATTGGGATCTACCATTGCATGATGAGCTAGCTGATCTAGGGTCTTTGCATTTTGTTAGGATCACTCAGAAAAACAAACTACATAATGTGCTGGCAGATCAGGGTTCATGTTGTTTGCAGTTGGACACCACTGATGCAACAGAAGATATTACAAGAAATATTGTCAAAGGAATTTTTAAATGAACAATCAAAACTCTTAAAAGCTTTCAACTATCTTCTCTCATTAACTGCATTTTAATGTTTTCAGTAAATTTTCCTGCTATAATAGCACATACTTACACATACAGACACACCACTGCAAACTGCAGTGACATTCTGTTAAACAGTAAATCACCTGTACTACACAGTTAGCCTTATTGTTAATTGACACACTTTTGCCATTTTGACCTACATTCTGGTAATTTCAAAGCAACCGGTTTAGTAATACACTGTAGCAGTCAGTACCTGCTATTGGAGATATCGATTAGAGATAGAAACCAGTCTGTTACTCATGTGCTCAGTTTGTCAGTTGCTTGTGAACAGTGGCATCAACATCAACAAAACACAAGCCTGGCATGCAGGACTTGATAATTGTACCAACCCGTTCCCATTGCACATTCAGTTTCTGGGCTAATGAATGCACTGTTCACTATGACCTTGTAGCTAGGCTAGGTCAGCAAATGCTGGTCAGGGGATATTTACAAGTGTTGGGTCAATGACTCATACAAATGATTGATCAGAATGTATGTTTTGAGTGAAGCCAAGTTTGTTTCCATAATTTGGATAATTAATATTTTTTGGAATGTAACTTCTTAATCTTAGTGCACACAATTCTCCAGGCTTATGTTCAGTAAAACTTATACAAATGCATCAAACTAATTAGGATCTTGTTTTGACACAGTTTTAAAGTAATTTTTTAAATCAATAAAGGAAAGTTGTTGCTGTGTTTGTTGTTGTAGGATTTAACGCCATTTTTCAGCACAAGATAAGCTAAACATGGCAGCCAGTATAACTGGTGGAGGAAGGACCCGGGAAGAACCACTGACCCACTAGAAGCTACGGGCATGCTTTCTCATGTACCCACTTTCGGCCACTCGGGGCTGCATAAAGGAAATTAGCTCACACTGATCCACTGTTGGTGGTTGAAGTGTTCATCTGTTGATTTACTGCCCCAGGGTTCACTCTTATCGGTGCCATTTCACCAGGAAGCCTTACTTTTCATCTTTGGTTCATGAATGTTCCCTCTGTCATGCCTGTAGTGTACATAATAAAACCTACAAACAGAAATTGAAATGATTGTTATGATTGACTTGATATTGAATTGAGTACATGTATCCCATGCATTTTCTGAATAGAGTGCATTCATTGCCAGAGAATTCTAAGACAAACAGTTTGATTGACTAAGAGAGCTGTCTTACTGATTTTAATTAATTGATTTTAATTAATCAAGATCATTAATGGTGGATCATTAATAGAATATGTATTTTAAAAAGAGATGAAATATTAAGCAGAAATAGCTACATTTATTTCCAGAGTAGTGTACAGGGAGCAATAGATGTAGACTCAAATGTTCAGAATAAAATCTGGTGTGAAGTTGTTTATCAAGCGGGAGGAATTCAAATGCCAGTATTGAAGGCTCGCAGCAGGGGAGGACAATTATGGTTACTGTCATTCAAGTTTTATATTTATTATTTTCTGCAAGAAATATTCATATTTCCAGCATTATATAATTTTGAATCAGTCGTCAAGTCTGACTGTAGCATTGGTTGCTATGGTGTCACTGTAAGCTAACATAACAGCAGACACCTCTATTTTAGCAGACAACAAAATTGTTGAAAACTGTGCAGCAGTCTGACTGAACAGTGACTGATTCAGAGTATACATTGCCGGAAAATTAAATGTTTATTGTAGAAATGAATGAATCCTTGATGCAGGTGGCTGTGGTGATGTTTGAATTTCTTCAATAAGCAAGAAGAAAATAAGGGTATATTTTACTCATGTTTTTCTAAATTACTTCAGACCACTCCAGTGGCTTTGTAGTTAGAATGTTCCCCTTGGATGCGGGAGGTCATGGGTTTGAAGCCCCCGCCAAGTCATACGAAAGACTTCTTAAAATGGTACCAACAACTGCCACACTCTAAGGCGCTGAGCATTAAGAGGTTAGTTATAGGACTGGTCGGCCTGGTATCAGGATAATGTGACTTGGTGGGACATGCTACTTGTCTGCGGCATGATGCTCCAGTGCTAGACAACACTATAAAATGTCACTGCAGACATCATAGCGATTGAAAACTTTATAGAAATTATGGTGATCTACCATCCAGTATGGCTGCTGTTACTAGAAATAGATTCACCCTTGTATGAATATTTCACAAAAATGCCTCAAATATAACAAGATTTGTGCCTTGTATGACTATTTCACAAACATGCCTCAAATATAACCAGATTTGTGCCTTGTATGACTATTTCACAAACATGCCTCAAATATAACTAGATTTGATCGAAAGCATTCTGGCATAAAACCTTGCAATTCTATACTACTTATGCCCGGATCCCCGCCAAAATAAATATGTGTGTTTCCTATTTCACTAATTTTAAAATAAGGGTAGAGATTTTTTGTAACATATAATAATGATTAGTATATATAATGTAGTAAGTGCTTCAAAGTGCCAGGCAATACTGGCTCAGTTACTTACGCAAATCAATTTCAGGATTTTAAATAAAAAATATTTTTATTTTTAAACGATTGGGGGTGGGGGTGCTAGGATCAGCAGTGAGAAACAGGGATGGTCAGCTAACCGAAAACATTTTTATTTTCACAAAATACAGTGTAGTATGATGGACATTGCTAAAATTATGACATTATAAAATGGTTTCTTAACTGTTGAACAGAACCAATATTGAAAAAAAAGCATCCATCTAACCTATATTACTTATAATATGTATGCACTCAATTGTTTGACTTCAGGCTTTCCTTTCTGACCCTTTGTTAAATGTCACACACACTAATTTTAGTTTATCAGTCCCATTCATAACAGATTACATAGGTTTTGATGGCAATATCATGCAGAGGAAATATGAGTCAAGTGCCTTTCCCTTAGACACACAGAGGCAGCCAAGGAGTCCTTGCCTGGGAAGGTATTAAACCTGTGACTCTTAGAGTATGAGTATAATGTTCTTACCAACTGAGTGGCCTCAGCTTTCAGCAAAACAAGTATACACACACACACACACACACACACAGACACACACAACAAGTACTTAACTGCTTTGCCAGATCATTTTGTATGCAGCAACAGCTCCAGCTATGTTTTTCATGAACAAAGTCAGGTCTAAAATGGTGCCACTTATTTTTTGGCAAATGTCTTCTGATGCAAAATCTTTGAATCGATCACGAACTTTTCTACCCGGGGAAATAACATTTATAGGGTCCCTGTATGGAGGCCAGTTTGTTGTAACAAACTGTGGCTGTTCTCTGAATAATTTCACTTTGATTATGTGGTGGCAGGTCTGGGTCTATGCATTTGCTGTTGAACTTGACATAAAAGGGAGTATACACTGTGTACGTTACATGTATCATATTTACATCATGGTAAGGTCATGAAGCTAGACAGATTTATAATAATAATAAATAGGTGGGAAATGGGTTTATTGTTGGAAGCAGCCTTGTCAAATAGGAGCCAAAGTGTATTGGTTGTATGAAGATACCGTATATACTTGCATATATGTTGGATCCAGCTGCAAACTGCATAGACTTTGATCTGCTGTCACATAATGCACTGGCAGATCAGGGTCTCTTTTGTTTCGTCTACTGATTATTCCTAACAAACTGCACAGACCTAGATCTACCAGCACTTATATTTGAGTATGAACCATGAGGAGTTTAAAAAGACATTCAAGGCCACCTTATTTCAGAAAGTTGTATAAATCAAGTTTATAGTTCCCATTGGTTTAAATTTCTTTGAGTTCCACACAAAGGAGTATTCCCTCTTTGGCATACCCACAAGGGCAGGATGGAAAATTCTAAAATGTTTCACTTGTCCAGTCAGGCAAAGATGTGGACAATTTTGCCTGTCCAGAATACATTCTTATTCAATTAGATGTTATAGAAATACATGTATAATAAATTAATACCAGCCTGAATGTGAGTGTGTGAAAAGTTGCTTTCCAGAACTTAATGGTTTGACCACCACATGTAAGAAATTACAAATTGAGACCAGTCTGATCTCTCTCTGGTAAGTGTTTATTAGTATTGAAGAGTGAGATTGAGGCACTTGTCTGAGCTTGATCAAAACATTTGGAAAACAGATGTGGTGTGACAGGTTGTTATGCCACCACTGTGGTGGTTGTGTTATGGTTGAGGTGTTGTGCTCCCAATATTCAGTATAAATTATTATAGATGTCCCACCCCAGGCTCGATTTTGGTTGGAAGTTAAATTAATGAAAGATAGATGTAAAGCTCCAAGCCCCCAGTCAGCAATTCTGATGGTTAAATGATTGAATATACACAAAAGTGAAATTCAGCGAATAACAATTTAATAACAATTCAATAGTCAAATGGTTAAACTTTCCCAAGTATTTTCTGTCCGCTCGACCCTGTGATAGTCAATTGCATCATTTGATTAGTAGTGTGAGATGGCTTTCCACTTGTCCTTATATTCTGTTCATGTGTGTATTCTTCTCTCCTATCTCTCCCATTCCTTTTCTTCTTCCCGACTTTCTCCAAATTCCTTCTCCACTTCTCTATACTCCTCCTCCTTCTCCACTTTCTCCTCCTCGACTCCTTTTCCTCCTCCTCCTCAACTCTCTACAGTGACTAGACTTTCTGACTCCAACTGCTCTGCTAGTCTCACATACGTCTCTGTCATGGAGACTCGGGACTTAACTGAACCAGAAATTCTGCCCCCACCAAAACTTCCTTATGAAGCTTTATCTTTCCTTAGAATCTCCTGTCAAAGTTTTACTGCCAAATTACGAGTGGCTTCCTGAGAGTAACCCTATATTGCTCAACAATCTTCCTAGGCGAGACTAAATTTTCACTTGCTAGTTAGAAGTTACAATTCGGAACAAAATTGTTGTCACAATTCCGATTAGGTGTCACTTTGACCCAATCCAATCAAACTTAGTGGATAATGTCCTTCATGCTGTATGTCCACGTGGGGACAGATTTAGAACACACCAGGTTGACCAGTCCTAACACTAACCTCTTGATGCTGAGCATCAAGCAAGGCAGCTGCTAATACCATTTTTATTAGTCTTTTGGTATGACTCGGCTGGGGATTCGAACCCACGACCTCCTGCATCCAAGGCGGACACTTTAACCACTTAGAAGCATTTAGAAAAATGTGAAAATGAAGAATTGCTCAAACCCTTCCAAACAAATGTAGACATGAAGTACAAGATAAAATATAAAATACAAAAAAATGGGAATCCTGTTAAAAGGCCAAATAAAAAAGTATGTGGTTACCAACCTTCATAAAATTTAGTGTCCAATGAACCACATGTATATTTTTTTATATGGCCTAAAATAAAAGATAAACATGACACCTTAAAACATGCAAGCATGCCATTATTGGCATAATAGATGATATAGGCATGTGTATTGTGACCAAGCAAATGATTAGAAATGCATTTAATGGCTGAGACAGAAGCACTGACTATCAAAGTCTAGATTTCTGCCACTTACAACATTGCAGTTTGTAAAATGCTTTAAAAACTAGATAATGATTGAAGAGGTAGCACTGATCAAATGCAAAATGTCAGTACTTTGTGACATATGATACAGCAATCAAGCACATTAATGGGTACTTTGTGCTATTGATATTTGCGATGTTTCCAGTCTTCATTACGGACACGTGATATTGACTGTGTGCAGTTTATAAAAACTTAACGCTTTTTACAAGGCCCGGCGCCGGGGGTCCTTTATTCATTTTGGCATGGAGTTGCTGCTGAAGGAAATTACAGCAGCTGAGACCCAGTATTGAAAACTGAGTGCAGAAGGATCAACTGCTTGCCCATGATACTGGAACCCCAGAAAACACTGCATCCAGTCAAGGGCAGCTGTATTTGCAGATGAAGAAAATTTTAAGTAATTATTAACCAGCAGTATGACACTTTATAATGAAAGATAAATTGTTTATAAAGTTAAAACCAAAGTTGCAAGTTTTTGGTGAAACTCCACTCAATTCTCATTACACCCATGGCTGCCTACGATCTGATTTTCTTGTTTCTTATGAATTGACCAGTCATTTTAAGTCCATGTCTAGTTTTCTCAGAACATTGACCCTGCATGACCTTTTATTCTGATTGAGTGAGCCAATCATATTGTTTGTTCCAATTTTTTTTTACAGTTGATAAAAATTAAACTCCATTGACAGATGAGAGCTTATTTCATTGACTTGTTGACTCGCTGATGACATAGTTTTGCTTAGGCATATTCATGAAGTCAATCTTGTTGCATGCAGCTATGGTTGAAAACAATATGGTGGATTTTTTTACCATGGCTTGAAACAATGGTTCCTATTTGGAAAACCATATCAGATTTGGCATTTGTCTGCATGTTTAAATTTTTTAAAAATGAAATTGAAGAAAACATATAACTGGGTTTTTTTTCACACTATGAGCCTGAGCGTTTCATCTGACAAAACGTCTCAGATTGCACATTATGGTTCATTCACCTTTCATCCTACTGGTAGATCAAAAATAACTGACATTAGTAATTTGCTATCATACAGTCATGTGTTGTTTTATGCAATCAATGCATGCACTGTATTTTCTTGTATACAGGTCAGATTCAAGTGAATACTTCATAGACCCAGATCTGCTGTTGCATAATGCAATATAGCAGATATAAGTCTATTCAGTTTTTATGAGGAGTAATCAGTAGAAAAATAACATAGACCCTGAACTGACACTGCATTATGTGAAAGTAGATCAATGTTGGTACTTCTTACATGATAAGCACATTTCAGTTTGTTAGAAGTGGGCTAATCAATGGAAAAATGCTTTCTTATAGTCATTTTTATATGATCCCGGGGATACACTTTATGAATTTGTTCAAAAGTGAGGAATGGGCTTATCACCAATTGTGATTTTTTGTGAGATATGTATGGTAATAAAGAATGTCATTTTTTCCAGCAATAAGACCAGTGGTCTGGCCTAGTAACAAATTGGTGAAGTTGTGTATACAAAAAATAGGTGATGGGCTTAACATTATCTGTGGTCTTATTACCAGAGGAATATGGTAAGTAGTGTTTTAGCACAAGCTTTTATTGACACTGCTCATTCTTAAGAAATAATCAATACACCATTTATGTTAATTATTTTGCTTTCATTTTCCTTCCACCTTCTCAGTCCCTTACTGAGGGATTGACTAATAGATTTGTCAAAGGTTGTATTGGCTCACTGATTGAAGTTTTTACTGGTTGCTTTGCCAGAACTGGCATTGGAATGCTAGTTGAGGGTCTTGATCTTTGGAATTGTCACAGCTGACATTGGCTCACTGAGGGGTTTGACTAGCATGTTTACCACATTGTGGTGTTATCTGCAAAGGGGTTTTAACTGGTAGAATTGCCAAAGCTTATGTAGGCTTGCTAACTGTGCCTATGCTTAAATAATTGAAACCACAGAGATATGAAATGAAATAAAATACAAAGTTTCTGCCCTTAAAATCTTTACAGTGTTAATTGATGAAGTCTTTGCTGCCATCAATAGTTTAGTTGTTGTTGTTATAGGGTTTAATGCCATTTTTCAGCACAAGATAGGCTACACATAGTAGCAAGTATAAATGGTGGAGGAAGAACCAGGGAAAAACCCAGGCAAAAACCACCGGCCGACAAGAACCTACTGGCAAGCACTCTTACATACCCACATTGGCAGAACCTGAGACTCAGATCCATGCAGACAGAGCCGAGATGGCAATGACCCATAATTGTGAGCACTTTAGACCACTCGGCCACTTGGGGCCCCCAATAGTTTACTAGGAGTTGAAAGTAATGCAGGCTTCTTTTGTGTTCATCTTTAGAGACAGAATGCTACTGTTGTTCAGACTCCCCTCTCAAAAAAATCATTTTGAATTTCTCCATGTGGTGTTGATGGATGTTGTACACTCCAGACTCCAGAATGACTGATGTTTGCAGTGTGTGCAAAAATTGAAACGTCTGCCATTTTTGAGCAATATGTTTCAAAAAGTCAAACTCTGTCCAGAACTTCTGAAATTTAGTTTTGATGGGTTTTGCTCACTTTGCAAATGGCATACCATTTCCCAGATCACAGCATCAGTCAACATTTTGCCTTCAGAAATGAATCAGACATGTACACTATTCTAACTACTGAAGAAATCACATTTTGCAATTTATATATGACATGAAATCTGAGTTATAAAAAGATTCCCGCTGATCACAAACTTGTGGATAATCTTTAATATTGATATCTTAAACATTATCGTTAAGGCAGCAGTGTGTATTTGCTTTTCAGTATGCTTCTCTTTGATTTGCCTAATTAAAAACAAAATGGATTGCACTTTACCTATGCAAATTAGCACATTTAATGTTAATCTTCAGAGGATTTAACATGGCATTACTCAAGCATTTTTGAACCAGTTTGGTTATTTGTGAAATGGGGGTTGCTCATGTGTGACCACCGTAACTTATAATTGACTCTATTGCCGACATGTGGATCTTTCTCAATAGCAAGGGCCAGAAAAGCGGTGTTTTTAACGTAAATTATTTTATGACGTAAATAAGCAAATAAAACCAGGTCGAAGATGGGTCAGACCATGGGTAGCACATGCCTGATCTATTGAGGATAGTTTCACATGGACTCTGTGCAAGATCATTTACTGTTTATACAGACTGTATGCTAGGGACATGTATAGTGCTGGTACAAAGTGTCCTTTTCTATCTCTCAGTTGATTTTTTTCATCCAAGATTACTAAAAATTGTCGTTTTCAAAACATGACCATGTCAGGGGTTTCAGAGTGAAAATTCATATTTTTCAAATGACACAGTGTGTTGTGAAAAGTATAAGTTCAATACAATGTTGCATTGTGTGAAATCATTTAGTACAACTGTTAATCTACCAGGAGATAAAGAAGTGAAACCAATCATACCATATATAACTCTTACATGGACATGATGACTTAATCAGCTGAAAGATTTGCCTGAAACAGGCAGTGCACATGTAAATGCAGAGAGGTTGTAGATGACGACACACATAAGCTTCGTGGATAACCATGGAGAAATTTGAATTTTCCTTAAAAATAATATATTTAACTTCTTTTCTCGTGAATTTTCTTTGATATTAGGGAATGAGTCATGTACATTGAGTTTCATAGAACTGCGAAATAAAGTATCCAGAATGTATGCCTTCTTGATTAAGAAGAGCTGCAGGAAAATAACATATTGCTATGGTTATTGTAATTTATTGCTGCATTTTTTATCTTCACCCATATTCAGATTTTGTTCTTGGCAGAATTTGTCAGAACCAGTAATCATTACCATGCAAGTAAGGTTTTATGTGTTGTCGGCATAAGCTTACAGCTGTCTCTATATTGGATACATTTAATGGTTCAACTCCTCCCAGAATTCATAGATTTTGAATGCCATCCTGGCAGATGCAGAATGCTTGGAATAATGGCCTTGTTTTGGGCCATTTAGTTACAAGGAGCTGTGAGTGCTGCGTTCAATTGTGTAAGAATTGCATCAAACATCTGATTGATTTTCTATGCTAGACTCATCAGCTACGTTTCTGTATCAAACCAGAAATTGGACCATATTTTATAGTCTGATTCCAACCTTGATGATGTTGCTAATAAAAGGCTTTAGAGAATTATGCAGTCTCTGTTTTCATGTCTTAGATTAATTAGAAATATTCTTACATGAATTTTTGTTGTCTCAGCTTTCACAAGCTATCAGTTTCACACACAGACACGCCATGAAAAAAAGGCACTTTCAAACGTTTGATGTTATATCAAAATGTTATGGTAAAATGGGTAAGTATTTCACTTATACTCTGGAAGAGTTGACTAAAACGATCGTAAATTTTTTATATTTGCATAATATTTGACCAAAATCATTGTCAAGATTTGATTGAACGAGACAGCCTTCTTTGGATTAATTTGTGTTCAATTAGTTGCTTGTATTGGGGGGGGGGGCTTGCTAAAATTTCTAAACATATTTTTAAGTAGCCGTTACATTTTCCAGCTACATACTTTCTTAGCAATGGGACCCTTCACTGCTGACCCAAATCTAAATGATGGCTGTTAAAAATAGTTTATTGCAGAGCCAACAATGGTAGGAAGCATGATGAAGCAGTCACTTATCTGACAACATTGATATTTAAGGTTTGGTGAGCGATCTAAATGGCAAAATGCATTAACCTTGTGCTATGTACTTTGGCCTCATATTAGAGTTGTGACCTGTCTTGTAAGGGGCCTTATTATAGTGGTGACCTCTCTTCAGAGTGGTCCTATTATAATGGTGGGCTCTCTTCAGAGTGTCCTTGCTAGAGTGGTGGCCTCTTCAGAGTGGACATAGTAGAGTGGTGGCCTCTCTTCAGAGTGGCCTTATTAAAGTGGTGATTTCTCTACAGTGTGGCCTCTCTTTAGAGTGGCCTTATTAGAGTGGTGACCTCTCTTCAGGGTGGCCTCTCTTCAGAGTGGCCTTATTAGAGTGGTGACCTCTCTTCAGAGTGGCCTTAGTAGAGTGGTGGCCTGTCTTCAGAGTGGCCTTATTAGAGTGGTGACCTCTCTTCAGAGTGGCCTTAGTATAGTGGTGACCTCTCATCAGAGTGGCCTTAGTAGAGTGGTGGCCTCTCTTCAAAGTGGCCTTATTAAAGTGGTGGCCTCTTTTCAGAGTTGCCTTAGTAGATTTGTGACCTCTTCAGAGTGGCCTTGTTAGAGTGGTGGCCTATCTTGAGATGGGCCTTATAAGATAGAGACACCATATTTATTTGATTTAGCAAATGAACATTATTAGCCAGTTTCCCAGGCATGATATATTTCTGAGAATTCCACTCAATTTTATATTGATTTACATGTGTGCATTGTATTATGTTTGCTTGCTGCGCTCACTCCCAAATCCTGTTCAGCAATCATTTGTGTAATTGAATCATAACTTGTGCTGCTTTAATGGAATAGCGTAGTTACAATAGAAACTTAACATGATTCCGCTTATATAAAGTCCCCTGTTGCAACACCTAAAATGATACAAAGCTTGTTATTTCTGCAGATAAAGTTATAAATTCATCCAATAATTTTAAGCTCACCTGCATGAAGTATAGAATGATGTAACCCTGTGTCATCTGTATTGTTTAGAATAACATTTACATGGAATATTGTCCATTGTTATATACAACCCCTGTATGAGTATAGATTTGCTGATGTACTTTTCCTGTACTACTCCGGTGGCCTAGTGGTTAGAGCGTCCGCCTCAGATGCGGGAGGTTGTGGGTTCGATCCCAGGCTGAGTCATACCAAAGACTTACTTGCAGCTGCCTCACTTGGCGATCAGCATTAAGAGGTTAGTATTAGGACTAGTCGGCCTGGTGTCAGCATAATGTGACTGGGTGCAATATGATGCTACATGTCTATGGCATGATGCCCCAGCGCTAGACATCACTATAAACTGTTACACTGCAGGCACCGTAGCAGTATGACTGAAAAAGTGTTAAAGCTACATTAAAAATCCAAATCACACACTCACATGCACACCTACTTTTCTTACACTAATTACTGTACAAGTTGACATCTGATGTCAATTTTTTTTAATCCTTAGGTAACTTGGGGTGTATGCATATGATTGGTATCTTCATGTAACTTAGTTACTGTGGTTGGGATGTTACCTGGGTGTGATGTGTGTGTGATTAGGATTTTTAATGTAGCTTTAACATTTTTTCAGTTGTATCGCTACGCTGTCTGCAGTATGGCAGTTTTCTGTGATGCCCCAGTGCTAGACATCACTATAAACTGTCACACTGCAGACACCATAGCAATATGACTGAAAAATTGTTAAAGCTACATTAAAAATCCAAATCACACACTCACACACACCTACATTTCTTACACTAATTACTGTACAGGTTGACATCTGATGTCAATTTTTTTAATCCTTAGCTAACTTGGGATGTATGCATGATATGATTGGTATCTTCATGTAACTTAGTTACTGTGGCTGGGATATTACCTGGGTGTGATGTGTGTGTGATTGGGATTTTTAACGTAGCTTTAAAAAAAAATCAGTTGTTTCACTACAATGTCTGCAGTATGGCAGTTTATTGTGATATCCAGAACTGGGGCATCATGCCGCAGACATGTAGCATGATGTCCCACCCAGTCACATTATATTGACACCAGCCGACCAGTCCTAACACTAACCTCTTAATGCTGAGCGCCAAGCGAGGCAGCTGTTAGTACCATTTTTTTAAGTCTTTGGCTTGACTCGGCCAGGGATCAAACCCACAAACCAAGACAGACGCTCTAACCACTAAGCCACCGGAGCGGTAGGAATATTACCTGGCTTCATGAACTGGCAGCCAATGCAGGGAAAATGTCAGTGACCTACTTTCATGTATAAATAAGTCATATACAGAGATAATTGCACCTACTAATTAGTTTCTTAAAAACTATAAAATTAAACACTATCTTAAGAATAATTTCTGCTTGATAAAATGGTCATTTTTGGTTTGTAATATTATGAAGATAAGGTGAAAGATAGAGAGAAATTTTATATCATTATTTATATCAGTATTGCCATACCTATTGCTTTTGCATAGCTGATACTTTTCCTGGAGCAAAATACCCCAATAATATGACCAATAATTCATCCTTCAGTTAGAGTGAACCAGAAGATTCGTGAACATGGATCACCCTTTTGACACCCAGCATGTGTTTGCCCTTACATATGTCTTCTTAATTCTTTTGTTGGTCAACATGACTCATGAGGTAATATCTACATTGTTTAAATCAAAGATTTGCCATCACTTCTTTGGTTAACAAGTGAATTTACTATATCTTTTGTGTGCCTATTCTTTGTAAACATTTGGATTATATCCCTCAAAGAGTTTTGCTCTATTAATTTAAGCTCTCTTGAGAGTTATTAATATTTGTTCCACACATGTTGTGCTCCGATTTCTCAAGGTTGTAATTTTAATCATTACCTGATTTGATGGACAAATTAGGACTATTTTCTGGCTAGAGTCCTCATTCAGTCCCATGAACACCGATTCTAGTTATTTGCAGATGCATCCGATTCAGTGTGGGGTCCTCATGAAGAACCAGATGATTCAAGGTGGAGTCCTCATGAAGAGCCAGATGATTCAGTGTGGGGTCCTCATGAAGCACCAGATGATTTAGGGTGGGGTTCTCATGAAGAGCCAGCTGATTCAGGGTGGGGTCCTCATGAAGAGGCAGATGATTCAGGGTGGGGTCCTCATGAAGAGGCAGATTACTCAGGGTGGAGTCCTCATGAAGAACCAGATGATTCAGGGTGGGATTCTCATAAAGAGCCAAATGATTCAGGATTTAGTCCTCATGAAGAGTCAGATGATTCAGGGTGGAGTCCTCATGAAGAGCCATATGATTCTGGGTGGGGTCCTCATGAAGAGCCAGATGATTCAGGGCGAGAGTCCTCGTGAAGAGCCAGATGATTCAGGGTGGAGTCCTCATGAAGAGCCAAATGATTCAGGGTGGGGTCCTCATGAAGAGCCAGATGATTCAGGGTGGGGTTCTCGTGAAGAGACAGATGATTCAGGGTGGTGTTCTCATGAAGAGCCAGATGATTCAGGGTGGGGTCCTCAAAAAGAGGCAGATGATTCAGGGTGGAATCCTCATGAAGAGCCAGATGATTCAGGGTGGGGTCCTTATGAAGAGGCAGATGATTTAGCATGGGGTTCTCATGAAGGGCCAGCTTATTCAGGGTGGAGTCCTCATGAAGAGCCAGATGATTAAGGGTGGAGTCCTCATGAAGAGCCATATGATTCAGAGTTGGGTCCTCATGATGAGGCAGATGATTCATGGTGGAGCCCTCTTGAAGAGGCAGATGATTCAGGGTGGAGTCCTCATGAAGAGCCATGTGATTCAGGGTGGAGTCCTCATGAAGAGTCAGGTGATTCAGGTTGGAGTCCTCATGAAGAGTCAGATGATTCTATGTGGATTCTTCATGAAGAGGCAGATGATTCAGGTTGGGGTTCTCATAAAGAGCCAAATGATTCCGGGTGAAAGAGCCAAATGATTCCAGGTGGAGTCCTCATGAAGAGTTAGATGATTCAGGGTGGAGTCCTCATGAAGAGCCAGATGATTTAGGGTGAGAGTCCTCAAGAAGAGCCAAATGATTCAGGGTGGAGTCCTTATGAAGAGCCAAATGATTCAGGGTGGGGTCCTCATGAAGAGCCAGATGATTCAGGGTGGGATTCTTGTGAAGAGCCAGATGATTCAGGGTGGGGTTCTCGTGAAGAGCCAGATGATTCAGGGTGGGGTCCTCATAAAGAGGCAGATGATTCAGGGTGGAGTCCTCATGAAGAGCCAGATGATTCAGGGTGGGGTCCTCATGAAGTGGCAGATGATTCAGGGTGGGGTTCTCATGAAGAGCCAGATGATTCAGGGTGAAGTCCTCATGAAGAGCCATATGATTCAGAGTGGAGTCCTCATGATGAGGCAGATGATTCATGGTGGAGGCCTCTTGAAGAGGCAGATGATTCAGGGTGGAGGCCTCGTGAAGAGCCAGATGATTCAGGGTGGAGTCCTCATGAAGAGTCAGGTGATTCAGGTTGGAGTCCTCATGAAGAGTCAGATGATTCTAGGTGGATTCCTCATGAAGAGCCAGATGATTCAGGGTGGGGTTCTCATGAAGAACCAGATGATTCCGGGTGGAGTCCTCATGAAGAGGCAGATGATTCAGGGTGGAGTCCTCATGAAGAGCCAGATGATTCAGGGTGGGGTCCTCATGAAGAACCAGATGATTCAGGGTGGAGTTCTCATGAAGAGCCAGATGATTTATGGTGGAGTCCTCATGAAGAGGCAGATGATTCAGTGTGGTGTCCTCATGAAGAGCCATGTGATTCAGGGTGGAGTCCTCATGAAGAGCCAGATGATTCAGGGTGGAGTCCTCATGAAGAGCCAGATGATTCAGGATGGAGTCCTCATGAAGAGCCAGATGATTCAGGGCAGAGTCCTCATGAAGAGCCAGATGATTCATGGTGGAGTTCTCATGAAGAGGCAGATGATTCAGAGTGGGGTCCTCATGATGAGTCAGATGATTCAGGGTGGGGTCCTCATGAAGAGCCAGAAGGTCTGATACTTCAGGATTCATGGTCCTAAGAACTATATACACTACATGTTAACAATAAAGGGACAGTAAGCATTGGTAAATGTCTATGAGGTATCCCAGGGTCAATCCAGTGTTCTGGAATCTTCTGTTTCTCTCTAATGGAGAATGAATTCTTGTCATACCTTTGGGGCATTTTCCAACAGGAAAGTAAAGGAGTCAGCTTTGCAATAGCAACAGGTAAGTATTACATCATTAAATTTAGTTTTATCCCCCCATCTACATTTTAAATGAGCACACGTATTTGTCCCAATTGTGAAAGTTCTAAAGGTGTCACCCATATAGTTTCTTTGTAACTGACATTAAGTTTTGGCTAAAATGGTAAACAATTTCAAGTTTTTTAGATCTTGACAGCTGGTCTTTTTTTTTATGTGAGACATTTTCCCTTCTCTGCATATGGCGTTTTTGTTTAGGCATGTTGTAAGACGTAATTAATATCATAAATTAACACAAATTCTTGTTCAGGGGTTGAAACGTTTCAAAGGATATGGCTTGTAGAATTTATTTACAATAGTTATTCAAGTCGATGTTTCATTTGCATGAGGTTTTCAGTTAGAATTGCATAAAAGCATTGCATGTAACTTAATTCCAGATACTGGTACATTTAGCCATGATAGGGTCACATAATATTGTAATTGAATCCACCTACATGTAACCTTGTTAGGATCATAGGTTATGGTAATTGACTCAAGCTACATGTAGATCATAGGGTCACAGGTTATGGTAATTGACTTCACCTACATGTAACCATGATAGGGTCACAGGTTATGGTAATTGACTCGACCTACATGTAGATCATAGGGTCACAGGTTATGGTAATTGACTTCACCAACATATAACCATGATAGGGTCACATGTTATGGTAATTGAGTCCACCTACATTTGCAGATTTATAACAGAACATTAATATGACTTAAATTTACTGCAGTGATGGTGGCAATGTGAAGATTTTCTAAAATGATTTCGTTTCATCATACACGTATACAATGGATTGCTAAAAAAGGTATTTAAAGGATGTTGCCTATAATGAAATTCAGAATTATGTAATATCAGAATTATGTAATATCTTGATACCATCAGATGAGTGCACAGCCAGCGGTTGAAGAAGATGCTTGCATGGTGTAGCACTAAGTCAGTGTTGTTCATATAAGCAAGCCATATTGAATAAGACCTTTGCATGCTGTAGCAACGTCTGCTGTGTGCTATTGGCATAACAAACCACACTGGGTGTGATACTCACATGCTGTCATACTTTTTCTGCTAGTGCTATTGGTGTAAACAAGACACACAGACTGTGATACTCACATGCTGTCATACTTTTTCTGCTAGTGCTATTGGTGTAAACAAGACACACAGACTGTGATACTTGCATGCTGTAATACCAAGTCTGCCGAGTACTAGTGGTGTAAACAAGCCACACTGAGTGTGATACTTGCATGCTGTAATACCAAGTCTGCCGAGTGCTATTGGTGTGAACAAGCCACACTGAGTGTGATACTTGCATGCTGTAATACCAAGTCTGCTGAGTACTATTGGTGTAAACAAGCCACACTGAGTGTGATACTTGCATGCTGTAATACCAAGTCTGCCAAGTACTAGTGGTGTAAACAAGCCACACTGAGTGTGATACTTGCATGCTGTAATACCAAGTCTGCCGAGTACTAGTGGTGTAAACAAGCCACACTGAGTGTGATACTTGGATGCTGTAATACCAAGTCTGCCAAGTACTAGTGGTGTAAACAAGCCACACTGAGTGTGATACTTGGATGCTGTAATACCAAGTCTGCCAAGTACTAGTGGTGTAAACAAGCCACATTGAGTGTGATACTTGCATGCTGTAATACCAAGTCTGCCAAGTACTAGTGGTGTAAACAAGCCACACTGAGTGTGATACTTGCATGCTGTAATACCAAGTCTGCTAAGTACTAGTGGTGTAAACAAGCCACACTGAGTGTGATACTTGGATGCTGTAATACCAAGTCTGCCAAGTACTAGTGGGGTAAACAAGCCACACTGAGTGTGATACTTGCATGCTGTAATACCAAGTCTGCCGAATGCTAATGGTGTAAACAAGCCACAGTGAGTGTGATACTTACATGCTGTAATACCAAGTCTGCCGAGTACTATTGGTGTAAACACGCCACACTGAGTGTGATACTTGCATGCTGTAATACCAAGTCTGCTGAGTACTAGTGGTGTAAACAAGCCACACTGAGTGTGATACTTGCATGCTGTAATACCAAGTCTGCCGAGTACTAGTGGTGTAAACAAGCCACACTGAATATGATACTTGCATGCTGTAGCTAAAAAGTCAAAAGCGGGCTAACAGTGTAAACAAGCCATGTTGCATAAGATGCTTACCTGCTCTAGTTGTGGGTCCACAGAATGATATGGGAGTACTTACAGAGCAAACGAGTAATATTTTGTTCATTTTTCATGTTAGAATTAGCTTCTGTTAGAAAACCAACTTAAAAGCTGTATTGGTCATAAAGCAAAAGAGATTATAGGATCAGCTTGTGGTCTGTCCAATAGCTCAAATTGCTATTTCTAAACTATTTGAAGGATTGCCATGAAAATTTACACAGATATTCATCCCATGATGTAGTCCTAAATGAAAATGATGCTGATTGGAAATCCAGTATGGCCACCACATTGACCATCTTGAAAATCTTATCACTACTCATGCTAAATGCATGGATCATCCTATCAACATGTGGTTTTAATTCAGAGACCAATGATGGTGTCTAAAATGGGTCTCAGTGGAAATGGTGATGTTCCGACATCCAATTTGGCCACCACAGTGGCTGTCTTCAAAATCTGTTATCAGTGTTTTTGAATGATTGTTATGTCATCACAGTGTTCACACTGAAAGCTCATTTTTCAAGATTGCAACTTTTAAAACAGGTACACATTCTTGTCTTGTGAAATACCTCATTTTAGGTCAAGATTTCTTACCGTTGAGTCCAATTATTGAGGAAAGGTACATGCATGTCATGGCAGGTGAAAGATTGTGGTTCTATGCCCTGTTCATTTAGTTCAAGAATTTACAAAAGATCTTTTATTTCTTGTCCTAATAAATATTACACCTTCCCATGCCAGTATAATAGGATTTGTATTGTCCCTCCATCCATTTGTCAGTCAGTACTCCATGTAACCTGATCTCTGTCTAAAGCACATCAAAATAGAATACTTCCGTTTGGTGAGAAAAGAAGACCCTAAAGTGAATATTTGTTATGGCTTCCATTGGCCACCCTAACCCCCAAGCATTTTTGATATATGGAAGTTATGGAGGGGGAAAAATCTCTTGTCAACTGACCCAATAATCTTTAAGCATAAATCTATATTTTTTTTATGGTATCATCATCATCATCATCATCACCACCACCTATCACCATTATTATCATCAGCATAACAACCACTGCTGCCACCCATCATCATTATCATCATCTCTCCCATGATAAGCCCCGGCAGCTTGCTTAGAAATTTTTTTATTGAAATAGTTTAGGGTGGTCTGTGTGAGACTGTAAAACCTTGCAGTAAAGAAGTTCTTGACAATTATGTGAGTTGTGAATGTTTCATCATCAAATTTGGGTCTATTCTAAAAAGTTAAGCAATTAAAAAACTCATCATTGTCATCATACTTATTGTTACCGTTGTCATTATTGTCATTATTAAAGGTGGTTGTAATGATGTGGGTTTTTTTTTAGGGACTTTTGAAATATTTATGATGAACTAGGAAGTATTAGGCATTATATATTATAAACTAGGTCATAGTAATTCTCACCTTGCTGGAGTTTTGTTATTACAGTTAAATGCATATGCACCTACATGAGTAAATATAATAGGGTCTTTTAGGCAGCTTGCCAGCAGATTACAGGTGTAGGGGGAGTAGGAGTGGGGACAGAATACTGTTCTGTATAATACAAGGAACGTGTGCTGGATATTGGCCAAAATCCAGGGCAGGACTTCACAGTAGTGTCTGGGCTTGCTGTAATGTGGGTGTGTGATTGATTCAGTAGAATGTTGCTGGGTAGGCTTGATTATGCTTGGACATGTAATGAGTCTTCGATTGACTGTGTTAGGTATGACTGTTAGGTAAATAATGTTCTTCCTTTCAACATGCTGGTAAATAAATGGGAGTTGTTTTTATTGTATGACTCAGTGCTTGAACAGTTTACTTGCACTTGCTGTGTTCAGTTGTTCATGTGCTGTAGGATAGGTCAAAAGAAGTTTTGCTAGGAAATTGTAACTGTTGACCATTTGGGATATCATTTTACCTGCTAAGGTAGACACATTTCTTGTCATATTTTAATTATGTTGTCTTCTGGAGTCAAAATTTCTGACATTCATGTTTTAGTTGTTCTATGTCTCTTCCATAAATTCTTTCTTTCATGCTATCTGAGTGTATGTATGTGTGTGTGTGTGTGTGTGTGTATATATATATATATATATATATATATATATATATATATATATAACCAACTCATCATCAGTTAAATTGGTTGAAGTTTTAGTTAAAAAATGGATAGTGGATCATATATATATACACACTCTTAAATAAATGATCTTGTAGGTCTGTCAGTCTGTAGATATTCATATATGTTTGTATGTATAAATGATTGAGGGAGAAAAATTATCCTATTTATTCCGACACTTTCTAAGCTTTCCATTATCTTATTGAATTGTGCTAACATCCAAATGAAAAGAAATGAAGAGAAGAAGGAATGAGAAAATCACAAATGGTGCTTCTGATTTCAAATTAAACTTAAAAAATGGCTTGAAGCAAAACCCCAACTGGTGTCCATTGTGTGACCTTCTTACGAGTATATCAATTACTGGTTGAAAAAAAATCAAACAATTTTTCATTAAAAAGAAGAGATAATGAAAGTATGCCCAGATTTGCTTTTTTATTTGCAGTAACCAGGCATTCATGTAATATCACCCATTTAGCTTGGCTGATTGGACTGACTTTGCCCAATGGGGCCTTGCATTCACAGTGGCCCCGCATGTTAGTAATTTAAAAAATATATCCGTAGAAAGAAAGTTTAAAGTGATGGAATACAATTTTAAGTTCAGTATCATATAAAATTTGTTTGAAAGTTTATTTCCAAATGCTGTGCTCACAGGGGGCTCTGTGCATAAATCTAGGGGGCCACGACAAAATGATCCAAATTGGACCCAGCATTTGCTTAAGTTGTTAATGATTTAAATAATTGCATTATGTTTTGTATTGTTATACTACTGTAAAAGTTAGACATTTGGCTAGGTAAGATAAAAATGAACTTACCTGGGCAAATTAGGCATGGAAGGAAAGAGATATAAATTATATTCCTATCTTAAATTTTTCTGGCCCCCAAAAAGATAACGCAACACCAACTCTTGATCTGCCCTATTTGTTACTTTTTTTATGCCTTATTGGGAGGTCCTGACTATGATTGGATTAGTCTCACTTTCATCAGGTTTAAGGGATGGTACCCAGAATTACTAAATCCTTAGACGCAAATGTACCATAAGGATTATATATATATATATATATATATATATATATATAATCTTTTGTTTGTGTGTGTCAAATCAAAACGGTACCCATGTAATAGTTTTAATTCTCCTGAACTGATCTTTACAAAACCTCATCAGAGTACAAAAGAAGCCAATCAGTTTTAGATATAAAGGTGACACTAATCCCAAAGAGAAACAGGTTTTTAATTTCTTCTGAACGTAGCTTTATTGGATAAAGTACAAATTGCTTTAAAGATCTAACGCTCAATGCTCAAGGTCATTTTGACAAAAGATCACATGATTACTTATACATGCTGCAGTTGGGTGGTACTTGAGGATACAGAAAATATTTTAAATTGAGAAGGACCGGGTCAGGATTATCATCTTTATTTACATATGATTGAACATTTTGGACACATATCTTCAAAAAAAAATTATTTGATGTTGACAAAAGGAAGATTGGTGGTGGACCTGTTCAGATATAGACAACCTGATTAGATTTCAGACCATTACGGCAATTTTTCAAGTTTTGTACATTTTTAACACTTGTAGGAATAGGCCTACCTTTACAAAAGCCTTTTGTAAAATGAACATGGTATTGGGTTTGCACTTTTTCGTTTGTATTTAGCTGAAGCTAGATTTTGATGTCACTAGAAGAAGGTGTCAAATTTTGATACATTTGTAAAAGACCCCCATAGAGCAGAGTGTATTTTTTGTTATGATATATGTTATCTGTTTGTTAACAATTTCCCTTCAACACTATAACTCCGGTTGTCTATATTAAATTTGCACTTGAGGTTTTGAAAAACTTACCAAAGTTGTGGATTCCTTAATCATTGGTAAAAAAGAATATAATTTGTGGATTCCTTAATCGTGGGTAAAAAAGAAGCCTATAGTTTGTGGATTCCTTAATCATGGGTAAAAAAGAAGCCTATAGTTTGTGGATTCCTTTATCATGGGTAAAAAAAGAAGCCTCTAGTTTGTGGATTCCATAATCATGAGTAAAAAAGAAGTCTATAGTTTGTGGATTCCTTAATCATGAGTAAAAAAGAAACCTATAGTTTGTGGGGCTAATTGCTCGCACTGTGCATGAAAGAAAGAAAAATGGTTTGTACACAATAACTAAAGTTTTCCACTATCTACAGTTACTAAACTTTACAGATGACTTGCTTTTGTTCTTAGAAGAATATTATTGATTTCACTCTGAAAAGTTCAGAGGTCCAGGTCACTGACTGAAAGAAGAAAAATGGTTTCTGCTCAATAACTCAACTTTTCCACAATCTAGAGCTACCAAACATTGTGGATGGCTTGCACTGGGCTAAGGAAGAAACTTGTTAATTGTGGGGTCCAGAGGTCAAAGCCATTGCAGCTGAAAGAACAGATGGTTTCTGTACAGTAACTTAGTTTTACACCACATACCGCTCCAGTGGCCTAGTGGTTAGAGCGTCCGCCTCAGATGCGGGAGGTCGTGGGTTTGATCCCTGGCCGAGTCATACCAGAGACTTAAAAAATGGTACTAACAGCTGCCTCGCTTGGCGTTAAGCATTAAGAGGTTAGTGTTAGGACTGGTCGACCTGGTGTCAGTATAATGTGACTGGGTGGGACATCATGTTACATATCTGCGGCATGATGCCCCAGTGCTAGACATCCCTATAAACTGCCACATTGCAGACATCATAGTGATATGACTGAAAAATTTTTAAAGCTACATTAAAAATAAAAATCACATCACATCACATCACATTTACACCACATGCCTAGACCAAACTTAGTGGTTCACTTGCAATTGCAATATGGAAAATTTCTGTGGATTTTGGGGTCAAAAGATCATTGATCAAAGTCAAAGACTGAAAGAAGAAAAATGGCTGCTGCAAAAATGTTCATTTATTTGGCATGTACAGTACCTTCATCAAAATTAGGTTCTTTGAAAAAGAATCATTGATTTTGGGGTTCAAAAGGTCACTAAAGTTAGTGGATGACTTTCACACTGTGAAAGAGAAACATATTGGTTTTGGGGTTGAATGGTTGAAGGTCAAGGTCACTGCCTGAAAGAAGAAATATTTTTTGCATACGTGTAATTACTTTAACTCTAGACCACGTAATTGAACCAAAGTTTGTAGAGGGTTTGTATTTTATGTTTGAAAGATCAAAGGTCATGGTCATTATGACCCAGAGAATAATGGGCTTTGCAGAATGATTTTTGTTTAGGGTAGAACCAGTGTGGATGGCTTGTGTTTAGGGTATGTTAATGTCTTATGGCTTCAGCAGTCTAAAAGTCCGTGGTCACAGTCATGGTAAGTACAATGGTTTCTACACTTTAGTCTTATCGTGCTAATGCCTGCATATAGGGGTGAGTATAAATGTGCCATTCATGGTACTCTTTCATTGTGTGGTTTATAGTGATGACACACATGAATTACAAACACATCGCTAGTTGAAATTAATAACTTTTCATGAATTTCTTGCTTAAAATTTGGTTTGACCATGGATGTACCAGCCATATCCACCCACAACAGCCTTGCCCAGGTAAAGGTAAATACAAACCTAGGGGCCAATGTCGGCTGAACATATCATTTGACTTTTTATCTCAAGTAAGTATGATTATAGCAGTAGTTTTGGGATCTGAACCTTTCCGAGCTATGATAGGATTTTTAAAAAAAAAATATTTTAAATTCTACTAATGCCTGAAATACCGCTACTGTATAAAGTATTGTACTTCTCTACAAAGCTTTTTTTTCTATTCTCCTGTGTTTACATACCCAGTACTTTCATATTATAATGCTGCCCATAGGAGTTATAGAGTAGACTACGTTATAATGAGAATGCCTTATAATGAGTGCATTATATGTACAGCATTCCCTCAGTATAATGCTTTCAATTGGAGCAGACAGTCTTATAATGAGTACATTATATCTACAAGGCTCCCTCAATCAATGACCATATCAGCCTTGTAACAGGAATGGTGTTATAGTAAATGGCCTTATAGTGGGACAGTGCTGTGTAACCATTTAAAGGTAACTGTGTATTAATGTCAAGTGTAATGTGTAGGAATTGATGTTCTGGATTTTCCCCACCTGCTTTATAAATACAGTGAATATGATTGCTGCTGTGGTTGTGAATGACAAAGCAAATTGCATAGCAACGGTTTCATATGAAAGATGGCAGATACTAGGAGTTAACATGAGTGTGTATGTTAGAAAAGGAATAGTGGAAGTTACATATTTCACCCACAGTTGTACAGTCACCCTCATCAACGACATCAGATGATAGATAAGTAAATATGCGAATAGATATATACACCTGGGTAGACACAGTTTGGGTGTGCACATGGTGTATAGGTTTATATTGGAAATACAGGTAAGTACCCTTAAATTTTATTGATTCACAAGGAATTATTTCTATCAAGTTCCTAATTTGCTTGCGAAATTGTACAGGTATTTGTATGAACATTTTTATCTTCATGATAATCTGCTTTGTAGCATTCTGTCAAAATTTGAAAATGTAAGCCCAGGGCCACATTTGTTCCGAAATTTGAGCCCAGTTATGAAAAACTGGAGACCAGAGTTTGAAAACTGAGAGCCCATGACCAGAAACTATGGGTGACAACAGAGAGCTCTGGACCAACTTATCTTTGATTTCTTTTCTCTGAATTAATTTTATCTTGCAATGTATCTACCTACCAATGTACCAGACGGTCTGTCTGTCTCTATGTCTGTCTATCAGTATATATCATAAATGATTATGAATACTTTGTTAAAAAAATTAGCCATCCAGAATATTCTTTCCAGAAGAAATCTTTTTTTCTGTGATTGAAGATAAAGTTCTAGTGAACATTTTTCAAAAAAATAGTACAATTGGCTCCACTTTAATGCATATCGCTTAATTGCATAGATCATTTAAGTGCATAGCGAAAGTATGGTCCCATTTTTCCTTCATTAATATACATGAATTCCACTTAAATGCATGCTCCGTTTATATGCATAGCTTGGGTCCAGTCCCAAGGCTATACATATAAGCGTAGTTGACTGCATCACACACAAAGTTAATTACTTTAACCGCGTATTCTACTGATATGCCACTAAGCCTTAATATATACAGCGATTACCTCATAAGCAAAATTCTAGGAATAGGATGGGTCAGTCAACATGATGTATAATTCAGTATTTGAGCAGGGTGCAATAACTTGATCCAGGTCTTAACAAAGTCATGTGACTTAAGCAGAGTGAAAGTAATCCTCATGACAGCTGGCAATAGATGCGTAAAAGTAGATGGAAGACAGCCTCAGGTTCAACAAAATTTAAATGCAAATATCAAATTTAGGAAACAGATACATGAAAAGACTCTATTATATATAAAAAAAATGAGTTTTGTATATTTTATCACAGTTAAGATTATCCAGCGAAAGAAAAATAGCTTTTAAACAATTCTGATGGATCAGCCTCTTTTCAGGATTTGTAGGGAAGTGGAGGGGGCCCAAGGGAAATAACTACCTTATGATTGCCCAGGGCAAATTTGTGGTGAGGGACATCAGCCAGGGATCCATATCTTGTATGTGCCGACACTTGGTTCATTGATTGCATTTGCCAATTCTCAGAACATGCAACTTCAGAGTTATTTAAAATGTATGTGAAATCACAACTACCTTCCCCCATAATCCCACCCTCAGGGGCATTATCAAAATTGCAAGTATTGGCACAAATCTACACCATACAACCATAAGTACAACTAACCCCCAAATTATGTGATAGCTGCATTCCCAAGAGTGGTTATGTAAATCACATAACTCTGAATTTGTTGGCTTCACTGCCTTTAATTCTAATTGAAAATTACATAATTCAATTAACTTTAATACTGTTCATTCTAACCATTTACAACTCCAATTTTTGTTGTTGCTTTAAACAAATAATTTCATTTTTTATGTGTCTTCTTTAAAAAAAATAAATTAGTAAAATTCTTATGAAGCTTGGTTAATGCTAAATTCACATAAATCTAATCACATAAGTCAGCAGAAACATGTCTGTATGATAATGTTTCACACAACTCTCACTTAGAAGTCTAAGGAGAATACAAATCCAAGTCTCTGCGTTGACATGTGCATAATGTTTAATAGACTAAACAGTGCAGACCTGACATATGGCTTTGTATAAAGTGCTGGTAGATCAAAGATTACCAATTATGCTCGCTTATAAGTCTTGTCCAACTGCAAACAGTGCAGACCCAGGAATTCAGTCACATAATGCACTGGCAGATCTGGTCTATGCAGTTTTTTTTCTCCAGAGTAATCGGTGTGGCAAAAGAACATCATCCCTGATCCACTGGCACATTATGTGATGCAGATCAGGGTCTGTGTTGTTTGCAGCTGGACTCGACTTATAAGCAGTACATATGGTTTTCTGTTCACTTGAAATCATAAGTAAAGTAAGCTTCATATACATTGATACCAGTACTGCTTCAGTATAGATATCTCAGGATTTCTGCGAATTTTGAGAAGTATGGAGCAAAGTGGAAACATTATATTGGTAAAAGACTAAAACCATTAATTTGCATGGATTTTCTTACATTGCAAATGGTATTAAATGCTGCATTACTGCATTGATAAAAGAAGTTCCTAAATTTGACATTAGTTTTGGGACAGTGATGTTTTACAGATTAATTTAGCTTCGACATATGTTTCAGTTTGTGTTATTTTGTCAAAATAATGACTGTATTCAAACGAAAATGAAGAGAATTTTTATTTTTGTTAATACATTTCATGTGCAAATTGATAATGTTGTGGTGGGGTAATGTGGAAACGTAAAAGGGCAGTTGTATCTGACAGACTTCAAAGCGTATAGTCTTTAAACAAACTATTTTAATGAGTATGAGTTTACTTGTGAAGATTTTTGTTCTTAATTACATTTTTTCTACACTCAAACATAAATTTTGGTGTGGCTTTGGCAAACTTGTTGTTTAGTTCAAAAGCAGATGCTATATTGAATTTTCCATTGTCACTTAATTTTGGTTTACAATCAACCATAATTGGTGTCTGATTTATCCATCATTTTCAAACACGATTGTGATACGAGTCATAATTGCTGCCCAAAAATTGTATTGCTGTATTTAATTACAAATTATTTTCTTGAAAATGTGTGCCATTTATTGTAGAGTATTCCAGCTATATAATACTGTACTCAGTATGGGTGACACATAGCGACAGGTAGTTTTGTTGCAGACAGTTCCCATAATTCATAAAAATTAATAATAAAAAAGTTAATACTTGAAGTCTACTTTTTGCTGCTTGAGTTGTTTTTTTTTTGTGTGTGTGGCATTTCTTGATGGCATCTCATTGATTTGATTTGTTAAATGGACCCTAGAGGGTCGACAGTCGACACAGTTTTTAAGATGAGTATATTCTGATGTTAAGGGAGAGAATGGGATGGATTAAGTTAGAACAAGCGGAGGAAGAAGAAAAATTAAATAGACCTAAATATGGAAGTAAAGGTTTGAATAACATAGATCAGGGCAGATATATTTTATAAATGAGAAAAAAGAACATGTAGTTCTAAAAGAGATATCACCACTGTGGCAATAGAAGTGGGACACTGTATTGCCACTGTGGCTATATCATTTTTCTCCAACTGTTATATTTCAGTATCTTACTGCAAATTTTATAATGAAATAGGGTCCCTTTTGTAAGGCAGCTATGTTCCTGGATCCTGTTTCATCATATAACACTCCTGTGATGTATAATATATGTCAGTACTTGTCTGGTCCCCCATGGACAGCTTTATAGCCAGGGAATTCTCTAGGTTAGCAGGTGCCTTCCAGTATGTCACAAGAGGCAACTAATGGAGGCTACCTACTTGTCCTAGGATGTGCCTTGTGCTGATGTTCCAGCCGAAAGGTCTTACCTTAAATTCCTGATTCTTTCCAGACAGTAGAGTATCATTCACTTTGAGGACTCATCCTGTCAATTTCTTACCTTAAATTCCTGTTGATTCTTTCCAGACAGTAGAGTATCATTCACTTTGAGGACTCATCCTGTCAATTTCTTACCTTAAATTCCTGTTGATTCTCTCCTGACAGTAGAGTATCATTCATTTTGAGGACTCATCCTGTCAATTTCTTACCTTAAATTCCTGTTGATTCTTTCCAGACAGTAGAGTATCATTCACTTTGAGAACTCATCCTGTCATTTCTTTCAATACAGTCGAGTATCATTCACATCGAGGGACGCTTACGTTAATGTTTGGTAAGGTTAGCATGAAGGATAAAATCTTGGTTTGTTTTACTAAAAGGAAAGTTCCAGGAAAGAGATAGAATCTTAGGGTCGCTCGTTGTTCTAATTAGGGTGATGAGTACCCAGCATGGCCATCCAGGATCCACTTGGGTTTTTGCACTACTTGGAAATACCTGACATTGCTTTGTCATTCCCTGCCAGGTACTTAGACCCAGCAATATTTCCTTACCTGTCCATCACATATATAGTCCCCTATGGTGGCCTGGTGGTTAGAGCATCTGCCTTGGATGTGGGAGGTCATCACTATAAACTGCCACACTGCAGACATCATAGCGATATGACTGATTTTTTTTTTAAAGCTATATTAAAAATCCAAATCACTCACACACACACACCCATCCCATATATATATATATATATATATATATATATATATATATATATATATATATATATATATATATATATATATATTAGGAATGGATGATTACTAGACCATCAATATTCTAATTGTAAATTATACAACAGCACTCCTTAATACTTATAAGGCCATAAGTTATAACACAATTCAGGCTATTAGGTTTTGTCATGGATCTCATTTCATTAAGTAATGATGATATTATATGCATCGTTTACTTCATTACAAGGTGGTACACTCTATGGCTCCCTGATGAACAGCATTATAAGGTCAGGGAGCACTGTCCAATTATCAGGTGTCTTTGCATGTCTTATATATAGGCAAAGATACTCAGGTGTCTTGAGTTCATTCAGTGAGCAAGGAGCAATGACCAGTACCTGCTGTCATGTGGCTTGCAATGTAATTGGTCAGCAGTTGAGCTGGATCACACTTAGCAGTTAATTGATTGATAGTTGTTGACAATTAAATGACTTGGTAGGCATATTCCAGTCCCATGCCTATGCATACTCAGATCTAAACGACATGAAGAGTGACTTACCAGCATGTTACTTAAGGTGTATTATAGTTGTGACAGTGTATGCTGTAACCACATTGCTGACCATACATACCTGCTTATAAGTTGTGTCATGCTGCAAACAGCAAAGATCAAGATCTTAGTTCAGATCTGCTGGTGCACAATGTGCAGTTTGCAGTTGGACTAGTCTTATAAGTGAGTACACACAGTTAATGTCAAATTTATGTTGATTTTTTTTATCTGAGATGAGATACATATAGTGGGTAATTTTATTATGTCAAAGACATGAAGCTGTTCATTAAATCAAGGAAGCAGATAGGGATTGGATGTCATTATAATGTAATTACAACACACCCTCACAAATAATGCCCCTCATTGTAACAGTTTCTGTGTGTATAGTCTTGGATACCATTACATTAAGTGGTTGTAAAATTAAATGTACAGTGTACATTATTATAAGGTGGTCCTGCTGTAATAAGGTATACTATATGACGCCTATGGACTGAGTTATAAAGAGGGATTACTACAGTAAATCAGTGTCTCTTGTATGTTGTAAGAAACAGGTAACAGAGGCAGCCTGCTTTTCCTGAGATATGTCCTGCGATTAAGTTCTAGTTTAGCAAGGTTTTGGACTTTAAAGAGCCCAGTATAAATGTACAGGATTTTACACATTTTTATTTTTATTTGATGGGGGCTGTGATATTTGTACTGACAATGTATTTAGCGCAACTTTGTTCACGTAAGTTGATATCAGTTGTTTTGACAGTCAGCACAAAATGAAGAAAAAGAAATGAAAGGGGAAAACAGCTTGAGATGTATTTCAGAAATTTAGGGAAAATTATGCATAATTAAGTGATACATTGTGAATTTAGTAACATACATATTTTCTGTTCTTTAACCAAGTCAGATATTATTAAATATTAGCTAATATAAGTAAAATGTAGTTGTATATTAATTAAATTACAGACTCTATAGGGCACTGAGTTGTCTAAAGCGCTCACCGTTACGGGTCACTGCCATCTCACCTCTGTCTGTGTGGGTCCGAGTCTTGGGTTCGGCCAATGTGGGTATATGAGAAAGCTTGCCAGTAGCTTCTTGTGGGTCGGTTGTTCTTTCCGGGTTTATTCCGGGTGCTTCCTCCACCCTTAATACTGGCTGACATGTATAGCTAATCTAGTGCTGAAAAAAGGGCGTTAAACCCTACAACAACAACAACAACTTTATTCATTGTATGCTTTTTTATTTGATTACCTACACATACTAGGCATTGTATAATAACTGATGTATCATTAAATGCTATACCTACCTACCTACCTGCTAGCTACCTATAAACATACATACATACATACCTACATACATACCTACACACACACACACACACACACACACACACATATACATGCATACATAGTAAGACTTGTACATACCTCTTCTCTTATCAACTTCCTGATCAGGTTTCATCATCCACACGATACACAGTCATTTGAGAAGTCTTATTACAGTATTAGTATAGATGCAGATTTCTAGGGCACACATATTTCTTATGCAAAGTTCGACTTAAAAAGAGAACAACAGAAGCTATATAAAACTGTAACGAATTTTAAGTGAGTAACTAGATTACAGTATTTTGATTGCAAATTAGTACAAATGCTTAATCAACTACCCTTAATCAAGAATTTTTTCTTTTTTCTTTCTAAACGTTCACTATAAAATAGCCGTTGAAAAGATTTCTAAGCTTGTACGAGACAACCCATCACGTACATGAGGGCAAATGCATACATCTTTCAGATCCTACTCTTCCTCATTTCTTTGTTGCCAGGAAAACTTTCCCGTAACTGTTCCTGTTAAAGTCAGTATATGAATGAACTAAACCCTCATTTCAACTGAATCAACACAGCCAACATGCAAGTGCTTCTGTTTTTAGAAAGAGGGGTTTTCTTAATGTAACCAATCACTTTAAAGTTTTGTTACAATAGTCCATTGATAGGATTGTAAATATAAGGTTTTATCGTTTGTCTACATACTTGGTGTAACGTTAGGCTTTGGTTAAATAGTATTTGCATTGCTGCCTTTTTTCTTTCTTTGTATTTTCATAAAAATAAGTGAACTCAGATAACAGCCTTAATCTGACAGCTACATGACAATGTCATATATGTTTCTGACCTACATAATAGCATTTAAAAAAAAAGTTAAATTTTCAATGACATAATATTTATAATGCTTTCTATGAGTTGTATATTTTCCTGAATATATTTGCCCAATGGTTTGCAAAAAAAGACAAACTAATAAAGCGCTACTTCCCCGACTATGCGATGACTGCCATTATTTCCATGTGACAGGTTCACTTACGGTTCCAAACTGATTTTTATGAAGAAAATAATGTACATGAGGCAATTGAAATATTCATGTTACCAATTCTATTCTTAAAAGACAATAAGCTTAAGTTTCAAAACACAAGTTTGTATGTTTGTATCATTAAGGATAACTTGCGGAAATCATGGAGTAATTAGTTACTAACTTACTCAGTAAAGGGTTAATTGTCAAACAGCTATCAAAACACATGCCTCTCAATGTGCAAGAGTTTGTTTCTGGGCACAATTGAAACGTTTGTGGGCACCAACTGTTTGATGGCTTGAAGCCTACATTTTGAATTGAGCTATAATACTGGAACTAAGGGAGCATCTTAAAACAGATGGTCATTCAATGCTCCTCTAAAAAAAATCGCAGGGTGAAGTCATTTTCATTTTCCGAAAAGAAGAAGGTGAAGTTTACACTTTTTAGGTGACTTAGTCGCCCACTTTGCCTGGTAACATGACCCCTGGTCATAATCTTTATAATGGTAATTAATGAAGGTAAAACAAAATGTATGATTTTGGGGACATCACAAAAGCTACACAAGTCAGGGAACCCAAAACTATCTCTTGCAATAACATCCATTAGAAAATGTCAAACATGAAGGGCTTGTAGGTGTGTCTGTAAATAATAATTTTTTATGGAATGACCATAATGATAAGCTTTGTAAAACACTGTCATCCAAAATTGCCCTTCTCAGTGAAATCGAGAAATATTTACCTATGGAAACTCGCAATCTATACTACAAGTCATATATTCTTCCAACAATGGATTATTGTTCTAATGTATGGGGAAGCTGTGCTAAATCTGAGCTTGACAGGATTTATAAACTTCAGAAACGAGCAGCACGTGTAATTTTAGATGCATCTGTTGATCATCTCTCAAAAGCATTATTTACAGACTTCAAATGGTTCACAATATATGACAGGATAGATTTTCACAAGGCAGTTCTTTTATATAAATGTCTACATGGAACTGCACCAGAGTATCTTCAGGACTTATTCAGGCCTTTTTCAACACAATACCAGTTGAGATCAATATCACATGGAAACATTCTAGTACCAAAACCAAGAACAGAGCAATTTAAAAAGAGTTTTCAATATTATGGTACAGTTCTGTGGAATAAGCTTCCACTACATGTAAAATCTGCTGAAAATATTAGAGTATTTAAGAAAAGATATCATGAGCATGTATGTGTTTCTAATAGATAATGGAATTAGTATTTTAATACTAAACATGTTAAAATAAACACTAATTATTGCTATCTTCATATAATGTGCATTGTTATACTCTCCTTAAGAGGGCCTCAAGGGAGAATAGTCTTTGACTAATGAGTCACCCACTATAAATAAATAAAGCACTATTATCAACACTTTCTAATGTCATAATCTTCATATCAGCACTTTCTAATATCATAATCTTCATGATATCAGCACCTTCAGATATCATAATCTTCATGATATCAGCACCTTCAGATATCATAATCTTCATGATGTCAGCACTTTCTGATATCATAATCTTCATCATATCAGCACTTTCTGATATCATAATCTTCATATCAGCACTTTCTGACATCATAATCTTCATGATATCAGCACTTTCAGATATCATTATCTAAATGATATCAACATTATTTTATGTCATACTGGTCATATGATTTCAACAGCTTCTTAGATCTTAATCTTCATGATCAACGCTTTTCAGACATCCTCTTCATGATATCAGCACTTTCTGATATCATAATCTTCATCATATCAGCACTTTCTGATATCATAATCTTCATATCAGCACTTTCTGACATCATAATCTTCATGATATCAGCACTTTCAGATATCATAATCTAAATGATATCAACATTATTTTATGTCATACTGGTCATGATTCAACAGCTTCTTAGATCTTAATCTTCATGATCAACGCTTTTCAGACATCCTCTTCATGATATCAGCACTTTCTGATATCATAATCTTCATGATATCAGCACTTTCTGATATCATAATCTTCATATCAGCACTTTCTGATATCATAATCTTCATGATATCAGCACTTTCAGATATCCTCTTCATGATATCAGTACTTTCTGATATCATAATCTTTAACATATCATAATCTTCATGATATCAACACTTCCTGATATCATAATGTTTAACATATCATGATCTTGATGATATCAACACTTTCTGATATAATCTTTATATCAACACATTCTGATATAATCGTCATGATATCAACACTTTTTGATATCATAATTTTTATTAAATTAGCACCTTCTGATGTCATAATTTTCATAATGTCAATACTTTCTGATATCAGAATCTTCATTATATCAATGCTTTCTCAGGGATGAGATGAACATCTATTCACTAAAACAGACTGCAGCGAGGTGCAGTTTTTACTGGATTTTTCCCCAGACTGGTATTTGCAAATTCTCCATGCAGATAAAGTAAAGACAAGTGAAGACTAGTCAATTTCTTATTCATGGGAACATTTCCATTAATAAGCCCATCTCACACTTTTATTGTTTGTATGTTTGTACATGCAATGTACAGTGTCCTTGAATGCATCCCATAGTGTTAGTGCTTGAGTAATAGGCTTTTGAATTAGGTAACAAATGTTTATATAACACCTTAATTTTATAAGGATTTTAGGGGAAAAGTCCATATTCCAAATGTAGGAGAATTGTGTCTCCAGTACAGGAGATTTTTGTTGCCATATATATATATATATATATATATATATATATATATATATATATATATATATATATATATATGTGTGTGTGTGTGTGTGTACTGAAATTGTAACGTAAGCACAACTTTGTTCACCTAAATTGATATTAGTTCAGATGTGTTGTGACATTCAGCACAAAATGAGGATAAAGAAATTAACAAATAAAGGAAAAGAAAAACTTGAGATGTCTTTCAGAATTTTAGGGAAAATGATGAATAATTTAGTGATAGATTGTGAAATCAGTAAGATATACATTTTCCGTTCTCTAACCAAGTCTGATATTATTTAATATTAGCAAATGAAAGTAAAATGTAATTGTATACTAATTAGATTACAGAATCTGCATTCCCCCGAGTGGCCAAGTGGTCAAAAGCGCTCACCGTTATGGATCACTGCCATCTTACCTCTGTCTGTGTGTTTTTGAGTCTCAGGTTCAGCCAATGTGGGTATGTGAGAAAGCTTGCCAGTATCTTCTCGTGGGTTGGTGGTTCTTTCTGGGGGTTTTCCAGGGTTCTTCCTCCACCATTTATACTGGTAGCCATGTATACCTTATCTTGTGCTGAAAAATGGTGTTAAACCCTACAACAGCAACAACAACAGAATCTGCTTTCTGATTAAAGGGTAATATTTAAACTAGTTGACAGTAAAAACACATATCTTAAATCAAGTGTATAAATACATATCTTAAATCAAGTGTATACACATGTATCTTAAATCAAGTATATACACACATATCTTAAATCAAGTGTATAAACATGTATCTTAAATCAAGTACATACACACATATCTTAAATCAAGTGCATACACATGTATCTTAAATCAAGTGTATAAACACATATCTTAAATCAAGTATACACACACATATCTTAAATCAAGTGTATACACACGTATCTTAAATCAAGTGTATAAACACATATCTTAAATCAAGTGTATAAACACATATCTTAAATCAAGTCTATGCACATGTATCTTAATCAAGTGTATACACACGTATCTTAAATCAAGTGTATAAACATATCTTAAATCAAGTGTATACACATGTATCTTAAATCAGGTATATACACACATATCTTAAATCAAGTGTATACACACATATCTTAAATCAAGTGTATAAACACATGTCTTAAATCAAGTGTATAAACATGTATCTTAAATCAAGTATATACACACATATCTTAAATCAAGTGTATAAACATATCTTAAATCAAGTGTATACACATGTATCTTAAATCAAGTATATACAAACATATCTTAAATCAAGTGTATACACATGTATCTTAAATCAAGTGTATAAACACATATCTTAAATCAAGTATATACACACATATCTTAAATCAAGTGTATACACATGTATCTTAAATCAAGTGTATACACACATATCTTAAATCAAGTGTATAAACACATATCTTTAATTAAGTGTATACACATGTATCTTAAATCAAGTATATACACACATATCTTAAATCAAGTGTATGCACATATATCTTAAATCAAGTGTATAAACACATATCTTAAATCAAGTTAATGCACACATATCTTAAATCAAGTGTATACACACGTATCTTAAATCAAGTGTATAAACACATATCTTAAATCAAGTGTATAAACACATATCTTAAATCAAGTGTATACACATGTATCTTAAATCAAGTGTATACACACGTATCTTAAATCAAGTGTATAAACACATATCTTTAATCAAGTGTATAAACACATATCTTAAATCAAGTGTATACACACGTATCTTAAATCAAGTGTATAAACACATATCTTAAATCAAGTGTATAAACATATCTTAAATCAAGTGTATACACATGCATCTTAAATCAAGTGTATAAACACATATCTTAAATCAAGTGTATAAACACATATCTTAAATCAAGTGTATAAACACATCTTAAATCAAGTGTATACACACATATCATAAATCAAGTGTATACACACATATCTTAAATCAAGTGTATAAACACATCTTAAATCAAGTGTATACACACATATCTTAAATCAAGTGTATAAACACATATCTTAAATCAAGTGTATACACATGTATCTTAAATCAAGTGTATACACATGTATCTTAAATCAAGTGTATAAACACTTATCTTAAATCAAGTATATAAACACATATATTAAATCAAGTGTATAAACACATATATTAAATCAAATGTATAAACACATCTTGAATCAAGTGTATAAACACATATCTTAAATCAAGTGTATACACATGTATCTTAAATCAAGTGTATACACGCGTATCTTAAATCAAGTGTATAAACACATATCTTTAATCAAGTGTATAAACACATATCTTAAATCAAATGCATACACACATATCTTAAATCAAGTGTATACACATGTATCTTAAATCAAGTGTATAAACACTTATCTTAAATCAAGTATATAAACACATATATTAAATCAAGTGTATAAACACATATTAAATCAAGTGTATAAACACGTATCTTAAATCAAGTGTATAAACACATCTTAAATCAAGTATATACACATGTATCTTAAATCAAGTATATACACACGTATCTTAAATCAAGTGTATAAACACATATCTTAAATCAAGTGTATAAACACATATATTAAATCAAGTGTATAAATACTTATCTTAAATCAAGTATATAAACACATATATTAAATCAAGTGTATAAACACATATATTAAATCAAGTGTATAAACACATATATTAAATCAAATGTATAAACATATCTTGAATCAAGTGTATAAAGACATATCTTAAATCAAGTGTATACACATGTATCTTAAATCAAGTTTATAAACACATATCTTTAATCAAGTGTATAAACACATATCTTAAATCAAATGCATACACACATATCTTAAATCAAATGTATAAACACATCTTGAACCAAATGTATAAACACATCTTAAATCAAGTGTATAAACACATATCTTAAACCAAGTGTATAAACACATATCTTAAATCAAGTGTATAAACACATATCTTAAATGAAGTGTATAAACACATCTTAAATCAAGTGTATACACATGTATCTTAAATCAAGTATATACACACGTATCTTAAATCAAGTGTATACACATGTATCTTAAATCAAGTGTATAAACACATCTTAAATCAAGTGTATAAACACATATCTTAAATCAAGTGTATAAACATATCTTAAATCAAGTGTATAAACACATATCTTAAATCAAGTGTATAAACACATATCTTAAATCAAGTGTATAAACACATATATTAAATCAAGTGTATAAACACATATCTTAAATCAAATGTATAAACACATATATTAAATCAAGTGTATAAACACATATATTATATCAAGTGTATAAACACATATCTTAAATCAAATGTATAAACACTTATCTTAAATCAAGTGTATACACATGTATCTTAAATCAAGTGTATACACATGTATCTTAA
Source organism: Sinohyriopsis cumingii (assembly GCA_028554795.2). Classification (NCBI taxonomy): domain Eukaryota; kingdom Metazoa; phylum Mollusca; class Bivalvia; order Unionida; family Unionidae; genus Sinohyriopsis; species Sinohyriopsis cumingii. The sequence goes on along the minus strand of CM068833.1, from coordinate 79,938,900 downwards.
ATCAAGTGTATAAACACATATCTTAAATCAAGTGTATAAACATATCTTAAATCAAGTGTATAAACACATATCTTTAATCAAGTGTATAAACACATACCTTAAATCAAGTGTATAAACACATATCTTAAATCAAGTGTATAAACACATATCTTAAATCAAGTGTATAAACATATCTTAAATCAAGTGTATAAATACATATCTTTAATCAAGTGTATAAACACATATATTAAATCAAGTGTATAAACACATATCTTAAATCAAGTGTATAAACACATATCTTAAATCAAGTGTATAAACATATCTTAAATCAAGTGTATAAACACATATCTTTAATCAAGTGTATAAACACATATCTTAAATCAAGTGTATAAACACATATCTTAAATCAAGTGTATAAACACATATCTTAAATCAAGTGTATAAACACATATATTAAATCAAGTGTATAAACACATATCTTAAATCAAGTGTATAAACATATCTTAAATCAAGTGTATAAACACATATCTTAAATCAAGTGTATAAACACATATCTTAAATCAAGTGTATAAACACATATCTTAAATCAAGTGTATAAACATATCTTAAATCAAGTGTATAAACACATATCTTTAATCAAGTGTATAAACACATATATTAAATCAAGTGTATAAACACATATCTTAAATCAAGTGTATAAACACATATCTTAAATCAAGTGTATAAACATATCTTAAATCAAGTGTATAAACACATATCTTTAATCAAGTGTATAAACACATATCTTAAATCAAGTGTATAAACACATATATTAAATCAAGTGTATAAACACATATATTAAATCAAGTGTATAAACATATCTTAAATCAAGTGTATAAACACATATCTTTAATTAAGTGTATAAACACATATATTAAATCAAGTGTATAAACACATATCTTAAATCAAGTGTATAAACACATATATTAAATCAAGTGTATAAACACATATATTAAATCAAGTGTATAAACACATATCTTAAATCAAATGTATAAACACATATTAAATCAAGTGTATACACACATATCTTAAATCAAGTGTATAAACATATCTTAAATCAAGTGTATAAACACATATCTTTAATCAAGTGTATAAACATATCTTAAATCAAGTGTATAAACACATATCTTAAATCAAGTGTATAAACACATATCTTAAATCAAATGTATAAACACATATCTTAAATCAAGTGTATAAACACATATCTGAAATCAAGTGTATAAACATATCTTTAATCAAGTGTATAAACACGTATCTTAAATCAAATGTATAAACACATATTAAATCAAGTGTATAAACACATATCTTTAATCAAGTGTATAAACACATATATTAAATCAAGTGTATAAACATATCTTAAATCAAGTGTATAAAAACATATCTTAAGTTAAGTGTATAAACACATATCTTAAATCAAGTGTATAAACACATATCTTAAATCAAGTGTATAAACACATCTCAAATCAAGTGTATAAACACATATCTTAAATCAAGTGTATAAACACATATCTTAAATCAAATGTATAAACACTTATCTTAAATAAAATGTATAAACACATATCTTAAGTTAAGTGTATAAACACATATCTCAAATCAAGTGTATAAACACATATCTTAAATCAAGTGTATAAACACATATATTAAATCAAGTGTATAAACATATCTTAAATCAAATGTATAAACACATATCTTAAATCAAGTGTATAAACACATATCTTAAGTTAAGTGTATAAACACATATCTTAAATCAAGTGTATAAACACATATCTTAAATCAAGTGTATAAACACATATCTTAAATCAAGTTTATAAACACATCTCAAATCAAGTGTATAAACACATATCTTAAATCAAGTGTATAAACACATATCTTAAATCAAATGTATAAACACTTATCTTAAATAAAATGTATAAACACATATCTTAAGTTAAGTGTATAAACACATATCTCAAATCAAGTGTATAAACACATATCTTAAATCAAGTGTATAAACACATATCCTAAATCAAGTGTATAAACACATCTTAAATCAAGTGTATAAACACACATCTTAAATCAAGTGTATAAACACATATATTAAATCAAGTGTAGATGATGATGATGATGATGATGATGATAAACACGTATCTTAAATCAAGTGTATAAACACATTATATTCAATTTCCCCCTGAAGAGATTATAATTCTTTTATATTGCTTAGTTACGGATTTTGTTTAGGTTAAACATATTTAATAAATGTATTTGTTAAATATGTTTTAATTTTAATTTTTAATTTTAAAAGCACATCTTGCATTCTCATGTGGGTGTGTTTGATAATTAATTGATATGTTTTAACTAGCTCAGTACAATTGAAGGCCCCCCAAAAGTAAGTGTGCTTCCTTTTGCACTGGTTTTAATTTTTTTATACAATTTTTACACCCCAGAGGAAAAAAGTGGGGGCTTGGGGTGGCAAAAACAACAGGGATGATCGGCTGACTGGAAGCACGAGTTTTTTTTAACTTTAAAAGACAATACTGCTTTTTCTTTAGTTGAAAGCATGAGTTTAACTAATTTTTCTTCTGTTTCATTCCAGTTTATAGTTAGCATATTTTATAGTAAATTCTTAATTGCAATACACACAATAATAAATTACAGTTCTGCCAAACTTTAAAGATTAAATTTTTTATCACAAGGTGCAGATAGCAACAAATGCTTTCCTTATTAGCAATTCAGGCCGGCTTGTCACCTCTTGTGTACCAGCTTTTTCTTGCTTAATGTACTGAGCAAATGTGGTTTTGACTTCTTTCTTACCAAGTATTGCATTTTATTTGCTGCTTAGACAACTCCAGTTTCAATTTAATTTCTTGGTCATTATATGAGTGTAGCTCTCCTCTTTTCCACTTATGGCAAGTCCAGGGTTTCATGACAATTTGAACAGCATCATATGCAGTTTTCAGCGAAAGAGCTCTCTTATTAGGGAACTCTTAAGGATCCGTCAGGCCCACAGTGGTGGGAGATTCTACTTCAGGTTGATGGCAGTCCCACAGTGGTGGAAGACTTTACTTCAGAATGATGTCAGACCCACAGTGGTGGGAGATATTACTTCAGAATGATGTCAGACCCACAGTGGTGGGAGATATTACTTCAGAATGATGTCAGACCCACAGTGGTGGGAGATATTACTTCAGAATGATGTCAGACCCACAGTGGTGGGAGATATTACTTAAGGTTTTCTGCTCATTAACCACTGTGTCAGTGACATAGTAATAAATGAAAGTGAAACTCAGTTTCAACAGAATGGAAGATTTTATATATGTCAAAGAGTGTTCTGAGAAAAGAGGATTTTGCTGTCTTTGCTATTGTTTTACCACCAAACCCCAAGTTCTCACGAGTTTTATGTTTAAATGGTCATATCAATAACATTGTAAAACCTAATTAGTTTAGATTTCAGCAGTGGAATTGAGCTTGTTAGCTTTATAAAACAAGCATGGAAAAGGATACCAGCATTTTTTGCATGCATGTTAAACATTAAAAATAAATAAATGAATCACCTTGATTACTGCATTGTGTTAAATATTTTTGTTCATAATAAATGTAATTAAATTTCAGACAGTATTTTATAGAAACTTGTACATTATTCAGCATTTGATCAGTTTATTTTTATCTTTTAAAGTGGGAAATCAATAAAATTAAGTACACACAAATATGTTGTGGGGTTTAATGACATTTTTCAGCACACGATAGGTTATACATGGCAGCCAGTATTAATGGTGGAGGAAGAACCCAGGAAAACCCCAGAAAGATGCACCGACCCACGAGAAGCTACTGGCAAGCTTTCTTACATACCCACATTGGCTAAACCCGAGACTCGAAACCCATGCAAACAGAGGTGAGATGGCAGTGATCCATAACGATTTAGACCACTCGGCTGCTCGGAACCCCCACACACAAACATGTATTTTTTTCTCCAAATCACAACATCTGATATTTATGAATTTAATTTGATTTATAGTACAGCTGTACATAGTTTCCAATTCTGTGATGCAGCTTGCCACTGACAAGCTTATAAGTTTGACTTGGGCCAATTTGGCATCTCCGGATCTAGAATCGGAAGCTGGAACTTTAATACTCTGTTCCACTGCAGGATCATATACAGCATTTGTTTTGCCTTTAGGATCTGCCAGACTCCCTGCCTGCATAATTTGTTAAATTGTTAGATAATTAAACAATGATAGACAGTCTATTTTGTTTCTTTGCTTTTTTAAATAGCCAGTTTATGATAGGTACAGCAAGTACATTCCTGTAGCCTAGATACAGTGGAACCCCGCTATAACGCGATAATTGGGGTCCCAAAAATTTGGATTGCGTTAATAGAGGGGTCACATTAATGTGGGGTTTTACAGTATTTTACTTTTTTCAGAGAACAGCTCGTTGGTACATATACGTGTATTCATGTCTAATGAATAAGATGAATAGAGAATCAATACCGTTTACTATTGTGCCATCGTGGCATGCAGTTCATCCATAATACATGCAATTAAATTGAAAAATTGCACACAGATTTACAATATTAAATAATTTTGTCCCAGATCATTGTGTCTGAATTCAACGTCCAATAAACAGCTTGAATATAGTATTAACACAATTTACTTGCCATCTGATATCGTACTGTCGGGGCTTGCAGTTAATCCATAATACATGTAATTCCATTGCAAAAATTGCATACATATTTAAACTATTCAATAATTTTGTCACAGATCATTATGTGTCTGAATTCAATGGGAAAAATTAACAGCAAAATTAGGTTAAGAAAGACGAAGCACATGTACAGTTATTACGTTATATTAAAATTCGTACGCGAACTTTTCCCCAAAATGATAATAAATGTTGTACACTGTGGGGGTGTGTAGTGGTCTAGGGGTGGGGTTCTTCTTATAGACTTTAACGAATTATGAGAAGTTCCCCTGGTCCTTATTCAGAAGGTTAATTCTGGACACTATATTATTTATTGACTAAATATATTTATGGCTACGAGCCCCCAGTCAGCAATGCCGACAGTTAAATTAAAAGAAATACAAAGATGAAATTTAAACAATAACAATTTAATAAATGAAATTTAAAAGAATTTAAAGTAATCAATGTCTCTCTTTCACCCAATGATCCCTTTGATCATCATTTGAGTTCACAGTGTGAGGAGATTTTTCCCTTCTTGAGTGCTACTCATCTAAATCTCTTCGTTCCCTTGTCTTTCTCTCCTTTCGTGATCTCCACTTCCGCTTCCTCTTCTATAATCCTTGTTCCTTGCCGTTATCTTGACTTCCGGTTCCTCTTCTAGTATCCGGAACCCTTGACGGTATCCCTTGAGGTCACCCGAAATTCACTCGGTATCTCTCACCGTCACCCGAAATTCTCTGAACTTCTCTCGTCCCCCGAAATTCTCTGAAATTCTTTCGTCCCCCGAAAGCTTCCTGTTGAAAGGTATAATGCATTAGCATAGGGTTATAAAAATCTTCCCTCACACTACGTCACTGAACTGAACCATCAGTTTAAGGCGGGACATTTGGGTCGCGCATGCGCACACATCGAAATTCCCATACACTTCCGCCGCTTACAAAAATGGCGCCATAACACAATCACACAAAGGATTCAAATATCTACATACTGAGCCCTATCAGTATATACATACAAAATATTTTAAATACGATTGTACTAAAATATTACTACGATTAGTAATATGACTATCTATATATTTATATATATTTATATATATTTCCTACACAAGCGTACCAAATCCACAGTATTCACATTCAAATGGTGATAAACGGCAATCCGTTACTCAATGGCAAAATCTATCATTACGTAAACAAATTTCTTGTCTACCAAAATATAACTACGCAAAGAATTACAATATTAATTCTTATAGCGGCTAGCGAGCAATACAATTCTTCACAAATACAAATCGTCCTTTCAAAAGGGCGTAAACGTAATAATCCACGAAATAATATGCACACATATTACTAGCGAAAGAAGAGAACATTTTCGCCTCACAAAATAAGGTGTACATAGTAACATTATGAATAATGATGCAACGAATCAACATCGTAATCAATCGTAAACAAAAGTACTAGCTAAAGTCATGAAAAAAATGCAAAATATTAAGGTCATAATTAACTATTCATACTTCAATACAAGTAAAATGTATACATACGACAAATTCTCTTCAATTAACAGCAGTCGTATCAAGCAGAATCAACGTAACATCAAACTTACCTGATCGAAGCTATTTCATGAATTTCCTAAATTCCGCCAATTTTTACGAATGGCTAACGGAGTGTGTGTCACTGCGACTCTTAAACACCAACTGACGAATTTCAGGCTTGTACAAGTCTTATGTCCGTTTCTCGAATCAAGTCCCACCTACAACGCATCCCGATTGGATGGCGACGGACTCTGGTCATTTGATCGAACTGTCAATCATAAAAATGTCAGTCTGTGTGTCCCCATGTACTGTCCAGCCTACCATTGTCGGCTTCCGGCTCTTTGAAGTTGTCTACGTCACGTGTTCCCATGTACAAAGATTCCCGCCAGATTTCCACTCAAGAGCTCAAACAAAGACTGGGTTACGTAAGAGGATTAGCCAACTTAGGCACTTGGAAAAACAAAGCTTACCTGGCTCCACTTACAGACTTATAAATACATGTATAATACAAGGGGTTGGGGTAAACATCACATCCCCCCACGCTTGAGAATAAAATCAGGATTTTATTCACTCAAACTAAAAAAGCAAAAGTGTTACACGATATAAAGAACAAAATCAGCAAAATGAACTAAATGCTAAACTGAGTATGAACACGAAAATACAACAAATGATCTATATCATTTCGACGCTTCTACTCATGAAATCTGCGCCTACGTTTTCAGATCCTTTCACGTATCTGATCTGCATCTGGTACTGCTGTAAAAACAGCGACCATCGCATCAATCGACCATTGGACAACTTTGCCTGCGCCAGATAGGCGAGTGGTTGGTGGTCGGTCTCCAATATGAACTTACGTCCATATAGGTATCGCTCGAACCGTGATATGCCGAACACGATTCCAAGACATTCCCTCTCCGATACTGAGTAATTCTTCTCGGCAGCAGACAACTTCCGGCTGCCGTATGCGACAGGAAAAAGCGTCTTGTCATGCTCCTGGAGCAGTACTGCTCCCAGTCCCGTGTCGCATGCATCGGTGCGCAGAACGAATTCTTTATCCAAGTCCGGTAGACGAACAACTGCGTCGGATGTAAGTCTATCCTTTAGCGTTTGGAATGCGTGCTCACACGCATCTGTCCAAACGAACTTACTCGGGGTCCGTTTCTTGGTTAGGTCAGACAACGGGCCCGCAATCGCGCTGAAATTAGCGACATACCTCCGGTAATATCCGGCCAGTCCCAGGAATGACCTCACTTCCGTTTTCGTGGTGGGGCGTGCGGCGTTTCTCAACTGCTCCACCTTCGACTTCTCTGGAGACAGCGTGCCTTGGCTCAGGGTATGTCCTAAATAGTCTAATGTCCTGAAACCAAGGTGACATTTGGAAGGGCGGGCTGTCAAGCCCTCCTGACGTAGCCGCTCCAAAACGTCAGCTAACAGAGCGAGGTGTTCACCCCATGTCTCTGTAGCTAACAAGAGGTCATCCATGAAGTTGTGGACACCCCTATCGCGCAAGGGCTCCAACAACTTCCGCATCATTCTGGTAAAGACGCTGGGCGCGTTTTGTACCCCGAACGGCATCACCAACCATTGGTATGTCCCGTCGGGAGTAGCAAAAGCAAGCTTCGGTCGGTCTTCTTTCCTTACCGGAATTTGCCAATACCCCTTGGACAAATCCAGTTTGGAAAAATATTTCGCTTTCGAGACCGAAGCGAAGATATGTTCGGGGTCAGGTAGCATTTCAACTTGAAATTCTGTCACCTGATTCAGCTTCCGGTAGTCGACGCAGAACCGATGGGTGCCGTCCTTCTTCTGCACTAAGACTACTGGTGAGCTGTACGGAGAGTCGGCAGGTTCGATTACTCCCAGAGCAATCATCTGCTCGATTTCTTCCCTTACAACTTGTCGTTTCGCGTGGGGCAAGGGGTAGGGTTTACGCTGAACTGGTCGGTCGTCCACCATCTTTAACCCGAACTCGACAAGCGTCGTCCTCCCGGGTTTTTCTGTTAGCACGTCGGAATATCCGGCCAGCAAGGTCTCTATCTCGTTCCGCTGCCCTTCAGTTAACATGGGGTCACACTCCACGTCCGACGGAGTCTCGGCCCTCGTTAATGGACAGCTCGGACAGTGTTAGCACCTTCCGTATCGCCTTCGATATCCTCGGTGACTATCGCTGCGACAACAAAATCGCTGGCGGTCTCCCTTTCCCGGTACCTCTTGAGCAAATTGGCATGGTACAATTTCTCTTTCGTCGGTAGCTGTATCCGGTAGGTTTGACCTCCGACCTTCTTGGTGACGACGTATGGACCCCTCCAGGAAACTTGCAACTTGTTGTGTTCCTGGGGCAACAACAACAACACTTTGTCCCCTACTTCAAACTGACGTGGTTTTGCGCGCTTATTGTAATTTTTCGCCTGTTGCGCCTTAGCTCGTTTGAGGTTTTCTTGCGCGAGAGAACAAACCTCTTCCAGTTTGTTGCGCAAGTCCGCGACGTATTGGTAGGTAGTGCGTACTTCCTCTACAGCGTGGTCGTCTGTCCACAGCTGTCTCAGTACGGCGATTGGGCCGCGTACGGTTCTCCCGTACAAGAGTTCAAAGGGAGAGAACCCCAAACTCGCTTGCGGTACTTCCCGGTATGCAAAAAGCATGGCCGGAATATACCGGTCCCAATCCTTGGGGCGGCCTTCGCACAATTTCTTGAGCGTGTTTTTCAAGGTCCCATTAAACCGTTCGACCAATCCGTTACATTGGGGGTGATACGGTGTAGTCGTGAGGTGTTTAATCGACATGAGGCGATTCACCTCCGCCATCACACGACTCATAAATTGTGTTCCTTGATCGGTCAAGATCTCGTCGGGCACTCCGACTCTTGACCAGATCGCAAACAGAGCTTCCGCGACGGTTTCCGTGTCAATGTTACGCAACGCAACGGCCTCCGGATAGCGTGTAGCATAATCGACAACCGTTAAAATATATCGATTTCCGTGCGCAGACGCGGGTTTTATCGGTCCGATTAAATCCATGGCAACACGTCTAAATGGTTCATCGATAAGGGGCGTACTCCCCAAAGGGATGGGTCGCTGATCCGTTTTCGGTGCCATTCTCTGGCATTTGTCACAGGAGAGACAGAACCGTTTTACGTCTCCCTGGACCCCTGGCCAGTAAAACTCTTTTACAAGACGGTCACGCGTCTTAGCAATTCCCATGTGTCCACCCATGAGACTCTCGTGTGCAAGTTTCAGTACTTCGCAACGCTTTTCCTTTGGCACGACGACTTGCTTGAAGTGTTCGTTGTGTTTCCTGGCGTGGCGATACAAGATTCCCTTCTTGTAGACAAACTTCACCGCGCCGTTCGGAGTTTCCCTTTCTGTTCCCGCTTCTGCGTGTTTGTGCAACTGCGCCAGAGTTGCGTCCTCCTGTTGCAGCTTCCTTAACTCCGCTGGAATAACATTACTAACCGGTGTCGATGTAACTTGGATTGGCTTTTGTTTCGGCTGTCGACTCATGGCCCTGGTTTCAACAGCACTCACTGGCATAGGTGTGCAGGTTTCGGGGTTCGGCTGGGGTAACACATAACGGCAACCCAATATGACGTCATGTGATAGCCCCTCCAAGCAAGCAGCTTCAATTTTCCCCTTCACGTATGGTGAATCGAGGTCAATGACAGCTACTGGTAATGAGTCACGCGCGCAGTTCGCGTACTGAACTTCTATTACCTCCCCTGTATAGTCCTCCGGCTTGACATATTTCTTGTCGACAAGCGCGGGGACGCTGCACCCAGTGTCATACAAGATGGTGGCGCCTTCACCATTGACAGTTGCGGCCGCAAGGTTGGCTGGGTTGCGACTCGCTTCCGGCACACCTTCCTTCTTAGCTACGACATTCACCTGGGTCTGCCTGCCCTTGGGACAGTCCCTGGCAAAATGCCCCAGGCGCTTGCAATTAAAACATGTCGGCGGCCCTCGCCGACTTGCAAGTCCTGGTTTCGTGGGTGAGGCCTGTCCAGGTCGATAGGCGGCAGCCCTACCTGTAGGTGCCCCTCCGACCTTCCCGTCGCCCTGACGGTTACGGACAGCCGGCTCAACCTCCCCCATACGACGCGACTCAGAGGGTCGGGGTCGGTCAGCAACCCCGGAACCTCCACTCTTCGAGTGCGCCTGCTCGTATCGCTCCGCCATGTTAGCGATCTCTTCGAGCGTCCGGTGTTCTCTTTCTGCTAAGAAAACTGTCAACTCGCGACGGTAAGTACCCAGGACATGTTCCTTGAGTATTACCTCGCGTAGCCCTTCGTACGTGCGTTCGACTTCGGCCATTTTCATCCACTTCTCAAATAAACCTCGAACACGGTTGTGGAATTGAGAGTGGGTCTCTGTTACCTTTTTCACCGAGTCCCGGAAAAGTTTCCGGTAAGTCTCGGCGGTCAGCCGATAATGGCAGAGAAGCGCCTTCTTGAGGGCAGTGTAGTCATCAGCCTCTTCTGCAGTTAAGCCGTGGTAGACTTCCCGAGCTGCACCTTGCAAAAAGGCTGAGACATTAATGGCCCAGTGCTGTTCAGGGACCTGATGAGCGCGTGCGAGTTTCTCAAACTGGACGAGAAAATCGTCAATAGCCTCCTCCCTATCATTGAAGCGTGACATGTTGATCTGGACTATCCGGTGGTCGATGGAAGGTCGGCCGGTTGTTCCAGAGCTTGTACTGGCGTCGTCCCGTCCGTTGGTCCTAGCTTCAACTCTGACCTTTTCCATCTCCAGAGTGTGAGCGAGTCTGGCTAGCTCCAGCTCTTTCTGGGCGTCTCGGTCCGCTGCTATCTTGGCTAACTCTTGGTCCGCTGCTATCTTGGCTAACTCTTGGTCCGCTGCTATCTTGGCTAACTCTTGGTCCGCTGCTATCTTGGCTAGTTCTCTCTGGGCTTCTCGGTCCGCGGCTATCTTGGCTAACTCTTGGTCCGCTGCTATCTTGGCTAGTTCTCTCTGGGCTTCTCTTTCCGCTGCTTTTTCGGCCTTCCATTCCTTGATCCTTTCTTCTATAAAGGTTGCCAGGCGATCTCCCTCGTATCCAAGATCTTCCGACCCCATGGCGCGGTATTCCTTTATCATTTGTCGTTCGGTAGCCATTATACTAATGTAAAGTGATACCTTGTCTCAAAATTCAAACAATATACAGATATTTGTAATACCAGTTTAAATACTTACCTGTCGACAACAACTAGTTTCGTTCAGGTAAGATATTTGTTCGATATCTGTTTCACACGTACTGCTATGAATGGAAGATCTACAAAGCCTGCACATATGACAATAAAAATACAAGATGAGAAAATCACAAAATTTCAAATACAAAGAATGGAAAATATCTCACACTGTTCACTAATACTTCTACCAATAACTTTAAGTCCCAAAATAATATATATGTCTAATTCATATCCCGGACGAAGCGCCCACTGTGGGGGTGTGTAGTGGTCTAGGGGTGGGGTTCTTCTTATAGACTTTAACGAATTATGAGAAGTTCCCCTGGTCCTTATTCAGAAGGTTAATTCTGGACACTATATTATTTATTGACTAAATATATTTATGGCTACGAGCCCCCAGTCAGCAATGCCGACAGTTAAATTAAAAGAAATACAAAGATGAAATTTAAACAATAACAATTTAATAAATGAAATTTAAAAGAATTTAAAGTAATCAATGTCTCTCTTTCACCCAATGATCCCTTTGATCATCATTTGAGTTCACAGTGTGAGGAGATTTTTCCCTTCTTGAGTGCTACTCATCTAAATCTCTTCGTTCCCTTGTCTTTCTCTCCTTTCGTGATCTCCACTTCCGCTTCCTCTTCTATAATCCTTGTTCCTTGCCGTTATCTTGACTTCCGGTTCCTCTTCTAGTATCCGGAACCCTTGACGGTATCCCTTGAGGTCACCCGAAATTCACTCGGTATCTCTCACCGTCACCCGAAATTCTCTGAACTTCTCTCGTCCCCCGAAATTCTCTGAAATTCTTTCGTCCCCCGAAAGCTTCCTGTTGAAAGGTATAATGCATTAGCATAGGGTTATAAAAATCTTCCCTCACACTACGTCACTGAACTGAACCATCAGTTTAAGGCGGGACATTTGGGTCGCGCATGCGCACACATCGAAATTCCCATACACTTCCGCCGCTTACAAAAATGGCGCCATAACACAATCACACAAAGGATTCAAATATCTACATACTGAGCCCTATCAGTATATACATACAAAATATTTTAAATACGATTGTACTAAAATATTACTACGATTAGTAATATGACTATCTATATATTTATATATATTTATATATATTTCCTACACAAGCGTACCAAATCCACAGTATTCACATTCAAATGGTGATAAACGGCAATCCGTTACTCAATGGCAAAATCTATCATTACGTAAACAAATTTCTTGTCTACCAAAATATAACTACGCAAAGAATTACAATATTAATTCTTATAGCGGCTAGCGAGCAATACAATTCTTCACAAATACAAATCGTCCTTTCAAAAGGGCGTAAACGTAATAATCCACGAAATAATATGCACACATATTACTAGCGAAAGAAGAGAACATTTTCGCCTCACAAAATAAGGTGTACATAGTAACATTATGAATAATGATGCAACGAATCAACATCGTAATCAATCGTAAACAAAAGTACTAGCTAAAGTCATGAAAAAAATGCAAAATATTAAGGTCATAATTAACTATTCATACTTCAATACAAGTAAAATGTATACATACGACAAATTCTCTTCAATTAACAGCAGTCGTATCAAGCAGAATCAACGTAACATCAAACTTACCTGATCGAAGCTATTTCATGAATTTCCTAAATTCCGCCAATTTTTACGAATGGCTAACGGAGTGTGTGTCACTGCGACTCTTAAACACCAACTGACGAATTTCAGGCTTGTACAAGTCTTATGTCCGTTTCTCGAATCAAGTCCCACCTACAACGCATCCCGATTGGATGGCGACGGACTCTGGTCATTTGATCGAACTGTCAATCATAAAAATGTCAGTCTGTGTGTCCCCATGTACTGTCCAGCCTACCATTGTCGGCTTCCGGCTCTTTGAAGTTGTCTACGTCACGTGTTCCCATGTACAAAGATTCCCGCCAGATTTCCACTCAAGAGCTCAAACAAAGACTGGGTTACGTAAGAGGATTAGCCAACTTAGGCACTTGGAAAAACAAAGCTTACCTGGCTCCACTTACAGACTTATAAATACATGTATAATACAAGGGGTTGGGGTAAACATCACATACACACTATTTCATGTACTTGGAACAAAAAATATTTTTTCACGTGCGAATGAATATACGAAATTTCGGGAGCCATGCCATGACCGCATTATATCTGAATTCGCGTTATTGCAGGGTGCGTTATGCGGGGGTCACACTGTATGTTTGGACATATTTGTTTTCGTAAATAGTTGTCTGTACATATATTCCTGGCTCCTAATATGTGCTGATATCAAAGTACCAAAATACAATACAGAAATAGGTTACAACGAGTTAGTATCCCATCATCATACTTAAGTAGGTTACATTTACTTTCATTTGATATAGTAAAGTTTGTTGTTGTTACACAATGTTTACATGAAATGGTGGTTGATTCACAATATTCTCTAATATACTTTCGTTTCATCCTTTGTTTTATCAAAGCGCCTGGACCACTGGTGGCCTAGCTGCAGTTAGAGTGTCCACCTCAGATGCGGGAGGTCGTGGGTTTGAATACCCACCGAGTCATACCAAAGACTTTAAAAATTGTACTGACAGCAGCTGCCTCACTAGGCATATAGTTTTCTTAATCAAACCTGAAAAAAACTAAAAGCATAAGATAGGTGTGGTAGATTAACTCTCCAAATGAAAAGCATAAACTAAATTTGGTCATTAATCATGCAAATGAACAGCACAAGATAAATTTGGTATTTTACCCATACAAGACACACATACCTGACTAATGCAGACGTCCTAAAGGGTGAATCGCAACCAGTGCATACCCTACATGTATCAACTGACAGTGGGATATATTGTTGTCGAACTTGAGGATAATGTACCATAAGAGAAATACATGGGAATTTTATACAATTTATAGAATTTAACCATCATTATCGTTTGGCATTTATCTTGTAGTATGTCATGTTTATGCTTATTTGAGCTTCTGGCAATTCTTTATTTCTACCACACACACACACACACACACACACACACACACACACAATCATCACACATGTTTTGCCACTTGGGGCATTGATATCACACACTCATCAGGCACGTGTTAACACTTAGGGCATTGATATCACACACACACACATCAGACATGTGTTGACACTTGGGGCACTGATATCATAAACTCCTCAGATATGTGTTGACACTTGGGGCATTGATACCACACACTCGTCAGGCACATGTTAACAGTTTGGGCAATAATATCACACACACACATCAGACACGTGTTAACAGTTGGGGCATTGATACCACACACTCATCAGGCACGTGTTAACACTAAAGGCATTGATATCACACAAACACACACACATCAGACATGTGTTGACACTTGGGGCACTGATATCATAAACTCCTCAGATATGTGTTGATACTTGGGGGAACTGATTACACACTCATCATACATGCAAGACAAGCAACTCGGGAGTTTACTGAAAATTTATGTACAATGTCCCACCCAGTCACATTATCCTGACACCAGACCAACCAGTCCTAACACTAACATCTTAATGCTGAGTGCCAAGTGAGGCAACTGCTAGTACCATTTTTAAGTCTCTGATATGACTCAGCCGGTGAGATAGAGGCTCTAGTCACTTAAGCCTCTGGAGCTGTCCCATAACAAAGTGTCTCGTGTCATTTATATGTAAGGGGTACCATACAGAAAAGATAGCTGTTCTTTTATTTAATTCTGTTTGACAGAAAGGGCCATTAATTCTCAAAATACAATATTTTTTAAAATTGATAATTGAAGGTGACTTTAGTTGACACAAATCTAAATACATGTATGCATTTACCTTAGAAACCAGGCCTCAGTATCCCTAATATGACTCATATATTTACTCATGACTTAAGACACTGGATTGGTCTATTTTAAATCAGATATAAATTTCAGCCAATCAGATTGTTGGATTGTAATGTTAGTTTTAAGTCTAGACTTAAGACACATAATTGCCTCTTTTCAGCTGAGAACATAACTTTAATGAAATAAATTATATAGCAATGTTAATATAACAATTTTGCTAAGTATAATGGATGATCACATCTGGCCATTATGTTAGGGTTTATTGTATACTTTGAGCTTTCTGTGGTGAGGGACTATACATTGAAAAATTTATTTAAAAAAAAAATAACAGAAACAATTCTAGCAATTGTTCCTTCAGAGATCAGATATACCCATTCACATGTATAACAACAGCTATGGACTCCATCAGATACCATCATATACATGTATGTACAACAGTATAAAAGATTTGGGTCAGAAAAGAATTGAACACATTGATTGATCAGAAGGGTGAAGGTTGTTTAGAATTTCAGTCATTGGTATAGGATTACATGTTAATTGGAGCTTTCATTATTACAAAGCAAGGGGCAAAAGCGCTAATCAATTTATAAGGCTGTGTTAACCAGCAAGATTGATGGTTAAAATTCTCAGATTACATTGACACTACATTGATTGGCCTTACTTGGTGACATTAATCTCTTGAAGTAGAGATACCGTGATTTGGATCACAATTTTTGTATAGAAAAGCTAGTTGGAATGTTTGTGGAAATAAAACTCTTTTTTTTTCACATGAGGTAATCTACATAGGTACACAATATTTAATTTTTTAAAATCAAAACACAGATTTGTTTGGCAGTTAAAATGGAGTACTTTTTTATTTTGATTTGACACAGCTAGGTACCTCATACTACATTGCCAGAAAAAATAGCTTTTTTTAAAGTTATAAAAGAGATATTTAATATAAACTAAAATGAACCATTTTGGTGGCCTAATGGTTAGAGCATCCACCTCAGATGCAGGAGGCCATAGGTTCGATCCCTGGCCAAGTCATACCAAAGACTTACAAAAAATGGTACTAACAGTTGCCGTGCTTGGCACTCAGCATTAAGAGGTTAGTGTTAGGACTGGTCGGCCCAGTATCAGAATAATGTGACAGGGTGGGACATCATGTTACGTGTCTGCTGCATGATGCCCCAGTGCTAGATATCACTATAAACTGCTACACTGCAGACATCATAGTGATATGACTGAGAAAAAAATTAAAGATATGTTACAAATCCAAATCACACATAGATAAACTTAGATGAAAATCAATAAAATTCCAAACAGAAATATTTCATAAAGATATCATTTACAAGTCTGTTGGTTCACCTTGTGCACTAGTCCATCTGTTACTGCTATTATTATGTGTACTTCACCTACTGAAATCATACTTGCATTAGTTATCTGTAGTTGTTGTTGTTGTTGTAGGGTTTAATGCCATTTTTCAGCACACGATAGGCTATACATAGTGGCCAGTATTAATGGTGGAGGAAGAACCCGGGGAAAACCCCGGAAAGAACCACCGGCCCACGAGAAGCTACTGGGAAGCTTATTAACATACCGACGTTAGCCAAATCCTAGACTTGAACCCATGCAGAGGTGAGATGGCAGTGATCCGTAACGGAGAGCGCTTTAGACCACTCAGCCAGTCGGGGCCCCTAGTGCATCTGTAGCTTCTACAATTATTGAATGTATACTTCACCTACTGACATCAAAACAGTAGCTTCCAGTCGGTCGGTGGTTATATTCCCTAGGATTTCCTGGCTTCTTCCTCCACCATACTGGCTGCCATATGTAGCCTCTCATGTGATGAAAAATGGTGTCAACCAACGTCCCAGCCTTTGTTACCATACTTTCATTGATGGGGAATCTCAAGATGAATACCAAAACTGTATTGTTGAGACCTACTTGCCAGAATTTATTCAGCTGCAATCTTTTACTACTACACCTATTGACTTAAAGCTCAAAATGTGCATACATGTACTGGGCACGAAAAAAACTCTGTCAACATGATCCAATTACCAGGATTTGTAAATAAATTGTTTAAAATCTAGTTTAGGCTCTTTTTGTTTTTGGTTGTGTGAGTTGGATTTTTTAATGAAGCTTTAACAATTTTCCATTCATATCACTTCAGTGTCTGCAGTGTGGCATTTTATATTTGATGTCTAGCACTGGAGCATCATGCAGCAGACATGTAGCATGATGTACCACCCAGTCACATTTTTCTGACACCAGGCCGACCAGTCCTAACACTAACCTCTTAATGCTGAGCACCTAGCAAGGCAGCTGTTTGTAATATTTTTATAAGTCTTTGGTATGACTCGGCAGGGGTTTGAACCCATGATCTCCCACATCTGAGGCGGACGCTCTAACCACTTTGCCACTAGGTCGGTAAGTTTAGGCTTTAATTCTGAAACTCTTTTGCTTGTTGCTGTCAAACTTACACTGAGGGTACATGTTCAGATATATGTGTGTGACCTAGTTTTATATGACCTACTTCCCAGGATTTGTACAAAAGTGTCCCAGCTGTAACTCTTAGTTACTATGACATAATTTTCAGGATTTATTGAAAGTTTGTTTAAGAATTATGTAAGGTTATTACTCGAGTATTGGTACACATATCGCTGTATAAATTTGCAGTAAAGATGAATCTTAAGTAATAAAACAAATCATGGACAAGATTTTGTGGCTATGACCGCATTACAAGGGTTTTGAGCCTTACAGACTCTGCTCAAATTTCCACTCCATTTACTTTAACCACAATTACGTTTACTTTCGTAAGTCATGTGGAAAGGATTTGTTTGCTTCACATAATCAATAATCATTGCATCTTCGATCAAACTCGAGTTCTTTCAGTGTTCTTTTAACATATGTGCAGTGTAATAGGGGGACTCTTGTTAGGACCTACTTTAGTCTGTCCATCTTGTCAAGACCTAACTGAGTCTTTCCATTGTTAAGACCAACATAAATCTATCAGGGGGCCCCGAGTGGCCGAGTGGTCTAAAGTGCTCTTCGATACGGATCACTGCCATCTCGCCTCTGTCTGAGTGGGTTCGAGTCTTGGATTGAGCTAATGTAGGTATGTGAGAAAGCTTGCCAGTAGCTTCTCTTGGGTCGGTGGTTCTTTCCGGGGTTTTTCCGAGTTCTTCCTCCACCATTAATACTGGCCACCATGTATAGCCTATCGTGTGCTGAAAAATGGCGTTAAACCCTACAACAACAACAACAACAACATCAATCTATCGATTTTAGTTTTGAGAGGATACATTTTTTTATAGACTGCGTACCTTAACCAAACTGAATTGTTGCTGGGTGACACATGGGTAGGGAAGAAACCTATTGAATATGTTGCTATGGAGGTGAAAATATCGCACAGTCAAGGTGGCTGGCCAAACATTTGTGAATGCTGTCACAAGTCCGAAATGCCTTCTAGTGATTTCTCCAGTATTTCCACATCTGGGAGCAATTCCCACTCAGCCATTTAAATAAGGGAGAATTTCAATTTTTAAGCGGGTTAGTTTTAAAATTTTAATGGGTTTCATTTAAACTGAGTAGGAATTCACACTGTCCTGCATCATGGAGATAACACTGTCCTCCAGTGTCTACATGAAATCCATATCGTTATGTGCATGACCTAATTGTATTTTCAGGCCATTTAAATGATTTTTAGCTATAATGGTCATGAGAGCTTATGGACTTGCTTGTCATCTCTCCATCCATTTGCACAAGTTTGGTCGGATTCAGCTAATGTGGGTATGTGAGAAAGCTTGCCAGTAGCTTCTCATGGGTCGGTGGTTCTTTCCAGGGGTTTTCCGGGTTCTTCCTCCACCATTAATACTGGCCGCCATGTATAGCCTATCGTGTGCTGAAGGATGGCATTAAACCCCACAACAACAACACAAGTTTGGTATAGCTACTCTCCATCCATTTGCACAAGTTTGATATAGCTACTTCTCCTAGACTACTTGGAGTTATTATAACTACTCCTCCTGAATGAAACTTTAGAAATATATTCATCACAAGGTCCAGTTGGTCTTAAATGAAAATGGTGTTGCTTAGACATTCAGTATGGACACTGCAGCAGCCATCTTAAATATCTTGTTGCTACTCCGGAATGGATGATTTGTTTAGTTGGTCCTAAATGAGGATGATGCTGATGTGACTTCCAATATGGCCACCGTGGCAGCCAATGTGAAAATCTTATCATTACTTCACTTGAACAGAAAGTCATACTGACATGGGGCTTTCACCAGATGACTTCTTGTGATGTCTAACTGGGCCTAAATAAAAATAGTTCTGCTGGGGCATCCAGTATGACCACCACAATGGCCAACTTGAAATTCTTATCATTTTTCCACCTGAAATTGATGGACTTATTATGTCAGGTTTATCCTAAATAAAAATGGTGCAGATCTGAGATCCAATATGGCCACTATGGCAGTCATCTTTATATCTTGTTAATGGTACTCCTTCTGAATAGAATGTCACAGGGTTTTCTCCGGAAGACTTTTTATAATGACCTACCTGAAACTGATGCTGTCCTGAGATATAGAATATGGCAACCACAGAAACTATGTTAACAATCTTGTTATTGCTCCTCCTGATGATCTTACTAGCATGAGGTTTTCACTTAAATCATATGTCCAGTGTCCATCTGTCTATTAGCACAAGTCATCCTTACTCTTAGATACTTGGAGGAGTGACTTGGTGTCCTAATGAAAACAGTTCTGCTTGGACATCTATTATGACTGCCCAAGTGGCCAGCTTGAAAATCTTATTATTGCTATTTCTCCTCAACAGATGGTCACATCAGCATGGAATATTTTTGTTGAATGACTTCTTATGATGTCTAGTTGGTCCTAGTTGGAACCTGCACTAGTCTGACTGCCTTGAATATGGCCATCACGGCAGCCATCTTGAACATTTTTATCACTTCCTAATGCATGTTGAGAAAGTTTTATCAAAAGACTTATGATGACTAGTTGGTTGTAAATAAAAATGGTTTTGCATGGAGATCCAATGTGGCTGTCACAGTTACCATAACTACTCCTCCTGAATGAATGTCATATTAGTAAAGGATTTTACTGAAAGACTTTTTACAATATCTGTCAGGTCCTGAATGAACATGATGTTGATCTGACATTGAATCTGGTGACTTTAAAAATCCAGTTATCACTATTCATGACCAGAAGATTTCTTAAGATGTCTGGTTTGACCTAAATGAAAATTGTGCCACATGGACATCTATTAGTTCCACTACAGTGACCATCTTGTACATTTTGTTCTAAATGAATATGGTACCAATCTGACATCCAATATGGCTTCCATAGTAGCCATCTCAACAAGCTTATGACTACTTCCGTAGTAGCCATCTTGACAAGCTTGTCACTACTTCCCTATTAGCCATCTTGACAAGCTTAGCACTACTTCCATAGTAGCCATCTTGACAAACTTATCACTACTTCCATAGTAGCCATCTTGACAAGCTTATCACTACTTCCATAGTAGCCATCTTGACAAGCTTATCACTACTACTTCCATAGGAGCCATCTTGACAAGCTTATCACTACTTCCATAGTAGCCATCTTGACAAGCTTATCACTACTTCCGTAGTAGCCATCTTGACAAGCTTATCACTACTTCCGTAGTAGCCATCTTGACAAGCTTATCACTACTTCCGTATTAGCCATCTTGACAAGCTTATCACTACTTCCGTATTAGCCATCTTGACAAGCTTATCACTACTTCCATAGTAGCCATCTTGACAAGCTTATCACTACTTCGTATTAGCCATCTTGACAAGCTTATCACTACTTCCATAGTAGCCATCTTGACAAGCTTATCACTACTTCCGTATTAGCCATCTTGACAAGCTTATCACTACTTCCATAGTAGCCATCTTGACAAGCTTATCACTACTTCCATAGTAGCCATCTTGACAAGCTTATCACTACTTCTGTAGTAGCCATCTTGACAAGCTTATCACTACTTCCGTATTAGCCATCTTGACAAGCTTATCACTACTTCCGTAGTAGCCATCTTGACAAGCTTATCACTACTTCCATAGTAGCCATCTTGACAAGCTTATCACTACTTCGTATTAGCCATCTTGACAAGCTTATCACTACTTCCATAGTAGCCATCTTGACAAGCTTATCACTACTTCCGTATTAGCCATCTTGACAAGCTTATCACTACTTCCATAGTAGCCATCTTGACAAGCTTATCACTACTTCCATAGTAGCCATCTTGACAAGCTTATCACTACTTCTGTAGTAGCCATCTTGACAAGCTTATCACTACTTCCGTATTAGCCATCTTGACAAGCTTATCACTACTTCCATAGTAGCCATCTTGACAAGCTTATCACTACTTCCGTATTAGCCATCTTGACAAGCTTATCACTACTTCCATAGTAGCCATCTTGACAAGCTTATCACTACTTCCGTATTAGCCATCTTGACAAGCTTATCACTACTTCCATAGTAGCCATCTTGACAAGCTTATCACTACTTCCATAGTAGCCATCTTGACAAGCTTATCACTACTTCCGTATTAGCCATCTTGACAAGCTTATCACTACTTCCGTATTAGCCATCTTGACAAGCTTATCACTACTTCCGTATTAGCCATCTTGACAAGCTTATCACTACTTCCGTATTAGCCATCTTGACAAGCTTATCACTACTTCCGTATTAGCCATCTTGACAAGCTTATCACTACTTCCATAGTAGCCATCTTGACAAGCTTATCACTACTTCCGTAGTAGCCATCTTGACAAGCTTATCACTACTTCCATAGTAGCCATCTTGACAAGCTTATCACTACTTCCGTATTAGCCATCTTGACAAGCTTATCACTACTTCCCTATTAGCCATCTTGACAAGCTTATCACTACTTCCGTATTAGCCATCTTGACAAGCTTATCACTACTTCCGTATTAGCCATCTTGACAAGCTTATCACTACTTCCGTAGTAGCCATCTTGACAAGCTTATCACTACTTCCGTAGTAGCCATCTTGACAAGCTTATCACTACTTCCGTAGTAGCCATCTTGACAAGCTTATCACTACTTCCGTAGTAGCCATCTTGACAAGCTTATCACTACTTCCGTAGTAGCCATCTTGACAAGCTTATCACTACTTCCGTAGTAGCCATCTTGACAAGCTTATCACTACTTCCGTAGTAGCCATCTTGACAAGCTTATCACTACTTCCGTAGTAGCCATCTTGACAAGCTTATCACTACTTCTTCTAAATGGAAATTCAAGTTAACATGGGCTTTTCACCAGAAGTCTTCTTGCATGATTCACACTGATCTTGTAAAACCCTTAAATCTGATATCTGGTCTCAAAAAAACCTTGAAAATTAGACAAGTGGAAAAAAGCCCATAAAAAATTCTTAAATTTGCCTGATATGCCATTAAAAGCCCATACATTTTGCTGATATTTGTCAATATAATTCAATTAAGTGTTTCATTTTTACTTGTCTAATTATTTTGGGGGAAACGTGAGCATTACAGATCATTCTAATCCTTCATTTTTTCACATACGATGTTTAGTTGGATACCTTCAGTATTATCTGTTATTTCATGGCCAGGTTGTAATGTGTTTTTATTTGAACTTAACAAAGCTTAATGAAGGTTTTTTCATTGATGACATTATCCAAACCAATCAGAATTCAAGTTGAATTTTAATATCTTTAGACAGTGTTAATGCCATAGTCATCAGAAAGTAGTCATTGGTAGAACTTTCTGCACAGTGTTTTAGGAAAGTGATCATATACAGTCAGCTTGGTCTTATCTGCTGCATCAGTTTCCTTTGATGTTGAGTGTAAGTAATTTTTCTTGACCGATGCTTGATTTGTGCTTCTACAGGTGGTAGCTTTGTTTTGACCATTTAAAAGCACCACTGTTTGCTCTTGGTGTAGTTTTGTTCTAACATAATTAAATTAGCACCTGATTGGTGCAGAATTGAAAGCACATTTGTCAGGCATGTTTAGGTCCAGAAAATGCTGCTGCTCATATGGTTTTCTTAGCACAGATATATCAGGATATATTTATACAGGATAAATATAGGTTTGATCATGAGCACTCAGGAATTTAAATTTATATAATTTTTAATATCATGGTGTTTGCATAGGTGACACTTCGATACACTGTGGTACTTTAGGGCGCACCGTACTAATTCTGTCCATATAAACCTATGCAAACACCAGTCATGTCTCCAGCATGATGCCCCAGTGCTAGACATCACTATAAGCTGCCACACTGTAGACACTGTAACGCTATAGCTGATTTTTTTTTTTAAAAGCTGTTAAAATCCAAATCACAAACACACACATGCAATGTGTACAGTACCTCAAACTATCTTAGGCACCACACTAACTCGTTTGTCGATAATGTCATTGGTAGTGTGTGTTGCAAATCTCTGAACTGTTGCTGAAGCAATTGATATTTCCATAGTGACATTTGAAACTGAGGACATTTGCCATTTTGTTTCACATTTCCAGTCTTGTGATTTCCTTACAACCAACTTGTAAGTCACATGATCTAGTTATGACTTTGAGGGAATTATTTCAACCCAATAAAATAAATTTTCAATAGATATACTACATTTTATGATTTAATATCTTCATAATTTAACACTGATATTTACAGAATTTGGTTTATGAGGTAATAGATATGGCAGCAAGCTTGCTACCTTACAACAGTGTTGATATTATGAAAATAACTTATGTATCATCAGTTTCCAAAACTTTTTTCATTCTTTAATTTCATGAAGTATCAAATTGTGTCCCTCAACTGATCTTGAAAAACAAACCACAGTTTTTTTTAAAAAGGCACAAGTTTCTAATAATAAATATTTCTGCATGCAGTGCAGTAGCACCAAGTCAGCTTGTAGCATTGCAGTGGGTTGGATCTGTAAGGGAGATAATCCACTGTGAGAAAGATACAATTAAATATATACCTGTAATTGTCTTTAGTGTTGGATTATATTCATATTTATATTCTTGGAAAGGAGGAGTGTGATGGTGATTAATTTTAAAATCCTTTCACTCTTTTACTCCCTCCCGAAGTGCTCCCCTACAAATTTACTATTGCTCCATTGTTAGAAAGAAAAAAACACTCCTGCTCTCAGATCAGATGATTTATGATATTTAGTTGGAGGAAAATTTTTATCTTTCATATGGAAT
The DNA here is from genome assembly GCA_028554795.2 of Sinohyriopsis cumingii. Classification (NCBI taxonomy): domain Eukaryota; kingdom Metazoa; phylum Mollusca; class Bivalvia; order Unionida; family Unionidae; genus Sinohyriopsis; species Sinohyriopsis cumingii. The sequence continues at coordinate 79,914,453 of CM068833.1, read as the reverse complement.
AATTAAAAACAAAATGAAACAAAGAGTTTAGCCAGAATAAAAATATAATTTGTCCTTCCCCCAACCCACCTCTGGAGAAGCAAACAATTTCTTCAGTTGCTTTTTGATAGGAGGAAATTTAAAATGAATTTAAAAGGAATACTCAACAGTGGATATTGACTGTAGCTTGGCAGTCATTTGTTTGGAATGGCCAATAAAACTTTCAAGAATGTTGCCATATGGCTGCAAAATGTTACAAAGCACTTGGTTTACTGATTTATATCTTCTTTGTTTTCTTTTCCTTGTAAAATACATTTATAATGTTTGAGCAGGTCCTTTTCTAGGATACTAAAACAAAGATAAATAAAACCAAGACGATTAGTTTTCACAGTCCCAGAAAATATTGGAAAATTTGAATTTGACACCCGAAAATATTTTTCCCAAAACACATGCATACATGCACCTGTGCATGCACACACTCTCACCTACCCACTCCCACCCTCACCCCGCACACCCACTGAAATCAGGGTACTTGTCAGGCATGTCCAGCAAATGGAAGGTTTTGACTGGCACATATTCCGAGCAACTGGACATTAGTCATCAAACATCTCCCATATCATGATCTCAGCTTGTTTTGATTTGTTTGTCCATTAAACTGTCCAATAAACACAATAACAAATTAAAATTTAAAAAAATGACTAGGTGTGATTTACACATGGTTTCTTTGGTGGACAATCAATACAGGTGTCATCACCTAAGCTTGTTTGGTCATTATGTTTTCCCATTTGTTTAAATCCTCTACTGCCACAAAACAAGACAAAGGAGGAGAGAATTCTTATCTCCTGGCCTTATAGAAAACCCTATTACAGAATGATGGACCTATGATCTGTGCTACAGTGCATTATGTCAGTACCTCACACCATGTTCTTTTAATCTGTGCTGTGTCTCTGTGTACAGGCATCATACCTTTACAAGAAAATATGTGAAGACTAAGCCTGAATGATGTGTGTGTGCGTGTGATTTGGACTTTTAACGTAGCTTTAACAATTTTTCAGTCATATTGCTACGATGTCTGCAGTGTGACCGTTTATAGTGATGTCTAGCACTAGGGCATCATGCTTCAGACATGTAGCATGATGTCCCACCCAGTCACGTTATCCTGACCCCAGGCCGACCAGTCCTAACACTAACCTTTTAATGCTGAGCACCAAGCGAGGCAGCTGTTAGTACCATTTTTGTAAGTCTTTGGTATGACTCAGTCATGGATCGAACCCATGACCTACCACATCCAAGGCGGATGCTCTAACCACTAGGCCACAGGAGCGGTATCCTGAATGAAGAAAAGAAGATATTATCATTAAATTGTTTCTTAAATTTATATCTCAAGTTATGTTTTTTGATATAGCAAGAATTTGGTTTAGGGATCAAAGAGAACTGTGCCTCCATCACAGAATTAAGTTCCTGTAATGCATATTGCATGCATAACTGACTTCATTTAATCTGAAACACTATCAAACTAGATGAATGCATGCATTTCGATTAGTACCACACCCATAGAACAAAATAAGTTCACTGCAAACTACATTTTATGTTTTACTGGCTCCAGTTTTGTTTCTAACACTTCATTACATAGTTGTTGTTTTTTTTTTGTTGCATACAGTACTTTTATATTTGAAAACATTACTACACTACCATTTTGAAAGTAGGTCACTTTGACCCATATTTCACATTTCACTCTTTTACGTGTCACTGACCTGGCTTAAATTTTGTGTTTGATGTTCATTTCTCAGGCACTGTTCATACTAGAATTGTTAATATAACAGCAGTAATTAAACAACCACCTGAAATTTTAAAACCGACCAGTATATCACTATTGCCTTGCAGCCTCCTCAGCAACACAAGTCCCCTCATCCAAGCTCATAATTTCAGCCTCCAGTTAGAAATTTGTTTTATAGAAATTTAGAACAAAATGAACCAAGAACCAGTCTGACTACATATCATAGGTTCATGTGGCATACTCTTCCTTTCTTCAGTGGATGTCTTCATTTACTTGTTTTAACGATGTTTTGGAATATTAATTGAAATTTCAGTGTTAGTTGGGTGATTATGCTGACAGTCCTTGCAAATTTTTTGTATTTTTTTTATTGCCCTCCTGTTAGTTTTTAGCAGTTTTATTGTGCCACTTTAATCAAGCTTACTCTTGGCAATTTTACCTAATGGTGGATAAGTACTTCATCCCTTGTTGTAGTTTCAGACTTTATTAGTACTTGCTTTGGCAGTACCCATTTACATTCATTCTGTCGCTGTGTCCTACCCAGTTGTGGCTCAGGAATTTAATTCCCTTGTTTGTATTTGCAGATTGTCATAATTGCTTAGTCAACACATTTATTCTTAAGTTGAAATTTTATTGTACTGCATTGTCAGTATAATTTTGAGTATCTGATATCCTGGCAGTGCTGTAATTATGATTTTGCATTAAACAAATTATGCACAGAAATTAGTTACTACTAGATCAGGCAGAATTATGGTAGTGCTTCCTTAATTGTTGCATTTAATTTTTACATTGTTTCTGGTAAGTACTCACTGTGGCATTAGTAGGACATTACTAACTTTGATTATCGAAGATAATAAATTACTTCGCTTCTTGTTAGTACACTTGTACTTGCTTGTTGCTGTATGATGGCATTATATCAAATTAGTGTACTGCATCTGGCAGGTAAATACACTCCTTGATCCCCAGGGAGGATGGGGTCTTTATTTTAGATAACATTGTGGTGCTAATTTGGCAGCATTACTTTAAAATTTAACAAAAATCAGATACTTGCATATTTTCTCATTTAGAGGTTACTAGCATGGCAATACATATTTTCTCATTTAGAGGTTACTAGCATGGCAATACATATTTTCTCATTTAGAGGTACTAGCATGGCAATACATATTTTCTCATTTAGAGGTACTAGCATGGCAATACATATTTTCTCATTTAGAGGTACTAGCATGGCAATACATATTTTCTCATTTAGAGGTTACTAGCATGGCAATACATATTTTCTCATTTAGAGGTTACTAGCATGGCAATACATATTTTCTCATTTAGAGGTACTAGCATGGCAATACATATTTTCTCATTTAGAGGTTACTAGCATGGCAATACATATTTTCTCATTTAGAGGTACTAGCATGGCAATACATATTTTCTCATTTAGAGGTACTAGCATGGCAATACATATTTTCTCATTTAGAGGTACTAGCATGGCAATACATATTTTCTCATTTAGAGGTACTAGCATGGCAATACATATTTTCTCATTTAGAGGTTACTAGCATGGCAATACATATTTTCTCATTTAGAGGTACTAGCATGGCAATACATATTTTCTCATTTAGAGGTACTAGCATGGCAATACATATTTTCTCATTTAGAGGTTACTAGCATGGCAATACATATTTTCTCATTTAGAGGTTACTAGCATGGCAATACATATTTTCTCATTTAGAGGTACTAGCATGGCAATACATATTTTCTCATTTAGAGGTACTAGCATGGCAATACATATTTTCTCATTTAGAGGTTACTAGCATGGCAATACATATTTTCTCATTTAGAGGTACTAGCATGGCAATACATATTTTCTCATTTAGAGGTACTAGCATGGCAATACATATTTTCTCATTTAGAGGTACTAGCATGCAATACATATTTTCTCATTTAGAGGTACTAGCATGGCAATACATATTTTCTCATTTAGAGGTACTAGCATGGCAATACATATTTTCTCATTTAGAGGTACTAGCATGGCAATACATATTTTCTCATTTAGAGGTTACTAGCATGGCAATACATATTTTCTCATTTAGTGGTACTAGCATGGCAATACATATTTTCTCATTTAGAGGTACTAGCATGGCAATACATATTTTCTCATTTAGAGGTACTAGCATGGCAATACATATTTTCTCATTTAGAGGTTACTAGCATGGCAATACATATTTTCTCATTTAGAGGTTACTAGCATGGCAATACATATTTTCTCATTTAGAGGTACTAGCATGGCAATACATATTTTCTCATTTAGAGGTACTAGCATGGCAATACATATTTTCTCATTTAGAGGTACTAGCATGGCAATACATATTTTCTCATTTAGAGGTACTAGCATGGCAATACATATTTTCTCATTTAGAGGTTACTAGCATGGCAATACATATTTTCTCATTTAGAGGTACTAGCATGGCAATACATGTTTTCTCATTTAGAGGTACTAGCATGGCAATACATATTTTCTCATTTAGAGGTACTAGCATGGCAATACATATTTTCTCATTTAGAGGTACTAGCATGGCAGTACCTATTTTTCTTTTTAGCAAGTCTGTCAGGATAGAGTCTCTTAGATCCTAAGAGGCCCAGTCAGTGATTCAGACTTGTAGAACTTTATCAGGGTAGGCATCCTTCATCTTGGGGGAGGGTATAGGGTCTGTCTTGTGCAGAGTTAGAAACATTATGCCTCATAGGAGCTACAGTACTCTATTGAGGTGGGGGTGGGGCCAGAGATCCAATATAGGCAGTAGAGACCTATATGAACATCTCTGAGAAGGGAAGTAGTGTTATTACAATGGCTTCAAAGAAGGATATATATATATATATATATATATATATATATATATATATATATATATATATATATATATATACATACATACATACATGCATATAGACATACATATACATACACACACGCACATACATATATGAAACCTTTCTTTTTGGAAATTTGTCAGATACTATGTTCCCTGATGGGGAGTACAACTCAATGCCAGTGACGGGGGTTCGATTCAAGGTTCCTCCAAAGGGAGAAAATGGTATAGTTGAGTCAGGACCCCATAAAAGGAAGGAGCACCCTCTCAAGCTCTTGGCCTAGCCACCTTAAATGGGGAGAGCAGCAGTCTTGCTCTACAAGTTTTGAAAAAGATATCACCCATAAAAGCAATCTCCCTCTTATGTTCTGAGAAAGATCTCCATCTAATTAGAGTCACCTGTGGATCATTGACCATTGGCCAGTCACCAAACACTGATCATTGGTGACAGATCATTGTCCAGGCACCGGTCTTTGAGTACCTGTCACTGGTCAGTGTAGTCCACTCAGCAATCAGGGGACAGGGTCAATTTCCATTCTGTCTCTGCTCTACCAATAAATTAGATGGATTAGGAAGACAATCAGTCTGTTTAAAATCAATCTGCACTGTTATACATGAACATCTGACAGCGACCACTTAGGGTTCATGTTCTGGTAACGTATGTTATTACCAGAATTGCTAATTTTATCAGCCAATCAGATGAAGTCTTATATCTTCACCTTTGGAGACTAAGCAGTGTGAACGAAGTTCATAAATGTGTACCAAATGTTTTGATTCACTTTCAGATTTTTGAAAGCTGTATTTCCATTGGCTAATTCAAAGGTCACATAACCCCTAAGTGGACATCATCAGATCTTCATGTAGGACAGCAGAGATCTGCTTTAATCAGATTGGGAAGTCAGTATATATGCGTCTTGATAGGGATGGGGATCAGATCCTCATCCCCCCCCCCAATTCCCTATGTTCCCTTTCAGTCTCTGTTATGCAGGGACATACATTCCTTGGATGTGAACCTTTCTTCCAAAAACTTGGCGCCATGGATGCCTGTACTGTTGCCGAAGCAGTTCAGATGTTACAGGTCGCAGACATCATCTGTTCTTGTGGAGTCAAACATAAAGGAGAGGAGTGTTGAACCTCTCCCCTGTACAGTCAGGGTGTGACAAAAAGAGTAAAAGACCTTAACAATATTGGACCAGAAATGTTCAGCATCCATTTGTTTTACTACATCAAACTAGTACAGTTCATAATGGTGCCCACATTTATGCGTTTCTGTGGATTACACTGTGAGGCTGTTATTCCCTATAGGTATCATGGTACCAATTGCTTTTCCATATACCTCAATGCTTTTTTTTTTGTTCGTGAAATAAATATACTTTCTATCCTACCTCGGCATGCGTGTCACATGCTGTCATAGAGAACAATGTTAGAATGTCGATTAGACAAGGACAACTGTGTTGGAACTATAAAGGGATAAGAGTTATCCAGTTACAACATGTTCATTTTCAGTGATGTGTATCATATTTTTAAAAATATCATTAAAAAAATACAAATCATGATTTAGATATGATCTTTTTTTTTAAGCCTGACAGAACTACAACTCTTACAAAATGCACCAATCACAGCTAGTTTTCTTGTTTATTTCTGAATACAGTGTTCCCTACACCTTAAGCTCCTCCCACCTGGGGTTCTACATTAGTAATCTTATATAGGCCTCTTAAAAAGTGGGGAAAAAATCAACTGAGAGAGTTTTGTAAGGGTAAACTGGTCTGGTAAGGGTAATAACTCTGTATTTCTACAAGATAAGGGGTGAATGGGTTATCAGAGTTGCATCCCTTCTATTTTGTTGTTGGTACACAAGAATAAAAAGGAGTTTTCAGATACTTTGTACTTGTGAATAAATGCAGGAAGGGACACAATTACATTTGCTGGACATCACATGTCGATTTGAGTATGTCTTATGGTGAGATATATGTTTGCTTTTGTCATGTGAAATGGAAAAGAAATTCAAAGAATTACAACAAGTTAAAGATATTTACAAGCCATGGAGCTGCATAGGGTTTGGAACTGAAGTTGATGCAACTGTACCTGAGGTAGATAAGGTCCATGTGTAATTTACAAACCTTTAGTTGAACATAATGTTTACCATTGCTGCATGTTGTATAACAAACTTTTCAAATACATGTTTTCTGTTTTCCAACTTAACAGTAGCATTGTATATTTTGTTACACCTTAATGAAAACCAGTCATGCTGATTCAGAAAAATCAGCTGCCTTTCTGAGACAGTTTTGTAAGGGCAAACAGGTCTTGCAAGGGTAATAACTCTGTATTTCTCCAAGATATGGGGCACATGGGTTAACAGAGTTGCATCCCTTCTATTTGTGCACAGTGATGTGTATATTTCTTTTCAAAATGTCCCACATTGTTTAAAGATCTTTAATACTTATCTGAATCTAACAAAAGAATTACCTTTTTGCAATTAATGACTTTTATTATTTTTTTAATTATTTTTGTCAAATATTTTTAACTACAGTGGGAACCAGTGCATAAAATACAACTTTGACTAATGCAGTGTAATCTTTTACCAGTTTGGGTGAGCTTGTTATCTCTCATGAAGTCACATTTTCAGTATGAATTTGATCAGGCTTACATGGTCCATATCTCACATGAGAATAATAATGTGCATGATTCATGAATATTAAGGAGTTGAATTTGGATCTGATTGGCTGATCCATGAATATTAAGGAGTTGAATTTGGATCTGATTGGCTGAGCAAGTTTCTGAATATATTTTTATCAGACTTGGTAAATCGGCTTATTCATTAAGATATAAGATCAAAACATATGAATGAGTTTATCTTGCATATGTATGGCTGAGTTTCAGTTTGCCACTTTGGGGAAAATGTGTTTCTAACTTAATTTTAATAAAACTTGATAAATCAACCAATTGTATCAAGATGTCAGATGATTTTTAACTCGCCTGACCATGAGACCAAATCAAGTTATAGCATGTTCCTGCATTTGTCATGAATCATGTGTCATGTGTAATTTATCGTCTGTCATGTTCAACCATCCATCAACAATTGTTTGTTACCACTCTGGAGTGCATATTTCTGATCGACCGCTCCAGTAACCTAGTGGTTAGAGCATCTGCCCCAGATGCAGGAGGTTGTGGGTTTGTACCCCAGCCAAATCATACCAAAGACTTATAAAAATGGTACTAAACAGTTGCCTCGCTTGGCTCTCAGCATTAAGAGGTTAGTGTTAGGACTGGTCAACCTGGTGTCAGGATAATGTGACTGGGTGGGACATCATAAACTGTCACACTGCAGACATAGTGATATGACTGATTTTTTTAAAAAGCTGTGTTCAGAATCCAAATCACACACACAGTTACTATTCATAAAGGCATACTGCTGATCCAATTTTGATCAGGCTTCAGTCTGATTAAAATCAGATCTCTACTGTCCTTTGTGAAGATCTGACAGCAACTGATTAGTGGTCTTGTTCTGATGACCTTTGAATTAGGGACTGGAAATGCAGCTTTCAAAAATCTGAAAGTGATTCTAATTGTTCAGCACACATTGATGCATTTCAGCCAAAGTGCTCAGTCTCCAGATGCAGAGATATAAGACTTCATCTGATTAGCTGATAAAATGAGTGATTACAGTAATAATTTATGCTGCCAAAGACTATCCAAGGAGGAAGTTTTCTAACCCTCCTTCCTTTCCTATCGAAGGCAAGAGGGAACCACCTTCACAGGGCAAACATGGAGAACATCACTGTTAATTCACCACAAAGCAGTCCTCATGGTATGGTATCTGCATCACCCTGTAGCAGTGTCCCTTTTCACAATATGGGGAAAACCTCTGGTAGACCTGTTTGTGACCAGGCTCAAAAACTGACTTCCCATTTACATTTATCCTGTCCCAGACCAGAGAGCATGGGCAGTGGACACATTCAGCTTCTAGTGGTATCATTTGTTTGCATAGGCTGAAGAAAAAGAGGTCAAGACTTTACTGTTCATATCAATCCCATAGTCCAACTGTGACTCAGATGATTGTTGTTCAGTGATAATCTGGACCTCCCTACCTCAGAGAAAAGAGCTTCTGTCTGAAAATGGGGCTATCTCCTACACAACAGCCCTCTCATTCTCAGCCTTCAGTCTTAGCTTGTTTTGAGCAATCTGTCTGCCAGAACAAGTATTCTGTCTGGCTAGCCAGTTTCATCAGTCAGACCAGGAGAGATTCTACGTCCAAGGTCTATGATACCAGGTGGAGAATCTTATGTGATTGGTGCAGTAGGAAATATGTAATCCTAGATATGTCTGTCTTAGCTCCATCACTGATTTCATTTTGTTTCTTTTTGGGAACAATTGATGTTCAGTATGGATGTTCAAAGGCTCTAGAACTTTCATTTCCAACACTTAAATCTCTCATTGTACAGTGAGTTCAGATTGACAGATTACCAGTTACATGAATTATTCTGAACTGCTGAGACCTCTCCTGCCCTTTTACTCATGGATGGAATCTATCTTGGGATTTTATGGTCTTTGACCACAAAACCCTATGAACCATTAAGTGAAGCTTCCTTCAAGGACCTAACACTCAAGAATATATTCTTACTAGCCTTTAGAAGATGCAGTGAGCTTTATGTCTGTTACTTTTATGAAGTATAATAATATTTATTGCCACATTTATGTCCCTTTCCTAACTTGGCCCCAGCTATTTCATTTTGGGGTTTCCTCTTGTCAGGTTTTGCAAGAGTGCATACAAATTAGTGCCTTGGGAAAACTGAAATTATATTTTGTACTATTGCATTTAATGATATTTTTAAACTTTTGCTTAGAATTTGCTGGGGTTTCAGCCTTAATCAAGTGTGGAGGAGCACAAGTCGACGATTTCCTAAACATGTAATTATTGATATTCTACTGGGTCCTAATCATTATTTTATGTACTTACTACCATGGTGTTGGAGCCATTTATGTTTGAAAAATGAAATAAGTTTTATTTAGGGTAATTAGGAATGAAGCCCAGAAGAGTTATTTTGTGAAGGAAAGGACCTTTTGGAAACTACATTTTACAGGAGTGAAGTTTTGGAAATATTGTGCAATTTTAAAATGTTTCTTGATGGTACAGAGGCCATTATGAGTCCCAGAGGATCCATAACAAACTCAAAACAGTCAGATTGTCTTCATCATTGCAGGTCTACATCAGGAGAATCCAAGATGTGAGTAGATTTGGAGCATCAAATATGAAGTCCATTTGATAGTGGCTGGATGAAATAACAAGTGACCTTGACCTTCCTTCATATACCTGACCTTTGACCTAGCCTACAGCAGATGAATCTGTTGGAATATCAATATCTGTAAGGGTTTGTATTGTATAAACCAGCTCATCATTATCCAAATAGTGTATTGAAGTATATGTAACATAGGGGATTAAAATACGGACCAGGACCAGTGGGTGCTGGTTAGTTGCAAGTCCTAGACTTATTCTCAAAAGGCATCAAAATGTATTGAGTATTGTAACTGTATTTATCTATTTTCAAACAGATATATAAGGCATAATATACCTATATTTCATTATGTATTGAGATTTGTTTAAATAATGGTGAATCTAAAGTATAAATAAAGAAAAAAGAAACAACCTTTGATTTTGTTTTTAGCTCTGCTGGTCATAGACCAGAAGAGATTATGGGATGGTTTTTTGTTCGTTGTGAGTCTGTGTCTGTTCTTGGTACAAGTTTTATTTTTATCACTACAGCTCATAAATTACTTGGATGATTGCCATAAAATTACACACACACACACACACACATTCATCTTATGGTCTAGTTGGCAGTGAACGACAGTGGTTCTGCTTGGCTTCCACAGTGGCCATCTTGACAATCTTGTTAATGCTACTTTTCTTAACGGGTGGACTTAATCGCATGGGATTAAAGACTTCTTGCTATATCTAGTTGGCCCTAAGTGACAGTGGTGCTGATCTGATGTCCAACTAGGCCACCATGGGACCCATCTTGAACATTTTTTATCACAACTTCTCCTGAATGGATGGTCAAATCAATATGGGATTTGCACTAACAGACTTCTTACAATATCTAGTTGGTGAAGAATGAAAATTGTACAACAGTGGCCATCTTGAAATTTTGTTTTTTCAACACCTCCTAAATGAATGGGCATTATCCATATGGAGGTTGTCACTAAAAGACTTCATATTATGTCTAGATGGTGCTAAATAAAAATAGTCTGACATCCTATATGACCACGACAGCACCATCTTGAAAAGCTTTTTTTCACAGCTTCTTCTGAATAGAACGTTATATTGACCTCTTATAATGTCCGGTTGAACTAAAATAAAATAGTCCTGATCTGGCATCCAATATGGCCACCACACACTAAGTGTCTTGACCTGACATTTAATATGGCCACCATACACTAGATGTCTTGATCTGACATTCAATATGGCCACCACACACTAGATGTCTTGATCTGACATTCAGTATGACCACCACGCACTAGATGTCTTGAAAATCTTGTTATTTCCGCTCCTGATATCTGCAGTTTTTCACTAACAGGCTCCTTATGATGTAATTGGTCCTGAATAAAAATGGTGAGAGTCTGATGTCCAACATGGCTGCCAAAGTAGCCATCCTGAAAATCTTGTCATATCAGCATGGTATTTTCATTTAAAGAATTCATATAATGTTAATTCTAAATTTAAATGATGTTATCTGACATCCAGTATGTGGCCATCTTGAAAATATTGTTCTTCCTTTCCTTTGAAATGAAAAATCATTATTTTTTTACATGAGGTTGTCAGAAGATTTCTTATGGTGGCCAGTTGGTCCCTAATGAAAATGACATCCTCAGTATGGCCACCATGGTGGCTGTCTTGAAGATATTGTCTTAAATTCTTCCAAAATGGATAGCTTTATCAACATGACTTTTTCGCCAGTGGACTTCTTATCTTATGATATATCAGTATGTGTTCACCAGTATGGTACCAGTCTGATGTCCAATATGGCCACCTCAGCAGCCATCCTTAAGATCGTTTTCTTGCTCCTCCTGAATGGAAAGTCATAAAAGGATATATCAGCATGTAGTTTTCATCTGTAGACTTTTATGATACCTAGTTGGTTCTAAATGAAAATGATGTCGTCATACATCCAATATGGCTGCCACAATGACTATCTTAAAAATCTTCTTGTCACTACTCCCCCTGAATAGAGGATGATTATGAGATGGGGCTTTCACTGAAAGACATTTAATGATGTCTACTTTCTCCTGAATCAAAAAGATGCCAGTCTGAAGAATATCAGAAATTGTTTCAACACTCAGCATTTAAAAAGAAGAAATGATCTTAACTTGAATTCCTAGTAAATTTTTTGGCCCTTTTAGGGACTCTTGTTTTTACTACATTCGTTTTCATCAGTTGGTTATTTTGAGATTTGGAAAAACTTGACTTGAATAATGAATCATTAAGAAACCTTCACAAGTTCCCATAACCTCTTACTGTAAATTGGGTGTTAGAGTTATAGCAGATTGGTTTTAATTAAATATCACAGTATCATAAAACCTGTTTTTTTATGCACTATGTTTGAAGCCGCTCTTAAATTTGTTTGACACAGTAGTGTTGAGGTTTTTGAATAATGATCAGTATGACATCAGTCAGTGCCGTAATAATTTTTAAACAGCAATTCATTAAAATGATCATGTGCTTGAACTTATCATGAATTGGCTGAGCCGATGGTCTACATACTGGAAAAATTGGCAGGTCCATGTTTAAAAAATTATGTGGTTCCTGACCTTTGACCATCGCTATTTTTAGCTCCCGTAAAATCCAATGGTAAGAAAAAGGGAACTTAAAATCTGTCTTGAAAATTATTAATGAGCTTTAAGGTGGTATGATTGTTTGAAAGGTAAATGTAATTTTTTTATGTGTCCAATAAAGTGAGACCATTTAATGGTTTTTTTAAATGTGCATGAATTAGAACCTCACATTTATCCACATTTAAATGCATTGTTATGTATATTTGATTTAATTATATCTGATTTAATAAATATTTATTTCAGTTTGCTTCTTTGTCAGTTTTAACCAAAAATATTTTTTATTACTTGCTATTGTAATGTAAATTTATTCACTGGAGATGATACTTTTTCCAGAAAATAGTTTGACCTTGACTGTTCGTTTTAGAAAACACCAGTTGTTGACCTGGATCTTAACCTTGATTCAAAATTTAGTAACAGCCATGTCAACAAGTTTTTTTTATTTTTATTTTTATTGTGGGTCTTATAAGAGTGAGATCAAGGCTGTATTGAATACGTGACCCTAGACTTGTAAATAGTTTTAGTAAAAGTAAACAACTTTTATTCTCGGAGTAAAATGATTGGGTCTTATCAAGGACATACAGGGGCAACATGATTTTTTGTATATGTAAACATGACCACGTGACCCTTATCCATGGCATAAAATTCAAGTTTTAAACCATCATATTATAGAAGTAAACAGTTGGGCTTTTTTTTCTTTACACTGGAAGGTGTTGTGTTGTTTGGAGTTATTTCAGATTACTTGGATTCAAAAGGATTAATTCTTTTTTCCTGGAAAATATGTGTGCTCATATGAGATTCTTGAACAAAGACAGCTCTTTTAAAAATGTATTCAGATTTCCAAAACTGGAGTGTCATTTCTTGTTTCAACAAGGAACTGTAGACTTCAACACTACAGGTTACAGCATACCTCATCATCTTCATCTTGGATTCTTCGTTGGGACTCGAACTTGAAATCAATAGAACATTTTATTATTAGGACTTCTAAAATTTTATTTGTGGATTATTCTTGGATTAGTTTTGGATTTGATTCTTAAAACTGTAAGTTCATAATTTTTCATTTTTACAGAATTTTTCCAGGGAAATAAATTATATTTTTCAAAGCTTGTTGTTTTCACTCTTTCTTGTGTTACTGTTTATTCGAGCCTAAACACATAACATAAGAATTTGGGGCTCATCCAGGATAATTTTGAATTTAGGCTAGAATGTTTCAGAAATTTTGTTTTTTGAAATTTGAACTCCCCAAGATTTTGACGTTTTTAGTGAAATCAACCAGCTTTTTCTAAAATGTGATCAAAAGTAGAAATCTTTCTTTCAAATCCTACCCAGGAACAATTAGACCTTTTTATTAAAAAATGAATTGATTCAACTTGCCAGAAAATACGATCTTTTTGAGGTAAGGGCTTCCATAACGAAACAGGAAATAAGAAATATTTTGGTTCAGTATTTGGTAGAAAAGACTGTTTTGGATAAAATGCTTTGGTTTCATCCAGTAAGTCTGTATCAGACTCTGACATAAAAATGAAGGAATTAGAACTAAAATACAAGATAGAATTGGAGTTGAGGAAGCTGGAACTTCAGAAAGAAAAAAAGAGAAAAACAAATGCAAATACAGTTGCAATTGGAAAAAGAAAAATAACATGTTATTACAAAAAGAACAAATAAAGTTACAATTTGAGAAAGAGGAGAGAGAGAGACAGGAAAGAGAGAATGAAAAATAAATGCATTTACAATCAAAAGAAAATTAGAAGGAAAGACAAATGAATTTTAAAGAAAATCATACATGTACAGTTACAAAAAGAACAAATGCAAAGGGAAGAATGAGTGAGATACAAATGCAAAGAGAGAAAGAAGAGAGGGAATATCAGTTTAAAATGAAAGAAATGGAACTGGCAGGTGAAAAGCACATTCATACTTCAACTACAAATTTAAGTTTTGATCTTGCAAAGAATATTAGATTAGTGTCCCCTTTCAGAGAAAAAGAAGTAGACAAATATTTTCTTTATTTTGAAAAAGTTGCTGAAAATTTGAATTGGCCAAAGGAGCATTGGACTCGGTTATTACAATGAGTACTCACTCGTAAAACCAGTGATATTTACCGTTCACTGTCAGTTCAACAAAGTGGTGACTATGATATGGTCAAAGAATGCATTTTAAGGGGTTATGAGTTAGTCCCTGAAGCCTATCGGCACAAATTCAGAAACTATAGAAAAGAAGTTGGACAAACTAATGTCGAATTTGCTAGAGAAAAAGAGTAGTTATTTGATAGATGGTGCTTAGCCGAGAAAGTTGAACAAGATTATGAAAGTCTCAAACAACTTGTATTACTTGAAGATTTCAAAAACTGTGTCCATAGTGACATTAAATCTTGATGAGTATCAGATTGTAACCTTGGAAAATGCTGCTTGACCTGCTGATGAGTATTCCTTAACTCATAAAGTTCCTTTTGTAAATAAGACTTCTACTCAACAGTCTTCTGGCAGAAAAGTATTTCAGCTTAATACAAGCCCTAAAACTCAAACTGGCACAACTTCTAAACATCAAGCTTGTGATAAACTTGATTCAAGATCCTTGTCTCTTCCTATGTGTACCTATTGCAAGAAAAAAGGATGTTATTTCTGATTGCTCCAAATTGAAAAATAGGCATCAGAATCAAGACAGACCTATTCCAAATGCTCTTATTTCTAAGAGGTCAAGGTCATGGTCATGTATTGAAAGCAATATATTTGTTGGATCTAATAAACCCCAGACTGATTTTATTATAAAGAATTATGAACCATTCATATCAAAGGGTTCTATATCACTGTTGGGTGATTCAGCCAATCCTATACCTTTTAAAATTTTAAGGGACACAGGAGCTTCTCAGTCTTTTATTGTCAGGTATTTTGCCTTTTTCTGAGTAGTCTTATTCTAATGAGAGTGTTCGTACTCAGGGAGTAGAGTGCGGCTTTGTTTATGTTCCTATCCATTGTGTAAATTTATCATCAGACTTAGTCTCAGGACTCGTGACAGTCAGAACAGTGTATAAGTTACCCGTCAGAACAGTCTCTGTTTTACAACCTAGCTGAAGACAGTGTTGAAGATTGTGGTTAATCCACTTGTAACTGACAAGCCTTGCTTGGATCAGAAAGTCCATCCAATTGAAAAAGAATTCCCTGATTTATTCCCAGCTTATGCAGTTACCAGAGCTATGGCAATGAAAGCTCTTGAGAATGATGTTGATGAGGAAAGTATTTCTTGAGCTGATACATGTACTGGTCAGACTTTTGATGAGGTCACTTTCACTCCTTGTTTGGATCAATCAGAAGGTATTGGTAACAGTGATCCTCTTTTAAATACTCATTCTCTCTATTCTTATCAGTGTGATAAACAACAATCACTTGTCGTCAAACAGGAAAAATATCCTGAAATCTCCTGTTTGTTTCAAAGGGCCATTAGTGAAACTGAAGCTACTGCAGTTCCTGTCTGTCATTTCATTAAAAATGGAATTCTTATGAGAAAATGGAAACCTCCCAAGGTACCTGCTGATGACGAATGGTCAGTGGACTATCAAATTGTAGTTTCAAAACCTTACAGACAGGAAATTTAACTCCATTGGTTGGTCATTTAGGGATCAGTGAAACTTATCACAAGATCTTAACTCACTTCTGCTGGCAAAAAATCAAAAGTGATGTTGCTAAATACTGTAGATCTTGTCATACCTATCAAATAGTAAGAAAACCCAATCAGAAAGTACGTAAGGCTCATCTACAACCTATTCCTGCTTTTAATGAACCATTTAGTAGAATTATGGTAGACTGTGTTGGTACCTTACCTAAGACCAAGCCAGGTAACCAATACCTGTTGCCCATTATGTGTACATCAGCAAGGATTCCAGAGGCAGTTCCCTTGAGGAATATAAACTCTAAAACAATAGTAAAGTCTTTGATAAAGTTTTTACTCAATTTGGCCTTCCTAAATCTGTCCAGTTGTGTCAAGGGTCAAATGTTAGGTCTGGAACTTTCCAGCCTATTATGCTTAAATTTGGCATTGAGCAATTCGAGTCAAAAGTGAAGTTATCGTTTAACAGAACTAACATGGTGAGAACTTTTGAGTTTGGTAATAATGAAGTTCTGTCTCTTGCTCATTCTTCAAATTTTTCTTTAGATTAGATATTACGGTACTTACAAAGTTAAGAAGAAATGAATGAGTTAAATTATAATAATAGTGCTCCTGGGATCTAAATAATAGGAGTACCAGTATACTGAAAGAGATAGCCAGGTTAAACATGCAATTCATTTAGTTGTACCTGTCCCACTCACTGAAGATTTAAGTGAAGGAATCTCATCAGATTCTACTGATATGGGAGTGACAAATCTACAGAATTCAGAAATTAAGAAAGCTCTGGACCAGAAACGTTTACATTTGCAAGAGCAAGAAAGAATTGAACTTAAACAGTTATTGTTTGAATATGAGCGCTTATCTCCAGATGTTCCTACAAGAACGATCAAAATTTGCCTCAGACAGGAATACATGAAAAAAGAAATTCAATATTTGCTGGAAAATGATTTCATAGAGCCCAGCAAAAATGACTGGAGTTCACCATGCATACTTGTTCCAAAACCAGAGAAAACTTTCCATATGTGTACTGATTATAGGAAGGTGAATAGTGTGACAAAAACAGATTCATTCCCATTACCAAGAATTGGTGACTATATTGATAAGATTGGGAATGCCAAGTATGTCACCAAATTTGACCTTCTGAAAGGATTTGGCAAATTCCACTAACGGAAAGAGCAAAGGAAATTTCGGCATTCATGACTCCTGAAGGACTTTACCAATATGAAGTACTGCCGTTTGGGATGAAAGGGTCGCCAAGTACATTTCAGCATCTCTTGAATATGATTACCTCTGGTCTAGACAATTGTGATGCTTACATCAATGATGTCATCATCTACAATGACGCCTGGAAAGAACATTTAGAAACAATTAGGAAATTCTTTGACAGACTCACAGATGCATGTTTGACAATTAATTTATCTAAAAGTGAGTTCTGCCTTGCTAGTTTAACTTTTCTAGGACATATCATGGGACATGGACAACCTATTGATGCTAAGGTCAAGGTTATCTCTGAATTTCCCGTGCCTGTAAATAAAAAGCAACTGATGCGATTTTTAGGTATGGCCGGATACTATCAAAAATTTTGTTCCAATTATTATATAATTGCTGAACCCCTGACAAATTTATTGAGTAAGAAAAACAAGTCTAAAAATGTCAGGAGGCTTTTGACGAGTCATACTTAAAAGCATGCCAGTTCTTACAGTTCCAAATTTCAGCCAATCCATTAAACTGTCTGTTGATGCAAGTGATATTAGGGTTGGAGCAGTTTTTATTCAACAAGATGAAAATGGTATTGATCACCCAGTGTGCTATTTTTCTAAGAAATTAAATAAGCACCACAGAAATTGATTAACTATCAAGAAGGAATGTTTGGCATTGATATTGGCTTTGATAATGGCATTACAACATTTTGAAGTTTGTCTTTGTTTAGCTCCTTCTTCAATTATTGTGTTAGTGACCACAACCCCCTTACTTTCATTGGCAAGATGAAAAATAAAAATAAAAGACTACTAAGATTGAGTTTGTTGTTACAGGAATATAATCTTGACATCAGGCACATCAAGTGAAATGATAGTTTAATAGCAGATGCACTCTCCCGTGTATAACAATGTATTATTTCATGTATACTGTGTGTAATTTATATAAGTTCTTTTTAACCTCATGTATAATAAATCTGTCGTAAAAAGAAAGCTTTGTCATATAAATCTTTCTTTTCTTTATGGGGGGAAGTGTTATGTTTATTTGATTTAATTATATCTGATTTAAAATATATTTATTTCAATTTAATTGTTTGTCAGTTTTAATTTTTTTCTTCTTCTTCATTACATGCTATTGTAACATAAATTTATTCACTGGAGATGATATTTTTTCCAGAAAATAGTTTAACTTTGTTTTAGTAAACACCAGGTGTTGACCAGGATCTTAACCTTGATTCAAAATTTAGTAACAGCCATGTCAAAAAGTTCTTTTTTTATTTATTTTTATTGTGGGTCTTATAAGAGTGAGATCAAGGCTGCATTAAATACCTGACTCTAGACTTGTAAATAATTTTAGTGAAGTAAACAGCTTTTATTCTTGGAGTAAAATGATTGGGTCTTATCAAGGACATACAGGGACTATGTGATTTTTTTTTATATGTAAACATCACCATGTGACCCTTATCCAGTACATAAAATTCAATTTTTAAACCATCGTATTATAGAAGTAAACACAGTTGGACTTTTTTTCTTTACACTGGAAGGTGTTGTGTCATTTGGAGTTATTTCAAATTACTTGGATTCACAAGGATTAATTCTTTTTTCCTGGAAAATACATGTGCTTATATGAGATTCTTGAACAAAGACAGCTCTTATAAAGATTTATTCAGATTTCCAAAACTGGAGTGATATTTCTTGTGTCTACAAGGAACTGTAGACTTCAACACTACAGGTTATCGTATATGATATTGTCTTCCATCTTGGATTCTTCGTTGGGACTCGAACTTGAAATCATTAGAACATTTTAATATTAGGACTTCTAAAATTTTATTCATGGACTATTCTTGGATTATTTTTGTATTTGATTCTCAAAGCCAAAAGTTCATATTTTTTCATTTTTACAGAATTTTTCCAGGGAAATAGATTATTATATTTTTCAGAGCTTGTTGTTTTCACTCTTTCTTGTGTTGCTGTTTATTCGAGCCTAAACACATAACATAAGAGCATAAACTACAGTGTAAAATGGGAGGGGCAGGTTCTACTTGGGCTCTTCTTTAATTTGAGCTAACATTACAAAATAATTACTCTTTATTTTGATCCAGTTGGCTGGTTGTCCTTGGGTATCACTGTTGTGGAGATTGATAAGTAAACTTAGACACCTGATTGATTACTGGTGAATATTAATTTACTGTAGAAGGAGACTAATTAACTATAGCTCCTTGCATCATGAGATTAATTAATTGATGTTTTCCAACAGTCTTTAATGTGCAAGTGGTTCGCTAAGTTCTGCCAAATTAACTAAACACAGCTGATGTGTAATATGTACTACCTTCCAGTTCAAGTTCAGTTAGCACTGTTACAAAGTTGCAATTTAAGCTGCAAGGTTAGATAAGACTCATTGACCTATTTAAAAGGATTAAAATTTTAATTTCCTTCACATATTATGCACAGCCATTTTTGACAACTTACACTAAAGGACTGTTGACAGTTTTGTTGTTGGTGTTAGGTGTCACTCTTTGGGAGCTTAGTGTAGAGAAACCATAAGACCCAGAGGGAGTAGACCATTGACATTGAGTGGGCAACCATTACCCCCTCTATATACCATAAGTGGAGATCAAGCATGCCACCATGTAATGTGAAGTGGAACTGTTACCAATAACCTGTTATCAAGGACCCTGTAAATAAAACAAAAAAACAAATATAGTATTGTCCCTTCAGGGTAAGGTGCAGGATGCCTGTCAGGGCATGATAACACAGAGAAGTCCCCAGTGAGGACTACAAGAGAGGTCATTTATATCCATTCCAATTTTGCTTTTAAGATGATCTGTGCACTGCTAGTAAAAAAAATATAGAGTTAACCATGCCACGGTGATGAATGAGACCCACATGTAAAATATTATCACCTGTCTGCAGATTTTAAACAAGGCAGTCCACAAAAGAGGGCAGGGCACAACCTAGGGAGGGCAGGGTGTGTAGGGCATCACCTAGGGAGGGCAAAGTGTTATGCCTTTCTAGAACAGGATAGTGATTATAATGAAATACAGTAGAACCTGTCTTGAAAGACCACATTTTTTGCCAAAAGAAGTATGGTCTCTCAAGACAGGTGGTCTGTCATAACAGGTCACAATACTACATAATCTATAAATATGTGCAATGAGAAGGTGGTCTCTCAAAACAGGTTGTCTCACAGCAGTGGTCTTTCAAGACAAGTTCTACTGTATTCACTATGCTTCCCTGCCATCAACATCCAATATTTACCATTATGACCTGTTTTCATGACCTACTATAATTGTGTGGGGTGGGTGGGAAGAATGGTGTTACTATTGTCCATATTTACACGTCAGACCATCCCTATAAATTATATTCAGTGTTTGGGTCAGTTTGTAGGCACTGTGATGGTCCCTTTTATCATGTTCCATGAAAACAAGTTTAGCTTGGAATGTAGTTTGAAGTTGATAAATTGCTTTTCTCACACATCATTCAAATTAGGGAAATCGTCTTGCAGTCGGCGAAGCTTTTTTGCATGTGGAGAAGGTAGTTGATTGAGTACACTAATAATAATGTTATGACTCATGATTGACCTGAGGCATAGCGGTTTTGAGATGTCCTAAGGGAATAGATAGACAGATGAACATGTAGGCAGATTAACAGGAAGGCAGATTTTATGAGAACAATTTGTCTGGTGATTAGTTATCACAAAGAGGTATTTAGACAGACACACAGATAGTCAGTTAATATAGTTAGTTACATTTCAGCAATTTTTCCTGAAAGACTTCTTTTTTTCTGTTTTCAGAAAGACAATTCTTTATGAAATTCATTAAAGAATTGTTTATCGATATGTTGAGATATAAATTTCTCTGATTTTGTTTTACTAATCTGGCTTTAAGGTCGAGTAAGTTTACAGTGTGGCTCTGCATAAAGCATGTGTCATCCATTGTCGGTCACCTGGCATATATTGACTGTCAAAATTGCTACAAACCCGTTTTTACTTCTCTGAAGTGCTGTACCTAGGATCCTTTGGGCAATGGACACTGTGTCCCCCGTCCCAAAACTCAGGCTGGAACGCTTATTATAAAATGGAGAAATAATTAATTTCATTGATGGACTATTTAGGACTTTCCCAGAATGACTGAGGCATTTTTGATCAAACTTGTTAGGAACATTTCTTTGGATATAAACAGAGACATACCAGAAGTAGGTCAATGTGAATTATATATCGGAGTTAATTGATATTGATTACATTTTGCATACAGATCAAAATCTCGGGTATTATTAGATACAGAGAGATGCAATTTTTGTGTGTCTGCATCCTGGTAAGTACCATAAAACACCCTGCAACAATTCACTGAGATTGGTATTTATAAATGTCAGGATCTGGGGTATTATTGACCGCAGAATCATTCCAAATTTTGTCAGTGTATATTGGTCAATGCAGGGGGGGATGGTGTTGTACAAAAAGGGGAATGTTATATGGACATAGTATCGTACAAGGGGGATAGCAGAGCAATCATGTTTTATGGACATAGCGTTATACAAAAAATGGGGATGGCAGGGCAATTGTGATATATGGACATGCTGTTGTATATAAAGGGGGGTGGCAGAGCAATCGGGAAATGGACCTATTTCTGGTTCATATTGTTTGAGCTCCAGGCCCAGAAACATTAATTTGTCTCTTGTAACACAAGTGTTACCTTTCAGTTGAATGGATGGATGTACATAATTATAATTATTGTTACAGGTAATACTTCATTCATTAAAGTGAGTACTTTTTTTACTTAGAACTTGACATTTCATTTCTTATGATAGACTTCCTTTTTCTTGTATCTTTCAGGGTTTGTGGACTGTAACAAAGATGTAGTACCATATTCAGTATAGTATTGTATTGGCCAAAAAATAATATTTGGGTACATTTCATGAGGTTAAGTTCATCATAATGGCACACCAATGATAGTGTTGTGCAAGGTCTTCACCAGGTCTGCATAGAATTCAGTTAAAAACAACTATCCAAATGGCAGAATTGGTTGTTGCAAATGTTCATGCCTTTTAGGTAGCTAACTTGTATTGAACGATATCTGCTAAATAATAAATATTCTAATATGAATTTGACCCAAAAGAAGCAGGGTTAGGTTTATTTATACAGAAGGGATAGATGTGATATTCACTATCGTACCTATGGTTTTAGCATACTGTGACTGAGGCTTATACTATACCTCAGTTTTCAACCCTTGACTGCATATCTCTGGTTGTAGTGAATCCTTTACTGAGGCTTATAATGTACCTCAGTTTTCAACCCATGACTGCATATCTCTGGTTGTAGTGAATCCTTTACTGAGGCTTATAATGTACCTCAGTTTTCAACCCATGACTGCATATCTCTGGTTGTAGTGAATCCTTTACTGAGGCTTATACTATACCTCAGTTTTCAACCCATGACTGCATATCTGTGGTTGTAGTGAATCCTTTACTGAGGCTTATACTATACCTCAGTTTTCAACCCATGACTGCGTATCTCTGGTTGTAGTGAATCCTTTACTGAGGCTTATACTATACCTCAGTTTTCAACCCATGACTGCATATCTCTGGTTGTAGTGAATCCTTTACTGAGGCTTATACTATACCTCAGTTTTCAACCTTGACTGCATATCTCTAGTTGTAGTGAATCCTTTACTCAGGCTTATACTATACCTCAGTTTTCAACCCATGACTGCATATCTCTGGTTGTAGTGAATCCTTTACTCAGGCTTATACTATACCTCAGTTTTCAACCCTTGACTGCATATCAAGTGAATCCTTTACTGAGGCTTATACTATACCTCAGTTTTCAACCCTTGACTGCATATCTCTGGTTGTAGTGAATCCTTTACTGAGGCTTATAATGTACCTCAGTTTTCAACCCTTGACTGCATATCTCTGGTTGTAGTGAATCCATTACTGAGGCTTATACTATACCTCAGTTTTCAACCCATGACTGCATATCTCTGGTTGTAGTGAATCCTTTACTGAGGCTTATACTATACCTCAGTTTTCAACCCATGACTGCATATCTCTGGTTGTAGTGAATCCTTTACTGAGGCTTATACTATACCTCAGTTTTCAACCCATGACTGCATATCTCTGGTTGTAGTGAATCCTTTACTGAGGCTTATACTATACCTCAGTTTTCAACACTTGACTGCATATCTCTAGTTGTAGTGAATCCATTACTGAGGCTTATACTATACCTCAGTTTTCAACCCATGACTGCATATCTCTGGTTGTAGTGAATCCTTTACTCAGGCTTATACTATACCTCAGTTTTCAACCCTTGACTGCATATCTCTGGTTGTAGTGAATCCTTTACTGAGGCTTATACTATACCTCAGTTTTCAACCCATGACTGCATATCTCTGGTTGTAGTGAATCCTTTACTCAGGCTTATACTATACCTCAGTTTTCAACCCTTGACTGCATATCTCTGGTTGTAGTGAATCCTTTACTGAGGCTTATACTATACCTCAGTTTTCAACCCTTGATGACATATCTGGTTATAGTGAATCCATTACTGAGGCTTACATCTCTGTTTTCTGGTGAATCCTTGACTGAGGTTTATATAGTATCTCAAGTTTTAGTGAATCCTTAACTGAGGTTTGTATCATATCCCAGGTTCTAGTGAATCCTTGATTGAGGTTTATATCTCAGGTTCTAGTGCATCCTCGACTGATGTTTATATCATATTCCAGGTTCAAGTGAATCCTTAACTGAGGCTTATATCATATCTCAGGTTCTAGTTCATCCTTGACTGATATTTATATCATATACCACGTTTTATTAAATCCTCAACTGAGGCTTATATCATATCTTGGGTTCTAGTGCATCCTGAACTGATGTTTATTTCATATTCCAGGTTTGAGTGAATCCTCAACTGAGGTTTATATCATATCCCAGGTTCTAGTGAATCCTTGACTGAGGTTTATATAGTATCTCAACTTTTAGTCAATCCTTAACTGAGGTTTATATCATATCCCAGGTTCTAGTGAATCCTTGATTGAGGTTTATATCATATCTCAAGTTTTAGTCAATCCTTGACTGAGATTCATATTATATCCCAAGTTCTATTGAATCATTAACTAAGGCTTGTGCCATATCTCAGGTTATAGTGAATCATTGACTAAGGTTTGTGCCATATCTCAGGTTCTAGTAAATCCTTGACTGAGGTTTATATCATATCTGAGGTTCTAGTGAATCCTGGACTGAGGTTTATAGCATATCTGAGGTTCTATTGAATCCTTGACTGAGGTTTATAGCATATCTTAGGTTTTAGTGAATCATTGACTGAGGTTTATGTGAGATCTCAGGTACTAGTGAATCCTTGACTAAGGCTTGTGCCATATCTCAGGTTATAGTAATTAATTGACTGAGGTTTATATCATATCTGAGGTTCTAGTGAATCCTGGACTGAGGTTTATAGCATATATGAGGTTATAGTGAATCCTTGACTGAGGTTTAAAGTGTATCTGAGGTTCTAGTGAATCCTTGACTGAGGTTTATATCAGATCTTAGGTACTAGTGAATCCTTGACTAAGGCTTGTGCCATATCTCAGGTTCTAGTGAATCCTTGACTGAGGTTTATATCATATCTGAGGTTCTAATGAAATCTTTGACTTAGACTTACATCATATCTTAATTTCTAGTGAATGTTTTGAGGATTATGATGCACGCCAGGTTCTTGTGAACCCTTCAGACTTGTATGATACCTTGTGATCTAGTGAACTCCATGACTGAGGCATGCACTGTACCTGAATTTCTGGTGAACCTTTGAGGCCATCTTCATTAGCCAAGGTTCCAATAACCCTATCTACACCTTGGCAGATCGATCAGCTATATTGGTACTTAGTCCAAGCGACGTCTATTGGATTTCTTGTGTTGTCTCCATTAGTATGTTATGCCAACTAACCAATAGCTTTGTACAATATACATCAGCTGAAAACAGTGGTGGCAATGGACCTAAAATGGATACTTTGTAAGTTTAACATCGAAAGTATGGCTGTGTATCCAAGGTTACAGATTTATTTGAGTGAAAGGTATTTGTACAAACATGGAATTTTTTTTATTTTTTGTCCATTTAAGTTGTGTGCTCCCCTTGATTCAGTCACATAGGATTTCAACAGCATAATTTTGATTGGATGCGGTAAACTGCCACTGCATCCAGGGAAAGTCACAGACCCAAAGTGCAGAAATGTCTGTTCGATATGCCATGGTGTAGATAGGTTATCGGAACCTTGGCTAGCCAAGATTCTTTGAGGCATGTACTGTACCTCAGGTTCTTGTGAACCTTTGACTGAGGCTTATACTGTACCTCAGACTCGAGGTCTATTTAAGGACATGATTGCTGATATCTGCAAAATTCACACCAAAAAAAGTCAATCAAATGCTTTGAAATCATGCATCATATTTTGCCTTGATAGCCTCGTTAAATTATTCTGCCTTTCTTTAAAAAATTGTCCCCTTTTTTAAATGGAGGATGAATTTTCCTCCCTGAATTTTTCATTTCTAGAACAAAGTGAGTGTTGCCATAAAGCCATTACATCTTTAAGAAAATGGACATATGATAATAACATACTTGAAATACCATTTTTAGGGAATTGTATTGCCCTGTTGCCTTAGAAAAAGGCTTGGTCGTTTTCATATACCTCTGATATTTTTTGGGGTGAATATGGTATCAGCTTATATAAATGAAGAGCCCGTGACTTTTAGGGGGTTATACACATGCTATAGAAATCGTAACCTCAAAGGCTTAGTAGCACAAAAAATTACTACTTCCTTCTTCTACAAAACAAAAATGAATTAGCTAATTCGGTTTTATGCTTCCTGATTTGACCGACTTTTCATGACGCATTTATTAGTCATGTCATGCAATAAAAATAGTCATAATTATCTGCACTTGTCATATGTGACATACAATGACTATCTAATATAACCAGGTGAGTATTACTCTATGCACCCACTGCTTGCAGTCAGAGCAGATGGATTTGGTGCTGCCCATTCATCTATCCTTTTATCCTGAGAAGCTCGTTAGACTGATTGCCTACAAATGTTCATGCCATTACACCAAGTTTTATTTTTTCCCATTGTTGAACTTTTTAGATTTTTTTTTCTTACAATGAGCTTGTTAGTGCAATTATGGAATAAATCACATAAAGTAAACAATGAGTTTAAGACCAGTATCTTTCAAGATTCAGGATTATTCGGATGATTTGGCATATATCATTTTTTGCATGTAACGGTGGCATTGGGGTTTTAAAGTAGACGAATAGGTTCCGGTAGTTATATTTCTATTTATATATAGATTTTCTGTATAGATTTTCAGACCAATGCAGCAATTTGTAAACTTTCTGAACTTATCAGCCTTTGGTCCTTTTTAATGGAAATCTCATTAGCGTGATTAAGCACATGCCACAGCAGGCAGGTAAATGCAATTTTGATATTTATGTTTGCATGCATGCGTACATTACCTAGCTGATTTTCATGTCTTTATAGAAGTTTTTCACATTATTCATTAACTTTTGAAACATTATTGGACTTTGACATTTGGTCTGCAGTGTTTTTAAACACATCTTGTTTGTTTAAACGCAGCAGTATCTTGCTCAATGCCATTGAGTAGCTTTTACTTTTTCATGTAATCTCATCCATTCAATGTGAATACATCCTCCTACAGAGTGGGGAATTCTCAATAAGACATGGTTCACTCACGCACATCACATGGCCATGCACGGTGTTACATGTTTAGGCT
This sequence comes from Sinohyriopsis cumingii, assembly GCA_028554795.2. Classification (NCBI taxonomy): domain Eukaryota; kingdom Metazoa; phylum Mollusca; class Bivalvia; order Unionida; family Unionidae; genus Sinohyriopsis; species Sinohyriopsis cumingii. The sequence goes on along the minus strand of CM068833.1, from coordinate 79,887,447 downwards.
ATTTTAAACAGTAACAAAAGAAAGTGAAGGCAACAAGCTTTGTAAAATTTGACAAATAATGTATTTTCCTTGAAAAACAAGTTAAAATGAGAAAAAGAACTTATGGTTTTAAGAATCAAATCCAAAAATAATCCAAGAATTAAAAATTAGAAGCCCTAGTAATAAAACATTCTAATGAATCTAAGTTCGAGTCCAATGAAATCTAAAATGGAAGGCAATGACGTATGCTGTAGTCAGTGTAACACTGGTGTGTTTACAGTTCTTTGTTGAACCACGGAAAAAATTTTTCTTCCAGTTTTTCATTCTGAATAAAAATTCAAGAAATGTCTTTGTCCAAGAATTCTGTGTAAGTATTTATTTACATATTCCCATGGAAAAGAATTAATCTCTTAGAATCCAAATAATCAGAAGAAGAATTAAAATTTAACTTAAAGTGGTCACAACAAAATTAACACCATGACATCTAAGTGTTTAAAAGCCTGACTGACTAAATTCTTGAAAGGAAGAGGTTATACACAAATTTAAGATGCAAAACAGATTCCTGTATGAAGTTCACATGATCACTTTCCTTAACAACATAGAAGCTATTTACATGTCTTAAATCACATACTCCCAGTACAGCCTCAATTTCACTAATAAATCCCACACTAAGAATGGAAGATAAAATTTTTTTTCAAATTCCAGTTAATAAAATTATATTACAATAGCATGTAATGGAATAAAAAAAAAAACCTAACAAATAAACAATTAAATTAAATCTAAATTAAATCGAATATACATAACAACAGAACATACATCTTTTTAATGGATGTGTAATTCATAATGTGACCAGAGTAAAATTGCTTATTATAAGTTAAAACCACATTTTTGTTCTCCCTATAACAGTGTTTCTTCTAATGTTACATTCATCTGTCTCCTTTTCTGTTTTTATGTCAGTAACCCCTGCTCTTTTTCAGTAATTAGTTCTAGAGAGGTCCTCTTGGGTTGCCATTTTGTATCCCACCCTTTAGGGGTTAATTTAAACCCCTCTTATTTTCAAAATAATCATTTCACAGGTAAATTGTATGTTACCCATTTTGTCCTGGTGCAAAATTGTCTATAAAAAAAAAGACTTCTGCACATGGCCATGTGAGGTGCATGAGTGGTTCATATCTTTTTGACAGTTCTCCACTCTGAGGGAAAGTGCATGTGTTTACATCTAATAGAGATTTTTTTACATGAAAAAAGTAAAAGCTATGCAATAGCAGCAGGTAAGTATTGCCTAATTGAAATTAATTTTCCCTCTCCCAAAAAGTACATATCTGTGCCATAACAGAGTTTCATATATGGTTTCCTAGAATTCTATATGATCCAGGTCTGAGAAAATCTTCGACTGCGATAATGAATCATTCATACATGATGATGTTTTGACTTGTTTTGTGTTTGCATTTTGCAATGTTAACTCTGCTGAAAATAGGAGATTTAGATGCTGGTGTTTGTTTTACTTATGCTGACTCTGGGGAAGTATCATCTCAGTTGGAAACAAGTGAATGACAATATATACACAGCACTGATATTTTGGTTGAAATTGGATGAAAAGTGCAGTTTCATTTGATGGGCAGAAATTTGTGACAAATAAGGTAGAATGCAATTCAGGGTCACAATGTCAAGTCATTTGTGTTTAAAAGCTTGCCCTGAACAGAGGATATTTAAGATTTTAGTGACCTAGTATAGGAAGAGTCGTATTTTGGTAGTTATTCATAATTACTCATCAGGATTACAGATAAAGTAAGAATAATGGTCATACATGATTTACAGTGTGCAAATGTTGTCAGAACACTCAAGAATTACTTTAAGCACTTGGGTTCAAAGTGTTCAGCAGACGTTTGCACATACCAAACCATGTATGGTACAATGAGCCAGATCTCAGTATTTATGTTAATTGTTCTGGCAATTCTGAAATAGTACAAGTCCAAGGGAGCATTTGTTTTATACCTGTGTCATATCAACCACAGTTCCACACTAGTTCCAGGAAATTTGATTAGACATTTATACTGTAATGTCCAAGACAAGAATATCAAGGATTTATTAATTATTTGAAGATATGGGGCAAATAAACAAAACATGTATGTATGTATATATGTATGTATGTATGTATGTATGTGTGTGTGTCTGTTTGTATGTGTGTGTGTATGTATGTATGTATGTATGTATATATGTATTTAAAGTCTATTTTTACATGGTCAAATATGAAAAACTACTTTCCTAAATTAAAAATAATACCTACAGGTCATGGCAACATAAGATCTGTTATTTTGAGCAGGTAAATGAATGTTTGTTTCAGTTAGAATTATAATTTATGACAATCAATGGCTAACATAAACATTCCTGTACATAGCCATTTTTGCAATGTGGGTAATATTATGCAAGGCACTGGATATAGCTGGTACTTAGTTCATCCCCAGTATCAATTCAAGTTTTTGCAAATGATAATCTTATACCAGTCATATCCATAATACCTTGCAAAACTTAACCAACAAAGGCTTGTAAAGACTGGGTCAGTTTGTACTGGAATTTCCATTGCATATGTGCCACCATCTGCTAAAAGTTGTACCTGAAATTGACATTCATAGAGAAGCTTATTTGTACTCGTATATGGATGACCTCATTTGAATTTTAGGTCAATAGAACAATGATTAAAAAATTTAATACTTTTTACGATTTTTTGGCTTCCACTTTTTTCACAAATAAGCAAAAGATGCTTAGGAACACTGAGGAAATTTAGAAGGTACATTTTGTATTCATATGTTCATGACCTGAATAAATTTCCTGGCCATTTTTTAATAGATTTTCAGTTAATTTTTCAGTTGTGTACACATTTTGTTACAACTTTGTAAACTTTGACCTCTTGGGACAAAACCATTTTAGCTTGAATAAGCAAAATAAAACACTTGAGGTAGACAAATGAAATTAAATATACTTGTTTGTGTTGCATTTTAGGATTTATGGCAGTTATTTTAGCAATAGAGAGTCTCATATAGCAATTTATTTTGCAGTAGTCTGCTACGGTAATTTATTTAGCAATAGAGTCTTGTATAGCAATTTATTTAGCGATGGAGATTCTTGTATAGCAATTTATTTTGCAGTAGTCTCCTATGGTAATTTATTTAGCAATAGAGTCTTGTATAGCAATTTATTTAGCGATGGAGATTCTTGTATAGCAATTTATTTTGCATTAGACTTTCGTATAGTAATTTATTCAGCAATAGAGTCTTGTATAGCAATTTATTTAGCAATAGAGTATCATATAGCAATTTATTTAGCAATAGAGAGTCTCATATAGCAATTTATTTTGCAGTAGTCTCCTATAATAATTTATTCAGCAATAGAGTCTTGTATAGCAATTTATTTAGCGATGGAGATTCTTGTAATACAAGAATTTCCATTGCTAAATAAATTGCTATACGAGACTCTATTGCTGAATAAATTACTATACGAAAGTCTAATGCAAAATAAATTGCTATACAGTATAGCAATTTATTAGTATACGAAAGTCTAATGCAAAATAAATTGCTATACAGTATAGCAATTTATTTTGCATTAGACTTTCGTATAGTAATTTATTCAGCAATAGAGTCTATTATACAGTGTTTCCCTTTACGCACATTTGTGCGTCAGGGACGCACGCTGGAGAAAACTGACGCACACATTTTGTTGCCGTGCGTTTTTCTGACGCAAAGGATTTTCATAATGTGATCAGGATTTATTTAATACCCACTACATTGGACGATGGATGGCATTGTATTTTCTTCTAGCGTAGGCATTGACTGGTTCCTTGCTTTGTTCGCTCCTTGCCTTGCGCTCCTCTATTCGTATACCAGAGTGCAACGCAGGGAACATTCGAAACAATGAACCAGACTAGCATAGGCAATGTTATGACGGAGTAGCTTCCCCTAATCTCGCGAGCTCTCACACGATTTTTAGTAAGCTCAGCAAGCCGTCATCTAGATGTTTAATCTCATTGATTGATGCACTAGAAAGTGATCGTCAGATTAAAACACCATGCACTAAAAATAATTAGCGAATAAAGTGAAAGAAGCAGAACACAAAAGAGTAACTGTGGATCTAACTTTAATGAAAAATGGAGAAAATAATGCCTTTGACTGGAATACGGTATTCATACATTAGGATTACCGGTGTGACTTATGAACGCGTGATTGCAAAGACTGCAAAAGTGAATAATCCTTTCTTGACAGTGTTTTAGAATTTTTAAAAATCTGCCCTCATTCGCCACAAGATATCTGGAGAACACATTATAACCCAAGACATTCTTTCACATTAAAAAATCAGTAAACTTGCATAGAAAAACGCGTTATTTGGATTACAAAGTCAGCGGGTCATTGCAGATTTTGTTGGTTTTTAACTTTGCTGCAATAAAAGACAGATCTTAAAGTTCAAGTGTAACTTATTCGAAAGAAGATTGTCATTATCCTCCTTGATATTTGGATAAATATGTTCTAGGACGAAGTACAATGAAACCGATGATAATACACATTTTATGAAAGGCAGTAATTTGACTGCCATTTTGTTAAAAAGATTTATTTGGCTTTTTGTATTGGCATGTTTGTACTGTGTTGGGCTATACTATTGCTTCATATTGATTATAAGGAGACTGTTAAAAGAACGACTTTAAAAGAAAAATGAACTAATAAAATTATTGTTTGAATGGACAGCGCATTTGTTTGTTAATTGTGCATGTTGATTTATTTGTATGTTTAGAGAGAGAGAATGTTGTGCAAGTTGCAATATCCTATTTGAAGCTGAAAAAGTACGAGTCATATGAAAATTTGTCAGTACATTTTTGACCCCCACATTTTTTATTTGACCCCCAGTTCTGACACCAAGAGGTTTTTTTAACCTTCAATTTTACACCCCTGGGGGATACACAGCTTGTATAGCAATTCAATAGAGTATCGTATAGCAATTTATTTAGCGATAGAGATTCTTGTATAGTAATTTATTCAACAATAGAGTCTTGTATAGCAATTTATTTAGCAATAGAGCAACTCCGTTACAGTATTCATGCATCCTCCCATTTGTATCCTCTTTCCAAATTTGAAAAGAAAAGGCATCAAGAATATAAAAAATTCACAAAGCTTCTTGTAATTTCTTTAATTAATTTACTCTTTCTAACCTGATTGTCCCTAGGGAATCCCAAACCCTGTTACATGATGGCATTTGGAATCAAAGGAGAGTTTCTTTAGTATTGGTAACATAATCACCAGTATATTGAAGTCAGATAGCCTAGTGGGTTCCTGTATGGAATTATAAATAGTTATATATTTTTTTTCTTAAGATGCCTACAAAAATACCTTACAAATGATTCAAATTGATAGTGACAGTTAAGAAGGTAAAATAATTTTGAAGCTGAGTCTCATATTCATGTTACTTCTTTGGACTACTGAATATAAGGTACATGTACCGGGTAGGTTTTTTTTCTTCTAACAGCCTTTCCCAAACTGTTAGCTAAATTGGGCTGTCAATTTTTCATTCTGTGCATCCTTTATTGTATGTGGCAGAATTTCTTGTAGAGGTATTCCATAGGGTCTTGGTATTTGGTTATATCTGTAATTGGTTACATCTTATCATTTTTTTTTTTTAATTTTAAAAAATTTAATTAGGGTTGTCATTTTTGTCTGTCTTTCATGTTCATGCATCCATAATTGTTATTATTATTGCAAAAGGAGATTTTTTTTACTATGAAATAACGCATTTTAGGATTCTGGGCCCAATTTCACCAGAATTTCTGGAAGAAGACTGGGCTTGAGGCATTTGATTGATCAAACATACAGCTATTTTGTGTCCAATCATATTGCTGGAATTCAAACATAAGTTTATGTTCAGACTTAATTTCTCTCTTGGTAAAATGGAGATGAAACCTTATTTCAGTTTCCCTTGATGTATGCTTTCTTGATGTTCCCCTTGGCTTGTTATAAAATTGGAACGCATAAAGTCTGGAAGTTTCTTTGCTCCTTATAAAATGAGAGTCAACCCAGACACATCAAGAAAACAGGCTTGATCCGAAGATTTGATAGTTAGTTAACAGATCTTGAGAAAAGTATCAGTTGTTACATTTCCTTCTGTTGTTTGCAGTAATAGATGTAGTGGGAGTTAAAAATTAACATGACATATGGGATATATATCACAGACATGGTAGATGTATATCTTTGAATGACGGACATCCTTTGTCATGCTTACGGCAATCCCTAGTCAGCAAATGATTAGCATTATTCGTTATGGTACATACGTTAATAAAGTAAGACAAAGGAGTGTTCACGTTAACACAAGACCTCAGGTTAGGGTGCGGGCCAAACCGGGCATGACTTCATGATGAATGGAGTGTAGGAGGGGAAGAGAGGAATTGTAGGTGTTGTAATGACTTTATTCATTACACTACCACTTTGAGACAGTGACATTAACCAACTTTATGATTTTTATGTTAAACCAAAAAAAAATGCAAAAATGGGGACAAGAGAGATGGAAAAGAAAGTAGGTAAGAGTTTTATCATATATTTTGCTTTTTTGTCATACAATGCACTGTGTATATTTTTTCATTGATATATAATGTAGATAGTTGTGATTCATCATTGCTCGAGTGACTAAATCATTAATTAATCTCGTGGCAGATCTACAATTGGGGTTACAGAAAGTTATTAGTCAAATTGTAGGATATGTGGAGGGAAAATTGTTTTCACTTGAATTATGTTTAACAGAGTTGTTTTTCAATTTAATTATGTTGAACAAAGTTGTAAATTTTTACTTGTTGGAAGTATAACATACAAGATGACATTTAATTACCTTTTCAAATGTTTGGTATGCTAATATTTCATAATGAAGATTTTACTAAAACAATTCAGATTATTTTCATTCCAAAGTGAGTCATTGTCAATGAATTTATATTCCAGTTTGCAAGTCTACATTTTGAGGTTGTCTCTAACATTAATATAACATTATCACTGGAATTATTCCAACCGTAGATTTACATTTTTGGGTTTGTCTATAATTTGATATTACATTATTGCTGGAATTCGTCCATTCATAAATTTACATTGAGGTACTGTCTATAATTTGATATTACATAATTGCTGGAATTCGTCCATTCATAAATTTACATTGAGGTACTGTCTATAATTTGATATTACATAATTGCTGGAATTCATCTAATTGTAAGCTTCAGCTTGTGTTAGCCTGTTCATTTAAAAAGCTTATAAATAATTAATTTATCCTTTTAGGTCCATAATTTGACCAAATTAAAATTCTGTGTTTATCCCTTTAGGTCCTAAATTTGATATAATTAAAATTCTGTGTTTATCCCTTTAGGTCCTTAATTTGACATAATTAATATTCTGTGTTTATCTCGTTAGGTCCTTAATTTGACATAATTAAAATTAAGTGTTTATCCCTTTAGGTCCTTAATTTGACCTCATTATTATTCTGTGTTTATCTCTTTAGGCCCTTAATTTGACTTCATTGATATTCTTTGTTTATCTTCTCATGCCCATAATTTGACCTGTTTGATATTTTGTGTTTATCCCTTTACATTCTTAATTTGACCTAATTAATATTCTGTGTTTATCCCCTTAGACCCTTGATTTCACAGAATTGTTATTCTGTGTTTATCCCCTTAGACCCTTGATTTCACAGAATTGTTATTCTGTGTTTGTCCCATTAGGTCCTTAATTTTGACCTAAATAATATTCTATGTTTATTCCATTAGGTTGATAATTTGACCTAATTAATGTTGATTCCATTAGGTTGATAATTTGACCTAATTAATGTTGATTCCATTTGGTCGATAATTTGACCTAATTAATATTCTATGTTTATTCCATTTGGTCAGTAATTTGACCTAATTAATATTCTGTGTTTATCCCATTAGGTCTTTAATTTTGACATCATTAATATTCTGTGTTATCCCTTTACCTCATGCAAGCGCCTTTTGACGCCTCTACTTCATTCACATGGAAGCGCCTTTTGACATCTGCTGTAAACATCAGCCATTTTAAGTAGGTTTTCGTAGCGCTACCTTCGGGGAAAGCCCCCTATTAGATACTACATTCATTTCTGCGAATGACAGTTACGTCAGATCACGTGGTCACTGCTTATGCTCTGGTTGAAATCTGCTATTTAAAGTAACTGGGTCATAATCTCCACTCTCCAAAATGGAGGTCGGTGATTTCATTCAGTACGTACAAAGTTCTCATGATTAGAATCACAACTATGAAAAATTCAATAACTTAGGTAAAGGCTCTGATATTGATGTAGGCAGCAATTAGTTTTTTATAAATTATCAAATTCAGATGACTTAGTGATGTAGACTTGGACAAAACACTTGTAAATTTCGAATATGAGAAATGGTAGCTACGGTTGGTCTCGCGGCTTCACTGACTTGACGGTGTACGAGTTTTCTCAAGATTTTAAAGCACATAAAAATTTCTTCCGTAAAAAATAATTGTACAGCTATAACAATCGGACTTAACTCTTAAATTTTTTCACACATAATACATGTGTACCAAAAATGTAAAATGGTTAAAATTGCTGTTAAACGTAACATACACTACATTGCTTAACATTTAACAGGCAGGCCTATGCGTATGGAGTCGAATAGGTAACAGGTGTTCTATTTATGGCGCACTGCACTGGGTAACTTAGCTCTATGAGGTAATGGGTTATTCCATTAGGTCGATAATTTGACCTAATTAATATTCTGTGTTTATTCCATTAGGTCTTTAATTTTGACGTCATTAATATTCTGTGTTTATTCCATTAGGTCTTTAATTTGACCTGATTTATATTTTTGTGTTTGTCCTTTTAGATCCTGAATTTGACCTAATTAATGCTCTGTACTTATCCCTTTAGGCCCTTAATTTAACCAAATTGATATTCTGTGTTTATTCAGTTAGATCCTTATTTGACCTAATGAATATTCTGTATTTATCCCTTTAGGTCCTTAATTTGACCTAATCAATATTCTGTGTTTATAGTGAGCATTGCTGTCATTTCAACTGCCTCATCTATTTCTGTGAGACAACAATATGTTTCAGACACATGCTAGCACAGAAATTTATGGACAAATTATAATACTTTGTTTAGAGCAATATTTGAGAAATCAAGAAGCCATAATCTGTTTGGACCAACTTGGTGATTTTGGCTGTTGGATTGAATGTCTGATGCATCCAAAAAGTTACGGTTATTATGATGAGCTCTAATTTTCCCTGAGTGGCCGAGTGGTCTAAAGCGCTCTCCGTTACGGATCACTGTCATCTCACCTCTGTCTGCTTGGGTTCGAGTCTCGGATTTGGCCAATGTGGGTATGTGAGAAAGCTTGCCAGTAGCTTCTCGAGGGTCGATGGTTCTTTCCGGGGATTTCCTGGGTTCTTTCTCCACCATTAATACTGGACGCCATGTATAGCCTATCGTGTGTTGAAAAATGGCGTTAAACCCTACAACAACAACAACAACAACAAAAATCTCCCCAAAATGTCCCCATGATGATAACGTTTTAATTGCACTGTGTGGGTATTGCAAATAGATTTCCATAGAAATGATCATACAAGTTTACCAGGGGAAATGGAAAAATCCCTTAATAGCTAAGTGGGTCCAAGTCACATGAATCCATTGAAGTAATTGTAAGTTTTGTTGTTTTGCCAGAGACTTTCATGAGACTTGATGCACACTGATTCCAATGATATTAAATGACTTGAAGGTACCAGAAGACCATGGGGGTGAGGGTAAGAGGGCTGAATAAAGTTCAGTGTCATAAAGTGATTGTTTAATGGTTTTGCAGATTTTTTGACGTTGCTGCTGCTGTGGTTTAATGCCATTTTTCAGCACATGATAATACATGGTGGCCAGTATGTCTGGCAGAGGAAGGCTTGGAGAGAAAATGAAGAGAAGAACCACTGACCTATAGAAGGCTACTGTCAAGTTGCTCACATACCCACATTGGCCTAGTCCAAGACCAACCCACGTGGGAGATGAGATGTCATTAATCTGTAAAGGCGAGTGCATTAGACCCAGGGCCCAATTTCTATCATATTACTAATTGCATACAAACTCGCTTGGTAAATGGCATGAAAGTACCAGATTATCCCTTTATGGTTGGGTTTGTTAAGCTAATAGGGTTCAAGCTGACAGAGAGTGACCTTTGATATATACAGGGGAGACAACTAATTAGCAGATTTTATCATCATAAGCAACTCATTAAGGTACTGTATATACTCGTTTTGTTCAGTTGCAAACAACAAAGACCCTGTTCTGCCATTGCAGGGTATGTGTTATTTACTGATTACTCCTAACAAACTGCATAGACCCAGATCTACTGGTACATTATATAGTGGCAGATCAGGGTCTGTCCATTTTTTAGTTGACTTTTAAAGTGAGTATATCTAGTAGCAGACCAGGAAATGGACTATTATTTTTATTCAAGTCTACAAATTGTTTAAATTGATGAAACCCCCAAAGATTGCAATAAATTACCAGATTTAGATATAAAACACATGCACAACTTGACCGTTCCGGTGGACTAGTGGTTAGAGTGTCTGCCTCGGATGCTGGCAGTCATGGGTTCGAACCCTGACTGAGCATACCAAGGACTTTAAGAAATGGTACTAACAGCTGTCTCGCTTGCCACTCGGCATTAAGAGGTTTGTGTTAGGACTGGTTGGCCTGGTGTCAGGATAATGTGACTGGGTGGGACATCATGCTATATGTCTGTGGCATGATGCCTAAGTGATAGACATCACTATAAACTCTTACACTGCAGACATCTTAGTGACTGAAACATTGTTAAAGCTATGTTAAAAATCCAAATCACACACACAGACAGACACACACACACACACACATGCACAACTTAAACAACTTTGGCTGAGATGTTCTGGGATGCAATTGATATAATGTCAGATCTGTGTTTACACCATTCAGTTTATTGTGGTTTGATGTGAAGAGAATGTTTAAAAATGGTAGATCTGCATCTGTGGTCTTCACAATTGATAAATACTGTAGTTTTGTTTCGTGTCTGATGTTTCATGTCTGGTGTTTCATATCTGGTGTTTCATTGTCAAGACATTTTAGCATCAGCATTGGTTAGGTTTGTTACAGACAAAGTATTTGCTGGGATTTATTGAAGCAGTTTCCAGCAGAGTTCAGTTTTTAGCATGGTTTAAGCTGACTCAAACATAGTTCAAGCAGGCCCTAGCATAGCTTCTGCAGTTTCTAACATAGTTCTGTTTCTAGCATAGTTCAAGCAGGTTCTAACAGTTCAGTTTCTAGCATAGTTCAAGCGGGTTCTAGCATAATTCAAGTATTTTTTGGCATAGTTCAGTCAGTTTCTAACATAGTTCATTTTTAGCATAGTTTAAGCAGTTTCTAGGATGGTTCAAGCAGGTTCTTGCATAATTCAAGCAGTTTCATGCATTGTTCAAGCAGTTTCTAGCATATGACAGAAATAGAAATTCAGAGCTGATATCAAGATAAAATGTCTACATTCTTTTAACTTTTCTTTCCGATATTTTTACTCCATTAGACTACCTTCTTCTCCTCCACTGAAAGCTGTTTTCATTTGATACCAGACTGCGCTTTTTGAGGAAAGTTTCCAAGTGAAGAATGTATCAATAGATTTTGTACATGACATACGACATCATATAACATCAACCTAGACTAAATCACTGTTGTTACTAGTCTAAACTGAAGCCTTTATACATGCTGACATCTGACTTGATTGACTGGCTGGTGCACACACACACACACACATGATACAGTAAATATCATATTCAAAGGTAACTATCAAATGTTTTTAAAACATGTAGGTGGAGGGGACATGGAGTGAAATTGGTTGTGTTCCAGATTTAATACTTGGCTGTGCAACCATCATGTTCCTCCTTACTAAAATCTGACCTCAAAGAAATGTTTCTGTTTATTACAAGCTTGCTAATAATCTTTGTTAATGACGGCTGAAACATCCTCATTTGAGGCAGTGATGTGTAATAACTTTTGTTAAAGATGGCTGAAACATCCTCATTTGAGGCAGTGATGTGTAATAACTTTTGTTTAAAGATGGCTGAAACTTCCTCATTTGAGGCAGTAATGTGTAATAACTTTTGTTTAAAGATGGCTGAAACATCCTCATTTGAGGCAGTGATCTGTAATAACTTTTGTTAAAGATGGCTGAAACATCCTTATTTGAGGCAGTGATGTGTAATAACTTTTGTTAAAGATGGCTGAAATGTCCTCATTTGAGGCAGTGAGCTGTAACAACTTTTGTTAAAGATGGCTGAAACATCCTCATTTGAGGCAGTGATGTGTAATAACTTTTGTTCTTCAACATGCCTTTCTGTGACTGTATTAAGCTCTAATAAATTAGGTTGGTCCACTTTGTGTACCTTACCAATGCAAACGAAGCTAATGGGTTCTGCCATAGCAGTGTTCACAGGGCTTGACAGTTGTTATTCTAGCTGTTCTAAGCCTGTTAAGTAATCTGTGAAATGATGGTTGTTCATCTCTGACTGCCTTACCTTTTTATTGACACTCCACCATAATCAGCTGTATAAATTGCCCTGAGGGTAGTTTTACATTGGCTCCAAGCAGGACTGTTTTACTGTTTTAGGGGGGCTTGGGAGTCAAAAATCATGTTTCTTGTGACATGCTTTGTTGTGGCAGGTATGAGAGAGAGTATTTTTAACCTGATTCTGATCATTTATTATTATGTAGGCTTTTGTTGTCAAGGATGAATACAGTCATAAACAGGATCCATGCATATTAATGAGGTGTTACATATGATTGATTGAACTGTATTTCTGATGAGGTTTTGATCAACAGTTTTATATCATCAAGATGTTTGGTGAATATGATCATTTATAAGATCTACACATATTGGTGAGGCACACTTGAATCTGATTGGCTGAGCCTGATGATGTGATTTGCATTGGATTGGCTGAACTTGATAAGCACATGATGTGATTTGCATTGGATTGGCTGAACTTGATAAGCACATGATGTGATTTGCATTGGATTGGCTGAACTTGATAAGCACGTGTGATTGGCATTGGATTGGCTGAACTTGATAAGCACATGATGTGATTGGCATTGGATTGGCTCAGTGGAGACTGAATCTTTTTATTTAATGAGTTCATATGCATCATGTTCTTAGACATGGTCTATAATGAACAAGATCTGCACATATTGAATTGCACTGGATTAGTCAAAGTTATTACCTCTCAGAGTGATTGAATTTTCAGCCAGTTTTAATATTGCTTGGTATCGAGGTTTATATCATCAAGAACTTCGATAAACTCAGCTATGAGCAAGGTATTTCTACAATAATTATGCCTTTATCTTTCAGAAACAATATGATACTAAAGTAAAATAGGTAAGGCAGAAATTATATAATTGTCTGGAGATCAGTGATGGTGTAACTGCCCAAGCAACCCTTGCAACTTCAGGAGGCCCGGGCCCACTGGGGACCAAAATTCCCCCATCGGTCACTTTTTTAATGGGGGGTGGGCTATAATTAAGTTCTGCAAGGGGACCAAGAATATTTTACCATGCTACTGGAAGAGTTAAGATTGACTACAGGAAACTATATATTGTTGGAGTGAGTGAACTCTTCTCACCCCTGCCCAGTGAATCTGCTACAAAGTATAGTTCAGTACCTATTGCAGCTATTTACAATCCTCTTTGGAAAATTAGGTTGCTTCTTTTCTTTTTCGGAGTTTCTGTTTTTATTTTTATTAATTAAATAAGAGACAAAGTTATGATTTGAACATGAAAGATGGTTTAAATGAAGAAAGTGGAGCACGGCAAACACAGCATGTTAGTTTCTTGAACACTGAATGCGCAACCATTCAGTAAGTATCAAGTATAGCAAACTGAGTGGGAAATATAGACTATGCCAAATGGCAAAACAGGAAGATGTAATTCAAACATTTAAATTTATTTACAGTTGATCGAAATCATACATACATACATACATACATACACACACACACACACACACACACACACACAACATTGATACAAAAAGACACTTATTAATAAAAGATAACTGCATTTGAGTCCAAAGTAGAATTGTTACTAATTACCCCACTACCCTCTTATGAGTTCTTTACTTCCTAATCCTCCAGCCCTCACCCACTGAAATGGTCACCCTTTTTCTTGCAAATATATTGTCTAATCATTGGGGAACAATTGTTCGGTCTTGCTTGCCATTCCTTAATATTAGTGTACGACAGAAAGTCTGTGTGTATTTCGTATACCCCCAGGGTATAATAAATGTGCTTTCAGGAGTTTTATTTGACATGATCACCTTAGAGTTACTAGTCTAATTAGGAAGTCAGATGGAAGTCACTTATTTATGGCCTCATAAAAGCCACATGCTAAGCATACCTGCACACTAATGCAGTGCTATCATATGGAGTATGTTGCTGTAATTATTACACAAGAAAACTGGTATTTTAATTTTAAAAAATCTGGCTTTGAACTTTTGATTAGAAAGTTTTGAATTTCATTGGTCACCTAAAGTAAAGACATCATGTAGGTAATTCACTGTTCAAAAGTGATTAGCATAATTAATGTCATGTCAAATTCTATTTTTAATGGGCTTGAGAAATTTCTTTCAATTGAATATTTGCTAAATTAAGAATCTGCATACATCCACATTTTCAAAATATTTGTTCAAGAACCAATTTTTGACCAATTTCTGTTGACTAAAATCTGTCTAATCCAGGATATTTTTGTAAAACACACAAATGTCAGTGCAAGAGAATCATATTTAATCTCTTTTTAAGCCCTGTCCATTTTACTTGCCCCTTATAAACTGGAAAAATGATTTATTGTATATGAAAAGGAGGGAGGGGAGATTTTGTAGAGCTGGAAAAAAAGAATGAATTTAGGCAGTATCAAGGATTTTGTCGAAGTAATTTTTTGAATAACGATAAATTTATTATGCTTCAGCAACCAAAGAGCTTCCCTGAATAATGAAGTTCTACAGAATCCACCAAGTTCAAGAAAAAGTCTACCACCAGTAATCTCCAATTTGACATTGATCAGTTAATATCATTGTATTGATATATATTTTTTAAAATTAATATTCATTGATTTCAATTACAAAATGCTTTAGATTTAAAAATATTACTGTATAGACAGATACTATACCAGTGCATGGTTGTCTTGAAAGATGAACAGCACCAGTGCATGGTTGTCTTGAAGGACAAACTGTACCAGTGCATGGTTGTCATGTTGGACAAACTGTACCAATGCATGGTTGTCGTGTTGGACAAACAGTACCAATGCATGGTTGTCTTGTTGGACGAACTGTACCAATACATGGTTGTCTTGTTGGACGAATTGTACCAATACATGGTTGTCTTGTTGGACGAATTCTACCAATGCATGGTTGTCGTGTTGGACGAACTGTACCAATACATGGTTGTCTTGTTGGACGAACTGTACCAATGCATGGTTGTCTTGTTGGACGAATTGTACCAATGCATGGTTGTCGTGTTGGACGAACAGTACCAATGCATGGTTGTCTTGTTGGATGAACTGTACCAATGCATGGTTGTCTTGTTGGACGAACTGTACCGGTGCATGGTTGTCTTGAAGGACAAACTGTACTAATGCATGGTTGTCTTGAAGGACAAACTGTACCCATGCAGTGTCATATAAAATCTGTATGATTAACTTGAAGGATAAACTGTACCAATGCCAAGTCATTAAAAATCTGTATGGTTGTATTGAAGGACAAACTGTACCAAGGCCCAGTCATTAAAATAATATTTGGTTGTCTTGAAGGACAAACTGTACCAGTGCCAAGTCATTACAAATCTGCATGGTTGTCTTGAAAGACAAACTCTGCCAATGCAATGTTGTTAATAATCTGCATGGTTATTTTGAAGGACAAACTGTACCAGTGCCAAATCATTAAAAATCTGCATGGTTGTCTTGAAGGACAAACTGTACCATGCAGTGTCATTGAAACTCTGCATGGTTGTCTTGAAGGACAAACTGTACCAGTGCCAAGTCATTAAAAATCTGCATGGTTGTCTTGAAGGACAAACTGCACCAGTGCCAAGTGATGAAAATCTGCATGGTTGTCTTGAAGTACAAACTCTGCCAATGCAGTGTCATTTATAATCTGCATGATATCTTGAAGGACAAACTGGACCAATGCCAAATCATTAAAAATCTGCATGGTTGTATTGAAGGACAAACTGTACCCATGCAATCTCATTAAAAATTGCTTGGTTGTATTGAAAGACAAACTGTACTAGTGCCAAGTCATAAAACAATCTGCATGGTTGTATTGAAGAATAAACTGTACTGATGCATTTTTATTAAGAATCTGCATGGCTGACTTGAAAGACAAACTCAGCTATTGCCAAGTCATGAAACATCTACATGGTTGTATTGAAGTAGGACAAACTGTGCCCATACAATATTTATTAAATATCTTCATGGATGTCTTGAAGGACAAACTGGACCAATGCCAAATCATTAAAAATCTGCATGGTTGTATTGAAGGACAAACTGTACCAGTGCCAAGACATTAAAAATCTGCATGGTTGTATTTAAGGACAAACTCTGCCAATGCAAATGTCGTTGATAATCTGCATGGTTGTCTTGAAGGACAAACTGTACCAATGCCATATCATTAAAAATATGCATAGTTGTATTGAAGGACAAACTGTACCTATGCAGTGTCATAAAACATCTGCATGGTTGACTTGAAGGACAAACTGTACCAATTCAGGTCATTACAAAATGTGTGGTTATCTTAAAGGAAAAACTGTACCAATGCAATGGCATTACAAATCTGCATGGTTGTCTTAAAGGACAAACTATACCAGTGCCAAGTCATTAAAAAGCTGCATGATTGTCATGAAGGACAAACTATTCACACAGTCATTACAAAATCTGCATGGTTGTCTTGAACGAAAAACTGTACCAATGCAATGTCATAAAAATATGCATCATTGTCTTGAAGGGCAAACTATACCAATGCCAAATTGTTTAAAATCTGCATGGTTGTCTTGAAGGACAAACTGTACCAATGCCAAATCAGTAAAAATCTGCATAGGTGTGTTGAAGGACAAACTTTACCAATGCCAAATCATTAAAAATCTGCATGGTTGTCTTGAAGGACAAATTGTACCAGTGCCAGGTCATTAAAAATCTGCATGGTTGTCATGAAGGACAAACTGTACCAATGTCAAGTCATTAAAAATCTGCATTGTTTCCTTGAAGGACAAACTGTACTCACGCAGTGTCATTAAAAATCTGCATCATTAACTTGAAGGACAAACTGTACTAATGCCAAGTCATTAAAAATCTGAATGGTTGTCTTGAAGGACAAACTATACCAATGAATGTCATGTAAGTCTATGGTTGTCTTGAAGGACAAACTGTACCAATGCAATGTCATGTAAGTCTATGGTTGTCTTGACGGACAAACTGTTCCAGTGTGATGTCATGTAAAGTCTACGATTGTCTTGAAGGACAAACTGTACCAATGCAATGTCATGTAAGTCTGTGGTTTTCTTGAAGGATAAACTGTACCAATGCAATGTCATGTAAGTCTATGGTTTTCTTGAAGGACAAACTTTACCAATGAATGTCATGTAAGTCTGTGGTTGTCTTGAAGGACAAACTGTACCAATGCAGTGTCATTTAAGTCTGTGGTTGTCTTGAAGGACAAACTGTTCCAATGCAATGTCATGTAAGTCTATGGTTTTCTTGAAGGACAAAACTGTACCAGTGCAATGTTATGTAAGTCTATGATTGTCTTGAAGGACAAACTGTACCAATGCAATGTCATGTAAGTCTATGGTTGTCTTGAAGGACAAACTGTACCAATGCAATGTCAAGTAAGTCAATGGTTTTCTTGAAGGACAAACTGTTCCAGTGCGATGTCATGTAAAGTCTACGGTTGTCTTGATGGGCAAACTGTTCCAATGCGATGTCATGTAAAGTCTGTATTTTTGTCTTGAAGAGCAAGAGAGAACCATCCAGTAATAGAGTAGCAGCATCTGCATACTACCCTAATTTTTAAACTCCTTGTCATTTCAGAAAATGACTAATATTTATGTTCATTCTTTATTATCCCATGCAAGAAGTACATGTCCATCTTACTCTCGAAATGAAAACAAGGGAGATAAATGCACATTGTTGCTGTTGCAGTTTTTCAGTTTATTGCAAAAAGTTCCCTGTATCTGTGGCAAATGGATTCTCCAAAGATTCAAGCATTTTCCAAAATGTCCCTTTCAACAAAATCAAATGCTTTTTTGTTCTTCTCAGGAAGAGAGTAGATTTATGTGTTTTCTCAGGAAGAGAGTAGATTTATGTGTTTTCTCAAGAAGAGAGTAGATTTATGTGTTTTCTGAAGATGATGTATTGATGATATGAAATTAGGTTATTTACATAAACAGATCTCCCTAAAATAAAAGTCCTTTTGACTGTTGCTAGCAGAAAAGGGTGAGACTTTCTTGACCTTGTTAGAAGTGATGTAGAAGCAGTTCTGTTATAAGTATTAAACAGCGAGAGCTACCTGCTTGTTTTGTACATCTCCCATCATTATCTTCCTTTTGGAGTGCATATAATGCTTCACAGAAACTGAAATTCAGAAAAATGTTTTGTATTGTGTCCAGCATTTAAAAATCTAAAGAACAAAGAATTTTGTAAAATTTTACAGCAAATCACTGAACTAGGTTCGTTTTTCATATTTTCACCACCAAACTGCATTCATCCAAACATTAACTTTCCATATATACTTTTTTATAAGTAGGGTCCAGTTACAAACAGCATAAATGAATTACAGTATATGCCATGACATAACGAGCTGGTAGATCCTGATCTGTGTTGCTTTTGCTACTGATTACAAACTGCATAGACCCAGATCTTATGGCACATTATGTGACAGCGCATCTGGATCTATGCACTTGTAAGAATGTATATATAGTACATTTACATAGCTTGAGTTAAGATCTGACAGTTTTTTATTATAATTTAAAAAGCTGTTATGTGTTCACATATCATTTTTTTTTTTATTTTATACAATTTTTGTGAAAATTCTTTAAGTCAGTATATATTTTTTATAGATTACCTTTGTTCTGTCTTCCATAATTCTTTCATTGTTTTATTTAATTTTGTTTTTCCTGGAATTAACCTGCCACCTGCTGTTGCCTCATTTCTTCCAAATCTGCATGCTGATTTTGGAAACAGTGGAGTAATTATTTGGATTTCTTAAAGTATGTGAAATTTATATTCCCATTTAAGTTTTCTTGAAGTTTGTTCTTCCAGTTTTGCCTTAGCTCAGAAAAACCTAATTGATTCTGATCTTGTAATCATTTTAAGAATTAAAAAAAAGAAAAAATGATCGTTACAAGTTAGCTTCATTGGAAGCAAGTTGATCTTACCACCTATGCAATAGCATTTTTCTGCTGTGTTGACTTTTTGCATTTTTTTAAAAAAAAACAAGTTAGTATATTCATGATATTTAATAACTTGGAATGTAATTTTAGCTATCTTTAGGTCAGAGGTTGGCAACCACACGTGACACAAGGTGCCATATCAAGAGGTTTTGTGTGGCATGTGAAGGGCAGCCAAAGGTCTCAATTTCAACAGTGTTACTCTCCTACTGGTGGCAAGTGCTCATTCATTATATAATTAATCTGGGAAAAAAGTGACACCTATGCTCTAGGTAATGCATTTATACAGTAGACAATTTTGGTGTTATAGCTGAATTATTTCTTGTACAGTCGAAAGAGTCTATGCTGTTGAAAACATGCCTTCAGAGGTTAAAAAGTAGTCCAGTCCAGTTTCAGAAGGTTTGTTGGCCAGCAGGTAAATAATCTTCCATCATGATTGATTGTTCTTCATAGAGCTGAAATAAATAGCAAGCTGTCATATTTTAATATTCGTTGAATGTATTTGGATAGGATTTAAATATTCATACTTGTTAATAAAGGTGTCAAACCATCGGCTTTTCTTTGCTTTGGTATTTATTGACACTCCACTTCTTGTAAAGCAGCTCTGAATAGAATATTCATTGAATGTGTTTGGATAGAATTTAAATATTCTTACATGTTAATAAAGCTGTCAAATCCATCCTCATTTCTTTGTCTGCTTTTGTATGAATTGTCACCTGAAATCCATATAAAGATGCTCTGAAAACACTGTAAACTAAGTCATCTAAATTAAATAACAATTACAGGTCTTGAGTACAATTTTTTTTTTAGGATAAAAACGTAAAGTCAAGTAAAATTGGGTGGTATTTTCCAAGTTTATCATCAATCCCATTACAACCATGAATGTTCCATTAATGCTGAAGGCAGACAGTAAATAAATGTAAACACTTTTTCTCACTTAATTGTGGCAATTACCGCTAAAATATCTCAGTGAAGTTGTTTGTTCAGAATCCAAATTTTCACGGATATTCAGCCGATTTAATTCAGTTAAAATTTTAGACGTTAATAGCAGGTCTTCTTAATTTGTGATACTCATATATTCTGCACATGTCCGACTGGACGGAATTTTTTACCAACCATAAAAAACCCAGATCAGATGTTGGGAGTGAATCCATAATAAACTCATTTTCAGAATTGATAAAAAATTGTTTTTAATGGAACCCAATGATTGGTCACTTCTTATACACAAGATATGCATGGAACAGTGGTAGAGGGTCAGGCTCATAATCCTAGGGCTTTGCATTCCATTCCCGTATAGGGCAGCCTGGGTTAACTGCCTCGGTGCATCCTTTGGAAATGCACTTAGCTTTTATTTCCTCAGTATGATGTAATCATTAGTGTATTAAAAGTGCTGTTAAAGCAAACAGAAACAAAACAATATGCCAGGTGTAAAATGACCTTGTGGCTTCTGTACCAGGGAGCAAGTTCTGCCTGAATACATTTTAAGAGCAGACAATTTAGTTTCATGCAATAGAACAAATGTCCCACACCGGTTCAAAATTTTTGTTGACATTGGGTCAGATGCTACATAAAGTGTTTTTTTAACTTTGACCCCTATCCTATACCATGTTGTCTGTGATATGAAACCTATTCAATACCATGTTGTCTTTAAAGTGACCCCTATTCTATACCATTTTGTGTTTGGCATGACCCCTATCCTATACCATTCTGACATGGCTATGACCCCAGTTCTATACCATGTTGTCTTTTGCATGACCCCTATCCTATACCATGCTGATATGGCTATGACCCCTATTCTATACCATTTTGTCTTTGATACGAAACATATTCAATACCATGTTGTCTTTGATACGAAACATATTCAATACCATGTTGTTTTTAACATGGCCCCTATTCTATACCATGTTGTCTTTGGCATGACCCCTATCCTATACGATGCTGATATGGCTATGACCCCTATTCTATACCATGTTGTCTTTGATACGAAACATATTCAATACCATGTTGTCTTTGATACGAAACATATTCAATACCATGTTGTTTTTAACATGGCCCCTATTCTATACCATGTTGTCTTTGATACGAAACATATTCAATACCATGTTGTTTTTAACATGGCCCCTATTCTATACCATGTTGTCTTTGGCATGACCCCTATTCTATACCATGTTGTCTTTGGCATGACCCCTATTCTATACCATGTTGTCTTTTGCATGACCCCTATTCTATACCATGTTGTCTTTGGCATGACCCCTATTCTATACCATGTTGTCTTTGGCATGACCCCTATCCTATACGATGCTGACATGGCTATGACCCCTATTTTATACCATTTTGTCTTTGATCTGACCCTTATTATATACCATGTTTTCTTTGATATGACTCATATTTTATAATATGATCCTAAATGAAAATGGTGCTCAGCAGACAGCCAATATGGCCACCATGATGAACATGTTAAAAATATTGTCACTAATTCTCCTGAATGGATGGTCACATTGACATGTGTTTTCACCAGACAATTTGTTCTGCACCAACTGCAGTTAGCAAACTCTGTAGATACCCTGTACTTGTAATAAAAAGCTGTATTGTTTATGGGCTAAAAGATCAAAGGTAAAGATCACTGTCTGAAATTGCTTCCACAAAATAAATTTGTGTTCTCAATTAAATATGGTTCCCAAACTATTGTTTGGATGACTTGTAGTTGGTGTAAGGGAGAACCCTATTATTTTCAGTCAGAATGTTAAAGGTCAAGGTCACTGATTGAACTAAATAAAAATGGTTTCC
Source organism: Sinohyriopsis cumingii (assembly GCA_028554795.2). Classification (NCBI taxonomy): domain Eukaryota; kingdom Metazoa; phylum Mollusca; class Bivalvia; order Unionida; family Unionidae; genus Sinohyriopsis; species Sinohyriopsis cumingii. Next base: position 79,865,197 of record CM068833.1, on the reverse strand, counting down.
ACACAATAGTATTTGTTCTAAATTAAATACCTTTACACATCTTTGTGGATGGTTTGCACTTAGAGCAAGAAGAAGGCTATTGATTTTGGGGTCAAAGTGTCAAAAAAATCAAGAGCACTGACTGAACCAAACAACAGTTTCTTCACAATAACATTAGTTCTTCATCACAGATCTGGTCCAGACTTTGTTTGAATAGCTTTCATTAGGGTAAGAATGTAGCCCATTGATATTGGGGTTAAAAGTTCAAAGGTCAAGGTCACTTTGAATGAAAAAAGAGAAATGGTTTCTTCACATGAATTTCAGTTATGTAAAAAGAGGAATATTTAACATGGGTGGGAATATTTTTTTGAAATTAGTATCATCCAAATCCTATGTATTCAATTTTAAAAGAATTTATTTGGGCGAGGATATTTTTTGTCTTCCTTATTTAAGAGCTGTTAGGAAACTTGCATCATAATGGTCCTCTTTGCAAAAGTGTCAGGAAAAATAGGGTAGTTATGTCAGGGAAATTGTTTTCTCATTTGGCAAGCTAGAAATAAGGGACAGAACAACAAACTGGTACAAAATGTACATTCAGTTACCATATTTTCTTATATATATATATATATATATATATATATATATATATATATATATATATATATATATATATATATATATATATATATATATATATATATATTGCATGTAACTGCAAATCCAAAAGTCAACACTGTCGGGTGCTTCAATATAATACAACCTTTGGTATAACTATAACACAGGTGTGGGCATGGAATTCATATTGGTTGAGTAATATTTCTCATTATAATGTACCCCATTACAAGGAACCTTCATTTATAACAAAGGCTCCCTTATTGTGTTATGAAGGAGTTGAAATTAGCAATCGTCCACTAAACTGAGGCTTGTAAACATCTGTCAAACTTGTCTTCATGGTTTTTACTAGTTCTCATAATTTTGATAATCCAATACTAGTAAAGTTTCGTGTGTGTCAGGTATTATTTTATTTGAAGTACTATTGAAATTTAAGCAGCACTGGTACATTTCTCATTCTACTAGTTCTTCTGTCAACAAGGAGATCTGTGTTAAATTCCAGGCCTTATTATAGTAAGGGATCACAGTAATGTGGCAGTGACTGTACTGTAAATCATATATTTAACAACTAGCATAGACCCTGATCATTCACTGCAGATGGATTGATCTCTGTCTGCATTGTCCATGTTGGATTGTACAGGAGCTAGTATATTTGGGGGAGGGGATTTGCAACATGCATTTAAATTCTTCCATGAGAAGACCAGGAATCCATGTCTAGTATATTTGTTAGAAGAGGTTGGATGGCATTTTATCAGATGCACACACACATGCACATGCATGCACACAGACACACACACACACAGATGCACACACATGCATATCAGTATTTCAAAACTTTTGCAAAAAATGTGAGATGGGTTTTACTTTATTTACTGCATTTCTTTGTCCTAAAATGTTACATATGGTTACATTGTGTCGGTCTGATTTTCAATATCAAAATCTTATCATTGTCCTTTTTTGCTTGAGCTGTTAAAGCTTACATGTGGCAGAAAGAGTTGGAAAGGTCTTCCTTCAGTCCATGTTTTTCCAAGAATTGCCTATGAATTAGGCATATCTATCATAATTGATGACACTTTTATGCCCTTTGATTTCCAAGCAGCCAATACACACACAGTGCATTTTGGTGGAAACAACAATGGATATGTATGTACAAGTGACTGGAATGTATCATCTTGCACTATTTTGGCCCAGCTGATGTTACAAAGATTTTTTTTTTCCAGATAAGAAGGTGAGAAAGTTATTTATTGTAGTTTATATTATTTGCGGGGGGGGGGGGGGGGGGGGGGCATTTTAAGAACTTATCTTCGGGCCACAAATGAAATGAGTTTATTGGAAATTGGTATAGCATAATGCTGTTTTATCAGTACCATGAAATTTCTCTCTCCCTCTCTCTCTCTCTCTCTCTCTTTGTATCTCTAATTCACTAGTAAAGATTGATTGATAGATATGTATTGATTTATTTGTTGTCTTTTAGTGTAAGAATAATAGCAAATACATGATAGACAAAGAGACTAATATGACAACTCCACTGAACTATAACTGGATTGATAATTACCTGGGTTTTGAGGACACATTCTTTTTTTGGGGGGTCAGGTTATTTGTTTCAAGAATCCACACTGTTTATGTTGACACGACTTTACATATGTGCACAAATGCACTATCAATCAAAACAGCTCTTGTTGATGAAACAGTTGTACTGATGTTGACAATTATTATGGAAAATACGTTGATTTATCACTCAAGCACTGCTTGATAATTGATTTTGAAAGTCCATGCTCAAACTATTGCAAGTATACCGGTAATGAAACTCCAAAAATTAAAAAATTGAAAAAAGTTGTTTTGAAGTTTGTTACAGTAACTATTTCATCATAAACATATTATTATATAGCTTTTTCAAACACAATAAAACTTACTGTCCCTGCAGGAAATTATCATTACAGTTTTAATCTTGTTTTGAGGTATTTTGTGGGGAATTGAATGCCGTTTTTCAGCACATGTTAGGTTCTACATGGCAGCCATTGTATTTGCTAGAGTAGAATGACTCTTTGGTCTTAAAATAAGTAATAGAAAAGAGTGTAAAGCAACAAGTTTTATAAAATTCAATAAATAATTTATTTCCCTAGAATACAATGTGAAAAAAACTTACGGCATTACAAATTAAATCCCAAATAATCCTAGAATTTCTAACACAAGTCCTAATGAATAAAGTTCTAAATAACCTTTAGTAGTATTCCAGATAATTTCCAACACTGAAGGTGTTGATGTGCCAGTAGTGGCCTGTAGTCTCTAATGTACATGTACCAATGACCTGAATTATAATGATGTGCCAAGTCTTCTGTTGAATCACAGTACTATAATACATGGTTTCCTTGTTTGAATTCCCAGTTAATGTCTCTTTCCAGGAATATTATAGATGAGCACTTTGTATTTCCAGAGAAGAATAATTTGAATTAAATAATTTCAGCCCAAATCAAACACTGAACACAACAAAAATTCTGCCTTAAGATCTTACAGCATGAATAAGTAACTTCTAGGTAAACAAGATTATATTTTTTTAAACACTAAGACACAAAAGAAGAGCCAGGATGTAGGTCAAAAGTTCATTTTGAAAACAATTGAAGCTTTAATTAGGGTATTTTACTAAAATGATAATATAGGATGTGGTGATCATCAGGTAGACCCTGCATTTCATGGGGAATTTCCATTGTTTTGGACTCTGAGATAAACATGTTGTTTACAAAACAATAATTAGTGATTCTGTTCAGGTGGACAGTGAACTTGATTTTGGACAAGGTCAGCTACAAAATATAGTTTTACATAACCCTCAGTAGATAATAAATGAAAAACTAACAGGCAATGCAAAATATGTATAACAGGAGGAAGAATCTGGGAAGATCCCAGGAGACCCACTGACCCAAGGAAAGCTATTGGCAAGCTTTTTCACATACCACCATTGGTCAAGCTGGACAGAGGTGAGGTGTGTGAGTGGTCTGTAGAGCTTTAGACCACCTGAAACATGGAACATGAATGGTTTACTTTATTATGATGCCAAGATGGGGCATCTAGCATTTGCGTTGTCTTTTGTGTCTTTGTAGACAGCTTAGGTTGAAGTTGTTCCCAGCAATTGTAGATCAGTAATCCCCTAATTTGCTTCATATTTGGGACTGCTTGGGTGGCCTAGTAGTTAGAGGGTCCGCCTCAGATACAGGAGGTTGCAGGTTCGAAACCCAGCCGAATCATAGCAAAAATTTTAAAAATGGTACTAGCAGCTACCTCACTTGGCACTCAGCATTAAGAGGTTAGTGTTAGGACTGGTCAGCCTGGTGTCAGGATAATGCAACTAGGTGGGACATCATGCTACATGTCTGCTGCCCCAGTGCTAGACATAATGTAAACTACCATATTGCAGATATTGTGGTGATATGACTGAAAAATCGTTAAAGCTTCATTAAAAATCCAACATGCCCACACACCATATTTAGAATATATATCTCAAACTTCCCTTCTCTTAGTACCACTCACAGCCCCATGGGATTTGAAAAATAGTAAGACAAGAAGAGCTTATGGAGTTGTCTTTTGTCTTTCATCTGTAATCCATTGTCCATCCGTCCATTAGCACAAGTTTGTTATCACCACTCCTGAGAAACTACTTAATGTTTGAAATATAATAGCATCACACAAGGATGTCATGGATTTTATTACTCCTCCCTTTAAGTGATCTCCCTGGACATGGCATCAGTATAGGGGGCACCTGCTGATCAAAGTTTTGATTTCGTCTCCTATGTCTGAATTCAGTTTTAATTTAATAAATATCAGCAGATTTGGACTTTGATATGATCCCAACTTCCACATTCTTCTATGTTTGCGCCATGTTAGCTGACCTGGTGCGTGACATCTTTTGGTAAATGTTCGAGCTGGCATGGCCATAAGGCCAAAAAACTTGTGGTATGGTTCTTCAACCATCGTGCACAGCTGTCATAGGCCAGATGTGCCCTCCAGCATGTTGTAACAGGTGATGAAAGCAAGCAAAAGCAGTGGTTAGCACGCTTGACTCTTGACCAAAAGGGTGTGGAGTTGAATCCTGCCATTGGATCAGCCTGGTCAGCTAATGTAGTCCATCGTTGGGTATGGCGGTTTTCTCCAACTGCCTTGGCACTAAATAACCTACTGGCGTTGCCATGCAGTAAAACAACAAATCAGACAAAGACTCTTCACTCTTTACATTATCCTCCCAAAAACTGCTGAACAGGATTGGACCCAACTTGACAGAAAAGGTTCCAGGCATAAAGGTCTTTCAGATTGATTCAAAATAGAAGAATCATGAAATGTCTTATTTAAAAAAAAAAAGAACACTAAACAGAATTTAATCAAATTTGACAGAAGGTATCCTGGCATAGATGGCCATCAGATTTTTACAAATGATGCTAATAATTCCATTCAATGTGGCCACCATTACTAAAATGATGAAACATTTTAAATGACCTTTTCTCCACCTTGACTTTGCTGATCCACCATCAGATATGGCAAAATTTGCTATAAAAAAAATAGTTAAAAATTAAAAACTGTACAAGATTTCTTGGAAACTGCTCATGAGAATTTTACCACATTTGACAGAAACCAAGTGGCCGAGTGGTCTAAAGCGCTGTCCATTACGGATCACTGCCATCTCACCTCTGTCTGCATGGGTTCGAGTCTCTGATTCGGCTAATGTGGGTTTGTGAGAAAGCTTGCCAGTAGCTTCTCATTTGTTGGTGGTTCTTTCCGGGGTTTTCCTGGGTTCTTCCTCCACCATTAATACTGGCCGCCATGTATAGCCTATTGTGTGCTGAAAAATGGTGTTAAACCCTACAACAACAACAACAATGACAGAAACCATTCTGGCATGAAGAGCATTCATATTTTTACATATCGTGCTGATTGGCCATTAAATATGCCTGCCATTGCTAAAATTAGAAATCATTGGAATGACTTCTCAAAAACCATGCAACAGAATTTGAGCAAACTTGACAGAAAGCATCTTGGCATCAAGGGGTTTGAAGCATGCACCATCTTATGTGACTGCTGCTAGTCAAGATAGAAAAACTTGCAGTAACTTCTTCTAAAAAGTCACATAGCAGAAAATGGTTGAATTTCGCAGGAAGAATCCAGTCTTGAAGAGCTTTCAGATATGGCTGCCATTACTCATAAAAACAAAAACATTGCACTCTGTCTCCAAAAACCACTTAACAGAATTCCACCATCCTGGCATAGAGGCCTTTCAGTGTTAAACAAATCGATGCCATCAGATTTGGAACCTCAAAATAATTGTTTCATAACATATTCAGTTGATAATCAGGTCACTGCTACATTTGGTAATCGGGTCACCACTACAGTTGATAATCAGATCAGCACTACAGTTGTACAAAGTGTGCAAAAAGTTGTAGAAAAGTTTGGCATAAAGATTTGCTTATACTCCTAAGCCATTTGATGGAGTCTGTTGTTCATGAAGAATCGTTTTAAAGCAAAGACTATTCAGAATGTAACCCACATTTCCTTCTGTTTTGAGCTTGTGATTAAGGTCACAGCAACAGAAGGTTTGTGTTAAAGTTTTTGGTTGCTTACACCTCTATAACCCATTCTTTGAATCTGTCATTACTTGGAATGTCTCACTATAAAGCAGAGACAGACTTGTCCAGCTCTTGTCCAGTATCATACAGATGTTTGTTCATAAATTTACATGATATGTTTGAAAAATCTGCAAAATAAGATCATACGTGATAAAATGATAAACCTTGAGGAAAAAAAATCTTTCAGGCTTAAAAATCCTAACATCTGCAGAAAAACACAGCTAATTCCACAAGATGAGTAACAATCTTCAGACATTTTTAATACAAAAAATTCCGAAGCAGCTGTGCTTCCTGCAGTATCTGTGCAATTTTTACACTTCTGTATAAAGAAATTCTCCAAGTGTACAAATGAATACAAAGTATTTTTTCATGACAAATTGGACAAAAATGTAATTAAGATTTCTGTGAATTGATACTGAGTGAAAAGAAGAGGGTTTGAAAAATTAGTTAATTTAATCACACAGGGGTGCATTCTTTTTGCTTTACTTTTTATTAAAATCCTTATAAAATTCATGTCAACCCATGTCAATCTCATCGTGGCACTAGAGTTGTTTTTCAAATTGAGCCTCATCACATTTGATCTCGACTTAATTTGTCAATCAGGGTGACTGTTTTGCATAATTTGATACTTCTGAATCACGGAATGCAGATATTTAGTATGTACATTTAATTTCCCATGCATGACTAATTACTTATATTCATTTTCCTAGAACAAGGACCTTTTGTTGTATTATTATAACGTCTTCTATTTTAGAGTTTTATTTTTAGCTGCAGGTGTTTCAGATCTGACAGATGGTACATAAATCTTTATTGTGGTTTTTGTTTTGTATTTTTATTCACACATCATTTGAGGATAGAAAAGACAGAACTGAGATCCAGACAGACAGCTGGACAGAACGAAACGAGAGACAGATAACAAAAAGAAAGGCAAACTGACTTAGATGCGCAACATAATGATGGAGAGATGGGCGTCAAGTTACCGAGGAACCAACAATAACACATTAGTTTGGGTTCATATCTGCTTACTGCATTATGTACCAAGCTGCAGTATTGCAGTAATAATAGAAAATTTGATGATATTTGTCAGTGTCAGAGGTTGGAAATAAGGGACAAACAAAACACCTGCCAGATGTACAGTAAAGCAAACCACAGTATGGCAAGAATTATGGAAAATTTTATGCTTGTTTATACGGGTGTCTGGGTTTTGAGGGGAGTAAACAAAATGGCTGTTATATGTATTTCATTCATTAATCATAGTAGTTAATAAAACTAAATAAATAAATTAATAATTAATAAATAAAATATTGTACCTACCGTGTTATACCATTTTATTTCAGAAACTTAACTGAATTGTTTTCTGTCAGCTTGTGTAATATTTTGAGTAGTGTCAAGGAAAATGGGATATCTTGGAGGGAAATCAGAAAGAAATGATGCAACCATTATTTGCTGAAGTTTGATGAGTTGGAGGCTGATTTATCTCACTGTGCTTTTATTATATCCAGTCAAATTCATTGTAAAAAAAGATGTGTTACCCCTGTCTGCCCATCACCACTTTCATTTCTGCTCAGTAACTGCAGCAGGACCTAATGGATTAAAACCAAATTAGATATGATATTTGTGGAACCTACATTAGTGGGAAAGTTTTCAAGAGGTGTTGGCATTGTTGTCAACAGTTTGTTATGGTTGTAGTTATATCAGCAGTTTGTTATGGTTTTGGTTATGTCATTGGTTTAAAGTTTTGGTTACATCAACAGTTTATGATTTTTGGTCAAAAATTTTCATTAATATTTTGATGGTAAGCTAGATATATAGGCCCAAAACTGCTAGTATTTATTAGAAGATCTATAACAGAGTTATGGCCCCTGTTTGACTTGGCACTTTTCTCATAGGTCATGAATTCTGTTCAGTTCAATTACTTAAGGAGATCATGGATTAAAACCAGACTTGGTACAAGACTTGATGTTCAATCAACTTTGTTGAGGATGATTTCTCATCTGTTTCTGTCTGAAGTCAATCAAGTCATGGCCAGTATTGGACTTTATTAAAGTTTAGTATTTCATGTCTTTTAAAGGACCTCATGGATTAAAACCAAGCTTGATATGGTATGAGCATTTAATTGAAAAGACCCCAACTATGTTTCAGTTATGAAGTTATGACCCCAGTTTGATAATATATTTCTGATCTTGAATCATAGATTCCATTTGTACTTGTTCACTTTTTAAAGGACTTTATTGACAGAAGTAGTGCTGCAAATTGAACATGGGGTCATGGGTTTTCTGCAGATTTTTGTTGTGTCTTGCAAATCTTTTGTCATGTATCTTGCAAATCTTGACTCATGTGCCACCAAGTCTGAATGTATCTTCTATTTTCTTTAATGCACTCTAATAGTAGCCAGTGTCACAATAAGTGATAAAACATATTTTGGAGTCAAGGTTTGTGGTAGTCTGATGGGTTGTAATGTTGTTGTTGTTGTTGTTGTAGGGTTTAATGCCATTTTTCAGCACACGATAAGCTATACATGGCAGCCAGTATTAATGGTGGAGGAAGAACCCAGGAAAACCCCAGAAAGAACCACCAACCCACGAGAAGCTACTGGCAAGCTTTCTCACATTCCCACATTGGCCAAATCAGAGACTCGAAACCCACGCAGACAGAGGTGAGATGGCAGTGATCCGTAATGGAGAGCGCTTTAGACCACTCTGCCACTCGGGGCCCCGGGTTGTAATGTAAAATCTGTAATAGTAGCTAGTGTAACATAATTCTGAGGCTGAAGGCACACCTTTGGAATTTTGTTTCAGATTGAATTAATGACAAAATGGACTATATTTCTAGATACACACAGTGTCATTTATTCACTGAATTATTAGTTTGAAAAGAAAAGTAATTAAGAAAAAAAGGGAATTATAATAAATGCTGGCAGATAATGAGTGTACACTAAAATAAAAAAGAGCAAGATCCAAAACAGAAAATTCCATGGGACAGCTCATTTCAGGTCAAGCAGATTGACCAACATATTAATATTTTCATGAGTTACTTGAGCGTCCAATAAAATGTTTTTTGCAATAACGTAAGTGTCCGAGGAAAAGATTATCGGACAGAGCAGATGAGTAAGTTAGGTAGCAAAACTGTCAAAGCAAAAAGATTATCGTATTTTGTTTAACACAAGTGTATGAAATACTATACACTAATTTTCTTTGTCTCACAAAATATTTTCTGCCCCTCAGATTTGGAGGATGGTAAACAAAAAAAATGTACACTCTATAGAAAAAAGTGCAATGAAAATGGTTAAGTTTTACTTGGTTTCTGTCCAGTGTTGATTGTAAGGATACAATCAACACTGGACAGAAACCAAGTAAAACTTTAACCATTTTCATTGCACTTTTTTCTTTAAAATGTTGACAGGTGAAATGGTACTTTACATCTTGAAGCCAAGCTTTCTTCAGTTACATATTAGTGATGTTACAGTTTATAGTTTGGACTTTAAGATTAACCTGCCCTGCACCCCCACCCACCCCCCTGGCATGCCAGATATACTCACTTATATGTCATGGCTAACTCGGAGTCTGTGCTGTTGGTTCTGCTGATTATCCTTAACAAACTGCACAGACCCAGATCTGCCAACACATTCTGTGATGGCAGATCTGGATCTGTGAAGTCTGCAGTTGTTTGATCCATCCTGTAGAAAGTGTATACAGTAATGAAATTTTCTTTATGAGGAATTTCTTAATGAAGTTCAATCATGTACAGACCAGCACAGATGGATATGATTGCTTTACACATGTCATTTTACACCATGACACTGGACAAATTATTGCCCTCATGTTTTTCCAGTGTAATGAGCCTCTAAAAACTAGGCAATGTTCGTCTTGTCCTGTCAGCTGCAAAGTTCTGTTATTATACATTATGAATATTCCCTGACAGTCAAAGACATTATGGCTTGTATTATTGATGGACATGTAATATAAAATTAGCAGTTAAACTTGACTTCATTTCAATCAAGTCATTTAGCTACAACCTACAGCATATCATTTTTGGCTTTTGAGTGATATTTACTATATCTCTTATCAATACAACAGTTTAATTATGAAAAGTGTGATGAGAAAAAATTAAATTCTTTGAAAAATCTTGGGCCCATCCATCTTTCATATTGACATGGAATTTCACCAAAAGATCTCTGGTGATGTCTAGTTGGTCCTATAAATGAAAATGATGCCAAACTGATCTCCAATATGGCCACCACAGTGACCATTTTGAAACTCTTATTATCACTGCTCTTATCAGCATAGGGTTTTCACCAGAAGACTTCTTATGATGTCTAGTTGGTGCCTACCTGATGTCCAGTATAGCCACCACAGCACGAAAATGCTGCCAAGCTGACATCCAATATGTGTACCACTGCAACTAATTTAAAAAGTTCATTACCGCTGAATAATATCAAAGATGGTTTCAACACTGGACAGTTAAAATGGCCTTATCTTGAATGCCTGGAAATTCTTTTCACCCAATGGAGACTGCTGCAGTGGCCTATTGGTTAGAGCGCCCACCTTGGATGCGGGAGGTCATGGGTTCGATCCCTAGTAGAGTCCTACTAAAGACTTATAAAAATAGTACTAACATCTGCCATGCTTGTGCTCAGCATTAAGAGGTCTGTGTTAGGACTGGTCAGCCTCATTTTAGGATAATTTGACTGGGTGGGACACCATGCTACATGTCTGCAGAATGATGCCCCAGTGCTAGACATCACTATAAACTGCCACACTGCAGACATCATAGCGATATGACTGAAAAATTGTTAAAGCTATGTTAAAAATCGAAATCACACACATGAAGGTGAGGGATTCTTGTTTTCCCTATCTAGATAGAGACTAGAGCTGAGTACCGTGAAAAATTTTGTACCATAGTATTTCTCAACGTTCATATCACCATGTAATACTACTGCAATTATATTAGGGACCAACAGTTCAATGTTCTGGGGCAGGGACCGGATACTTTTATGTTTAATTTCTGTCTGTCTAAAATGTTTTTTTCTGATTTATAACAAAATAATACCATAATATGTCCTTGATGTTTTTTGGAAAAAAATATTAATTATCTTGAGATAAAAGAAATGGAAATATGTCAGCTCAAAAAACAATGATGCTCCTACCCCACCGCAAAAGTTAAATGACCAACACCTTATTGTACATGATTATGCTAAATGTATGTTAACTGTTGTATAAGTTGCAGTCTAAAGGCTGCGACTAAAGTGGAATGATTAAGCTTACACTAAGACATCATGCTGATTTTCAAGAATCTGTTGGTAAAAAGTGTTAATATTGAAGCCAACAGTTTACTAGCTACACAGTTGGTATAATAGGGACACAACTGTAAACATAAAACACACTCAACAAATGAGAAAATGTTTAGTGGACTTGAGAAAATTAAGTACTGTTCAAACTTGAAACAAGTGTTCTCCTGAATATTGTTAGACGATTTACAGCCTTACAAAGGAATACATACATTTAACACTTTCACATACACTGGCAAATAACTAAAACATGACACGTTTTTTTTTAATGTTTTTTTTTAAATCCAGTAATTTTCCAAAAGTTGGAATTGGTTTGAATTTTTTACAACATTATATTTGGCCATCACGTTGGCATTCATGATTCATCTCAAATATGTGATTAAAGAATCATAAATATAGAAACAAAACTACATGTGTTTGTTTCAAGTGGGCGGAAAGAACGAGTTTGATGCAGTGTAGCAATATGATGAAGCCATCAGGCTGTGTTCCTATGCCATATCAGACAAGTTTTTTCCTCAACTCCATTTGGCATTGATTGTATATTGGTTGATTATAACCTCAAGTTAAATTTATGCATATGTATAGTGTGACCTAACATGTGATTGGTTGGATCTGTGATCATATTAGTAACTGTAACATGTTATATAGTTGTGTGTTATCAAGTTTGGATAAGTACACTTTTAAGCAAGATTTATGCATATTAATGAAGTAATCTTGTATCTGATTGGTTAAGCTTGTGAGCACTCTGGATACCAAACTCCAATCAGATTTCACTCCATCATGATAAATTAGCATACATTGTTATTGTGTAGACAGGTTCTCTAATAACTTAGATTAGTATATATTGATGAGAAAGCCAATATTAATGGTGTATCTGGTTCATTGAGCTTGTTGGATCTAAAGACAATATTTCTGATGCACTTTCTATCAGAATTGGTAAATGTCATCAAGATCTTGGATAAACAAGAGACTATGCATATTAATGTTTACTATAAGCTTGCTTAATAAAATGGTCAACTGTTTTGTAAGCCAGATGAGTTATTTAAGGTCCACTTTGGCCTCTTGTTGAATAATTAAAAAGAAAATAGCTCTACTTGCAATTTCATACACTTAAAAATATTAATGTTTATACTTATGTATAAGTGTCCAACTGCAAAGAACATAGTCCCTGATCTGCCATCCCATAATGTACCAGCAGATTGTTTGCTCTACTGATTGCATAAACCCAGATCTGCTAATGCATTATGTGATGGAAAATCTGGGTCTGTGCTGTTTGCAGTTGGACTCGTCCTTTAAGCAAGTAAGTATGGTATAAAATTTTTTTCAAGGACAGCTTGCAAATAGAGTAACTACTGAAATGTTGGATTCTTAATGTCTTTTTTAAAATTCTTTTATTTCCAGGACAAATCATGATGTCCATCATTGCATGTGTGCCAAATAATGAGGCGACTTTTGCCAGCTGAAGAGGATGACAATCCTACAAACATACAAGTTCATGGCAGCAGTGTCACCTGTCAACAAGTCATAATGATGGGCGCAGGTGGGCAGAATTCATCACAGGAGTTTAAAGCTGACACTTGTCTGTCTGAGTTTCATGATTCCAGATTGTTTTTAGAAGAATTACAACCATCCACAATGGCAAGGATGGAGTTTCATCTGCCTAGATCTGGATGTCAATTTGAAAATCGGCATCATGGTTTTGAAAGCACTACGCAACCAGAGTTTGAGAGTTTACGACGCAGCTTTGGAAGGGCTCATTTAAATATAGAGGGTCAAGTTCAGCCCCCATTTGGGACCATATCCCAAAGCAATGAAGGTCGAAAAAGAAATTTTGAACATGCAGAACTTCAGAAAGAAAGTGCCTTACCTAGTTTTGGAGATAGTGAATTTCGACAGTTTTTTAGCAGGGGATATAATTCAGAAAGTGGTCGGACAGGGATTAGTGAAACTAGTAAAGGACACAGTTTTGAAAGTGCCCAGAGATCCCATGATGTACCTATACTCGAGAAAAGGCGACATAGTTTTGGCCCTGGAGGAGAGTTGGCTCCAAAAATCTACAGAGATTTTGAATCGGCAGGTGATAATCTGGGGGACAAAATGGGATCTGGAGATGACCTTCGACCAACTCTCCGTAAACAAATTGCAGTAGATATAGAGGATCTCTCCAGAAGTCCTGATATTGTGACAAGTACTAATGTTCACAAAAGTAAGATGGAAGATGATAATAGGCAAGTTTTGACTTTCCAGCGAAGAGAGGAAAGGCTTACTGTGATAAAAAGAGTTCATGACATGAGTTCTCCTAGTGTTTCTTTACAGAGTAGAGTAGAATCCTATGATGAAACCCAAAAAGGAAGAGTTTCGTCTCTTGAGCAGTCATATTCCAAAGAAGACAGTTTTGAATCCAACGTGGTTTCAGGTGATAATTCTGAATGTGCAATCTCTCCACGATATAGATCTCATTTACACCTCTCTCAGGAGTCAATTGGTTTGACACCACATCTTTCCGATTTAAGTGGAACAACATCTGAGGACAGTCACAGTCCAGGCTCTAGCAGCCGTGAACCATCTCCATATAATAGGGATCGGATGCTGTGTCACATGTTAATAAAAGGGGAGACCACCCCAGACAGATTAGAACTTAATAAGCAGAGCTCTTCTGGTTCTGAAGGTACATTGCCAGAATATTGTGCAAATATTGTTATCACTCCAGATACAGGGGAAAGCTCAGTTTGTAGGCCAGGACTTGGGGAAGGGTCAGAACATGAAACATCAGAAGATGAGAAAAGTCGAAAATTACTTCATCCTGGTCATTTTAAGAAGCATTTGCATGCAAGATATTTGTCAAGTTTGCGTAATCGTAATTCCTCATCATCAGACACATCTCAAGAACACTGCTCACAGGAAGTATCAATCGAATCATTGGGTGGTTCAAGTATTGAAGTTTTTGAATCTGTGGATGAGTCAAAGGAAAGTCCTCAGGAACGAATTAGGGAAGAGCTGCAAGAAACAAAAGACGATGATTTGATATTGGGTCCAACTCTTAAACCTTCCCCACGTTCTCATTTTCACTCTCATATGAGGCAGTCAGATCAGCCTCTAGATCTCTCTCATGGAATAGACCCAGCAGGTGTAGTTGGGCGACTGGGACCAGCAGGCTTCGTTGAATCTGATGTCATGAGTCCTTCTAGCACAAAACAATTCTCACCCTCATCAACATTTTTTCACCGCAGTCTTTTGCAGCACCAGTACATGCCTTCTCCCCAGACTTCCCCGCTATGCTCAGTCCCTGAAGGAGGAAGAATTTTCAACTTCAATCTACCAAGCCCTTTTGAAGGTGCTCACTCGGATCCTGAAATCTTCTCCCCAAGTCCAATTTCACCAGGTTTGCACTTCACGTTTCCGCCTCGAGCATCTTTGCTTAGTTCTATGTCAGAGTTAAACAGGTTAGCTGTTTCTCCAAGAGCCTATTATCCTAGTCAGCCATTGCAGCTATCATCAAAACAAGCATATATGCCTATGGGAAAATATGAAATGTCGAATCGCACTGAATGCAAGGAAAGAAGGGCTTTCTCTGATTCAGATGCTTACTTGTGTCCAGTTTGTGGGCAGGTGTTCCCTTCATACGACAATCTTGCAAAACATATGGCAAAACATTTACCAACGGAAACGATTAGATCTGGTGATAACAATAAAATACATTATTGTAAAGTGTGTAATCGATCCTTCTCACGTAGCGACATGCTAACTCGCCATATGAGGCTTCATACAGGGTTAAAACCTTATGAATGCTCTGACTGCGGTCAAGTGTTTAGCCGTAGCGATCATTTAAACACGCACAAAAGGACCCACACTGGAGAAAAACCATATAGATGTCCACAGTGCCCATATGCCGCATGTAGACGAGATATGATTACTCGACATATGAGGACCCATTTAAAACGCTCTGCTAAACGTGGAAAATTTTTATCAGTGCCTGTGAGAGAAAACAACGAAATTCGAAAAGGTTCTGTGTCAAGCACTGACACAACAGACTCTCAAGAGCTATCAAGTCGAACTTATTCAGCATCAAGTGTTGACAGCTTGGAGTTAGAAGCTAACCCACGATCGCGTTCTTTACACAGCATGGATAGTTCAGAATCCGAAGTGATGGTGATGATGACTACTAAGTCTCGTAACTGGTCCACAACAAGTACAGACAGTACAGTATTTGAAGAACAGAAGCCAGGATTTCCTTCTTTCGCCTCATTTGAAAGTAGATCAGTAGAATCCATGTCTTTTAGACAATCCCGAAATTGGTCAACAACAAGCTTTGAAAGTGCTGAGTCTGAGGACCATGGTTCTCATCAGGACTGTGACGATACAATATTTGATAAAGAAAAGTCCCACACAGAAATAGAAAATCGTTCTCAGCTTGATAGTTTTTCAATTGACACTGAATGCATAGAGAAAATTTCAATAAGTTCTCAACGACGGTGATTTTTTTCTTTCTTTTATAAAATTTTATCACCCTTTATAACTTTGGAATAGTTTTAAAATATATTTGACTATTTTTTCAAGTTAGTAACTTGAAACATTTTTTTATACATTGTTTCATTGTTGTTTTCAAATGTTATTCATATATATAGATATATATACATTTATATACATACATCACTTTATATATTAACAGTATCTACCATATGTCAAATCGTATAGTTTGTTGACAGATTGATAGCAGAATTTTTTATTTGTTTTTGATTTGCCAAAGAAGCACAATTCCAGTTGCCTGTAGGATTGTGAATATTTATACAGACTTTGTTTAGCTAATGGTTTTTAGGCTTTAGATGTGCTTCCGTTGTAATGATATTGGTGAACATTATAAATATGAATTCATCCATGTTGGAAAATTTAGATTGAATGAATACCATAGTAAGTCATCCTCCTTCCTCTGAATCAAAACAACATATATACATGTTTGGTGTGTTTTGTTTTCAGTGTACCATATATGCTCACTTGCAAGTGGAGTCAAACTTCAAATAACAAAGATCCTTATCTACTATTGCATAATGCAGCTGCAGATCAGGGTCTGTGTTGTTTGTTCTACCGATTACTTGTAACCAACTACACAGACCAGATCTGCTAGCACATTATGCAACAACAGATCTGTATCTGTACAGATTGCAGTTGGACTCATCTGTGAGTATATACACAATTACAGCACAGCACCACGCATAGGTTATTTAGTGCCGAGGCAGCTGGAGTAAAGAGTCTTGCTGAAAGACAGATGACATTAGGCAACCTGGGCTGACCCAGTCTCAGGATTCGAACCTGTCCTATTTCTGTCACAAGCCGTCATGCTTACCACTGAGTCACTGGAGCCTTTAATTACCTCTTGAGCCTGTTCTGTTGCTCTGAAACTATGCAGGAACATGTATAGATGTAAAAGTATTGGGAAATATTTTAACATTTTTATCCAGTGCCAGATAATCATCCCGCCATCCTCTTTGACAGAATTTTGGCCAATATTTATGAAATGTACATTCACTTTTTTTTATTAATCCCACCCCTTAGTGAAAAATGTATTAGGCTAGCCCTGTGGGTCATCTTTGAAGAAATGCTTCATTAGGCTAGCCCTGTGGGTTATCTTGGAGGAAATACTTTATTAGGCTAGGCTAACCCTGTGGGTTATCTTGGAAGAAATACTTTGTTAGGCTAGGCTAGCCCTGTGGGTTATCTTGGAGGAAATACTTTATTAGGCTAGGCTAGCCCTGTGGGTCATCTTGGAAGAAATACTTTGTTAGGATAACCCTTGGGGTTATCTTGGAAGAAATACTTTATTAAGCTGACACTTCGGGTTGTCTTGGAGGAAATACTTTATTAGGCTAGGCTAGCCCAGTGGGTAATCTTGGAAGAAATACTTTGTTAGGCTAGCCCTGTGGGTCATCTTGGAAGAAATATTTTATTAAGCTGACCCTTGGGGTTATCTTGGAGGAAATACTTTATTAAGCTGACCCTTGGGGCTATCTTGGAGGAAATACTTCATTAGGCTGACCCTTGGAGTTATCTTGGAGGAATTATTTTATTAAGCTGACCCTTGTGGTTATCTTGGAGGAAATACTTTATTAGGCTAGCCCTTGGGGTTATCTTTGAGAAAATACTCTATTAGGCTAGGCTAGCCCAGTGGGTCATCTTGGAGGAAATACTTCATTAGGCTGACCCTTGGGGATATCTTGGAAGAAATACTTTATTAAGCTGACCCTTGGGGTTATCTTGGAAGAAGTACTTTATTAAGCTGACCCTTAGGGTTATCTTGGAGGAAATACTTTATTAGGCTAGGCTAGCCCAGTGGGTCATCTTGGAAGAAATACTTTGTTAGGCTAGCCCTGTGGGTCATCGTGGAAGAAATATTTTATTAAGCTGACCCTTGGGGTTATCTTGGAGGAAATACTTTATTAAGCTGACCCTTGGGGCTATCTTGGAGGAAATACTTTGTTAGGCTAACCCTTGGGGTTATCTTGGAAGAAATGCTTTATTAAGCTGACCCTTGGGGTTATCGTGGAGGAAATACTTTATTTGGCTAGCCCTTGGGGTTATCTTTGAGAAAATACTCTATTAGGCTAACCCTGGGGCTTATCTTGGCTAAAATAGTCCTGCATATATACAGTATTTCTCATATGATGAAATAGGACCTGGGTATCTCTCTTCTAGATTTGTCTAGAAGTTGATCAGGCTTATCACTGGCAAATAGCCCCTTAAATAGAAGTTGCCAATGTGGGGAATGGAGTTAACATTAGAAATGAGGAGAAATTATGATTTTTGGTGAAAATTCCTGCCATATAGTTATCAGTTATACCAGTAGATTGGGTCATGGCTTTTGGACCTTAATCTGCCATACTACTAAATATGGCATTCCCTCATTATAATGCCCTTCGGGATAATGAAAATGTTATACGGCAGGTATGGTCATGGATCCCGTTTCATTAGATATATTCCTTGGTTCCTATTGATAGCATTATAATGAGGGAGTAATGTCATTGCCTATTAATAATGCTAATTTATATAAGGCTACATCAACATTTGGAGTTGAGATGTCAGATTTTACTGTACTGGAGTAATTTTTGCTTTTTATTGGCTATACTTTTTGCTGATTCGATCTAATGAAAATTCTTTGTGGACAAACCGTTTTTGGTATCTTTATTGCAAAAATCACTGTATAGAAACTGTTTGGAGGACAGTGTATCAGACCTTTAGGTATTTCTCCAGTGACAAGATCAGACCGGTAAATTTGTCCAAAAAGGGTGAGGGTTGTCTTCGTAAATATTTGCTGAAATTCTGCCATAAATGGACTCGAGGGTTAGTATTAGGATAAATAAACCTAAACAAAAATAATACCAATGCACGCACTTTTTGTCAAATGCTTTTGAGTTGGAAGCAAGATATAGCAGTCATTTTTCTGCTGGCATTGGTGTTAGCATTAAAATTTTCGTAAGATTTCAGTAAATGTTTTTCAGCAATACTTTAAGGGTTTGATGTGCAGACCCTGGCCATCTTGTTTTTAAAAAATTTGAGTAGCATGGATTCCTGCTCATGAATTTTCCTAAATTCACTGCATTTGTCAGAAGTTCTTTCTACTTAAAAATATAATAATTTTGGGGGATTTTACATGTGCAATATATTTTCTTCATAGCTACCATAATAATTTTGGTAAAACCTGTCATAGTGGACACTTCAGTATAAAGGACACATTCTTATAAACAAAATAGAACCTGATCTACTGTTGCCTAACATGATAGTAGATCAGAATCAGTGTTTGTGCTGCTGATAACTCTAAACAAACTGTACAGACCCAGATCTGATGATGTGTTATGCAATGGCAGGTCTGGGTCTGTGTAGTTTGCAGTTGAACTTGACTAATAAGTGAGTATATACCATGTGTATTCTCTCCACAAGGGACACAATTTTGTGATCCTTTGGGCGTCCTTTGTAGACTGGTTTCACTGTAGAAAGAACTGTAAACCATAGAAGTAAAGCACCTGCAAAAACAGTGTCATCTCAATCAGGCTGTCAACCAGGAATAAAATAAAGTTCTCTGATTTTAGTCCTGCCTAATTTAGCACACAAAATGTGCACAGTTAAAAGAAGATACTAATTCCTGTGTTGAATTCAAGTACACAAAAAGGTAATTAGAATTTATATGAGTTGATAGGGTACCAAAAATTTGAAAGTGTGAAAATTATAGATCCTTATTTAAATACACTTACAGGAAGAGTTGTAAAGGGAGATGACTATGATGTAATATTATGTATTAGCATCACATAGTGTGTCAGCATAATAATGGCTACATTGTACCATTTAAAAGTTTTACAAATATAAAAATGAATATGTCACACACAAAAAGTAGACTGAAATGCTGCACTTAATCAAATACAAATACGTTTTTATTGTCACTAGGACTTAATAATTTTTTTAATGATTTCAAAAATGCAGTCCATACATGGCCTGTAAACCAGTGTCATTGATTTTATTGACAGTTCATAATTATGAATTTCTCTTAATTAGATGCATGAGATTACAGTATTTGCAGTTGTTTTGTCCTTATATTTAATATGAATATAAATTCTTGCTTCTTGTCAGTATTACTTAATGACTTTTATTTTCACATTGTTGAAATGGTAGTTATAAGAATGTTCATGATGTTTATATTTTTAAGATCCCTGCATCATAAAGTGCTAGATTTTTAAATTATTTTTCTCCAAGCTTAAAGTTTGTAAAGTATGCGTGTAAAGTAAATTTCTTGAGAAAAAAATAAATGTTTGTAACTTACTATCAAATCATTACAAATAATCAAAATTGAATCCTGTCATTCCAGTGATTAAGCTGAAATGCTATTTTGGAAACAAAGTGATAATTAAGGTATATTTCTTTCTTTATTAATGAGAAGATATGTTAAAAGTTAAGATTTGGAAAACAAAAGGGCTGAAAAGTTTTAATATTTTCTTAATGTAGCTGGGGGTGGAGGCTTGAAACACTGTAAGGATGAATATTAAGTAAGGAGGTTATTTCAAAGTGTCAGTTCACTTTTTCATCACAAACAATTAACATGTTTGTAGCAGTCGAAATATGTTTGGGGCCAGTTTGATGCTTGTCTTAAAATTAAATGTACAACTGCTACAACATGCGTACATAAATAATTATTGATTTAACAATTATCATCAAGCATTCCAGGTTCAAACAGAGGGGGCAAGATATTCGCAGGTGAACAGACTTTCAGATTCAGCTGTCAACTCATCAAAATCTTTTACTGTCTTGTTTTAGAATAAAGTAATTTTACAAAGTCAATTTATATTGTTGTGATGGATTTTGTAATAGTTTTAGCCGACCCTCCATAATTTGGGCCCCCATACCCTTCAACGCATTCCCATTGGATCATTATTCACCTGAAGAGGCATAGGCTGCAATAGTAAATGGTGTTTAAACAGGATATCACCGACTTTTACAGCACATCTGGTCCTTTACGTACGAATATCCAACTGTTATCAATTCTCCACACACAGTTGCAAAGGTAAAAAAATAATATCACTTGGCAAAACTAAAAATTTTCATTTGCTTGTACCTTGCCTCCTTTATTTTACACTGAAATGTTATTAGATCACTAAATTTGAGTCTTACTTTACACATAAAATGAGTTTCTCGGAACTAGTGAAAGTTGAAATGAACCTTCAGTTTTGATTGTTGGTATTTTTGTGATACGAATCTGTGCCTGTTTTTCTATACAAAGCTTTGTTAGTTATATCATGGTTGCATATCAGCAATTGGTGATTTTCATTTTGAATATATAAGCAGATATCAGATAAGTATAATGGTGGATTTTTACTCTAAATATTTATAAATTTTTATTGTCAAATATTTTTGTCACAATCTTAAAATGTCTGTCCTGTACAGAATCTGGTTAGCTTTTAGTACTTGCTCATTATTACATAGTTGGAATTGTTCATTGTTGTTATTCCAATTTCCATAATAAAATTATGTAGAAATAATGGGGTGGGATGGGGGTGGATTTGCAGTGGTCACATGTCTAAAAATTAGGAATAGTTCTATAAAGTCAGGGTAATAGATACATCCTAAAATTGGAATACTGATATAGTAAAGATACCAACACAGTGTTTGGACTGTACCCTAACCGGAACACATTCCACAGAGATCACTGATTGGCATTTTGATGACCCTGTTTGTTGTCATCTTACATCACTGGTCTTACCAAAGTGTAACTGAAGTTTATATTCAGCTCAGTAGAAGAAAGATGGTGGACACAGTGAGCGACCATATTTGGGGTAGTTCATGCACTGAGGCAAGCTGGGGGACAAGAGGTTGCAGTCGTTTCTACTCTAACCAATTTTGCACATAGACCATGTTTTCGGTTCACTTGTCGGAAAAGATAACTTGGTATGAGTGCCAAAGCATGCAAAAGTAACCTCATGCAAACTCACATTTTCTCATGTCCCAGAAAAGTAAACATGCAGTATTTAAAATATTCTGCACCTGTAAGTAAATATAAATCTTTTGAACTGTAGCTCTTGGTGATCTATTTGCACACAATATATTATATCAGTTCAAGCCAGTAATATTTCTGTTTTGATATTTAAGACCAAATTTAAAGAAATAAAGGCAATAGTGTCACCAGCTGTGGGTTGCATACTGTATGCAGTGTTACCAACTGAGTGGCATACTGTATGCAGTATTACTGAGTGGCATACTGCATGCAATGTCACCAACTCTGAGTGGCATACTGTATGCAGTGTCACCAGCTCTGAATGGCATACTGTATGCAGCAATTTGAAATTCTCTGCTGATTATCATGAGGGAAAAGATAAGCACATAGAACTTAAATAATTTTTATATGAGTATTCTAATACTATATACACATGCTGACAAGTCTTAACTACAAACTGCGTAGATCAAGATCTACCATCACATAATGTACTGGGTCTATGCAGTCTGTTAGCAGTAATCATTAGAGTAAACATAGACCCTGGTCTGCCAGTGCATTATGTAATGGCAGATCATTGTCAGATTTGTTTGCAGACGGACTTGATATATAAGTGAGTATTTACAGTACATCTGATAATGATAATAATAATAATAATAATAATAATAATAATGATAATAATAATAATGCTTTATTTAGCCAAGGTTCTGATATGTTAACCCTATCTACACCTTGGTGTATCAAGTCTAATTTAGATTTATGAACTCAGAATTTGAAGCAGTCTAATCCATGATCTATTATTGTTCAAGCATCTTCACTAGCCAAAGTTCAGATATGATAACCCTATCTACACCTTGATGTATCAAGCAGATATTTATTTCTCAGCTTCAGGTCTGTGAATTTCATTGGATGTGATGACAATGGCACATCCAATCAAAATGAAGTTGTTCAAATTTGAACACTGTTCCTACATATCGAGACAAGGGGAGCATACAACTTGAATGGATTGATAAATAAGCAATTTACCGCTGCCAATCCATGTTTGTACATATACCCTTGACTGAGATAATGGCTTCCCTCTGGTACATAGTCATACTTTTGATGTTAAACTTACAAAGTCTCCTTTTAAAGTGTATTGCTTCCACCACTTTCGACTGATGTACAGTGCACTGCTGTTACATGCTATTGGTTAGTTGGCATTACATACTAAGGGAGACGACTCATGAAATCCAATGATGTCGCTTGGACAAAGCACTAAAATATCTGTTCAATCCACCAAGATGTAGATAGGGTCATCATATCTGAACATTTGCTAGCAAAGATGTGGTTCAAGAGTTTCATTCCATTGTAATGTCATGAATTAGCCTGCATTGTATGGCCATAAACAATTACAATTTGACCTATTTTTGTTAAACTTATAAAATCATCTGCATTTTGTAAAACTAAGGATTGCATTATTTTTCAGATTTACACAATTGTCCACATTTATAGCATTTTTCAGATTTTATTGATGTTGCCTTATGCAGCACTGATAAACTTGCTGTCTGGTATTTGATCTTTTGTTGCACGGAAAAACACGTAGCTTGTTTAGTACCACATAATTTTAGTAAAGAGCCTTGCCTAAGAACACATTGCGTTAACCGAGTTGTGCCGATCCAATGATAGGATTCAAACCCCCACTCTTTTAGTTGTATCTTAAGTCCAGCTTGCTAGCTTCTGAGCCACCATGGCTTGTGTAACCACCGATGTATGGCATCAAATTTGAAAATGTAAACTAGAATGCGCAGATTATTCATATTTTACTGTGTGCATTATCACAATATAAAAAAGAAACGCGAGACCCAGGACTTTTAATTGAATGGTATATATTCTAAAGGTTTTTAGTTCATTTCATTGTGGTCATTTCTGAAACTAGGTTTTAAAACGTATAGCCAATTTTAGTTTTCTGTTAAACAAAAAGCCTAAACTGTTCTTTTGAATTGTAACATGTGACCTAGTCTTGTTTGCACAATTTACAGGCCAAAGCAAGATAAAATTGGGGGTGGGGGGTTGCTATTCAGAATTCATGGAAATTTCTGCAAGGCTGTAATTGTATATCTTATGCACATCCCCTATACTAAAATAAATTGAATATAGATATTTAGTTACTGTAGATTTGCAGTATCACAAATATATTCCTTCAAGATCTGCTTGAAAATTTTGTATTCAAGAGAAGTTTTATATTTATAAGTTTGTTTCCATGTATAAAATAATGTTAACGTTACAATAAGATGTAGTAGTGGCAATATCTCTTTCTTGAGACAAGAGAGTTAATGTACAGAGAAACTGGGGACTATAGTGATCCCAACCAACTGTTGGACCAAGGATTTAAAGTTCAAGGTCAGAAAATTGTTGTAGAGAAAGAAAATAAATTTTAATTTATATTGTCCCAAACAAGAACCTTCCAAAGGAAGCTCTTCTTAGATTTTTATTTTTTAAATAGTTCCATGGAGTTTGTGATAACCATGAGTTGTAGTAATTATTCATCATTTCATTGTTTTTTTGTCTTTGCCAGTGCTTTCATCATCATATTGTAGTTATCGTAAATTGACATCTACTCAACATTTATAAGCATACTTTTCAGAGACATCTGGAAAAAAAATTGCATGGAGAAAAAATATTAATTATATAACCTTTACAGCTTGACAGACTTTTCTTAAATTCAGTAGATAATTTAGAAGATTTGATCCTTCCTTATGGTTTTATATATGTGCTAATGATAAAGCACAGATACGTACACAAGATTGATATTTATATTTTCAAATCAAGTGACAATCTTTCACACTGTATAGTTTTTGAAACAGTTTGTGCACTTTTATTGCTGTTCCGTGAGGAATTTTTTAAAATTTATAATACCATCGCAATGGTAGTTGTAAATGTTCGAGTAGTTATGGGTCGAGTTAGCATATAATCAGACTGGTAGCTAGTATTTTCTGTGAATTTTCCGACATTTGGTAAGAATTAATTTAAGGTACATATGGTACGACATGGCTTTATTGTTGGTTGCTTATGTTGTTTTTTAAATATTACATATTATTGAAATTATTGATTGGATGCTTTATTGAAGTGAAAAAGTGAATCATGTTATGGAACAAGGATCATTGATATGAAGTCTCCTCAATTAATGTCATAATGTAACTACTGCTGGTGCAAAATACTTAAGTTAAAACTAACATGACCTGCAAGTGTTCACTGTTCAGTTCCATTTGATCTAATTATAATGCTTTACAGTTAGTTTAGGAAACATGGTCTAAAATTGGTTCCAGACAATGACACTGGAATATGAATGCATTCCTACATATCAGCATTTTATTATCTGACTCAGAATGGCCAAAATATGTTAAATGTCTATCACAAATCGATACATGGAATTAGTTGATAACAGAGGTACGGCACAGTTTACATGATTTTTCATATCTCCACACATAACATTGGGTAGCATGGAGAGGATTAAGAAAAAGCCCACTGATTTTGCCACCAAGCTAAGCTTTGGAGTTGCAGCATCTAAAGGCGGAAAACTGCCTTATATAGCACACATCCTCATGGAGTTGAATCATCCTCATGGAGTTGAGCCATGATGGAGAGATTAGTAAAATGTGTGATCAACAATTGCCATGCTCTAGAAAAGGACAAAAATGCTAAAAAATTACAAAGTATAGCTTGGTCATTTCTAAATAAAAATATACCTAGGGATACATTGCCCTAACTTGGAAGTTTGTGTGTCCTAAGAGAAAACTTTTTTTTATTGAGTTGCTTTCTTTTACAAGATAATTCTTCAGTAACAGTATTTAAGTACTGTATATACTTGCATAAAAGTTGAGGTTAATTACAAACAGCATAGACTCTGACCTGCCACTGCATAATACACCAGGGTCGTTATTGTTTGATCTACTGATTACTTCTAAAAAAAAGTCTCCATAGACACAGATCTGCCAGCTTATTATGCAGAAGCAGATCTGGATCTGTGGAGTTTACAGTTGAACTTTATTTGTAAAGCAGAGGACTTCCATATGCAATTATTTAATCATCCAAATCCAAGAATTTTAAGCACAATTCTTGTTGGTACATATGCAGTACATTTAGGAAAAAAATGTCTCTAAAATCTTTACACATAAAGCTGAGGGAAAAACACTTGCTTCATTAATGTTATGAAGAGTTTCTTCTTTGTCCCCCCCCCCCAAACCGGTCTGGTGGCTTAGTGGTTAGAACGTCCGCCTCGGATGCTGGAGGTCGTGGGTTCGATCCCCGGCCAAGCCATACCAAAGATTTACAAAAATGATACTGACAGCTTCCTCACTTGACGCTCAGCATTACAATGTTAGTGTTATGACTGGTCGGCCTGGTGTCGGGATAATGTGGCTGGGTGGGACGTCACACTACATGTCTGCAACATGATGCCCCAGTGCTTCACATCACTAAAAACTGCCACACTGCAGACATCGTAGCAATATGACTGAAAAATTGTTAAAGCTATAATAAAAAATCCAAATTGTCTGTCTACTTAGTCATTAAGAATAGTTTTAACTTGTACTATATTGTTAGGCCATGAAAAAGGGAGTTATTCTATGTAAAGGGACATAACTCAAAATTTTAATCCTAAGAAGAAATAGTTATACTTTATGGTTACCTCTCTTGATATTGTTTGACAGTTCTTTGCAAATAAATAATGCCAAAAAAATTCTTAAATATTTTCTACCAGTATATTTTATTAATTTATCAATCAGTTAAGAGATAAAGAGGAGAAAAATATTTAAAATTCGGATTGATGTTTTTAGAGGAATATTTGTTTTTGCTTATGTTTCCGAAAAGGAACATAATTTTTCATCCAGTTTAATATACCATATTTCAAAAGTCAGTATTCTCAGTACTTTTATAATCAGTGGGATGTATTTATACCAGAGACTTTGATAACCATTGGGATGTATTGATACCAGTCAGAGACTTTGATAACCAGTGGGATGTATTTATAAGTCAGAGACTGATAACCAGTGGGATGTATTTATACCAGTCAGAGACTTTGATAACCAGTGGGATGTATTTATACAAGTCAGAGACTGATAACTAATGGGATGTATTTATACCAGTCAGAGACTTTGATAACCAGTGGGATGTATTTATCCCAGTCAGAGACTGATAACCAATGGGATGTATTTATCCCAGTCAGAGACTGATAACCAGTGGGATGTATTTATACCAGTCAGAGACTTTGATAACCAGTGGGATGTATTTATCCCAGTCAGAGACTGATAACCAGTGGGATGTATTTATACCAATCAGAGACTGATAACCAGTGGGATGTATTTATAACAGGCACAGACTTTGATAACCAGTGGGGTGTATTTATACCAGTCAGAGATTTGGATAACTAGTGGGGATGTGTTTATACCAGTCAGAAACTTGAAAACAGAATTTATACAAGTATTAGTGACTTTATCTGATCATTATGTAAAATTTGATTGGCTATTTTGTTTAAAATATATTGGGATTTTTATCACATCAGTGATAAAGGCAAAGGAAAGCCATATATTATCAACAGATAAACTTGTATGTATTGAACACAGAATAATATTGGAAAATTATTTTTTAATGGCTAATTATTTAACTAACATTAAAAGAAATTCTAAATTTCATATCTAATTCCAAACCACTCTTCTTTGCTGTCCCAGTCTTTCCATGGGTGGTCATCATGCATTGGCTGTTCAACAGTCAATCACCTTGAAGTCTTTTGATTCCTCCGTGGTGAGATGACAAGTACTTACCCTGACTGCATGATGGGTGGAGAAAAGAAAAATCACATGAGCTGTTGTTGTTGTTGTAAGGTTTAACACCATTTTTCAGCACACAATAGGCTATACATGGCGGCCAGTATTAATGGTGGAGGAAGAACCCGGGAAAACCCCGGAAAGAACCACCAACCCACGAGAAGCTACTGGCAAGCTTTCTCACATACCCACATTGGCTGAATCCAAGACTCGAACCCACGCAGACAGAGGTGAGATGGCAGCGATCCGTAACAGAGAGTGCTTTAGACCACTCGGCCACTCGGGACCCCCACATGATCTGTATGGTATACACAGATCTAACGGCACACAAAATTAGAGAAATGTAATATTTAAATAAACAATTGAAGAACTGGCCTAGAAATGGGGTTGTCACCTGGCATAGTTCCTAACCATGCATTGTATATAACTTTTATAATTCACGCATGTAATGTGATCGAGTAAGTCAAGTCACTACAAAATGTACAAATCAATCAAATACAGTTTTATTATTTATGACAGATTTTCTGTTTACATTTTTTATATAGCCAAGGTCCACTTAAGATAATAATTAGACCTACCCATGTTAATTAAATATTGTGCCATCAGACCAGTGCATGGTTATAACGGTAAAAACTTGGTTTTACCAAACTTGCTTCAATCCATGTAATACAGATAAAGAAACATTGTATTTAAATCTGCTTAAAACAAATTTAACTTGCCCCTTAGCATTCGTACAAATTGAATTCCACTGATCTTTTTTTTTCATAATGCAGGTAAAGCCTTCCTTTTAATGTTTATATTTACCAAGCAAATGGAATTAATATACTGGTACTTAGCTTTGAATCCTTTGGTGAATAGCATAATTACCAACTCAATGTTTCCAGTCATTTGCATTAAAATTTTAATTGCACTAGTTTACATATGGAACCTGTACTACATGATCATTGTTATTTTATTCTTTATAATGTGTACAAATTTTTAACCTAAAAACATTTAATTTTTTGTCTGTTCCACTTATAAAATGTTCACAGGGTCAAGAATAAGTAATGGTCATTTAGTGACTGTTTTTTTTTATAAAGTAACTGGTACACACTTTGTATCATACATTATGCCTACTTCACCAAAAACAAAGTAAAACCAGTCTGCTGACACATTAGCCAATCTGTGAGTCAATTAACACTGTTTATGTGGAAACTTAAGTAGATTTAATACCAAATCAGTGAATCCCTTTCTTTTTTAATTATTGTCTGACTTTATAAATTGAAGAAAAAAATATAATTTAAAAATATTTCTATTTTGTTACTAGTTACATAATATTTCTTTGCTAAAGAGTAAATATTAAAAACAGCTCATTTTTGGTGCTGAACTCTTCCAATTTCACAACAAATATGTGTTTGACAAAACTGTTTACAGCAAAAAGTATGAAAATCGGTAAACTGATATATGTATTATGACATTAGGAAGCTGTACATCCAAGTTTAAGGTGCTTGTAGATGAGTGCAAAAATAAGGTTATTTCTTGTGCAGTTTTTATTCGTTCTGAAATCAGTGATTTTATTAAACATTACATCCTTCATAATTTCAAGAACACGAAGTCGTTTTGTGATCCAAATGAATTGATTCAGCTTTTGTTTATACTTTAACAAAATTTCTACATTGTTACAGAGTCATAAATAGTCATTTTTATTCATTGTATGTGCCACAGTTGCATTTATGCTTGGTGGATTCCCAACCCCAACCCATGTTAGAACACATGTGCTTGAAGAAATATTTTATTTCTTATTTCCTTTTTTATGCATCTTTAGTTCTTGCATTATATTAATATTTTGGACTCATTATTTAAAAAAATTAATACAAAAGACGCATGGCACATGTGTAATATCAAGAAACGGAATGTGTGGAATAAATCACCATCCACAGTTGGATAGGTATTCTACGAGTGGTTCAACTCCAAGATAACTGCAACTGGAGCATTGTCATCTAGTGCTGTCATTGATTCAGGTTTCCTACCATTCAGCATATGATTGGTGGCTTTCATGTTAACCTTAGCTCTGGTCATCAACATGGTACATTTGAATAAAAACATTTTTAAAGTTTTGTTTGTAATTTGTTTCAGCCTCATTTTTTTGTCCCATGTGTCAAGCTAAGGTAAGGAGTAGGTATTGTGCATTGTGATGCTCTGTCACCATAACAAAATGAAGTTTTTGCAAAGGGCTGGATTTCAAATATTGAAAGACAGGATCATTACGATAATCATTTTGATAACAATTTATTAAGATAAACTGATTACAGTGCTTCCCCATATTTGTATCAGTCATGAAAGTGTATAGGTGCATGGATTCATCTATTCACTATTTACTGCCAGCATGGTAGGTCACAGTGATCTGATTTTCACATTCCACTGACTGTATACATAAGGCTGTGATTAGTGCATTAATCATGCCATTGAAGAGAGATGTCGCATTCTGCAAGAATCTTTATTATTAGAAAACAGTTTGCTGAAATAGTACAGTTAAATTTAATAATATAAAATTGACACTAATTTCATAACACTGACCCACTTTTAAGTTCTTTAGAAGTGTTACTCACCGCTCCGGTGGCCTAGTGGTATAGAATCCACCTCAGATGCAGGAGGTCATGGGTTTGATCCCCAGCCAAGTCATACTGAAGACTTTAAAAAATGGTACTAACAGCTGCCTCACTTGGTGCTCAGCATTAAGAGGTTAGTATTAGGACTAGTTGGCCTGGTGTCAGGATAATGTGACTGGGTGTGACATAATGCTACATATCTGCTAGACATCAGTGTCGGCTGTCACACTGCAGACATCGTAGTGATATGACTGAAAAATTGTTAAAGCTACGTTAAAAATCCAAATCACACACAGAGACATGTTACTCCACATTTACTCAAGCCCCCACTCCATGCCCAACAGTGAATTATGTGAATCAATAGCCATGTTACAATGCAGTCAGATCAGTGTCTGTGATATTGGCAGTTACAATGCAGTCAGATCAGGGTCTATGATGTTTACAGTTACAATACACTGTCAGATCAGTGTCTGTGATGTCGGCAGTCAGATCAGTGTCTGATGTTTATAGTTACAATGCAGTCAGATCAGGGTCTGTGATATTTGCAGTTACAATGCAGTCAGATCAGTGTATGTGATGTCGGCAGTTACAATGCAGTCAGATCAGTGTATGTGATGTCAGCAGTTACAATACACAGATCAGTAGCTGATGTTGGCAGTTAGAATGCAGTCAGATCAGTGCCTGATATTTATAGAGTCTGTGATGTTTGTAGTTACAATGCAGTCAGATCAGGGTCTGTCATATTTGCAGTTACAATACACAGATCAGTGGCTGATGTTGGCAGTTAGAATGCAGTCAGATCAGTCTGTGATATTTATAGGGTCTGTGATGTTTGTAGTTACAATGTACAGTCAGATCAGGGTCAGTGATATTTGCCATTACAATGGAGTTAGATCATGGTCTGTGATGTTTGCAGCAGTCAGATCAGTTTCTGGAATGTTTGCCATTATTTATGATATTTATAGGGTCTGTGATGTTTGTAGTTACAATGTACAGTCAGATCAGGGTCAGTGATATTTGCCATTACAATGGAGTTAGATCATGGTCTGTGATGTTTGCAGCAGTCAGATCAGTTTCTGGAATGTTTGCCATTACAGTGGAGCTAGAGCAGGGTCTGTGATATTTGCAATTACAATACAGTCCGATCATTGTGATGTTTGCAGTTACAATGCACTGTCAAATCAGTGTCTGTGATATTTATAGTTATAATGCAGTCAGATCAGTGTCTGATATTTATAGATACAATGCAATCAGATCAGTGTCTGTGATATTTATAGCTACAATGCAGTCAGATCAGTGTCTGTGATATTTATAGCTACAATGCAGTCAGATCAGTATATGTGATGTTTGCTGTTACAGTGTGGTCAGGTCAGTGTCTATGATGATGCTTGCAGTTATAATGCAGTGAGATCAAGGTCTCTGATGTTTGCAGTTACAGTGCAGTGATCAGTTTCTATGATGCTTGCAGTTAAAATGTCAGATCAGTGTCTGATGTTTGCAGTTACAATGCAGTCAGATCAGGGTCTGTGATGTCTGCAGTTACACTGGAGTTAGATCAGGATCTGTTCTGTCATGTTTGCAGTTACAATGAAGTCAGGCCAGTGTCTGTGATGTTTGCAGCAGTCAGATCAGTGTCTGTGATGTTTGCAGTTACAATGTACAATCAGATCAGGGTCTGTGATGTTTACAGTTACAATGCAGTCAGATCAGTGTCTGTGAGGTTTGCCATTAAAATGGAGTCAGATCAGTGTCTGGAATGTTTGCCATTACAATGGAGTTAGATCAGGGTCTGTGATATTTGCAGTTACAATACAGTCAGATCATTGTGATGTTTGCAGTTACCGAAATTATAATGAGCTATGTCCGAAATCTTTTAAGGTATGGGCACTCCATGTTGATAGTATGTTCCTCCGAACTTTTTATCCAAAGTTAAAAAATTACCAAATTGTATAATAGTTGGAGTTATGTTTATCATTTAACATGGGCTTACTATCAGAGTAGTACCATACAGAATACAAATTAGAATACAAATACCAGTATTACTCATATTGGAAGGATTCTTTTTTCACATTTCTTTGAGAAATAACAGCAGTGGCCAAGTGGTTAGAGCATCTGCCTCAGATGCAGGAGGTCGCAGGTTCGAAGCCCAGCCAAGACATAAGAAAGACTAAAAAAATTGGCACTAACAGCTTCTTTGTTTGGTGCTCATCATTAAGAGGTTAGTGTTAGGACTGGTCATCCTGGTGTCAGGATAATGTGACTGGGTGGGACATCATGCTACATGATGCCCCAAGTTCAAAATGGGAGAGCTAGCATGTTGCAGAACTAATTACCATAGCTTCATAGAGATTCCTCCTAGGCATCACTATAAACTGCCACACTGCAAACAATGTAGCAACATGACTGAATATTTTTTAAAGCTATGTTACAAATCCAAATCACACACACAACCATCAAAGAACATTCAAACTTGCTCGTTAGCTGTGTACCATTTACAAAGAGCTAAATCATATCAACAAAATGCTCAAGATGGTTCAGTATGTATCTCCCAAGATAAAATTTTAGCATCATATTCATCTTTTAAATACTAGCATCTGCAGTTACTCCTGCAGTTACTGGCATAAGATGTGTCACTTGTTCTCTGCAGTTACTGGCATTGTATCATCACTCTCTGCAGTTACTGGCATAAGATGTGTCGCTTGTTCTCTGCAGTTACTGGCATTAGATGTGTCACTTGGTTTCTGCAGTTACTGGCATTGTATCATCACTCTCTGCAGTTACTGGCATTAGATGTGTTACTTGGTCTGTGCAGTTACTGGAATTAGATCATTGCTCTCCTCTGCAGTTACTTACATCATATGTTACTCAAATTCTACAGTTACTAGCATTAGATGTGTCATGTGGAATCCGGCATTCGATGTTTCACTTGGACTGCAGTTACTGGCATTATATGTGTCACTGGGACTTGGTAGTTACTGGTTTTATTTGCAAGAAATGCAAAATTTGAAATATTCAATGAATTATAGTATACCTGTTGATCAAAGGATAAGTGGATGAAGCTAATTTTCATAAGGTATGGATTTGTAATTTTCATTTCCAAAATTCAAAATGTTAAATGAAATTAAAAACAAAACTGAAAACAGAAAAGAGAAAGGTGAGGGCCTGCATGTAGAATCCACAATCAAAACATTACTGTTAAATGTGTTACCTTGACCCCATGTTTAAAATGGGAGGGCTAGCATGTTGCAAAATTAAGTGCCTTACCTTCATAGAGATTCCTCCAACATACGAGCACACCACTCCAATGGCCTAGTGGGTGGAGCATCTGCCTCAGATGTGGAAGGTTGTCGGTTCGATCCCTGGCCAAGTCATACCAAACACTTACAAAGATGGTACTAACAGCTGCCTCACTTGGCACTCTGCATTAAGAGGTTAGTGTTAGGACTGGTCGGCCTGGTGTCAGGATAATGTTAGTGGGTGGGATATAATGCTACATGTCTGCAGCATGATGTTCCAGTACTAGACATCACTATAAACTGCCACACTGCAGACATTGTAACGATATGACTGAACCATTGTTAAAGCTACGTTAAAAATTCAAATCACATCACATCACATATGAGCACAATCCATTATGGGTGAGAAAATACAAGCATATCAACAAAACTTGAACCAATTACCTTTACACAAATTTTATACGACTATGATCTTGACTGAAAAGTAAATGGGTCATGTGACCATGTCACCCAATGAATTTTTCTTAGTTTCATAATGATTCATCCCATGTATATGAAGTAAATTCCATGAATGGGTTTAGGAATAATAAGCAAATGAAAAAACTTGAATAAAAACCGCAACCATAACAGATTTTCAATTACCAAAGTATAAAGGGTGAGGTAACACATCAAATGAATGGTCTTAGATTCATAATGATTCAAGTATGATGAACACAGGGTTTATGGAAATATGTACGTATCAAAACCTAAACCGAAAAACCTTAACAGATGGGCTGTTTGGGACAATGATACCATCCGAAAAGTGACTGCTATGCCTAACTTCTTACTAAATTGGACTTGCTATAAAAAACTGCCCCTCCAACTCTGGACAGGGATTGATGGGTGTGCAGTATGATCCCCCAAAGATTGGACTAAAGCTCTTTGTAGACGAAGAGAAAATCATGCAACATACATTGTACAGTGCTCTATAAAATGTATACTATATCTTCATGGCGGACAAAATGAGAACAAAGAAAAGATAAAAAATCTGCAAAAATGTTTAATGCTAGTATATTTGCAATCAATATGGCAAATGTACAAAATATTTCATTCAGAATGTCAAAAGTTGTATACAATCATTATAATATAGAAACACACATTTGGTATAAAAGTACTTTGCAAGAGTAAGCTACAGTGGGGTGCCACAAAAAAAATCCTTTTTTAAATGATACATATAAAAATAAATGAGGTAAAACATACAGCACAGTCTTCAACACAGATCTATTAAAAATACAGATTTCAAATAAACTCTCCAACTCTGCAAATGATTCCATCAAAGTTCCCTGTACTATCAAAAGAACATTTCTTCTCTTTCTCTGCAAAATAATTCTAGTACAAGTTCATTCTTTCGTTGTCTTCTGTCTTTTTAACATATTAAACTGTACCAACTTGGTGAATAAAAGACTCAAATATAATACCATATATTTTTTTTCTCTGCATAGCTATCCTGACAATAATTCTTTTATCGTTTCTGCATCCTGATCCTTTTTTTCAGTTTGAATCCTTCTGGCTCAAAGCACAACCAAAAAGGCACAATCCCTTCTCAGCCTTTGATTTAATTTCTTTAAATTCTTATATACATTAGTTCAAAATATTCCAATGATAAATTGTTGGAAAATATCTGCAATTATTTTCCTGTTATTGCTGGATTGTTTCATTTGAACTTGCCTTTGATGCTGGATACCAAAAATAAATCAATAATTACCCAAAAACAAATTAAAAGGACATTAATGTAATATAGTATTTTCCACACTAATCAAAGTACTGAAAATACTGATAGCCTGGTTGGTTTAAGGTATACTGATTTACATGTGATTCGATGTATGAACATACTGCTCATCCTTCTGTAAACATATTGCTCTAACTACTCTTGACACTATTTATAGTCTTCTTTACATGTCACAATAGAATTTATATTAATATCTGAAACAATACTGCCAGAGTTTTTCTGCAATTTCTATTTAAAAATATTTTACTATGCCTAAGCACAGAGGCTTGTATCATTTCTTACAGGTCTGTATTGCATTTTTAATAATACAAGGGAGAACATTTCTATTTCTCCTGTGACCTATTTAAAAATTGACATATATCTTAAGAACAGTTCGCAAAGTGAGATAAAAAACGTTGGCACTGATGTTTTAGCTCAGAGACTCCGCTTTTGAGGCCTACATCAAATTCAACTTGCCATTCAACCTTCAAAGAATGCCATTAAATTTTTCAACATTACTAATGGAATGGACATGATCACACCCACTTAACATGCAAGTGCAACACCATGAATGGAATAATGTCCCTTCACTGGTTGACTGAAAATGAGGATATAGGTACACAAGTGAAGCCTAATTTGTCAGAATTGAGTTTTAGCTTGGTTGCAAGAGAAAGGGAGGAGTGTCCTCCCTTGAATTATTGTATATTGTACTTAAGATTTTTAGATGAATTGTAAGCAACAATATGAGCCAATGTAGTGTCAAGTAGTTACTGAAGAGGAACAAGAGAGATAACCACTATCAGGGTCTAATCATTTGTCTAAATTTTAGCTGCTTCCCTTGACTAATTATAGTAAAGACTCTGCAGTCTGTTACTGTTATTAATAATACAAACCATATTTAGTAAAAGAGAACAGACATTATGCCAAAGTGCAAGGAAGGATAAGCCAACAGACCTAGCTGAAAACAAGAAAAACCTACCAAATTAATTTTATTTGGCTGTAAAGTCTTGTGACACTTCAAAAGTTCTCAAAAACAAATCTGTACTGATATTACATATATATATTTTTACATAAAATAGTTGCAGTAATTTTTAAATTAAGCATGAGGAACAATTAAATTTAAAAATAAAATTTGCGTTTGTAAAAAGATCGCAGCCAAAATAGTCTGTTAGTCCTAAATGCTACCACCCACCACCCACGATAAAACTTGAAGAATTATTTCATGGCACCACGATGTAAACAACTTGGTCCAAATACAACTTTGCACATGCTTTTTGGTGATGACTTTTTTGTTCACAAAATTTGACTGCTATTTATAAATCGGGTCATTAGTCATTGACTAAACTGAGTTACTCTACCAAAAAAGAACTTGTTACAAATGAACAGATTCCCAATGGACAAACAATACCAAAAATAATACAGCCATGAAGAAAACAATTGGGCATAATTAATTCAAAACTATGAAGGTACTGGATGTGGCTATTGATTTTTTTTCTGTGAAAATATCAAAATGTATGCAACAGTTATCTATCACACGTGCAAGTTTACTATACATAAAGTCAAGTCCAACTGCAAACAACATGGATCCTAAAGGGTCAATGCGTAATGCACCAGCAGATCAGACTATGTTGTTTGTTCTACTATCTGATTCAAATCAGATCTCCACTGTCCTAAGTGAAGATTTGACAGCGGCCACTTAGGCTCATGTTCCGGATTTCTTTTTGAATCAGCCAATGGAAATGCAGCTTTTAGAAACCTAAAGGTGAATCAAATCATATGGCACACATTGATAATCTTCCGTCCTACTGCTAAGTCTCCCAACGTGAAGATATAAAACTTCATCTGATTGGCTGATAAAATTAGCAAATATGGTAACAATATAGGTCACCAGAACAAAACCTTTTAGTGGTCACTCAGACCTTCACATAGGGTAGTGGAGATCTGATTTTAATTACTCCTAACAAACTGCACAGACCCAGATCTGCCAGTTCATCAAATGATGGTGGATCTCAGACTGTGCAATTTGCACTTTACAAATAACTGAATCAGAACATTCTATGAAGTCAGAGCCTTCTAAAGAGGTTGCCTGTAGTTCTCCTAAACAGCTTTTTTCACTAATAACAGACTGCAAAAAAATAAGTGTGAAATCATATTTGGACAAAGTTTGTCAGATCATCAACATATGCATACAGACATGTAAATTGAACTAGATATCATTTGCCTAGGTCTATTGGTTTAGATATCATTTGCCTAGGTCTATTGGTTTAGATATCATTTGCCTAGATCTATTGGTTTCGATATCATTTGCCTAGGTCTATTGGTTTAGATATCATTTGCCAAGGTCTACTGATTTAGATATCATTTGCCTAGGTCTATTGGTTTAGATATCATTTGCCTAGGTCTATTGGTTTCGATATCATTTGCCTAGGTCTAATGGCTTAGATATCATTTGCCTAGGTCTATTGGCTTAGATATCATTTGCCTAGGTCTATTGGCTTTGATATCATTTGCCTAGGTCTATTGGCTTTGATATCATTTGCCAAGATCTATCGATTTAGATATCACCTGCTCAAGTCTACTGCTTTTGCAAAGACATGCTTATGTTTTCACCACTGAAAGAAAAGTCAAAAGCCCAAAAAGTGCATAAGGCTGATGTAAAACATTAAAATAATATAAACAAATAAACATTTAAACAGCATGAAAATCAATTCAGGTTATATAAACATGCACTGGTAGATGTCAATGAAACTTCATTTGTTTATGATCATGTCAAATAGTTTTTGCATAACAGAGCTAACCTGATATCCCTAGAAGGACTGATAGACATGTTTTAAAAAACTCAGCCTTAGAAGAATTCATGGACATGGGCAGCCAGCCCAGTAAGAACCAATGAACATACATGTAAGAGTTAGCTACCTATCCCAGGGAAAGAACCAATGGACATGCATGTAACAGAGCTAACTAACCAGTCTGGGAAGAACAAATGGACATATTCGTAATACAATGAACTAGCTATCCTGAGAACAGCAGGACGTATAGGACAGAATCAAATCAAGGTAACCATGGTGACATGAAAGCAGCCTTATAAAATAATAGGCCTCTTCTGAGAATGGTAATTAAAAAAAAGACGTAAAAACATACGGACCTTGTGACCTTTGGGTGGTGGAGGCTCGGGGGGGGGGGGGGAGGAACTCTGCACCTATACCAAGGTGAGAAGAAACAAGCAGCACATGCTGCCATACTAAACTGTACAATCCGCAGGATTTTTTTTTAACAAATAATGACATGGAGAAAAAAATATATATTTGAGAAAACTCAAAAATAGTGTAGAATTTTCACAACCTGCTTTTGATGAACATTGAAAATCTTTGAGATTTAAAAGCT
This sequence comes from Sinohyriopsis cumingii, assembly GCA_028554795.2. Taxonomy (NCBI): domain Eukaryota; kingdom Metazoa; phylum Mollusca; class Bivalvia; order Unionida; family Unionidae; genus Sinohyriopsis; species Sinohyriopsis cumingii. Next base: position 79,826,492 of record CM068833.1, on the reverse strand, counting down.
CAGCATATGTGCAGCATAGAATAAGAACATGATGCAGCATTATCTCTATAACAACTAGAAGAAGAAACATCACTGTTGGTGTATTATGCATAGAATAGTATACAGATATGTGGATCTAACAACATTTGATTTCACTGCTACACATATGGTCACATGGAAAACATGGGGGGGGGGAAGTAGTGCAGCAAGAGTTGCATCCCTTGTGTTTTCCACTCTGCACATATCTGATCCTAATTTGTAAACTGTAAATAGCTAAAAAATGATCAATAATATACAAGAATTATGTACATGTAAAACTTTGTTCTGTGGTGACATATGTAATCTAATGAAAAAGTTAAAAACTGAAGGCATTTTTACAAGTAAAATGTATAATATTTCCTGTCTTTCCATACATACACACTTGTAGGTCGAGTCCAGTTGCAAAATATATAGACCCTGATCTGCCATTGCATAATGCACCAGCAGATCAAGGTCCATGCTGTTTTGTTCTACTGATTACTCTTGGCAAACTGCATCAACCAAACTGGACTAGACCTATTAAGTGAGTACATACAAAAGATGAATTTGATCAACAACTGACAGTATTAAACATGTTTGAGTCTGATCAATAGCTCACATTTAAAAACAGCCAAAATCAATTTTTACCTTGATAAAAGAAAAAATAATGCATAAACTAAATAAAAACCAGTATGACTTTTTTGGATACACTCAATGAAATGTATGGTACACTTTTTCACACAAACTTAGGTTTGTGTAGAATTATATGTCATATAATAGAGTATGATATTCTATGGAGACAATCGAATTTCTATACTGCATGATTAACCACCATATGCTCTTCCCGTATAAATAACGACTGCTCCCTAAAAAGACACATGTTCATGTCAGTAATGTGGTTCATATTCCGGGTGATATTAATACTTACTGTAACCAGTTATTCAACTACTTTGGTTATCAATCCTCTTTATTTCTGTCTTTCAAAACAAAGTTCACACCAAATGCTAATTAACAAATAACATAAATTCATTCAAAATAGAATTTCATTTGAATTTCAATTCTGATTCAAAGAATCTGGAATAGTGAAATCTCTACTGACATATAACATATCATCCTGTATAATCTGTTGGTACTTGACCAAAAACCCAATTACTCATTTGACCATAAAATGTATGTCACTGTGACCTAATGATCTCCATCAATGAAAGTCTATGATGAACGCACAAGTTAACTTTTATTACAATACATGTGAGTGTTCCATGCTGTGGAGATTAGCTTGTCATAATGCTTTCAACGTCTCCGCCGCCAGCTGAAAGTGACACATATATCTCGCCTATGCTTAAAAAGCGAGACAAAAGTCGAGCTAGTTGCACAGATATATGTACATGTATACATTTCACATATAGATTAACAATGAAAAGAATAAAATTAAAGCACCTTACAACAAAATATATATGTATATATATATATATATAATACCTACTCTAAAAATCTAAGAACATACATATTGCAAACTATTTATTCACTGAAGAAATAAAAATGGAAAAATGTATACATTTGTAAATGCATGTCTTAAGTTCCCTACAGGAATCCAGCTCAATTTAGAGTGTGATATGTATGCATGTACAGTAACATTATTTCATTGAATTTACATATATGTGGGACATTAAAGATAAAAATAGAATATGATGTAAACCACTCCTCATACTGGATCATACCCGTGAAATAAATTTCATTTTTCTTACACGTACATTACAATCATGCTAATGGCGGTCAGTAACAGTGCACACGGGTTCCATGAAGAATTATTTCTCACCTGGGACATGTGCTATAATGTGCTCTCCTACCAGGCCCCTCCTCTCTGACCTAAACATACTTAAGACAACACTTCAACATAGAATCATATTGCAGTTAACAGCACTGTCACTAGTGAAAAAACAATACCCATGTCTTGAAGGGGAGGCAGGGTAATGCTGTTATCATTCTCCAACAATTTAAAAAGCATTTCAATGAAGAATGTGAATGGCAGGAAATTCAACCAATTATGCATACTTTTATTGTTAATACTGAGGACAGGCAGACCAAAGCAAATAATGACCTCTTCTGATAACAATTACAAAATATACCCAAACAATTATCTGAACCATCTATATAAGACAAATTTTCCCCAAAAAATCAGCAGTAGGGATATTTAATTTAATTTAATTTCTTATGTAACTTTTCCGGTGATATTGTGAAAGTCCATACAAGCGAACTATCCATACAATCTACATGCTACTGTATACAATTTTCAGGTGGAATACTAGTAAAATTATTTACATAATGAAGAGAAAAAAACAACTGAAGATCAGACTATAGTAAAGAGAAACAAAAGTCAGTGCCTCAAAGGGACTAACGCTATACTGGTTGAATGAATTTGTAGGAATCCATGATAAATCCAGTTCTTAATCATGTTTGATCTTCCTGCAGACTTGTCTTAAATGCCATCAAGATATACAAACATGCCAAGCTTGATTAAATTCCCTTGTTAATGTTCTTTTGAACAGCTGTACACAAAAGCTGTTTATAGTTCAAGAACTTAAGTTGTTACCAATGAACATGCATCATTCAAGGTGTTATTCTGCATCATTCACAGTGTTCTTCCATAAACGGGTTTTGGTGAAAATCCTTACTTCTGTTTTTTATCATGCTCACAAGTTATTACATCAACTTGTTTACTGAATTTCAACTAAATACAAAGTCTAGTCAAAATTTATTTGTACATGTCAGCAAGTTCAATGATGTACAAAAATGGGATAAGTGATCTTGGTCATGAATCCCCAAGTCAAGACTGGTTTTAAACTCGTTTACAATAATGCAGCCTCGTTAGTGGTCGGAACTGCGCAACCAGTACCAACAACAAAATGCAAGATGCATTCTGTGAAAACAACAAGTGGTAGCTATATAAAAAATTTGTAAAAATGGTCCTTACGGTTGCCAGGTTGGAGGTTGCCTTAGATCTAAAGCAGACCAGTCCAAATTGCACAAGGGCAGATGAACCTCTGCAAAAAGTAAATTCAAATTTTGTGGAAATATGGGGCCAGGACATGAAAATTGTAGGGCCAATATGCAAAATAAAGGGTCAATTTTCACCCTTCTGCACATGTGCAGGCAAAATAGTCAACCAAAACATCTGCTATACACCCAAACATCCAGCTCAATGAAAACCCTTTTAGAAACAGACATGCCTGTCATTTTCATTAACCCCCATAATGCATTTCCATCCCCGATTTCAAGCAAAAATGGAAACAAGAATAAAACCTGAGAAAGGCCACAACATGTGGTTGGTGAAATTGGCACCATTTTCATTGAGGAGCGACTACGAATCCTGAGCAGCATTTCTATAGAAGCCCCATGATAATACAACCATTCATTCAGAAGTAACCAGAATCAGACTTTAAGATGGTTGTCGAGGCAGTAATTTTGTCAGGTCAGATGTGCATCATTTTCAAGCAGGATCAACTGAATATAATGGTGGGGGGGGGGGGGGGCGATCATTATGCAATTTGACTATTAGTACCAACAATAAGGTTACAGGTTTTAGTTGTTGTTGTTGTAGGGTTTAACGCCATTTTCCAGCACATGATAGGCTATGCATGGCGGCCAGTATAACTGGTGGAGGAAGAACCCTGGAAAACCCAGGGAAGAACCACCGACCCACGAGAAGCTACTGGCAGGCTTTCCCACGTACCCACGCTAGCCGAGCCTTGGACTCGAACCCACGCAGGCAGAGGTGAGATGGCAGTGATCCGGAACAGTGAGCGCTTTAGACCACTCGGCCACTCAGGGCTCCAACAGGTTTTAGTAATAACTTGTCCAAGTATGTGAAAGGTCACATACTATAGTGTATTCAGTAAATTTCATGGTTTTGCAAGAAATGACATTTAGCTTCATGACTTTCTCAACCTTTCTGCAAACTGACACTCTCATGGCCAAAAAGAACTTCAGGAATCAAAGATCACACCATTTCTTCGTCTTAACAGCAGAGAACCGAAAACCCTATTTTGTAGCAAATTTTGTTTTGTGCATGTTAACATGTTCACAAGCTACGGGCAAGTGCTGGAGAATTTTTGTTAATAATCATAACCATTGAGCCTGATATCTCGTCTCGATAGACTTTTAAATAAATCTATAACTAAATAATTTTATGTAAAAAAAATAAACAGTTATTTTAGTGTCATCAATCAAACAATTCGTCAGGTATATCCACACACTAGATGTGATAAATATACATTCCTACTAGATATTGTTATGCTGAAAAGCCCATACAACCAAAAAGCTCAGGCTTGTACAAAAATGTGGCAGTTACGTCATGTTATTTTAAACCCCTTAACAAAGGTTAAGATATTCTGACCATTTTCATTCAGAACCTATTAAATGTTGCAAGAAGTGTTTTAGTAAAAAATAAACCATGCCAATGCAATTATTCATGCAAATGGAGTAATAACACAAGAATAGTGATAACATGATTTTCCAAAGGGCAACTTGGGTGCCATGTTGGATGTCTGACAAACACCATTTTCATTCAGAACCAGGTACATAATGTTCTGTAATAGCTGCTTCTGGGAAATCCTCATGTCCACATGACCTTCCATTCATCAGAAGTACTGAAACCAAGATTTTCAGGATGGTCGTCAAGGCAGTTATTTTAGAGTTCAGATCAGCATATATGCGCATATAGCAACAACTATATATATTGCACAAAAGGAATTAATTTCTTAATATGTTAGTATGGCCATCTATTTAGGACAAGCTGTTTAGAGATTCTTTAAAATTTGGGCAGTTATATTCATATAATTTTTATTTAAGACAAAGTAGGAGTAACAATCACGACCTTGTACTAATGGACAGATGATAGATGGCAGACAACAAGCCATCACATAAGATCCTTGAATCCAAAAAAAAATTATCCCCAAAAAATTATGCCTTACTAAATACTGTACCATACAAACATGAACATGCAGTAGCATCTAAATTTGTCGATGATAGTACAGCTGTAGAAATAGCAAAAATAACAGCTGCATAAGTGCAATATGTTCAAAGGGTCATATCTCTGCCAGAAAATTAAAAAAGGTGAGGAAGAAAAAAAAACTTTAACAGGCAAATTTTTTAAAAAATTACACACCACATGGCATCAAATTATTATGCCCTCACTAAAAGCTGAACTGAGGATAACAAATGTCATGATTAAGGACAAATAACTTGGTCAAAAATATTTGTCAACACCGGCTGTAAAAATCCTAAAGTTACCAATTTGCAAGGAAAGAAAACTTGTGAAATAGCTTAAATCTATTTACTTTAACCAAATATTCTACACCAAATTCTGGCAAGTGATGGAATTTTTTTTACTTGCACAGCAAAATGTTCACACTGTCCGTCCCAGGCTGTTGGACAATAGGTTTTTTCATCCAGTGTAACCTATGGTGATGTCATAACAAATAATCTTGTACGGCAGTTTTCAAAGTGCTATCCAACATGACAATTCCCAACAGGTTTTTACCCAAATGATACTGTTAGTTTTCACATACAGGTAAGATATCATGCAAATACTTTTCCTATTCTCAGTACAGAATTTATGGCAACTATTCAAAAATTTGAACCTTGAAAACCTTTATTTTTTTGGCCTGCAAAAGAGCACATGTAATTTAAAACCGTATAGCTCCTTCTTATGTAACTTGGAGATTCATCACTTAAATATGTTGGCTTAAACAACAATAAGTAATTTAATTTGTACGTAAACTCCATAATTATGGAGTTAAATCTTAAAATCATATACACAATATGCAAAATAAATGTACGAGAAAAAAATCTATTTCTACATCTGTAAGGCATACTTCAACACCACCACTGATTCAAAGACTAGATTTAAAAAAGTAATGTCTATAATTTTCTGCTAATTCTAAATTACAATTTTTTAAAACAAATTATTCAGAATATAAACTTCCCAATATGAACATCAGAACATAAAAGTAACTGATCTGATCGTATGAAAACTATAATACAGTACGTATTATTTGAAACAATTCTAAAAGCCATCATATGATTAACCCTCTGTGACACAAGAAACACCCATTTTGTCATGCCACGCTTTTATATAGCAAAACATACAAAATATAACATTATGGCTTTTCAAGTGTGCAGACTGATAGATTGCAAATTTTATACATGTTCTATACATGGAACACTATCGTATTCAAGTACAAACATACAAATACTGGATGCACATTAGCCACTCAAACATTTTCGCCAAAAATAACCCTAAAAAATAACTGTCTAGTTGCATATAAAAGTATAAAATAAAATCTACCACTCATGCATTGTTACTTAAAAATAAGCAGAAAAATCAGAATTCACACATTTACATACAACAATTTGCTGCCTCTTAAAATACTTTCAATCCATAAAAACTATTCAATAATCTCTCTATATATGAAAACTACATTTTCTTTTAAAAAATCATTTTTTATAGGAAAATCATTGACAGGTACATAGGAATAATGAACACAGATCATTGAAAGAAGGTGCAAAGACTATTACAACAAAATATATGGTAGATAGGGAAAACCCCATTTGCACATAAATGTAGGCGTGATGTTTTTTTTCACAGTAGTTGAATAGGCTAAAAAAATTTACTTCACAAAGAAATAACCTGTTGCCTTGAACTTTATTGACGACAGACTCATCGATAAATTGCAAAACTGGATTTTAAAAAACAAGTGACAAATAACTAATGTAAGCCATCATAATAACTACTTTTTATCCCCCCCCCCATCCAATCCCCATTCTCAAACACCCCCTCCCCTGACTGCACTCAAGATTCAAAACCTTCATCATTTACTCGTCTCACCAAACATGAGCATCCTCCCTCATCTTTGCTAGCCAAGGTTCCAATATGTTAACCCTAGCTACCTCTTGGCATATCAAGCAGATATTTGTGCTTCGGGTCTGTGAACTTCACTGATGCGACAGGAAGCCCTGCCATCCAATCAGATTAACTTGTTAAAATCTGAACACTGTTCCTACGCAATCATGACAAGGGGAGCACACAACTTCAAAGGATTCATAACTAAGCAATTTTCCACTGCTGGACCGTGTTTGTACCTTTCACTCAAATACACCTGTAATGTTTACTCTCTGGTACAGTCACATTTTTTATGTTAAACTTAAAAAGTACTAATTGCCTCCACCGATTCAGCCGATATACAAGGCACCACTAATACACTATTGGTCAGTTGGAATTACATACAAAGGGAGACAACTCATTAACTCTAACAGATGTCGCTAGGACAAAGCACTAAAATATCTGCTTGATCTGCCAAGTTGTAGATATCATTTCATACCGTTTGACTTGCGAAGGTGAACCCTCCCTCAGTCAGTGAGATGGAGTTACGGTTACAAGGAATAGTCAATATTACCTACTGCCACCCACCCCTTCCTTCCCTGGGGGCTGCATCCAGGATCTGAAACCTTCATCCTCATCTTCATCTTCCTCTTACTGATTACGACAAGATCACTCCGCCTCGACTGGTGCAGATCGAGTCCAGGTTACCAGGAAAACAGTGGACAGAGACACACACTGATGGAGAGACAGACAAGACCCATCAGAATATATCTGCAAAAATGCAGATACAATTGAGGAATGCAACGTACTTCCACTTCTCTCACCAATGGCAGATACAGTATTTGGCTATAAACAAGTTTCCAATTCCAAAATTCCCATAAATTTTCAGATCATCTGATATTTGTTTCACTATTCATCGTCAGATGGGGACCTCATTAAACATGCTAATTTTGCATGATCACGGAAAGCAGCTTGAATATGTGAAAGTAAAAGAATTACAACAAACTGAAGCTGTGTACATTTTATGATCTGAACATAATTTCACAAGACAGCCTTGGTAGGTCAGTTGGAACAGCATTGTACTCAAAATCCAATGTTAATGGGTTTGATCCTCACCCAGGCCAGCACTGGTTAGCTGCCATGGGAAAAACACTAAGCTCTTATTTCCTCATCAAAATATGACCAATAACATGCTAAAAGTGCTGTTAGAACCCATCCAACCATTCAAATTTAAAAAACACGTATTCAAGTTAAACCTATACCTTAGACCAAATTTATGTCATACTTAAAATTTCATCCAATTAGATAAATGGATTTAAAACTTAAGTTATAGTTGAGTTCTGTTGGTGAAATTTAGGTCCAAAGTCCAGTCCCATTACTCCAGAACAGCTTCATATTTCTTAGTCAAATTGCACTATTTGTCCTACGAAATAGAAAAAGAGGTTGATCTGAAACCATACCAGGTCCAAAAGTGGGGTTATTTAGAGAAAACAATGGCAGCTAAAACCCATACCTGTCACTTATTCCCCCCAATTTTTAAAAAATAATATGCATCATTATTAGTTATCTCTGCCACAGGTTTCCCATACAGCCTGGTATTTGAATTCCTCATGCTTGACAAACCATTCCCACTAGAATTTACTTGGGGTATTTGCATCTACAATTTTCTCCCTTGTATACTACTTTGGAAACAAATGCAGCTGAGTTTTCCAGTAGTGATTTCAAATGCTCTTTGCATGTTCTATTCAAATTTATAGACCATGTGCTTTGATTTGTGCCCAAGCTATTTTTCTTAGCCAATGAAAATGCTTTTATGGCAATCAATTGCCTATATTCAGTAAACCAGACTCGGGTACACTTGATTCTGCCAGTCTACAATCAACTGTAATAATCTCTCTATATTCCATAAAGGCAACTTTCTTGCACCAAAGATGAAAAACACGAGTCAATGGCCCAGCCTAAAAATGAACACTGAGATTGCATGCACTTTGCTGCCTCCATTGTGAAGAATGATGTCTGAAGTTTTGGGAATGTCAACCATATGAATATAAATTAAATTAATACATGCCAGAATTTTTTATACATAAAAGTAGCAAAGAAATGAAATTCTGAAAACCTACTGCATGAATTGCATTCACAGCTACTTGCTTTCATGATTTTGAACATCATACTATTTCACTGCATGGAAAGAAGAAGAAAAAAAAAGAACTCTGGCTATTAATTTTTATAATACAGTTCCATTCCAGATTCTTCCAAAATAAATTGAATGATAATAAAAGTGGGTTTGCAGTATATTTACACAGCATTTCATTATAAAAAGAAAACCATAATTGTTCAGTGGTTAACAAGTTAGACTTGCAACTACAAGGGTGCAAGTTCAAATCCTACCATCAGATAGTCCTGGACCAGTTACTGTGGTTTGTCCTGGGACAAGGCACTTTACTTAAATACCAACAGTAAAACCAGTTATAACAGTCACCTTTACGTAATGGACACCTGGATTCAAAGGGAACTGTAATTTCTCTCTAGCAAATTTCCTATGTAAATGTCATGTATTCAATGGTTTACTACTATAAGCGGTCAGGTATTTCCTAATGAAAGAAGGGTTTCTCACTGCCATCAGCCAATGTCTCTGCAAACTAACTTTTGTTTCATGATGAAGGTATTGTTTAGATAAAGGAATATCATGTGACTCAATGTGTAGATATTTCTTTACCTCTCTTGTAACTTAAAAGTGTCAATATCAAATTTGCATGGCAATTTTATTACTTATGGTAGTCAGTTGATGCAATTTGTTTGCTGGATGGTGGAAAACGTAGCCTTGTTGTCACAGCAGAAATGAAAGTCACCTTTTGTGACATGTATAGTTTCATCTATTCATCTGTTAATTAAAATCTCTGATGCAGATGATCTTTGAAAAGAGATACGAGTTACATCCCTTTTCATTAGGATCAGGGGTCATCCAATATTTAAAATTTGTCTGTAAAGGCAGACAGTTTTGATTCATGGATCACAAAGTTCAGCCATACAAAACTTGTTTTGATCCTCTATTCATCACAGCCTCCTGCATAAGCTGACTGTTTTTTTTTATCTTGCCAAGTTAAGGAACTGGCTAATTCAGATTTGTTTCTGAAGTGTGAACAGCTTTTTCCATGCAGAATTTTACACAAGCTTGCTGACCAGTCCATCAGTCCTGTTTTACAGTCATATCAGTAGTGAAATTAGTGATTCATCATGGTGAACAAAACAAAGATCAGCGATTCGTTTTAAAGTCCATGATTGTTTAATCCAAACGATGGATTAAAAGACAGCAGGATACAGTAATATTGTGTAAGATAAGTTCGGGAAAGAAGAATACATATGCATAATTTAGGATTTTGTTGGACAGTGTGAAACATGATAATAATCATCATAATGAAAATAATAATGACACTGATATCTGGTACATGGTATTTGGTCAAAAACCAATAACAAACATGTGTAGCCAGTTTTCTCTATTGACAGCCACTGACAGGTTTGACTATACTCGTGTTGTTATGCAACAAAATAAGAAACACCACCATCACCACACCCTATACAGAGAAACTTGTCCTATGAGAACAGACATGAGCACTGTTTCCCCTCAAAAGTGCATCTATTAAGAGAAGTTTTTTTTACTACAGACTTTTGACTACTGTAAGTCTCCAATACAAAATCAAATTTTGTAGTCTCTTAAGACAGGCAACCTTTAATTGTGGCATTCTTTATCTCGCATTCAGCCCCATGTATTGCAATTCCTGCTTGGGTACTTTTATTCTGGCCGCATGAAACCGGCAAGGCACATGTTTTCCTAGTTTCAATAAATGTTTTTACATTTAAAATACACATGCACATACTGATCAGATTTAACTGCATACATTCAGATCCTGATTCAATGAATCCAGAGATCCATCTGTAAAAATACATTTTTCCAAACTGATGACATGATGCAAATAGCATAAACCCTGATATGCTTTCATGTAATCAGCACAGACCCAGATCAGTTACTGAATTAATGTATGAAAACAGCATGAAACCCAGATTTGCCATCACATACTGTGCCAGCATGGGACCAGCGTTTACCCAGACCTGCCATTACACAATGCACCAGCATGCACACACCAAAAAATCCAGATCTGCTTTAGAATAATGCACCAGCATGTGAACAGCACAGATCCAAAACTGCCATTACATAATGCACCAGCATGTGAACAGCACAGATCCAAAACTGCCATTATACAGTGCACCAGCATGTGAACAGCACAGATCCAAAACTGCCATTACATAATGCAACTGCATGTGAACAGCACAGATCCAAAACTGCCATTATACAGTGCACCAGCATGTGAACAGCACAGATCCAAAACTGCCATTACATAATGCAACTGCATGTGAACAGCACAGAATCCAAAACTGCCATTATACAGTGCACCAGCATGTGAACAGCACAGATCCAAAACTGCCATTATACAGTGCACCAGCATGTGAACAGCACAGATCCAAAACTGCCATTACATAAAGCACCAGCAGGCCAGCAGCACAAACCCAGATCTGTTATCACAAAATGCACCAGCAAATTATGGTTTATGATGTTCATTCTACTTACATTTTAAGGGAACACTGTAAAGCCTGATCACATGATACAACAGCCGAGGTGGTTCAGTGATTACAGCATTGAACTCAAGATGAGAAGGGAGTGGACCACCATCACAACAGCCAGGTTAGACTACCCTGGTGTGTCTTTCCACCAGTGGACCAGCCAGGTTAGACTACCCTTGTGTGTTTTTCCACAACTGAACCAACCAGGTTAGACTACCCTGGTGTGTCTTTCCACCACTGGACCAGCCAGGTTAGACTACCCTTGTGTGTTTTTCCACAACTGAACCAACCAGGTTAGACTACCCTGGTGTGTCTTTCCACCACTGGACCAGCCAGGTTAGACTACCCTTGTGTGTTTTCCACCACTGGACCAACCAGGTCAGACTACCCTTGTGTGTTTTCCACCACTGGACCAACCAGGTTAGACTACCCTGGTGTGTCCTTCCACCACTGGACCAGCCAGGTTAGACTACCCTGGTGCATTTTTCCACCACTGAACCAACCAGGTTAGACTACCCTGGTGTGTCTTTCCACCACTGGACCAACCAGGTTAGACTACCCTGGTGTGTTTTTCCACCATTGGACCAGCCAGGTTAGACTACCCTGGTGTCTTTCCACCAGTGGACCAGCCAGGTTAGACTACCCAAGTGTGCTCTTGGACAAGGCATTTTACTCTATTTGCCTATGGATGTAACCTTCAAAGTGTTGGTGAACCTAAGAAAACTCAAACCAATGTATTATGCAGTGTTAAATCTGGGTCTACTCTGGATACATTTAAACATTACTCACTTATTAGAAGGGGCTAATGTGGGTATGTGAGAAAGCTTGCCGGTAGCTTTTCGCGGGTCGGTGGTTCTTTCCAGGGTTTTCCTGGGTTCTTCCTCCACCATTAATACTGGCTGCCATGTATAGCCTATCTTGGGCTGAAAAATGGCGTTAAACCCCATTACAACAACAACTTATTAGAAGGCACCTCAGTATCAAGGCAGTCCCTTTTATAGGGCAGATATGGTATAGAATACCTTGATGTTAAGGTAATATCACCTGTAAGCCAGTTCACATTTATCATTCTTATGAATGGCATTATAATGAGGGAGTACTGTACATGGGTAGATGGGGATGGGGTAGGTAGAGGGGAGATGCAATGTCCCGACATAAATTCAATCTGATGATCAAAGCAACAGGTCATTTGGGGTCTTCAATAAATAGCTGTATTTTAAAATCAGGTCCCTGTGTTTGCTATTCAAAGTACATGTACCAGCAAGATGTTGTAACCAATTTTTTTAGCAATTAGCAACAATACATTTTTGCAAAACAAATTATATAAAGAACTTTAAACAATCCTGTGTAGAATTACAGACAAATGTGAATCTGGTTTCACTCAAGACTTTTTCTCACATTTGACTTTGGATGCCATCTTGTGTGAGATCTTATTACCACGATATTGATAAATTTTGACACCCTGAGATCTGTGTACAAACTTGACTTTTTCCCTTCTCCAAGTCTTTCTAAAAGTGCTCAGTTTCTCTTCATGTCCTAGAAGATGAAATCTGAGGTAACTATGCCAAAGAAACTGTTTCCCGCACAGCTTGCATTTATAACAGTTTGCTTCAGCCACTTTCATGGAGTTGACAAACTGTTTTTGTTTTTGGCTTGCATATTTGATCTCACTGGTGCTTTTTCTTGCAGCTCTCAAATTTCTTAAGCCTCTGGAGGATTGAGAATCAAAACCACAATATACACACTTATGCCTTGCCTTCCCACGAGAGATGTGTTTTAAAAGATGACACTTCAGTTTTTGTGCACTCAAAAACTTCTCACTGCATATCTCACATTTGGTGGAGTCCTGCCTGGTGTGTGAGAACATGTGATTCCATGTGGAACAAAGGTTCACAAATGACATGTGACACACAGAACAAATATACGATTTCTGCCATATAATAGATAAACCCAGAGATTGTGAATTGGGACCACAATGGCAAATGTTCCCAGACTTTTTGAGATTTTTATCAGTTACCGATCTCTTTGTCCTTGTATCTCTTAAAACCTCTTTGCTTTGGATATGTTTAACAGATCTGTGATTCTGAATCTTTTTTTTTCCAAGGTGACTTCGGTCATTTTTCTCACAATTCCTTGTAACTGAAACTTTCCTTTTTGCATCTTTTTTTCTTTTCTTAACGGCATTTCCCATGTGTCCCACAACCTGATTATTTTTTACTGATCCTTTATAAGACTTTCCCTTTTCAACCATATTTTGATATAAAAAAATATTTTCAGTTGGAGAACAAAGTGTAATCTGCCGACTGAGTTCTTTGTGTCTATGAGACAAATTTATATCTTTAAAATTATTGCCAGTCTTAGTCTCATTTACCAGCAAGTCCTTAAAATGGCCAGCCTCGTAATTTATGGCCGTACTAATTGCAACAATATCTGGATGCACTTCCTGATTTTCTCCTGTTATAACTTCAAATTTTTCATACTGTAGTCCTGTTTTATATTCATCACATTTTCCTTTTTGGGCTTTCAAATCCATAATTTGTGCAGAAATTACTTTCTTAATGTCACTCCTCCCATGCCTTTTGCTTCTCCTCTTGTCCGTGTTCATGGTAACCATTTCTTCTTTTTGGTTTGGATTCCAAGATTCAAAAATGCCATGTGTTTTCTTATGAGCTCTCAGATTGTCAATCCTGGCAAATTTGATGCTGCACACATCACACTCAAACGGCTTTTCTCCGCTGTGCACTAACTGATGACGAATAACCGATCCCTTCTGTGTGAAAAGTCTTCCACAAACATCACAGCTATGTGCCTCCTTAGCCTTCCTTTTTCGAGGCATCTTAGCCTCTCCTCTGTCTTTCACAACACTTCCATCATCCAAATTATTAGCCAATGCAATAACAGAATTGTTCTTTTCTTCATCTTTTTTATCATCTTTCTTTCTTTTCTTTGAACTTTTAGATTTCTTTCCCTTTGTCTGGGTCTGATCAATGGTTTTCACTGAACCTAAAGATTCACACATGGAATTTGGGTCCGATAGAGGATACTGTGTGTGTACCTTTTTAATTTCAGCTGGATTTAAATCAAAGGTTTTCATGATCGTCTTGATTTCATTTTCCTGAGTTATTCCACTGAATCCAGAGTCAGCTTCATCGATTCCTTCTGGATTCAGCATGACATATCTTGGATTTGCATTCTCTATTCCCTGTTGATTAAACAAGCCAAATCCAGAATCCAGATCAGTTTCATTCTGCTGTGCTGTCAATCCCAATTCAGATTCTGCATTATTGATGTCATGTTCACTCAGCATGTCAAGTCCAAAATCAGGATTTCCTATACTTTCTGGATTTAACAAACTTAATCCAAAACTCAGGGTATTCACACTCTTCTGAGTCACTGGATTCACACCTGCCTCAAGATTGCACTTATTCTGCTGACTCATCATTTTCATTTCAGGAACGTATTTATTTTGGTCTATCAACACCTGCATTGCAAAATGTGGATTGCTTGTACATTCCCGATCATAGCATAAACTTACACACTTTTCATTTCGCTGCTTTATAACGTTTTCCTGAGCATCAAGATTATTTGGTTTCTTCGGACCTAAAAGATTTATTGCATTTCTGTGGCTATTAAAATTGTTTTGACTAAGCTCATTTGAATTCTGTACACCATCTGGATCACGTCTTCCAAGATCATTCTCAATATGAAACTGAGTCGAGTTCTTATTGATTTCATGTAAAGTTAGTCCCTTTCTCAAGACGGATGATTCAAGATGATCATCCGGAAAAGAAATAGTACTCTCCTGATTTATTTTACCAATTACCTCCTGTATAATTTTTATTACTGATTCATGCTGTTGACTGCTTCTATGTTTATCTGTTTCCACTTTCATGGTTGATGACTTCTCTACTTCCTGATTGGTATTTCGTTCCAAAGGCGCAAAAGTTGTATTATTAATAGTTCCATGTTTGTCTTTAAAATTTTGGTCCTGCTCTTCTTTTGTCTTTTTCATTTTATTTGTTCTTTTTGCCTCGCGTGCACTATTTGCTAAAGAATGAACGAGATTTTCGTCATTTGATAACTCACAACCGCCAGAATTTGAACTACAGCTGCTTTCATTTTTCTCAGGCACATACGTGGACAAAGGTTTGCAGTTTGATTGCATTTTTACGGCTGAAATACTATCACAACCACTAGACAAGAGAAAAGGCTCGCCTTGAGTTCCAGCAACTGTCACAGTCTGCCATTTATTTTGTGATGGACAGCTGCTTTCATTACCTTGGGCTGGATTTTCAGCATTTGTTTTTAAAAATACCTCAGTTTTAGTTTTGTTTTCTATCCCAATGACCGATTTCTCATTTTTAGAATCTGATGCATGCCAAGACATATCTTTCATCTTACCTGAATTTTCTAAGTCATCTTCCTTTCTGGATATTTCCTCTTTAATAGAAAAGCTTTCTTCAGATGGTAAAACACAATTATCAGAATTGGTGTTGTTGTTTTGCACTTCACATCCTCTAGTGATGGCCAACTCTGAACTGGACGTCACAGTTTCTGGTGGGCTGAACACTTGGGAGAAATTTGGTAATGGGCCACCTTGGGCAGATCCATCACTGCAAGGGACATTATTTTGGCCAATATTTGTCACAGACTGAATCTGCTGCAAGTCTTTCCGAGCTTTTTTGGATGTCCTAGTTCTGGTAGTATCTCTGAATGCCTTGATATCAATCTTAGTGTCGGTCACGTTATGAATTCGAAGATGAGATCTAAGTTTGTCACTTCTTGCATATCGCTGGTCACACATATTGCACTTGTATGGTTTCTCACCACTGTGGACCAAGGCATGTCTCTTTAATGACCACTCTGACTTGAATGATTTCCCACAATTAGTACAATCATAAGGTTTATCTGAATCCGAGTTTCTGGATCGCTGGGATCCTTTTGGTGAATCTGAACTAGTTTTGCCTTCATTTTTGCCAGTTCCACCATTTGGTGGGATGGGATAATGACTAGAATTGGGAACAAAACTGGGGTTAAAGCTTCTCTCGTTCTCACTGAAAGCAGGCACTGCTTGCTGACCTGGTACAATGCCATAACCAGCTACATTTCCACCAAAAGGATTTCCATATGGCTGCACTTGTGAGAATGGGGGCAAATTCTGGTTCATATTGGCATTGAAATTCAAACCACCATTGTCAAAAGGTAAATGCACATTGCCATGCCCACCAAACCCCATATTTCCACTGAAACTCTGTTGGCTTTGCATCCAAAATTCCTGTTGCTGATTCATGTCAGATGATCTTATTCCATTACCATATGAATGAACGAAACCAGGGTTAAAGGTCCACTGATTCTGACCTTGACCTTGAGATATTCCGTTCGAGTCACAACCTTGACTGAACATTCCACTTTGATCACTGGATGCCACATCATTCCCATAGCTGCCAGAATATGAATCACTCTGACTGTTGGGTGAAATGAAGTTTTGGGAGATCTGCCCACCAAAACTCGGCTCATCTGAACTTGAATTGTTTCCAGGATACTGATAATTTATCGAATTTACAGATTCATTTTGGCAAAATTGCTGTGATCCCTGTTGCTCATGTCCTTGAACAGTAATGTCGACATTTGATAAATATACATAATTGGGTTCATAGGTGAAGCCACTGCTAAAAGAGGGGTCTCCATTATCTTGGTAGAAAATGCTAGCTGCCATTGAGAAAATATCTGAGGTTTCTTGTTTCCCACAATCATCACTAACATACAAATCTGTTGCCATGGAAACAACACTTTCAGATGTCTTGGCTGCCATGGAAACTTCACTCTTTGAGATTTCTGGTTTCACAAACGTTGTAGAAGTCATTGTTGCCGAAGTCAGATCACTAAACGTTTCTGATTCATTTTGTGGATACTCATTCATTTTTATCAAAGGTTCATAGTTCACAAGAGGGGAAATAATTTTTCCAAATTCTTGCAGTTTCTCTGGATTTTCTAGATTGAAGTAATCATTAATGGGAAGACCTTGGATTTTCAGATTTTTCTGTGGATTTAGTTTTCATTACACTATTCCAGTTACACAATGAAACAGAATCTAAAAGTCTCAAAGCAAAATGCATCACAGCTCTAATAAAACATGAATGAAATCACCCTTTTATTAAATCCACTGTCCATCAAATATGTACCGATACATTAAAGAAGCTTGGTGTAATCTTGGAGTCGACCAGTCTAGACCTGCTTTGCTGACTTGTATCTTATATTTTGTTCCATTACTGCTGATATCAAACTACCAACATCAGTTTCTTATCCAGTCTACATCTTTGCACTTCCAGGAACTAGCAAGGAAGCAAACACCCAAAGATCTGAAATGGTAAGTAATAAGTTATTATCAACAACAATAAAAATAAACATAACTGCCACAATTTTAAACTATTTAGCTTACATGTGAATATTGTTTTTGATAAGTAAAACATTTAATACAAACAACAAATTGCATTTGGTAGCACACTGATATGTTTACACAAATAATTAAAGCCCACCCATCCAAACTATATCCAGATCACCCTGTATTTGAAGTATGAATTTCTCCTAACACTGGTTAGCACAAATGAATCTGTGTGATTGTGCATGTGCAAGAAATGACCCTGTGGGTACCCACAACTGGCATTTGTTTTGAATTCAAAAGTTTCTAAGTTTGTAGGGTGATCCAGTGAAAGTTAACTGGTTATACCTGTGAGTGCGATTGTGTTGTTATTTGCAGGGCCTGATATCTGTCTGGGCAGCAACCGGAGGCTCTGTAAGATTCAGCTATTATCGTTGTAATGTCATGTCATGCAAGCAGAATCCTGAGAAAGAGGACTGATTGTGCACACCAAATGAAATGACTCCACTGGGTTTACTGAGAAATTATTTTCAAAGGCCAAGGTTGTAGAAATAACTTGAAATCATGGAATGCTGTATCTTGATTGTTATAGGCGCTGGCTTCTTTTCTTCAAAGGGAAAAAAAGTTAGTTCAGTTGGGGAATGGAAACTGATTGTGATGTGATATCATTCATGCGACAACAGTCATTGAAAATCTGGCTAGGTCCCCTAATATGCTTTCTGAGTGAAGGGCCATCTGGCTCTCAGGATCCTCCCCACGACTGTAATGGGAACTTCTTTCTGCACAAAGCAACCTGGACAAATGCCAGGCATGATGGAAGTGCTTCCCTGGACAAGGATAAAATACTAGTGATCTCGGGTGTTTGAATGGTTTTGGGGTGGGATGCTATGATATTTCTGGATATGTCTGTTTGGTAACTGATCTGGTGATCAAGAAAATCACTGATCCAGGATTTGTCCAATCTGAACTATCTTGCAGTCTGTGTTCATTATTGTCTTAGTTATCTTTGGATTCTAAACTGATGGAGGGAAGATATATGACCAAGACTACCTCCCAGCTCATAGAAAGAGCACCAATGCATCGACGATATATCAACGTTTCAGTTACCAATTTTTATCACAATTTTCTTCAAGTTCAAGATATAAGGATCATTATTTTGGTATTTTCTGGTAAAAATAATGGGATCCATGCCTGACCCCGTGGTTAAAAGTGGGTTCACAAGTTACTGAGGGAGTGGGGTATAATTCACCCGTGTGCCAGGTTTATTCTCAACTTTCATCATGAATGAGGAGATGGACCCAGTTGGCTGCCTATTAACAAAGTACAAATAATCATCAAATTCATTTATCAACATTTTTGTCAAGAGAGCTTTCTGTATTATTCTAACCATTCTTGAATTCAGATCTGAATTAGATTCTAATGGCAGGCTGGGGTGTTCTTGTCCTCGGAGTCCACCTGGCTATTATTAGCAAGTGGAGGAGTCAGCATCTGGGCAGTCCCAATAACTCTGGCAAAGGAACTGGACGGTAAGAGTTATCGGTGTGACATACAGATAGAATTTTCATGTCTGTTGGAGGACTGGATTCCAGAGGTAGCAGAAAGTCATTCCTAAAGTTACTATCAAAACGTGATGTATCTGACACAAATCCATTTACAAAATATATTTGCTTTATTTCTGATATAGAAAAACCAAACAATTTAACATAAAGACATTATTTAAAGCATTAGATGAATATTATAATTTCATGAAAAGTAAGTGCCCTAAATAATTAATCAAGTAATTTCACAAATTCAAGCAAAATGACTTTTTCTACCTTCCATATAATAAAAAGAAAATCTACATGCTATAATCTGGGTTTTTTTCAAGCAGATACACGAATATTTAACTCTTAACATGAAAACATTTTATATTGTCCCTCATGGCTTCACCACTTGTAACAATTTACTGTTTTCACCAGCAAGTAAGAAAATGTAAATATCCTTGACATAGTCTTCCAAGTTACTTATGAACACCGTCACAGGTTTTAAAGATATGTGACTTTCAAAGCATTTTAAGTTAACACCTTAACATTATAGACATTTCTACCAGAGCTCCTAGAACAGTGACACCTGCATTTTGTTTGTTCTCTGGTGAGACAAGTCTAATTGAAGCAATGGTTCCATTTCCAGTTGAGATAATGAATCTACTTAAAAAGTAAAGCTTCCAAGGAAAACTACATCTGACCATTTACAGATGAGATAATGAATCTCCTTAAGCAAAGTTTCCATGGAACACTATATCTCATCATTTACAGGTGAGACCATGAGTCTAGTTAGAGCAAAGGCTCTATGGAACACTAGATCTCACCATATATCCAGATGAGACCATGAGTCTAGTTAGAACAAAGGCTCCATGGAACACTATATCTCATCATTTACAGGTGAGATAATAAATCTATTTAAAGCAAAGGTTCATGGAATACTATGTCTTGCATTTACAGGTGGAAGCAACACCTCAGTTCTGATGTAAGGAACACAATTTTCAAACAACACAAACACAAAATCTTTAAAATGTTAAAGCTGCAAGAACCAATGTCAAATTTCAAAGAAACTAAAACTGACAAACTTAAAATGAAATCATTTTTCAGATATACAGTTTTTCTTGCATGGCCAATAAGAATACAGCACTGTTTTGCACCAAGGGCAAAATTAAAAGTAGTTCATCTTAGCAAAGTTTTTGTTGGTCCTTAAAAAAATTAAATGTTCAGATGTTGTCTCACCTGTATAAAAATAGGCAACCCACATACAAAGTTTGATCCAGCAGTTGAGAATTAAATAGTTATTGGCCGAGAGATGGATGGAAAGATCCTAACTATCACAACATCTTGCACTAAAGTGTAAGGGTTAAAAATAACATCTTTGCATGCTACATTTTACTCACCATGTAATACATGTAAAATTCCAACAAACTGTAGAAAGCCTTGTACATTCTGATGTCTCCACCTGAAATACAGAATAAAAATAGAAACATGTTCTAAAAGCATGTACGTCCTACCACCTCAAATTGCCTTCTTGTCCAATTCAGAGTTACCTGTCCATAAAAGAACTTGCCCTTTATAAACAGGTCTGCTATCTGATAATTATAGCATGTTTATCTTCAATTAAACTGGGACTTTTTTGCGATGTTGGCAACAGTTGGCACAAACAACTTTCATGACTAGCACCTTTCGACCAGATTACCAATTAAATGTTACTGATAATGAACACACAAGAAAATATTGGACCGAGATCAACACATCAATCTGCCTATTTAGAGTACATAGTCATGTTATTTTAAGATCTACTCCAAGATGTGCAATTGTGGAATTCACTGTTTTCTCAAGCATCATGCTGAATTATGAACCTAAATAGGCAAAAAGTGTGTATCATATTTCCAAAACATATTGTATCATATTTCTTTGTTGAATCCCTTCCAAATGTGTAAAATTCCCCTTGTTTCAAAATATCAAAGTAATTTCCCCATTAAATTTTCTACAACAGACCATGTACTGTCTGTTTCATCCAGCTGTCTTACCTTTTTCATCGGATGCAAAATCAGTGTAATACAAACAAATATGATTTCACTAAAAGTTGGAGTTTACTGTATTTTTGGGCTGTCAATTAAGTGCAATAAAGCCTGTATTATTATTATTCAGATTTAAAAGCAAAAGCTCAGTATGTATCCTTGCCATACAGCATGTATACTCACCATATAGCATGCATCCTTGCCATACAGCATGTATAATTACCATACAGCATGTATACTAGCCATACTGCATGCATACTTGCCATACAGTATGTATGGTAGCCATACAGCATGTACAGTAGCCATAAAGTACATATACTAGCCATACAGCATGTATAAAGGGCATTCAGTCTCCTAGCCATACAGCATGTATAGTAGCCATAATTATTTATACTAGTCATACAGAATGTGCACTAGCAATATAGATATACTAGCCATACAGCATGTATACTAACATTACAGTAGATATACTAGCCATACAGAATGTGCACCAGCAATACAGCATGTATACTAGCCATACAGCATGTATACTGGGCACACAGTATAATAGCCATACAGCATGTATACTAACATTACAGTAGATATACTAGCCATACAGCATGAATATTAGCCATACAGAATGTGCACCAGCAATACAGCATGTATACTAGCCATACAGCATGTATACTGGGCAACAGCCATACAGCATGTATATTGGGCACACAGTATAATAGCCATACAGCATATATACTGGGCACACAGTATAATAGCCATACAGCATGTATAGTGGGCATACAGTACAATAGCCATGCAGCATTTATAGTGGGCATCAGTGTAATAGCCATACAGCATGTATACTGGGCACACAGTATAATAGCCATACAGCATGTATACTGGTCACACAGTATAATAGCCATACAGCATTTATAGTGGGCATACAGTGTAATAGCCATACAGCATGTATACTTGGCACACAGTATAATAGCCATACAGCATGTATACTGGGCACACAGAATAACAGCCATACAGCATGTATACTGGGCACACAGTATAATAGCCATACAGCATTTATAGTGGGCATCAGTACAATAGCCATACAGCATTTATAGTGGGCATACAGTGTAATAGCCATACAGCATGTATACTTGGCACACAGTATAATAGCCATACAGCATGTATACTGGGCACACAGAATAACAGCCATACAGCATGTATACTGGGCACACAGTATAATAGCCATACAGCATTTATAGTGGGCATCAGTACAATAGCCATACAGCATTTATAGTGGGCATACAGTGTAATAGCCATACAGCATGTATACTGGGCACACAGTATAATAGCCATACAGCATGTATACTGGGCACACAGTATAATAGCCATACAGCATTTATAGTGGGCATACAGTACAATAGCCATACAGCATTTATAGTGGGCATACAGTGTAATAGCCATACAGCATGTATACTGGGCACACAGTATAATAGCCATACAGCATTTATAGTGGGCATACAGTGTAATAGCCATACAGCATGTATACTGGGCACACAGTATAATAGCCATACAGCATGTATACTGGGCACACAGTATAATAGCCATACAGCATGTATATTAAAATTACTGCTGTTGTTACAAAACATTATTATTTTAGAACATCTAACAATATTAATATTACTGTTGCTGTTACAAACAATATTCTGGAATATCTAACACAATATTAATATTACTGTTCTTGCTGAAACGACATTTTTTGATCACGTTTTAATGGTGAGGTCAAAGGTTAAATTAAAGAGCTTACTTTATGCATTTTCTATGCTCATTAAGGTTGACGCCCTCATTTAGTTGTATGAAATGTTTGCTAAAAAACAAAATGGTCCAATTATCTCCAAAGATAAAAGATAAATAGTATATTTTATGCAACAATACATTTTATCTATTATATTCTGATTTGACAAAATAGTTTTAGGTGTTAATGTGTTGCCCATGCCATTAGCACAGACTACATTGTATAATGGTATGTTCCATCACAGACTACATTGTATAATGGTATGTTCAATCACATAAAATAAGTGATTAGCTGTAGTTTAAATGATCCATACACATTTGATATGAAGGTATTCAATCAGCGTAAAAACATCCACTGAAATACAGCCATATAATGACATGCACCATCAACTAGTCTTGCCATGTCAAGCATTTCAAATGGTATGATTAAAATTCTGGTGAATAACATTCAGCCTTGACACATAAGTTCAGTCATCTATGGTGTTCACAAAATACCCCATATGATTTTTTTCTGGTCTATGGCGTTCACAAAATACCCCATACGATTCAATACCAAGGTTTCCTGGTGTGTGATGTTTACAAAATACCTCCATATGATTTAATACCTAGGTTTTCTGGTCAATGGTGTTCACATAATACCCCATACAATTTAATACCTAGGTTTTCTGGTCTATGGTGTTCACAAAATACCCCATACGATTTAATACCAAGGTTTTCTGGTCTATAGTGTTCACAAAATACCCCATACAATTTAATACCTAGGTTTTCTGGTCTATGGTGTTTACAAAATAACCCATAAGATTTAATACCTAGGTTTTCTGGTCTATGGCGTTCACAAAATACCCCATACAATACCTACGTTTTCTGGGCTATTGTGTCCACAAAATACCCCATACAATTTAATACCTGTTTCAAAACCAGGAAGTAAAAAAGACCAATGCTTATCTAAAGCACTCAGCTCATTCATTCAGGTTTCAATGAAAACCTAATATACTATTAAATATTGATTAGTATAAAAACTCCTTCAAGTACATGTACATTCATCTAAATCTATAAAAAGGACTCCTCCAAGTAACCTAGAACTTACCATCCAACTGATCAAAATACTTTTATAACTCTGAGGAAGTATAAATCCCAACACAATGCAATTACAGAACTAATGTGATAAAAGTCGCACACTGCAATTTCTACATACAGGAATAATGGTTTGGGTAGTGTAGACTTTGTACTAAATGAGACTTGAACCCATGAAGATAGAGGTGAGATGGCAATGATCCATAACGGTAAGAGCATTAGACCACTCTGCCACTCCCACAAAAAAGGTGTATTAATTCAAACAAAGCTAGAGCTGGGTACCGCAAGAAATGTTGCATGACAGTATACCACACTATTTCTGAACATACTCAGAGATTCCACAAATGTTGCACAACTTCCCATACTCTTTACCAACATGGAGGGAAAAGTCAGTACAAGTCCCAATTTTACCCATACAAATGCTTCTCAGCCGCTATCATCAACGCATGAAAAAATTTCTTTTAAACAAAGCTTTAGGAAAAGAAAATGAGTAAAATGCATTTCTGACCATTTCAGGGGCTGCGCTGATAAAAAATAATTTAAAAAAATCACAAATCAGTACTGTGACAGTAGTATAATCCCTTGTCGGAGGTTTATCTGACCCTTTCCACTCCATTTTAGATATGTTGATATTAACATTGGTGTGTAGAGTCAGAGCCAATTGCAAATAAAAAAGTTGGAATTTGCCACCATCATATGGTGTTGACATAGAGTAGCCACCTACTATCGTGCCTAACAAGTTTAAATGACCTTAGGTAAAACCATGCATACATGAAATGCATAAAAAGATGATTTTTCTCTCAAAAATTGTGATTATAATATTCATGTATCTTCCACTGACAGATGAAACCAAAATTACAGCAATGGCAAAACTACAGCACTGGTACTCACCAACTCGCAACCTACCCTTAAACTCTGTTTATACAGCTACGGTAATTGATAAAATATTATGGAGTAAAAGGCAATTACACATGAAAGCACTGACACAGCCGCACAGACAAAATTCCCTCTTAACCCAAGCCAGTTTCATGATTTTAATGATTAAGTAGTCTGGATTGCTGTCAGAAAACAAGACAAATCTGCCAATTATACACAAATGATACTCTAAATCAAGCAGTTTTCCAATGTGTGGAAAATTATAATTTTGTTCAACAAAACCACAAAACTAAATCAGATCAACGATGACTTTATATTCAGATTTTAGCCTTTATTATCTCCATTCTTTCATGAACGTTTAACAGTTATGCTGGTTATTTCCCACAAACTGATCAAAATCAGATCTCTTATGTGAAGATCTGACGGCAACCACCTAGGGTCATGCTCTGGTGATCTATGTCATTACCATAATCGTTAATTTTATCAGCCAACTGAATAATGTCTTACACTTGCATTTGGGAGAATAGGCTGTAAGGCTCAAGAGCATAAATGTGTGCCAAATGATTTGATTCACTTTCAAATTTCTGAAGGCTGCATATCCATTAGGTAATTCAATGGTCATAAGAACATGAACCCTATTACTCTTTAAATGTACTCCTTACTCAATGGATTGAGGACCCCGATGGCTGAAAGTGCTCACTGTTATGGCCAATGTGGGTATTTGAGAACGCATGCCAGTAGCTTCTCGTGGGAAAGAACACCACTATTTATAGTGGCTGCCATGTATAGCCTATCTTGTGCTGAAAAATGGCATTAAACCCTACAACAACAACATAACTCGTTGGATCAGTAGTGGTAATGTTCATTAACATCTTAATTGTGTCTTGTTTTATACTGCTCCACTTCACACACTGAATGTTGTTGATAACTCGAAACCCTCTTTCACATTTTGCTGTAGGGTGGTTAACAGCTTATATTATTTGCAACAACTTAACCATTTCACCATTTTCAGGTGTGGAATTCCTGATGGCTGCAGTGTACACCTCTACTTTTGGGGTTCTCTGAAATTTTCTGGTCATCAGCTTTGCCACAATCTGCAATTTTTCTCACTTGCCTCCAGCATTTTGCAATGTAGTGGTAGATCAAATATAGTCATTTTATAGTCACCTCAACTCTGTGTAGGTAGGAGTAGTTTTTCACAGCAGTGCTGCCAATGACAGCTTATGGACAACACAGTGAATTGGGATTGTCCATAAGGCCTCGTCCACGATAAATCTCCTTGTTCCATTTTTCAATCCTTTCCTTGCCATCACATTTGCCCCATTGAAGTTAGCAGATGTGATTGTTGGTGTGTCACTTACAGCGGCAAACATTAACTTAAATTTATTGATGGCAGAATCCTGAGTATCATTCACAGCCTTGGCATCTGCATCCTTTAAATCAACTGTAACGACCAAATATGTCTTCATTCTACTGTCATGTATGTATCTGATGTTCACCATCTCCTGTTCATTCACCGACACATCTGTGCTGGCATATGCTACAGCAGTTACGAATCCACTGTTATCACATTTCCATTCCTGTCATTTCGAACAATCAGATCACTGCAGTGAGTAAATTCTTTGCCATATCATTTTTATACATGTTTCCCACATTCACACCATTTACCAAATCACACAATCCTCTGAAATGAGCACATGGTCCAGAGTTACTGGCTACATAATATGTATAAACACAAGATCTTTAAGGTTCACAGTACACGTCATAGTACAACATATTCATCAAAATAACAGAAAATACCTCATCAATACACCAATAGTCTGTGGCAACCAACTCCTTGAAGGAAATGGATTAACTATTAGTTCATCTCATAATACAGTGGATACATCCGAATGATAGAAACACATAATCCATACATCAAAAGAATCTGCGGATACCAGCTCTTTGAAGTAAATGAATTAAAACACAATGTAATAATCTCTTATTCATAAATGTGAACAATTTTGTCCTGGATGCTTTTATAATTAACTTATCTGGTAGTTTATCTTAATTGTTATTAATAACAGAAAATACCTCATCAATACACCAATAGTCTGTGGCAACCAACTCCTTGAAGGAAATGGATTAACTATTAGTTCATGTCATAATACAGTGGATACATCCGAATGATAGAAACACATAATCCATACATCAAAGGAATCTGCGGATACCAGCTCTTTGAAGTAAATGAATTAGAACACAGTGTAGTAATCTTATTCATTAATGTGAACAATTCTGTCCTGGACACTTTTATAATTAGCTTATCTGGTAGTTTATCTTAATTGTCATCCAATTTCATGGGTACCAAAATTAAACCAGTGTTGTATTAGTCTAGTACAAGCATGAGGATGGGGCAGTTCGATTATTATTCACTTAAGCCAACTGAGCACTAATTATAGGTAACCCAGACAATTTGTTCGCCGTTCATAAACAACATGCCTCGCTTTGTACACAAAGCTTACAGGTTTCAATAGAATTACAATCAGTAGACGATCTTCAAAAGAATAAAGGGCACACATAGGGTTAAATATTAATAGTTTACAAGTCTTGCAACAACTTTTAAAAAATTTTAGCACATCATTAGAGGGGTTGAAGTTTATGCAGGCAAATTTATAATTTTTACAAGCCCAATGGACTTTATACTTAAAATATAGGAGAGGTCGAATCTGAATTTAGAGAGACCCAAGGCATCGGCTATCTTTTAACACTGCACAGTATACTGCAATTATATTAGGGACCAATATTTTCATGTTTTGGGGCAGGGTACTGACATTATTTTTGAGACAAAATTCTATTTCTCAGCTGGAAAAATGTCTTGCCCCAATTTATAGCAAAATAATGTCATAATGTATCCATTCAAGTTCTTTTTAAAAAATTATAATCTTGTGATAAAATAAAATATATCAGCTCAAAGAGATGCTGCAGTCTCCATCCAAAAATTCAATGTCCAGTAGCCTTTAACAGACAAATTTGGCATGTGTTAATTTTTTTATAAATTGTGATCTAATAACTGTAACTCAAGTGGGTTGATTAACTTTACACTATAGCTCACACCCTGTAAAAGACACTGTTCCTAAATTAGAGAGCTTGTTCATAAAAACCAAAAGCACTGACAATAAAGCTTACAATTTACTAGCCACTATTGATATAATAGGCAGAAAAACTTCAAGCGGGATGCCAACAACCAGGCAAGATAATTATCAGAGATGTAAACGTAAAACATATAGACTCAAATCAGACAATATTTAGTGGACTTGAGAAATTATGAAAAATTCAAACTGCTCTCCTGAAAAACTTGAAAGACCGGAAATCATTCTAAGGAATACATGTTTTAAACACATTAACAAATGCTAGAAAAAATCTAAAACTTGAGGTCAATTTATTTTTAATCCGACATTTTTCCAAAAGTCTATTTGACCCAAATATCTTTCACAACATCTGATTTGGCCACCATGATGGCATATAAGACAAACAAGTGATTAAAGAATTATAAATAAAATATTATTTGTAATATTCACAATTTGTGACAAATGCAACTGGGTTTTTTTTGTAAATAAAATTTTAAAAATTTGAATTATTTTCTCATGTAAAGCAAAAAATATGCCAGAAACAGTATAACATTCATAATAAGATTACTTGGGAAATGAATGAAGTACCAGTATAATGGAAAAGTATAATCATACATACCAACTGTAATACCACACACCTCTAAAAAAAAGCTCATAAAAATGATACAATTCCCATGGCAACAAAAAAATGACTGGGATTAGAGTTGGATTCAAACAGCATGTATCTAAAGGAATATATTCATACCAATGTCTTTGCCACAAGACAAAGTGAGTTCCTTTCATGTGGGCCTTAATAATTTCATAGTTTTTTCCTCATTAACACTGACAGCAAGCCTCAAAGGGTCAAGGCCACAACAATGTCAAAACTGTCATTATGTTGTCCACTGGTTTCCAGTCCATTTTACCATTTCAGTAATTTGTCTTTAACATCTTTTTTTTAAAAAGAGTTCATTTCTCCCAAAAGATTTTTTATATATTATTAATGAAAAAAGTTATGATTATAAATCACAAAACTGGAGCAGCACATGACTGTTCAAGGACCATTACTCTTCATTACCTCTGCAAAGTTCTATCAAATTCCGACTATTATGAAACCTTCAAATTTTCAATTGTGAATGGAATGCACAGTACCCTTGTTAACCAGGAAATGTATGGCATCAAATTCTTAATGGCAGCATAAAATGAGCTCTCTTTTCCTTTTTTCAGGACTCTAACAAAATTTATTTCTCAATGCAGTACCATTCAGCATTCACGATTCAATTTGAAATTCAGAAGAAAATGCTATTCAAAAAAAAAAAAAAACACCAAAGTACACAAATATTTACATGTTTTTGGTGTGTGTGTATATATATATATATATATATATATATAAGTGTACACTTGACATTATGAATTGTCATTTTTTTTTAATGATAAATAGCAACACAACTTTTAATTTAAGAAATTCTGATACAAATTAGGCCTATTTGGTTGTTTTTTGGCCAATTTATGTCACAATTCCTGTAATAACATGACCAGGTCGTACTTGATTTTACTCTACTGAACATCTCTGATAAATGGCAAATCAATAACAACTTAAAATATAAGAGTGTGATTATGACTGCGAAAAGCCACAATGTGTACTGACATATTTTCATTGCATAGATCATAAACACGTGTTTTAAAGGGAAAAAAAAAGATGAAAATGCCACCAAAAAATGAAGACAGAAATGCTATAGCAGAATGCGAATTAGGTCAGTGTAATTTTCTTAACAAGTAAACAGCTGAGCAATTGAAGATATAATCAAAGTCCAGCCCTGAATGCATTCTTTTTGCTGTTGTACAATAGGGATCTGAGCATTTTTTTTTATTGTAAGGTGTCAAAATCCATATATACAATACAAAACTGGAAAACGTCTACATATACAAGAAGAGTCACACACAGTCTTCTAAGAACAAATTTTTCACAAGTTAAAAGTAAATATATGGTACTTTCATACTTTATACTTTTACTGTGTACATGATTCGTCTATTATCCTACATGTCCAGTCCAGTATGACCAAGTGACTTCAATACAAGATATTAACTATAGATTGAAAAATGTAAATAATTCCTATAAAAATCATTTAAATAAAATGTTATTTTGCTTTTCTGATCATTATTCAAATTATAATTCATTCATCTTCATAAGCATTATCGTAAAAATGTGTTTTGGTTTATGAGTGTATTTTTCAGTTTCTAGCAACACGCGTAGAAGGTACCAAACATCTGCAGGCAACAAGGGGGGGGGGGCAAGCAAAACTTTATCGAGATTTTCTTCTAGATTGTTCACCAAATAGCAAAACCAAGTAAACAAGAAGCAGCTCTGCTACAGTAGATTTTGCACACCAAAATGAGGTGATATGTCATATAAACAACCCTGCGTAAACATAAGGCAAGATATTTTGTCTGGCTACAATGGTAATCACACCAGACCAACAACAAATCACTGTATTGAAAATATTTCATAGCTATAACTGCCTTTGCATTAAAAAGAAAAGGTTTACAAGAAAATAGTACATGTTTAAAACATTTCTGTGCAAAATTTACCCCAATCAAGTAAGATAACATCATGCATGCATATTTAGGTCAAAGATCATACGGGGGGGGGGGGGGGCTTCGCGTGTAAGACCCGTCCATCCTTGACACGCTTTCACCACATAAATAAGACAAAACGTTCTCGATCAAACCAAACTCTTGCCCCTCAAGAATTATCTATTTGCTGAATGAAGTCTTGTATATTAACTTTCTAAAGTTTACGCCGATTTCTCTTTAGTTCACCCACCCTTTCGAAGTTCCTCAAAATGTCCCATGCACTTCTCAAGTTGCATGGGTCGTGTAACACATCAAGCGAAGAACAAGCAATACTTTGATCCAAACACATGCCTTTGCATCCAGTATTGATGCATTTTACATCAATGACTCGGGAAAAAATCGAATTAAGGCCGCCTTGCGGTGTTCCATTGTGGATGTAACTTCTGAAAATGGCAGGTTAATTGAACTATGTCAAATAGCATCCCCAGGGGGCGCTTTGTAGGTACTGTACAGTGTTCACCAACTTGGGTAATTGGCGCATTCGATTGCATTAACCAGATAGGCGCTCTTTATTAACAAATCTGAGTGGGATTGAGTAGGTTTTGTGTCAAGATTGTGTTGCTTGATTTCGTGTCTTTTTTAAGTGCCTTGGAAACTAGAAAGAAGCATATATTTTGTACTTTTGACAAGTGTACATTTATTTATATTGCTGATTGAAAAATCACAGCTCTGAGTAGCTAATGGATGTGGTATGAGCCTCAATGGAAAGTTCACTCTGGCCATCTCAGATTACGATTTGGACCACTATAGGCCTTATGGAAGCTTAATATGGTGGGTGGCAATGGGACCAATGAGAATGTAATATGAGAAAAAAATAGGATAAATACGGTAGACCATTTATCAAAAAGTTAATCTTATAAATATAGGAGGATGCACACTTTCTTCGTCATTCTTAAAATGTTTGCTAATTGCGAGCGCTGTGCGAACCGAGTTCATGCCTTTCAACAGGCGATCAGGTGTAATTTTTGTTCCAATGGCAACACAGATCATGTAATTCAGGTAAGAATTTTAAAGTATTTTTTATAGTTTTTTTATTTCCTTCATTAAATTATATTTGCTCTAAGTGCACTGTATTATGTGCTATTATTTACTAAAATTGTGAAATAATTAATTTTTTTTGCTTCATGGCGAAAACGTGTAGTATAACATAAATACGAATCAACAACACTTGACATTAATTTTGTGAAGGATTATAAGCCGTAAATAATCACGTTAAATAATGTATGCCTTTTAGGAGTTAGCAGAGAGCAATATCGACGATGGTGGAGAAACAACCGAGAATTTCACTTTCTGTGCAAGGACTGTCGACTGACGACATATACGCTAGTCAACACTCTAGCACAGGGGTGGGCAAACTACGGCCCTAGAGTCTAGCAGCATAACAGCAGACGGACGACAGCTGTAATGATGTGACAGAGCAGTCAGCTGTGACGATTCAGACGAACAACAGCGTTCCTGAAGATAACGTCTATTCGGATGATGAAACTAGAATTGTTCTCAGGAAAACGATGTGTGATGTGTGTAATGTGATTTGGATTTTAAACGTAACTTTAACAATTTTTCAGTCATACCGCTACGATGTCTGCAATGTGGCAGTTTATAATGATATCTAGCACTGGGGCATCATGCCGCAGACATGTAGCATGATGTCCCACCCGGTCACATTATCCTGACACCAGGCCGACCAGTTCTAACACTAACATCTTAATGCTGAACGCCCAGCTGTATTAAAATTATGAATGTTTTTATTCAGTAGACTATTTATTACTATATATTTTTCATGTGGAGTTAATAAAGTGACGGGTTTTTTTATTGAAGGTCACTCGTGGAAGATTCCATTACGGACACGGCCAGTGAACTAGAAGTACGCGTCAAATTTGAGGTTGTTGACCAGAGTACGGAAAGAAGAAAGAGGAAGCTAACGTCGAGCGATGGGTATAGCTACACATTGAAGAGGGAATTAAAGAGTGTGGTGATGGAGTGGCGATGCGCCGTCCGCGGAAAAGCCAACACGTGCCCTGTGATTGTGAAACAAAGAGGAGAAATGTTTACATGCAGCTACCATTCTCATATGCATCCATCGACGCCTGGATCTCTCGTTGCGGTCAAAATGAAGTCGAAGGTGTGTTTGTCAGATTTAATGTACATAATAATAGTAAAATTATAATGTAGTGCTTCACCGATAACTTTAATTGTGTTATTTAAAATTAATTCTAAATATATGCTACTTTAAACGATGATATCAGCTTGATGCATCTTTTTAAATATACGAAAATACTAATTTCATTAACCGAATTATTTATTTTAGCTGAAGACATTAACATTTGGTGACATGTTCGGGTCGGCGCCAGCAATGGTAGATGACATTCTACATGAGTATGCTGACCCCTGACAACCAGAACACTCGCGCCCAGTATACTCCACGATAGTAAGGATATGTTGTTGTTGTAGGGTTTAACGCCATTTTTCAGCACACGATAGGCTACACATGGCGGCCAGTATTAATGGTGGAGGAAGAACCCGGGAAATCCCCAGAAAGAACCACCGACCCTCGAGAAGCCACTGGCAATCTTTCTCACATACCCACATTGGCCAAATCCGAGACTCGAACCCACGCAGACAGAGGTGAGACGGCAGTGATCCGTAACGGAGACCACTCGGCCACTCGGGGCCCCGTCAGGATATGTAACAGATCACGACAGACAACGCAGCCAAGTGATCCTCGTGACCTATCTTTTGATGTAATAAGCGTTTAAATTATTATTATTATTTTGTAATAAGAACAAATACATATATAAATAAATATATAAGAACAAATACATATATAAATAAATATATTATCACTCAATATGTATATTTAATATACAATGTTTCAGCTGGATGAAGACTTCATTGCGTCACATATTCCGGAAATATTCTTTAGGGTCGATGT
The DNA here is from genome assembly GCA_028554795.2 of Sinohyriopsis cumingii. Taxonomy (NCBI): domain Eukaryota; kingdom Metazoa; phylum Mollusca; class Bivalvia; order Unionida; family Unionidae; genus Sinohyriopsis; species Sinohyriopsis cumingii. The sequence goes on along the minus strand of CM068833.1, from coordinate 79,792,709 downwards.
TAGAGTGAACAAAGATGACACCTGATCTTCGCCACTGAGAAACAGTTGGAACTGCTGTCCAATGCAAATACGTGGTTCATTGATGGAACCTTCAAGATTGTCAAGGATCCATTTTATCAGCTCCTGTCAATCCACGCCTTCATTAAAGTCCAACGATGACTTGAAGCAGTTACCACTGTGTTTCATCTTGATGTCTGGCAAAAGCAAAAGAGGTTACAAGAAGGTATGTTTGCTACAAATTATGAATGAATCAGTTTGATCTTTCATAAAGTAGAAATTCAATATAGATAATAAGTGTAGTGCTGTAAGAAACAGTAAATATTTTAATTTCAGTATAATTTCTGTATCAGTGCAATACACAAATTTTTTACAACAAATAAAACATAAAATAAGCAAATTAAGCAAATTCATATGTGCAACGATTAATCGGATTAAGTCTGTGAATAATGACATGATTATCTGATTATCCGTAGGTGTTCAGGGCTGTTCTACAACATCTACCAGCGGAACCTGTTGTGACGTCCTTTGTTGCGGACTTCGAGGCAGGATCTGGAAAGACTACAACGCGTGTTTCATGACCCGGTCAATCACAGCTGCGCTTTCCATTTCACTCAAGCACTGTGGAGAAATAAAAGGACTTCAGGTATTAATCGGTATCTTATATTATGTAATGTTAATCAACATTTCATACGGAAAAGTGAAACTAAATTTGTTTTTGTTTTTTGCATTTATCTCTACTATTACCTCTGACTTTTTTAAAAATAATAATATATATTAAATATTTTACATTATCCACATTCTAAATTCACGTTTACTCAGTGACGTTAAACATGCATTGTTTGCTTATGCTTATATTATATATTTGTCTGTTTTATTCAATTTGTATTTATGTACTGTCTTTTTGCAAATCATGTTTTCTTGTAATGCATCGTTGTTTTATGTATTGTCGGTAAAAAGCACATTATAGCTTATGTTAAATTTGTTTTATAAATCATGCCGTCGTTAAAGAAAATCTTATCTTGTCTTATCTTGTCTTGTCTTGTCTTGTCTTGTCTTGTCTTGTCTTGTCTTAGATGCGTTATACCCTAGTACTTGACTAAATAATTTCGGAATAAGAACATTGCCAATAAAGATCAGCTATGACTAGATATTAATTTTTTTGTTTTAAAAAAATGCAGACAATATAATTTATGCTAATATTTGTCAGGTGGCGTACAATAGCAGGGACAGTGTCTACAATTTCCTGAGGAATGTATTTGTATTACCATTCCTTCCAGATGAGGATATTGCGCCCGCTTTTGACCAGCTACGTCAGAATGGATCTGCGTCAGAGGACCTCGTGAAGTACATGGACTACGTGCATGATCAGTGGACTATCAGCAGCATACAGGACGTGACATCGCGTTTACTGTCGAAGTATCAGAACCAACAATGATGTTGATGGGTGGTACCGCCATATTAACAGGCGTGCCAAGAAAGGCAATTGCCTTTCTACTTGCTGATACTGCTTGTGTACAAGGAACCCACCCTTCTTCCTACGCAAGTTAAGATGGTATCTGAGGGTAAACTAAGGAGATACCAAGGTAAGCAGACTATCAAATGCCAGGGACGGTCGATGGCACTGTGGAAGTCCTATGCAGAGAAACGGATCTCCACCAGTCAGCTACTCAAACAATGTGCCATCATTTATGGACCATGTTAGTTCTCTATTGCCATATTATTATGTAACTAAAATTAATTTAAATAATAATACGATTCTTCTTATCTTTGCGCATGTACAGTATACGGTATACACTTGTACAGTATACGGTATACACTTGTACAGTATACGGTATACACTTGTACAGTATACGGTATACACTTGTACAGTATACGGTGTACACTTGTACAGTATACGGTATACACTTGTACAGTATACGGTATACACTTGTACAGTATACGGTATACACTTTCAATAGTAATGTTCATACAGTTAAATGATTCGTAATAAATGCAGGTAATGAAAATCACTTACGGTGTTCATTGTTTTAATAACTATTATTTATTTAGGATAAAGAAATATTTTACATAAATCTTGCTTTTTAAAAAGGCATTAGCAGACTCAGATTCATACCATTATACGTAGACGAAAACAAATCATTTGCATTAATTTTTTCTGTTAGTAATTTGCAGAACATTAAATGATAGATTATGAATTCCGAAAAACATTAACAGACGTTGCTTAAAACAACCATTATTAAAATATAATTCGTCTTATGAGGTCCACAAAATTAGAATAATATAAACGTATCATATTGACTTATGATATTTTATCGAACTAAATAGAAAATTGTACAGCACCTTACTTTCTAATTTAAGATATAAGATTTATGTAATATTATTAGTATATAGCAAAATAGAGATTATAAATAAATTCTACATAAATCTAACAAAGGCATAAACCTACCCAGACCTGTATGTGTGGACAAAAATAATGTTAACTCGGATCAATAGGTGTAAATAAATGTTGCTGCATGGACCGCGCTTTTTAGATTTTTGTCCTCAACAATTTGCATACAATTTAATGATAGATTCCTTAAATGCATATTTTAACTGCTCAACGTACCTAGAAAATAATGGGAAATATCGCGACTTAAACAAATATAAGTGTCACATTTAAACTCAGACGAAACTTATTGATATTTCACATGGTCCGAATCAGCCCGAAATCTGGTCCGAATCATCCCGTGATTTGGACCGAAAAAGCCTGGTCCGAATCAGCCATGGTCCGAATCAGCCCGAAATCTGATCCGAATCCGCCTGGACCTAATCGGCCATGGTCCGAATCAGCCTGTTTTGGACCATCGTGGACCTTATGGATATGTAATATGGTGGGTTACATCAGATGGAGGATGGCACTTTACATTACTGTCTAAAACACACTGACCAACATACATCTATGCTGACCAATACACATCTTATTGACCAAGCCTGACTGACAAATGGATGTATAAAAGAAGATGTAAAGATGGAGGTTCAGTGGTGAAGTGTAGTATATATTTATTAGCCAATATCAACCCGTGCAAACAAATGAGAGGTGGGTAAGGTAGGTGCAAGTGTGTGTGTGTGTGTGTGCGTGTGTGTGTGTGTGTGTGTGTGATTTGAATTTTTAACTTAGCTTTAACAATTTGCCGGTCATATCGCTACGATGACTGAAGTGTGGAAGTTTATAGTGATGTCTATCACTGGGGCATCATGCAGCAGACATGTAGCATCATGTCCCACCTGGTCACATTATCCTGACACCAGGCCGACCACTCCTGACACTATCCTCTTAAAGGTGAAGGCCAAGCGATGCAGCTGTAAGTACCATTTTTATAAGTCTTTGGTATGACTCTGCCGTGGTTTGAACCCGCGACCCGAGACGGACGCTCTAACCACTCGAGCCACTGGAGCGGCCTGGAAAGGGAGTGCTAAAATGTTCACGCACACACTTACGGACTATGACATACACCATCCAACAACCATACCATTACACACACACCATTACACACACACCAAAGGAAAAGGGTATATCATATATTTACTCTTACATGCATTATCGAACAGTTACCACATGATTTTGCCGAGGGGATGGGAGGCGTCTCCTATTTTCTTTCACACAAGCCAACACCTATACCGTCACATCTACCCAAAGGGTGGGATTCTAAGTTTTGTTTTTGTCGAAACAGACACAGACAACCACATATGCACACGAAAAAAAATGAGTAGTATTTTGTTTGTAGAAATCTGTCTCACTTGCAGACATTTAAATAGTGTTAATCTGTTATTTAAGACCGCGCCTTCAGGCCGGGCGCCATGACTATTAAACTAGTGATATCCATCGCAAAGGTTGGTGGAGATGCCCAGGCTAAAGTGAGACACATTAGCCTCCCTTTTCAAATCTTCTGTGCTTGGGGATATGTTATGGTGCTGGTAGCGGTGAATGTTGCTACTACTGCTTGGGTCTCACTGGACAGTTTATCTGGTGAACTTTCATCCGACAATGCCCAATTACAGAAAAATGAGAATAATTTTACACTGAAGATACAAATAAAAACAAACTAATGATTTTTGTAGAAAGCATACATGTGAGATTTTGACTGCAGTAATCAGGTAAATTCCTGATGCAACTGGTGGTTTCTATACTGAACCAACACTGCCACCAACCCCTAAATTTTACATTCATTTTTGACAAGAAATGGCTATTTTGAATATTTTCTGTGAAAAGGCAGCTAAAAGAATCAGTATGTGCCTTATGCATGAATAAAGTTCACTAGTACTATAACAAATTAGCATACTTTTCATCACCCCTCGACCATCTAGATTTTTAGATATTTCCCTCTGTAGCAGACACGCATAAATACGTAAGCCAAGTCAGCAGCTCATTTGCAGCCCAAGTTACGCATTTGATCTCCAATCCTCATCTAACTGTAACAGGCAGTCACCAACAAGCCAACCTATTTCCAAGCCTAACTCAAAGTAAATCTAAACCACATTATAGATTTAGCTTCTGTGTGAATTTATAAATGCTAGGCTTGTGATAATTAGGTTCATGCCTTCTACCTTAAAAAATTGGGGTGTGTGAAAATACGAAACTATCCAGTGAGACCTTATCCTGTATTTTCTGTTGAATGATCTTCATTGTTCTTGTCGAAGTTGTTGTTGTTGCTCCTCCAGCTGAAACGTCGTTTCTTCATCTGGGACATTATTTCTCATTTTCTTTTTCCTCTTCCACGACGTCTTTGACCAGTTCTTTTACCGTTGCACAACTTATTTTCGCAAACTTTCAACTCCCTAGACTAAGATTTAACTCCTCCACACGGTGCATGAGATGATTCACCCTTTGCAAGAACAGTGATGTTACGATCTGGATTTAATATGTACGGATACCTCCTGATCCCTTGCTAATTAAACCTAGCAAGCCTATGATTTGACAGTACATCCCACCACTTGTTTAGAAATTAAGCTGTTGATATATCTGTATGCAATAATTCCTGTTCTCAATCATAGGATAAACCGACCCACCCCCCACCCCCACCCCCAAAAACTGACAAATTAAATTAATTTATCTTGTACATATTTTGTACTGCATTGGCTGTTCGCGTTGATTCATTCCTTAATATATGTCAGGGTTATGAATGGCTTTTCGGGGCCAAATTCTCTTAGGAGTTACTTTTAATCAATGATTCATTATATTTAAAAAATGATGTGGCCAAGTCGTAATATTTATTTTCTTGTACTGATCACTTAAGATGCTAGATGTAAACGTTACAGAACAACGTTTAGGAAAAAAACACGGGTTCGTTTTCTTGTAATGGGTGACTACCACGTTCCCTATCCCTCATAAGTGATCTTGTAGTGAATGCATGCATGGTTCATGTATCTCATTAAACACGATTGTTAATACTGACCACTTTTAGCTTACGCTGTAATGCAATTTTTCTTATAGTTATCCTCCCATTATCCGGTATTCAAGCATGAACATGTCTATATATAGAACTATACGTCATGTTAGCATTGGCTCGAACCATTACCGCCACTAATTAAAAAGACAAAACATTTCTGTCCTCAAAGTATGCAATTAGAATATGGTTATTAATCTTAAATCTTAATTAATTAATCTTACTTTAAATAGTGTTGATCTTATATTATTAATTGTGATTATTTACGACTTCGTTACCAATTTAGTATCTTAAGATACCATCTGACATTATTGAATTTTTTTTTGGGGGGGAGGGGACAGTGTATAGGAATAGGGTGTTTATCTTTGCAGCCCTTGTTCTCATAGCGAAAATACAAAAAGAGCAAGAATATTGTTAAGGTGGGTGTCTTCCGGAACCATACCCATGAACCTCCTTGAGCGTCAAGTTTTTGTTCCTTCCAGCTGCTTTCGGTAGCTTTGCGCTCCGAAAAGTTGCAGTGGTAAGCGTTGTGACTTCCATTCGTCGTAAGGGATACATTGAGGTGTTTCTGATTAGGGTCTGGCTGATTTTCTGTCATACCAGAAATGAGATTTTAACATGTCTTGCATGTGACGTTGTTAGCATTAGCCATGTAATAATACAAGGGACTTCGATTCAGCCTGAGTCGCATATCGTCTCCATTCCACCAATACTTTCCTTGCAAACCTCACGTCCAAGTGCAAAATAATCCGTAATTTCTTAACTACACACCCTAGGTTGGATTTTCATTACTTTGTAGTTAATATTTCACCGGCATCCTGTGTCAGCTCTGTGTCCTTGAACTTGCCAACCGTATCGTGTCTCAGAACATTCTCGTCTAAACACCTTTGAAAATATTAACTGACAATTTAGGGGCTGATATCGCAAAACCATAAAACTTGTAAAACTCAGCAGCCACTCATGTCTGTACACATCGGTATATATTTTATATATTTACCGGTATTTCTATTTCCTGTTGAGCAACCATCGGCTGAAGTATAATTTTTTAATTTTTAATTTTTAAAAAATTATTTGGGCGATACGAATATAATATTTCTGGATCCAATCATGCGTTTGGCAAGTTGCAGATCTACGTAGAATAACACAAGCATCTGTCCTGCGACCATTTTGAATTTCGAATTAAACTATACAAAAGTGTGTTCCGGAAAAATCTGCATGTAGCAAAATTGCACATTTTAATAAACAGGTGACATCTAACCCACGTACCGTCCATCAGTATGTATGGGGGGGGGTCATTTATTCGATTCATCTTTTTTATCCGCTTCTTATTTTATTTTATTTTGTGTATTTTGGTGGGGGGTTTTGTTGGTGGGGGGTTGGGGTTTTCGTTTGGTCCTTTATCCCTGGCTGAACAATCTGGATCACGCCGAAGAAGCGAACGAATTATCCCTCCTACCATTATGGTGTCTAGACATTTTACCAACCTGGAATTAGCACACTCAAAAAATATACTGTTTGCGTTATAAACATATTGACATATATCAGTGCTAATGCTTTTTTAAAGCAGGTTTATTTCTTCAGTAGTTAGTGTGTGTGTGTGAGTGTGATGTGGATTTTTAAGGTAGCTTTAACAATTTTTCAGTCATATCGTTACGATGTCTGCATGTGGCAGTTTATAGAGATGTCTAGCACTGGGGCATCATACTGCAGACATGTATCATGATGTCACACCTGGTCACATTATCTTGACACCAGACCGACCAGTCCTAACACTAGTTTCTTAATAAGCGCCTAGCGATGCAGCTCAAAGTACCATTTTTATATGTCTTTGGTATGACTCGGCCGGGGTTTGAACCCGCAACCTCCTGCATAAGAGGCGGATGCTATAACTTCTAAGCCACCGGAGCCGCAGTTAGTATGTTGCAAAATGAATGATTTCTTGTAAGGTTGGAAATTGGGGATGAGGGAACGCAATTTATCTTACTATGTATGTTGGCTCTAAACGGAATTTAATATTAAGAATATGGCTGCGAATAGAATTTAATATTAAGAATATATCTGGCTTCAAATATGTCACAGTAGACCCCAAAATGACACTCGGGACCCATTTTCCACTTCTGCATTTGCCATTCTACTACCCAACACCCAGCCCTGTAATGTAGATAGTCTAGTAGTAATAGACCATCGTTTTGAAGGTTTATAGCAATAAGTGTAAATGTAATGTTAAAAACGTCCATTGGTTTAAAATACATACCTAATTGTCAGTTCTCCATATTTGATAATCTATACAAACTGCGCGTCTTTCAGTTCCAGTGCATGTGTGCGTGCATGTATGCAAGTGGGTAGGTAGGAAGATCAGAGGTAGGTAGGTACATAGGTATGTATGAGGCCAATAAATATCTAGACAGAAAGACAGATAGGTAAGCAGGTAGACGAAGAACGGGTATACAGGTAGATAGATAGACAGGTAAATAGATAGACAGACAGACAGGCAGATAGATAGATAAATATATAGATAGAGAGAAAGACAGGTAGACATACATACATACATACATACATACATACATACATACATACATACATACATACAAATAAGTAAGTAGGTTGGTTTGTAGGTAGGTAGATAAGTCACCCATCAAATATGAAAGATTTTACACATCAGTCTTGGCTATCAGACGTCTGGACAATTGTATGTCACAGAGAGAGAGAGAGGGGGGGGGGGAAATATACCACCACCACCCCAACAAACAAACAAAAAAATTTGATTTTTTTTCTTTAAATTCAACCTTTTTAAAAAGCCCGACACACTCAAACATAAGTAAATGAAACTAAACGGATTATGGAAGTGTTCAAACCAAACCAAAATCCATCAGTAATATATAATATTCACGATCCAATTTTAAAAAACAAACATCAAAGCAATCCAACATTTTTCGTCTGTTACGTGTCAGAGAGAGAGAGAGAGAAGAAGAGAGAGGGGGGAAAATATACCACCACCACCCCAACAAACAAACAAAAAAATTGGATTTTTTTTCTTTAAATTCAACCTTTTTAAAAAGCCCGACACACTCAAACATAAGTAAATGAAACTAAACGGATTATGGAAGTGTTCAAACCAAACCAAAATCCATCAGTAATATATAATATTCACGATCCAATTTTAAAAAACAAACATCAAAGCAATCCAACATTTTTCGTCTGTTACGTGTGTATATATATATATATATATATATATATATATATATATATATATATATATATATATATATATATATATATATATATATATATATATAAAATTTAATTGTTTGTTTGTCAGTTTTAAAATTTTAAATTTTTATTTTTCTTACTATATATATATATATATATATATATATATATATATATATATATATATATATATATATATAAAATTTAATTGTTTGTTTGTCAGTTTTAAATTTTTATTTTTCTTACATGCTATTGTATTGTAAATTTATTCACTGGAGATGACATTTTTTCAGAAAATTGGTTGACCTGAATCATTCTTTTCATAAACACCAGGTGTTGGCCTGGAAGCTGACCTTGATTCAAAATTAGTAAACAAAGTTCAATTTTATTTTAAAATTATTGGTTGTTGTCAAGGTCATGAAGGAACTACGTGGGCTAAGAAGTAAACACGTTTTAATTTTTATTCTGGGAATAAAATCATTTGTATAATCAAGGACATAGTCTGTGTATGTGAAATAAACATGATCACTTGACCCCCGTCTGATTTCGCAACTTGGGGAAATTTCGAAATTGCGTCTTATGATACAATATAACCTTTGTTTCAGAGAGAGATCTGTCACTTTTGGGTTTTTCACACTGATGTAAAGTTAATTTGTTGTAGCCAGATTTTGAGTTAATTATCTTCAGTTCATTTGGATTTCAAAAGGGTTAATTCTTTATTCCCTGGAAATATTTTTAGGAGTGCTCACACAGAATTTTGGAAAGACATTGCTTACAAATTTAATTTGGATTTCCAACATCGGAGTGCCATTATTTGTATTTCTACCAGGACCTGTAGATAAGCTCAATACTGACTACAGCATACGTCATCGTCATCCATCTTGGATTTACCATCAGGATTCGAACTTGAAATTATTAGAACATTTATTACTAGGACTTTTGTAATTTAATTCGTGGATTATTCTTAGATTATTTTTGGATTTGATTCTTGAAACCGTATATTCTTCTCCTTTGTTCATTTTACAGAATCTTTCCAGGAAAATAAATTATTTGTTAAATTTTTAAAAGCTTATTTTCACTCTTTCTGTGTTACTTTTTTTCGAGCCTAAACACGTAACACGTGATTTACTGGAATTTTTGGTTTTGTTTGATGGTTTCAATTTGTTAGTTTCTTTATTGTTTTTTTTTTCTTTCTTTGTTTTTTTTTTTTGTTTTTTTTCTAGGGGTGGTGTTGTTGAATGTATACACTGGCGTGAGTTCTCCTTTGTGTCCGCGTATTTTCTATTAGGGTGCCAAAGCTACTTTGATGAATAAAATATATTATTGTCCCCAACAATTGAAAATCAGGTCATTGCAATCACACATTACTAAATTGTATCGATACAGCTGCAATTATCGATTACTCTAATGGCTTCTTTTAAATATGTGAACATGCTGCTCTTTGACTTACAAAGTCCAAATAATTACAAATATGTTTTGCATTCCATGGTGATACTGTTCAATTTTTATAATTTCAAAATATGAACGTCTGTTTCTTGTTTGTTTTAAATATTCTTTTTAATAGTATAACTGTAAAAGTGGTCTAAACTCACCCACGCCCCTCAACAGAGGAAGAGTCACGAATATCTCCTGGAATCGCATTACACTTTTTACAATGATCAAATAAGGGTTTCTAAATGCAATTGTCGAAGTTGTATTGAGCCAAACAAACGTTTTGAATGTCAGTTCCGTCCTCTTCAGAAGATTAAAATTAATTTTACAAAAATTAGATAAAACAACGCAACTGCCGTGTTTCTTTCTCTTGCTTTTGTTGTCATTCAGTACTTAACGGAGTCTGTCGTCATAGACATCAAGGGAAAACCCCATGTTAAAAATGAACGTATGATTAACATTATGCGACACTTAGCAATAAGATGGACAACCCTATGTTATAAAATGTCCATAGGTCTAACAACTGTATATCACTTGTCCGAGAGCACATTTTGTCCATTGTTCGAAGAGGCTGGCCTCAAATGGGACCCTATGGACTTTAACGGGAATTAACATTACGCCCTAGGTTTAACACATATCAGTAGCTATAGCCTCTAGCAGGAAATGTAATGTTAAAAATATTCTTTCTATCTAACAGTCCATTGTGAGTGACAAGACCCACTTATGTCCTGACACAAGATAGGGTGTAAAAGAAAGGGGAAAAAAATGATTCGATGCTTTTAAACCGCTTTAAATACAATTGCCTTTCCTACCCTACCGCCATATAATTCCGTTTTGAGAGATAAAGAAAGAGAGAGAGAGATATTTAAAAAGATTTTAAAAAATAGTCAAAGTCATTTTTGTCCCCAAATGAACATTCTTTTATCTAAATGAACATAAGCAAGTTCTAGTACCGGTACTACTGTCATAGTCATACAGGCCGGCATTAGGCTGATTGGCCCGATTTTGCCCAATCGAGCCAAGCGCTCACACACACACACACACACACATATATATATATATATATATATATATATATATATATATATATATATATAGAGAGAGAGAGAGAGAGAGAGAGAGAGAGAGAGAGAGAGTAATTTTAAAACGATGGAAGAAAAGTTCAATATCATATAAAACTTGTTTAAAAGTTTATTTCCAAATGCCGTGCTCACGAATTGCCTAGCGTGTAAATCCAGCGGTCTCCGCCAAAATGGCCCAAATCGGGACCTGTCTTTGTTAAGTCCGGTACTATAGTAATCCTATCATAATATGTTTTATCTTACTAAAATAAACGGATAAAATCACTAAAACTAATTAAAGCCAATGATCATGTAAACCAGAGGTTCAGTTACTAGTGCAACATTCCAGCCTACTCAACACATAACGTTCCAGGCTATACATCGCATATATTAAAAATGATGAAGAGAAGAACAAACACGCTTATCAATTCAAATTAAAATTTAATGCTAAATTTATGCATGGGTTTAACATTATGATTCTCTATGTTCTTTAAAGGGAAATGTGATATTAAAACTACATATACCAATGCACCTTTTTGGAGTAAACAACTCGTTTATCGACTATTCCAAAAACAAGTAATCTAATAAATAACACTCAGACATTTACTATCCAACACCCAGTATTTCGTTACCCAATTGGAATAGTAAAGATCAGGTTTTTCCTCACTAAAATATATGCTACTGCAACATTACAAATCGGTCTCTTCACTAGAACAATAATAGTCACTTTTTTCATTAAATTCTCTGCTATTGCAACGGTAAAAGTAATTTTCCTACTACAACGAGCGCTACTGAAAAGGTAAATCCAGTTGATTTTATGAAACTGTAATGCTCTTTGGATTACAAGTTTCTTAGGTAACGGTGAAGTAAGTGTTCATGTTGCCTAAAAAAACTTTATACAAATGTTTATATTTCATTTTGAGGCCAAACTTCAAATGACTGTATTATATTTGAATGTATTTGTTATCATACGGTTTGATAACAAAAATATCTACAAACTACATTTCAAATGCATCAGTCCTGAATTACTACTGTTTTGAACTTAGCCCATTAAACTGTAAAACTGGTACACCGTTCAACTCAGACATAAAATAGCCAGGAACTTTCATATTCATACCGAATGTGTTATCCTTTGAATAGGCACTGTTGTCATAACACTTTATGTTATCAATCATTTCATTCTTTAAAAATATTTGTCGTGGACACGCAATGAATTTGTATCTGAAATCAAGTTTCATTATATCATCGTGTTTGTTTTCAATTATTGTAGTAACATTTGTTTAGACAACTCGTTTCGTATATTTGATTTAATTTATATTTTCTTTCATTTGATTGTTTGTAAGTTTTAAAATCTTTTTATTTTTAATTTCATTACATGTCAGAATAATGTAGTTTCGTTTACTCGGAGCTTGATATTTTTTCAGAAGACTGATTGACCTTTATTCTTCAGTTGTAAATACCTCAAGCTGGCCTAGTTCCAGACCTTGATTTAGAAATCAGCGAGATAAGTAAACAACTTTTTTATATTCCCGGAGTAAAAAGATTGGTTTTATCAGTTTATTACTGGGGCTACGTGATTTTTTAAAATTTATTTTTGTTGTTGTTGTTGTTGTTGTTAGCAGCCACCATTTCGCATTTCTGGGCTTTCCGAAATTAGTTAGTTTTAATAGTGATGCTTAGAGAGAAATCTCTCAGTCGGGCTTAAAATCACTGGGACATAAAGGTGTTATTTTGTTAAGTCAGTTTGGAGTTATATTTTAACTTTTGTTAAAATAATTTGGATTCAAAAGGATTAATTGTTTTTCCTGGAAATATCTGAGAGCTCATACATAATTCTTGGACAATGACATTTCATTAAATTTTATTCGGAAATTCAAACACTGGATTATTGTTTGTAAATAACACAGAACTGTAGACCTTAACACCATAAAGGCTACGGTACACATCACCGCCTTCCGTCTTGGATGTTTCCTCGGGACTCGAATTTTAATTTCATTAGAACATTTCATTACTAGGACTTCTAGAATTTAATTCGTGGATACTCTTTGATTATTTTTGGATTTGATTCTTAAAACCGTAAGTTCTTATTTTTTCATTTTTACAGTATTTTTCCAGGGAAATAACTTATTTGTTACATTTTTCAAAGCTTGTTGTTTTCACTCTTTTTTTTAGACTAACAGCAGTAGTTCTTTATTAATTGGTATCTGTGGAAATGAATGATCTTTCTGGCAATTAAAAACAGTTTATCTGTAAACATTTTTAGAGTAGTTCTTGTTTATATTATAAATATGACATGAATTTATCGATTTAAAACATGTTTCATCTTCCAAAGGATTCGCATGTGTGTTAGATATTCTCCATAAATAGTTTTGCGACTTTAATCAGCGCATGGTAAAATAATTTAATACAATCTGTTCCTCTGTAAACGTGTGTTCTGTCTCTTGTTGGTGGAGATTTTGTCTTCTTAAGCAACATAATCTTGTTTAGTAAAGGTTTCCACCTGTGGACTATATTAAGGTGCCATCCATATATGAGGTCACGTAATTTCGGAAGATTTTTGTTTACTTTCCCCACCCCCATCCCGTTACATTTCTTTTCCCCCTTATATATTACATCCCAAAGCTTTGACCCTCCCCCAAACAAATTTCAAAACAAAAAACAAAAAAAAAAAAACTGGTTTGAAATCACTTTGTATTAGAAAAGCACACAGCACTGCTTCTAAATTGTTTAATACTTTTCAAAAGTGTCTCCATCTTCTGGTTTAGTCCTCTGGAAACCTATACTACAAAGAACAAAAACTGTTATTTAAAAAAATTAAAATACGAGGAATAAAGCTGTAGACATCTCATCTCATCAATTTATTTCTCAGTGTTTTCGTCCTCTCGTGGTGATACTGCGAAGCTACGTAGCTTACATCTTCACTGTAGATGGCGCTGGTGCTGGAAACCTATACTAAGTAGAACAAAATTGCTATTTTAAAAAATTAAAATACGAGGAATAAAGTTGTAGACATCTCATTTCATGAATTTATTTCTCAATCTCAATGTTCTCGTCCTCTTATGGTGATATTGCGATGATACGTAGTTTACATTTTCACTGGTAGATGGCACTGGTGTTGCTTTAGTGACGTCACGTTTCTTTTCACCCACCCCACACTTAATTGTCTCACAAGTTAGACCCGATCCCAACCTCGACATTATTTGCTGAGTGATTTAGCAGTTGACAGTATCTTTTGTATTCTGGTAATTGTTAGGATGCACTGAAAATATCATTGCATATTTTTACAAAAGAATTTTCACGTGTGTGTGTGTTTTATTTTTGTTGTTGTTTTGATGTTACATGTCTAAAAAATTGTTTATTCCATCGTCGTGACGCCTCATACGTTTTACTAATCAGGTCACCACATCAATATATAAATAAAATGTGTCACTGCCGTCCTGTTTTAGATTTTCTAACGTGCTCTTTTATAGGACTATTTGATATTGATTTAACCATGTAGAAAGAAAAAAACGACTTATAACTGAGAGGACAGGTACGTTTATATTAACTTTGTTAGTCCTTAACCCGTTCAGACAAATGCATCATAAACCTCCTCTGTGCGGTTGATACATATCGTTGTTATATATACTCTGTGTGTGTGTGTGTGTGTGTGTGACAGTGATATGTATCAACCGCAGTCACTGAAAGATACACATTCAAACTATTTTTACTTCAAATTTCACCATTATTCAATACGTTGAAAGGATTTGTTCTGTGCGAATATATATATATATATATATATATATATATATATATATATATATATATATATATATATTCAACTTGTTCCCTTTCCTTAGTTGTTTGATATTTAATTTTATGTGAGCTTTCACGGAACCAAATTTTCTAAGTTTTACATGAAGCATTACCTCTTTTAATATGGCTTGACTGTTATCGAAATATACGACTCAATTAAAAGGTACATATGCTACCAGTGGACTGATAAACAATACACAGTAAATCAAATAATTGGTCATTCACCTTTCTAATATAATTGTCAGGTATAAATAGTCGTTAACTCTTGAACAGGTGCTCTTTATAAAATAAATTAGTTGCAATTTAGGCTTCCATGTCTACAGATAATCCTAACTCTTAAAGGCCAAGTTCAGAGCCGGCCAAGTTCTCTCCCCTATTATTGTAAGCCCTTGCTGTTTCAAAGAATCATATACCATCCGGTATGTGATTTTAATTATTTATTCGATTTACCAGCAAGACTTCTTTTAGCATAGTGAAGTCACTATCGTGCTAAAAGTTTCCACAAGGTCCTACCTACTGGTGTTGTTGTTGTTATGGGGTTTAACGCCATTTTTCAGCACACGATAGGCTATGCATGGTGGCCAGTATTAATGGTGGAGGAAGAACCCGGGAAGAACCACCGACCCACGAGAAGCTACTGGCAAGCTTTCTCACATACCCACATTAGCCGCATCCTAGACTCGAACCCACGCTGAAAGAAGTGATCCGTAACGGAGAGCGCTTTAGACCACTCGGCCACTCGGGGCCCCCGGTCCTACCTATTAAATACTCTACTGACATTATGTGTTTCAGTACTGCCTTCAATATATAAGTCTCTTTTTACCTTTCTTAACTATAATAATTAAAGCAACACACACACGTATATATATATATATATATATATACTAAATTTTATGGTATTTTCTGCAATCCTGTCTTAACTTATTTTAAAAATATTAAATCACATACACAGAGAGAGGAGGGAGAACATGCTAAATTTTCTGGTATTTTCTGTAAACCTGTCTAAACTTATATGAAAAATGTTTAATCATGTTGATTTTATCTGTTGTACTTTATCTTGCTAAAAATTCTTTCTAACGATAAACGCATTACTTATTTTGCATAGTCTCACCTTGCACATAAACCCGACAGATAAAAAAAATATGGCGTCAAGAGTGGCAACAAAGTCAGCAAATCACATGAAAGCAGCATTGCGTTAATATGCGTGGATCCCGTTCATTTTCGAGATTGCCGTGGATTTGTATAATATAAACCCACATTCATATTGTGATCAAAATCGTATCAGGATTACGACTTCCGAGTGGTAATAAGCTAATCCAATCACTAGCATGATCACCTCATAAAACTGCACGGATCATGCTAATTATTGAGTCTACGGTCGTGGTCATGTACGCGTATATTCCAAGTCGGATCAAAACTGGATAAAATATCTGACTTCCACAGTTCAGCCAATCAGATCCAAAATTAAGTTTTTAATATGCGTGGATCTCGAGCATTATCGAACCCATCCAAGATCTTTATGATATAATCCCATACATCATGTTATATCAAAACGGAATCAGACACATGGTTTCAGGATGGCAATAAAGTCAGTAAAACAGATGCAAGATCAACTCATTAATATTGCTGCATCATCTCGCTCATTATTATATGCTCATTTTTTTCCCCGTTAAATTTACATTGTCAGAATCGTTCAGTATTCCCCGATTCTGAACGCGCGCGACAATACACATATAGCATTCACGGGTTTTCGGAATGAATACTGCACGAACTTGTGAGTGCAGTATATCCTTCCGACAAAACGAGTTCATATCTTCCCATACAAATGCAGTAACCTTTTTATTATATGCTCATTTTTTAATTCTATCTAAGGTTTAATTATATAAACAAAATACACTACAAGAAACAACGTAAATGAATGAATGCCGTATTCCAAACTACTAATACACCAGCGCAGATTTGACATTACAAAATGACATCATTATTAATGCGCACATAGCTCCGCCCAGATAAATTTGAACTTAGTCGCGCACTCGACGTAACTTTCGAAGGAAAATGGCGTCTCTAGTTAAAATTGAAATTTGCAGTCATATTGTGAATGAATGCGCATTGCAACAACTTTTCCATTTGATCTGGAACGAATATATTTTGGTATTTTGTTTCGATTCGACGAAAGTTTGTAATTTTGGACTGGATTCATCTGTGCAAATTATACATGAAATACATCAGATTGAAGTGGCGCGAAAGAAGCGTGTTTACGTCTGCAAATGTGTTTCTGTTTCTGTCACTGAATGTTTGAAATCATAACGTGGGGAAAAATATGAAGTCTTTCAATTGCAATTATCAAAAAGACGCTATGGAATTTAATGTTTATTTTATTTTGAGTGCAGTAAGGAGGATGCAGTTGCACTTATCATCGAAATTACAACACAATTTCGAAATGTGTAATCCAGATTGAAAACCTATGACATAGTTCATGTAATTCGGATTTGCAGAATTAAGAAAAAACATTTTGAGGAAATTCAGGCTGTAAAACTGTAAGTATATTTTATTTTGCCATTCTTATCACCAGATAAATAAGATAGTATATGCCTTGTCACTTGTATGTTATTTGTAAGGACCTAATCTTCCGTCTTTTATATAATGTAGCTAGCCTAAATCCGTAACATTGTATCAACGCGGAATGTGCCAAAACAGCTGGGGTTTTTTATGCAGTCCATGAAACATGTTTTAGTTCATTCAGAAACAAATTTAAACAACCATAACGTAAAGAGCCTCTTACGCGAGTGTATATGATTTGTTTACAAATCAAAAGTGCTGGCGTCTGCGTCCATTGTTTTTTTTTTTTACAATAGAAAGTAGTTCCTTTATTCACGTGAATGCTATATGTGTATTGTCGCGCGCGTTCAGTATCGGGGTATACTGAACGATTCTGACAATGTAAAGTTAACGGGGAAAACAATGAGCATATAATAAATAATCTTAAACTACACGTAAAGCTTGAAATGTGAAATCCTGCATAGTCCTAAGTAATTTGGCACCCAATGTTGTGTAAACATCGTGGAGTGTATAATATAATGCAGCATTACGCCATTTAAACTTTAACCTGTTATTTAAAAAACGTGAACTAGTCAAACTACTTATCATCGCGTTTTAAAAATAGGGTTGTGTTAAGTGAGGGAGAGAACTTGGGCCAATGAGTGTACAATGGATGCAGCCTATACAGGTAAATGAACAAATTAAAACTATTAGTTGGGGATGTTGCGCTAGTGCGCTATATAATGTATTATTTTTATTTTAGTATCACCTTATCTTGTAAACAAGTTGGTTGATGATCAACATTACATCGTTCCATTTTCTATTATTTTATTTAATGTTGTCGTATGCAAACATGAGTTGGTTAAAACCTCTATAGCAATCTTAATTATTATAGACTATTGTTAAAGTGCCATACAAGTGTATATAAAGTAAATACAATTCAATATTATTTGAATAGAAAATCAGGCCTGGAAGCGGTATAAAAAAAAAAACCGATGAAAAAATTCGCCATAATAACTGAGAAATACGCTCAGGTGTGTGTTCGAAAATAATACACATCGGACCAATTGTATCGCTCGGTAATTTCCGGAGTGTGTCGATCGCCTGACAACATATTTTGAACACACACATTACTTCCGTTTCTATCGAAACAAACAAAGCACTTGTTCCGTTCCATATTAGCTAGTTTGACAAGTTTTATCATCACAGTCATGCCAAGAGGAGATCGTGGAGGTACAAGCAAGGGCAGCGGGGTCAGATGTGTTACAGCAAATTGTTGGAATTCAAATGCTGATGGGTTTTCCATGCATTCCTTTCCGAAAGACCAAGCACTTCGTTGCAGGTGGACAGATTTTGTAACAATCAAAAGAGCAAACTGGGATGGTCCGACTGAGTTTTCTGCCCTCTAGGCTCTACTCCTTTCAGTTCACACTAGAATGGTGTTGTCATGTTCAACAATTTTTCAGTCGTATCTTGGCAACAATCATTTAAGTCCATCAAGTTTTTCAATTAGTAGATTTATTTCTTATTGATCAATGCTATTTGGTATGCAAAAGCATCTTATTGGAGCACATGTCATATAGGTATGTGACTTTGATTTAACTGTATTGGTCTAGTAATTTATTGAATTTAGATACATTTTTGTTAGTGCGCACTTTAATTTTCATGCAAGATAGCATAAAACCAAGCTTTGGTGAATATATTTTATAACTTATAGGAAATAAAGTACTTGGCAAGCTTGAAGAGATTGTGACAGCAGACAAATGAAAAAATATGTACCAATGCTGTCATCTGGACAACAAGCTTCAGGGATACAACTCTGTGATCAATTATTTTGCACCAAAGATGACTGGTTTCTCCTATCATGGAATGCTTTCAAGGTAAAGCTTAAATTATTGCACACACAAAAATTCTGATTCAGGTTTTTCAGTTTTATTTATAGTCCAGTATATTCATATTCAAATTAAATTATAGATATCAAGATCTGATCTTTTGATATTCTACAATGTAAAATAGCAGCAGGGAAGTTTAACAGACCATTTTTTCCAGCCAAAATAAACGCTCCTACGAGAACTTTATCCGTAGAGGCCTCGGAATCCAAAAATAAAGCCTTTCACGAGATCTAATTTTCGCACATTCCAGACTTGGTGCATCAGGTGGTCACGCCGGGTGTGTCAATGAATATAGCATCCGAGACAGGGAAATAAATTATGCGGGATAATTATTTTGGTTATTATTTTTTGTTGCCACGCGGGCTGCTTTGGTCCATTTTACGTCACATTAGAATGATATGATTAAAAATAATATGAGTCGGAAAACTAGTACAGTTGGAGAGCCGCATTCTGCCAGAATAGCGCGAGAACAATTAGCGGCATTAAAGAAACTTATCCCAGCAAAAGAATTATTCAAGAAAAAAGTTCGTGAACACGAAGACGCAGAACAGGGATTTACCGAATTATCGTCGAAATTATTAAAGCCGGTTACCGAATCAACCGAGCGAGTCTTACTTGGTGACGTAAAAGATCCGGATATCAGGAAACGCGGAATTCTTCCCGTGTTGAGAGACATTGAGGAACACACACGAATATTACCAGATCGGATAGTACAAACGCCGCAAGAACCACCGCAGCAAGCAGAAGGGTTGGAAGAAGAAGAAGAAGAAGAAGAAGGCCAAAAGAAAAGTCCTCGCGAGAAATTAATGAAAAACTTTACCGATAGTGGTTGGAACTCATTGATGGAACAATTTTAAAAATTTGATAAATCTAGAGAAACTGGTGATGATGATATTTTTACATTTGTTACATTCGCGGAAGATTCTTTCAACAATAAACAAGTTTATTTAACAAGGGAAGGATTAGAAAAAAAAAATAAACGAGATATTTGGTATAATACGCTCTTCCGAGCTAGATTTAATTTACCCCAGGCGAAGAGCGCTGACCCGATTTATATCCGATTCTTGAAAATTGCAAGAGAAAGATATTTGTATAATAGGAGAAAACCTCTGGTAAGAATAAAATCTAAATCCTCGGAGGAGCCACAACCTCGGGAATTAGGGGCAAGACCAAAAATAACACCTATCGATACATCTCCGGTATTTTCTCCTGCGAAAATAAAATTAGAAGAAACTAAATCCATGCCAGAAAAAGCTGTATATAAAAGACCCGATTTTAAACCAGAATTGTACTTTACCAATGTTGCTCTCAAATTGTTCAATGACAAGGATGAATTAATTAAAATTGTTAGATTCGGATTTGATGAAAGGGAAAAATATTTAAAACCAAGATTTCAAGAAACAATGACAAGAATAAAATGGGCTCCTGCGGTATTTTTTGCTTCAAAAAGAAAAATTGCTGATATCAGCGATCCCGAGTATAAAAATTTTATAAAAGACATAAAAATGATGGAGAGGATAGAGAGATATCCTGAATACGTCCCCGAAGACGATGACGAACCAAAAACAGGAAGCGGATATACCATTTGCCCTGACAGCGTTGTCAACGATGTATCTCGCCTCGAAGTATTAATCGGGGGAAAGCGAGCTGGAAATAACTCTTCTGAAATAATCAACGAAGCCTCCGATATTTGTCAGCGATTATTTCGCGGCGGTGTTATTAATTCCTACATTTACAAAGAGCTCGTTGACGAACTTATCGATTAAAACAATCACATTTAGATAACATGATTGTTCACAAGCATCAACGCAGGCCTAGACAGGTCCGCGTGGCTAATTCTCGGTTGCCCGTATATAAATATATCCACGGCAACGGACTCGGCGACATCGTTAAAAGTCTCGTCACAAGAGTGGTACCTAAAATTGGACCCACAGCTAAGCAAATGGCGTCAAAAGCAATAGGAAAGATCGGCGAGACTGTCATTTCTGGCGTTGGTAATTTGGCCAGTAAAGGCTTCGATGTTGTCAAAAGTAAAATATTAAATTTAATGCGTAAAAAAAATCAGCCTGTCAAATTACCTAGCACCAGTGAAATGCCCACCGATGTCAGTAAAGCTATAAACGACGCAGCAAACAAAAAAATAAATGACCTAGCACAGGAAGTTGTAAATACAAGTTTCATATCGGGTAGCGGTCTTCGTTTTAGATGATAATTCTTAATAATAATGTTCGCACAAGTGTCAAACGAAGTATTTGACATGGACGAACCTGTAGGTAGAGACACATCCGTGCGTGATTTCCAGTATTACTCGTACGACGCAGTGATACCAAATGCACCTAATCGCGTTGAAATTCAAGTTCACGATACAATAAGATATTTTCTTCCATCTGAGGCATATATCGAATTTACTGGCGAACTTCTGAAACACGATAATACCGCCTATGCAGCAAATACTAAAGTCGGATTTGTCAATAACGGTATTATGGC
Source organism: Sinohyriopsis cumingii (assembly GCA_028554795.2). Classification (NCBI taxonomy): domain Eukaryota; kingdom Metazoa; phylum Mollusca; class Bivalvia; order Unionida; family Unionidae; genus Sinohyriopsis; species Sinohyriopsis cumingii. Next base: position 79,770,872 of record CM068833.1, on the reverse strand, counting down.
GTTATTTAAGAGCGTCACTTACATGATCGATGGAAGAGAAATTGAATCAATCACGGGTAACGCTGATGTTGCAACGACGATAATAGGCCTAGCTAGATACTCGGATGATTTTATCAGATCGGCTGGTCCTAGTATGATGTTCGCCAAAGATAATTCTAATAACGCTGATCATGTCCAGTATAACATCGGTAGACCGAGAAATCATGCTAATAATGCTGACGCCGACACTGCTGATATTATGATTAACACAAATCCCAATTACAACCTTGGATTTGCCACGCGGGAAAAAATGTTAATTGGCAATGAACGAAGATTCTCCTGTGCAATTCCGTTATCTCACATTTTTGGATTTTGCAGACATTTCATGAAGGTTATTTACGGAGCAAAACACACAATTTCCTTCGTTCGAGACGACACAGGCAATGACAGAGCCATTTGGAGAGACGCTGTTGTTGTTGATCGAGGTAAGGTGTTGTTAACTAAATTTACTTTGTGGATGCCAGCGATAGTTCCATCGATAATTGTGGAAGAAAAATTATTGTCATTCATGAATCAAGGTGGTAAATCTGTCATGTCCTGGTTAACAACTACGACCGACTCTATCGACGTTAATATCAACGGAACATTTACCTGGCGAATTGCATCACAGCAAGGTGTCTCGGCGCCCAGACACATCTTTGTGGTTCTTCAAGCTGTAAACAGATACGATCAAACGCACAGTCACATGATATTCGATAGATTCGATGCAACAAATGTATCGTTGAGGATAAACGGGCAGCAAGAACCATCCGAGGAAATATCAATTAATTTTGCCAACTATTCGACGGCTCGCGCGTATCATCGCTTGCTAAGTTTTATGGGTCGCGATCAAAATATCGATACAGGATTACAAATATCACAGCTGGATTTTAATACTCTTTATCCTATCTATTATTTTTCCCTGGAGCATCTTGATCTGGTAAAACAATCCGTCGTTGATATCCATTTCAAGGCCAGAATTAACACAGGTGGAGCAGCAAGAGCAATTGCGGTAATTCTCAGCGATAGAACAATGATCTTGGAAGGCATCAGCGGCAGAATGAGAGTCATCGACGCGCCTGTCGAGAAAATGTAACAAAAATCTAGATTTTCTAAATTTAGATTAAAACGATATTAATATGCCATACGAACACGTCAGCGTAACTCTGACCCAGGGTCAGATGAACAAACTCCAGTCAGCGATAGCAAAGCGATGCGGTGTGAAATTAACCCTGAAAAATGATCAAATTCAGGGCGGGCCTAACAAACTATCGCTAACTAAGAATCAACATGGACGTTTTACCAAAGCCAAATCAGCAAATTCCGGAGTTCATGTGAATCTTAGTATAGGTGCCATCAGAGACATGGTCAAAACAGGTGGATTTTTCCCTCTACTAGCTGCTATTCCCGGATTATTAGCCGCAATTGCTCCGTCGATAGCAACCGGTCTAGCATCAAGCGCGGCTGGATACGCAGGTAAAAAACTACTAGAAAAAATAGGAGGGCGATACGGTAAAAAAAAGGGAAGCGGCTTTATCTAAGACGCCCTCCGTACGGATCCGGCCTAAGATTAGCGCGCCCTATTCAAATTTAGATTTATTCAACGAAGCAAAAAATAAAAAAATAAAATTTTTCAGAGGCGTATTTATGCGGGATCAACTACCAGAAAAGCCAAATTCCACCGAGACAGGAATAATAAATCTCGATTCAAATACCGGCCCTGGCACACATTGGGTCGCCTACGCGATTAATCCCCGCGAAGTCGTTTATTTTGACTCGTATGGATTAGCGCCACCAAAAGAATTTATCAGTTACGTATCAAAGTTAAATATTCCAATTTGGTATTCGACACTTCCAACACAGACACTAATGGATCCACCGATATGTGGTCCTGAATCAATTAACGTTCTCGATGCAATTTCAAAATCATCCGGTCCGTATCATAGGATCGTATTTAAATACGCCGTAAATAAGTATCATGGTTGATATTTACGGAAGATTCCTCTACAGGAAGAAGGAAGTAGCCGACGTCGATCTATCAAAATTCGCCACCAGGGATGATATTAATAATCTTCTATCGCTGTCAGAGATCGATCCTGGCGAAGTTGCCATTTTTCAGAGCAGGGAAGGAAGATTACAAACAAGTAACATCAAAATAACCGATATAATCAGGCGGGACGAATATAACGATCGTATTGATCAATTTACTCGCCTATCAGAGTCGGTATCAAAATCCATCGCTGATATCTCCGATTTTGTAGCGAAGTTGCCCCTGAAGGCCGACATCGCGGATGTGGAAAAAAAAGACAGCGAATTATTAGCAACGTTGCTTCTGAAGGCCGATAAGGCATCACACGACGATCTTCAGGACAGAGTGACAAAGAGACTTAACAGGTTAAATAACGATCTTAAAAAACTCGACGATACCTTAGGTAAACTTAGTAAAAAAATTGAGGAAGATATAAAAACGTTCGGCGATAATTCCTCCGCCACACACGACGATCTTAGCGATAAGGTAGGAAAAATCAGCAAGGATATTACTAACATTTTCGCCGATATTACCGAAATAAAAACCGTAAGGAGTCAGAAAAGCGATAAAACATCGTACCATTATCTCGACGAGAAAACAAAAAAAATCAACGAGGATATTATCAAAATTAACGAGGAAATTAACGTGATACGTGATTTGGCGCGTCAAAAGGTCGATATATCATTGTACGACGGAGAAATTCGAGATTTAAGTGCGAAACTTCTCGACGCAACCACAAAAATTAACGATATTAACACAAAAATATCATCAGAGAATCTTGGAAGATTAGCACGTATTATTGTGCCAGCGGAGGTAGAAACAAAAAATCTTCCCTGCCATGTACCATTTGTGTTAAAAACACACAAAGGTACATGGACACCCGAGAATAACACATTTAGCTTTACCGCGCCAATTACTGGAGTATATCGAATATTTTTTCTCTCCGTGATAAGATTCAAGATAATAACCTTGGGTTACACCCACGACGAATTTTTTAATATTTTGATGATTGCAAATATCGAGGAAACATTTACGCTAGAACCACCAGATAGAACCACGACGGGACCAACCATTTATGTTGTAATTATCGAATATTTATCCAGTACACTGCACGCAATTGGTTAGATAAATTAGCTAATAAATGACTGCATCGGACTACCGATACAATCAGGCGCGTTCATGGCAGGATTCGTTAAAAAAACTCCTCGACGAATATCAGATAAAAATAAAGAAATACCAGCGTAGATTAGTTACCATCGATGTTGCCGTATACGCGGTAAGCGCAATAGTCGCCGGTGCGGGAATAATCTTATCCGCGGTGACAACAATCGCGCCGATCGTTGCTACGATAATAATATCATCAACAACAACAATCGCAGGTGTTCTTAATATTATCGCAAAACAAATATCCTCATGCACGAATGAAAAATTATACCTGTACACGAGTAAATTATCCCAGGTCAACGAAGCGTATTCGAAATTATCATCGCTGCTTTCTGAGAGTCTCAACGACGGAGTTATATCTGATCTCGAATTTTCCATGATGATAAATATCTATTCTGAGATTGAACAAATGAATATCAATAATGTCGGAACTAGCTCAAATCGTGACAAACACAACACCGCCGATAACAACGCTGATATCGGCAAGCTCAACCAGGCCAGAATTTAGTATCGATTTTCCAATACCAATTAGCGTTAAAGAAATTGCGTTGTCACAGTTACGCGTCTATAACAGCTGGCCCAATGTTAGATCGAGATCATTTGGTAGATTATTATCGAATAATTCGCTTGTTTTTGCCAATAAAAACCGTCCCGATGGAACTCCCGATTGGATCGTCGTTGGCATACCAACAGGCAGTTACGAAATTGAGCAAATCGACAAGGAACTTACTGGTAGAATATCTAATATAACTGGCGATGATAAGCCAGGAATAAAAATATCCGCGCACGAACCAACGCTGTCATCGATAATCGAAGTAAAATCGCCATATATCGTTGATATTTACCAGTCATCGATTAGGACAGTGCTAGGTTGGCCCGAAATCGCACCTCTGGCAAAACCAGAAAAATCTGATTTTATTATTCCAGGTTGGCACGAAGAAGCTCCTCCAGAGCTACCGGAGCCAAAAAAAAACAGATTTTATCACCGATGAAGGATGGTACGGAACTATCAGACATAAACCTCTAATCAGCAGTGCCATCAGTCTCATGAACAGCTACAAATTTAACCTGGTAATGTTCGCTTTTACTTTCAGGGACAAAAGAATTCTCCCGTGGTTGCCTCTTCCCAAAATCCCCCCAAATGTCGAAATCTTCGACGCTACCAACATTAACAGGATAATAGCCCCCATAGACGGTATCTCGGTAAAAAGAACCATCGACGAATTTAATCAAGAACATAAATTACAATTAAATTTACTACGAAAATCCTTCCAGGAATGTATCTTAAATGAATCAGGCTCATGCAGCGAAATTATCGAACGCGTGAAGATTTTAAATCAACTTGCGAATGATATTGAATATTATCACGGTATGTTCATTCGTGCGATAATTGATGATATATCAATTGCCGATTATGTTCTTCCAATTAGCAGCTTCAAGTTGATCAAAAATTCAGGAGAAAAACAAAAATTTATGACAGTATTCGGATTAACCGAAGAAACGTTACCAAATTTCAAATTTCCTGATTATGACATTGATAAAATGAGAAAATCCGTCGTTGATACCATCGATGAGTTATTTCCGAAATTACATGCCGCATGGACTAAAAAAATACAATCAGAATCGATTCTCAAACACGATAATGATCCAACCGGGCAGGGACGGCATATCTCGCCGGGTATCGTTAATATAACGGAGGTTATCGCGATTAATCTTCACGCGGACGTTGTTGAAGGTAGCTACAACGCAGATACGTCTACGTCAGAACAGGTACAGCAGGGATTTATCTTGTATTCGTTTTCACCTAGCGCCTCTCCGGGATATTTGATAATAAAAGAGCCAGTAAATCCGTTTTATCTGCGATGTCACAATCGATTATTGTCGAAGATAAATTTCAAACTGACGGATCAGAATGGAAATTTACTTGATGTACGCGGGGAAACACTTAGTATCAACTTGCTGGTGAGATCGTAAAAATCTGCCCGCCAGAAAAAAAATGGCAAAAAAATAAACAAAAACCAGGAAAAATAATATTTTTTTACAAAATACGCGATTTTGACTACCAACTACTCCGTCAGAAATAAGAAAAAATTAATATTTATTTTACAAAATACAAGAAAAATACACAAATTACTTGATTTTGATGGGGTAGTTGGTAGTCAAAATCAAGAAAATTCTAACTTTGTCAAATTATTTTTATTTTTCATAAATAAATTTTATTTATTAAGAATATTATTTTTACTGAAGATTTTTTTTTACTAAAATCAAGAAAAATACACAAATTACTTGTTTTTGACGGGGTAGTTGGTAGTCAAAATCAAAGAAAAACACACAAATTACTCGATTTCTGACGGGGTAGTTGGTAGTCAAAATCAAGAAAATTGAACAATTTCGTTGTTATTTAGTTTTTAAAAAAAATTTCAGTAAAAATAATATTCTTAATAAATAAAATTTATTTACGAAAAATAAAAATAATTTGACAAAGTTAGAATTTTCTTGATTTTGATGGGGTAGTTGGTAGTCAAAATGAAGAAAATTGTACATTTTTCTTGTATTTTGTAAAATAAAATATCAATTTTTCTTATTTCTGACGGGGTAGTTGGTAGTCAAAATCAAGAAAATTGAGCAATTTCGTTAGGTGGCGCTATACAGTTTCGCATTTTGCATAGGGTTAGGAATTTAAAGAAAAAGAATGTCCCCGGCTTTCCTCACTGGTTATACTGGCTATTTAAAAAAGACCTTGTATATCTTAGGTATAATGCAAAGAACCTTTAATTCCCTTTATTTTGGTGTATGATTGATGGGTGTACTATGGGTTATAGAGTATACAGCTTGGCCTTACTTCAAATGTGCACCTTTCAAAAAAGTGCTAGCTCTACTTGGTCATTTTCACTTCCTGAACTTCAGAGGTCAATTGTATAAAAAAGAGCCGATAACTTTTTTTACATTTTATATATTTGGTAATTCATTCATTGCACTTTCAGAAGCTGGTATTGTCTAGTCTGGCAAAATTCATTTTCCCTATTTTAATAGCTGCTATGTATAGTGTACTTTAGACTAATTCAGACTGATTTTTTAACACAAGGGAGCAGTCATTTTAGTTAGCAGTGTGCTTAAATCATGTAAAATTTCCAAAAGTACAATATCCAAAAGAAATATCATCCACATTACATTAATGTAGCATAGAGGTATGCAAACGTTCTCTCCACTGTGCATGTTTTAAATGCGAACTACTTCACCTTACATACGTCACTCTCTCAAAAGTACATATTATCTGGTGAGCGCCACCTTATATTTAAGAATCTTCGATTCAATTTTTACTTTCATCTACTAGCTTTTTTAGCTGCCTGACGCGCGAGCTAGTAATTTTTCTTGATTCATATTCGTCTGATAAACTCGACCTTACTTTTTCTACCAACATCGATAATTTAACAAAATCCTCGATTTGATCATCATTGACAGACGCAAGCGATTGATACATCGCAATCTGGATTTTCTTTATGAACTTGTATTCGGATGGCAGCGTGTACCTGTATTCGAGTTTTCCTTGGACGATCGTCTCAAATTCGGACCGGATTTTCCTGCGTCCAAATCCGGAGATAAATTTGTATTTTTATTTTTCAAATTCTCGATGGCCTCGATGATATTGTTTACGTTTTCCTCGTTCATTATAATAATTTTTAATATTTAATTAAATTTCCGAGTCTGATATTATCGGAATATAGTAAAATTCGATCCACTCGCCGAGTTTATATGAGAATGATGCGTTGATTATTTTTTCTGCTACAAGTTGCACCGAGAGTGAGTGAATACCGAAATACTTTGCGGCGGCGTACATTGATGTGAATATGATTTCCTCATTTGTCTCTCGATTTATCGATTTGACTGCCTTGGCATATTTCGGATATTTACCGGCATTACCGAATTTAGAATTTTCCTTCTGAGTCACCGCCCGAAGATTGGATATTTTGTTATTTAACTTATTTCCGTCGATGTGGTCGATAACAAGACCGACTTTTATTGGTCCATGGAAACACTCGTATATGAACCTGTGAGAAAGATAATTTGCGCTTTTCCTTTTTTTATTCCCACCGACGGAAAACATGAGATAACCCGAATTACAAATGAAACCGACATTATTCTTTGTTCTGATATGCCTGACGATACCATCCAATGACGCCTCGTATCCGGTAATTGTGGGATGAGTTTTAAACTCGTATGTCATTTTCTCCGGAATTGTTGATTCTGGAATCGCTGATTTTTTTATTCATATAGGAATATCTATTTGTCTAAATCGTTATTAGCTTGAAATCGATTAATACAATCTTCTTCACATGTTATCACGGACGAGGATTTTATTTTATAATACCGCCGCAATTCCCGATAATTCTTTCCTCCACACGCTAGACACAATCGAGTTTTCCCTCGCGTGCCAACCTGGCAACGCAGGCATCGTTGTGGTCCTTTGCTACCACGCCGAATCGCATGTATATGAGCGCCGCAATAATCACCTCTGCAGGATTTATCACAGAAATTTGTTGAACCGATTAATAACCATTTGCATTGATTCATATTATTTAAACATTTGTCTAAAATATAATCAATGGATGCATTTGATCTTGATGAGGCAGAATATATTATTCCTGAGGTTGATCGAGCTAAGAAAGAATTCTTCGACGATGGAGCAGTTCACACTTGGTCGACCTGGAAAACAAATTCCATCGATGCCACGATGAACCTGGAGCGTGCTAAGAAAATAATCGAGCATATAAAAACCGAGCATCCCGAAGAGCGATTTATTTTTGGAATAAAATTTATCGCACAAATGCCCGATGATACTTGGATTATTCGCGATAAACGAGATCCTGTGCGCGGCGGTAAGAAAAACGTTATTCTCGATAAAAATTCTAAGCCTGGATTGTTATTGGGAATCGATGGTCCTTATTATGCTAGATCGTATCCAGCCAGCGCTGTTGTTTATGGAATTTATCGGCTAAATAACAACCCGGATATAAAAAACCTACCTGCGATGAAAGAATCACCGATGATAAATTGCGTAGCTGAGCGAGTAATCGAGCACATGAAAAACGCTCGACGTGGATCTGGTTTGACTCAGTTAAGGTTGGATAAAATTAATGCGTGGGGGAAGACCGTCGCTGATGGTGCATCGGTGGACGACGTAGCTGTGTTGAGTAAAAAATTAAAATTTCCTATCACGGTGAAAACGTTATCGGGAGAAATATTATACTCGTCGCCGTATAGATCCCGAGGAGCGCCAATCGAGATTGTCGATCATAATTCTCACGCGTGGTCGCATTCGGTAATGATATTTCCGCGGGATCGTATAGTTAAATTTTATCCCGTGGAATTTTCCACGGCGGATGTTGCGAAGGATAATTCCGATGACATGTTCAGATTTATTAAAAAATTAAGCGCATCTGATCCAATATCGATATGGTTATTTTCGAGCGAGGAAAAATACGATCAATTTATCCTGCCATGTGGCGATATTTACAGGAACGAAATATTACATGAATCGATGAGAAAACTCGCGATGAAATATTCGTCAAATCCCGACCAGTTACTGACAAATTGCTTTACAATTTCGTCTGTGGCCGCTCATGCCGCCAGAGAGAAAAACTCGTGGAGACCGACAAGAAACGAATTTCTCGCCGATATTCAACGTAGCTGTATCGAATACGGCCATGGTGGACTGTGGAATACCAGGTACGATTTCGAAGATATGATTTCCGTTGACATGAGCGCGTGTTATCCTGGAAGTTTTCTTGGATATGGCGATTGTGCTGAATATTTTGCTAAATTCGGCCATCCTACCAGCGAAATGACAAGAGTAGCAATTAGCGGACCGTTGCCTAATTTTGTCATGACGGGATTTGCTTGTGTTACATCGTTCGAGTTTGCTGAAAATTTACATAAAATTTGTTATATTTGGTTCGGCAGGAATTTCTCTCAGCGTCGTTGGGTTCCTACGGTGTTGTTGAGATATATGCTAGATTCGTCGATGTTAGTGTCGTTGACGGTGAGTGAGGTAATTATATCGTACAGGAAACAGACCGATGTGTGGTTGCCGACGGATTGTGATAACGCGAAAGATATAGGAAGAAAAATAATTGGTAAATTTACTCAAGGTGGATCCGTTGATCATAAACATCGACACGCTAGATTATTAATCAATGACGCCGAGATGGATTTTATAATCGCCGATACAGCGTCACAAGGAATATTTTGTAACAGGGAAAATATTATCGTTGATGGAGCAAAGTTAGGTACCGTGATTAGCTATCTTGACGGAGAATCGGCGCAATATACTCATCTACGATCATCGATGCTCGCTTATGTGAGTATAAATTTACTCTCGATGATAAATAAATTTTCCGATATCGCAGTAAGAGTCGCGACGGATTCGTTTTATATCGATAAAAATACCAAGATAGGTTGGAAAATTTAATCACCGACGGTAGCTCATGGGGAACTTGGAGAATAAAAAACGAGGATATTCAAGATTATTGTGAAGACGCCGACGTTGAAGATTGCGATGAATTTCACCGAGGTAGATTTGAGGAATCTTCGATTCTGGAATCTTCGACAGCCGCATCTGCGTTCGATCCAATTTCACGCAGTAAATTCGTTTACCTGAATGGACCTGGCGGTAGCGGTAAAACAACGCGAGTAATACATTTATTTGCGAACTCCGATATGATCGTGTTGACTCCGACACATAGATTAGCACGAGAAATAAAGCAGCGTGGCGTTAATTCTTGCACGTACCATAGCTATTTCAAGTACAGCGGTGGATCATGGGACTCGGTGCGTATGGGCGATAAATATATCAATAAGATTATAATCTTCGATGAGATTTGCACAGTGAATTTAGATATATTAAAATCGATATTAACTTGGCTGGGGGGAAAAAATACCGCCGTGATAATGTGCGGTGATCATGGCCAACCTAATCCGATTGATGGTGAATCGCCTCACGAATGGCTCAGAAACTTCGTTGATTATTATGAGGAAATTGACGCTGATCATAGATCGACAGATATTTTGTTGACCGAATTCAAAATATTGATTCGATTACAACCGAATAAGATTCAGTGCGACGTCATGAGAAAAATAATCGATGAGACTCCGATGAGCGATTTTCTAAATTTGTGGCGTCCTGATCATTTAATCGTCGCTAGTAGGAAAATTATTCGTGATATTATCCAGGAAATGTTATTCAAACTACATTGTGAGAAATTTCCAACATTGCAGGTACCATTGTGCTATAGGCCCGCTAATACTCGACGACAAAATATCAATGTTACTCTGCCATGCGGAGAGGAAAAAAACCTAGTCCTGAATGATATTATCTTCGTTGATATTAATCTTGTCAATGACGGGCTAAATGCAGAAAAATCACCGTGGAAATTAGGTTACGCAACAACGATACACTCGTCGCAGGGATTAACTGTCGATGGTCAAGTTTGGATCGTCGATGATAGAATATCTTGGTCAAATTTGGTATATTTGGCCGTGTCGAGAGTAAGAAAATTATCTCAGCTAGGACGAATTCGAGTAAACTACATTAGTGACGCTGGTGGTAGTTGAGTATCTTCGGGGATTATCTGTAATTCTTCTCTGGTAAATCCGCGTTGTGGCGCTAACGAATCTAGGATATAAATTGCCGGTCTTCCTGACGATCTTGTTACGGCAGATATTTTGTGCGTTATGACACTCCAGATTGGGTCAATTGCTCTTTTTCTTCCTCCTTCGGCCTCGCCTTCTTTATATAAATATCTAACTGTGACGCTACCTAGTACAGGCTGAATTGTGGAATCTCGCTTCAAAGGTATATTCGATTTTGTAATTGCAATTGCAGGCTTCATTGATATTGTTCGAGTCGTCTCGTTATTTAGCGCGCTGATCACATGAGGCAATCTTGATACCCAATCGTGAGATCGATTATCCTGAATAAATTCACGCGCGTATTGGTATCCGAATAATCCTTCTGCGAGAGTTTTGTTGAATCTTTCGACGATAGCTTGATTGCGATGAACTCCTACAATACCGCGACGGATTTGAACGTTATTCTTTTTCATCAATGAAGTAACCGCGCCAAGAAATTCTCGACCTGGATCAACCTGGAGAAGATTTGGCCATGTTAATGGGGATCGGAAATAAATTTCGTTAAATGCCTTAGCAATTTCCGTTGCTGTTTTATTCGATAATGGCTCTGCTTCTTTGTACCTGCTAGCGATATCGACAATAGTCAGAACGTACTTGTATGTGACTCCGTCGACGGTATCGTGAGGAAGAAACATCAGATCCGCTTGGTGGACCTCATTGGGGACGCTGACGGTAAAACTCGCGTATGGTATTTTTTTAGGTGGAGGGAGATATATTTGCCAAATTGCCTGTTTTGATAGCCACGATTCAGCGATGGATTGTTTTACCGATGCGACTTTGGCGAGTTTGGCAATTGCTGATTTTCCTCGCCAGAATCCTCGCGGAGAATAATATATATCTTCCATATTATTTACCAGCGCCGAATACTAATTTGCCTTTCATCGCGCCTTTTACCAGCCAGGTTGCCAATTTTTCTTTGAAACCTTTATTAGGAATCGCGTCTAATGCGTGAATTAGCTTGATATCAGCAAGATGCCTCTGTTGTAAATCTTCGCTGCGATACGCGAGATCGTGGTAGTAACAAGCTTCATCGATGGCGTTTATTGGATTTTCGCCTTGCTTTGGTTGTTTATTATTATCAAGTCTGATATCGAGTCTCGTTCCAGGTCCGCAATAATTGTACCCTGGTAGATGCTTCTCTCCGGGATATTTCGCCCAGGGTAATCCAGGTAGATTTGTCAAGGAGGCTGCGATATCTCCTCCGGTTCTACTTTTTTTTTTACAAATCTGAACTTGCGTGTCTTACAAACTTCGCATTCTCCTGCGATTGCGTTTCTGTTGTTGCGTGTGACGATTTCGGTCGGATTTATTGTAGCTGTGTGTGTGCGACACTTAACACAATATAGATCCATGTATTTTATTAACATGAATGTAATTGATTTTTCAGCCACGAAACGAAGCGAACAAGTGAAACATCATGCTGCATTACCGAATTCGATTAGAATGATAATCATTGGTCCATCAGGATCAGGTAAAACGCAATTATTGCTGAATTTGATTATGAGATGGCTGAAATGGGACAGGTTGTACTTGGTTGCACCATCCGTCGATGATCAGCGTTGTTACCAAGTGCTGAAGGAATTTAGCGACAATACCGATGAGGGCACGATCGAATTCATCACGGATATCAACGAAGCTCCATCCGTGGATAATTTGGACGGTGATACTAATAATCTTGTTGTATTCGACGATGTTATGCTGGAAAAGCAGACCAACCCGGCTAGAATATTCTCGCGTGGCAGACACAAGAATACCGATGTTATTTACGTGACACAGAGATACACGCAGATTCCAAAGGTGATCAGGGACAATTGCAATATTTTATCTGTGTTCAATGGCGTAGATACGCACACGCTGAGAAATATCCATCAGACCTGGTGCAACGGTGACATGGATATAAATAAATTTAAAAATCTATTCAGCCGCGCTCAGTCAACGCCGCACGGTTTCATCACGATAAATCTTCATGATCCACGTAGTCGGTATCGCATCGGTCTTGATCAAATTTATTCATGAGAATGCAGCCGGACAATGCAACAAAAAATAATAACCAAAATAATTATCCCGCATAATTTATTTCCCTGTCTCGGATGCTATATTCATTGACACACCCGGCGTGACCACCTGATGCACCAAGTCTGGAATGTGCGAAAATCAGATCTCGTGAAAGGCTTTATTTTTGGATTCCAAGGCCTCTACGGATAAAGTTCTCGTAGGAGCGTTTATTTTGGCTGGAAAAAATGGTCTGTTAAACTTCCCTGCTGCTTAAAATTGTATAACAGTTTTTAGTGTTTTGGAATGTTTGCAAATAAAGTATCTATAAAAATAAATTATCTGTATTCTGATAGAATGATATACTGTATTTTGCATCTTTATTTATTTTGAGATAGGCTTTAGCTAGCTGCATTGCATTTTAATGAAAACAGCCAAAGAGAGAAAGCGTGCACTAAGGATGTGAGAGCCAGATATAAAATACTGTATCCAAAGTACAAGAAAGGAGAATACACTGTCAGGAAAATCCTTGTCGACTCAACATATGGCAAGAATATACATTAGTAATTAATGAACATAAAGGCATATATCACTTAGAAATATAAATACTGTTGTACCAAGTGTATATACCTATATTATTTTTTTAAATTATTAAATTCAAACAGTAAAGGCAAAATATTTGTTAAAGTTGACACTCCTTTAATTTTAAAGGTCATGAATTTTCCCTGTGGTAAAATAGCAAAAATATACAAACAATTGTAAAGACAAATACTTTTAATTCATGTATTAACTTCAACAAAAGGTTGCAGTTTTTGGCTTGTACAATACAATGCATATTAAATTTAATTTGCAGATTATGTCAAATGTCTGATGAAAACAGCATTCACAATTGGACAGGTGTCTCACATGAATGATGAAGGAGTAAAACTTACGGTAGATGTATCACCACCATTATGTAGTCTGTATGAGAGGCATGACAAGGATATTGTTACTCAAAATCTTCTTAGCATGTTTAATTGCTGTCAGCCTCATGAAAGCCAGAGTAGTTCAGGTTTTGATCAGGAAAGGCAGTACGGATCCTCTGAAGAACACATGATAGAATGATGACCCTCACTTCCTTGCCCAAGAAGTGCCAACACCACAGAGCAAATTGTCTATATGCTGTATACCGATGTCTTCTGAAATAATAATTTGCAAATTAAGTAAGTTGAAATATAATATACTTTATGCATTAGATCAAATTTGGAAATCAAAAGTTTTAGTAGATAGTATTAGTAGTGACCCAGTGTGATTTATCGTTATTTTGTATATCAGTAAAGTTAAATGATTCCAGTATAATCTGTGCATACATATATATATATGACCATCTTATTTTGCGACACAAAAAAAATTAAATAAAACAATATTTGTACATGTATATGTGTTGTTTTTGGGCATGATTCATCAGTATCACTGGTATAAAGGTTAGACAGTGTAGGCCTCCAGAACATGGGTTCAATCCAAGAAGATGTCATAAAATGACTTGAAAAAGTGGTTTATTTATTTGCTGTATTAATAACCCCAATACTATGCTGTCATGCATAGATCATGAAAGCAAAATGTATGAAAACAAAAGAAAATGAAAAATTACTCCGATATTTTACTTACTCATTTCCTTGTTCTGGATGTTCTCCAAATTGTTGTCTATACTGGTAGTATGCAACTTTTAAAACATGGATGTCGAGACAAACTGCAGTGAACCCTGGATGGTGTGCCATACACTGTATCCCCTGGTATTCATTGTGGATACTTGTGACCTTCTCTATGTCACAACAACATACACATTCCCTTGCTGTAGGCATTACCAAACAATGTCCACATTTACAGGTAAAATAGAGTTTTCTTCTTTAATGCATTGTGCTGTGCTTGTCAAATTTAATCTCATATTTATGAACACATCAATAGCACAGTACAATGATACAAACTGACTAATGTCAGGAACAGCAGCAGGTAGGGGCTACAGACCAATTTCCCGTTCACAAACAAAGGCTGCTACGAGAATTATCCCGCAGAAGAGCTCTTTTTTCCACTTTTAAGGTTTTCTACGGGTGTCATTTTTCGTCTCAGTAGACCAGCGATGCATAGTGAGCCACCTAGTGGTCGCCCCTACCTGCTGCTCCTCACAGTAAAATTAATATATTTTATCAAGTCCAATTCTATACCTGCAACGTGGATCGTGTAAATTTATAGTTATAAATCCATGTGGAGTTGCCTGAGCGCGACTAAATAGATTCTTGAATTCGTTTATGTCCATGTCACCGGCGCACCATGTTTGGTGAATATTACGTAACGTATGCGTATCCACACCGTTAAAAACAGCCAGAATATTACAATTATCTCTTATTACTTTAGGAATTTGAGTATACCGCTGAGTAACATAAATAACATCGGTGTTTTTGTGCAGGCCTCGAGAAAATATTCTAGCTGGATTTGTTTGTTTATCTGGCATTACATCATCGTACACGACCAAATTATTCTTTTTCCCGTCAAGATCATCTACGGATGGTGCTTCCTCGATATCTGTTATAAATTTTATTATATCATCGCCGATATCTGATGTATTATCGCTGAAATCTTTAAGTACCTGATAACAACGTTGATCGTCGACGGATGGTGCAACCAAATATAATTTGTCCCATTTTAGCCATCGCATTATCGAATTCAACAGTAACTGAGTTTTACCCGACCCGGATGGCCCGATTATTATCATTCTAATCGAATTCGGTAATACCGCGTGATGTTTTATTTGCTCGCGTTTCTTCGTGGCTGAAAAATCAATTACATCCATGTTATTAATATATTATGGATTTATATTGTGTAAAATGTCGTGCGCGCACACAAACCACGAACATAACCGAGGTTAAAACGCGCAATAACAGAAACGCAATCTCTGGAGTATGTGCCGTTTGTGGTACAAAGAAATTTAAATTTGTAAAAAAAAACATGGAGGTGACATCGCCGCAGGACTCAAAGATCTTCCCGGATTGCCCTGGGCAAAATATCTCGGAGAGAAACATATCCCCGGATATAATTACTGCGGACCAGGAACACGATTAGATATCAGACTCGATGAAAATGATCAACCGAAACCCGACGAAGAGCCAATAAACGCTATCGATCGCGCGTGTTATATTCATGATCTTGCATATCGTAGTAAAGACCTGCAACAAAGACATCTCGCTGATGTGAAATTAATTCACGCGATAGATGCCATCCCTAATAAAAAACTCAAGGAAAGATTTGCAACGTGGATAATCAAGGGCGGCATGAAAGGCAAATTATTACTCGGCGCTAGTTATAAATAATGGAAGAAATATATTATTCGCCGCGTGGATACTGGCGAGGGAAATCTGCCATTACTAAACTCGCTAAAGCCGCCAAAGTAAAAATACCCACCGCGGCATCTTGGTTATCTAAACAAGCAATTTGGCAAATATATCTTCCTCCACCTAAAAAAATTCCCTATGCACATTTTGAAGTTAGCATCACAAACGAGGTTCATCAGGCCGATATTATGTTTCTTCCTCACGATACCGTCAACGGGAAAACGTACAAGTATGTGCTAACGATTGTCGATATTGCTAGTAGATACAAAGAAGCAGAGCCATTAGTAACTAAAACGGCCAGAGAGATCGCTGATGCATTTAATAATATCTATGCGAGATCTCCATTAACATGGCCGAAATTACTTCAAATTGATCCTGGGCGAGAATTTCTTGGCGCGGTTTCGTCACTTATGAAATCTAATAACGTTAATATCAGGCGCGGCCACACTGGAATTCATCGCGATCAGGCAATAGTCGAACGATTCAATAAAACGCTCGCTGAAAAATTATTTGGGTATCAGTACGCGAGGGAATTTATAACTGATGAGCGGTCTCATGATTGGGTATTAAGATTGCCAAGCGTAATTAGCGCAATAAATAATGAGATAACACGACCAATAAAAATGAAACCAATCATCGCTATTACAAAAACAACCATACCAACAAGGCGTGATTTCCCTGCGCAGCCCGTATTGGGTAACCTTATAGTTAGATATTTATATAAGCAGGGCGAGGCTGAAGGTGGCCGAAAAAGAGCGACGGATCCAAATTGGAGTGTCACATCGCATAAAATATCATCTGTGCTAAGGTCAACCGGAAGGCCGGCCATATACATGCTAGATCGATTTGCTCCTCAACGCGGATTTACTCGAGAGGAATTACAAGTAATACCAGCTGATACTCAGTATCCACCCGTGTCACTTAAATAACACGTCTATTACACTCTAGACACGATAATTTAATGTTTTTCTTTGTATGGCCGAGATTATTATCTTTTCTGTCCACGGTAAATTGTCTAGGGTCATTTTTCTGATATTTCCACAACATTATACAATTACAAATTGCACAATGGTTTTTTTGCTGTTCCCGTAGCATTATTACAGTATCTACATCAAGATCAAATTCGTGTTTGTTTTTTTTTTGTCATATTGTTTATAACTCGAAAATTTTCTTTTGATTATTCCAATGCATATTTCATCGCCATTTATTGTGGTATCTGGAATGATTCGTCCCAACTGAGATATTTTTCTGACCCTAGATACGGCTAAATAAACTAAATTTGACCACGATAATCTATCATCGACAATCCAAACAAAATTCTCTATGGTCAATCCCTGCGAGGAATGGATCGTCATTGCGTAACCTAGCTTCCACGGAGATTTTTCCTCATTTAGCATGTCATTGACAAAATTAATATCAACATAAACAATATCATTCAATACCAAATTTTTACTTTCTCCACAAACATTCACGTCAATGTTCTGTTTTCGCGTATCAGGTGGCCTATAACACAACGGTACCTGCAATAATGGAAATTTTTCACAATGCAACTTAAATAATTTTTCTTGAAGATTATCACGGATTATTTTTCTGCTAGCTACAATCAGGTGATCAGGGCGCCATAACTCAAGAAAATTACTCATGGAGGTTTCATCGATTATTTTTCTCATAAATTACATTGAATCTCATCTGGCTGTAATCGAATTAATTTTTTAAACTCAGTCAATAACTTATCCGTGGATCTATAATCGTCATTGATTTCCTCATAATAATCAACAAAATCTTTGAGCCACTCGTGAGGAGATTCTCCCGCTATCGGATTCGGTTGGCCATGATCTCCGCACATTATCACCGCGGTATTTTTTTCTGATAACCATTCCAAAAATAACTTCAACGTGGGTAAATTCACAGTGCAAACTTCATCGATTATTATAATTTTATTTATGTATTTATCTCCCATTCGCGCGGGATCCCATACACCACCGCTATATTTAAAATAACTGTGATACGTGCAAGATTTTACCCCGCGTTGTTTCATCTCACGCGCTAATCTGTGTGTTGGCGTTAACACGATCATATCAGAATTCATGAATAATTTTATCGCTCTCGTCGTTTTGCCGCTCCCTCCAGGACCATTCAAATATACAAATTTATATCTTGAAATTGGATCACTCACGGAAACTTCCCCGGATATCTCCGCGATTTCTCCATGATGATATTCCTCGCGGTCTTCAACGTCGGCATCCTCGCAATAACCAAGAATATCCTCATCTTTTTTTCTCCAACTGCCCCATGGTCCATCCTCGATGAGATATTTCTCCACCAAATTCAAGTATTTTTCATCGATATAAAACGAATCCGTTGCTACTCGCACTGCAATATCCGGAAATCTGTTTATCATTGAAAGTAAATTTATACTCGCATAAGCTAACATCGATGATCTCAGATGCGTATATTGCGGAGATTCCCCCTCAAGATAACTAACTACGGTACCTAATTTTATTTCATCAACGAATATATTCTCTCTATTACAAAATATACCCCTCGATACCGTATCTGCGATTATAAAATCTAACTCGGCATCATTCATAATTAATCTAGCGTGGCGTCGTTTATGATCAACCGAACCTCCCTGAGTAAATTTTCCTATTATTTTTCTTCCGATATCTTTAGCGTTATCACAATTTGTTGGTAACCACACTGAAGTTTGTTTTTTATACGATATAATTGCCTCACTGACCGTTAATTCCGTCAACATCGCTGAATCTAGCATATACTGCAACAGCGCTGTATGCATCCAACGTCGCTGCGATAAATGTCTTCCAAACCAAATATAGCAGATTTTATGTAAATTATCCGCGAATTTGAACGAAATGACACGGGCGAATCCTGTCAAATAATCTGGTAATGGTCCGTTTATTACAACACGCGTCATTTCGTTGCAGGGATGCCCGTATTTAGCGAAATATTTAGCACAGTCGCCATACCCTAGAAAACTTCCCGGATAGCACGCCGACATGTCGATGGATACCATATTATTTGTAAAATCATATTTGGTATTCCATAATCCTCCGTGACCGTATTCTACGCAGCTCATCTGTATATCTTCGAGGAATTCACTTCGTGTTGGCTTCCATGAATTTCTTTCTCTGGCAGCATGGGCAGCAACAGATGGAACCGTGAAACAATTTGTTAATAGCTCCTCAGGATTTTCCGAGTATTTATACGCTAATTTACTCATCGAATCATGAAGATTTTTATTTCTGTAAATATCACAGCGCGGCAGAACAAATTGATCGTATTTATCCTCGCTCGAGAATAACCAAACTGAAATAGGGTCTAATTTACTCAATTCACCGATAAATTTAAATATATCCTCGTCGAAGAATTTAACTGTGCGCGCCCGTGGAAATATCGTTACCGCGCTCGACCACGCATGAGAATTATGATCTACAATAACCATCGATGATCCACGAGATTTATACGGTGAGTCATATAAAATCTCACCCGATAATGTTTTAACCGCGATAGGAAACTTCAATTTTCTTGATAACGCAGCTACATCCTCAATCGATGCACCATTAATCACGGTCTTTGCCCACGCATTTATGCAAGATAATCTTAAATCGGTTAATCCCGATCCGCGTTTTGAGTTTTTCATGTGTTGGATTACACGCTCGGCAACGCAATTTAACACCGTCGACGCCTTCATCGGAGGTAATTTTTTTATATCTGGTTTGTCATTTAACCGATATATTCCATAAACGACCGCGCTAACCGGGTACGCCCTAACATAATACGGTCCATCGATGCCTAATAATAATCCAGGTCGGCTATGCGCGTCAAAAATAACATTTTTCTTTCCTCCAATGATAGGATCTCGTTTATCACGAATAATCCAAGTGCCATCTGGTACCTGCACAATAAATTTTATTTCGAATATAAATTTCTCATTAGGATGATTTTTCTTGATATAATCAATTATTCTATTTGCTCGTCCAATCGTCATTGTATTATCAATGAGATTTGTTTTCCACGTTGACCATACATGAACCGCTCCATCCTCGAAAAATTCCTTCTTCGCTTGATCAGCCTCAGGAATTGTGTCTTCAGCCTCATCAAGGTCAAATAATTTCATGTTATATTTTAGACGAATATTTAATACAATAATGGACCATTGTAGATGGTTACCAGTCGGTGATGTAAATTATTGTAATAAATTGTGCAAAAAAGAATATTGTGGCGCTCATATGCAATCTATTCGACGTGGAAGCTCCGGACCAATTGCTTGTATAATATGCCAGGTTGGTATACGAGGAAAGACTCGATTATGCCTAAAATGTGGCGGAAAACGATATCGTGATCTAAAGAGTCATTATGATAAAAAATCCGTCAATGACGTGATTACTCGCGAAGAAGACTATATTAATAGATTTCAAGCTAATAATGATTTAGACTAATAAATATTATATTATGAATTCCATATTCAGGGTTCAGCCGGAAATTGATGGCTACGAAGCGTCGAAGATGGAATCGTCAGGTATATCAAAACACAAAATTCCGTAGGTACTATCGATAAATTTGGTTATCTTAGATTTAATGCTGGGGGGAAAACTTATTTTAACCATCGATTTATTTACGAGTGTCATAACGGCCTCATCAAAGATAAGCTAGTTATCGACCATATCGACGGTGATACCTTGAACAATAAATTATCAAACCTTCAAGCGATTACCCATAGTGAAAATAGCTTGCGTGGTAATACCGGTAAAAATTCAAAATATCCCAAATCAGTCAAGTCAGTAAATTTACACACGGGCGAGGAAATAATATTCACGTCAATGAGGTCCGCAGGTGAATATTTTGGTATTAATTCCGCGTTGGTTCGTTATGTTGCAGAAGGAATACAAAAATCAACGTTTTCGTATAAATACGGCGAGTGGATCAAATTCTCCTATATTCCAATAATATTCGATTAAAGATATAATATTTACAATAATGAATGACGAAAATATTTCAATACTTATCGAAGCTATCGAGGAATTGAAAAATAAAAATATAAATTTACATGAGGATTTAAGTACGGATAAAATTATATCTGAATACGAAATTCTTGCTCAGAATAAAATCGATCACAGATACACACTGCCGTCCGAGTATAAACTTGTAAAAAATATTCAGTCGGCGATGTATCAGTCGCTGGCGCACGTCGAAGAAGCACAGATCAAAGATTTTATTGCGCTATCTACGATCATCGAAACGATTAGATCGAAGTTATCTGACGAATACGAATCAAGAAAAATTATTGGTACTCGCGCCAGACAACTAAAAAAATTAGTAAATAATCCTTAGAATCCTTGATTCCAGAATTAAAAAAAGGAAAAATATATTTATAGTATGAACGATTTTGCGGCGTTAAATGTGTTTAAAAAAATTATTTTTATGAAAAAATGATAATTGATAAAAATTGTTGCCATTATTTATTACCACTCGATAAAATGATGACATTTACATTTCGTAATGGTGAAATAATACCGATCATTGACGATGATATTTTACCTGATTTAACTCCGTTTTCGCTGATCAAAATAGCCGAGGAATTCAATTCTGAATTTCAGCGACGAATTAACAAAATATCACGAGGAGAATTTATACCAACCAAGGAATATCTTCTTGCGGCTGAGTATATTAAAATTGCATCGGTTAATCTTCACACTTCAATGATTCTCAAAATTGAGAATAAATGCATAAATTATAATTTTTATACCAATAAGATTCGTGTTTATTAAAAAAAAAATATATTTTACCCGCATTTTATCTATGATTTTGAGATCCTAGAATCGAATATTCTTAAATCGAAGATTCTGAGAATTAAAAATCGAAAAAAAAAAATATTTTGCCCGCATTTTATCTAATTTTTTTTTTGTGTTTTTTTTACGGGGTAGAACTATGATCTTGCTAGTAGATTTATACTCAGCGTTTCTCCGCGAATATCAAGTAAATTTCCAGATTGATTCGTTAATCTAAAATTAATTCTCGACAATAATCGATTATGACACCGTAGGAAAAACAAATTAACTGGCTCTTTCACGATCAAGGACCCTGGTGGTGTTGTTGGTGAAAATGAATATAGAACAAATCCCTGCTGAACTCGCGCTGATACATCCGCGAAAACGCTGTAGCTGCCATCGATAATGTCCGCGTGAAGATTAACCGCAACAACATCGGAGATATTCACGATGCCCGGTGAAATATGTCTTCCTAGCCGTGATGGATCATTATCGTGCCTTAATATACTCGGTGGTGCTAAAAAAATTTTCCACGCTTCTTGTAATCTCGGAAATAACCTATCAACGATATCAGTGACGGATTTTCTTAATTCAGTTGCATTATATCCGGGTAATATGGAACCTGGTAATGTTTCTTCTGTTAGTCCGTATGCAGCCATAAAATTATTCTTGTGCTTATATGGACTTCCCGCCTTATCGTCTATCATGATCTTAATTAATTCCCTGTTGACAAATTCCATGTCAAATATAATCTGATTGGACATTTCTATGATTTTAGTAATTTCCTCACACGAAGTTGCTGATACGTTAAAAATACACTCATTAAAATACTGTTCTAGTCGCGGTAATAATATTTCATTGATCGTCGTTATATTTTCTCATTAATTCCTTAATTTCCCGTAACTCATAAATCACGCTGCGACGATCGGGAGCTGTAATCATCCAAGCCATATCGTCATAGTATCTGAAAATAAAGAAGTTGGAGAGTGGAACCGTAGAAAGGCTTCTTAATATAGCATTTGGTATTTTACCGTAATTTTCCCCCAGATGATGATAATTTTTCTTGTCGGTGATATAATCGGATTTTTCGAGTTTTGGTTGATCTGAAGGAGGAGAAGGTTCATTCTCAGGCCAACCTAGCACGGATCTGATCGAGGATTTATAAATATCGACGATGTACGGCGATTTTAACTCAATCACTGACGTTAATGTTGGTTCGTGCACGGATATTTTTATTCCAGGTTCGGCATCACCGGTTATATTCGTTATCCTATAAGTGAGTTCATCGTTAATCTGTTCGATTTGATAACTACCTGTTGGTAATCCGACCATGGTCCAATCTGGAGTACCATTGGGTTTATTCTTGTTAGCGAAAATTAATATATTATTTGATAATAATTGTCCACATGACTCCGATCTGATATTGGGCCAACTGTAATAGACACGTAACTGTGATAGCGCAATTTCGTTGACGGGTATCAGTGTTGGAAAATTAATACTAAATTCCGGCTTAGTCGAGCTCGCCGATATCACTGACGTTGTTGGCGGTGTTGTATTTGTTGCAATCTGCGATAACTCCGACATTATTATCATCGACAACCTTTAACATCAATGAAAATTCGTGATCGGATATAATACCGTTATTGAGACTTTCAGAGAGCAACGTTGATAATTTTGTATACGCGGCCGTTGTGGTATTTAGTTTATTCACGTACGAGGCTAATTTTGCATGAGAACACGAAGATAATTTTTTCGCGACGATATTAGCAACACCAGCTACCACCGTTGATGCTGAAACCACGATGGTTACGGCGACGGGTGCCATCATCGATACCGCAGATAAAATCACTCCAACGCCAGTGATAATCGCGCTTATCGTATACACGAACACGTCGATGGTCATCAATCTTCGCTGATATTTTTTTACCTTTGCCGAGAACCCATCCACGGACAATTTTAATGAATCTTGCCATGCTCGAGCTTGATTATATCTATAATCGCTCATTACTGAATTTGTGTCCAACTAAATGATGAGGGTATCTCAGCGATGAATTCCGCACACCACCAATATTCGGTCGGCGTTGTTAATGTGCGATCTGGTGGTTCTAGTTCAATTTCTTCTTCGACGTTGTTTTCTAGTGGAATATTTAAAAATCCAAGAAATCTATCTGTAGTGTGACGCCATTTATACCTTTTGGATATCATTCTAAATCTCACCTTGGATAATACGTATATTTGATAAAAGCCAGTGATTGGCGCTCTGTAGGTAAATTTATTATTTTCTGGCGTCCATGTTGCAATTCCGGACACTGTCGTGAAAGTTAAATTTATAATTTGATCCGGTGTTGTCGTTGGTGGAATTTTAACGAGGCTCGTCTTATTTATAATTGTTGGAATAAACACGTTGATGCCAGCAAATAAATCCGCGGATTTTTTAATCTCGGTTATTTTTGTGTTAATTTCGGTTATTTTTGTGTTAAAATCGCGAATTTCTCCATCGTACAACGACATATCAACTTTACCACGCATTAGCGCGCCGAGATTGTTTATCAGATTATTTAACGCGAGAATATCATCGTTGAGTTTTTTCTTGATAGTATCAAAATCAGCGATATGAGTATTATATGATGTTTTATCAACTTTATCTTGTACTGATATGGGAATATTCCTGAATTCGTTCACGTGAGCGTCATATTCATCTCGCTTGATTATATCACCTATTTTAACACTGCTAGTTCGTAATTTACCGTGTTGATCTTGAAAGATAGCAACATCATTAGCGTCTACACCCGTTATCGATAGAAGATTATTAAGGTCGGTTTTAGTTGCGTATTTGGATAAATCGATATCGGCTATGCCAGTTTTTACTCGGAATAGCGATCGTCCGTAAATGTCAACCATATTTATTTGACGTATATTCAAGCATGGTTTTATGGTACGGATTCGTCGTGCGTGAAATCGCTTCAAGAACATTAAGTGACTCCGGTCCGCATATCGGCGGATCGGTTAGTGTTTGCGTTGGTAGCGTTGAATACCAAATCGGAATTTTTAACTTTGATGTGTATTTGATGAATTCGTTTGGTGGCGCTAACCCATACGAGTCAAAATAAATAACCTTGCGAGGATTAATCGCGTAAGAGACCCAATGCGTTCCCGGGCCGGTACTTGAATCGAGATTTATTATCCCGGTTTCATTGATGTTTGGTTTATCTGGGAGTTGATCTCGCATAAATACACCCCTGAAAAATTTTATTTTTCTACGAATTGCCTCCGCAGATAGATCAAAATTCGACATTGGAATTATATTCGTCTTAGTCCTCTTCCCAGGTACGTTCCCGGTAATCTCAGGCCGTTTCCTCGTTTTAGGAACGCCCTCATTGCGGCCGATTGTATTTCTGGATTTAAAATTATTCCTGGCAGCGGTAAATTTCCCTGTTTTAATCGCGGTAACATTCGCGCCAGCGAAGCTATATTTAACGGGGCGAGATCTCCTCCTTGTTTTTGTCCCTGTTTTAATCGCGCTAGTGCCATCGCCAGCACCACCGGCGCTAAACGCCTCCCCACGGCCATTTTTTGTTCCGGGCTGAGATTTCCCCCTTTTTTTTTCACCGTATTGTCCTCCCGTTATTTTTTCCATTAACTTCGTAGTCCCAAATCCGGCCGCGGCACTTAGTGCACCCGTCACTAAAGGAATAAGGAAGGGAAGAATTCCGCCGGTTTTGATCATATCAGCGATGGCACCAGGGCTGAGTTTAATCTGGACACCTGAATTCGCTGATTTAGCCGCATTAAAACGTCCGTGTTGCGTCTTAGTTAATGATAATTTATTTGGTCCACCGTGAAGTTGATCGTATTTCAACGTCAACGTTGTACCACAATTTTTTGTCATTGACGATTGAAGTCTTTTTGACTGGCCAGGGGTCAGTGTAACACTAACATGATCGTATGGCATCCTATATTTTTACATCGATCTAAATTTACATTTGTTCTACGGGCGCGTCTATTACTCTCATTCGGCCGCTAATTCCTTCTAGGATCATTGTTCTATCGCTGAGAATTATCGCGTATGCTCGATGATTCGCCCCACCACTAGTAATACTCGCCTTGAAATGTATATCTACGACGGATTGTCTTACCAGATCAAGATGTTCCAGTGAAAAGTAATAGATAGGGTAAAGTGTGTTGAAATCCTTCTGTGATATTTGCAGTCCGGTATCTATATTCTGATCTCTTCCCATAAAACTTAATAGACGATGATATGCGCGAGCCGTCGAATAGTTTGCAAAATTTATCGATATTTCCTCAGTTGGTTCTTGTTGCCCGTTTATTCTCAGTGATATTTGCGTTGCAGCAACTCTATCAAATATCATATGGCTATGAGTTTGATCGTATCTGTTTGTGTTTTGGATAACAATAAATATATGTCTTGGTGCAGATACACCCTGCTGTGAGGCAATACGCCATGTAAAAATACCGTTGATATCTGTGTCGATATTGTCGGTGGTGGTAGTCAGCCATGACATAATCGACTTACCACCTTCCTCCATAAAGGACATTAATTTTTGTTCCTCGAGCATCGATGGGGTTATCGCTAGCATCCAGAGAGTAAATTTGGTTAGTATTACTTTACCGTCGTCACCAGCACCAGCGCCAGCTTCTCGCCAAATAGCGTCATTGCTGTTATCTTTTCTAGTAAGGACAATTGTATGTTTTGTTCCGAATATTACTTTCCTGAAATGTCTGCAAAATCCAAATATATGCGATAATGGAATCGCGCAGTAGAAACTTCTACGTTGACGTTCCAGCATAGATTTTCGCGTGGCAAATCCGAGGTTATAGTTGGGATTGGGATGTTTTAGGATATCATAATTGGCGCCATCAGCTGGCCTGGCTTCGTGTTCGCCATCATCAACAGGCTGTGGAGTTACCACTGTAACACCCGCAGTCATTCGTAATTTAATGTTAGGAAAATGCTCGGGATGATCCGAGTTATCCTTGGCAAACATCATGCTAGGACCGGCCGATCTGGTAAAATCATCTGAATATCTTGCTAGTCCAATAATTGTCGTGGCTATATCAACGCTATTATTTATTGTCTCGATTTCTTTTCCATCAGTAGTAAGGTGGGGCACCCTAGGGACAATGGGACTTAGCATTAAAAAGACCCCTGGGCAACTCTAGGGACAATGGAAATTTAACATGGAGAAAAATCGTGGGCAACTCTAGGGACAATGGGAATTTAACACAGAGTTTGGGTCTGTCTAGGGACAAGGGGAAATTAACATGGGAATAGAGTTTGGGTCTGTCTAGGGACAAGGGGAATTGAACATATGGAAATTGAACATGGTGGGTCTGTATAGCGTCAAGGGGAATTGAACATGGTGGGATTGTCTAGGGACAATGATGGTAGAGGGTCAAACACAACAGAGACAGAAACATGCATACACTAGTACAAGCGTGAGATTTATATATAAAGCATTACCAATACCTGAAATCTTGCTGGGGTGTTCAAAAATTTGCATAATTGTAATGATGCTATAAATAGCTATAATCAAGGAAATGCTCAACGACAAAATGGATGTGACTAAAAGTAACGCTAAAATGACGAAATTGTCCCAGAATTTAAAGGAAAATAAACATATCCCCGAAAATTAAGTTACAATGGTTTAGACTAAAATGGATAAAATTAGTAACTACTTACAATATCAACTTCTGTGACGATCGTGAATAAATACCTATGTATCTATAATCAGCTGAAATTCCTATGAAATCCCACTATCTATTTATAGCTCCAACTTGTGGGTTTTTCCTTTGGAAAATCCCACTATCTTTTTATAGCCTCAGCTTGAGTGACGTTCCTGTTTATGAATTCTAGTATATATGTATAGCTACAAAATGTGGAAATCCCCAAGTCGATATTTATAGTCTCAAAATTTCCAGCCTCAGTGACGTCACTGTACTGAACACTAGGGGATAAATGGCAACAGTGTTGCAAGTGGCTGACCTGAATACGCGCTACTGTAGGTAGGTAGGTAGAGTGTATCTGATAGGGATAAAGTGAGTTTTATAGGGACAAACAGAGACCAATACACACATACACACACACAACATACGCGCGCAGACTCACACACACACACACACACACACACAGAGGGAAGAGGAAAAAACAAACCCCAAAATATACTATCCACACTCGGGAGGAAGAAAAAAAAAACAGCCAAATATACGATCTACACAACGTACGCGAACAAACACACACACACACACACACACACGCGCGCAGACTCTCTCTCTCTCTCTCTCTCTCTCTCACACACACACACACAGAGGGAAGAGGAAAAAACAAACCCCAAATATACTATCCACACTCGGGAGGAAGAAAAAAAACAACCAAATATACGATCTACACAACGTACGCGAACAAACACACACACACACACACACACACACACACGCGCGCGCGCAGACTCTCTCTCTCTCACACACACACACACACACACACACACACACAGAGGGAAGAGGAAAAAACAAACCCCAAATATACTATCCACACTCGGGAGGAAGAAAAAAAACAACCAAATATACGATCTACAAAACGTACGCGAACACACACACATACACACACACACAGAGGGAAGAGGAAAAAACAAACCCCAAATATACTATCAACACAGAAGGGAGATAATACAAACCCCAAATAAACTATCCACACAAACGTACGCGAACGCATACAAACCCCAAATATACTATCAACACAGAAGGAGATAATACAAACCCCAAATAAACTATCCACACAAACGTACGCGAACGCATACAAACCCAAAATATACTATCCACACAACGTCGCTAACGCATACAAACTCCAAATATGCTATCCACACTCGGGAGGAAGAAGAAAAAACAACCAAATATACGATCTACACAACGTACGCGAACACACACACACACACACACACACACACACACACACACACAGAGGGAAGAGGAAAAAACAAACCCCAAATATACTATCAACACAGAAGGGAGATAATACAAACCCCAAATAAACTATCCACACAAACGTACGCGAACGCATACAAACCTCAAATACACTATCAACACAGAAGGGAGATAATACAATCCCCAAATAAACTATCCACACAAACGTACGCGAACGCATACAAACCCCAAATACACTATCAACACAGAAGGGAGATAATACAAACCCCAAATAAACTATCCACACAAACGTACGCGAACGCATACAAACCCCAAATATACTATCCACACAACGTCGCTAACGCATACAAACCGCAAATATACTATCCACACTCGGGAGGAAGAAGAAGAAAAACAACCAAATATGCGATCTACACAACGTACGCGAACACACACACACACACACACACACACCACAGAGGGAAGAAGAAGAAAACCATTATACACTATCCACACGCAGTGAAGAAATAACCCTTTATATATACTATCAACAGAGAGTGAAGAAAATAACCCATTATATTCCATCAACACAGAGTGAAGAAGAAAAAGTTTTTTGAAAGCACCTAAGCCCTCACCTGCAATGACCAACTCTGCCAAACACCTACACCCCACCCACCCCCACTCCCAACACTACAAAACCCATTTAACCCGTTATTTTATGGCATCAGTGTGTGATTTAGGAAACATCAAGACACAAAATGATGGACGAATAGACTGACTATTGTTTACGGACTTGCATGCCTAAAGAGCGTGCGTGAAGGAAAACATCCTTCCATTTCAATTCTAACTAAAACATGATCCAGAGGATAGAGAGAGGTGAAAGAGCACAATTTCATAAAGTGTGAGTAAAAACAAAACACGCCATCCTTATTATACAATGTCAAGACCAAGAGACACTTACGTTTTCTTTCTGGTCTATTCTCTTTTAGAAGGTAGTATGAAATTTCACATCAGGGCCAACGCATCGGCTCACATTGTCAATTTTTCCATTTCCATGTTTTTACTGGCACAAGTTCTTCATCGTCTTCAATTTCTTCTTCTTCTGAATCCCTCTTCTCTGTTTCGTCTTGTTTTTGTTTCTTCTCTTTTCTCGTAGAGCACTCTGAATTCCAGTGTCCTTTCTCCTGACAACGATATTAGGTATCTTGACTTTTGTCTCTCTTTCTTAGACGAAGCAGGTATTCTGGAGACAAATACCCATTTACCTTTGCAGATATAGCAAACTTCATTAGCACTTACACACTTTCGTATGACTCTCATCAAATCAACGACCAAAAGAGTAAGTTTTGTTGCCACTTTCGCATGTGAATTATGCTTTCGTATGACTTTTAGCAAATATTTGACCAGCAGGTCGATCTGTGCTGACTCTTCCATCTTCTTGATCGTTTGAGAGCGGAATGAATACTCTGACGCTAAGACACTCTCCTTATATACATGGACCTGCTGCGTATGAAACCTAGTCAAATGTAATTTTGCAATAAGATGAAACGATTTCATTGAGGAAGTAAAAAGCAATGATGTACCGTATCGCCTCACACAAAACCTGAAGTTTTAGTTCAAATCCGTGTCAGCGATTTCGAAGACGACATAACTGAGCTTTAATCAATGCTCTCCAATTATGACACAAAACCACGAGTCCTGATTCACGCCAAAAGAAATTTCGTTCGGTCCATAAAAAATAGTATCACATCTGAGAAACGCAAAAACGAACTTCCAGAAAACTGAGAACGACGGCTTACACCTACAACGTAAATGTGTGAGTTCAAGTAGTGCGTAAAACTTAGTCAAATTAGATTTTTATAATCAAGACGAAACGATCTCTTTTCGAACAAGAAAGCAGACACCAAGCGACAATGGCGATCCGTGTCACACAACACTTTTCAAAATGTATATTATCAGAGGTTTGTTCTAGCGATCTGCACGGTTAAATTAAATGTTGATGTATTTTGCAATAAGACGGACACAATTTCCATGGGATCGCCCATGGTACGATTGTTCGTGCATTAGTTTAATTTTTAAAAATATTTTTTTATATAAATCGCCTATAGGATAGACCCAGTAAAGCATGGCCATTCTCGTCACTGTCTGAATAGCTACTTAAGTCAATTCGAAGCGAACGCGGTAAGAAAATAAGTATAGCCAATGAAATGGCTTACAACGGGTGATGCATTGTTTTGTTCTAGGGCTGTGTGGCATAATAATCCCTATGTTCTTGCGTTGTTACCATTACAGTGCAGACAGACTGAAATGTGAACTTACAAGCCCTCTTTGTGTGTGTTGTACCATTTCCTCTTACCACATCAAAATACTGAGCGTCACAGTATTGGTTCGCGTTTTCAAGCTGACCATTTTTTTATATCTCACTTAAACATTTCGACATAAACACTCACATCGGTAGAGTCAGAACAGACGTGTTACAGTATTGAGGGGCATGCTATCTTTTCTTTTTCAAACTAATAAATTTGGGGTTTGTATGAAGTAAAGAACCGAAAGTACAGTGAAACTCAAGGATGATGACCCAATCTGTCTGTCTATTGATGCGTGTATTTACTTAAGAAGAAATATGACCTCTAAAACACAAAGAGATACGGCAAGCATGATTAGATTAAACACAACGATGTTTTCCTTCACGCCCGTGTAATTTAGAGTTTCAATCGTCTTTGAAGACAAACTTGGTCTCCTTTTGTAGGGCTTGAAATAATAAAAAAACTGAAAAATCTTAAGCACTTTGCTATAGATAATTTCATCAACAGACCAAACAACATAAATACCGTTACAACAATAGAAAGCCTTAAATCTTCTATCAAAAAGAAATGCATGAAAAAAATTAAAGATTAACGATAACTAACCAATGAAACCGAATTTAACAAAGGCAATAACATGTGAAGAAATGCCTCTCACTTTGGAAAGGTAGGCGAATGTACTCTGTCATGCACCGTCAACTTGAAAAAAATTATAAACAGAGAGAAACCTGAATTCAAAATTCAGTTGTTTCTTTTTCTTCAAAATTATTTCGTTTCTTTTTTCTTTTTCTTTTTTTGGAACAAATCTAAGCACTAATATAGAGTAGAAAAGGGAAAATGCACATACAAGCTTTGATATTTCTGAAAAAAGGAGGGGATATTCCTAACGTTCATAACCACCTATGTATGCTTGGACTTGTCTGTGACTTATCCACAAAACAAGATATACATATTTCTGGTCAAGCTGCAAGTGTGTGCGTGTTTTTGAAAATGGTAAAAATTGGATCTACTTTAGAAAATGTGAAGTATCACAAGTTATTATCACAAACAGAAGTGGAACATAGGGGCTTGCAAGAAAGAAAATAACCCAGACAGTTGGTGTCATCAAGAGTGCTAGAGACGGTACCCGAACTTGCTTGCCTGCTTACTTGAATTAAAGTGATTTTCGCTCTAATGGAGCATGTATCACTGGTTTAATAACGCACCGCGTGATTTTTAATTACTCCTGGGGAAGGAAAGAGAGCCTCATCCCCCAGGCTTTTATGTACTCACAGACTATTTTTAAATTTAGCCACTCAGGTGTAGGACTAACTAGTCCTTAACAACCTGACTGAAAGACTTTAAACATGAGTGGGAATTGTCTCACCACACACTCATTTTTCTGTCCGAGCGTGGTAAAGGAGGAAAAAGGTGCTCAGCAAGACAGCCATGGATGTTAAGTACTCACCAAAACGCTAGCCCGTACTTATTTCAAATCAAGTCCCGTTTTTGCTAATGGACAATAAAAGGTACCAATAATGTGTTAACCACCTGTGCAATTAGTTCAAATCTAACGAGTCTGTTAAATTTCCTACTTCCTAACATATCTGTCTAATATTAGTACTTAGTGTACATAAAAATAGCCATACTGATCTTATTTTAAATTATTATGTCTAAGCGACATATACCAGTTTGGTCACTGTTAGGTTTAAAAAATTAAGTTTGTTGTGGTGTTCCAATGGGTCAAGTTTGTTTCGAGAATAGTTTAGTCAAGGAGGGATACCAAGCCAAATATGGTTTCCTATTTAATAAAAAGCAATCTTTTGGAGCCCTAAAAAAAGTCTGTTTTTTCTGTTAGAAGGTAACACGTCTCTCTTTTGTTTTCACGTTCTTTCCCGCACTCCTAGTCTCATGATTCTTGATATCAGGAAATGCGTAGCCATGATGGGCGGTAATGTAAGCAGCGGTTTCTACCAGTTGACTGAGGGGGTATCCAGTGTAGGCTTGTCTGTAGAATTGGGGAAGAACTCTGACCCCTAATCCCCATTGAGAAGGTCTTGGTTTAAAGGTGTCTAGAGATTTGTAGGCAACGTATTGTATGGCTGTAATAAACTGCCCTGTTATGTTGACGTCATACAATGCTTGATCTAGCCCCATTTCGGTGTACTTCTCAACGAGGGTCAGCGTCCTCCTCCTCCTCAACCGCCTCAATTTCCTCTTCTGGTTCTGATACTAATTCTTCAGTTGAGGTAGATAGTTTCAAATCCGCTGCTATGGTGTCTGTCGCTGTTATTGTTGTTGTGGTTGTTCTTTCAGCTGAGATTGCCTGTAGTATCGGAGTGAGAAAAGAACGTAGTGCCTCCGATAATTACATTTGAGTCTGCCATACCGTTTGTGTAACATAATTGGACCTTTGTTTTGCCACCACTCTTTCCGGGACGGGTTGTTTGTTAGGTATAGTCGGCTGTTGACTAGTTGTTATTTGTGTTCTCGAGGTGGGCGATCGCTTCAAGTTCCCCAAAAAAAATTTAAGGGCTACCCCATACTCTCGAAAAGAAATAACATTCCATTGCCTATGATATGTTAGTCAGTTAGAAGAAAAAATACAGAAGTGAGTCTATCAGCACATGATTTCTTTATCTTGGTTAGAAAGTGTGACTCTAAGTTGTTCGTTTCCGTCGCTTATCAAAATTTTAAAAATAGTAATTTTCTGTAAAAAGTGAATGAGTGTTTCTTTTAGGTCTGTGCGTTTTGTTTTCTTTTGTTGGTGATAATATGGATAATGTAAGTTCGGGTACAACGAAATTTAAAGAATTAGGTCCAGAACTCGGTGTGGAGGGAAGAAATATACGCAACAGCAGCGGGAGCAAGAAATGCAGACCTAGCCAGTTAGCACTCCACCCACCTCGAGAACACAAATAACAACTAGTCAACAGCCGACTATACCTAACAAACAACCCGTCCCGGAAAGAGTGGTGGCAAAACAAAGGTCCAATTATGTTACACAAACGGTATGGCAGACTCAAATGTAATTATCGGAGGCACTACGTTCTTTTCTCACTCCGATACTACAGGCAATCTCAGCTGAAAGAACAACCACAACAACAATAACAGCGACAGACACCATAGCAGCGGATTTGAAACTATCTACCTCAACTGAAGAATTAGTATCAGAACCAGAAGAGGAAATTGAGGCGGTTGAGGAGGAGGAGGACGCTGACCCTCGTTGAGAAGTACACCGAAATGGGGCTAGATCAAGCATTGTATGACGTCAACATAACAGGGCAGTTTATTACAGCCATACAATACGTTGCCTACAAATCTCTAGACACCTTTAAACCAAGACCTTCTCAATGGGGATTAGGGGTCAGAGTTCTTCCCCAATTCTACAGACAAGCCTACACTGGATACCCCCTCAGTCAACTGGTAGAAACCGCTGCTTACATTACCGCCCATCATGGCTACGCATTTCCTGATATCAAGAATCATGAGACTAGGAGTGCGGGAAAGAACGTGAAAACAAAAGAGAGACGTGTTACCTTCTAACAGAAAAAACAGACTTTTTTTAGGGCTCCAAAAGATTGCTTTTTATTAAATAGGAAACCATATTTGGCTTGGTATCCCTCCTTGACTAAACTATTCTCGAAACAAACTTGACCCATTGGAACACCACAACAAACTTAATTTTTTAAACCTAACAGTGACCAAACTGGTATATGTCGCTTAGACATAATAATTTAAAATAAGATCAGTATGGCTATTTTTATGTACACTAAGTACTAATATTAGACAGATATGTTAGGAAGTAGGAAATTTAACAGACTCGTTAGATTTGAACTAATTGCACAGGTGGTTAACACATTATTGGTACCTTTTATTGTCCATTAGCAAAAACGGGACTTGATTTGAAATAAGTACGGGCTAGCGTTTTGGTGAGTACTTAACATCCATGGCTGTCTTGCTGAGCACCTTTTTCCTCCTTTACCACGCTCGGACAGAAAAATGAGTGTGTGGTGAGACAATTCCCACTCATGTTTAAAGTCTTTCAGTCAGGTTGTTAAGGACTAGTTAGTCCTACACCTGAGTGGCTAAATTTAAAAATAGTCTGTGAGTACATAAAAGCCTGGGGGATGAGGCTCTCTTTCCTTCCCCAGGAGTAATTAAAAATCACGCGGTGCGTTATTAAACCAGTGATACATGCTCCATTAGAGCGAAAATCACTTTAATTCAAGTAAGCAGGCAAGCAAGTTCGGGTACCGTCTCTAGCACTCTTGATGACACCAACTGTCTGGGTTATTTTCTTTCTTGCAAGCCCCTATGTTCCACTTCTGTTTGTGATAATAACTTGTGATACTTCACATTTTCTAAAGTAGAAATCTTTACAAGGCGTACAAAATACAAAACTTATATGACTTTGGCTTTTGACACTTGCACAGACTCTTCACTTTATAAGTGTCACGAGAAAATTGTATATCCAATTTTTACCATTTTCAAAAACACGCACACACTTGCAGCTTGACCAGAAATATGTATATCTTGTTTTGTGGATAAGTCACAGACAAGTCCAAGCATACATAGGTGGTTATGAACGTTAGGAATATCCCCTCCTTTTTTCAGAAATATCAAAGCTTGTATGTGCATTTTCCCTTTTCTACTCTATATTAGTGCTTAGATTTGTTCCAAAAAAAGAAAAAGAAAAAAGAAACGAAATAATTTTGAAGAAAAAGAAACAACTGAATTTTGAATTCAGGTTTCTCTCTGTTTATAATTTTTTTCAAGTTGACGGTGCATGACAGAGTACATTCGCCTACCTTTCCAAAGTGAGAGGCATTTCTTCACATGTTATTGCCTTTGTTAAATTCGGTTTCATTGGTTAGTTATCGTTAATCTTTAATTTTTTTCATGCATTTCTTTTTGATAGAAGATTTAAGGCTTTCTATTGTTGTAACGGTATTTATGTTGTTTGGTCTGTTGATGAAATTATCTATAGCAAAGTGCTTAAGATTTTTCAGTTTTTTTATTATTTCAAGCCCTACAAAAGGAGACCAAGTTTGTCTTCAAAGACGATTGAAACTCTAAATTACACGGGCGTGAAGGAAAACATCGTTGTGTTTAATCTAATCATGCTTGCCGTATCTCTTTGTGTTTTAGAGGTCATATTTCTTCTTAAGTAAATACACGCATCAATAGACAGACAGATTGGGTCATCATCCTTGAGTTTCACTGTACTTTCGGTTCTTTACTTCATACAAACCCCAAATTTATTAGTTTGAAAAAGAAAAGATAGCATGCCCCTCAATACTGTAACACGTCTGTTCTGACTCTACCGATGTGAGTGTTTATGTCGAAATGTTTAAGTGAGATATAAAAAAATGGTCAGCTTGAAAACGCGAACCAATACTGTGACGCTCAGTATTTTGATGTGGTAAGAGGAAATGGTACAACACACACAAAGAGGGCTTGTAAGTTCACATTTCAGTCTGTCTGCACTGTAATGGTAACAACGCAAGAACATAGGGATTATTATGCCACACAGCCCTAGAACAAAACAATGCATCACCCGTTGTAAGCCATTTCATTGGCTATACTTATTTTCTTACCGCGTTCGCTTCGAATTGACTTAAGTAGCTATTCAGACAGTGACGAGAATGGCCATGCTTTACTGGGTCTATCCTATAGGCGATTTATATAAAAAAATATTTTTAAAAATTAAACTAATGCACGAACAATCGTACCATGGGCGATCCCATGGAAATTGTGTCCGTCTTATTGCAAAATACATCAACATTTAATTTAACCGTGCAGATCGCTAGAACAAACCTCTGATAATATACATTTTGAAAAGTGTTGTGTGACACGGATCGCCATTGTCGCTTGGTGTCTGCTTTCTTGTTCGAAAAGAGATCGTTTCGTCTTGATTATAAAAATCTAATTTGACTAAGTTTTACGCACTACTTGAACTCACACATTTACGTTGTAGGTGTAAGCCGTCGTTCTCAGTTTTCTGGAAGTTCGTTTTTGCGTTTCTCAGATGTGATACTATTTTTTATGGACCGAACGAAATTTCTTTTGGCGTGAATCAGGACTCGTGGTTTTGTGTCATAATTGGAGAGCATTGATTAAAGCTCAGTTATGTCGTCTTCGAAATCGCTGACACGGATTTGAACTAAAACTTCAGGTTTTGTGTGAGGCGATACGGTACATCATTGCTTTTTACTTCCTCAATGAAATCGTTTCATCTTATTGCAAAATTACATTTGACTAGGTTTCATACGCAGCAGGTCCATGTATATAAGGAGAGTGTCTTAGCGTCAGAGTATTCATTCCGCTCTCAAACGATCAAGAAGATGGAAGAGTCAGCACAGATCGACCTGCTGGTCAAATATTTGCTAAAAGTCATACGAAAGCATAATTCACATGCGAAAGTGGCAACAAAACTTACTCTTTTGGTCGTTGATTTGATGAGAGTCATACGAAAGTGTGTAAGTGCTAATGAAGTTTGCTATATCTGCAAAGGTAAATGGGTATTTGTCTCCAGAATACCTGCTTCGTCTAAGAAAGAGAGACAAAAGTCAAGATACCTAATATCGTTGTCAGGAGAAAGGACACTGGAATTCAGAGTGCTCTACGAGAAAAGAGAAGAAACAAAAACAAGACGAAACAGAGAAGAGGGATTCAGAAGAAGAAGAAATTGAAGACGATGAAGAACTTGTGCCAGTAAAAACATGGAAATGGAAAAATTGACAATGTGAGCCGATGCGTTGGCCCTGATGTGAAATTTCATACTACCTTCTAAAAGAGAATAGACCAGAAAGAAAACGTAAGTGTCTCTTGGTCTTGACATTGTATAATAAGGATGGCGTGTTTTGTTTTTACTCACACTTTATGAAATTGTGCTCTTTCACCTCTCTCTATCCTCTGGATCATGTTTTA
The DNA here is from genome assembly GCA_028554795.2 of Sinohyriopsis cumingii. Classification (NCBI taxonomy): domain Eukaryota; kingdom Metazoa; phylum Mollusca; class Bivalvia; order Unionida; family Unionidae; genus Sinohyriopsis; species Sinohyriopsis cumingii. The sequence goes on along the minus strand of CM068833.1, from coordinate 79,732,693 downwards.
GTTAGAATTGAAATGGAAGGATGTTTTCCTTCACGCACGCTATTTAGGCATGCAAGTCCGTAAACAATAGTCAGTCTATTCGTCCATCATTTTGTGTCTTGATGTTTCCTAAATCACACACTGATGCCATAAAATAACGGGTTAAATGGGTTTTGTAGTGTTGGGAGTGGGGGTGGGTGGGGTGTAGGTGTTTGGCAGAGTTGGTCATTGCAGGTGAGGGCTTAGGTGCTTTCAAAAAACTTTTTCTTCTTCACTCTGTGTTGATGGAATATAATGGGTTATTTTCTTCACTCTCTGTTGATAGTATATATAAAGGGTTATTTCTTCACTGCGTGTGGATAGTGTATAATGGTTTTCTTCTTCTTCCCTCTGTGGTGTGTGTGTGTGTGTGTGTGTGTGTGTGTGTGTGTGTTCGCGTACGTTTTGTAGATCGCATATTTGGTTGTTTTTCTTCTTCTTCCTCCCGAGTGTGGATAGTATATTTGCGGTTTGTATGCGTTAGCGACGTTGTGTGGATAGTATATTTGGGGTTTGTATGCGTTCGCGTACGTTTGTGTGGATAGTTTATTTGGGGTTTGTATTATCTCCCTTCTGTGTTGATAGTGTATTTGGGGTTTGTATGCGTTCGCGTACGTTTGTGTGGATAGTTTATTTGGGGATTGTATTATCTCCCTTCTGTGTTGATAGTGTATTTGGGGTTTGTATGCGTTCGCGTACGTTTGTGTGGATAGTTTATTTGGGGTTTGTATTATCTCCCTTCTGTGTTGATAGTATATTTGGGGTTTGTTTTTTCCTCTTCCCTCTGTGTGTGTGTGTGTGTGTGTGTGTGTGTGTGTGTGTGTGTGTGTGTGTGTTCGCGTACGTTGTGTAGATCGTATATTTGGTTGTTTTTTCTTCTTCCTCCCGAGTGTGGATAGCATATTTGGAGTTTGTATGCGTTAGCGACGTTGTGTGGATAGTATATTTTGGGTTTGTATGCGTTCGCGTACGTTTGTGTGGATAGTTTATTTGGGGTTTGTATTATCTCCTTCTGTGTTGATAGTATATTTGGGGTTTGTATGCGTTCGCGTACGTTTGTGTGGATAGTTTATTTGGGGTTTGTATTATCTCCCTTCTGTGTTGATAGTATATTTGGGGTTTGTTTTTTCCTCTTCCCTCTGTGTGTGTGTGTGTGTGTGTGTGTGTGTGTGTTCGCGTACGTTGTGTAGATCGTATATTTGGTTGTTTTTATTCTTCCTCCCGAGTGTGGATAGTATATTTGGGGTTTGTTTTTTCCTCTTCCCTCTGTGTGTGTGTGTGTGTGTGTGTGAGTCTGCGCGCGTATGTTGTGTGTGTGTGTGTGTGTGTGTGTGTGTGTGTGTGTTCGCGTACGTTGTGTAGATCGTATATTTGGTTGTTTTTTTTCTTCCTCCCGAGTGTGGATAGTATATTTGGGGTTTGTTTTTTCCTCTTCCCTCTGTGTGTGTGTGTGTGAGAGAGGGAGAGAGAGAGAGAGAGTCTGCGCGCGCGCGCGTGTGTGTGTGTGTGTGTGTGTGTTTGTTCGCGTACGTTGTGTAGATCGTATATTTGGCTGTTTTTTTTTTCTTCCTCCCGAGTGTGGATAGTATATTTTGGGGTTTGTTTTTTCCTCTTCCCTCTGTGTGTGTGTGTGTGTGTGTGTGTGTGAGTCTGCGCGCGTATGTTGTGTGTGTGTGTGTGTGTGTATTGGTCTCTGTTTGTCCCTATAAAACTCACTTTATCCCTATCAGATACACTCTACCTACCTACCTACAGTAGCGCGTATTCAGGTCAGCCACTTGCAACACTGTTGCCATTTATCCCCTAGTGTTCAGTACAGTGACGTCACTGAGGCTGGAAATTTTGAGACTATAAATATCGACTTGGGGATTTCCACATTTTGTAGCTATACATATATACTAGAATTCATAAACAGGAACGTCACTCAAGCTGAGGCTATAAAAAGATAGTGGGATTTTCCAAAGGAAAAACCCACAAGTTGGAGCTATAAATAGATAGTGGGATTTCATAGGAATTTCAGCTGATTATAGATACATAGGTATTTATTCACGATCGTCACAGAAGTTGATATTGTAAGTAGTTACTAATTTTATCCATTTTAGTCTAAACCATTGTAACTTAATTTTCGGGGATATGTTTATTTTCCTTTAAATTCTGGGACAATTTCGTCATTTTAGCGTTACTTTTAGTCACATCCATTTTGTCGTTGAGCATTTCCTTGATTATAGCTATTTATAGCATCATTACAATTATGCAAATTTTTGAACACCCCAGCAAGATTTCAGGTATTGGTAATGCTTTATATATAAATCTCACGCTTGTACTAGTGTATGTATGTTTCTGTCTCTGTTGTGTTTGACCCTCTACCATCATTGTCCCTAGACAATCCCACCATGTTCAATTCCCCTTGACGCTATACAGACCCACCATGTTCAATTTCCATATGTTCAATTCCCCTTGTCCCTAGACAGACCCAAACTCTATTTCCATGTTAATTTCCCCTTGTCCCTAGACAGACCCAAACTCTGTGTTAAATTCCCATTGTCCCTAGAGTTGCCCACGATTTTTCTCCATGTTAAATTTCCATTGTCCCTAGAGTTGCCCAGGGGTCTTTTTAATGCTAAGTCCCATTGTCCCTAGGGTGCCCCACCTTACTACTTCCATCAATCAAATATTTTGCACCACTAAATAACGCCATAATACCGTTATTGACGAATCCGACTTTAAAGTTATTAGCGTATACAGTATTATCATTTTTTATAATTTCGCCGGTAAATTCAATAAAAGCCTCAGACGGAAGAAAATATCTTGTAGTATCATGAACTTGAATTTCAACACGACCAATCGCATTTGGTATTACCGTGCCGTACGAGTAATATTGAAAATCACTAACCGAAGAGTCCTTGCTCACGGGTTCGTCCATGTCGAAAGCTTCGTTGGACACTTGTGCGAACATTTATTGTAAAGATCATCGTCTAAAACGAAGACCGCTGCCCATAAAACTTGTATTAGCTATCTCTTTACTAATTTCCTTGTTAATTTCCTTGTTAATTTCTTGATCCGCTAATTCCGCTAGTTTTTGATTTGCAGCGCCATTTATTATTTTACCAACGTCACTAGGCATTATGTCCGTGCTTGGTAATACGACCGGTGGAGGTGGTGGTGGTTTCTTTTTTCGAAATAAATTTGATATTTTACCTCGCAGAAAATTTATTCCTTTACTGGTCAAATCACCGACTCCGGAGACGGCCGCCTCTCCAATTTTCCCTATGGCTTTCATTCCAAGTTGTTTAGCAACGGATCCGACTTTGGGAGCTACTCGTGTAAAAAGAGACACGATACTATCGCCGATTCCGTTGCCGTAAACGTATTTATATACGGGTAATCTAGAATTTACTACGCGGACCTGAGTCGGTCTACGTTGATATCTATGAACTATCATTATTTATTTACCATGATCTAATCGATTAGTTCGTCGATGAGTTCTCGGTATTCATGGACATTCATGAGACCACCGCGGAATAGTCGCTGACAAATATCTGATGCCTCGTTGATTATTTCGCGAGAGTTATTTCCAGCTCGTTTCCCTCCAATAAGTACCTCTAGTCGAGATACGTCGTTGACAACATTATTTGGGCAGATTGTATTATAGCCGCTTCCGGTTTTTTCACGTATTTTTTCCACAAAATTTATGTAATCTTGATTATTAACGTCGATAGGTTCTTTCTTGGATGCGAAATATACTACAGGAATCCAGTCTGATTCTCTTACTTTATCAACATATTCTGATTTTAAATATTTTTCTCTTTTATCAAAACCGAATCTAGCAAAATCTACTAAATTATCCTCGTCCTCAAGAAAATTAATACCTTCCTTATTAAAAAATATATGAGGTAAACCCGAGATTTTTCCACGTTCAATTTTTACCGGTGATACACCAGATTGAGGTAATAATGTCATTGGTCGTGGGGAAGGTGAATGACTTTTTAAAGCAGAAATAAATGATTTATAATCATCATCACCCCTAGTTGTTTTAACATTTTTATAAATGTAATATATCCATCTGTTCCACTCATCGCGACTTGTGTTTTTCACAAATTCGGGATTCATAAAGTCTCTTCTGCGATCAATATCAAAATTATCCACGGTAAAATTGACTAATTCATCTGGATTTAGTGATTTTATATATCCAACTGCATATTCGGTAAATTTATCCTGCGCAGAAACTCTACCAACATCTTCTTCCCCCTTATCCGCAGGAATTTCAGCTTGCGTAGCCATTTCAGCTGCTACTGGCCTGGGCGCTGGTATAGTTTGTTCCTCAATTTTCTTCAACACGGGAAGAATTCCGCGTTTTCTCACTTCAGGATCTTTAACATCACCGAGTAATACTCGTTCTGTTGTTTCGGTGACTGGCTTGAGTATTTCAGAAGATAATAGTAGTTAAGGGGGATCTTATAGGGTCTATGGGATTTATCATTAAAAACACCCTTGGGAACATATAGGGTCTATGTAAATTTAACATGGAGAAAAATCGTGGGAACATATAGGGTCTATGGGAATTAACATGGCCAAAAACCCTGGGACAATATAGGGTCTATGGGAATTAACATGGCCAAAAACCTTGGGACAATATAGGGTCTATGTATATTTAACATGGCCAAAAAAAACCCTTGGGACTGTATAGAGTCTATGTAAAATTGAAACATAAAAAATAAAATAAAAAAAGGGGTAGGCAATTCAAAGGCTATCTCTTTTCGAGAAATATGGCTGGCCCTGAAAAGGGCCTTTGGGTTTATGTTAATGTATTCATTAACATAAATGGCACCGCATTGGTCTTCTTCTTGTCCTTAGGCTGCGTCTTACTGTTGGTCCGTACATCAGCACTCTTTTCAGGCATCCTTGTCTTTCGACGTAGATCCTACGTATCCACAGGTTGGTGTTTGTCCTGTGGACAACGGTCCACTTCGATCGGACATACATGAGCAAGTCTGTCCGAAACATCATGGAAGACACAAGGGTGGATGACTCAACTGTAGTCCACATCTTGAAGCGACGAGAACAGGTGAATCAATGCATTGAACGGCGCTTATTTATAGGTACAGGAAGGATTGAAACGGATTGATTTCATTCACCAATCCGAACACGCGTTACAAAATTCAGTCAGCCCTCATCCAATCCGAAGAGAGCAGTCTGTGACGTCACTTAGTCAATATAGATTCGCTAGCGCTTGTGTGCAGTCAATCTATGCGACAGTGATTCAACATGACGGAAACTCAGAAAACGATCCAATGGGGTGCACCAGCAGGGGAGACCGCCCAAGGGAACCCGGACTTACTTTCAGAAGAGGTGAATTGGGATTTTGTCGATTTTCTCTCCTCGCAAGAATTTGTTCCGGAACCTTCGTTACCTTCTTCATTACCGCAAGTGGAGAATTTTAGACAGAGACAGAAAGAAGAATTGGAGAAATTTATACAACGACAAAAGGAAGCGGAACAGGCTTTTCTCTTACAGCAACAGCAACAAGAAGAAGAGGTAAGAAAAAAACAACAGCAAGAAGAAGTAGCAGCAAAGAAACAAGAGGGTGAAAATCAAACGGTCACGGTACTGTTGGACATTTTAGCGGAGTTAAGAAGTCTGAAACAAATGTATCAGACTTCTTTATCACGACCGAAGAGAATACGACCTTCCCGAGCTAAACACGTCAACCATGTGACTAAGCCTACCGTACCACCCTTAGTGATTTCAACCCAATCATTATCATCATCATCAACATTACGCAGTCCAGAAGTAGGCCTTGGCCGTGGCAAAGGCATAAGGCAGTTAAAGTTGATTGCTTAAACTCACCCCTACATCATGAAGAAAAAAGGCCCTTTTCAGGGCCACCCACATATCTCGAAAAGAAATACAATTTCAATTTGCCAATAACTCAAAAAAAAAATAACCCACCCATTTTACCCTATAGTACGTGTCTTTGTATGAGTGCGTGAGTGTAGCTTCTTATTTTAAAATCAAAACTCAAAGACTCTTACCTTATATCATTCATTTATTCTTTTATCCATTTTTTACAATCCAATTCACAACACAACACTTTAATTTAAAGTTCATTGACTTCTTTTTTCTCCTTGTTTAGTCTCTCTGTTTTTTGAATTTCTTCACTGTCACACTCTTTTCCTCTTCTTCCTCCTCACTTTCTTCCCTTCTTCTTTTCTTCTCCTGTTTCTTTTTCTTCACCTGTCTGCTTTCTTCCTCTGAAGAATCCCTCTCTTCTTCTGAAGAATCCCTCTCTTCTTCTGAAGAATCCTTCTTTTCTTCTGACTCCTCTTGTTTCTTTTTTGGGCAATCTGGAGACCAATGTCCTTTTTCTTTACAATAATAACAGGTATCTTGACTTTTGTCTTTTTTATCCCCTGTTTTTGTTCTTTTTTGACGGTCTGGACACTCTGAAGACCAATGCCCTTTCTTCTGGCAGATATAGCAAGTATCTTGACTTTTATCTCGAAAGGACGGAGAGTAGTCCGTAGGCTGGTCTGAAGAGAATTTTCTAATGACCCCTCGCAAAGCTCTGACGAAACGTTCCATCTGGTTAGTCTCTTCCATCGTTGTGCTCGGCTTGAGAGTGAAATGAATAGTGAAAGGATAAGACACACACCCTTTTATATACGCTGGTCTGTTATGACTATAAAGTAGCTCATGGTGTTTGAACTTGAGTCATTTGACTTTTTGTTTTCAAGATGAAACGATCCCATTCATTCGAGAAGAAAGAAGAAGAAAGTAAGAGGCAGAAACGTGATCTATCGCCTCGTACCAGGGCTGAAATCTTGGCACAAATTCATGCCAGTGATTTTGAAGAGGACATGAGTGAACCAGAATTTGAAACCTCTAAACCAAGTTCACCACCCTTAGTCAACCCTGAAAAATGCTATTCCATTCGAGAGACGGAAAAGCGCTCCTCTAGAAAATTTAGAACCACGGCTTACAAATACACGGTGAAGTTTAAAGATTTCAAGTCCGAAGTACCGTTAGAGAAAGCAGAAGGGTTCATCACCAGAGTGTGGGATTCTTTGCTCACTGCACTCAAGCGACAATGTCAACCCAAAGAAGACGATCGCTTGAGACTTTCCATACAACACGACGGTTTGAAATCCCCTGTTTGGATCGAGTTTAGCACCCCTGCAGAATTGACCGCTTCCAAAGTCATGGACAAGATTCAACACGTGCAACAATCTAATGACCAGTTTGACATCACCGATGGAAAAGCCACATTGGACATGACCCACGTCTCTCCTCCTCAAGGGACCGGACGCAAAAAGATGTTATTGGTGAACGACCTTCGCAGCATTAAGCGTAGCCTTGTCCAAATTCACAATCCTCATGACCAGATGTGTTTAGCCCGTGCCATCGTGGTGGGACGAACCTATGCCAACAAGAACGACACGGTAGAATGGAAAAGAGACTGGGAGAACATTCGACAATCGGACCGAGCCAAACAACGAAGTGAAGCAGAACTCCTGTTACGACAAGCTGGCATGTCCAAAGACACACCCTGTGGCATTCCTGAGATGCAAAAATTGCAAGATGCCCTAGCTCCACGATACACCTTGAAAGTGTACCCTCAAGAAGTGCGCGGGTCTCTGTTGTTTCGAGGGCAAGATTTTAAGGACGGAAAATACATTCACGTTTATCATCACGATGACCATTTCGATACCATTACCAGTATCACCGGATTCCTGGGATACGGTTATTACTGTGAGAAATGTGACCATGGTTATAATAATCGAGAGCAACACAAGCATTGTGGATCGAAATGCTCAGGATGTTTGGCCTCTTCACCCTGTCTGAGCGAAGAACCAGTGCCTTGTTCCACTTGTCTGCGCACGTTTGTCAGCCCCACCTGTTACCAACAACATCTGAAAACGCAAGGTTCACAGAAGAAATGTGCTTGTCAACTCCTGAGATTGTGCCCTACGTGTGAACAAGTCATACGTATCAATAATACCAAGGCACACGTATGTTCAGGAAAGAAAAAATGTCACATTTGTCACCACATCGTGGACTTGGAACACCAATGTTACGTGCAAAAATACCAACCCCCACCAGAGAAAGAGGACGGTCACAAGAAGAAAGGCAATTTCATCTTTTTCGATTTCGAATGCATGCAAGAGACTGGCATTCACATTCCTAATTTCTGCGTGGCTCATCGAGCGTGCGAGAAGTGTATTCAAGAACCTATCTTCAGTTATTGCCCTCACTGCAGCAAAATTCCTGGAGGGCGTGAAAAAATCTTTCGAGGACCAAAGACGCTAGACGATTTTGCCCAATGGGTCTTAGACCCCATCGACAAGACGTGGAGCCAAGAGGACATCGAACGTTACGGAGATTGTCATCGTCATGCCACGGTGATGGCTCACAATTTCTCCGGATACGATGGACAGTTTCTTTTGAGGTACTATGCGGAACAAGGCACCGAGCGTCCTAAAGTGACTTTGAACGGAGCCAAAATCATTTTCATGCAAGTGGGACAAGTGCAGTTTAAAGATTCTATGAGCTATTTGGCCATGCCTTTGAGTCGAATGCCTAAAACGTTTGGAATGACAGAAATGGCTAAAGGGTACTTTCCACACTTTTTCAATACGGAAGCCAATCAACACGCCGTTCTACCCCATTTGCCCGAGGCTCACTATTACGACCCCGACAACATGCGTACCGAACAACGAGAAGCTTTCTACGCTTGGTACCAGGCTCACGCTTCGGACCCTTTCGACTTTCAGGAAGAAATGTTAAAGTATTGTCGTTCCGACGTGGACATTTTACGGCGTTGCTGTGGAAAATTTCGAGAACTGTTCATGGAACACGGAGGGGTCGATCCTTGAAAGAAGCTTGCACCATTGCCAAAGCGTGTTCCTTAGTGTATCGACAACGATTCATGCCTCAAAACACCGTGGCTGTCATCAGTCCTCAAACGACCCACTTTGTCAAGCGTCAATACTCGGTCAAAGCCCTACGCTGGTTACATTACTTGTGCGACAAGGAAGACAAGTGGATTCAGCATGCTCGCAACGGAGGGGGTGAAAAGACCATCGGAACGTATTCGGTCGATGGCTGGGACTTAGAAAACCCCAAGATCTTGTACGAGTTTAACGGTTGCTTATTTCACGGATGTCCCGTTTGTTAACCTGACCGTGGCACTAAAAATCAGTTTTTACAACGAACCATGGAAGACTTGTACCAGGACACTTGTCAGCGACGCCTAAAGTTAGAACAGCAAGGATACCAAGTGGTGGAAATGTGGGAACACGAGTACGATCACCGTATGAAAACCGATCCCGAGTTTAAACGCCTCGTGGAAAGTTACCAGTTCATGGACCCACTGAACCCGAGGGATAGTTTGTACGGAGGAAGAACCAATGCCACCTGTTTGCTGTACCAAGCCGACGAAGAGAAAGGAGAAGAAATCAAATACTTGGACGTGTGTTCGCTGTATCCCTACGTGTGCAAATATTGTCGCTTTCCTGTAGGGCACCCGCAATTGCTGACGGAACACATCGACCTGGTCAACATTCGACAATACGAAGGCTTGATCAAGTGTAAAGTTTTGCCTCCCACGAACCTATACCATCCCGTCTTACCTCACCATTGTCAAGGCAAATTGATGTTTCCCTTGTGCCGTACTTGTGCCGAAACGTGCAACCAAGACCAACCTTGCCATCACAGCCAGGAAGAACGGGCCTTGACGGGAACCTGGGTCAGCGTAGAATTGTTCAAAGCTCTGGACATGGGATACCAGCTGTTAGAAGTGTACGAAATTTGCCACTTTCCCAAGACACAACAATACCACAAGGGTGACCCTACTCAGAAAGGCATTTTCGCAGACTACGTGGATGCCTTTTTGAAACTGAAGCAACAAGCCAGTGGCTATCCTTCCTGGTGTCACACTCCCGAAGACCAAATACAATTCAAAGAGAAATACTACGAACAAGAAGGCATCACTTTAGACCACATCGAGAAAAACGAAGGCAGGCGATCGTTTGCCAAAGTGATGTTAAATTGCTTGTGGGGTAAAATGGCACAACGCCCGTGTTTACCCAAGACGGAATATTTGACAGAACCTTCCCGCTACTTTCAGATGATTCACGACAAAACCAAATTCATGAAACACGTGGACGTCGTTCGCGAGGATTTGATCTTAGTCAATTACGAAGAAGATCTGGACTTTGTACAAGACGACCCCTTTGGAAATGTCATCATTGCGGCTTACGTGACAGCCCATGCTCGCTTAAAATTGTACGAAGCTTTAGAACTGTTAGAAGAACGCGTCCTGTACTTTGACACGGACAGTTGCATTTACATCCATCACCCGATTCAACATCACCCTGACATCGAAGGAGACCGTTTAGGAGCCTGGACAGACGAGCATCCCGACGACAAGATTCTAAGTTTCGTCAGTGGCGGTCCCAAAAATTACGGCTACGAATACCGGGACAAACAAGGAGAAGTGCACACGACGTGCAAAGTGAAAGGACTGACTCTGAATCATCGTACCAGTCGTGTGGTCAACTTTGGGGTATTGAAAGAAGCCTTGCAATCGGAAGAGGATGGAAACTTTAAAGTGACCACTTACCAACCGAACAAGATTGTATGTTTACCCACTCACCACATCGTCAGTCGACCTTTGGAAAAAGTTTATCAAATCGTGTACCAGAAGCGAGTGCGACTTCCCAATCATTTCACCTTACCGTACGGTCACGTCGGTATTGGTCTGTATATAAAAAGGAACCCTAGGCAAGATCGATAGTTCATTGTGACTACCAAGACCGAGCGAACAAGATGAATACTTTGAAAGAGACATCGTTCCAGTTTGGGGATTGTAAAAAAGTTGTATCTTCCTCTAGTGTGACTAATACTGGATGGATAAGACCCAGGCATTGCGACGGAAAATGTCCAGAAGGAAACTGCGATTGTCCATGTGGTTACCATTGTAATTGCGTAACGGAGTTTGCAGACGAGTGCGATTGTGAGCCTTGCGATGGATACGATGCTGTACGTTGTGACCTGAGCGATGCCGTAAAGCATCATGGGAACTTTAGTGCCCCTACCCCTATCATGGAAAGTGATGCTGTGCGTGTCAAACCTGTGGGATGCGAAAGTGATGCCGCTCGTCCTCTTGGACATTTTACTGGGTTTCGTTTTAAAGGGGAATGTTCACCTTCACGTCTACCCCCCTACGGATGTCATCCAGCCCTGAGCAAACTCCTGTTCATGTCACCCAACCCTCATCGAAACGAACCTGTGAAAAACGAATATTCGTTTCCTGTACGTTTGTCGGAATACTGCGACTTTGAAAATCGTCTTCAATCGTTCAAAGGAAAATGGCCTAAGTATCTGGGAGGACCGACCCCCGAAGAATTAGCCAGAGCTGGATTTTTCTACTTGGGCGAAGGAGATAAAGTCAAGTGCTTCAGTTGCGGTGTGTCACTTCACCACTGGGAACCGCAAGATTCGGCCTACGTTGAACATGCTCGATGGTCACCGAATTGTCATTACTTACCTTTAGTGGGACCGAGACATTGAAGTAACTTCTTACCATAATAATCTGTTCATGGATACTTTACAAGAGAACATTCGTGCTTTGCCTGTGGAGTTGAGAGAACGCATTTATCGAGAGCTGGTCAAAATACAAGTGAAACGTAAAGAACAATTGCATCCGTTACGTCACCGGTGTTTGAACCACTGGTACCTTCAGGCTATACAAGGACTGATTGAGTTGAAAGTGTTCCATTGGACAGACATTGATCAACGACCTCCTGGTTATAAAAAGGAATGGTTTGGTATGGACGATTCTATCTACTACATTGTAAACGTACTGCATCGAATTCCAGAGGAAGAGTTAACGAATTGCCAACATCTTTCACGCAATGTCAACTTGGTGAAAGAGGAAACTTCTGAACGAATTCTAATGTGTAAATTAGTGGTGAAACGATTTAGATTCGACAATGAATTAAAACCATGTTTGTGCAAACAGTACATTTCTTGTGTCAGACCAAAGAGGATTTAGTATGACCTATTCATGGATACTTTGCTAGAGAACATTCGTGCCTTGCCTGTGGAATTGAGAGAACGCATTTACCGAGAACTGATCAAAATACAAGTGAAACGCAAACTCAAAGTGATTCGTCCGTTTTTAAATTATGCTCTGTTCCAAAGTACAAGAAGACTGATTATGAGTGGATATTACATTAGGCACAAAGGTAAACGAGGCTATTGGACACCACCCAACGATTCCAAAAACAGTGTATATACTTATGGATACTTTACAAGAGAACATTCGTGCTTTGCCTGTGGAGTTGAGAGAAAGGATTTACCGAGAGCTGGTCAAAATACAAGTCAAACGTAAAGAACAATTGCATCCGTTACGTCACCAGATCTTTAACCACTGGTACCTGAATGGTATAAGAGAACTGATTCGTCAGAAATTGTTTCAGTGGTCAGACCTTGTTCAACACTTTGAGTTAGTGAATGATCGAAATGTTCATGATTTTGGTTACTTCGAGATTCACCTACAGCAATACATTGAGGAAGACAAGTTAAAGGATTATCAACATATTTTACGTGGAATCTACTTAGAGGAAGAGGAAACTTCTAAACGAACTCTGAAGTTTCGGTTACAGTATGCAAGATTTAGATTCCCTACTGGAGAACGAAGATCTCTGGCTAGAAAGTACGTGTATTGTTTCCGAAACAAAGAGACTATAAAAACAGGCTGCCATGCCACGACTTATGTCACATGTCATCCAACAGATTCCGTGGAAGGAACTCAATGACCATATTCAAACCGTGGATCATTACCATCGATTATTACAAGAACTGTATCCATTCAATTTGGGACGACAAGTGGTGTGTGTCTTAGTGACTTGTTTTTTTGGGATTTCGTTTACCAGCCGATTCTTTGTGGACTCTTTACGATCAGTACTTACCACCTCCATGGCCTTAAATGGTCACGAAAAACTCCTTTTGCTCAAAGCCTTGCGTTTTCATCTGGATACTTCTCGACCTCTACGGGAAAAAAAGATTCGTCAACTTTTAGCTACCCAAGACGTGTATGACGATGTGTGTGTAGCTTGTGACTTACATCCCCATTGGACAGATGTCCGTGCCTGGAAAGAATGGGATTTTGAGGCTTGGACCCAAGAAGTGGCCCAGTATGCACGAGAGTTGTTCAAGGAAAAAAGTTACTTTTCAACCCGTGTTAGTGACGGTGCCAGAAGAACCCGTCACCCAGGACAGGACTGTCGTGGACAGGCCTGAAAGACCCTTTCGGGAGGACACTTGTGTGACCTTACCCCCTGTTGAACTGGTTAGAACATTACCCAAAAGATGTGGTTGTTGTACAGACACTTGTGTTTATTCCACGTTCATCGTTATCATGTGCCTTTTATCCTTGTACTTAAGCCTTTGGCTTTTATGTATTTTTGTCTTTCGTATTCATGTTTGAAAAAAAACATTCAATAAACGTGTTCTGAAAAAGTATATAAACTCTTGTCTTGTTCGTTTTCGTGTCACAAGTGACATTTCTCACACCATGGCTACCTCTACTGTCTCTGCTCCCTCTTCCTCTACTGTCAAAGTCATCGACGAACACTTAGATCGTGCCAGTTGGGAGGCTTTGTATCTTCGCCATCCCTTTAACATGCTCATTGCTGGACCTAGCGGTTCAGGCAAAACCGAATTCGTCAAACGTTTGATCGAACATAAACATCATTTGATCGATCGGCCCCCTCAACGGATCGTGTGGTGTTACAAAGAGTGGCAATCGGCGTACAGCCTCTTGCGAGAAAGTCAAGGCGATTCCATCGTGTTTGTGGAAGGCATTCCTAAAGAAGACGACGGCATCGTCTCTGACTCCCGTCAAACCCATTTGGTCATTTTCGACGACATGTTAGGAGAAGACGAAGAAGAAATTAAACTGTGGTTCACGCGCAAAGGGCATCACCGTAATGCCAGTGTCGTTTACATCACCCAAAATTTGTTTCAACAAAGTAAAGCCCATCGCACCATCAGTCTCAATGCGCATTACGTGGTCTTGTTTAAAAGCCCTCGAGATAAATCGCAAGTGCAAGTCTTAGCCAAACAGCTAGGAACGCCTTGGCTGACTCAGGCGTACGACGATGCCACTCAAACGCCACACGCCTATTTACTCGTCGATTTGAAACCTACCACCCCCGAGGATTTGCGATTTCGTACCCACTTGTTTCACCACTGGTGCCAAGACGGAGGGCCTGTCCTGTACACGTATCCGTCCTCGACTTCATTTCACTCCCCATAAAAAATCTATAAAAACCTCAGACCCTTTTTCGTCTGTCTCACACAGTGTGAACATGACGTCCGTTCAGTCGCATCTTCCCGTCAAATTGATTCGTGCCTTATATGGCATCAGTCGAGAAAAAGATCCACAAACACGAGCCCGTGTCTTAGAAGCTAGTCTCAAAGAAGTCTTACGATGGTTCACGGTGACGGCACGTCAATTACTCCAAGGAATCATTCAGATTCCTCATCAAACCAAACGCTTTTTCGATCGAAACAAGGTCGCTTTGGTCCAACTGGCCGATCCCCGCATTGACACTCAAACCAAAAAACCAATCATTTTGAAACCTGGAGGGAGCGGTACTCTAGGAGGGGTGATCATTCGCTCACTCTTAAGATGGGATCCTAATGCCCCCAAAGTTATGCCCAAGACAAAAGTCCAACGAAGCCCCAAGAAGAAAAAGAAAAAGACCAGGTCCCCAAGAAGAATAACTTCTCCAGTGGCAGGACCCTCCTCTTACCAGACACCACCACCCCGGAAAAAGAAAAGAAGCCCCCAGAAAAAGAAACAGAGAAAAAGTCCCCAGAAAAAGAAAAGTCCACAGAAGAAAACTAGTCGCAAGAGAGGCACTTCGGCCAGGACGCAACCTTACACTCGCAAACCACGACCTGCCACGGCAGTGACTGCGTCTCCGACATCCTCACGTTCATCCACTTCTCCGTTGATGACACCCAGAACTGAAGAGTACTTGGAGACGTTGATCACACCAAGAACATCTCCGTTGATGACCCCCAAAAGAACTTCCCCAGTGGCAGGACCCTCCAATTTAGTGGCAGTGGCTGCTGCTCACAAAGTACCTTCTCCCAAAATCAAAGTCCAAGAAAGATCGGGCATGTTACAAAGTTTACTGGATTTGTCCAAGCAAGAACTGGCTCGATTTAGTCCGTTGCGTACCCCTGCACGACGTGTCATGCCTGTCCTCAAACTGATAAAACGTAAAGACAATCAGTGGCGACGCGTTCCAGTATAAAAAGAGCCTGTGACCAAGTCGGGGTATCAGTGAACTTGTAAAAGATGTCACCTCCAAGAAGCCACAAAAGAAAGAGACAAAGGCAGACGCGTCATCCGACAAAGCGCTTAGCCAAGCATCGACATTACCCTAAGAAAAGACACAGTCGTTCCAAGAAAAAGAGACGTCAACAAAGGGGAGGATTCCTTGGCGATTTTGGGAAAAACATTGTCACCTTTATGACAAAGCGATAGTCCCAAAAAAAAGATAAAAGGGTGTGCGTTAAGTCATCGACGTTAGTGTCTGTTCGGTGAATGTCCCGGAACCCACAAGCAAAAATGTCACCCTCCAGAAAACCCCAAGGAAAGAAAAGGAAAGGACTGCCACCACGTTTAGCTAAACATGGGGACATGTTATCTGTCCTGTCCAAAGCTTCTTCACCCCTACGAAAAAAACTCATTCAAACGGCCTCCAAAGAGGTCATCGATACCGTGTGCGAATGTTGTTTGAACGTTTTGAAAGGCACGATCCCTTTGTCCAAACACCAGAAACAATGCTTAGGCAAACATCGTCACGTTCTTCGCCAAATGGTTCGAAAGAAAATTCCCATTCGTCAAAAAAAGAAGATGTTGGTCCAACGTGGAGGCATTTTACCTCTCTTGTTAGGCCCCATACTGAAAGGAGTCTTGGGAACCATGTTGGGAGGACTGGTGGGAGCAAGATAAAAAGGCCTCGGAAGTTCCAAGATCTCAGAATTGACCCCAGACAACCCCATGGAAGGACGAAAACTAGCTTTAGTGCCTTACAAACGATGGATGGAATACCATCGGTGGCAAGAACAACGCACCCCGCATTTACCTCCCAATCCCAATTTGAGCGAGATGTCCCAGTTACAACACGAACTGCAATCCTTGATGGATCGCCAAGATTTGTCCGAAACAGAAAAATCGCAAAAGTACGGTCAACTCTTGCAAAGACTGCAACTCTTTCACCAGAAAGCTTTAGACGAAACAGCTTTACCCACTCTAAAAGATTTTAAGACCTTGATGAAAAGTCCAGCACCATCATCATCATTACCACCAGCACTACCATCCCCAAGGGTCACCAGAGATGCTACCCCACAAAGACCTGAGGAAGAAGAGATGCGCGAAGTGTTTCAAACACCGTCAGCAGCTCCCATTTCGAGTAAGATTGCAGCATCCTTGTTGACCCCGTCACCCACACCCCAACGAGAAGAAATGAAAGCTTGGGTTAAAAAGATGATGTCCACGCCTCCTTCGACAGAAGTGAAAAAGAAAGAAGGGAAACCAGAAGTGAAAAAAGAAAAGAAAACCAAAGCCATTCCATTGCCACCACTACCTTCGACTTCTACTCCCGTAGCCCATCGGACACGTAAATCCGTTTCCAAACCACCCTTTCGACCCACCCAAAGTAGCATCACCGAAGAGTGGGTGACTTATTAACACACCAACACACAAAAAATAAAAAAATGGAAAAAGTCTTAGCCAGCATTTACTACGATCCCTCGCATCCTGCAGGTTACGCAGGAGTTCAAAAATTGTATCGTGCTGCCAAAACTCGACTGAAAAGTCTACGTTTACCTCAAGTGCAACGATGGTTACAAGAACAAGCTACCTACACTTTACACAAACCCATTCGACGCAAGTTTGCCAGAAGTCGCACCCGAGTGGAAGGCATCGATCATCAATGGCAAGCCGATTTAGCCGATGTCTCTCATTTGGCCAGCTACAATCGTGGCTACAAATATTTGTTTTGTGTCATCGACGTCTTTTCCAAATTTGCCTGGGTCGTGCCCTTGACTTCCAAATCGAGCAGCGAGTTAGTGCGAGCCCTGCAACGGGTGTTGAAACAAAGCGGTCGTCGCCCTCTTCGATGGCAAACGGACAAAGGCACCGAATTTCTGAACCAAGCTTTCCAAAAAGAATTAAAGAAACGTGACATTCATTTTTTTACCACCGAGAATCCCGAAACCAAAGCCAGCATCGTGGAACGTTTTCAACGCACTTTGAAAGAACGCATGTGGAAATATTTTACGCATCACCACACTCTGAAGTACATCGACATCTTACCGCACCTGGTGGAAGCGTACAACCAATCTTACCATCGAAGCATCGGACGTGCCCCGCAAGACGTGACTCCCGACAACGAAGTGCTGGTGTTTGAGCGCCTGTTTGGTGCGTCCCCGACGAGGGCTGTCCCCAAGAAAAGTGGAGTGTTGGACGTAGGAGATTGGGTACGCATTGGCAAAACCAAACGCACTTTCGACAAAGGTTACTTACCTAACTGGACGACCGAATTGTTTCGCGTCACTGGACGAGTGCATGGCCGTCATCCTGCCGTCTATAAATTGGAAGACATGAACGGAGAAGTGCTCAAAGGAACGTTTTATTTGCCCGAGTTACAACGTGTCACCAAAAAAGAAGACGACGTGTACGACATCGAAAGCATTCTCGAACGCAGAACCCGTAAAGTGGGCAAACGACGTGTCAAAGAAGTCAAAGTACGTTGGAAAGGATATCCACCCAGTTTCGATTCTTGGATCGACGCTTCGCAAGTCATCGACTATAAAAAGAAGAAGTGACCATCATGCCCTTTCACACAGCAGACGCAGCTACGTCGACCAGTCCTTCTTCACCTAGTTCTTCTGTGCAAGATTTACAAAAACAACCCTTGTGGGTGTGGTGTGGAGAACGTGTGCCTAAAACGCAAATCGTCTTTTTCTGCCAAATCTTCGTGGTGTATTGTGTCATCGGGGCAGCCATCGCCAATTTGAGTTTGCAACAAGGAGACAAACAATTGTGGACCATTTTATTGAGCAGTTGCATCGGTTACCTGCTTCCCAATCCCTCCCTGAAATTCTCCTCGAACGGGAACGTTGTGTCCAGTGCCAGTGCCAGTGCCAGTCACCAGTCCAACCACAATCAGAACCCCATTTTGGGCGGAGACACGCCTCTGACGTCCAGTAATATCCCCTCGGACAGCCACAGAACTCTGGAATTATGAGTCACCAAAACCAATTTTACTTAACCTTACCCAGTGACAGTTCCATGGAGGTGTTTCCCAACAACACGTTGTGCTGTTACACGGCCAAATTACCTCAAGCCATCCCCTTAGATCACGAAGCCCATTGGGAAGTGGCTTTAGTGGAAATGATTCACCCAACCCAAGTCCACAATGTCATTCCCAATCAAAATTATTTTAAGGTGGAAATTCATGACAAACAATTGCAAGATGAGTTGGATAAGATTGGCACATATACCAATAAAACCTATGATGACAAAACTAAAACGTCCACCTACAACTTGTTCATTCTCCCAGGCTATTATTTCAGTGGTCATCATTTGGTCAGCGCCATAGCCTCCAAGTTTAATGGCGTGTTCCATAAAGCTTTGGGGAATGTCCAAAAAAGTGTCACCCTGGAATGCCACAAAATAGCTCGTCGCTTTCTGATGAAATTTTCTGAGGGGTCCAAAAAATTCATGTCTTTCTTATTTTGTCCTGAATTGTTTGACATATTGGGCGGTGACACGGAGATGAGGAAGATAGGAGAACAAAAAAAAAAAGCCCCGAATTACCAGTCATTTATGACAACGACTCTTTTGCCAAGTATTTTCGTTTCCCGGTAGAACTGAACCAAGGACTGAATTTGATCTTTGTGTATTCCGATGTGGTGGAATACAACGTGGTGGGACACACCTCCGTGCCGTTACTGCGTGTCATTCCTTTCAAAGTGGATTCTGCCACAAACGCTGACGAGGAAGGTGGAAACACTTATCACGTCCACCGCGAATTTGTCCATCCTCACTATTTACCCGTCAGCAAGTCGTATTTGGACACGGTCAACATTACTATAAAAGGAGATTTGGGACAAAATATTCCATTCACCAAAGGAAAAGTCACGGTGAAACTCCATTTTCGAAAACGGTTCTCTCACGATTCGTAAGTCATGTATCCAGTGTACCAAGGGGTTGCACGACAGCGAGGACACGGTTTAGGAGATATGTTAAAATCAGCCTTTCGTTCGGTGGCCCCTGTGTTGAAACCGATGGTGACACGCGGATTGCACGCCTTGAAAGATGCGGCACTGACGCAAGGCAAAGAATTTCTCCAAAATGTCATCATCGACAAACAAAACCCTAAAGAAGCCTTCATGAGGGCAGGCAAAAATGTCTTGCTGCAAACGGGTAAAGACATTTTGGGCCGACGAGACACACCTATAAATGCCCTGCACGCTACCGAATCAGGCATTCAGCAAGGACAAGGCAGAAAGAGACGACGCAGAAAACACCCTTTCACCAGACTTCAAGCTAGAAAGTCCAAGAAAAGAAGAACCGTTCGAGACTTAGACGTTTTCGATTATTGAGGAAGAACAAAAAAATGATGCACCGAGAGTCTTGTGCTTGTTCCAAGACGGAACTGGATATGTTTGCCATGCCCCCCACCATGATGACGATGCAAGAATCCCAGTGGGTGGAATTTCACCCGGTCTCCTCATTGACCGATTCCGCTCCCATCGAGTTTGAAATCAAAGGACAGCCCGAAGATTACATCGATCTGAATAGCAGTTACCTATACTTAAAAGTGAAAGTGTTCGAACCACCCAACGCTGACCTAGCCGATGATGATGTAGTAGCTCCCGTCAATAATTTCATGCATTCCTTGTTCAGTGAAGTGGACTTGTACTTGAATAACAAACTGGTCAGCAGCAGCATGGATACTTACCCTTATCGAGCCTACCTGGAAAATCTCTTGACGTACGGAAAAGAAGCCAAGAACACTCATCTGGATGCTTGCGTGGTATGGAAACCTGACCAAGTGACTAGGTTCAACAGCATTACAGTTGCTGGGGATGCTCAAAACACAACGGGATTTGTAGAACGACGAAAGAAAATTCATCTAAGTCGTAGTTTAGAACTGATGGATCGCTTGCATTTGGACATGTGGTTACAAGAAAAGTATTTGCTGAACGGGGTGGATATCCGCTTGAGACTGAATCGTAGCAGTGCCGCTTTCCATTTGATGGCTGCAGAAAATTCCCCTTACAAAACCAAAATCGAAGAAGCCAGACTCTACGTGCGTCGCGTAGAAGTGTTACCTAAAGTAGGTAACGACATCAGTCAGACATTGAGCAGAACGACCGCCAAGTATCCCATACGACGCGTGGAAGCGAAAACCTTCACCATTCCTGCTGGACAGCGATCCATGATCGAAGATCATCTGTTCCAAGGACAGTTACCCAAACGTTTGATTGTTGGTATCGTCAAGAATTCAGCCTTCAACGGAGCCTACCACGAAAATCCTTTCAACTTTCATCATTACAATGTGTCGAAGATCGAAGTCAGTCGCGATGGCAAGACCTTGTGTACCCGACCCTTTGAGCCTAACTTTGGTGCCGCGAAGAATTATTTGAGATCGTACTTGTCCCTGTACGAAGCTACCGGACAGTTAGGAACCAACACAAGTCATGGTATTTCGTACGACGATTATGCAGGAGGCTACGCTTTGTGGGCTTTCGATTTCACTCCAGACCAAGGCAGCGACGAGGGACATTTCCACCCTATAAAATCTGGCCAGATTCGTGTGGAAATTCAGTTTGCGAGTCCACTGGAAGCAGGCAACACAGTGAACGTCATTCTGTATGCAGAATTCGATAATACGATAGAAATCAACAGTTTGAGAGAAGTCATTCTAGATTACTAGAAGCCATGGAAGACTGTTATCCCTCTTTACCTAGTGGAGACACTTTGGACATGGAATGTGAGGAGACCGTAGAAAAAGAAGAAGAAGTGATCATGATGAAATCAAGATGGCCAGAACAAGAAGCCCATTTAGTCTCCTGTTTTGCCAAACACTTGGTCGATAAAATGACGGAATTGATCAAGAAAAATTGTTATGGATGTCAAAACGATCATCCCAGTCAAATTCAACACGATAAATGCCTGATGTTGAGTCAAGAAGAAAAATTGGACGAGTATCTGGACGAAGCTTGGAGTCTCATCTCGAACAAAGACGTGTTGCATCAGTGGTATAAAGACTTGCGTGAACATTCTTGTCCACCATTAACCACTCAAGAGATCCATCGTATCGAAGCTCTCCTGAATCAGAGTGAGGAAACAGAACGAATAACCGTTTATTCGTCAGACATTTTCAAGCAAAAAGTCAGGATCGAATTGACGACTTATTATTACCTGTGAAGAAGAAAAAAACACAAAACAATGGATACCTGGGAACTTTATTACCTTTTGAACCACAGTTCGTATACGGCTTCTTGGAATCCTGTCGTCTGTGCTAAAGATGAACTCCCTCATCGCAAACCTAAAGACCATCAAGCTTACGTGATCAACACGGACGACAGTCATCTCCCAGGAACCCACTGGGTAGCCGTCTACTTTCCTCAAGAAGGATGTGTGGAATATTTCGATTCGTACGGATTGCCCCCTTTGGAAGACGATATCATCGACTTTATGAGAAGAAATGCTCAAACCACCCGATTCAATAATG
This sequence comes from Sinohyriopsis cumingii, assembly GCA_028554795.2. Classification (NCBI taxonomy): domain Eukaryota; kingdom Metazoa; phylum Mollusca; class Bivalvia; order Unionida; family Unionidae; genus Sinohyriopsis; species Sinohyriopsis cumingii. The sequence continues at coordinate 79,710,842 of CM068833.1, read as the reverse complement.
TGAAATTACAAGGCACAGATTCCTTGGTGTGTGGACAGTACTGTGTATATTTTCTGCATCATCGCAGCCTGGGCTATTCCTTAGGACATTTAGTGACTCATTTCGATCCTCGTTCTTCTGCTAGAAACGATGTGAAAGTAGATCGATGGTTTTGTGACCATTATGCTTATCTTTTGTCTCAAGCTAGGAAACGTAGTGTCCATCAATGGCCTAATGATTTCCAACAGTGGAAATCACAATTTCATTCACAACGTTGTCAGCCCTGTTTAAAGTAGATTGTGAATTGAGAAAAAATGTTTGTGATTTGAAAAAAATTGTTTGATGTTATAGTGTTGGATTATTGTTAAGTGATTTTTGAATAAAAAATGTTGTGTTTTGAAAAAAATGCTTTTGTCTTTTGTTTAGCTATAAGAATGTTGGATTGATGCTCTTTGATTTCTTACTATCCCTCTCATGACACTCATTGAACGTTGCGGCTCAAAAAACCGTGTGGGGGATGTTTTCCTTCACGTCCGCGCTTTGACTTTAAGAACCGGGGTTGTTTCCAGTCTAGCCATCCATTGTCGACTCATCCTCCTACGAAGATGTGCTCCAAACTAGCTAAGCTCAACGAAGCCTACGTGAATTTGCATAGGGTCAGACACAGTCTGATACCGAAGCCAGAAGAAATAGAGAATGTGAGAATGTTAAAAATCACTGAAGACCTGATAGAAGAGCTCTTCAGAGAAGAAGTGAACAGGGAAAAAGAAGAATGGACGGAGAAGTACAGACTTCAGAGACAGCAGCAACAACAGCAACAGCAGCAGCAACCTGAAGCTGACAGAGGCTTTGTCGATTGTCGTATCGACACCAAAGAGTTCTTCTTCTCTTTCCGAAGAAGCAGACCTATCGCCAGAAAGTCTATCCTCAGAGGACATCGCATTCTTAGAAACTAAAAAAAGAATGCCATAGCAAAACAAAACAAAAAAAACAGCCCTTTTCAGGGCTACCCAATACTCTAGAAAAGAAATAACGATCCATTTGCCAATGTGTGTAGGTAGAGTAGTGTGAAAATAAACACTAACTCTTTTTTAAAAAAATGTGAGGGTATGTGTTTGTAAGTGATAAAGTAGGTTGGTGTGGATAGTAGATTAAAATGATGTCTGGTTTTTTTGTTTTGGGCTGTTTGAGGTGTAGATTTGGGGTTAGATTGGATTGCTTTGCGTATGTGGATAGTCTATTGAAGTGATTTATAAAAAATTTTACAATAGTGATGGGTAGCATAAAAAGTGAGTGAGTGTTTCTTTTAGGTCCGCGCGTTGTTGTTTTATTTTTTTGTTCATGATCTAGGTAAGATCAATTTTATGTTATTAGGGGGATGTTTTCCATCACGTCCGCGCTTTCACTATAAATTGAAACTCGCTGGGCAGTCTAGCTACCCTTGTTGATTGATCAACACAGCCAGAAGAATGAATAGCAGAATAGTGAAACTGTTAGAACTCCAGATGCACCTGGAATATGTCAGGCGCATAGTAAACGAACTATCAGCAGAGGCTATAGTAGAAGAAGCAAGAGTAACGAAGGAAGAGGAGGAGAGAAGAGAGAGGGAAGAAGAGGAAAAGAAAAGAGAAGAGAGGATGTCGTTCAATATTCCCGAGACAGAGGATTGGGGTGTTGAAGCGAATCATCCTCCCTCTGCGCTCCCCAGAAGAAAGGTGAAAGAAGACTGGGGAAGAAGATGCGTGTGCGGCGCCAGGCCAGGAAGGTGCAACCATTAGATAGGTGCATCAGGAGTTAAAAAAAACAGCCCTTTTCAGGGCTACCCAATACTCTAGAAAAGAAATAACGATCCATTTGCCAATGTGTGTAGGTAGAGTAATGTGAAAATAAAAATGTGAGGGTATGTGTTTGTGTGTTTGTGTGTTTGTGTGTTTGTAAGAGCTCAGGTATGTTTGTGTGAATAGTAGATTATGGGTTTCTTAGCGTATGTGAAGAGTATAGTTAGGGTTTTATTATATGAAATGAAAAAAGTAGGGGGATGTTTTCCTTCACGTCCGCGCGTTGTTGGGTCATGATCTAGGTAAGATCCATTTTATGTTTTTAGGGGGATGTTTTCCTTCACGTTCGCGCTTTCACTATAAGAACCCACAGTGTTCGTTGTTCAAACCATTCTGCAAAGAATAAAAAGAAGATGGCGTCAAACCAAATGGACAAAATACAAACCTTACAAGACGTTTTAGACAACTTAGGAATAATGGAACAGATGCTAATAAGACTCGTTGAAGACCATTATTCCTATAGTCCCCATCGTGTAAAGATGGAAATTAACAACTTAAGAAAAGCAAAGGACAAGATTAGTGGTGTGATGAAGGAAATAAAGGAGGAGAAGGAGGATGAAGAGGAAAAGATAAGAATAAGAACATGGAACGAAAAAATTGAAAAAGAAGAAGAAAATGAGAAAAGGAAGAAAGAAGAAGAGGAGGAAGAGAAGAAAGAAGAGGAGGAGAAAAAAAAGAAGAGAAAGAGTGTTGGAGATAAAATAAGAAGTTGGTGGAGGAAAAGAAGAAATTAGAAGCAGAAGAAAACCCAAAGGCCCTTTTCAGGGCGAGCCATATTTCTCGAAAAGAGATAGTCTTTCCATTGCCTACCCCTTTTTTTATTTTGTTTTTTTAAAAAAAATAGAGACCCTCCCTGTTTCAATTTTACATAGACCCTATACAGTCCCAAGGGTTTTTTTTGGCCATGTTAAATATACATAGACCCTATATTGTCCCAAGGTTTTTGGCCATGTTAATTCCCATAGACCCTATATTGTCCCAGGGTTTTTGGCCATGTTAATTCCCATAGACCCTATATGTTCCCACGATTTTTCTCCATGTTAAATTTACATAGACCCTATATGTTCCCAAGGGTGTTTTTAATGATAAATCCCATAGACCCTATAAGATCCCCCTTAACTACTGATAATTCACCAATTCCACGTTTTGCATCTTCGTATTCTTGAATTTTTTTCTTAAGTGATTGTCTCACAGGTATATATGTTTTTAATACAGATAATTTCTCTCGTGCTAATCTGGCAGAATGCGGTTCTCCAACACTCATTATTTATTTATATACAAATAATTTTAATTTATGTTGAATATTTTTTTTTTAGCGATATTAATTTAACCAAATTTTACTGTGAGGAGCAGCAGGTAGGGGCGACCACTAGGTGGCTCACTATGCATCGCTGGTCTACTGAGACGAAAAATGACACCCGTAGAAAACCTTAAAAGTGGAAAAAAGAGCTCTTCTGCGGGATAATTCTCGTAGGAGCCTTTGTTTGTGAACGGGAAATTGGTCTGTAGCCCCTACCTGCTGCTCAGGAACAGATAAAACGTTTAGTACAGCACTGTAAAATTAAATTAGATATGAAAGAAAATAGAAGTTGCAAGAAGATGCTTACCACAGACAAAAAAGGTTTATTTCATAGTTTATCAAAATCAACTATTAGCATTACATATGAGAAATTCGAAATTTTAACTTATAATACAGCGTACAGAATATGAATTCAATTTTAATGTCATGAGGATAAGATCCTGCCTATTTCAATAGTTGTGAAAAAAAGCGGACCTCCTCTCCTAGAAATCTTAAGTACTTCTAAATCATATCAACTTGTTCACAGGTTTTCAAAGCTTACAACTGTGATCCGATGTACCTTTTACTTATCAAGGTACAGATACGTCTCTACCCATGAAATGCTATACACTTGTGCAGCCTTTATTACAGATGAGTAAAAATCCAAATTTGTAAAGGAACAGGAGACTGTCAGTATCGTCGGATACACATATTTATCGTAACTTAGGCCGTAGACATATTCAGAAAACAATTACCATGAATTGTCCGACAATCTATTTTGTCTTTCTTCTTCGTCATCTGCAACTTCCGATTGTTCGGTATTGGAAATATAGGGTTCAAACTGGTACGGATTAATTTGGGTGACGATACCAACTGAGCCTTTGTTTACAAGTGTTCATAATGTGACGTCACACTTTATTTTCACTAAATACCGGAAGTGGTCGGCGGTTGCCGTCGGTTATGATCGTATACAGGTGCAAACGCGATATTAGGTAGGCTCCCACGCAGTTATTACTGAAAATTTTTCTATCGGATTTTTTACATTCGTATTTTGAATATATAATCTCTTTTACCAAGAAATAAACTGAATAAATGTAGATACACTGTTGTGGCACTTTAAGAAATCAAATACTGCTTTAGTAACGCGCGCGCGCGCGTGTGTGTGTGTAGAGAGAGAGAGAGAGAGAGCGATCTTCCCTGATATCAGTGACGTATAATGGCCATTTAAGGGTTGGGACATCCACCGATCCTCCTAGTAATTTAATCTCACGAACAACATCTGTGTACGACTTTGTATTTGTTTTGTTTGACATTCATACTTTAAAACTCAACAAAATAAAAAAATAAAAGCATGTATTATGATAATGATCCGACTCCCCATGCCCTATTTGTGCAAAGTGCATTCTGCTTTGTGGGCGTATTTCAATGCATACAACAGTTCACAAGAGAATATTCAGGGACTCAATATCCGGGATCAATACTTCCTTATTTTGTCTACAGCGCATGCCAAACTGCTAACAAGTACACTGTCGAAATAGACTTGTTCTAAAACAAGGCAGAGGCAGCTAGGGTTGTACTATATGGTTGTACGGTCTTTGTTTATATGCAAGAGTGGAACAAACAAACTAAACACTGATCTGCTGGCACATTCTGCTCTGGTATATCTTGTTCGAAGTTGGGTGCGCCCTGTAATCGGTAAACTCGGTAAAGGTCTACCTGTGTATTTGATTTGTAGCAGTGGCTTTAAAAGCTAAATACAACAATTTTCGATAATGAAATAGCAAAAGAATGATTCACATCACGTTCAAAATTACTTACCGTAAATACTTATCTAATTAAACATTAATCGACAGATTTACCAGTTTCACACTTTAAAAAAAAAAAAAAAAAAAAAAAAAAAAAAAAAAAAAACCAACTTATTTTTCAGCAAAAATCAAAGATATTTTGGACAACCCAAAATACGCATCCAGCTATGACATCAGCGGCGATACTACATATGTCAATTGTATTGATGGGTATGTTAACAAACATCATCGTACATTTTCTGAGTTTGTGTGCATCTGTGTTACGGCATTTTAGTTCGTTCTTCTCTTAATTGTTTTTTAGTTGTTGTTGTTTGTTTTTGATTGCTTATTTGTTTTACCAGTCGACAATGAGCAGGTGTTGGGGACAAGTCGGAATACAGTTTCTTACGTGAGCAGAAGTGTGGCAAGAACATCACGAATTGTAAGAAGTATTACATAGTACCTCCATACCAGTATAAATCCGAGTACTAATTGCTTAAGGATAAGATCTACTATAGCGTGTTTTGGTTTAAATTGAATGCCTTTAGAAACTAAAACTTGGTTCATACATTATATGTTATTTTATACTTGTATATATACATGTGTATCGGGTCAATAATACGTCGTGCCCATCCGTCCAACAACCTCCGTTTGCCGTGGATAAAATTACTTGTGTTTCAATTATAAGTCTAAGCCGTCTTTTACTTACTCTATAAAAAATACGGCTCCGGTGGCCTAGTGGTTAGAGCGTCCGCCTCGGAAGCGAGAGGTCGTGAGTTCGAACCCCGGCCAAGTCATGCCAAAGACTTACAAAAATGGTACTAACAGCTGCCTCGCTAGGCGCTCATCATTAAGAGGCTAGTGTTAGGACTTGTCGGCCTAATGTCAGGATAATGTGACTGGGTGGTACATAATGCTACATGTCTGGGGCATGATGCCCCAGTGCTAGTGATCACCACAAACTGCCACACTGCAGACATCGTAGCAATATGACTGAAATTATTTTAAAGCTACGTTAAAAATCCTAATCACACACACTTAAACAAACACATACACTGATTTTCACATATAATAACTATACTCATAAAAGGGTCAGTTTAAGGACTGCTTTCAGGGTGTATTTCGAGATCAATAAAGCCCCTCCTTGTCTTAAGTAACTGGACCTCCACAAAGCCTTAATTGTCACCGTTGGCGGATATGCAAGGGTGATCGACTCAGTATGAGTCATTTTTGTTGCCAGTGTTTGGCTAACTTGAGAATATAACATATTATTCCAAGGGTGCAATTAACGAGCAGAAGCGTCAACTGAAGGTAACATTATTAATAACAGAACAGGTGGGCCATACAAATCAAGTCACGTTTATCAAATGTGTAATAATGGTAGTGTACTAATGTATGATCTACGTCAAGATATGAAATACAATACAGTGGCTTCCCGAGTGGTTCGAGGCGCACTGGAAATGTTCTTAAGTGGCGTCCTTACCGAGGCACGCCCGGGGTGGGTGGGCGTGGGGTGGTGGCAGTGTTCTTTAATAGCGTACCTACTTTCAGCTTAAAACAAGCTCCCCACGACACCCCTTTCCTGCCTTTTGAGCAAAAGCATAGCTCGCAAACAATTTTTTTAAAATTTATATAGTTAGAGTCGGTATTTTATTACATACCGACAGCACCAGTGGCCTAAGATTAAAGATGTTGGAGCGGATGCGGGAGGTCGCGGATTCCAACCCCGGCCGAGTCATACCAGAGACATAAAAATGGTACTTGCAACTGCCTTTCTTGACGCACATGTTTATGAGGTTAGTTAGAACTGGTCGTCCCGTTGTCAGGATAATGTGACTAGGTGAGACATCATGCTACATGTCTGCAGCATGATGCCCCAGTGCTAGACATCACTATAAACTGCCGCACTGCCGACATCGTAGCTATATGACTGGCAAAATGGTTAAAGCTACGTTAAAAATCCAAATCACACACATTCATTACATATTAAGAGCTGTTTTATCTTTGGAGGCTATTCTATCGACTATAAACAATAATTTGACGATTTACTACAACAGTCATATTTAATAATTATGTAACAAAAATTATTTCTAGTTATAAGAGTATACTTCTTTGCTAAAACTGAAAAACCTTCCTCCATTTAAAAATCAGCATAAAACATAATCGATGTATTTATTGCTTGAGATCGTGTCTTCTTTCAATCAAGCAAAACAACAAAATATAGAAATATCGAAATATAGAGAGAAAAGCACCAACACAAAAAAGTGTCAAGGATTCAAAAAGTGGATGCATGCATAGCGACACATTACTTTACGTGTAAATTAGATTTTCATTTTTGATATATTTTCACAATTAAAAAGGTCTAGATACCTTTATTTAAATTGAAATGAGAAAAAACGTGTTATAGTATATATCAAAACAGAAACGAATGGTGTAATGAATTCAATAAACGTTTTACGACTGCAAGTTTGTTAACGACATGAATAATCATTAATTGGTCACATTATAGTAGAATGAGTGATACATACACTCCTTTGCTTCATCGACAGAACCTATTTTTCGTTTGTATTTCTCTTTATTACATCATTCAGTTGCAAGGAAATACAAACGCACCAACAATCATCCAGTTTCTCACATTAAAATTCCGCCCCTGATTACGGCGTATTGTAACAATCCATTTTCTACGAAGCTCCATCTTCTTCATAGATGGAATATGGTGGAAACTTAAATCTATGTGAATTCTAACATTGCCATTGCACAACAGAACAGAACAATATTCGTCACGATTTTTTCCTTTGACAGTATCAATTGTAGCAGCCATGGTTGTGAGGTAAAATGAAGATGGTGCCTAGGTTAGCTTCGTTTTGGATTCGATCACCCAGTGTCACATGAATACATGAATACATTCTGAGAATGGTCTATAGTGTTGCTGTCGTTCCAAAGCCTTTGGTGCTAATGGTTCTGGTTCACATAGTTTCTGGTTCGGGTGTAAGGGTGCATCAAATATGTCTGGTTCACTGTTTCTGTGAGTTACCCATCTTGTTGAAATGGTTGGCTCATAAGCAGATGACAAAATTATGTTATATGAATTACATACAAAAAGTGTGAATTCTTGAAAAGAATAAAGGATCAAGATAATTTTAGTTAATATAGGTTAATAAAATTATTGAATATAAATCGAGTTGTTAGATGCAGACGTATACCTTGTCTTAGGATAATGTGACTGGGTGGGGACATCATGCTACTTGTTTGCGGCATGATGTCCCAGTGCTAGACATCACTATAAACTGTCACACTGCAGACATCGTAGCGATAAGACTGAACAATTGTTAAAGCTACGTTCAAAATCCCAAACACACACACACACACACACTGATGTAGGCCATTCAAGTTCTATTGAAATTCCCCAAAAGGGGTCCTAAACAGGTTTCTTTACAAAACTCATAAAATAGCAACTCTGCTCGTGTTCTTTCGTGTAAAGAAATTAATAAGACACTTTTAGCAATTTTACCATGGCCAAATCAGACTTTAAAAATGGTTGAGCAATTTAAAAACAACGAAAGAGTAATAATTCGAACCTTTTTTATACTATTTTAACCAATCAGAATTTAGCACATGCGATCACCGCGGAAGTAAAACAAAATCAAGCACTTAGCATTATATGATGTCACCTCAGGTCAGGTTTTACACGAGGACCCAAACACGAGACACGCTCTAAAATTAACCAGACATATTTCCAACCGAATTACTAAAACTAAAACGCTTAATATACAAGACTTCGTACAATGAAGATGTAAGCAGACAAGCTGTGTGATAAAAGTGTACAATCAGTATTTGAAGAAACAAAAAAGCCTCTTACAGCATGCGTGGACAATTAGCTACGAAACCTTGCGATGAAGCAAAAACAACTTGTCATTTATCAAAGACAAAAAAGATGATGATAGTTAAAAAATATGCTTTCTAAGTAGAGTTTTATTTTTCTTCAGGAAGTTTGGCTAAGGATAAAGTTATGAAATTATACTGGCATGGTTAGGCTAACCGAATTTTGTCTGTAATGACGATAACGAGATTCTCGCGATAATTCGTTTTTCAAAAAAAGCTTGCTATACCATAATTGGATTTTCTTTGATATTTTATTTAGTATATATAACTATATAACTATATTTAATAATCTACTAAGTAGAGTTACGTTATTTTCTTCTTCGAAAGTTTGGATAAAGGTATAGTAATACCAGAATTGGATTTTCTTCGATACGTTTTGTTCAAGGTATACCATATTTATTAGGATCTATTTACCTTTCCAAATAATGATAAAATGTTCTTCTGTGTCACGCAAAAAAGACACCACCACCACCACCCCGAGGCTTTAAACGGAAGTAATCAGTAGAACTAATATGGCGGAAAGTCAAGAAATAATAATATCGGATGAAGAAGATAAATGATATTTTACACGTATGTCTATAATTATGTGCAGCAATTCTGGTATTAAAAAATGGCTATTTAATTTCTTTCAGTATATGTAATTAATATGTTCAAAATTGTTGACAGAAGATCGAAAAGGCGCCAGGTTTGATTCACACCCAGCTGCTCCATTGATATATGTAGCGACGCATTAAAACCCCGTGCACGAAATAAGAGCATTAATATATTAATAATAGCGTGGTGGCAATACACACAATTTGCTTCACGTCAATGAACATTCATGACTGCCGAAACAAGTCTGCTTATTTGTGAATGAACATTGTGACATTTTAGTGCAACAATTACGTAAAACAAATGTGGTCATTCATAATTTATGGACAAAAAGGCATGTTACGATGGTGCAGAGAATGAGACATTACATGCTGTAAACATGCTAATATCGACACTGAAGTAATCCAGCTGAACCGGTACAACAGTAAGTACAGTGTGTGTGATTTGGATTTATAACGCAGATTTAAAAAAAAAATTCAGTCATATTGCTACGATGTCTGCAATTGTGACAGTTTATAGTGATGTCCTAACACTAACCTCTTAATGCTGAGCGCCAAGCAAAGCAGCTGTTATTACCATTTTTGTAAGTCTTTGTTATGACTCGGCCGGGGATCGAACCCACGACCTTTCGCTTCCGAGGCGGACGCTCTAACCACTAGGCCACAGGAGCGGTCTAAGTATAGTGTATATTTATATATGTAACGAGTGTTGGTAGAAGAATCGAACCTTATTTGAATCTTTTGTATCTGATTAGGTAAGAATTTCTACAACCTGGATTAAGAGCCAAGGCATATGCTTAGATAACTGAAACATGTCTGAGAGTTACATCAAAAAGTAGAACAAGTTTTTTCTCGGTGGCGCGGACCGCTCCGGTGGCCTAGTGGTTAAAGCGTCCGCCGTGGATACGGGGTCGTGGGTTCGAACCCCGTCCGAGTCATACCAAAGACTTCTAAAAATGGTACTAACAGCTTGATGCCCCAATGCTAGACATCACTATAAACTGCCACACTGCAGACATCGTAGCGATATGACTGTAAAATTGTTAAAGCTACGTTAAAAATCTAAATCACACACATACTCGGTGGCGCGAGAAGTTGGTGGGGTGGGGGTGGGCAATTGTGCTAGGGCGCAGTACGAAGGGAGGTGGGGGGGGCGGTCGGGAGATTTTTCTTTTTGCTGATGAAATTTTAATAGTTTTTCACTTCACGTTAGTGAAACGGAGGCAATTCTTCATAAAACGTATTTAACTTGGGTGATGGGGTGAGAATGGAGGTTGGTAGCTGGCATAAAAAAAACTTCTCTCTGGCAAAGAAGGTGCGCCATTAAAGAACGTTGCCCTACCCCCATCTCCAACGCTTCGGTACGGCGACATTAAAGAACAATGTCCTCGAGCACCTGGAGCACTTGTGCAGTCATTGAGCGCTCTGCTGACCTGCCCGCATGCATGCACATAAAAAAAAAATATGTGGATGTCGCTCGTAAATTAAATCCTTCCGAGATCTTGGTCATGTAAAACTTACATACCAAATCTGATCAAACGTTGATCACATATATGGCCTCTACAGTGTTTACAAACTGAGCCACTCGGATGAAAGATCACATGATCTGGATGCACGGATGTCGCTCATACTCGAAGTCTTTCCAGATCTTGTTGATGTAAGCTTACATACCAAATCTGTTATAAAAATATGGCCTCAAGAACGTTTACAATGTAAATCAGTCAGATGCAAGTGTTATGTATATTTAATTTACATTGCTTGTTGGCTTTTGTTCATAATTATATGTTGTGTATGTGTAATTTGTATTGTGTGTTGGATTTTGTCTATAATTATAGTAGGAATTTGGGCCTTCATATAGGGTAAGCATGCTTACTAGGTTTGAGTTGTATATACAGCCTTGACTCTGACATCAGAATTTCTAGATATGAATTTTGCTAAGAGTTTTATAGAAATTTCCATTAAGATGACCCTCATGCTGGTGCTAAAGTGTGTTATGTTTTTATATTACTGTTGATTATTAGTAATTCCATATGTTATTATCAGTCTTATTGGAATTAATTTTAGTTGTTTACAGTTTTAATTTGAGAGGATTTATTTATTTATATTATTTATTGGAATTACAAAGTGCTCTTTGACTTCAGGACTAACTCACTATCTTGGGATTATTGTGAATTCATTTAGAGACATTATGGACTATATAACTGGGATGCATCAAGACTATTAGCACATCAACACTATTCCAGGATATTGGTATATAAGTGCCTTCAAGATTGGACTTCAATCGGACCACCACTGGAATTCATTCAGAATACTCCATACTTTTGGACCTGAGATATCACTTTTACGACTACAGTATTTGGGATTTAATTCATAATACTGTAAGTTCTTTTTAATCTTTCACTTTGTATTTTAGGGAAATAATTTATTTGTTGAATTTTACAAAACTCGTTGCTTTCGCTCTTTTCTCTTACTTAGTTTAAGAAAATAAAGGCATGACATAAAATTGGGGGCAGTCGTCCGCGATAAGAATTTCTTTAAAGTATTTCAGAAAACTTCAATTTGTGTTTGAAGTTTAAATTCCCTTGACTTAAGAATTTGTGTAGTCGCCGATGTTTTAATTTCACATATCTGAAAAATCTTTAGTGAAACCAACAATCTTTTACAATGTCTTCTAAAGGGAGGAACTTCGTTTTTAAATAATGTTCAGGAAGGGCTAGAGTCCTTGAAATAGGACGAAATCCTTCAGCTTAACAGAAAATACGATATTTATGAACCGAATGCTTCTTTAACGAAACAAGAAAAAAAAGTATTTTGGTCAAATATTTGGTGGAAAATAATTTGTGGGGTAAAAGTGCTTTGGGTTTGATTAGGAAGTCTCTATCTGGCTCTGAAAGGAGATTAAAAGAATTGAAATTACCAAACAAGATGGAAACAGAATGAGGAAAGCTTCACCTTAAAAAAAATTATGTAAATCCAAAATATGCATACTGGAAATACAACCAATATGTGAACGCATATAAAACGGCACAATCCTACCAATGACATAATTTCTAAAGATTAAAAGACCATCAAGTTGATATGTGTAGCTATCTCTTCTCGTTAATATATACATAAACAATTCAAAATATTTTTTTTCCAAGGATGCCAGTCCAGACACGAATACATATCAAATGGTTAAAAAAGTGTGTGGGTGTGTGGGTGTGTGGGTGTGCGCGCCTGGGTGTGTTTTTTTTACCAAATTTCAAAAGGACCCTGACTTTCCTCAAAAGGCCACCAAAGTAAAAGTCTGTGTCTATTTGTTCAAAGTGAGTATCATACCCGATATAAACGAGCGCAAATAAAAAACAATGGTAATATTTCAAGTGACAAGTGACCTACGTTTGTGTGTGTACGCGTTTTAGAGAGGGGGGTCTAAAAGCCCGCCCCACCTCCCGATCCGACCCTGCCTGAGGAGATTAAGTAAGTACAAGCCCATTTCCAAACAGTAACTCTTTAGACTAGAGACGGAACGATCGGAAACCTGGAAAAAAGAAGAACGCAGTAAGTTTTAAATCAATTGTGTACTGAAAATTATGTTTCTTTTTTTAAAAAGTATAACCACAAATACAGACCGGATGTGGCGTGAGATGGAGGTGGACAGACAGATATAAAATGCTTAAATGCTTGGAATGGAGGGGAGGGGCACCTCGCAGCCAGGTTTTCTAAATAGTCAGAGTTCTTGAGGCGTCAACACACACAAAAATAATGGAATTAAAATCTGACCATAAATATGGCCCCAAGAGTCTTGACAAACTCAGTCAATTAAATACAATATCCCCTCATTGCATGTGGATGACGCTCATAATTGACGTTGTCTGAGCTCTTGATGAATTGATGCCATAAGTATGCATACCAAATCTGGCAACAATCTGATCATAAATATGGACTTAAACGTGTTCAATAACTAAGCCAATCACATTACAATGAGTTTAGTAGCTCAGCCAATCACACTGCAACGAGTTCAATAGCTCAGCCAATCACATTACAACGAATTCAAAAGCTCAGCCAATCACATTACAACAACCCCTCATTAATAATAGTGGATATCGCTCCTAATAAAACTTATTCGAAATGTTGATGACATAAACTTACATATCAAGCCTGCTAAGAATCAAATCAGAAATTAAGGATCCAGAGTGTTCGTATGGAAGTGTTGACGCACGACAGACATACAGACTTACGGACGGAACACGTACAATGTACGCATAGCAGTACTATAAGCTTAGTCGTCTTTGACCAGATAAGCTTTAAGGGGTTAAGTTACATCAGACTTTAACAACCGTGAACGTGACTTAAAATTCAGCGACCTTGACCTACTTAAAAGCTGACGACTACGACTGCTTTTTTAAACTTCTCGACTGCATGTGTACATTGACAGTACTTAGTCCAGAAGTTATAAGATGAAACTTGATGCAGTTCATTCAAGAGATGGTCATGCAAATTATCAACATCTTAATATTTAGTTTCTTTTGTGATTTTTGTTTTCAAGGAAATACACGTGAACAGGTCTCTGTATTTCGCAACCACATCTGTTGACTTTCATATATATAGCATATTTAACAGCTAATTATGTATTTGATAGTGGATTCTTACTGTAAGATAATGTTATTTTGTTTGGTAAAAATGTTATTACGGCCTTTTGATCTTAGAAAGTGTAAAAGCAAATCTTGTTGACGAATGTGATGGGATTTTCGTTCAGGTCAAAGGTATCTAAGTGATAGATTGTTTATTTAGGATTTAATTCACCATACTCTAAGTTATGTTTAATTTTTTACTTTGTGTTCTACGGAAATAGATTATTTGGTGAATTTCAAACAAATTTGTTGGTTTTTATTCCTTTCTGTTACTTAGTTTAAGACCACTATTTTTGTTTCTTGTGCAAAGGAGTAACATATTGCTTTTTGCATGCATATTTTGCGTGAAAACAACTGGCAGCGACCAGATTTAACCTTTAACCATAATATATAACGGTGATAAAACTTTGTCTTAGTAATAGTTAGTTAGTGTGTGTGTGTGTGTGTGTGATTCGGATTTTTAACGTAGCTTAAACAATTTTTCAGTCATATCAGTTTATAGTGACGTCTATCACGGGGGCATCATGCCGCAGACATGTAGCATGATGCCCCCACCCAGTCACATTATCCTGACGACCAGTCCTAACACTAACCTCTTAATGCTGAACGCCAAACGTGGCAGCTGTTAGTACCATTTTTTTAAGCATCTGGTATGACTCGGCCGGGGATCGAACCTACGACCTCCCGCATCCGAGGCGGACGCTCTAACCTCTAGGCCACATTCTACCAAAGCTGTAAATATTTGTTTACGCACGCCCCCTTGGAAGAAGGTGCATAAACTAGCTTTTGAGAATGGCGCATAAGCTGGATGACGAATGGCTCGTAGCACCGCCTGATTGAAGGCTCAGACTAAGTGCTGAGAACAGAGACGTGGCTGCAGAGTTTACGCTGATTGACAACTCTGTCAATGAAACTTTCGTGATGGTTGATAGCGGTTCGAACAAGTGTTAAACATTCAAAGCCTATCGCCAACGAATATAGTGTTGTTGTTGTTGTGGGGTTTAACGCCATTTTTCTGCACACGATAAGCTATACATGGCGGCCAGTATTAATGGTGGAGGAAGAATCCGGGAAAACCCCGGAAAGAACCACTGACCCGCCAACGAAGATATAAATTATATTGTAAGTGGGCTAGCAGCAAAACTCGAAGATAGCCTGATTAAGCGCACTGATGAAAAATTTCAGTCAACCTTGCGCGCTGTTCATGACAATATTACTGTTAACAACTAGTACAAAAAATGCCGTGGTTACAAAAAAAGCGCCTTGCTCTGTCACGCAGGCGCAAGGGTCGTATGCGTTAGGTAAAGCGCCGTGTGCTGATACACAGCCGCAGTGGTAGCTTGCGTCTGGGGAACATGCTACATCCATAATATCCTAGCACCAGACAATAGCAGTACAGAACATGTTAAGATTGTACAAGATAGTAGAATGGAAAGCACAGATTCTGTTGAGAGAAAACCAGATTGTAACACTTTTTCCTTGTTTCGACCCCACAAACTTACGCAAGCACAACATTTGAGCCCATCGAACGCACGTGTAACTTGATACAAGGTGCCGCTGTAATTAGTAGTATACGGGTTGAAAGTCCTGGGCCATGTTTGCAAGCGCATGTGTCTACCACAGATCAGTTATCAAGCCAGCAACATTTGATGGAACTGGCTCCTGACTAGATTAAATGTTCCATTTTGAGGCATGTGCCCACCTTAATGGTTGGAATATCGAGCAAAAAGGCGTGTATCTCGCCGTTTCCCTACGCGGACAAAAAAGGCGTCCTCTTAAACCTGAAGGATGTGCTGGTGAGAATTATGAGCGTCTTTGTAAACCACTTGAGGAAAGATTTTCATCACCGAATCGAAAGGAATTGTATAGAGCACAACTGAACGAGAGAAGACAAAGAGCAGGCGAAACACTTCCTGTATCAGGAGACTTGTTCAACAGCAACATATGATTTAACAGAAGTTCTGGCTAAAAAAATTTTATTGATAAATTCAACAAGCGCAGCCAAAATGTTTAAATGATGCCATACATCAAGCCGTGGAATTGGAAGTCTTTGATCGCTCGGAAAACAGCGCACGAGTGATCGTGTATATTATCGTCAGTTAGGAACCGATGAAAATAAACGGAAGGAACTCAGATTCAGTGGCAATGGAACATATGCTGGCTCACTGAAACAGATGATCAGAGAGCTCCTTGACGAAATAAGTATCGTTTAAGCGAGATAAAGTCAGACGTAATAACGTTAGAGCGCATTCTTATAAAAATTGTAACTTTAAATCCATGACTCTTGTCAGATCTTTCAACGATGGCCAGAGAAAACGTTTTAGGAAAAATTGTCCAGAATTAAACCAATCTGAAAAAGATGGTAAGAAACATACAAAGGGCCAAGCCACAGCCGACGATGCGCGGAGATCGCGTCGGCGCAAGGGCTGACAAAGTGAAATTCATCGAGACTGACACTGGGAGAAAGAAAACAACCGGCGGCATTCGGCTGTAGTCCAATCTGTAACTACCGAGGATAGAATGCATGTAACAGCCATAATTCAAGGTCTCGATACCAAGCTTTTGATTGGTAATTTAGCGACCGTCATATGGTTATCTGAGAAATTCTATTGGCAATACCTATACAAAACCGGTCTCAACTCAGCAAAGCTATTGCAGAATATTGTCTCTGCAGATGTACCATGCTGTGGTTGCAAAGTTTGATGTCGCAGGGATCATAGGTTTGGACTTTATGAAGAACAACTATGCATCAACAGATGTTGCCAACGGCATATTTAAGACTGGCGACAAGTTGTTGCCTTTCTCGTTTGAAGGAACGCTTTGGTGTTACAGAACATCTTTGGCAGCAGCTGTAAACGTTCCTCATAGAAGTGGGATTGTCGCACCAGCAATCTGCCGTGTTCCTGAAGGAAAACCGTCTCTTCAGTTTGCGGAGCTGATAGAGTCATCTAGATCGTTTTTGAAGAAAGACCAAGTATATCGGAACCCCACTGATATGAAGCGTACACCTGAGTGTAGTTGGACATGGTAGCTGGGAAAAAGAATTGA
Source organism: Sinohyriopsis cumingii (assembly GCA_028554795.2). Classification (NCBI taxonomy): domain Eukaryota; kingdom Metazoa; phylum Mollusca; class Bivalvia; order Unionida; family Unionidae; genus Sinohyriopsis; species Sinohyriopsis cumingii. The sequence continues at coordinate 79,693,829 of CM068833.1, read as the reverse complement.
AGATGCAAGGAAAAATATCAAAGGTGCCAATCAGCGGCAAAAGCGATATGATGATAGCCATTTTTCATAAGAAAGATACTAAGCAGAAGATAAAGTGTTTGTGTTCTCTCCTCGACGAAAGATTTGTTTGTCTCCCATGCGTTCGTCTCACTGGCGAGACCATTCAAGGTTTTAGACAGTGAGCGAATTCACTTACAATGTGAGCTGTGGTAGAAACGGACGTCCACAGATTACACATTGTGACCGTGTACGAATCTGCGAATTTGCCGTTCTCAGATGCTGACTTGGAGAATCCAATCTGCCACACATCGCAGAGAATGCCGAGGCGCATGAGATTGCACAGGAAGTCGAAAATGTAGACTTGCCTGAACTATGTGGTGATACGATGACAGACGAAATTGACAGTGATGAACTAGACTGTTAATTTTGCAGAGCCATTCGCTCCGCGACCTCGCCGAGAACGGGTGTTCCATAGTGGATGGATGATTATGCTCTCGTGTAAATGTGAAATATCTTGTAAATAAGTTGCTCTATCACACGGGTCTCAATCAAGCAGCCCGCGGGCCGCATGCGGACCTCCAAGCTATATCATGTGGTCCGCAAAATGATTAACGTCACAAGGTGTCATGAGAGATAACAAAGGTGGTGCGGCCCTTGTGCCATCGAAAATATCATCAGGCACACCTCAAGGTGGTTTGAGTTTGAGATTCTTACTCAATCATATGTCGAATCATTGTGAATCAATGCATCGTGTTAAAACGTCCTGATTGATTGATGATTTGTTGGACTATTTTTTCCCATTATTACAACTTTATTTCATTATGTTTTTAGTCTTTGCTTTAAAATGCCGAACTCATTTCTCGGGGGCGTGGATAGTGTCGCGCTTTTTTTCTGCATAAGTCGGCCGTTTTTAAAAAGTTTTCCCCGTACTGAAAATGGAATGGTCCAGTTTGGAATAGATTCGTCGGGTAACGTGATAGGTCACGTAGCACCAGTGTATATAAAGGACCGAAGACGAGGTGATTAGTTATTCTGATGAGTGTCGTTCTCTGAGAAAGAGGGCTAGAGAAGCGGTAAATGACGAAGATAATCGTGAAGTAATTATAGTAATAATTAGGCTAGAGACGAAGTGCCTGATTAGTTATTCTGATGAGTGTCGTTCTCTGAGAAAGAGGACTAGAGAAGCGGTAAATGACGAAGATAATCGTGAAGTAATTATAGTAATAATTAGGCTAGAGACGAAGTGCCTGAAGAAGGCTTCCACGACTCTAGAAGTATTAAAGACAATAAAGATAATATTTGTATTTATCTTCTTTACATTGGCGAGCGCCAGGGCTAAGGAAGATTTATCAGACACAAATACCAATAACTGAGCAAAATCTGAGTACGAACAGCAAGAGGGAAGGTTGCAAATATTCGTATACGCACGCACCTTACACATCTCAATATATGTGATATGTGTGTGTGTGTGTATCAGGGACGTCACTTCAACTCTTTATCAGGGGGGTGCAAAACTTGATGGGAAGGGGGTGCGCAAAACTTGACGGGCTTGTTAATTTTCGTATATAGGCAACAGCAATGTTACATTTTACAGCACATGCCCCATGACGTCCCTAGTGTGAATATGTACGCCTTGCTAGACTGTTTTTTTGTTTTTTTTTTAGTGAAAGACACATGACGGAAACCAAGCGTATGAAAATACAACGCTATTTGAAAGCATAGACTAAAAATTATATGACGGTAAAGTACTATGTTGATAATATAGTAAAATCTATGTCACTAGACTGTTGTGATTGGATACGTAATTCTACTACTACTACTAACAACAACAACAACACCAATAATAATAATAATAATAATGTACGAGTCAATGAGTCTTTACACAGGACAAAACTGTCGAAAAGATTTGCTTGCGGGTCGGGTCATAAACTAATGCCAGGCTGAAATATTCTCAATATCGCATTGGAAATATTTTATTAATTCAAACCGAATTCCCTATGCGTTCTCGGTTGTAATATCCCCCCTAGGCAATACTCAACTAGTGTCATCTCGATGGACGCAACTGAATGTCCATTTGAATCGTAGTCGTTGACGACTTTCGCATCGATTTTATTTTTAATGCGACGCTTCCTGTTATTGATTCGTTTTCTGGAGTCAGCGGTTTCGCACATTTTGAAGCGCGCTCAAACACGTACACACGTGTATGCTTTGTCCAAAGGCCGTGGAAAAACAGTCTGAAACCGACACTTCACATATTCAGCGCTCCCATTACTTGATAAAGTCTGAGATACCAGTTTTTAAAGATAGCCCTTTCACGACGTTGGACGAGATACGTACTAAAATAACCCACGGATACATTGATCAGCACTTCGACACACAAAGAGGGATAATCATTCGACATGCTTTTAATGCAGCCTATAAAAGAGAGAAAGAATGATTGTTCAAGTCATTGTCCTAAAATCCTGCTTTTGCCTCATTACTCAGAAAACCCAGCGTGTTCCTGTAATATTTATCCGTTCACCCGTCCATTCATCGAAACATCTATATCCATCTATCTCTTCGCCCTTGCGTGTTTTATGATAGACCAATCCGTCCTTTGCTTGCTTTCTTCCCCCATTCACCAACCTGTTATTTTGCATGTTTTCTCACCCATCCTCCAGGCAATGTTTAAATATATGATATCAAATGACTAATACTTCAAAATTTATCTGAGTGACCTTCCGACAATACATTCTTTTAAGAATATCATGAGCGATAACTTGGCAGATTAAAGAGGACGAAAGGCTGTATAACAGATAAAGGTAGATATCAGTGCTAACAGACAGGATGTGATGAATACAAGTATCTACAGAAAGGTTTTTCATTATAAGTCTTTCTGTTTGACTGGATAGTAATATAACTTTTTGACATGAGTTTGCAGTCGTTGCAAAGTCGTTGTAAGTAAACCGAATCTTAACGAACTTTCTTGTAGGTAAAGTTGGCTGTAGTATGAATTTAGTCGAGATAGTTTGCATTGTTGAATGCAAGGAGCACGACGACAGTGTTTAAAAATTATCATCCATCAGGGGTATGATTAGTTATGTTTCATTATCTCCTCTCCAACCAAGTTGGCAGTGGATATATCTATTCTTTATTTTTATTAGTTACCCTTCAATATGTCAGACCCTGTTTCGTCTACAGTTCTAGCAGTTGTTAGGGAATGCATTTACTGTAGGAAATAATTCAGTCATATCAAAACTAGGTCAATGTGACCTGATATGAGAACAAGTCCTTACGAATGTTGGAAGCTGAGCTTGCCCGGGGCAAACTGACTGTAAAAACGAACTTGCCATTGGGAAATTTGAGCTTATCATAAAACTAAAAAAAAATATGGAACAACTTTATGCAAAACGGAATTATAAAAATATTCTTTTGATTGTATCCACCAGCCATATATACAAAAAATCCTAATACACAATAAAGATCACCAATATGTAGGTCGCAATTTCTCTTCGAGCACATTGTTCATTTTGTAAAAAAAATTGTTTTTATATCGAACTAAAATATCAGTTTAAAATTAAAAATAAAATAAAACTGAATTTATCTATAACATATACACATGTAAAAAAAAGTCAGTTACACAGATTAACTTTGTCCTCAATCACTGACAAAAGTCAAACACGTAATGCAAATTAAATATACACAGGAATATTTAAAACAGTTTAAATACAACTTCTAAAGAGAAATAGACGAATATAAATAAGGCGCCCCGAGTGGCCGAGTGGTCTAAAGCGCTCTCCGTTACGGATCACTGCCATTTCACCTCTGCGTGGGTTCGAGTCTCGGATTCGGCCAATGTGGGTATGTGAGAAAGATTGCCAGTAGCTTCTCGAGGGTCGGTGGTTCTTTCCGGGGATTTCCCGGGTTCTTCCTCCACCATTAATACTGGCCGCCATGTATAGCCTATTGTGTGCTGAAAAATGGCGTTAAACCCTACAACAACAACAACAACGAACATAAATATATGAAGAATCGCAGCAATATAAATCAGAAGGGATTAACATTAGAGCAGGCAAATATAGCGATATTTATACCAAGGCTAGGGGATATATAGAAGGAAGGAAGCGGGGGGGGGGGGGGAGCAGTAGATAGTTTGACACTAGAAGGGAAGCTACCACAAAATAAAAAAATTAATACAAGGAGTTTTTGAAAAAACCTGTTTACAAGTCAAAATATACAACACAATGTGGAAGGCTATTGCAATAATATTCATTTCGTACAGATTGTAGATGTCACAAAACAAAAATATAACACTTTAAGTCAACTTTAGTAAGAAAAAGCATGATAAAAAGTAATAAACAATGATAAATCGTCAGAGTCAGATGGATTATTACCAGAGTTATATGAAGGTAAGTCGCTACGGTCAGATGGATTAATACCAGAGTCAGATGAAGATAAATCGCTACTGTCAAATGGATTAATACCCGAGTCATATGAAGGTAATACGCTAGTGTCAGATGGATTAATACCAGAGTCATGTGAAGGTAAATCGCTACAGTCATATGGACTAACACCAGAGTGATATTAATAGTTTGATCTCAAGCTAAGGCCAATTATGCAAATATTCTGCCTAAAATATTGTTGGCATGAGAAATTATTAATTCTATGAAAGAAGGATGAAAGTACTAATATATAAAGGAAAAGTGGAAAATACAGATTTGAAAAACTGGAGACCAGTCTTGCTTCTAAATACAGATTACAAGGCATTAAGAAAGCTTATAGCTAGCATAATTAAAGTAAGGGGAGTAGAAATTACAAATATCAGTCAAAGCTGAGGGGAAAAGGGAAGATCAATTCAAAATAGTATAATATATATGTATTAGATCAAAAGAAAGCATTCGATATAATTTAACTTAGAAATATCGAAATAGGTTTGGGATTTGTAATACACTTTTGCAAAGGGATCACCATATATATATATATATATATATATACACACACACACACACACACACACACAAAGCATAGTCAGAAGTACGATTAAAGGTCTGACGTCACAAAGTTTTCATATGCTCACTATCTATGTTTATTTTATATTTTACGTAATATCCTTCGAAACCTTGTGTATATCGATGCATAATAATAAAAATATAAACTTTGTACATATTTCCAACGAGGAAAAAGAAATAAAAATGCACAATATAATGAAGGTTGTATACTCTTGATAAGGGTTGAAATTTAGCTTAAACTCTTTAAAAAAAAAAGAATGCATAAACCTTGGTAAAGCCTCCAGATCTAAGGTTAACCATGTCAAAACAGAATTTTCTCTGACTGTAAATTGCCCCAACACTATATAAAAGAATTAATTAAAACCATCGGGGCATACTCAGTAGCGTACTAACGGGGGAGAGGGATACTAGAGGTTTGGGGAGCTGAAACCCCTTCGGGCCATCATCGTCGCCCCAGGCGCCATTTACCCTTGGTACGCCATTGGTTATTCAATGGGAAATATGCAATACAAGAATATATGAAGTCATTAATGGATAAAATCCAATACAATGCTGACATATGGAAATCACCGAGAATAAACATAATTAATAGGGTAGGTATAGCAAGGACGTTCGTATGTCCTAATTTATGGTACCTGATGAATACATAGTTTTCAAAAATAAATAAATTAGTGCAGTTCGTAGAATAACTATAAACTTGGGTGAGGAGATTCGTTGCATTAGAAAAGAAACAATATATATCATTCAAGCGGATAGGGGGTAATCATCCCTTATAAAAACTAAAACAAAACATACCAGCCAAAGAGCCTTTGGAATTAATATAAAAAGAATAACTACCCATAACCGCCCAGAAAATATAAAGAAACCAAACAAATAGTCTTAAAATATAGACAGAACGAAAACGTATGGGAAAAAAATAATAATATAAAGTGTACTATTCAACAACAGCAATATGGGGATTACAAAATCACGAAATAACATTGAAATAAATTGGAAGCATATATGGCGAATGTGGTCCTCGGAAACCACTGTAAGCTTTGGTGTGGTCGGAATTGCTGTTGTTCAATAGTAATTTGTGTTACTGGCGGCGCTCGCAAAAGAAGTTCGTCACGGCTGCATTCGCGAATACGTGTCTATTTATAACTTCTCGCGGCGGCCAAAATTAGTCTCATTACAATTAATAAACTCTACTCGATGGCTATTGAGGATAAAATAATTAGCGTGGCTGCGTTAGACACCGTGTTGGCGAAAATGGAAAACCACCAACAACTCCGAGCACGGATACATAACCAGAGGTAGTGGATTTACAGGCAGCGAAAACCGAGTAAATGTTTGCATGTTTGCTAGTACACTTATGGTAGGTTCCATAGCGATCAGTAATATGAGAATAGTGGTCTCGCTAATTACTAATCTAGGCCGAAGTCTTCTACATCACGTGACTTTCCTCTTACCGGGCGACTGTGGGTAAATTTCACGCATGGGCATGTGCGTGTGATGAGAGGACAACGTCATGGCTGTAGGTAGAAAGTTTTACCCTAGATCACTAACAAAAATATAGCACCACTAGTATCTTTCTAATTAAGTATTCTCGCAAACACAGATTATGGTTGGGGTTGGGAGTTGGGGTTTTCAATTTCGGAATCAGGGAGGGAGGCACCACACAGTCCAGCTAGTTTCTCCATAGATACAGGTTTTAAAGTGTCCACAGAAATAAAATTTTAAAAAATTCTGATCATAATTATGGCCTATATAGTTTTAAAAATCTCAGCCAATCAGATACAAAATCATCTTATTGTTACATGTGGATGTTGATTGTAATTAACCTCGTCTGAATTCTTCATGAATGGATGCTACAAGTAGGCATCACATATCTGATAAATAAATGGACTTTAAGGTGTTATAATGCTCAGTCAATCAGATACAATAACACCTTATTAATGTGTGGATGCATCTTATAATCGAACACATTTTAAATGTCGTACATCAAATCTGCTAAGAATCTGATAAAAAAAAATAAAGACTATATAGTTTTCTCAAGCAAAGCCGCCAAGGGGGGGGGGGGCGAGAGGGGGGGGGGGGGCGGCGTAATGGGCCCGAGCCGAACAACACGTTTTAATTTTATAAAAGAAAAATTTTGCTATGAGAAACCCGGGAGTTTCTTACCCCAGGGCCCGTGATCGCTCTCTACGACCCTGTTCTCAAGGAAATGTTGACAGACGGACGACGCACGATGGACGCATGGCCGTACTATAAGCTTACTTGTCGTTTTAATAGATGAGCTTTAAAAGGTACATTACATCAGACTTTAAATGACCGTGAACGTGACTTAAAAATTCTGCAACCTTGACCTATGTTAAAGCAGACGACTCAAACCATTTAAATTTCTCGATTGAATGTGTACCTTCACAGTGTACGGTGTTTATTCCAGAAGCCATAAGAAGAAATTTATGTGTTCGAAGTCGAGGTTGTCAGTTATTCGGTAAGATTTAATTGTAAGTATACAAATAGAAATTTCATATAATATCACATTATAAATATATTTAAAAGAAAAAGAATACCTGCGCTGGAAACGTTTTGATGCAGTTGATTCAAGAAATGGTCATGCGAATCATTAGCGGCTTGACATATTGTTTTTATTTATAGTTTGTTTTCAAAGAGAGTACACCAGAACAAATCCCGTATTTAGAGTATTCGCATACCCTTCCGTTTCTTCATACTCCCTATCGATTTTAAAAACGAAATGCATCAAAGATATAAACAATGCAGAAAACTTGGTCATTTCATTCACTGATTTATAATGTTTCCTGATTGTCGCCAAAGGGTCCCTAACTCTGTCTAATTATTGACGTTTCAACGCAAACGGAAGCTTCTGATGTACGCAAGGAAGCAGACTGCTCGCTGTCCATATCTAGTTTCAAGAAAACTGTGTCGTCTTTGTCCCATATTTGCAATGTCTAGTTTTAATATTTCTAAAACAAATTGAACAAATAAATAGAAGGAGTTATTGCATACACGTGTTTAAAGAGCTGTAAATCCAAACTTTATGGAATTATTGACATTTTCAAAAGACTGTCAACTACATCACATGTGTCGCCACTCTGTGCCATAGCCGCTAAATAACGACTTGCTATATGGCGATTTACTATCCAATTGTGGATATTATCCCTACGCCGACCAACTCTGAGGTCACGTTTCTAGTTTAAGAACAACAAATTAGTTCCAAACAGGTGGCCCCATTACTTTCTCAATTTGTCATGACTTACTAAAGTCAGTCTAAAATATCTCTGGGAAGTAAGTTTAAACTAATCACAATTCTTTCAACAATAGTGAGTTTTATGTGTTTTAGCAAAGCGTCAAATTGCCGATGGTTTCTGGAGCACTTCCGTTGTCAAATCTTCATATTCGGAGGTGCGTAGTTTTGCACGTTGTAAAGCTTTAAATTTCGGAGGTAAATCTTGGTAAAGGTAAATCTTGTATGTAGTTCGCAATCCAATATTGTCTAAAAGGAAGTGATCGGTTTTGAAGAAGAAAAAAAAAAAAGAAAAAAAAAAGAAAAGAAAAAAAATGGCCCAAGCACATATGCCGACCGTGTTGCTAAAGAAACTACCTTTTGATTCGAAACGCCAGCAAGTTAACAGTGATTAGGTCCCCGTGGCGACAATCAGGTTAGAACTTATAAATCAAAGAATGAAATAGCTAAGTTTTGTGCATTTTTTTTATTTTATATATCCCTGATACCTTCTGTTTTTAAAATCGGTAAGGGGCACAAATAAATCACAGCTGTTGACATTATCCCATAAGAATAATAATCATTTTTTGTCTGGTACAAATGAGTAACATATTTTTGTTTGCGTGGAGATCCTGCGTAAAAAGTTCTGACCAGTTCGAAATTTTAAACAGAATATATAATGGTGATATAACTATGTATTAATAATCGTTGGGTAATTCTCTCTCTGTCTCTGTCTCTCTCTGCCTCTCTCTCTCTCTCTCTCTCTGATACGTACGCGTCGCCAGACTGACTCCCCCCACCCACCAGCAGGACGGAAACCAATCGTTATGAAATAGAACGCTACTTGAAAGCATAATGATACTACGGTAAAGCTCAATGTGAACAAGGCAGTAAAATAAATGTCACAAGTCACAAGAATGTTGTAGTGTGATAATAATTAATAATAATAATAATAATAATAATAATAATAATAATAATAATTTCATGTAACGGTACAAGAGCAGTTACGCGGGTCAAAATTGTAGACATTTGCGTGCAGGTCTTAAATTAATGCCTGACTGAAATATTGTCGATATCGGATTGGGGATATTTTATTTATTCAAGCCAAATTTCCCATGAGTTCTCAGTTGAAGTATCCACCGTAGGCTATACTCAATCTTGTATCATCTCGATGAATGCCACTGAATAACCAGTTGTATCGTATTGGTTGGCGACTTTCACATCGATTTTATTTTGTATCGGACACTTCCTGTTTTATTGGTTCGTTTCTTGAAGTCAGCGGTTGCACGAACACATTTTGCAGTGTGCGCTCACGCACACGCATACCACCCTTTCCTTCAAGTAAAAGGTGGTTTCTCAAGACATGTCTAGGAGTACATATAGAAACGTCCAGCAAACAGGCCAAATAGATGGATAACTTGAATGAGCAAGGTGTTGTTGTGTTCTTTTTTATATAATAATAACTTGTCAACTATACCGACACCCTAGTGTGCAACAGATCTCGTGTCTCGATTTTGGGGAACATCATATATGTACCCAGTGGTGCATGATATTGTACTACACTAATCACTTTTTTTAAACATGTTGTGGTTGTGCGTTTAAGTGTGTATCCCAAGGTGCATGCAAGTTGTTGTTGTTGTTGTAGGGTTTAATGCCATTTTTCAGCACACGATAGGCTATACATGGAGGCCAGTATTAATGGTGGAGGAAGAACCCGGGAAATCCCGGAAAGAACCACCGACACTCGAGAAGCTACTGGCAATCTTTCTCACATACCCACATTGGCCGAATCCGAGACTCAACCCACGCAGACAGAGGTGAGATGGCAGTGATCCGTAACGGACAGCGCTTTAGACCACTCGGCCACTCGGGGCCCCGTGCATGCAAATGCTTTTTCTGATATTGGCTGTGTAATGCAAAGTTATATAAGGTGTGTGAGTTCTACTAAAACCAGAACTACTAATGGATACCCAGATTAAAATTTTAGCAATGACTGTTAGCAGTCTACATAGTTCCAATTTAAAAATATATGTTATACTGGGTCAAATAAAAGAATGCATCCACCATCTGTCTACAGGAGACAAATAGTACAGTTGGGATTGAAAAATGCTGGGAGGCTATATGGGGACGTTTTAGTCATACATCTGCTAATAGTGCAGTTGTTGCAAATCCTGTTTAGAAGTAATTTTTAATTATGCATTAATAGAAACTGATGTAATGGTCAGGGCAGACACATTCTTTTAGAATGATCACTTAATGGACAGATTTATGCTAGCGAGTCTATACGGTCATAACGATGATAGTGCTGAGGGTTGTTTGTTTTAAAAACATCATTTTGTTTTATAGGAAATTTGAAAGAGGATATAAAATTTTGTCAACTTTTCTGTTATTATTTTTGGTGACTGGAACGTTGTTAAGGATATGAAGCATGACTCTTATAATATTCTGCATGTTAAACACTGCATGGAAAGAGCAGCAGTCCAGGACATCAATAATCAACTTGATTTACTGGATCCATGGAGAGATGTTAATCCTGACAGTAAAATATTTACCTGGCGACAGGCAAATCCTGTGAAATAAAGCAGGCGGCACTATTTGTATTTTTAATCTCTTAAGGTGGTGATGCAGGGGAATATGCAAAAAAAAATCCCGACAACTGATGTACCCCCTCCCCAAGAATAGGTGATCTATGAGTACAGGTCAAAACACTATAAGGTCTCACTGGATAGTTTATCTGGTGAATTTTCATCCAACAATGACCTATTGCAGAAAAATGAGAATAATTTTACACTGAAGATACAAATAAAAACAAAATAATGATTTTTGAAAAAAGCATACATGTGCGATTTTGATTGTAGCAATCAGGTTAATTCCTGATGCAACTGGTGGTTTTTATACTGAACCAACACTGCCACCAACCCCTAAATTTTACATTCATTTTTGACAGGAAATAGCTATTTTTAATATTTTCCTGTGACAAGGCAGCTAAAAGAATCAGTATGTGCCTTATGCATGAATAAAGTTCACTAGTACTATAACAAATTATCATACTTTTCATCACCCCTCAACCATTTAGATGTTTAGATAGTTACCTCTGCAGCAGACACACGTAAATATGTAAGCCAATTCGGCTGCTTATTTGCAGCCCAAGTTATGCTTTTGATCTCCAATGCTCATCTAACTGTGATAGGCTGTCAACAACAAGCCAACCCATTTCCAAGCCTAACTCAAAGTAAATCTAAACCACATTACATATTTAGCTTCTGTGTGAATTTATAATTGCTAGGCTTGTGATAATTAGGTTCATGCCTTCTACCTTAAAAATTGGGGTGGGGTGGGGTGTCAAAATACGAAACTATCCAGTGAGATCTAATTACTCCGCGTATTGAGAATATTGTTATGGTCTCTCATTCATTCGTGGTCGTGGAGAGAGAGAGAGAGAGAGAGAGAGAGAGAGAGAGAGATTATTTACCTGTCTGTAATGCTCACTCAATCCATATATATTAGAAGAAAGGTGAGCAGAACATATTATGTGTTGTCAGTCTCCCTAAATGTTTAAGTAGAGTAAAGAACTAAGACTCTGATCACTTCACCACAGGCCTGGCCCTAGGATGTGCAGGGCCCAAGGCAGCAAGCGATGAGCGGTGCCACACGCAAAAAAAAAAAAAAATTGCATTGCGGAGTTGATTTCCTGAAAGCGCGGGGCCAAAGGCGGTTGCCTCTTTCGCCTTGCCTTACGGCCGAGCCTGCTTCACCACCACCACCCGCCAGTGATATAGTAAAACGGTTAGAGGTGGGGACCGCGACCGCTTCCCCATCTTCTATATATGCCTTGACCAAAGATTGTGTGATAACAGTAGCGAAGAGGGACGATTCAGGGACTGTGGGGGTTTCTATGTTAAATTTGGGTGTTTGACCTTTGGGGACTGTAACAAGATAACCGCGTGGGATTTCGGTCTACAACAGAATACTTTTGATGGTGATACTTGAATGAGAAAAGAAATGTGATTAATTCGTGCGTATATATAATATCCAAATATTGGATCAATTAACATGATCCGCACGAACTAAATAATGAAAATACAATTAAATGACCTTACACAGTACAAAAACAAGGGGTGAATGATTCACAGTGATTTCACAATGAAAGAATGATGTGTTTTACTCAGATAGTAAACCTGTGGTATTTTACTCCTATAGTAAAAATGTATACACTGATGAAAATGATGAAAACAAAGGGTCTGATGTACAAAATATCTTTACAGTCCCCAAAACACGCTGGGTATTACAAGCCATAAAGATTAGCACACGGCTAGAAGATTACATGTATGGAGTTACACACTCCGTCACCAGCACACTTGGCTACCAGTCACGCTGGTCAATCAAGCAGTTAGTATTCCAGGTTGGTCAATCAAGAAATCAGCGCCCACCAATCTCGGTCAGCATCACCCGATCATCTGCTTCTCGACCAGCAAAACTGTTTACTCATCTATATAGCTGCTTTGGTTCAGCTTCACAGTTTCTGTGGTCAACGTCTTTGGTTAGCTCTGCAGCTGGAACCACGTCGACTCCGATCACTCCGATAACTCTGATCACTCTGGTCAGCTATACAGCTGCGACTCCAATCACTCTGGTCAGCTGAAAATTCATCTAACGCCGTGTACTATGCATGACACGGTCATATACGATAAAACGTAATGACGTTATATACGGTAAGCTACACAAATTACATTATCGGCACAATAATTACAAAACAATACACAAGTTCAGAAGTGAACATAACTGTGCCCGACAAGAATCCTACGGTACTAAACGTTTCTTAAAAATGAAATGTATTGCTAATATTATAAATCTCTTGCTAAGTCACAAAGAATAGAAAATATTTGCATGATGCTACGTAAGCCGAAGCTACATAGAAAATATACAAAAATAAACGTGGTAGTACAATAGTTATAACTTATACACAATAAATTAGTAACTCACATACATCTACAGATGATGTGAAAGTCCTTAAAGTTGTTGTTGACACCTCTTAGCCCCACCTCAGCATATATAGCTGGTTAGGACTTAAAAGTGACACCCTGGTTTTCCAGAAGTGTTATGTGGTGAGTGTCTCCCTGTCCACCCTTTTGATGTTATAAATGTTGTTGTTGTTGTTGTTGTTGTTGTAGGGTTTAACGCCATTTTTCAGCACAAGATAGGCTATACATGGCGGAATACCCAGGAAAGAACCACCGACCCACGAGAAGCTACTGGCAGGCTTTCCCACGTACCCACGCTAGCCGAGCCTTGGACTCGAACCCACGCAGACAGAGGTGAGATGGCAGTGATCCGTAACGGTGAGCGCTTTAGACCACTCGGCCACTCGGGGCCCCCAATGTTATAAATGTAAGTGTCATAAGAAAATTAATAAAATAAGTGTAATTTAGTTAGGGTTGTTCTCTGTTTTGTTCGTCAAATAACAGAGTTTTACATTATCCCAATAATGCTTGGGTAGAGTTATTCTTTCTTTCCCGTGCTTGGGCTGGTAATGGGTCTGATTTCTAACCACCCTCACTGAACTTAGGATACTACTAGTTTCCCGTAGGACTGTTACGTCCATTGGGGGGGGGGGGGTCTTTCCTTTTTCTGTGTGTGGTGGTTACTTGTTTTAAATTGACTCTGCCAAAATCGTTTTGTCTTGTGTTGTGTAGTGATGTGCGTTGAGCTGTAGTTGCTCCCCCTTTAGATGTAAAGACGGCACTATCTAGGTCAAATTCATTATAGTTGTACGTTCTTATCCTAACCTATTTGTGTCAAAGGAAATTTTGAATAAGTATTTAAAGCCGAAAATAAAATATTTAGTGTTGGAAAAATAATAAAGTGTTTAAGTGCTTGAGTTTGTTTGGTGAGTGCATGTGGTGCATATTATTACTGGTGTTCTAGTTATTCTACATGCCTTAGCATCCTGTGACTGTTGTTAGGTTGTTTTATATTGTCAATCGGTAGTACTTAGTTGCATGATATAAGCCAAAAATCCAGAATAGAGAGTTATTCTCTGCCAAGATTTTAAAGTATGTTCAGATTATTAAAGTTCGTTATCAAAATAAAATAAAAATAGTAAGTATTGCCAATAATAGTAAATAGTAACTCTTGCTTCGGCAAATTAAAGGTAATTCAGTCGAGGTGAATTGTGAAAATCACTGTTTGGTAGTAAACAATTTAAGTTGTTGCAATTAATATTTATAATCAAATTCTTGGATGTGTGTTGAAATGCCGATACGAGTATTGAGTAAGTCTTGCTTCGGCAATGAAATGTGAAGAATCACAGATTGGTAGCAAAAACTTAAGTTGTTCTAATCAATATTTAAAATCGAAATCATGTGTTTTGAATAAGAACAAGTTAATCATGTGGCAATTTTGAAAGTCCATCAAAATCGTTATCCAATAGGTTCTTCTTTCCTTTGGTTCGTTTTACTGGGTACCAAGATTCTCCTCCTTTATTCTGAGTTTTCGGGGGGTGGCTCCGTTACAGAGTTAGAGCTAAGCAGGGTATACTTCAGACGATGTACCATAGTATTCTTTTTCTAATTTCGTTATTTTCGAATGTCTTGTCCATGTATAGTTGTGTTGGTCTAGAATTTTCCGTGTCTTGAATCGGTATTCCGCATCGTTAAGTTGCTTGTTTTGCGTTTTATACCCCTTAGAGGTACTAGTGAATAAATCTGAGGTCCATCTTGCTGACGTGTCATGCCCGTCCGCAATACCCGACATTATGTCTGCTATGATAGACACATATTAGTTCTTTTGAGTTCCGTATCTGAAATCACTTTCCTAAATCGAAATCCTTGTTTGTTTCCATTCCTGCACCATAGGATAAATATTTTGTTTTGTGGTTTATACTCTTATGGTTATCAGTGAATCAATCTGAGGTCCACCCTGCTGACGTGTCTGGCCCTCTCCCAAAAACCCCCCCCCCCGACATTCTGTCTGCTATGATAGACACAGATTAATGCTTTGAGTTCCCGTAACTAAAATCAATTTCCTAAATCGAAATCCTTGTTTGTTTCCATTCCTGCTCTGTAGAAAAAATATTTTGTTTTGTGGGGTATTAGTGAATCAATCCAAGGTCCACCTTGCTGACGTGTCTGGCCTGGCACAAAAACCCGACATTATGTCTGCTATGATAGACAGAGATTAATTCTTGCATCACTATAGTAGACCGCTCACTGACAAGACTTCCGTAATGTAAAGGTTTTTATCTACGGTGAGGTATTTACACACAGACGATGCCGCAATATATCTTCTGTGCGCTGGAAGTATTCGGTTCTTCCCATCGAAAGCACGTGCGGCATTGGATGAACCGAACTCACTGTTTCGAAATCTTTGTACAATATACATAAATCACCCTCGGGCATCGTTGTACACACAAAAAAGAAAAAGAAACCCGAGCACATGTATTTAATAAATAAAAGGATTTATACGATTCCGTGACATTACATCTCCCCTTTAAAAAAGTGGTAACACTTTTAGAAAAATCACGGAATGTGAACATAAATATTATTAAAACATCCAGTTTAAAAAATGAACGAAAATGATCTGCTAATTACACCCTACTTAAAAAATCAGCACCCACATTTTCTGACCCTCGAGTCGCCTCGATTCGGAAACTATACGATTGCAAAGTCAACGCCCAACGCATCGATCTTGCGTTGGCGACCTTTGCCTTGTTCAAGTATAAGAGCGGCTGCTGGTCCGTTTGTAAGGTAAACTCCCTCCCGAAAAGGTACGTATGGAATTTTCCTATCCCCCATACTAAGGCTAGGCAATCCTTCTCAATCACGGAGTATTGGACATCCTTTAATCCTGATCGGCTCTGAGGTATTCAACTTGATCTCGTGTTGAATCAGTCCAGTACGGTCTGGTTTGTCCGTAAACACGCATGGGTATTGGGGAAAAAACCTCCAAGATCAGCGTATGCTGGCCCTCGGATAAATCCAGGCATACATTTATCTGGTCTATACCTTTCTTCCCTACGTCAATTGGGTATATGTGAAGGGGCAAATTTTATGGCGATCTAACAAGAATACATTAGTTGAGACCAGAGAACCATTAATTAGATTTATGGAGACAGGCGCGTATCATATCGCCATACTACCGTGTACGGTAATGTCCTTCAGCGGGAGAATTTTGTTCCTAATTAAGCATTTGTTTATACAGCAGCCAGGCGGACTATTAGGGACACGGAAAACTTCATTTTCATGGTAAAGTGTCACAATTGAGAAATCGCAGAAACTCTGTTACTCAAACTACCAGGTCAAGCTGATCCTGACTTTGGCGCCTCTGAAAAATGCGGCAGAGATATTTGATTCTGATTGGTTACATTAAAAAAGGGGCGTGTTTCCCACACAAAATTTTCTAGGTTTAAAAAATTACCACATCGGAAATTTTAATCAGTCTAAGCTTTCTTACGAGAGAAACCAGAGTATGCTCTGAGGGATTTGCAAGAAATTCCTCGTAAAAGAACTGTTGCCAAAAGGGGACTATTGTCGAAAGGAACCGGCGAAATAATTTGCTGATTAAAGGGAGGAATGTTGAAAGCAAAGGAAGTGTGACAATTCCCTGTAATTTGTTGATACCATATATAATGCTTTGCTGAAGTTATTTATTTGTATTTGCATGAATCTTTTTTCTACATTCGTGTAATAATTTGCTTTATGAAGTATAACTGTGTTGAGTTTATGTATAGGAAGTCGTACATTAATCTTCTTTAGATAAGTTTGACGAATTGTTTGAATTTGTCGTCTCGTTTGCATAAGAATTATGTTCTAAGAATTTAATGCATTACTTTAGTTAATATGATTACGAGAATCCGTGTGAATTCGCCGAATTTAGAAGATTTCACGTATGATTAAGAATAAGTGTTTATTGACTGATATGATTTAGTAATTGATGTGAGGTATCCTATTAATTCGCTGTGTAAATTGAGGCTGGCTCAGAACCCCAGTCCTCGTGTATGGTGCGTTAATGTGTAAGGTCAAGGCGTAACGAATTAGCCATTTGACTAACTAGGGTCATTATAGAACATGTGGAGTCGATTGATAGCCTTAGCATCTGTCGAGCACTGATAGTAAAATCTGATAACGAGGGAGAATGATGAAGAATTAACTGTTTCATAAATAACGGGAAATTTAGGTTGTCTCTATTTATATTTATTTAAAAGGGAGAAAATAGCTCCTGAGATGTATCATCCTGAGACGTATTATCCTGAGACGCATTATTCGGGGACGTATGCTGTGATGTTATTCTGAGACGTATACTGAGAAGCATAGAGAGAAGTGCAGTGAAACGTATAATCCTGTGACGCAATCCTGCGACGTATTAATTTCTGAAACGTATTCTGAGAGTATCCTGAAACGGATGGTGGAAAGTATCATCCTGAGATCCAAACGTCTGAACAGCTACAGTGGCAGCAGAACAACTGAGGACGAACAGGTTATGCAATCGTACAAGACGTTGACTTCGATTGTTCACTCGATCCTATGATGAACTAAATCTATCAGTAAACAGATCGGCTATTTTATTTAAATCTATTTGCGTTTTCTTTGTATTTCGGTGAAAGTTTAAATTTCTAAAAGCAGAGTATATTCCTGATGTAATGAATTTTCACAGTGTTTTTTTTATGTAATTGATTAAATTGTGTTTACCTGTACGGGGGCTTGTGTTGGTTTGTTCTATATACCTGCTCAGATCTCTATCTATTTCACATACAAGTTTCACCACTTATATTTATATTTACTCGAACCGTGCAATAACATCGAGGGCGGTCAACCCCTAGATAACGAAAGCCAAATTTGGCGGGACAAACCCGCCCCCCCCCCCCCCGCGCTTTACAGTATTCAAGGAGCATATCGGTACTGGAGGTGAATTTCGATTCGTCACACGACCTATCCTCTATCACCGCTACACATACTACATTCAAGACCCCTTTATCAATTGTTTTACAAGGTCTTTCTACGTAGATTTTCAGCATAGTGGCGTGAAATATCTTGGACTTACCTTCCACGTCGATGATGTAGTCCATTTCGCCTTTCACCTGTTTGACTTCGTATGGCCAATTCCACTGGACTAGCAGCTTGTTTTTAATCGTAGGGAGAAGAAGCAACACTTGATCGCCCACATCAACCTTCTTACTACGTGTTCCTCGGTTGTAATACTTTGCGTACATACGACTAGATTTCGCGAGTTTGTGTTGCACCATTTGACACGAACTCTCTAACCTTTTGCGCAAATCGACCACGTATTGGTAAGTGGTCTTAACTTTTTCGTTCGCGACCTCGTTTGACCACAGTTCGCGTAGAATACGCAAAGAGCAACGGACTGTCCTACCGTACAAAAGTTAAATCGGGGTGAAGCCTAAACTTTCGTGAGGAACCTCATGATACGCGAAAAGAATTTCATTCAGGTACCTATCCCAATCCTTAGGTCTTTCCGCACTGTTACATATATTTGATTTAATTTGTGTTTGATTTGATTTGATTGTGGCTTTTGGAATATTTGTATTTTCTTTACATGTCAGTGTAATGGAATTTTGTTTACAAGGAATTTGATATTTTCCAGAAAATTCAGTGTGACCTGAATCTTTCCATAAATACCTAATAATAGAAACACTTGTTGCTATTTTTGACTTCTTGTCCTTGACTGAGGGTCAAGTAAACAACTTTTATTCTCTGAATAAAAGGATTGTTACGTGATTTTTGTTATATGTAAACATGATCACGTGATCCTCTATTTCGCAATTAGGCATTTCCCAAATTGCGAAATACTTAGTATTAATAGTGATGTTGAGAGAGAGAGAGAGAGAGAGAGAGAGAGAGAGAGAGAGAGATATGAGTTTCGGGGCTTTTAAACACTTGATGTCAAGTTGTTTTTCTGTTGTGAATAGTGGAGTTTTTTAGTTTTATTTTATTTTTTATGATTCTAAAATATTAATTCATTTCTTTGGAAATATTTTGTGCTCATACAGAATTCTTGAACAAAGACTTTTCTTAAAATTGTTATTTGGATTTCCAAAACCGGAGGATTAATTATTGTGTTTCTACAAGGAACTGTAGACTTCAACAGCGTACATGTTACAGCATACGTCATCGCCTTCCATCTTTCATTCTTCGTCGGGACTCGAACTTGGAATCATTATAACATTTCAATACTAGGACTTTAAAAAATGTATTGGTGGATTTTTCTTGGATTATTTTTGGTTTGGATTTGATTCTGGAAACAGTAAGTTAATATATTTTCATTTCTGCAGAATCTTTAAAGGGAAATAAATTATTTGTTATATTTTTCAACGCTTGCTGTCTTTACTCTTTCTTATGTTACTGTTTATTCGAGCCTAAACACAAGATAAGAGCACACATTCTTCGCAACATTTGCTTCAACATCCAGTTGAATTTCACTACCAACCCATTGCACATATAGTGGTAGGGTGTTGTGCGGAACTGTTTAAGGGACAACAACCTACTAATTTCTGCCATGAGATATGGGGTGAATTGCGCTCCATAATCAGTAAGAACCTTTTCAGGAACTCTTACCCTGCTAAACATGTCTACGAGCGCTTCGGCTACGCGTTTGGTTTCGACCAATGGCAACGCTATGTCTTCAGGGTACCTAGTGGCGTAATATGTCAGCGTTAAGATGTATCGGTTTTCCGATCTGTATGTGAAATATAGGTCCTACAATGTCAAGGCCACTCATTTAAACGGGGTATCTATCAGGGGCATCTGACCTAACGCTACACTAGTTACCCTTCTCTCAGAGACCGTCTTCTGGCAAACATCGCACTAGCGACAAAACCGCGCTACAACGCTATTGACACCAGGCCAATAGAATTCTCTTAATACCCTATGTTGTTTTCCTCATACCAATATGACCCGCCATACTCGACTCGTACGCGACCTTGAGTACATGCGACCTGAATTTCTGGGGAACCACTAGTTGCAAGAACTTCCTGTAGAGTAATCCCTGTACGTTAAATCATTTCGAAGTATCAATTTAGAGGAACCCCCGTTCTTACACTTCCTTGCGGTACCCGATAATGCGTTCTCCCCGGTTGCACGTAAAGACGCGTCACGTTCTTGCTCATTCAGAAATTCTTCGTGGGAGACATCGGTAGTGGCTTCTGGTATTTTTAATTTACGTAGAGGTTTGTTATCCTCTTTTACATGAGCTCTGGGTTGCACTGCTTGGATGATCGGGAATCGGAAGTCGGACATGGATGGGAATCTAGATCCCTGTACATTGCCAATCATAAGTTCAATGATCGGGTTTGCAATCCACAACGCTTCCACGGTCCCGGTCAAGAAAGGTGTTTCGATATCTATCCTTGCGACAGGAACGTGGTCGATTGTTTGGTCCAGTAGCATACAAGGCGATTTAAACCCAAGCAGTTGGTCATCGCAGACGAGGCTCCGTTTCACGACTACACTAGTGCACACTGTGTCTCGTAAGACGGTCACTTCTTTCCCACTGACATCGCCATTTGCCGTCGGTAACCTTGCCTCGGGGAAAATACACATGACGCTCAAATGGAACGCATCGCGACCGATCTCTGCACGCACCACTGGCTCGTACACTGCTTCCCGCTTAGCCTGCTGTGAAACATCGAATTTTAAATCTACCCACCGTCTGCCTTCAATGGCCACCACGACTCTCTGGACTGGTCCCTTCCGCTTAGGACAATTGGGGGAGATATGTCCCCACTCCTTGCAAGTGAAACATTGCTTGTCATTATGCCTTCCCTTGTTATCCCTATTAGGATTTTCAGGTTTTCTGGGTTTTTGGTCATTGACCTGATTCCCAGCTTTGCTGTCTCGCGAGATTACATTCGGAGAACCACCCCGAGCTTCAGCGAATAAGTCCGCCTGTGTGGCCATGTCATATATACTCGTGAAGGACATTTACCTCAAGAACAACTATAACTCCTTGCCACAAGTTGTCAATAGTTGGTCCCGAAGCAAGAAATCGATAAGACCCTCAAATATCTTAACCACATTACCACATTCCACACATTGCTGCACGTAATAGCACGTCTACTGACGAACTGGGTGAATGTCTCGTCTCTCTCGGGTTTGCCATACTTAAACTTCTCGTGAAACCCTTGCTCGGGTAGCTCGTATGTTTTCAAAAGTACATCTTTCAACGCGAGGTAATGCAGCGAATCGTCCGCGAATAAACGCACATACACGTCTAATGCTTTACCTTTCAACAACGCGCTAAGATAAAGCGACCAATCGTCTTTTGTGCATTTTTGTACAGTGGCGTACCTTTTGAACCTGTTTAGATAACTATCCATGTTATCTTTGTCGTCCTCAAATGGGGTCAGTTTTGGACCTCTCAGTTTAGAATCATGTTCCCCCTCCTTTTTAGTTTGTAACAGCTCAGAATTTCTTTGATACTCCCTCTCCCTATTTCTATCTTCTATCTCCAAAGCTCTAACCTCACATGTTTTTCCCTTTCTAACTTCCTATCCTCTACTTCTTTAGGAAGTTCTATCTTCTCCCTTTCTGTTTCCCTTTCCCACATATCCTTTCCTTTTCGGTCTGTTTTTCTAACTCTATCCTCTCTTTTTTCTCGCTGTGGTCTAAAGTGATGCCTTCCTGCTCTCAGTATTTCTCTTTGAATTTCTTTTGTGATTTGGGAGTGTAGCACCAGGAAGGATAGCCGCTGACTTCTTGTTTCAGTTTCAAAAAAGCATCCACGTAGTCCGCGAAAATGCCTTTCTGAGTCTCGTCGAGCTTGTGGTATTTTTTCTTCTTGGGAAAGTGGTAAATTTCGTACACTTCTAACAATTGGTATCCCAGATCCAGACCTTTAAACAATTCCACGCTGACCCACGTTCCTGTCAAGGCGCGTTCTTCCTGGGGGTGCTCTCAAGGCTGGTCTTAATTGCACGTTTCGGCACAAGTACGACAAAAGGGAAACATCAGTTTTCCTTGGCAATAGTGAAGCAAAACGGGATGATACAAGTCCGTGGGAGGCAAAGCTTTGAATTTAATCAATCCTTCGTATTGTCGAATGTTGTCCAGGTCGATGTGTTTCGTGGGTTCAGTGGGTCCTCCAACTTGTAACTTTCCAATATGCGTTTAAACTCGGGATCGGTTTTCAAACGGTGATCGTACTCGTGTTCCCACATTTCCACAAGTCGGTATCCTTGGTGTTCTAAGTTGAAGCGCCGCTGACAAGTGGCCTGGTACAAGTCTTCCATAGTCCGTTGTAAAAACCGATTTTTGGTGTCATGTTGACGGTAACAGAGGGGACATCCGTGATTTAAGCACCCGTTAAACTCGTACACGATCTTTGGGTTTTCTAAATCCCAACCATCCATCGAATACCTTCTGATGGTCTTTTCTCCTCCTCCGTTGCAGGCATGTTGGATCCATTTGTCTTCCTTGTCGCACAAATAATGTAACCAGTATAGGGTTTTGACCGAGTACTGACGTTTGATAAAGTTCGTCATTTGAGGGCGTATGACAGCCAGTGTGTTTTCGGGCATGAATCGTTGGCGGTACACTGAAGAACACGTTTTGGCACTGGTGCATTCTCGAAATTGTGCACAGTAACGCCGTAAAATGTCCACGTCGGAACGACAATACTTTAACATTTCTTCCTGAAAGTCGAAAGGGTCCGATGTATGAGTGTGGTACCAAGCGCAGAAAGCTTCTCGTTGTTCGGTGTGAGTGTTGTCGTGGTCGTAGTAGTGATTCTCAGGCAAATGGGGTAGAACGGCGTGTTGTTTGGCTTCGGTTTGAAAAAGTGTGGAAAAATAGCCTTTGGCCATTTCTGTCATTCCAAACGCTTTAGGCATTCGATTCAAAGGCATGGTCAAGTAACTCATCGTATCTTTAAACTGCACTTGTCCCACTTACATGGAAATGAGTTTGACTCCGTTCAAAGTCACTTTCGGACGTTCGGTACTTTGTTCTGTATAGTATCTGAGAAGAAATTGCCCATCATACCCCGAGAAATTGTGAGCCATTACCGTGGTATGGCGATGACAATCTCCGTAATGTTCGATGTCCTCTTGGCTCCACGTCTCGTCGACGCGGCCAAAGATCCATTGGGCAAAATCGGCTAGCGTGTTCGGTCCTCGAAAGATTTTTTTTTTTCACGCCTTCCAGGAATCTTGCTACAGTTAGGGCAATGACTGAAGATAGGCTCTTGGATGCACTTCTCGCATGCTTGGAGTCACGCAGAAATAGGAATGTGAATACTAGTCTCTTGAATGCATTCGAAATAGAAAAGGATGAAATTGCCTTTCTTCTTGTGGTCATCTTCCTCTTGATGTTTGGAATGGTATTTTTTTATGTAGCATTCGTGTTCCAAGTCCACGATTTGGTGACACATGTTACATCGCTTCTTTTCTGAACACATGTGAGCCTTGGCATTATTGGTACGTATGCATTGTCCACAAGTAGGGCACACTATTAGGAGTTGACAAGCACTTTTCCGCTGTGAACCTTGCGTCTTCAGATGTTGTTTGTAACAGGTAGGGCTGACAAAGGTGCGTTGACAAGTAGGGCAATGCACTCATTCTTGTCCTTCGTCAAGACAGGGTTGAGAGGCAAAACATCCAGAGCATTTCGATCCACAATGTTTGTGTTGCTCTCAATTGTGATAGCCATAGTCACATAATAACCGTATCCCAGGAATGCGGAGATACTGGTAATGGCATCAAAATGTTCATCGTGATAAATGAAATCTTTGACGTAGACTCGCTGGGTCTGGATTTTGGCTCACACATGTCATATTTAAAATCGCTGGCATGGATTTGAGCCATAAATTCAGCTACTGTGCGAGGCGATAGGTCACGTTTCTGCGTCTTTCTTTCTTCTCCTTTCTTCACGAAATGAGGCGATCATATCAGCTTTATTGAAAAATGTCAAATGACTACATTTTAAACGCTATGGTCCCCTATATATCAATGTAAGGCCAGTGTCTTCCCTATATAAAGGGCCAGTGTCTTCCCTCAAAGTATTCATTTCACTCTCAATTCTACCAGAACGATGGAAGAGCCAACAGAGATCGAACTTCTAATCAGAGCTTTGCGAGGTGTCAAACGAAGGTTTTCTTCAGAGAAGCCGACGGGCTACTCCCCCTCCTTTCGATATAAAAATCAAGATACTTGCATATCTGTAAGGAGAAAGGGCGTTGGTCTTCAGAATATCCACAACGTCAAAGCGAGACAGGTGTCAAGAGACAAAGGTTAAGATACCTGTTATCATTGTCTTCAGACTGCCCTAAGAAACAACAGGAGTAGGAAATAGAGAGGGGTTCAGAGCAAGAAGAAGGACCCAGACATGTTCATAAAGAGAAAAAGAGAAGACGAGACGAAAGTAAGGAAGAAGAGGAGGAGAAGGAAAAACCTGTGGCAGTTTAGGAATTCAAAAATGGAGAGAGTGAAAAGACAAAGAAGAAAAATTAACTTTCTAAAGTGATGTGTTGTGACATAGGATTGTAAATTTTTATAGAGAATATAACAGAAAGAAAAACGTGTCTCATCGTTTTGATCTTTATAATAAGAACCTACACTTACACTCAAACACGTCCATCACGGTAAAAAAAAAGGGCTTTGAGTTTTATTTGATTTTGGCAAACATGGAGAAGTCTCTTTTCAAGAGAGGTGAGTGGGCCAGAAAAGGACCGTTGGGTGTTTGTTTGTTTGTTGTTGTTTTTGTTTATATAAAAAACAACTCAGGAACGGGTAGTAATGGTCTTTAACTGCTTTATCCCTTTGCCAATGCCTACTTCTGGACCTGTTGCTGTCGATGATTTGTTAGAAATCACAAGTGTTGGTACCTCAGGCGTAGTGGGGACTTTGAACGGGGTTGGCGTGTTTGGCCCGGGAAGGTCTTTTTCTCGGGTCGTGTTAAAGGTGTCTGATACATTTCTTTCAGACTCCTTAACTCTGCCAAAATGTCAAAGAGTACTGTCACCGTTTGACTTTCACTGTCCTCTTTCTCTCCTAGATCTTGTTTCTTCTCTGCTTCGTCTTCTTTTTCAAGTCGTTTTCTTCTTGCTTCATCTTCTCGCTGTTGCTGTTGAACAAGAAAGGCTTGTTCTGATTTTTTCTGCTGTTGCAAAAATTAATCGAATTCTTCTTTCTGTCTCTGTTTAAAATCCTCGACGTACGGTAAGGAAGGAGAAAGCGGCGAAGGTACTGGTACCGGCACAAATTCTTGTGAAGAGAGAAAATCCGCTATACCCCAATTAAAGTCGTTCTCTTCTGGAAGAAGGGCTGTAGTTATTTTAGTAGCCGCTGCTATGCCATCACTCCTTGTCTCCACAGCCAGTGCACCACAATTCATCGTTTTCTTAGTTTCCGTCATGTTCTAACTCTGCCGCATTGATTCACTGCGCACAGACGCTAGCGCACCTATCTAGGGAATGTGACATCACGGGCAGCTCGCTTCAGATTGAAAGACAGACTCCACACTGTGACTGAATTTTGTAACGCGTGTTAGGATTGGTGAAGGAACTAAATCCGTTTCGATCACCTCTATTCATTCAACTCATTCCATTCACCTGTTCTCGTTACAAAATGTGGACGAACGTAGAATCGTCTAACCTCGTATCGTCGATGCTGTTCAACCCGGACTATCCCACGTATGTCAAATCATCATGGGTAATTAACCAGATCACAGAGACAGCCCTTTGGAAACGAAGGATCTATGTGGAGAGACGATGCTCTCTGGAGAGTTGTTGTTGTTGTAGGGTTTTAACGCCATTTTTCAGCACACGATAGGCTATACATGGCGGCCAGTATTAATGGTGGAGGAAGAACCCGTGTAAACCCCGGAAAGAACTACCGACCCACGAGAAGCTACTCGCAAGCTTTCTCACATACCCGCACGGCTGAATCCGAGACTCGAACCCACGCAGACAGAGGTGAGATGGTAGTGATCCGTGACGGAGAGCGCTTTAGACCACTCTGCCACTCTGGGCCCCCCTGTCTGGAGAGAGTCTTAATCTTCGGTCCAGAGGTCAGACGAAGTTTGAGGAAGAGAAGAAGATCCGTGCGATGCCCTCAATGTTAACTGAGTGGTGTTAACAAAAAACCAAAGGCCCTTTTCAGGGCAAACTTTATTGCCTAGAAAAGATATCCATTCCGTCTTGCCTAAAGAAATTGTTGATTTTTTTGTGATATATTTATGTTCATAAATCTATGTATGTGTGTTTGTACAAGTATGTATGCGCACGTACGTTTATGTGTATGTGTTTATTTTACAGGTCTATGTCTCTGTCAATGTCGCTAATCCTGTCTCTAACCACGTCTATATGTATATGTTTCTATTTGTCCCTACAGTAGCGTGTATTTAGGTCAAACCCTTTCCACACTATTCCGCCCGATTCGAAGTCAGCCCTTGTAACATTGTTGCCAGTGTTCAGTACCGTGGCGTCACCCAAGATTGGGACTATCTTGGGACTGATAAAATTCTATGGATGATTGGGACTATCTAGGGACAGTGGAAACAGCCATGTGAAATTTCCCATGTTAAATTCCCCTTGTCCCTAAATTTAACATAGAAGTCCCATAGACCCTGAATTGTACCCTCCCCCACATCTTACTTATAACATTCTAAAACCTACATCACACATACTCAGCATTTCCCATTAGTTGTTAGTGGGGGCCATCCATATAAGGCTGCACGCAAATTTGGCCGATTTTGTAATATATACTCATTCCCCCTCGTCACATTTCTCACAAAAACTCAGATCCCCTCATATGTGTCGTCACAAAGCTTTCACACAGCGCCTATTATAAATGTTCAAAAATAAAATTGTTTTGAAACCACTTTGTGATGAAGAACAGCACAACACAACATTGCGTTCTAAATTACTGAATACTTTACACAAATCTTGATTAATCCGGTTTTAGTACTTTGAAAACTTATACTAAAGAACACAACTCTGAACAGGAAAAAGACTTAAAATCCAAGGAATAAAGTTGTAGGCATCTATGGTTTTATGTTTCAATGTTCTCTTACTCCTATGGTGATAATGCGATGCTACGTAGTTTATATTCTGGTAGATGGGGCTGGTGTTTTTATGACGTTACATTTTATTTTTTAAAAAAGCCCTAATCTCCATCTTCATACACCGTCACACAAGTTATCCCCACCCACCCCGCTTGACGTTATATGGAAGTCGCCAAAACATGAATTATTATTCTCCTGCACTGACGCTGTATTAAAATAACGCACGCAAAGACGGATAATCATTTCAACGTGCATTCAAGTGCTGAGATAGAAAGAAAGAAAGAAATATTGTTCAAGCCGTTGTCCAAAAATCCTGCGTTTGCCTCATTACTCAGAAAACCCAGCGTGTTCCTGTAATCTTTCTCAGTTCATTCGTCCATTCGTCGAAGCATCAATATCCATCTCTTCAATCTTGCGTGTTTTTCCATAGACGAATCTGTTCTTTTGTGTACTTTTCCACTCATCCTCCGCGTAATGTTTAAAGATCTGATATCAAATGACTAATACTTCAAATTTACCGTAGGCGTGACCTACTGACAAAAAGGTCATTAGAGTATCACGTGCGATAACTTTGTAGATAAAAGTAGATAAGAAAAACTATATTAAACTAATGTTAGATAGATATTAGTACTTAACAGACGGTATATACTGAATCCAAGTATCTTCATACAGCTTAAAAAACAATTATAAGTAGAGTATTGTTTAAAATAGATAGAATACTGAAATCAGCTGATTAGTATTGAAATATTCGTTTCGTTAAAGCACAGTCTTGATATTCGGAATATATCGCTGCGTACCGTATAAATGCTCAGATACTGCATTCATCCTTTCATAACGGTGAAAAATTGGGATTTTTATTTATTCTGAAACTAAAAGTAAGTGCTTTTTAACCTAATAATTTCATACACTCTTCTTAAACAAAATTTTGTTAATCCATTTATTTCATTGTAAATAGCATCTTAAATGTGAAGAATGACCTTGAATAACCTAAATCGAAGATCAGCTGGAACTTTAATTCAGTGTGCAAAGAAAATGGCCGAACAGGGTGAATCTGAGGATCGATGTTTTGAAACTGTTTTACGATAAGATGGTTGGGTAATACAGTGAAAGTGAAGTTTTCCAAATTGTGTACGTTATTTTATGTAAAGCGAATGTTTATTTACCTCAAATGTATGTAAAATTGCCTGCAGTATGAATCTAGTCCAGATACTTGGCGTTGTTGATATTGAATGCCGGGTGCGCGATACCAGTGTTTAAAAAGGTATCGTTCATCAGGGTTATATTGGTTCATGTTTATTTATCTCTTCGACAACGAATATGGAAGAGGATTTATATTTTCTTCGTGGTAATTCGTTACCCATCAATATGTCAGACCCATTTCCACTTAAATTCTAATACTTGTTAGAGGATGCATTTACCAGAAGAGAACACGGGATCGTATCGTTGCTTACAATTAACCTGTCATGCATGTACTATATTTCTTTTCGTTCATGTCTTGCAATCTGGTTCATCAGTATTTTACATTGTTGTAAAATCTGACATAACTTTTGGTTTTGTGAACAATTTTCTGGATGGAAATGATTAGGATCAGGAACGTATGCACATGCACAGACACACAAATCAAGTATGTATTATAGGTAACTAAGTAAATTATGCTTTTTATCTTTACCAAACTCTTGATTAAGAATACATTATTTACTTACATTGTAAACTAAAATTACTGTATACAATAAATGATGTAACATGAGACCAACCCTAATAATGGAAAATGGAATGATGTTTGAAGTAACATAGGGTTAAATAGCCAGAATAATTTATAAAAATTTATAGTTTGTGATGATTCAGTTTCACCAAAAATAACCCTTATTGGAGTTTGAAGGAATATGATATAAAAGTGTAAATTATGGCTATATCTCAATTATAATTATTGGAAACACAGTAGTACTATTTGTTATTAATTTGAAAGGTATAAATTCAATGAATATTTTTATGATTCTGTTTTGAAAAAAGCTTCCATTTGACACCTTTTCTCACAAAAACTCCATTGCACATTTAAGACCTAATGCATTGCCAATGAATATTAAAATGGAAAGTTCTGTATCTTTTCTTCCTTTGCCATAGCTGCCAACCCTCACGAATTTGGTGTGAATTTTATGACTTTTTCAGCAAATCACAGATTCATGCCACAAGCCAAAAATTCACGAATTCTCCAATCCTCAATTATTTTAAATCTTTAATAAAAATAACTTATTTCCAGTTAAGCGCTGGTCGTGCTATTCGCAGTTGCCGAAACGGTCTGGTACTGCTGGTCGCGATATTTTTACATCTACAGCCGATTAGTACAGTTGGCCCGGTAGCAAGCATTTTAGCCTATTTTAATCTATATGTATAAGAGTAGTTTTACAAATGCTTTTAAGAGAAACTGAGGCCTAACTGGAATTTTGCTCTGCGCATGCGTCACCAACACTGATTTGAGTTACTGTTCAGCATCGCATGTAAGATCTTGAAAATGTCTTCACCACCAAGGAAAAAGAAATGTATTACTCAAAACGTGAAGTTTAATTTGCAATATATCAAAAATTGGCTGTGCATTCTGTCATTAAACATTGATATTCATCATGCTTTTGCACTCAGTGTGCCATTGCAGAGACGATGTGAGGAAGCACGTCAGTTGCAAAGAAAATGTAAAAGTTGGGAAAATTAAGAATTCGCAGATTTCAGCTCTGGAGTATTTTAAGCCATTGGCGGAAGACCTGCAGGCTACCAACGCTGAAGCATTATTTGTGAGTTTTCTTGTCGAACACAATCTACCTTTATCAGTTGGAGACCATGCTAAACATTTGTTCTGACAAATGTTCCCGGACTCGAAAATCGCTTCCAAATTTTCCTGTGGAAGAACCAAAAGTGCTGCAGCTCCTGTGCATATCTCACAGCAACAGTGACAGCGAAAGAGTATTTTCTCTAGTGAGGAAAAATAAGACAGACTTTAGGGCCTCCTTAGCTGAGAAAATTTGTCAGCAATTTTAGTCACCAAGATCAACCAGCAGGCAAGAAGCCTGAACTGTTTAGAAAACAAATTTACGATAAAGCATTTGAGGAAGTTCAGGTTTGCCACAGCATCATGTCTTGATAAATAAATATTTCTGCATATATGTAGGGTTTTTGTTTTATATTGCGAATTTGATATAGTGTAGTATTGGCGGTCAGAGTGGATGAAGTGGTCAGAGTGGATGAAATTATTGTCATGGAATTTTTCACTAATTCATGTCCAAATTCACGACTTTTTATCCCTGTTTTCACTAATTGTGAGCCTGGAAGGTTGGCAGCTATGTTTTTCATTCATTACCTTATGTCAGACCCATTTTAATCTACAGTCCCAAAAATATTTATTGGATGCATTTATGGAAGAGAAGAACTTGTATCATACCAAAGCTAGGTCACCTAATTTGAGTGCAGGACTTTCCAAATATGTTACAGGTTTAACTTATCCAGAGCAAGCCCACTGGAAAAATGGTGCCCTTCAGAGATTTGAGTGCTCCCAAAATATTACAACATAATATCACAATAAAACATTCTAATTTAAAATATAGATGCTTTATTATACAAAACTAGAAGGAGTGACAGAGTGGTCTAAGGCTATCGCTTTTAAAGATCACTGACATCTATCTGCTTTCAGCATGGTTTGAGCCATGGACTGGGTTAGTGTGGGCATGTGAGAAAGCTTGCCAGTAGCTTATTGTGGATCAGTGGTTCTTAATGGGGTTTTTCCTCCACCAAATATTTTGGTTGTCATATAGGGTCCATCATGTACTGAAAACTAGACTAAACCCATGACAACTACAAAACCAGAAGTGTTAGAATTGATATATTATAGTTAGAAGAGCAAGAACATATACATGGATAAATAGGTGGGTTAAAAAGGCTCTTGGGAATACATAGATTTTTAAGTAAGTGGTATAGTGGAGATGTTTAGATTAAGGATCTTGAACTAAAAAATTAAATAACCAATAGCAGAAGTGTTTTTTAATTTTAATGTTTTAATATATATAATTTATCTTCATGTACTTTTATACTTAAAGTTCATTTTCGCTATAAAACAGGTTTATTAGATGTGTTTAGGAAACTTTTTAAGTTTGCATGGATATTGGGGGTCAAACCATACACGATGTGATTCATGATACACAGCCTACAATAATATGAAACGTTATTGTTTCACATATGAAGTTGATGGTCTTTCATCTTTAGGTATGACCGCTCCGGTAGCCTAATGGTTAGAGCATCCGCCTCGGATGCAGGAGGTTGTGGGTTCAATCCCCGACCGAGTCATACCAGAGACTTACAAAAATGGTACTGACAGCTGCATCGCTTGGCATTCAGCATTAAGAGGTTAGTGTTAGGACTGGTCGGCCTGGTGTCAGGATAATGTGACTGGGTGGGACATCATGCTACATGTCTGTGGCATGATGCCCCAGTGCTAGACATTGCTGTAAACTGCCACATTGCAGACATCATAGCGATATGACTGAAAAAATGTTAAAGCTACGTAAAAAATCAAAATCACATCTTTAGGTATGGTAGTGCCATTTTATATGTATTCGCATATTGATTGCAGATTACAGTCAGACATAGATTTTTCATATGCCATTCTTATTCCTTACAAGACAAATACTTCCATGTGTTACGTGTCAGTGAATTTTATTCAACCTTTTGAGCCTTTTCAGGTTGATCCATTTGGTGAGTTGCAAGATTAATCTTGTCACCACACCCATTGTTCTGCACTGCATGGATGCTTTGAATACATTTTATTCCCAATTTCATGTATTTACTTAAATTTGAAAGGCATTATGGTGTTACCTTAAAAACTGAACTAGTGGCATTTCATTCTGAAAGGAAAATTTTTATTAAACAAAATCCAAGTGTGGTAGCATAGACAGTGTGCGTGTGTTTGGATTTTTAATGTAGTTTTCACAATTTGAGTAATGTGACTGACAGTATATAGTGGTTGAGCACTTGGGCATCATGTCCCACCTGACCATATTATCCTGACACCAGGTCAATCAGTCCTAGCACTAACCTTAAATGCTGAGTGCAAAGTGAGGCAGCTGTTAGTACCATTTTTATAAGTCAAGGGTTTGAACCTGTGACCTGCAAGATCTGAGGCAGATGCGCTTACCAGTTAGGCCACTGGAGTGGTCTCGGAGATGACTAATCAGTTCCATCATATTGTAGTTACTACTGATGCAAAAAAAACTACCATTGACATGGACACTACTTTCTGTGAGTAAATAAGGAAATTATTAATGACACACACTTGCTTCCTACAAGTTAGCAAAGTGACTATAACTTGTGGTTAAGTTTGGAATCTGCCCCCTTACTGATTCTATGCTACTTATTTTTTTTACCCAGTGGCATATTTGGTTTCTGATTACATACGCGTATATCAGCATAAAAAGAGAGACATTCCAAACTCGTACCCCATGTACAATTTAAGTCCTTTACAGATCATATAATAGCCAATTGTGTGCGATGTTTCTCAATTGCTTTGTATATAATCAGACTGTGTTTGTATGTCAATATTTCTGGTGTCACACAGTGAATATGCTATAGTAAACATTTATAGGGTAAGTATCCTTTTGTATTGATTCTTCACATCTTGTATCAATATGGAGAAAATATTGATATATCGATTAATGGCTTCACCTCTAATAGATAAGATAGCATACTCATTTCTTGAACTAAAATAATAATGAAAGGTTGACTTTATGTAATGAAATATTAATACTGTTATGAGTCTATGCTGTTAAAATAAGTAACAGAAAAGAGTGAAAGGCAACAAGCTTTAAAATTCAACAGAAGATTTATTTCCCTAGAATACAAAGTGAAAGTGAAACAAAAACTTAATGGTATTGCGAATTAAATCCCAAAATAATCAAGGAATTACAGACACAAGTCTTAGTAATTTAAAGTCCTGAATAAAAATCAGAATAAATCCAAAAACTGAAGTCTGATGTGTCTTTGATAGCTTATAGAGTGTTGATGAGTCAGCAGTCTTTTGTTGAATCACAGTGATATAATTCCAGGCTTGAATTCACTATAAATTCTGGTGAATGTTTCTATCCAAGAATTTTATCAGAGCACTTTTTTATTTCCAGAGAAAATAATCACTTGAATTCAATAATGAAATACTGGACACAACATACAATACAACTTAAAAGTGCTAGGTCTTAAAGCAGAACTGAAAAAATCCACTCAGTTACAAGATTATATAGTTCTTTACATGACCCAGAGGTCTCGCTACGATTGCATCTATTTTTAGATGGAGAGGTTTTCGTAATAATGTAATCACTCACTTTAATATAGTTTCATTGCAACAGTCCATTGACAGGATTGCAAAATTTATGGTTTATTTATTTGTCTACGTCCTTGTAGTAATTTTAGGCAGTGGTTAAATAGTATCTGATTGCTGTTTTTTTCCGTATTTCATGTCAAGTTGAAAAATAGCTTAGACGTTAAAGCACATCTCATGAATTCCACAACATAGCATTGTCCTATACGTTTCTGACCTACATAATTTGCAGTTTAATGTTAAATCTTTAACAAAATAATACCTTGCTTTGCTTTCAATGATTTGTATATTTTTCTGAAAATATTTACCCGATGATTTACGAAAACAGACAATCTAATAAACTGGTACATCCCAGTCTTAGCGAAGTCCGCCATTATTTCCCGTTAGGCCTACTGGTTCACTTACAGTTTCAAACTAATTTTATGATGAAATAGTGTACAAGAGTCAGTTTATATATATATTCATTTCAACGATTCTGATCTTAAAACACATGTTTGTATGTTTTATCATCAAAGGATATCATGCAGGAAATTGATAGTTGCTACCTTACTCGGAAAAGGGTTAATGGTTAATCAGCTATCAAAACATAATGCTTGTGAATGGGCAAGAGTTTGTTTGTCAACATAATTTATATCAAACCTAGGCCTAGCTACTGATCTATTGATGAATACATTTCGCGACAACACTAGAACTATCCGGGCTAAGGTGAGGGTCATTTTAAATAAAAGTATGGTCAGTCAATGTACCTTTTAAATAGCTCTTGTTTGTCCATCAGAGTGATACTGAATTTTGTTAATCCAAGTAAGGACTTATTCCAAACACTTAAGCTAGGCATCACTCACTTTATTACACGTAGCTAGTGTCCTATCCGAACTATCGATTCTAGCAGCTTTAGCACTCTTCTAAATATCGTTACAATCTTCCTAAGTTTGCCGTTTAACCTCAAAATACTTATCCAAATTTACGAATGGCATTTTGTCTAAGTCTCAGCATGTCTTTATTCTCATGCACTACTTATTCCGATACATTCGGAAATGAACACAATAATGAAAGCTAAAGTTGTTTATTTGATGTACTTTTATAAATGACCACATGTACATCTCTGGGTCTTTCTGACTCTGAATTCAATCACTGCAAATACCAGTACATTTCCCCACCCGCCGCCAGTCAAAGCCTTTGAACTTGCAGCTCAACTATTGCATCATGTTCTTTTTGCTGTACTCTTATAATGGCAACATGTATGTACATCAAGGGGTCTTTCAGTCACTGAATTATGTCATTGTAAATATCAGCACAGCTAATTGATCAACAAAGCAGGTAGCTGAAGCAGGACTGGCAAGTCTTTGAATTTTTCTGCACATCTATTACATGTGTATGGAGGACTCCCGCCTCAGTGATTTTCTGTGTCCCAGATCAAAAATTGGCATCCAAATATGCGTAATTAAGCGTTTCCGAGATCTGTGACCTCAGGTCACAATTATTATTTTCTATTTTAAAAAAATATTAGCTAATGGAAAGAAACCTTCTAGAATGATCCAGATGTTTACAAAATAAAAACCATAACCTGGACTAGGTTGCTCCAGTGGCTTAGTGGTTAGAGCATCTGCCTTGGATGTGGGAGGTCATGGGTTCGATGCTTTAGTTGCAACCTTTAATGGATGATCCAAGTGTTACTGGCAAAGCTCAAGTTCGGTCTCAAAATAAGCATTCACATATGACAGTGAGGCCAAGGAAAGGGAGTGGACGATATTTACGATGATGATTTACTAGAAGACACTGGAGGATTGTAGAATTTTATCAGACAGTGATGAATTGGAATTTGCATCAGATGACATTAGGTAGTGATATTTATGGGATACTTTGAATTACAAAATGTGGAGTTCACTTTTGTACACATTTAAAATAATTTCCCTTTGATGGGGTTCATGGGTAACTTATCATTAGGATCACAGGTAACTGGTAGAAGTTTACTAAAATTTTGACTGTTCTAGCTAGGATATGGTTAGAAATTCAGTAAATCATGGAGACATACAAGTATTAAGAGTAAAATGTTAAACAGTTGTCCCTTATCAAAACTTGTGTAAATGGTAAATATTTACATATTCAAGTCTGCTTCAGACAGATTGATATTGACTAATTATTGAAAATGGGCATGTCACTGAGGGCAGGGAATTCTGCAAGGACAGATATTAGCTGAGTATGTATGTTTTTTTTTTTGAAGTACGTAAGTGAAACAAAGTTATAGAGTAGGGATTTTAAGCTATGATCTTGGGTTTAAATGCCCAGTTTGGAGAGGAAGGATTGGCCCATAGGTCAGGGCTACATTATATATGAAGTTTTGTTTCAACATGCCATGCAAATGAAGTTGACTTTGCAATGCGACAAATAAGTGATGCCCTCCCCCTAACCATTCAGTTTTACTATTGATAAGTTTACCACAGTAAAAGTGAATCTTGAGTGCATTTGAAGTTGTAAACTCATGATTATTGATACAGATAATAAACAGTAAAACATGATTTCAGATCCACTTTATCGATAATTTAGTAGCTGTTGGTACTCTCAGTTATGCACAAAGTTATTATTTAACAGCCAGAATTGTAAATGTGAAACTCTAGAAGATGAGTGAAATCCCAAACGTCTTCAAACACAGAACTAAATACTGTATAATTAAAAAGTTGTGAGACAAAATGATACATGTTTGAAAAAGTTTACAGATGTTTCTATTTCAGCATAAAAGCTTGTAAAATGAAATAAATTACCTTTTACTAGTACATGTACAAGTCATCCATGTGTGGGAAATAGTGATAGGAATCGGTTACAAAATGGGTAAAGTATATAGAGTATATGCTAGTGATGGGAATCAGTTACAAAATGGGTAAAGTATATAGAGTACAGTGTATGTATTAGTGATAGGAATCGGTTACAAAATGGGTAAAGTATATAGAGTATATATTAGTGATGGGAATCAGTTACAAAATGGGTAAAGTATATAGAGTATATATTAGTGATGGGAATCAGTTACAAAATGGGTAAAGTATATAGAATATATATTAGTGATGGGAATCAGTTACAAAATGGGTAAAGTATATAGAGTACAGTGTATATATTAGTGATGGGAATCAGTTACAAAATGGGTAAAAGTATATAGAGTACAGTGTATATATTAGTGATGGGAATCACAAAATGGGTATATAGAGTATATGCTAGTGATGTACAGGTCTTCTGTGTGTGGGAAATTGCGAACAATTTTGTTTTCAATGTTATTGCTCAGTTTGGTTAACAAAATTATGAAGTACTTTTGTGCAGTTTGTATTTTTTGACCTTCCAAAAAGTACAAATTCTTGATGAATTTATTTTGCCACAACAGAATATGGCCTCTAATTAGCTACTTCTTATATTGCAAGCCTTTTTGCTCTGTCAAGACAGCAGTTTTAAACATGATGAAATATTTTTATTATTATGGTTGTGGGTGTGTGTGTTCGGTCATTAGGTTTGATCTCAATGGTTCCTGAGATACAGTGTATGACCCAGATACCAAAAATTCATGGGGTAAAACAGACACAAAAATGACACCAAGGGGTTTTAGTCTCGCATATGTTGACACTCAACGTATGCCATATCTCAGACATGAGAAACATTGATTTACACAGGACTATCATCTACCAAATTTTTATGTCTAGCTTTAATGGTGTAGGAGTTAAATAACATTACACATGCATATACACCCCTTGTACAGATTGACTCTTTTACAGTATCCCTCATTTCTTTAACACATTAACCCTTGGAGCTTTTTGTCATTTTCATCTGAAAATCGAGTAGGAAACACATTTTGAAAGCTGTTTCTGAATAGACTCGAAAACACCAAATCCCTGTTGATCTTTCAGTAACATACTGCCTAGTTGTCTTAGAAACATCGTTTTTCATTGGCTATTTGACTCGCGCATGAGCAGAAATGTAAAAGTTTGAGTTCTTTTTTCATTTGATTTTTTTTGCTAAATGGAGCCATTATTTTTGTATGGAGACCACTCTTTATTCCAAATGCCCATCTTATCCTACTTTTTTGCAAAGGCTCATCTGTCTGTCTGTAGTTCATACTGGTTTGCCTTAGATCTGAGACCAAAAGGTCTAAAATCTGGACTTAAAATTGGATTCTGACCACGGGCAAATTTTTGGCAGAAAATAGTAGGGTCCAAAAAATGAGTTTTTTTTATCTGTATTTTGTAGTGCAACTAGATATTCCAGATATTTTGGTATCATTGTAGAGCTACATCTGTCAACCATTTTATAATACCACCCACTTTAGTGTATCATGCATGACCATGATGCTACAGAGCTCAGCAGTAGGCTACTACCTCCTGCCCCATTAAGTCATCGCTAGGGGTTAATGTGTTAAAAGCACAAGGATAGCAAAGAATGGTTAGCTAATTTAAAATTTTGGCAATTTAAAATTTTAAAAGAATGTTGAGAATTTTACCATCTACATCATCTCTGATATTAATTAAAAGTACAACATTTTATTTGATTTTCCCATTCATAACCCATGTAACCCCATTAAAAAAAATTGGACCCAACTTTACAGAAAGTATCATGGAATATATGGCATTAAATTTTATACAAACTATGCATAACCTTCCCCCATCACATATGGCCACTGTTTATAAAAATAGAAATACCTAAACATGACTTCTTTTCAAAACCTGCTTGGCGTAATTTGATTGAAATTATCCTGCGGAGATTGGTTTCAAATTTATGCAAATGATACTATCAACAATCAAATACAGCCACCTTTAATAAGAAGAAAAAACCCTCTAAAGGTCTTCTCCAGAACTGTTGAGCAGAATTTTATCATATTTGGCAAAATGTGTCCTAGCATGAAGTCCTTAATTTAAACAGACGACAACACTCTGCCTTTAAATATGGCTGCTGTTACTAAATATAGAAAAACCTTTAGGCAAGCTTTCCAGAACTGATTAATAGACTTGAACCAAACTAGGTAGAAGGCATCCAGTATGTGCCAGTTTGCCTGTTGAGGCAAGGCAAGTAACATGTGATGAGGACTGTTGAGAAGCACATGTCTGGTTTTGAGAAGATAAAATGGAAACTAGAATACTCCCTGCAATATTACCAGTAAAACACTGCATTTAGAAAAGGAAAATAATGCTACTTGTGGAATAAATTTTTAAAAAATCTTTATTTAAATATTAATATAAAAAATAAAATTGAAATATAACAGGGAAAACAAGTAGGGAAAATAAATTATGGATATGTTCACTTAAAAAACTGGAGTGTGTGCAGACTTACAACTGAAAATTCTTGTGTCTTTTGGCTTTATTTGCCATAGAGATGTAGATTCCATCTGATCTCAGTAAGTAAAGTTAAGTATTGAGAGAATAAAATACAACTTAAAATTGGGCTTTGTCCAGTTAAGCCAGTTGGATCAGTGCTTGGGGTGTGTGTATGTAATAAAAAAGCATGATGACTCACTATGGTGAGTCATAGAACCAGTTCTTGTTTATATTGTTCTTCTTTTTCTTCTTCTTATAATTATTATTATTATTATCTTTTAGGTCAAGATAATGTCGAGTATATGACAGAGGAATTTAACAAATAAGTGTCGGTTGACCAAGAAAAATGGATGGCAAAGAAAGTGGTCCACCCATTCGAGACCTTGGGTCGTTTGCATGGAGTTCTGTACCAAGTGATGCTGACATAAAAGGTAAAGGTGGATTCTTCTTTATTTGGGCTGGTGTTTTTAAAGTAAAGGTATATTTATTATCATCACACTTTAGCAAAAAGCAGGAATGTTGCCTTTTCCCCAGTGTGCATCTTTCCTTCCGTGACTAAAGCATGTCATTAATTCTCCCATTCCACTGCCAGAATTTTATTGAAACTTTATAGGTAAGATATGTGGGTGGTGCTGATGTGCAATACGGTGTTGTTTTTTTTCATGCCATTTTTGGTGAAACTTTGTTGCAAATATGTATTTAAAAAGTGTGCATTTTGGGAATAGTGCTTCTCCTTCCACACAGCTTAGAGAACGTAGTCGATTTATTTTTCAACAGCAATGGGACCAGAATTAGTGGACACTGTGGTAAAATGATTTCTGTTCATTATGGTCATTTTTGATCCCATTTTATATATTTGTTGGCATATTGTAACTGTATATAAATTATACTTGTCCACACAGGACAAATATTTGTGTTCCCTTGAGTGACATTTTTGGCTTCGTATATTTTTCTTGATACAGTACATATGAACCTACATACATATTTACTATTTTGCATAGATTTTTTATCTACCCATGTGTCATGCGTCAAATATGGAGACATTTCCGATTTGAGGCACAAAAATTGTCAGGGGTACATAAATTGATGCACTTCATTGTTGTTTTGCCTATTTGTAAAAAATAAAGGTTCAGTCGAAAAATCATTGCCAGTACGTAAATTGAGAGGGGCCTCGAGTAGCCAAGTGGTCTAAAGTGCTCTCCGTTATGGATCACTGCCATCTCACCTCTGTCTGCGCTTGTTCGAGTCTCTGATTAGCCAAAATGGGTATGTGAGAAAGCTTACCAGTAGCTTCTTGTGGATCGGTGGTTCTTTCCGAGGTTTTCCTGGATTCTTCCTCCACCATTAATACTGGCCGCCATTTATAGCCTATCATGTGCTGAAAAATGGCGTTAAACCCTACAGCAACAAGCAACGTAAATTGAGGCACCTCAATATTATGTTTTGCTGATTAGCATAAAATTAAGGTTTGATCTTATTACTTTAAGGGGGCCCCCGAGTCGTCTAAAGCGCTCTCCGTTACGGATCACTGCCATCTCACCTCTGTCTGCGTGGGTTCGAGTCTTGGATTCAGCCAGTGTGGGTATGTGAGAAAGCATGCGAGTAGCTTC
The DNA here is from genome assembly GCA_028554795.2 of Sinohyriopsis cumingii. NCBI lineage: Eukaryota > Metazoa > Mollusca > Bivalvia > Unionida > Unionidae > Sinohyriopsis > Sinohyriopsis cumingii. The sequence continues at coordinate 79,653,358 of CM068833.1, read as the reverse complement.
TTGTGGGTCAGTGGTTCTTTCTGGGGTTTCCCCGGGTTCTTCCTCCACCATTAATACTGGCTGCCATGTATTGCCTATCTGTGCCGAAAAATGGCGTTAAACCCAACAGCAACTACTTTAATGGCTAGATTACAATTCTCCCAAACAGTGAAAACATGCGCACATCAGTTTATTACCCTAATGTTATCATAATACATAGGGTTACAGCTGAGTGTGGAGCTGACCTTACGGGACCTGTAACTGTCACATTATTTGTAGCAGCAGGATGTTAGAACCATATAATCACCCCACCCAAGAAAGAGGCAGAAATTAAACGTGTGATTTTAAAGTGATTGTAACGAGAAACTGTTATTTTATGCACCCCTTTGTCACGCAGTGAAGCAACAATTTCCATTCGCTCAGTTGTATGTCTTGCGTTGTTCAAGATCTGTCAGCATTCAACGGAAAATGGCATCCAAGGCAAAAATATTAAAATAGATCCGAAACAAATGAAATCATTTTCTGGACCATATTTATGACCGACGATGATAATAGTATTGTTATTGAACCAGTGAAGCCTTCATCATCCAAAGATGAGGTATTGGTTACTCATAAGATAAAACATAATTTGTACAGCAGTGGTTGAAAACTCAGTGGCTATGTTTTCTAAAAGAAGTTAAGTACAGAATGTGACAGTGAAGATGCCTTTATGTTTTGCCATATATCTACAGAGGCTAAAACAACATCTCCATGACAAATGTGCAAAAAACAACTTTCAGAACAGTACATTGGCAAGGTATGTTGGGTTGCCAGAACACAGACTGAGGATTGGAGGTCCACAACACCAGGAAGATTTGAATGCAGGCTCATGCAAACATTCTTCCAAGCAAGACATAGTAGTGAAAGTGCTACTTAAGTGTGTACCTTGGCTGAGTGTAGAAGACATACCTTTTTTTTAAAGACAAATCTTTTCTTCCTTTAATACACAACTTAATTGCTGAAGAAATTTATGCCATTGGCATTTTGAAGAATTCTGCCAATCAGTATGACTTGGCTACTACCTGTTCAGAGTTACTAGAGAGCCAATCAAATGGTGAGGATAGTCTTGAATGTGACCTGCAAAATACGTCATTTGTGACAGCAATGGCAGACGAAAGCACTGACATAACCAACAATAAACATCTTGTCTCATATGCTCAGATTATTTCTGATGACATGAACCCATCAAGAAGATTTTTAACACATATAGAATATTCAGATGCTTCTGGCAAGGGAATTTTCTTATTGGCTTTAGTCACATTATATAACTGATATTTTTGTTGTGTATTTAAATAATATAATTATTTTTTAAAAACTACTGAAAACTGATCATGGTTTTAAATAAGACTTGTAGGTTTGGATTTTGACTCACTGTTTTTTGCATTGATGAGTCTTACATGAAGCCATTTGTAAATAAAACACTGATGAAAATGAGTTTTATGTGAAAATACTACAATTTCTACCCACAACCTCACTCCCCATGGCAGCTTGTAGCCCGCTATGGATTTAAAAACTAAAAGCATCCAGGATATGTAAAATGTACAGATATGATTCATTTTATTCATTGATTTCTAGTTTCTAACTCTGTTGTCACCAAATAGTCCCTAACATTGGAACCTTCTCATTTCAATCCTGTTGGAAGTTCAAAATTAACATGGCATCCATATTTACATGAGGGGCCCCGAGTGGCCGAGTGGTCTAAAGTGCTCACTGTTATGGATCACTGCCATCTCACCTCAGTCTGCGTGAGTTCGAGTCTCAGGCTCAGCTAACGTTGGTACATGAGAAAGCCTGCCAGTAGCTTCTTGTGGGTCAGTGGTTCTTCCTGGGGTTTTCCAGGGTTCTTCCTCCACCAATTATACTGGCCGCCATGTATAGCCTATCTTGTGCTGAAAAATGGCGTTAAACCCTACAACAACAACAACAATATTTAGATACCTGAGTATGTGTTGTTCAGATAGCACAAGTGATGTAGTTGTTTGTTTTCCATCAGCTCTGGATGATTGCTATAATTTTTCTATAACATCACTGGTCAACAGTGAAATCATTACTGACTTGAAAAGGCCCTAATCTGTAGTATTTTGGTGTGCCGAACACGAATATAACCGTGAAAAATTTGTATTGGCTCTCGTTTTGAAGATATTCATATACCTCATTTTCTATGTTTCACTGTGTAAATTTCTCCAGTAGGACTGCAGCAACATCCGGAATAATGATGTAACATTGCATAATACCATCATGCTCACATCATCCACAGTTGATTGCATCATTTTCTGATGCAATGCAATACTAATGCCATGCGGCTGCTGAAGTAAGTTGACGTCAGCAGTGTACTATACATGTGTAGGCCTATTATACTAATGCCAGGCGGCTGCTGAAGCTGACGTAAGCAGTGTACTATATAAAGCCCAATCAGATAGGTTCAGCATTTAAAATATTTTAGACGTTGTGCGAGACAGTTCAAGCTACTGTTACATAAAACTTATTATTTTATCCATTTACGTACAATAAAGAACAGTAATGCCTCGAAAGTGTGTTAATACCGCGGACAATTTTTGCTATATTTGTGGGGAAGTGACATTTGCCAACCAGAAGAAAAGTATCAATTCTCAAGTGAAGAAGGCATATCATCTTTACTTCGGATGCAAGGTTGGTGACCAAGACAAGCCTTGGGCTCCGCATATATGCTGTGCTACATGTACAACACAGCTTTCACAGTGGTTGAATTGCAAAAGGTCATCAATGCCGTTTGCAGTCCCAATGGTGTGGAGAGAGCCAAGCAACCACCTAAATGACTGTTACTTCTGCTTGGTTCCTCCTCTTTCCGGCGGAATAACGAAGCGAAAGAAGTCGAGAATAGTCTACCCAAACATTCCGTCTGCATTGAGACCAGTTCCACATGGTGAGGGACTTCCTATTCCAGAACCTCCAGCAGAATATTCTCTTGATTCATCTGACGAAGACAAAGGTGAGTCGACCTGTTCTTCTCCTGGTCCATCAGCATGCAGTGATCCAGATTTTCACTGTGGTGCATCATCAACCCCACACAGAATAACACAGGAAGAACTAAATGACCTGATTCGTGATTTGGACTTATCAAAGAACAAGGCAGAATTGCTAGGATCAAGACTCCAACAATGGAATCTTCTAGAAGAAGATGTCACAATTACTGCATATCGAAAGCGCCACCAGCAATTGGAGCCTTTCTTCAGAAAGGAAAGTAATCTGATATTCTGTTCCGATATTGAGGGCCTCATGAATGCTTTAAAAATCACTCATGACCCACAAGAATGGAGACTATTTGTGGACTCTTCGAAACTGAGTCTCAAGGCTGTGCTTTTGCACAATGGAAACATTCTTCCATCTATTCCAGTAGCATATGCTGTCCACATGAAAGAGACATACGATAACTTAAGGCAGCTACTGAATTCCATTGAGTATAACAAGTACAGCTGGCACCTCTGTGGTGATTTGAAGGTAGTTGCCCTTTTAATGGGACTGCAGCAAGGATATACAAAATACATGTGTTTCTTATGCGAGTGGGATAGCCGAGCAAGGGAAATGCACTACATGAGGAAGGAATGGACTCACAGGCAGAATGTAGCCATTGGAGAGAAGAATATCCAACACCCAGCTCTGGTTGAGGCTCAGAAAATCTTGCTACCACCCCTTCACATCAAACTAGGTTTGATGAAGAACTTTGTGAAAGCCATTGACCGGACTTTGCCAGCATTCCGATACCTGCATGAAAAATTCCCTCGACTCAGCGAAGCAAAGATTAAAGAGGGAGTTTTTGTGGGTCCTCAGATTCGAGAGCTTTTCAAAGATGACCGGTTCAACAACTTGCTGGAAGGTGACGCGAAACAAGCATGGAATGCTTTTCGCCTAGTTTCTACAAACTTCCTCGGAAATGTTAGGGCAGAAAACTATAAGGAACTAGTAGAAGACATGTTGATGAAGTATAAGAAACTTGGCTGCAATATGTCTCTAAAGATTCACTTCCTTCATTCCCATTTGGATTTCTTTCCTAGCAACTGTGGTATTGTTAGTGATGAACACGGCGAACGTTTTCATCAAGATATCGCAACAATGGAACAAAGATACCAGGGAAAATGGTCCACTACAATGCTGGCTGACTACTGCTGGACACTCCTCAGAGATGCTCCCGAACAGCTGTACAAGAGACAGGCGAAGAAATCTAAGATGTAGTCAATGACTTGATTTTTTATAGGTAGGCTATTACAGTTGACCTTTTACTATTGGAATGCATTTCGTTATGTAAACATTAATTTCTTGCAGATTACAAAAAAACTAGAGCCAATTTTGCAATTTGACTGTCATATTCGTGTTCAGCACATAAAAATTGATAAGAATTGACTAATTTTATTTCAGTAACATGACTTTTGTAAAAATTTGTTGTCCAGTGCATTGAGATGTAAGGGCAGGTTTTCCCCCCATTTTTCAGTTTGATTTGAAATGTTAGTATTAGGCATTGCATACATCGGATGAAAACCAGTTTACTTTTTGTGTATGTGTCTGCCTTGCATCCACCCAGCCACCAAAAATGGACTTTTTCAGCCAGAAAAAAATAGCGAGCAGGCTCCTCGTTTACATTAAAAAGTTTTGTTTGGTTTGAAATGTGAAGAAGACAATATTGGGGCATTACGTGGTGACATTTGAGTTCAAAATTAAAAATCGGTGAATAAAATGATTATGTGTTGTGCATTTTTTTATATGATTGTTGTTATTAAACCTCGTACAGAATATAAGCTGTGGGGAGTGAGGGTGGAGACTATGGGACTTGCTTTGCCAATCTACAATAGTCCCTCTCTCCAAGCCACAATAAGACCCTTTCCTCAGTGCACAAATTCCAATGTGTACAAAGAAAATTGTTCATTTTTTTTATATCTCATTTTTAAAAATACTCTACCTTTAGTTGCCACTGTATAGCTGCTATTTTGCTGTAGTGCAATAAAATGCAACTACACACAATAATAATAATAATTATAATGATGATGATGATGATACTTTAATTTATAAGGATAATTTAGTTATTTATACTATTCTCCTGAGGCATCATCAAGAGGATCAAATTATTGTAAAGACAAACATTACATGTACACATGTAATAATAAATCATGCTTAAATACATATGGTCAGTTGCCATGAGTTTTTTCGACACAAAGGATTCGCATTATGTGATGAGGATTTTTTTCATATCCAATGCTTTGGATGAGGGATGGCATCGTGTATACTTCAATCATAGGCATTGACTGGTTCCTTGATTTGTATGCTCCCTGCATTGCACTCTGTTGTTCGTGTAGTGGAGTGCAATGCAGTGAGCATACGAAACAGGGAACTAGAAGACACACGGTACTAATGGTATGGAAAAATGGGGACCAGCCTGGAAATGGGTGAACCTAAAATAGAGTATAGATGGGTTAGGCTGACCAGGATTGGTTAATAATGTAAGTTATGTTGTAGGAAAAATAATATTTTCAGAGCTTATCCTAATTGTAAGGGTAAAAAATATGTGTTTTATTGATGGAATTTAAGTCCTTTAACAGTCTTGAGTTTGGAACACTCATTACTAAAATTAGCACCTGACCTTTTGGTGCGGAATTGAAAGCACATGTTTCAAACACATGCAGGTCCAGAAAATGCCTCAGCTCATATCCTTTCCTCTACACAGAAGCTGACATCCAAGTTTCATCCATACTGATAAATGTAGGTTTGATCATCAGCACTCAAAAATTTTAAGTTATTGAATTTTAATATCATGGTGTTTGCAAAGGTTTACTATAGGAACTGAATTAGTACCGTGAATCCTAAGCTAGCATAGACAGTGTTATGACGGAGTAACTTACCCTAATCTCATGAGTTCTCACGCAATTTCCATCGAGCTCAGCAAGATGTCAGCCAGGTGTTTAACCTCGATGCTTGTTGTACTAGAAAGTAATCTCCAGATTAAAATGGTGTGCACTAAGAATCATTAGCGAAGAAAATGAAAGAAGCAAACACAGAAGAGTGTGGATGTAATGAAAAATGGAGGAAAAAATTCCCTTTACTGGAATTCGGTACATCCATTAGGATTACCAGTGTGACTTCTGATCGTGTGATTGCAGAGACTGCAAAAGTGAATAATCCTTTCATGACAGGGTTTAAGAAATTTTCAAAATCTGCCCTCGTTCGCCACAAGATATCTGGAGAACACATTATCACCCAAGACATTCTTTCACAACAAAGAAATCAGTAAACTTGCCGAGACAAATGCATTATTTGGATTACAGAGTCAGGGGGTCATTGCAAAATTTGTTGGTTTTTAACTTTGCTGCAATAAAAGAAAGATCTTAAAGTTCAAGTGTAACTTATTTGAAAGAAGATGAGTCATTTGCCTCTTTGTCTTTTTGTATAAATGTGTTCTAGGACGAAGTACAATGAAATTGATGATCGTACACATTTTATGACGAAGCAAATTAAATTCCATTTGGTTAAAAAGGATTTATTTGATGTTTTGTATTGGCTTATATGCAATGTGTTGGTCCATAATATTGCTACAAAGATGTACGACTTTAAAAGAAAAATGAACTAATAAAATTATTTTTTAAATGGACAGTGCATTTGTTTGTTAATTGAAAATGTTGGTTTATTTGTATGTTTATTGAGAAAGATAGTATGTTGTACAAGTTGCAATATCCTATTTCAAGCTGAAAAAGTATGGGTCTGATGAAAATTTGTCAGTATATTTTTGACTCCCACATTTTTTATTTGACACCAAGTTCTGACACCAATGTCTTTTTTTTTAACCCTCAATTTTACTCCCCTGTGGGATACACTGATATAGTATAAAATTGCATTGTGTATATGATAACTTTAACAGAACCAATAATTACAGTGAAAATTTGTCAAGATAATGGTCAGGTCATATGATTTTGTTTGGAATGCATTTATATTTGTTTCTGATTAATGGTTTTGTGGAATTCATTCCAAAAAAATAGTACCAGAGAAAGGGAATTATTTTTAAGTCTTTATTTCTGGTGGGAACTCTGGTAGCTGAGTTTGTTGGATATTGGACTTGTCAAATTTCCAGTTGTCACAGATTCCATGCCCAGGCCAGCCTGGGTTATCTGCCGTGGTTTGTCCTTGGGAAAGATAAGTTCCTGTTTCATTGCTATGATATGCTTAGTCCTCTTTTAAAATTGCTTTTAAAAGCAACAAAGATAACTTTGTTTTTGGCACTGGTGTTTAGCAATTATCATACGTGATTTATCTTACGTCCGGTCCATAAGATTGTTCTTCCAACTTGAAATGAATCAGCTTATGCCAGTATTGTGGACTTAATTTATTCATAACATTAGTATGGACTTGTGGTAGGGTAGCCTGTATTACAATTTTAGCTGGTTCAATTTAAATAACACAGTTTAAGATTGTGTATCAAATTGTAAATTAAGGATAATTCCAGCTGCACTTATTTGGAGTTTATGGGTCCTTTCAGGTACACCACACTATACGTTAATTTATTCATGCTTTTTTGCTTTTATTTCATCAAATAAGTCAGACTAATTTTTGCCTTAAGTCGATGATTCAGTTTTATGTCATCACTCATGCTCAGGCCAGGCCAGGCCAGACCAGAAGAGATGTGCAATGCTCTACTAAGCATCTCTGCTAGCTGCTACAGAATGACATCACCCTAGTCTTTGTTCTGTTTTTACAGTGAGGCCCCGGGTGGCTGATTGGTCTAAAGCACTTGTCATTACCAATCAGTGCCATCTTACCTTTGTCTGTGTCTTTTCGAGTCTCGGGCTTGGCAATGTGGATATGTGAGATAGCTGCCAGTAGCTTTGTAATGGCCAGTGGTTCTTATCTGGGTTTCCAGGTTCTTCCTGCACCAATTATACTGGCCACATACATGTATATAGCCTATCTTGTGCTGAGAAATGTTGTTAAACCCCCATAACAACAACAACAGCATTAATAGAATTCAGATCACATCTCCAATATTGTTATTTTCTTTAAAATATCTCTACAATCAATAGCCACCCAGTTTCCCAAGCACTTTCCAAATGATGCGTTTGACTTGGCTAGTGGCCGTATCACAAAGAACGCACAGAAGAGAGTGACTTTATAATGAAGATCATTTGACAGATGGAGGAAGAATAAGATTTAGTTTTAAAAAAAAGATGCATAAAGCAAATTCTGCATCTAGTATTTTTTGGTAATAAACAAGGATATACAATTTGCACTGTCTAAGTACTGGTCTGTGCACTATATTATAGTACCAGTCACCTGGTAAACTCTTAAAGCACCCCGTAAATTACTGATGTTTTCATTTACCTTTATTTTATTTCATGTTGGACAAATATTGGAAAATATAAATGCAAAATAATAACATAAAAGACTCGTAGTAGTTTATAACAGTTTCTTAATGTAAATTTACAAGAGCTAGTCACTGCTGTGTGCCTTGCCATAAAGACTGCATTACTTCTGGAGAGCCTATATTGCTGAAAAATAGTAACTCGTATGCATGTGGATCAAAGTAAAGGAAATGGCTGTGTACGTGGAGCTGAAATGTAATCTAGGAGAACTCGATTGGGTAAAAACGTGATTAGAAGATGAATAAAGTAACATCAATATCTAATATTTATTTGAATAAACAAGTGTACAATTTGCACTATGAAAGTACTGTACATCATGTTGCAGCCTGGTCCCCGGCAAAATAATAACAAAAGCAATCATTGCTTATAACAGATTATTGATGTGGTAATTGCTGGTCACTAGTGTGTGATGTGTCAATCTTGCTAATATTTTGTTGTGTCTACAAGTGTTGAGACTCTGAAACTGCTGTACATTTTGCATTCATGTATGTCTTGGAACAAGGATACAATAATTATATTTTATGTCCCATGAGTCACAGCCATTATGATAAAGCATAAGAGTATTTTGGTAGTATGTGGAGAGTAGTTTGTGAAACGTTTCTAACTGAATCAGTTGTCTGATCCTGGTTTGTGTTGACCATTTCCAAACTATTTGCACAACTAATTTCATATTTAATTACATTTCAATACTTACTAATTCATAACAATATATATAACACATGAATTGAGGAGGTATAAAACAATTTTTTTATATTAAATGGCTTATCAGTTAATAAAAGTTGATATATCCTTCAGATTTTTTACGATTTAGATTTTTTTTTCTCCACAGGTACATGTAAGTAATATATTGGTAGTTTCAATAAATGATACGTATTATACAGCTACGTGTAAACCTGTATATAATGGTCACTCTCGGGTCTGGCCAAAATTTGTGCATTCAGATTATGCAAACTATTTTTCATGAGCGTTTGCAGTGTAGTCCAAAGTTCTTGGCTAGCACTTCTTACTTTAAGTACAGTCCCTCTTTAATGATTGTGTTTTTGATCAATATCAGCCATGCTAATGGTTGAGTTTCAGATGTTCTGTGCAGATTTGAATGATAACAGTAGAACACTCACTTTGATAGAGCTTTATAATCAGACACACCTGGGAAATGGTTTTGATTATGAATACTGTTTATACATTCAGAAAGGCAAGACTAACATTTGGGTCTTTCAAATGTGGTCTTGGAGTGCAAGTTTTGTGTTTAGGGTGTTCCAAAATTATCCCATCACATTATACTTCAAGTGGGTGCGTTAAATACCTAATTTATGAAATTCTTATCTTGAGCTCTGGTCATGATATGAATCAGTAATGGGATAAATGAGAGTAAGGAAGAATGATGGGAAGTTGAATCATGATTGATAAGTTGGAGTACAGAACAAAGAGATCATGTTTGTAATATGTTTATTAATAAACCAGTATAAAATAAAAACTCTAAAGGATGAAAGATTCATAGATACTGCGATAAAAGTACATGAGCCTGCATTGCATCTTGTGAGATAGAGTTGGTGGGGGTATATCACTTGAGGCAACTCAATAAATTAAAATGGAGCAGCATTACTGCATATTTTTCTTACAGCATAACAAGAGTGGGGTTTGTTCTAACACTTCTGTAGACAATCATTGAAATAGGACCTAAATCTGGAACAGCATCAGGCTTACGTCATAGCTTATGTGGCTTTAATCAGTTATCTGTAATATAGGCAATGCCAATGGCATGAATGTGTGCACTAGTAATTAAATGTATATGTCTGCAAATAACAGTGCATGATAACTTGGCTTATAACTTGTTCCTGTGACCTTTATGTAAAGGTTACTGCTAAGAACAGGTTTGTCTGTATTAGAGTTATCTGATGACATCAATGACCTAATGATATTGGAGTCACTGATCCAGTGATATCGAGAGTCAGTGACCTGAATGCAAGGCTGAGCAAATCCCATATCCTAATGTCCTGGAGTATTCATTTTCGACCTTGGGCATTCAAATTTTTCCTCCAAGATGCTAGTCTTGGACAAGTGCTTTTTACCTATTTTTAAAAAAATGTCATGCAGATGCTTATTTTTATGCCATCATTATTTTATATGTCTTTTCCTGGCCGTTCATGCCCAGTGTTCACACTTATTGCTTGAATTTACATGTTCGTCCTTTTTCACACCTGTTGGTGGTCATTGATAACTATTGCATGTGCCCACGTTCTTGAACTGTGTTTACTCAAACCATATCCTATGTTTTAAATGGCTTTCTTGTGTTGTGTTTACTCAGACTGTATCCTGTTTTAAATGGTTTTCTTGTATTGTGTTTACTCAAACCATATCCAGTGTTTTAAAAGGCTTTCTTGTATTGTGTTTACTCAAACCATATCCAGTGTTTTAAATGGCTTCTTGTATTGTGTTTACTCAAACCATATCCAGTGTTTTAAATGGCTTTCTTGTATTGTTTACTCAAACCATATCCAGTGTTTTAAATGGCTTACTTGTATTGTTTACTCAAACCATATCTAGTGTTTTAAATGGCTTTCTTGTATTGTGTTTACTCAAACCATATCCAGTGTTTTAAATGGCTTTCTTGTATTGTGTTTACTCAAACCTTATCTAGTGTTTTAAATGGCTTTCTTGTATTGTGTTTACTCAAACTGTATCCAGTGTTTTAAATGGCTTTCTTGTATTGTGTTTACTCAAACCGTATCCTCAAGAATGAATCACCACATAATTTTAATCTAGCAAGTCAGTCCAATTAAACTAATTAAAGGCCCTTTTACTGGCATTAGTGTTGGTTCCTTTAGGAACTGATTAAATGACAATGGTTATTTAGTCTTTAGTTGATTATATAGAGGATTAACTTCCATGTCTAATAATGCGTTTGAAGTGAGGCAAGTATTCTAATTAAGGATAGGTCTAGGATGACATGTTGTTATCACTTTGGAAGTAGTTGTCAAGCAAGATGATATTTACTGTGTCAATAAAATGAGTTTACTAAATTATTTTTACAAGGAAGCTGATACAGAAGATTCAGAAAATGAAAATTTGTTTCAGATTGGAGGGGTAAAAAGGTATGACTGATCTTGAGTGTGAGGTAATTATTTTTTCTAAAGAAACATAAGCCAGACTTAATGGCAAACAAAATGTCAAGGGATTTCTTATCAGCGGGGGAGCCAGGTGATTTACCTGGATACTTTTACTTTACATCTGGCTACTATAAAAAACCACCTTTATCCCCATTTGGGAAGATCTCCCAAACCCCCTGCCTCCTTTGGTAACTGACCCTCTAACTTGAAATCTAATAGTAGGCCCTGGTGTCAGAAATGATTCTACTAGGAGACTGATACATTTTCAGTTGCATTGGGCAGATAGTTATCCCTGGCTTGAATTCTTTGACTCTGAAGGAGAAATGTTTTGCAGAACACGGATTTAAAAAAATATCCCAAACTGGCATACTTTGGAAATTCACCCAGTGTATGTGTCAGTGAAACTGACAAATACAGGATTAAACATTTCAGGTCTCGTGGCAGTTCTGGACCTCACAAAGCCTGTGCACAACAGTGTATTCATGACACTAACTAGCATGTTTCTTTTGTGGGTTTAATGTCATTTTTCAGCACATGATAGGCTGTACATGGCTGCCAGTACATTTTGGTGGAGGAAGAGCATTGGGGGAGGGGGGGCCTCAGGAAGCTGTGGGCATTGAGCTTTCTCATATATATGCCCACTTTACCCAGCCAAGACTCGAACCCAAACGGACGAAGGTGAAATGTGTGATTGATTTATAAGGGCAAACAGCTTAGACTACCCTGTCACCTGGGGCCCCAAAATGCACCCCTTTAACCCCTTTTTACACGAGTTATTGAGAGAGAGGTGTATGAGAACAAATTCAGGACAAGAGACTTAATTCTATAAATCGATCAAGACCCGAGAGAAGAAGTTAGGGAAACTCCAGATTTCTGTAAATTCCTTTGTTTTTTTCTGATGGAAATTCTTGTGCAAAGGATAGTGCATATACCGATAAGATACCAGGCCAATGGGAAACTAAAAACCTCTGATGTAACAAAATTTTGATATGAACCTATGTTTTTGATAAATTCTTTTAAGAAATAGATATGTTGTAAAATTATTTTCTTTGTTCTTTATGTGGATTAAAGTGCATACATCACATCAGATCATGACCAGTGGTTTAAATTTTGGGACAAGTGACCAAGTACATGTAGATTGAACAAGATAATTTGTCCTGGACAAATGGATGAAGAAAAAAAATTGCTCAGCCCTTTAATGGTACAAGAATCAGTGACCTAATGATTTCAATGGTTTTACTCCAACATGTGGACCTGGAGTAGTCTAAAGCCTTTATCGATCACTGCCATCTCACCTCTGTCTGTGTGGGTTCAAGTCTCGGACTCGGCCAATGTGGGGAAGTAAGAAAACTACCAGTAGTGCGTTTGGGGGATTCTTATTAGGGTTTTCCTGGGTTCTTCCTCCTCCAGTTATACTGGCGGCCATATATAGCCTTTATAATCTTGCATTGAGAAGTGGCGTTTAACACCAAAACAACAACTCCAACCTGTTGAGGCTACTGGTACTTGTATAGATAAGCAGAGCATTCCTTCACTTTTCAGAAATTGGAATTAATCTGTTTCTGTTGTAATTAGTTGATGATAATACTCATTTAAAATGATTTGTGAAAAAATTAAGGTCAAGACAACAAAATGTCAGTGTCCAAAAAAAGTATGCTGTTTAAAAATAGAGTGTACTATAGTATTAAAGCCCAAATAGTAGTTTCGTTTGATTGCTTATACCATTCCTGACTTTGTGAATCCAGTATCAGAGTTTATACTAATTGATGATATCATTAATTAATGGTGGCTTCTCTAGACAGTTCTATGTTCTGCATCACTTGACCCATAAAAAACAAAAAGTTTGGATCCTAGCTGTAGCTAATTAAGTTGTTTTGTATTGTGCAATATAGAGAGCTGTATTAGACCAGTGATTTCCAAATTACACATTTTTTTTTACAGTTTCATGGCATTATTCCTTAATTCCCACACCTTTGTCTGTGCTATCTTGAAATTGATATTTGCATACATCCTGCAGTGTGTTGGTCTTGGCATACATATCCTGCAGTGTATTGATATTAGCATACATCCTGTAGTATATTGATATTTTTGTGTGTTTGTGTGTTTTTGGATTTTTAACATAGCTTTAACAGTTTTAGTCATGTCGCTGTTATGTTTGCAGTGTTATAGTTTATAGTGACATCTAGCACTGGGGCATTATGCCGCAGACATGCAGGATCATGTCCCACTGAGTCATATTATCCTGACATCAAAGGAGGCAGCTGTTTGTACTATGTTTTTTTGGTAAGTCTTGGTATGAACTGGGTGGGGTTCAAGCACATGATCTCCTGCATCCAAGGTGGATGCTCTAACCACTAGGCCACTGGAGCGGTCTGTTGATCACATACACCATGCCATGTACTAAAGTGTGGATCCAAATAATGTGAGTCTGATTTGGGAGGTCATGGGTTCGAACCCTGGCTGAGTCATTCCAAAGACTATGTCAGTCATTGCAGAATTTATGTAATATGTTGATTATTGATGAATGTATTGAATATATTGGTAGTTGCAGGAATATGCTGGTGAATGCAGAATGTGTGTAGTGTGTTAGTAATTGCAGAATGCATGGAATATGTTGATAATTTTCTTTGGTATGACTATTAAAAAATTCTAACATCTTTACCTTACATTTTACCTTATAGTATACATACATGCATTGATTTGAAAGGGTTTATCTTTCGAAAGTAATTTTTTAAATTCTTTATCATTACGTCGTTGGCAAAATATGGTCAGTAATGTGCTGACATGCCATTAATCCCTGTATATACATACATACATACATACATTCTTTGTTTATATATATTGGTACACTTTGAATCATGAAACTTGATCAAGGTATGTATCTTGATAAGAACTACATACTTTATTCCTCACAAAAAGAGGCCACAGTGACATATAAGTCATACTTGATTGACTTGAGTTACATATTTTTTATTTTGTGTTTGTTTCCAAGGCTTTTTTCATGCAGAAATCATCAGTCTAGATAATTGCATTCATCCTGCTCTTATTGTACTCTTGCAACAAAATGTCTCTGTGACCTCATTTCATATTTTGCAGCGTTGCATTTTGGAAATATAAACAAGTCTAACTAGAATCATTTACTGGATCAATAGATGCATAAGTAGATAGGAAAATTAATAAACAAAACTATGTAAAATATACTTGTATTGAGTGGAATATGTCACAGATAAATTGATAACTTTGAGTTTGTTCTAATTAAATCCACTAAAATCCACAATGTTTGACATTTTATATCCATTTATATGATAAATCAATGAATTCAATTTTTAGGTCGCACAGTAGTCTAAAAGTAGTTCTGATTTGCAATATCCTGTAATATGTTATCTCCACGTGTCTTAAAAAAGAAACATTGAAAGTTTAATCCACATTTTTTTTCCATTCACAGTATCCAATAAATATCACTACTTAACATCGTCTGGTACAAAGTCCATGAATTCATCCTCATTGTTAAAGTTCTCAAATCCTCCATTGTTGTCTTCTAAATCCTTGTGGTCTAGTCATCGTAAATATTGTTCAATTCCCTTTCCTCTGCCTCACTGTCATATGTGGGTGCTTGTGCTTTGCAAATAACACTTGGATCATATTGATTGTGAAATCTATTAAAGGTTGCATCTGTACATGTGCTGCAAGATAAAATAACCACCCTTGGTTACTTGCCAGTATCACTTGCAGCTCATTTAAGAGTTGTCATGTAGGAAAACAAATTCAGAGATTAAGGTCAAACATTAACTGGAAGAGGCAGAGCTCAACTTGTCACTCAAGACGTACATGTGTTATATCTTGTCATCTTTGAAAACAAAGTGAATGTTGCTTTCACAAGCCATGGGCTTATGGGGTGGGTTTGTGGGGCCACGTGTACAGGTAGAAAACATGTACACGGTATACAGGGTAACCAATGGCTCGTTTATTACATGGGTTATTATCAGTGGGCGGTACCAGAATCCCTGGGTACCCATTCATATCACTAGCAGTCATCTTGAAAGTCTTACCACTAATGGTTGTATCAACATGGGTTTTCACTAAAAAGAATTTTTACAATGTCTGTCTGGTTGCTGCTTAATGAAAATAGCTTCAATATGACATTCATTATGGCTACCAGTGACAGCCATTTTGAAAATCTGTTTAAAGCTTAGATTCACAGACATGGTTCACAACAGAGAAGCAAATTCCAAAGTTTTTAATGAATTTAAATTTAAAATTCCTGAATTGGCACTGAGGTGTTTGCAGAATGATAAGCAGAAAGTTATTATTAATTTTAGTGAAATCATGACATTAGTATTTTACTAATAGAAGAAAAGAAGATATAGTTTCAGCATTGTGTTTTCCTCAAAATAAATGCTGAGAGATTTTTGAAAATAAAGAATCTTGTTTTGTTCTGAATCAGCAGTAACACTCCGATGTATTCAGATTCAGAAAACGTTGATGTAATACCAAAAAACATTGATGTAATACACAATAGTTTTGCTGGCACACACATGAATGTGTGTTAAAATTTAATGGAAAAATGTTTTAATGATCTTTTAGATTTTTTTATCTTAAAAATAATGGTAATTTATATGGAAAAGTGAACAACTTCATTGGAAAATGCTATTTATTGAAAATTGTTTCCAGCACAGTTATGAAATGAGCATCCCCCTATTTCTTGTTATGGATGTCCATCCCATCTTAATTTTTCAGAAGGTCCTTGGTAACTTGCACTCTTGCTTATGCTGCAGTCCATGTGTTTGGACCCTCATGTGTGCAAGTTATTGAAGGAGACATATACTTGGTACATTGGTGGAGAGTGCTTTTTAAAAAGAAATCACCACAGTAATTCTTCCTGATTTAAAATATTCATATAAATTCTCCATTGACATATAAAAGAAAGTTAGAATAAGATTATAGGGATTTTTTTTAGAGTGGTATATTTGTGACAGTTGAAATGACCATTGATAGCAGTATTTTAAGAATTATGTTCTTCTATCTGACCTTGTGTAATTAGTACTCTTCATCCCTCCACAAGGGTCCGGATTGGCCGAGTGGTCTAAAGCACTCTCTGTTACAGACCACTGCCATCTCACCTCTGTCTGCGTGGGTTAGAATCTATGATTCAGACAATGTGGGTATGTGAGAAATCTTGCCAGTAGCTTCTCGTGGGTCGGTGATTCTTCCTGGGGTTTTCCCGGGTTCTTCCTCCACCATTAATACTGGCTGCCATGCATAGCCTATCATGTGCTGAAAAATGGCGTTAAACCTCACAGCAGCAACAATCAACCCACTAAGCTTTCAGTAGTCTCAGTACTTTGAATTCATCTTTGTAGGTATATTTCCCAGGTCAACATTGATTGTTGCATCATTGTAGTATCATGGTTTGATTTTGAAAGTGTTAGGCAAGAGGATGTTGGGAGTACAATGTACATGTAGCACTATGAGCAGTGTAGAGAATGGGTTATTGCCGATTATGCAATAGAGTATACATGTATAAATATGTACCTATGCAAAGAATTGATCTCTCTAAATGTTTGTTCTCTTTTATTTAGAACACAGATCTGCAGATACAGTATACATTGGGCTCCATCTTCCACAGAAACGTCGTCATAGACATCGACATCATCGAACTAGAGGCAGAAAATGTGGCGAGGATCTGACTCATGAGTCTTTCAACACACCAGATTGTAAGTATTAGTATTTTGTTGAAAGTTGCAGTACAGTACACCCAAAGTACATTAGCCATATCTACTTGTGTCTGTAATTTCCACTGAAGTACACCCCACTACACAGTGAGATTTCTTGGATTTAGGTATGGAGTCCTGTTAGAGCTACACTGTGCTTTTGGGTAATGGACCCAATTGATTTATGACCCATGATGTTACCACCTACATTAGGTCATTTAGAGATATATGCATAATCCATAAACTAGATGGGTAGAATCCACTCTTGGAGTGGAGTTGAATGAATGTTACACCTGCGGAGAGAAATACAGGTGGAGATTAATTCATCAATGAATTACACTCGAGAGCATCTTTACTGCAAGAGTGAAATATGGTGAATACATCTTGTTTGTATTGCACAAGGGATATTTGAATAGCTCTGCACGTTTTAACATTTTTTCCCCCAAATATTTCTCAATAAATTCAACTCCCATGGACAGACAAATTAACATTCAGTAAAATGATTGGTAGTTGTGTGTGATATAACATGTATATGTTGGAGATATTCTCCAAAATGTTGGTGAAGAACAATTCTTCTACTGAACAAAGAGCATACTGTAAAATCTGGGTGCATTTTGTCCAACTGATAACAGAGCCAATTTGGATGAGGTTTACACATGTAATTCACCATTATATCATACAGTTTTGAGGTGATTTCATTGTTATAAAGAAGGTCACAAATTCATCCAAATTCTGGAAGACAGTTATCGGCACTTGGTGGGTGGAAATTGGCCATAGTGTAAGGGGAAAATTGATGATGACATTTGTTACAGTGAAAGATATTTCCATTATCAGTAGCATGACTTCATCAGCTGTTTTGAATATATTAAAGAATCGTTTCAAGACCAGAGGTCTGTGAAAAAAGGTCATGCATTTTTTTTTCTTCATGTGATCGAAAACATGCTTGACTTGAAATTGCCAGATATGAAAGAGTAACCATAGATGATTGAATAAGATTGTCGTGAGTGACGACACACAACTGTAGTTTCCTGAACCAGGTTTGAAAGACAAAAATAAGTTTGGGTCAGAGAAAATGAACACAGACCATAAATAACAGGATGTAGTCAGACTGTCAAGAAGAGATTTTTACATGCATAATTTTTCAAAGTAAAAGGCATGTCATTCAGTTACCTGTCACAGTGTGCTTGATTTTTCTAGTGTCACAAAACATTTGTATGCCTCCAAAATGTTGTCAGAAGTTGTGGAGTGTTACCAAACTTTTGGTGCACATGTACCCTGGGTATCCGTTTGCTATATGACCACACACCAGCACATAAATCTGCCATGTGACAGACTTTATGAAGGAATTCATCATCCAGACTTTGCCATCTCCTCCATACAGCCCTAATTTCGGCTTCAAGTGATTTAGACTAAATCCTGTTACCAGCTGTTTGCAGAGAAGTAGATGATATTTTTGAAGGTTGCAATGGAGTTGGAAGTGTAGTTTTCCTGTTCATGAACAACATACCCAAAGTGAAGACAAATGCCATTTAATAATTGGATAATGAGAATGAGAAAGAGTTTCCTGGTACATGGTGATTACATTGAGGGAATGCACTGATGTACTACTTACTCTTCAATAATAAAGAACTTTGTTGTACAGCACACTGATGGTCAAAATGTTTTAAATAATCCTCATCAACCTCCATATAATATATAGCTAGCTGTGAATAGGGTAGTCTCGTATCAGCTGTCATTATATGCTGTGAACAGGTAGTCTCGTATCAGCTGTCATTAAATGCTGTGAACAGGGTAGTCTCATATCAGCTGTCGTTATATGCTATGAACAGGGTAGTCTCATATCAGCTGTCATTATTTGCTGGGAATGGTAGTCTTGTATCAGCTGTCATTAAATGCTGTGAACAGGGTAGTCTCATATCAGCTGTTGTTATATGCTATGAACAGGGTAGTCTCATATCAGCTGTCATTATTTGCTGGGAATGGTAGTCTCGTATCAGCTGTCATTATATGCTGGCTGGGCAGAACAGTCTTTACCCATTTCAGATTGGATCATAAATTGAATGAATTGTGATGACCCTGATTGACAGTGTATTGTGTGACCAGTGGTAAAACTTCTTTAAAAACGGTTTGACGAGAAAGGCCTAAAACAGATGTAAAATGCATACTCATGCGAGCTGTTGGCCCCCATTTTAATGTTTTTTCAGTGTTCAGCCATTCATTGGGTAAAACTTAAGTTCACATTAGTGAGGTTTTAGCATGAACTGATGAATATTTCAGCTTTATAGTTTGACAGGATCTGCAAATTTAAGATATTTGCAGGGTTGAAAACGTTTTATTTAATTTACATAGTCTTTGTTGCTTACACACAGTGGTTGTTCAAATATAATGATTCAACTCAGGGCTATCCATCAGGACCAACATTTTCTAAATGCCGTGTCTTATGAGAAATACATTGGCACCAGGTCTGTGAGTTGATGGTAAATTCGAACACTGACAAGGATTCTATGCAGTTTGCAGTTTAGCACATATTGTGTCTTAGTAAATATTTGAAGCCTCTGGATAAGCCAAATATTACTTTCCTTTATAAAACAATTTTGAATCTGGAAGTGTCGTTCACACTTAATTCAGCATTGTCATTATCATTGATAGTAGCAGGTTGAAACTTGAAAGTAAAGATTGGTTGCCATTAAACACTGTGCAGCTATAAAATGATCTTTGAAATGACAGGGGAAAAAAAATAGATGGCTCACTGTGGAACAATAAAAATGATCTTTGAAATAGCAGGGGAAAAAAATAGATTGCTCACTGTGGAACAATAAAAATGATTTTTGAAATAGCAGGAAAAAATAGATGGCTTACTGTGCAGCTATAAATGATCTTTGAAGTGACAGATAAAATAGATGGTTCACTTTGCCACTACAAAAGTGATCTTAGATGGCTAGCTGTGCAACTGCAAAACTGTCTTGGAAATAACAGAAAAAAAATAGATTGTTCAGCTGGAAACGTATATGGTAAATTTAGCTGGTGGACAATTGCTAATGAGAAGGATGTTTTTTATAAGAAACATCATGGGGCAATTAAAAGTTTGGCTGCAAGCTTGACCAAAATATTTAAATGTGTACAGAACAGTGCTGTTTATTTGAAATGATTATAAACTCGGCCTCTTCTCCTGTTTTCCCTCTAGGCTTACTGAAATGCCGACAACTGTTTTAATG
Source organism: Sinohyriopsis cumingii (assembly GCA_028554795.2). NCBI lineage: Eukaryota > Metazoa > Mollusca > Bivalvia > Unionida > Unionidae > Sinohyriopsis > Sinohyriopsis cumingii. The sequence continues at coordinate 79,632,932 of CM068833.1, read as the reverse complement.
TGATAGGTATACATCAGCTTGTGACTACATGTATTTCATTTCCTGTACATCTTTTGTCTTTTATTATGACAGGATTCAGTTTGCCAGAGACGTCTTCATGGATATATATCTAATGATTTCAGTATTAAAAAAATATCCCATGGATCTTAGTATTCTTTTCTATGATTATGCAACTGTACATCCTGCCAGGACACATGCTTGGGATTCTTTCTTAGGATGTACAATGACTAAAAAATTGTGCAGTAGCATCAGAAACTTGAAATGACATTTCTTTAAAGAACAAGTTACTAATCAAGGGTTCTACTGGGAAACATGCTCAAAAAGCTAATAATTCAGTTTAAAGAAATTTTATCAGCATAGTCACTAAATCAACCGGTTCGAGTCTCTGGCTCGGCCAGTGTAGATATGTGAGAAAGCTTGCTGGTAGCTTCTCGTGAGTCAGTGGTTCTTTCCAGGGTTTTCCTGGGTTCTTCCTGCACCATTAATAATGGCTGCCATGTATAGCTTATCTTGTGCTGAAAAATGGTGTTAAACCCTATAACAACAACAACTAAACCAACCAAGTATGTGTAATGTGCACTACAATTAGTTCTTGCCAACTTTTTGTTTCCTAGTAATGTAAATACAGAAATCCTGCAAAGCTCTCCGGAAGTGGAGATGTGGATATTATGTAATTCAGTTGAACGGTTAGTTTTTTCACTGTTGAGTCACATGTTCACTTACACTGGTACTAGTTTTGTAAATGTTTACAGGCAGGGAACTAAACTAAAATGTTTATACACGTAAATGTTGTAGGCTTAATTAAAACAAAAGTATCAGACATTTGGATTTATATTTTGTCTGTTGAGTATGATTGGCAGTGGATATTTTGAACTCTTTAAGTAAGGGTAAGTTTCACAAACAAGTAAATTTAACAATAGCTAGTATCTACCATAATTGTGTAATACATATTCAAACTTTGAAACTGAACGGTTGACCTTCTTTGGAATTACCATGAATAGAAATAGAGAAAAGTTTAATGGACAGATTAAGTGCTATGGACAGTTGGTTATTATAAGTGAAACTATGATAAATGAAAGACGTTTTATTTGAACAGGTTGCCAGAGATCTAAACAACATAGACAAATTGATTAATTTTTTTAATGTATTCCAATTATAAAAAATGTTTAAATTTTAAGCATTAAATCCAAAGTTTTTGGCTTATATTGCTACTGCTTCAGGAGCAGAGTTTCATTATGGTAGTTTTTAAATCAATATAACTCTGATATTCGTATAAGTTCCGGATGTTTGTGTGTGTTTGAAATAATACTTATCAGTCTTGCCCTTGGTTGAGCTGCTAGAGATGTTTTATGTACCTGTAATAATCCAGATTTTGGGATTTGTTAAATTTAGGGGTACACTGTAAGTTTGGTTAGCTGAGTGGGCTTACTCAAAGTGCAACATTGTTCAGCGTATGAAAACTCTCTTGTACATCTACAGTATAGAGCCATATTTGTAATCAAACACACCACGAACTAGTTTTGAAAGCTGAACCAGAGTGGTCCAACTGTATTCCTGTGGGTCATTTTTTGTGGTCCACACTCGTTAAAAAAATCAGTTCTATAATTTTATATATATATATATATATATATATATATATATATATATATATATATATATATATATATATATATATATATGGCCCGCAGATTTTACATTTTTGGTCCATGTGACCCACAGTGTTGATGTTGGACCACTCTGTACTACACCATTGGATGAATTCAACAAGGCATTGTTTATGCATTGATGAGTTTGCAATAGTAGGTTTAGGTTTTGTAGTGTTTACAAAATATTTCATTAAATTTGTGTACAACAAAAAAGGAATTATTGGGTAGTTCCAGTCGAGGGCGTACATTACCCACTATAGGTATATTTAGTCTTTATCTAGAACACTTTGGTTGCCCAGTTTTCTTGAATTTACAATAAGGTCTATTGTTGGATTTCAAGCAGATCAGTAGAGTGAACACTTAACGTTGCATATACAGTTGAACAAAGCAGATAAGTGAATATTGTGAAGTTCATTCATACTTGACCCTTATGAGCTGGGTGACCATTAAAAAGAGGCGAACATAATGCCATTTTTACATGTTTTTACGACTAACCTTGTATGTAAGTTGATCATTAATGCGTTGCTTTGGAAAGATTTGTTGATTGAGAGTTTTTGTTGTCATACAACAATTTAATCTTTACTTTCTGTACACTTTTTTGTGTGTAACTTGTTTGAACTAGTGTAATTGATATTGTATTCATCAGACTAAACATTTGATGACCATTGTTAGAATGGGAAACAAAATGTAACAGACCATGGATCTGTCAATCACAGTTCAGTTGATGTATTAGTATGGGGTCTACCAGGATATCAGGTTGATTTTGGATACCAGTTATTATGGATTGTTAAACAGCATACCTATATTGAAAAAATATTTTTTTTTCTTTTTTTAGAAATGCAGTTTATATTTCATAGGCAGAGAAGCAATTGCAGCCTGTATATTTTAAGCATGGTTCATACAACCTTGGAGAAATTTTTGCATTTGAGAAGTTGGCTTAAAAACGCCCCAAAATAAAAAAATAAAAATTTTGAAAGATGCTTTGTCAACTAGCAGATAGAATTTTACCAAAGCTTCCATGAATAAATCTGCTTCACCATGAATAAATCCGAGGGAATACAAACCATTAAAAGTAATAAATCATATCACTGATAAAATCAAAATGCTTTCTAAATGTAATTTCCACCCAAAATATCATTTGATAAATGGGGTGGATGAAGTCAAATGCTGCATACAACCTTGAAATAAATTCTTGCATCTAAGAAGTTGGCTTGAAAACGCCCTGAAATTTAAAAAATATTTATGTTAATATTGAAAGGTTCTTGAAATTGTCAACAAGCAGATAGAATTTTACCAAAACTTCCATGAATAAATTTACTTCACCATGAATAAATCTGAGGGAATACAAAACATTAAAACTGAATAAATTACATCACTGATAAAATCAGAATGCTTTTTTAACGTAATTTCCCCCAAAATAACATTTGATAAATTGATTACATCAAGTGACATGCAGCGTAGGTAGTTATAAAGTTATATACTCTCTCTCTCCACTTTTTCTGGTTCGAGCTCAAGCTTGGCCAACATGGGTATGTGAGAAAGCTTTCCAGAATCTTCTCATGGGTCATTTGAGTTTCTCTTGGTTTTATGGGGTTCTTCCTTCATAATTTCCTTATTTTCTATTTATAGTAACTGTTCATGACACATTTCCAAGACAACAGAGTGTCTTTCTTGAATTTCAAACCATGTGTTACATGTTCATTTTATTTTGATACGTACTTAGGGGACCAGACTGTATTGAAAAAATTGTTACCAAAATATTAAGTGAAATGGGCTTTATCAGTGTGACTAACGAATGTTATATGACGAAAAATGTTAGAGGAGAGGGATTTTGTTAACTGAAAAAATGTTCCACCAGGAAAAGGACAAATCAGTGACACTTATGAGATTTTGAAAGAGGAATCCAATAGTGATATAATACAGCATTCAGAATTTTGGACTTTATGACCAGTCAGAGAAAGTTAGACTTGCACATTGGTTAAAGTGAATGTTGCGTATAAATAATTTAATTTGGTTTATGTTTGTATTCTTGTACTAATCCATGTGGATTTAGCTGAATTGTTACAAGAATTTTAACTGCAGATCCAGCTAAGTAGCAAAAATTAATGTCGGTTTTCATAGTTTTCTGTAATTATGGCATTTAATATATAGATTCCTCTCTTTATGCTTTAGGCCACTCATAATAGTAATAAATACACTTATTCCACTTTAGTGGTTGGCATGTGTGAACCAACAACATAGCAATTCAGGTTCACATTTAATATAATTTTCCTTTGATTGGGTACCTGGGTAGCCAATCATTAGGATCGATGGGTACCCGCTTGATGTTGCCTAAAATTTTGACAGCTATGACTTGGATGTCGACATTTGGTGTACATGGCATGAGACCCCTGAGATTTTTAAATGTGGAGAAGCTCACTTTATGGGGGAATGAGAGTGGAGGACTTGCGATACTAATTCCACTCACACAATAAACCCATGGAAACAGTATGATATGAAAAATTCAATCACTTGAAATTTCTGAATGATCAAACTTTTTTTTTGGTACAGACACATCCTTGATGCAAGCTTCTACTTACAGAAAACCATGTTAGCAGCTGCATATTTTGATGTACATGTGTTTAAAATATACTTTAAATTCCACACCTTTAGAATTGGGTACTAATTCTAATAATGAATTTTCGAATGAGGCTTGTATCAGTAAAACATTGTCTCAGTTTTTTTCAGTTACATATAGGCTAAGCACTCAAAAGATTATTTTTGCTGACATACTTTCCATTATAAACCTGTAATGGCCAGCCAAATCAATATATACTGTATTTTATCGTCAACCGTTTTTAGACTATTTCCAATTCTTAGATATAATTAGTACCATGAATCATGTGAAAGTGTTGTTGTACCTTTGTGGTGGAGAGGTTTCAAATGAATATGCTAAGTTCTAGTCATTTGTAATAAATCCAGTGGTATAAGGACATAGAACACAATTTTACTATATAATCTCTAGATTTGTTTCTCAGTACTGATCTTAACACTGTGACAATCAATACAAATCATATGTTAATCTAAAATACCTTCAAAGATGACTTCATGATGAAGTTCTTGCTAAAGGTTCACCTGCCTTTTTTTTGAGATGCTGGACTGTAAACAGAACACAGATTTCACTTCTGGATCATCGCCAAGGCCTCATTACTCACTGTGCACTGTCACCGAAATACACACAGACAACCACACCCTGAGCTCATATTCTCAAGAATAAACAATTACCTTTCAATCCCTACCAAAAATGCATAAATCTAATTCTTCTATCACCGCCAAAATGAGAGAAAAAATGTTCTAATAGACTAGAACTACATTAATCGGTACTGAACCGGAACTATTAATTGTGACCTGATTCCTGACAGGCCCATTTTTTTATGGCCAATTTTACTCAGGCCCACTTTTTATGGCCAGTTTTAGTCGAACTTTTATATTTGCATGCCACACATATTTCAACTTTATACATAAGTCTTTTTGAATCTCCTTGCAAGCAAGACATGTGACACCTGTCACAAAGTGTGCAGTGCTGGTGTTCCACAGGGTGCTAAGTTTTGGTCCAAGTGCTCTTGAGAAACTAAAACTAAATTTGCATATCTTCCATAATAATTGGAATTTTCAGTGCAGTAAAACCTAAGTGTAATACAAGATAAGGCCTGTCAGAAAATATGTTTGAAGCAACATAGCTCAGTGATTTTGGCAGCAAACTGCAGTATGAATGTCCAGGTGCATATATGTGTACACATTAAAGAAACAATGACAGGTGTTATGTTCCACATTTATTGTGTCAGGTACTTAGGCATTGTTTGTATAACTAATATCACACTCAGATTTAAAGTTCTGATGGGACCACTACCATGTTTTATAGCAAAAATGCATTCCATTTCATTGTCAATATCAACAAACGGTGACAATGGGATAGGAAAATACAGTTTCTAGGGAGACTCTTCCTTACTGAACAATGGTGCTAATCTCTCTCATGAAGACCTAAGCCATGTCTTTGAGGTGCCTTATGTCAGTTGTGTGATATGAACTAATCTTTGTCACTTATGTCAGTGCACTGCACATGTCCTTATATCACTCAGCCCTGATCTCGTCTGTACACGTCATTCAGTTTCTGCATTCATTGGCCGATCCCGCCTGTAGTCGTAGTTTGTTTACTGCATTCAATGGCCAATTCCATCTCCAGTCATGGCGAATGTGTCTTAAATACATCTCTGATTGGTTAGAATGTTTTTTTTCTCCCAAGAATCAGACCAATATTGAACCAATCAGAAATGATTTTACTTTCCTTTATGCAAATTTGAATTGTTCAGAAGCCAGGGGTTACTTATTGAAAGCAGTTTCACTACACGTATTCTGTTCATGAAAAATTGTAAATGATGGCGGACGTAAGAGTGATTTTTGATGACAATGAGAGCAAAAACGAGGAGTTTCTCAGGTTTGATCTTGAAAATATTGAGCAGGCAGAGGAAAGATATGTTCAGCAGTTGGATATTTTGCGATATTGAGATTTGGACATAGAAGTTTTTGAGATTGAATCGTCAGAAGAGGATGCTGATAATGATGATAATAGGAAAAGCAAAGTAGAAGTTCAACCCTCGCTTCACCGCCTTCAGCAAGGTCAACATTGGCCAGTGATCATGGCAAAGAAAAACACTGCAAAATGTGTTCACTGAACAAAGTTCGATCTGAACCAACAACTGGATGTGAACAATGCCAAGTAAATTTATGTGCAAAATGATTCAAACCATATCACAGATAAAATTTTCCTGGTTTATTTCAATGAAATTAAGGGCTGATGACATATTTCTAAAAATGTTGCACATAATTTCATAAATAGTGTAAATAAGTTGTGAAAGACTTGGACAAATATGGGGGGAAAAAATAAATCACTGTATAGACAAATTCATCTGGAATAATTGGTGAAAATTTTGTGGAATTTTATTGGATATAAAAAGATAAATTAAGGTAAGAGTGAATGCATGCGCATGATCTTTACAACATTTTCCAGACAGGTAAAAACTCTCTGGGCACAAGCAGTTAGACAGAGCTTAATGCTGCAGCAGTGATACTGATAACGGTGCTGGGGCTGAACGAGTTATGAAACCTTGCTATCACCAACAGACTACTGGAGAGCTTCCAAGCTGATCCAGTTCTAACACTTTGTTCCAAATATCAGGCTAGACCTGAAATGATATAACGTTTCACTTAATTCTAGAAAACAGTAAGATGTAGTTAATGAAGTTAAAGTTTGTCAGTCCTCAACCTCGGTTACATACATCTTGAGCATACTGGAAATATGGCCAATATGTCAGTACCAGTACTCCTGAAATGTACCATCCTACCATTGACAGTCCTTCTAAAGATGACAAGTTCATATGTGCTTCGATAATGTATCATATCATAGATTGTATATCAAAATACAGTATTTTTCACTCCTGTAGTTTATTTTGCCATCATACTCAAATTACTAATTGCTAAAATTTAAATGCTAATGTTTTATGTTTTATAGTATTTAAACTGTTGATTTCCATGGCAACAGCAGCATCAATAGTTGTTAAAAATATCTCACTTGCTTTTTTGCTGGCAGGATGATTTACAAAACAGTTGTGGCTCGCAGTCATGCTTATCATTTAGCTGTTTCTCCTCCCCTGGATATTTATTGAAGCTTGGAGAGAAAAACCAAGTGTTTGGTTGCTGGTGTCTGGTGCTCCTGGGAAATGGTCTAAATTTAGAGTTAAGCTTCTGAAGTTATGCCTGGTTTTTATGCAATTAGCTGTGTTATAGCTCTTTATAGTTATAGACTTGCCATTGTGACAGTTTTATGTGTTTGCTCATGTGTTCATGATCTTTATATTGAGAGAGAGAGAGAGAGAGAAGCACATTTGTACTCGATACTCGTAGGCTTGCCATTATGATATTTGTTTTGTATACCTGATGTGTTTTATGTATGTATGTATGTATGTATGTATGTATGTATGTATGTATGTATGTATGTATGTATGTATGTATGCATGTATGGATGAATGCATGCATGTATTTATGTATGTATGTATGTATGTAGGTATGTATGTATGTATGTATGATGTAATGGATGGCAGGAGGGACAGATGGACATACAGGGTTTAATGGCACATCAGCACAACTCTGGCTGCTGCATGTCAAGTAAGTTTAGATATTCCCCCCCAAAAAAACAAAAGATAAGGCCAGAAATGGATAGAATCCTTGAAATACAAAAATGGTTTCCTGCAATGGTTGCCTCTTACAGTGTGGGAGAAAGAAGGTGAGTGGGTTTGCTTGAATATCCATATATCATAGTGTTATCTTACATGACAGAATTTTACTTGGATAAACATAATTAGGCCATAGTATCAGAGATACATGTGTATCAGCTGCTAGAATGAATCAATCAATCAGTCTAATAGTGTGATATTTGAATAAAACAATTCTCAATGGTGTCTGTTTTGGACATTATCATATGGCTTACACATACCTAAATACCTACTCAGGTCATAAAATTTTCATACCCGGGCCACAACATCACATTTCTATGATAATACCTTCTCATTATAGTGAACCAGCTTATTTGATAGTAAATAAATTTTTATGACTCAGATCTCGGTCATTTATTTAGCACATGTACTCCAGATCATGGCTGTGAAATAAAGTGAATCTAATACAGTAGAAAAAAAGGATTATTTATTCCTGTCCACTTTGTGGAAATTCAAAGAGAAGATTTTGGAAGGTCTTTTCTTTAATACCCACACATTAACAGGATATATGATAGCCTTAGGTCTGTCTGTCCTCTCATAGGTTGCCCAGGTGATAACCATCTGTGAGATGAGTAACTGGGGGGGGGGGGGGGGGGAGGGGGGCTCTTCAAAGTGATTCTGTGGAGGGTCAGAGGTCAGGTATGCAGAAATTGACATCTCATTGACATATTTTACCAAATTTTTAAACTCTCAGTCATGGCACAAGGACCTGTTGTAAATATTAAAGGATTTTGGGTTATTGTCCCTGGGTCAAGGTCAGGAGGGTATGTAATAAAAAGTGTGTGTTTTGCCATGGTGAACCATTGAAGTAGCCAAAATTTTCCAATTGGAAAGTGATAAGTGTATTAAGTACTTGTTAGTCATACACATATATCCAGGAGTTGTCAGACTAATGCTTATTGCATTATTTCTGCTCTGTAATTTTATATACAGCAGATGTACAACAGAATATTTGATTACATTTTGGCCTGTTTAATCAAGGAGTACCTGACAACTTGCCAGACTTACAAGAAAGGGGTAATTATTTGATCATAATTGATTGTCTGGTAATTTTGAATGGTGAAAAAAGGGTTGCTGGATTTGAAATCTGAAACAAAAAATAAGTATTTTTGGGGGGAAAGGGTCCCTATTCTCAATCCCCCAACACTGAATACACGAGGCTTAGATTAACCCAAACCCAAAATTGTTCTGTATCCAGATAGGTGTGTGTGTGTGTGTTGGATTTTTAGCGTAGCTTTAACAATTTTTCAGTCATATCACTACAATGTCTGCAGTGTGGCAGTTCATAGCAATGTCGAGCATTGGGGCATCCTGACACTGAAATTTGCTTCAAAGTATGCATACTTTTCATTTTTGGACAAATGAACATTCAGATGGCTGAGTCTTGAACCTGCAGACTTTTGGGTTGGTGAAATTATGGTTTCTTTGTTTGCTTTTAAAAGTGAGTGCCATTTAGTCTGCAAGCTTTGAAGCAATGTTCAAGTGATTTTATTGGGATCAGGTAAAGTAACATAGATCAGATCTTAGCAGACAATGAGATTAAGACTCCTGTTAAACCACTGTAGGTGCCACATGATTGTTTGGATCAAAAGACTAATTAGTTGTGTGTGTGCCTTGACACCTCTTTGATAAGCTTTATTCAGTACAGTTTTAATCCATCATAATACAATTCCTTGCACGATGTTTGAAGTACTTTCATGTTATCATATTTTAGGATTTTCTTTTTTAGTTGAAGGAATACGAACTCCAGTGTTAATCATCATAAATCTTCATTAAATCAGCTTCTTTTTGTTGTTATGTACGGAGATATACCTTTATTTTCAAGTGATATCCTATGTGTGCAATGCCTATGGCAATTTTTCATAATTTCTTTTCAAAGCTGTAGATGAATTATGATTCCCACAAGACTAGCCAACAGAAGTTAGTAGATATTTTGATACGGGAAACAGAATGGCAAAGACTGAAAGAGAGAGAATCATGGAGTCAGTCATGGAATAACACATTCCCGTAGGCTGTGAAACAAGAAAAGAATGGAGCATTATTAGCAATATGTTGAAGTAATTGCAGATGAATAATGTAGTGACATCCCAAGGAACACTGAATATGTGAAGTTCAACATAATCATATCAAGACAAAGTGTAGATGTTTGAATCAAGATGAGGGTGGTGGGGATAGGTCCAGAACTTGTGGATTTACATCCAAGACTTGCCATGGAGAAACTTTTATAAGAAAAGAGTGAATATAGCGTGATGTATTTCTTAAAGATGAAATGCAAAAAAAGTAAATGGACTATCACTATTTGTTTCTTATTGCAGAGTCTTCATAAATTGATTGATTTTAAATGGAATTAGGCTAACTAAATAAACTAATACAGGAAAGAAGATGTAATCTTTTACTTGCTTCTTTCTAGTTGCACACAAATTTAACGACTTTCTGGTGATGTGTGACACAAAAAACTCTTAATATGTCTAAATTATTGCAAAGGAGAAAGAAAAGATCATTATTGGGACTGCAAGTCTTAGTTCTGGAACTTCAGATTTTTCTCATGTGAAGAGTCCTAAATGGCAATTAAAATACTTTGGAGAACGATGAATCAAGTTGACTTTCCAGTGAGTGGGCTTCCTTGTTGCCCCAGAAGCTAGTCATGGCAGGTAGGACAGGGTAGCAGTTGCCTCTGTGAACATTTTAGTGCAGTGAAAAGGAGGGCTTCCTGTCTCTGAGGAATGAGATTTTCTGTGCACAACTTGTGCATTTAAGGTAATATGTGCATGTATTTGCACTGAATGTGAAAAATAGGGGTAAATGATGCCATGCACATATGGAATGGTCCCTTATGCTATCTCCAAGTAGGGCAGGTTGCATCTCCGGTGTTGCCTTGAAGAGTTGCTGAGCTCTTCGAAAACAGGTTATCGTCAGCACTGGTTTTTATGTTGTTTAGGCTAATAACTCTCCATGCTCTTTTTGTGTTTTCATGAATCTTGGCATATATGGATTCAACATATACCTCGACACTCCCAGCTTTTGCCAACATAGCTTGTCCAACATACATAAAGCTTATTATTGCAGGTTGGTAGGTCATGTCAGCAAGAGGTTTTCACCAAACGACTATGATATCATGTCATTCCTAGACGAAATTGGTGCCGTTGTAACAGTTAGTATGGCGACAAGCTTTAAAATCTAGTTACTGTTATTTCTTCGTAAGTTGTACTAACATTCGGTTTTCATGAGAGGACATTTTGTGTTTTGTTCATCCTTACAGAAAGTTATGCCAATTTGACATCCAATATGGCCACCTTGAAAATCTTTTTATTGCTACTCCTCAATGGATGGTCACAGTGACCTGGAGCTTGCACCAGAATACTTCTGATATATGTTTGGTGTTGAATGGAAATGGTAGTAATCTTGTATCAGATGATGACTATTTTGAAAATCTGTTGGTAGTATGCCTTCAGAATTGATGATTATAGTAACATGTTTTTTTTACCAAAATACTTTTTATGATGTCTCATTTTACATATATGAAAGTAGTACTGATCTTATATCCAATACAGCTGCCAGATGGTTTCAACACAACAAAGATTTGCTGACCCTTATGATTTTACTGTAAGGCTTACTTAAATGACGTTTAATTTACTGACTTTTTTAAACTAAAAAACTGATTATTGGCTTTTCTGGTTTTTTGGTTTGGATCTGAGTTTTAATTAGATGCAGTGAAATTAGTCAGGGAACAAGACTGACTTTACTGGGGTTCTTCAGACACTTTAACCGTGCCATGTTTTTTAATGTTTAATGCCTGTGTGATCAAGCATGGAAATGTTGTCCAACAAGCTAAAGCACATCATAGCCAAAAAGGACTATCACCTGCTTTTGAAAAGTCCAGGCATATAGCACAGAGTACATGTATGCAAAGGAATATTCAGATAGTTGACTATGCATGCCCAGAGAAAAGAACAGAAGGTCAACAGATAATTTTCATTTTGAGTATTGATCACACCAGAAAAGATAATTTACATTTTCATGTGGAATTTAAAAAACCCAACAATAACAAAGAAACCCAAAGATTTTGTCAAGATGAGAAATCTAGGAAGGAGCCATCAACTTACAAGGGATATGGACCTGCAGTTTATGAAATGGGAATAGATGTCATTAAGTCCTAAGCGTACTTTATAAACTGTTTAGTAACACATTGTTGCCTTAACACATTAACCTCAAGCGACGACTTTACGGGGCAGGAGGTAGTAGCCTACTGCCGAGCTCTGTAGCGTCATGGTCATGCATGATACACTAATGTGGGTGGTATTATAGAGAGGTAGACAGATGTAGCTTTACAATGATAAATAATCTGGAATATCTAGTTGCACTACAAAATACAGAGGGGAAAATCTCATTTTTTTTTACCCGATTTTTTTTCCACCCAAAATTCTCCCGTGGTCGGAACCTGATTTTGTGTCTGGATTTTAGACTTTTTGGTCTCAGATCTAAGGCAAAACTGGTATGAACTGCAAACAGACAGATGAACCTTTGCAAAAAGTAGGATAAGATGGGCATTTGGAATAAAGAGTGGTCTGAATACAAAAATAATGGCTCCGTTTAGCAAAAAAAACCCCCCAAAACAACTAACTTTTACCCTTCTGCTCATGCGCAAGCCAAATAGCCAATGAAAAATGATGTTTCTAACACAATTAGGTAGTATGCTTTTGAAAGATCACCTGGGAATTTGGTGTTTTCGGATCTGTTCAGAAAAAGCTTTCAAATTGTGTTTCCTACTTGATTTTCAGATGAAAATTACAATAATAATAATAATAATAATAATGAGGACTTTGTATAGCGCCTAATCTTTAGAAGCTCTAAGCGCTTTACAACATTAGACAACACCTATAAGATAAAAAAAAACATAATAATATTATTACCAAAACAAACACCATGAAATTAGAAAAACATTAAAAAATAAAAAACATGCTGAGAATATTTCAGGCAATTTGTTTTCATAGTGGGAATAGTGAGTATACGATTGTCAGAAGAAGAGCATAAGTATCTTGCTGGTGTGTACACATAGGTGAGATTGGATAGTGATGTTGGACTAGAGTCTGACGGTGAAACATAGCACAGAGAACAAATTTTGTGTTCTCTTTTTGTAATTTTGTAACTTCCAGGGGTTAATGTGTTAAAGAGTGCATTTTGATGATGTGACCAAATTTGAATATTCCTTGTGTATTTAATCACTCGCCATTGCAATAAATTACAAATTTAGCCATTCCTTGATGATTTGTAAAAAAATAAAAAATCCTTGTTAATTAACCTTTACCTCATGCAAGCGTCCTTGGGTGCCTCTACTCCATTCACATGGAAGCACCTTTTGACATCTGCTGTAAACATCAGCCATTTTAAGCCAGTTTTTGTAGCGCTACCTTTGGGGAAAAACCCCTATTAGATACTATATTTATTTCTGCGAATGACAATTACGTCAGATCACCTGTTCACTGTTTATGCTCTGGTCGATATCTGCTATTTAAGGTAACTGGGTCGTAATCTCCACTCTCCAAAATGGAGGTTGCAGATTTCATTCAGTACTTATGAAGTTTTCACAATTAGAATCACAACTATTTTAAAAGATTCAATAACTTCGGTAAAGGCTCTGATATTGATGTAGGCCGCAATTAGCTTTTATAAATTATCAAATTCAGATGACTTAGTGATGTAGACGCAGACGAAAAACTTATATGTACATATACAAATGCATCTTTAGGGGTATTGTATCTTTTAGTAGAAGTAGATTACTATCACCTACTTTTTCTGCTACACTGATCAGTTTCAGCTTTTATATATATATATATATATATATATATATATATATATATATATATATATATATATATATATATATATATATATACACACATACACACACACACACACATACACATACATACATACATACATACATACATGCACACACATATGCACAATATTTCACAAATTCTTACCTATACTAGTATATTGTCAAAAAATATCTTCTGCATCATGGTGCTGTTCCACTATAAAACAAGAAATTCCAAGGAATTACTTGTCTTGCCTTGCATGTTTTTACTTTCAAAGGACCTTGGCCTTGCATGAGAGTCAGAGGGAGGATGGTAGTTTTGCTTCCTATTCTACCATTCAGGTGTGATAACTATCCCATCCTGGGTTTGGTACTTTTGACATACAACACCACTCCCCCCCAACTTTTAATCGAAACCTTAACCATTGTTGGCACAGTCACTGACATCCTGGGTCCTTCAAAACTATAACCATTCTTGGCTTTGCCACTGGCCCTGTTGTTGGAATGAATACTCAGATGTCTTCATAGGCTAAAGCAGGCAAGAGAAAAATGGATTTTTCTTGGCATCCTATTTTACATCCATGTCTCATCCACAATTGCTTATGCTGTTAATTGAAATTAATTTGATCGTGCACCATTTTGATACCTTAGGAAAAGTGGCTCATTGATTTGTTTTCCATGGGGAAACCGAGATTTTTTTCCCCAGAACTTGAATGCAGCATAGCTTTGTTTTATGGTATTCTGGCTGAGAGCCAGATCAATTTGTTGATAGCTGAGCAGGCCCAGCGGAAAGCATGAATTGTTTATATATCTTTGTTTCTAATCATATCATCTGTTGTCTTAAGCCTTGCACTATAATTCTTACACTCTAAGTATGAAATGTTTTTATTGGCTTTGTTGATAAGAAAGAAAAATGCAGACAAGTACATTTAGGTTAACATGTACACACCAGCAAGATGCTTACGCTCCTCTTCTGACAATCGTATACTCATTATTCCCACTATGAAAACAAAGCCATATGGACATCATTCTTTTGCATACCAGGGCCCAGCAACGTGGAATGAATTGCCCACTAAACTTAGACACAAAGACACAGTGATCACATTCAAGAGTGCTCTCAAAACTCACTTATTTCGACTGCAAGAACAAACTTAAAGACCTAATAATGTTTCCTACCTGAAAGATTCTCAGCATGTTTTTTATTTTTTAATGTTTTTCTAATTTCATTTTGTTTGTTTTTGTAATAATATTTTTATGTTTCTTATCTTATAGGTGTTGTCTAATGTTGTAAAGCGCTTAGAGCTTCTAAAGATTAGGCGCTATACAAAGTCCTCATTATTATTATTATTATTATTATATACATGCTGATTGCTTTCTCGGGCATTATCATGAAATACTGAATGGAATAAATGTTAAATACTATACATTGTATACAAAAGGATGCTGACCTGCCATTCAATATGGCCACCTTTACTAAAAATAGATGTATCGAATTGGTGCTTATTAGCCATCAGATGTCACTGCCATTTACTGGCAATAGAATAAAATTTAAACAGCTCCTTCTAAAAAAAATTTAACAAAATTTGCCCAAATTTCATTGCATTCCATAAAAATTGTAGCTGGTAAAGATTTTAAATCAATGGGGGTTATGGGGTGCTTCTCCAATAAGAGTACATCAGGCAGCAAAAAGTACCAGTTGCTCAGATTCAGGCAGAAATTACACAGAGACTGGCGAATAGGGAATGCCCTGAAGTATCAGAAGTATTCTGGCATGAAGAGCATTCAAAGGTTTACAGAAGGTGCTGATCCTGAAAAAACAATTAAATGGGATCTTATTCTTAGTAACCCCGTACACAAAAGGTGCTGATCCTGAAAAAAATAATTAAATGGCATCTTAGCAACCCCTTAAACAATTTTGATCCAAGAACTATATTGAATAAAGGCTGTGCTTTGCTCCCTCTCCAGTTTTATTCATGTGAGGTATGTTACAAGTATGAGGTATTTGACTTGACAAATGTTTGTGTTCATGTGGTGGTTGCTATGGAAACTTAAGAAAACGCCCAAGAAAATATGCTCATTTCCCCTCTTTTTCATGTATTTCTAATTGATACTTTCTATCCATAAACTATTCAGTAAATTCAAAATGCATTATTATTATTCTGGTGTAGAAATGTGTAATATAAGGTTTTTGCTATAAAAAAATGACCCAGAATAAACTCCAGTAATCTGTTTTTTGTTCCTGATTTTGTCCATCTTGTTTCTTGAACTGCTGGTAGGCTGAAGTTGCATAGTACTTAGGTACTACAATTATTTCTAGTCGTCAGTGAGTAGTCTAGTTTCCTGGCCTAATTCTCTTTCTCTGCTAGTGGTTGTGTCTATTCTCATTTCAGTTTTCAGTGGTTAAATTTTTTAAGGGGTGGGTGCTACCCCAATGCCTAACACTCCTTTCTGTGGGTTTGGGATTGACCAGGTGACCAGTATTAGTAGGAATGGTGCTTCACTAAAATTGGTTTCACTAAGATTTCAATACAAAATATATTATGTACTAATAAGGGAGATAATCATGCATCATGACATAACTAATTGTACAAATATTATGGTACTAATTAATTGTCTGCATAGCTATGATTGTGAAACGCAAAACTGACTTTTTGTTGGTCAAACTGGTATAATAACTAGGCATGTCAACAGATTTTAACACTGAACAATAGATGAATTAATTGCTTAATTTCACCCAGATCGAATTAGTCTTTTGTGAGAGACCTTTGATAAGGGAGAATGATAAAAAGCTTCCTGAGCTATTGTTAAATAACAAAAACTGGAAACTTCATCTGCCTTTGCAAACAAGATTCGTACATATTACAATAATGCCTCAAATATCCACTCTTCTGTAGTAAGTTAAAACTGAAATATTGCTTTGTGCTGATATAGTATTCTATTATAAATACAAATCATAATGTATCTTATCCTGTTTGGTCCCAGACCCAAATGAGAAGGGAGGTAACTCAGATCTCTGCCTTAAGATTAACATTTTTCATTGCAGATACTTTAATTAAATTTTAAAAAAAATAATTATATGTGATCTCTTTCACTCAAGATTAATGTTGTTTTCAAAATTGTCCATTTTCGTAACTTTCTTACACTTAATAATCTTTTGGATCTCAGATCACCTGGGTCCAATGTCTGCTGCAACTGCATATTTACTTTTTCACACCATTTAGAAAATTAATTGCTTTGACCCATATCTGTAAGAATAAAAACTGCCTTAGTTTTCAACCGACGATATTGACACCTTGATGTTAAACTGATGGCATGATTGGAGTACATTGAGTAGAACTGAGATACGAAATGTTGGAAATCAATTCATTTGATCTGCCTTTGTATAAACCAGACTGGTCCAACTACAAGCCTGTGGGCCAAACAGCTACTAATGGTTAGAGTGTCTGCCTCAGATGTGGGAGGTCATTGGTTTGATCCCTGGCCGAGTCATACCAAAGACATATAAAAAAGGGTACTAACAGCTGCCTCACTTGACGCTCAGTATTAAGAGGTTAGTGTTAGGACTGGTCACCCTGGAGTCAGGATAATGTGACTGGGTGGGACATCACACTACATGTCTACGGCATGATGCCCCAGTGCTAGACATCACTGTGATATGGCTGATTTTTTTTTAAAGCTATGTTAAAAATCCAAATCACACATGCACACACACCCAACTACAAGCCTGTGGGCCAAACATGGCCTGCTGGTCTTTTCTAGTGGTCCGAGCTCATACAAGACTATGCTAGACTATGTCAGTTGCCTTAACATCAACACAAATGGGAAAAAAGAAAAATTTGAATAAAAAGTTTCATAGCAAAATGTTAATATAGTGTCAAGGTCATGTATGATACACTAAAGTGGGTGGTATTATAGAAAGGTAGATAGATGTAGCTCAACAATGATACCAAACAATCTGGAAGTTCTAGTTGCACTATAAATTACAAAGCGAAAAAACCCCGATTTTTTTTCCACCCAAAATTCGTCCGTGGTCGGAATCCAAACTTGTGTCGGATTTTAGACTTTTTGGTCTCAGATCTAAGGCAGACCAGTATGAACTGCAAACAGACAGATGAACCTTTGCAAAAAGTGGGATAAGATGAGCATTTGGAATAAAGAGTGGACTCAATATAAAAATAATGGCTCTGTTAAGCACAAAAAAAACCCCAAAACAGAACTCCAACTTTTACCCTTCTTCTCATGTACGAGCCAAATAGCCAATGAAAAACGATGTTTCTAACACAACTAGGCTTTAGGTTATTGGAAAATCACCTGGAAGTTGACGTATTAGGATCTAGTCAGAAATAGCTTTCAAAATGTGTTTCCAACTCAAATTTAAGGCGAAAACAACAACAAAAAACTCCAGGGGTTAATATGTTAAGGGCATTTGATGCCCAAAAATCTCAGAGGTATAAGTTCTAAGCAAGTTTTGGGGAAGAAAATCACTTGTATGAGACCCTAAGTTTTGAAAGATCATTGATCTAAGATCCATCTGTTCAAAAACAAATCATGTGCTTTTAATGCATTAATTTTTTAAGTCAAACCAGCTTTTTCAAAGGATATATCCCAAGAAAACTGAATTTTCAACCTCACTAAAAAATTTGTACAAAATATAACTTATGCAACAGCATCATAAGGTTGCGGTTGGTCTAGGTACCCATCATTGTTGAGAAGTCCTATTCTGTGACTTGCTAATGTGTAAACATTTTGTTACTTCTCATCATGTGACCTGTGTATGCACCAACATTATTGAGTTGACTGCAGTAAATATATGTGTATTATAGATCTTAGAAAAATAATGATATATGTGATTTTTACTATTCTGAATATCTTTTACAAGTTGTTCCAGCGACAGTCTTTAAACATTTATTATAGATACTCCTTAGTCAGATTTTAGAAAAGGAGGAAGAATTTGTTTCTCACACTTATCTTCATGTTATCATATGGTTTCAGATCAATCTAGATGACCAAATATTATTATAATCAAATCCCAAGAATCTCCTAAATTCTTTTATTTACATGCATGTTTTACTCCATATACATTAGAGAAAATAATTAGTAGGACATCCTAATGTTGGTTTGTAAACTTTCCCGAAAAATCTTTTGCTTTGTCTCTTTAATCTTGAAAATGAATGTTGTTATTCTATAGCTTACTTAAAAAAAATAAAAAAATCCAAGCAGGAAAAATACTTTTTTTTTAAAAGTAATTTTTGGTAACTTCCAAACTAGATGTTACCTCTATTGTTACTACACATTAGCATTGTTTTTTAAATTAGTAAAACAGATAAACCAATGTGAATTTTAAAGAGATTTAAATTATTTATCCTGTAAGTTGAAAAACTAAAACTGCATTCACTATTCATTCAAATAACACATTGGTCGGCAAACTATTTTACATAGCATGTTACTTTTTTCCAGGTTAATTACAAAATGTGTGCCACACGTAAGCGAGCAACACTGTTAAAATCAAGATTTTTGGCTGCCCTTCTTGTGCCACACAAAACCTTTTGACATGCCACCTTGTGGAGCACATGACATAGGTTGCAGACTCCTGAAATAATGTATCACACTATAATCAGATTCATAGTCTAGCCATGTGATGTTACTTTCATTATTACTCTCATAATTCATCCCATAAACTTCTGTGCAATTCTTCATTTTTATGTTGTTTTAACTGTACTTTTATTTGGTACCATATCGTCACTATTGTGCTGATGTGCCATTAAACACTACTATTACATCATGATTCATCACTTAATTTGGATGTTTGATTTTTTTATTCCATCCCTTTTATTTGATTTTTGTTGTTGCTGTAAGTATTACTTTGTCATGTGTGATCTGTA
Source organism: Sinohyriopsis cumingii (assembly GCA_028554795.2). Lineage (NCBI taxonomy): Eukaryota > Metazoa > Mollusca > Bivalvia > Unionida > Unionidae > Sinohyriopsis > Sinohyriopsis cumingii. The sequence goes on along the minus strand of CM068833.1, from coordinate 79,613,278 downwards.
TTTACCCATTACTCAGTTCAATTATTGAGAGTATGTAAGACAGCAAATGATGTTATTTTGAAATTTGGTTCTGTCAGAAGTTTAGCGAAATAAATGGCCAATGGGATGTTGTCTTATGTGTTTAGGCTTGAATAAACAGTAACACAAGAAAGAGTGAAAACAACAAGCTTTGAAAAAATATAATAATTTATTTCCTGTCAATAATTCTGTAAAAATGAAAAAATATGAACTTACGGTTTAAGGAATCAAATCCAGAAATAATCCATGAATACAATTTTAGTAGTCCTAATAATAAAATGTTCTAATGATTTCAAGTTCGAGTCCCGATGAAGAATCCATGATGGACGACAATGACGCATGTTGTAATCTGTAGTGTTTAAGTCTATACAGTTCCTTGTAGAAACAAGAAATATCACTCTGGTTTTGGAAATCTGAACGATTTTTTTTATAAAAGCTCTCCTTGTTCAAGAATTTCACATGAGCACACATATTTTTCAAAAAAAAAAAAGAATTAATCCTTTTGAATCCAAGTAATTTGAAATAACTCCAAACAGCACAACATACACCTTCCAATGTAAAGAAAAAGCCCAGCTACTATAATAATAATAATAATAATAATAATAATAATAATAATAATAATAAAAATAAAGACTTTATTTAGAGAAGGTAACTCAATTAGTTACAGAACTAATCTACCTTGAGGTCTTCTATCTGTTATGTACAATATATACAGTATATATAACATGATGTGAAGAGTCTGGCTTGACACTAAATAATTAAGTAATTTTAAAATTCAAAGTATCAAGCCTGGAACACATTCACAGTAAAACATAAAATATAATCCTGCATTGAAAAATTCAGCTATGAAAATGATGTAAAATTACAGAAAAGCAGGCAGTATTTTTTGTACTAGAACTGTTCAGTTTTCTAAAGATTTCATCCATTTAAGACATTGATTGTGAAAAGATGAAATGCTAGGAGCCTGCCTTATGTCATTAGGAATGTTGTTCCATACCAGTGGACCAGTATATTGAAAACTTTTTTTCAGACAATTCCTTCTTTGGCCTTGGTATAATGTAATTTTTTCTTCTTATGGACCTTAAATTTGGAGTGCCATCAGCATCTCTTTGGTGAAAGATATTGCTTAGATAGACAGGAATGTCTTTTCTGGATACTTTATACATCAATTTGGCCTTTCTAAGAAATATTCTATCATGTATTGCTAAAACCTTTATATTATTCATTTTATCCTGAAAATTGTCTATACTTTGATCTAGAATTAAATGGCAAGTCCTCTTTTGGAGTCTTAAAAGTGTTGTTATGTTTGAATTAGAGGTATTACCCCAAATTACATTACAGTAGTCCAGATATGGGGAATATAACTTTTATAAAAGATGACCCTATACTGAAGAGGAATGTATGTTTTGATTTTCCTCAGTAGCCAAAGATAAGGGTTAACCTTTATTGAAATATGTTTAATGTGAATAGACCAAGTAAGATTGTTATCCACGAATGCACCAAGAATTCTGTCTTGAGAGGTCATATTGAGGCTCACATTGTCAAATAGAACCCGGAGTTTGTCGCTATCTAGCCTTGCTCATTTTTATTGTCTTGTAACTAGTAGGGCTTTCATTTTTTCTGTATTTATGATCATACTGTTTTCCTTGCACCATACTTGAAGTCTGTTGAGAGCATCTTGTAAGTAATTTTCAAGTACCGTTTTGGTTTTACCAATCTCAAACAGTGTAGTATCATGTATCATCTGCATTGAGGTCAGTGGAAGAAAATGAAGTTCCAATCTTAAGAGGTAAATCGTTGATAAATAGTATGAATAACAGAGTCCCAAGGATAGAGCCTTGTGGTACTCCACAATTAATATTTTTACTTTCAGAAAGTTGACCATTTAAAGATAATTTTTGCACTCTATTGGTTAAGTAAGAAGTAAACCAGTTTAGGGAGTTTTCACTGCATTGATAGATTTTTAGTTTTTCAAGCAAAATTTCATGGTCTACAAGATCAAAAGCTTTACGAAAATCAACCATAATAGTGCTTACCATTTCTCCTTGATCTAATGCTTTCAGCCATTTATCAATCAAAGATACAAGTGCAGTTTCACAGGAGTGATCATGGCGAAAGCCAGACTGATTATCATGAATGAGATCATAAGTGTTTAAATAGTTGAGAAAAGAATCATGTACATGTTTTTCTAGTAATTTGGAGAGACAAGGAAGGATAGAGATGGGTCTGTAGTTATTTACATAATCTTTTGTTCCTGCTTTATGCAATGGTATAACCTTGGCAGTTTTCCATGTTTGTGGAAATTTATTAGACCTAATACTTTCATTGCAAATGAAAGCTATGCTCTCTAAAATTGCAGGTGCAGCTACCTTTAGTAGCCTTGGGCCAATCATATAAAGCCCTGTAGCTTTACAATCATCCATTTTGTTTATATATTTCAACACAAATTCAGGACTCATTTCAGAAATTTCAAACTTTATATTGTTTGGTTGTTTTTTTAGCACAAAAAATGTTTGAGTTCCAGATGATCAGATAAAGTTCTGGGTTCTTTAAGTTTTTCAGCAATTTGAACAAGAAAGTTGTTAAAAATATTTGATATGTCAGCTGGATTATCAGTGTAAATGCCCTCATGATTGAGGGATAAAATTTCAGCTTTACTCTTTCATTTACCTGCACCAAACCTTGTAAACACTTTCCAGACAGCTTTGGGATTATTTTGGTTTTCATCAAGCACTTTTTTATAGTGCGCTTGTTTGGCTTGATGTATCATTTTATTAACTTTATTCCTCCAAACTCTATATTCAGTTTGATTTCCTACTGATTTTAGTTGGTCTCTTTGCTTTATTGTTTCTAAAATTTCTGGGGAGATCCAGCCTGGCTGGTGGTCTTTCTTTATCCTGTGTGTTTTCAAAGGGGCATGCTTGTTCGCTATACTGATGAACAGATCTGGCCAAGTATCTAAAACATCATCAATATCTTCAAAGATTTGGACTGTATTCCATGGAATCTGTTTCAGATCTTCTAGGAATTTAACAGTATCAAAGTTTTGAAAGGATCTATAAGTAATGGATTTATGGATATTATTTTTTGTTGATTTGCCATTGACTTTACGTGTTAGAAAAATTGCAAAGTGGTCACTTATGCTCCGAATATCTCGCCAAAACAAAGGTTATATCATATTCTAAAATGCAAAAAGGGGGTCACATGATTATGTTCCAGAACCTCGTCAAAATTATTTACTTGTTTAGATCACGTACACCCAGTGTAGCCCTCATGAAAATCAATCATTTTACTCTAAAAAAAAATTTAAAAATTTGTTTACATCTTAAACACATAGTCCCATCATGATCTCGACAACAACCAATCATTTTAAAATAAAAATAGAACTTATTTATGAGGCTGCTACTAATTTTGAATCAAGGTCAGGATCTAGGTCAACACCTGGTGTTTATAAAACGAACTGTCAAGGTCAAACTTTTTTCTGGAAAAAGTATCATCTCCAGTGAATAAATTTACATTACAATAGCTTGTAATGAAAAATAAAATAATTGAAAACGGACAAACAAACAATTAAATTGAAATAAATATGTATTAAATCAGATATTATTGAATCAAATATACATAACAGTGGTATTTAAAAGAAAAACTATGTTCACATCATAAATGATATGTATTCCGTATCTCTCTCATGATTACACAGACATACATGTAGATGTATGTGCTGATCGCTGTTACCTGTGACACCTTTGAAGCCATATATAGCCAATATACTCGTGGCACTGAAAATTAGTAGGTATATCTTGTCATTTTATTAATTCTGCAGGTATTTCATACTGATTTTAAAGGAATTCTCAAATTGGTGATACATAATACCACTTAAACATTCAATAAAACTTTCAGATTCTATGTTGTATTTGAAGATGTCCACTGATATAAAATGCTTATGTGCACAGATTTCCTGAGAGGCATTTGTATTTATATTTACATGTTGACTGAATTGGTATCTTTACTCATCCTCATGTAGACATTTGAAATAATATAAGAAAGAACAATGTATTATATACTTAGGTGTGAAATAAAAAGACTTGCAGGCAAAATAATTTTCATATATTTTTCATTGTTATATTTTCACCTGTGAAAAATATATACTTATATTTTCACATGTCAGAATATAAGATTTCCCATCATGCCATGTACTGCTTGATTGCATTTGTGCCTGTAGCAACAAAAATGAGTATTTGCTGAGCTACAGCAAATAAATAGAAACTACCTTACATTTCAAACATGGTAATCTTTGATAAAGAAATTGGAGCAGATGCCATTTGCATCTAAGTTATTTCCCCTTACTTGACAAAAATGATAAACCCACTGAGATGCATCACTGAATCAGACTTGCATTGTTGACAGATAGGGTCAGATAGTTTAAAAAATGGCAAAAATGTAACTTCTGCGGCAGATTAAGTCAACCCAATCCTACCATTTCTTAAGTCCTGTATATTTTTATGACTCGCCTACTAAAGTGAGGTCAGTCTTTGAAAAGGGTGTGGGTGAGCGTGTTGTTCCGATGAGTGAGTTTAGGCTTCTGCACTTCATTTCTGGAGCAAGTTAGATATATAATAAAAAGAAAATAATTTTCTTTTCTTTATATAATTGTGGCTAAGCCATGCGTTAAATATTGTGTTTTTTTTTTTTGCTACCACACAATGAAATATGTCTAATATAAATGTAGGAAAAGAAAATATCTTCTCTCTCTCTCTCTCTCTTATATATATATATATATATATATATATATATATATATATATATATATATATATATATATATATATATATGCTTACCAAGAAATTGTGAAGAATGTTAAAGAGGTTTCAATTTTAATAAATTTGGACAGTTTTGTGCATACATGTGTTGTGTGCAGTATAACAAAAATTCTCCCAAGGGGTTTGTTTCCCTCTCTCATAAATAGAGCATTAAATATTTACACAGTGCAACAGAATTTCATAGATAAATAATATATTTTGCCTGCAGATGACAATATTTCCAACTTGAATGCTGCAAGTAGTCCATTCCATCGTTGTGATATATTTGTCTTGCCTGCTTGTCACCACTGATATTTTAATTGTAAAAGATTTCACTGATATGTCTGTTCAGATGAATATTTAAAAAAACATTCCTTTGAGTCCCCCCTCCAATGTCACTTTCTCTTGCAAAATAAAATGTTACATCCAACATACATGGTACCTAATCAGAGCAATGAAATCACCCATTGTGAGATAGTATTCACCCCTCATCATTGCAAACTAAACAGATGAATAATTTTCATAAAACCTGCTGGAGACGAGTAAAATAACTATTGAAACAAAGTGTAACATCCTTGGTCTATTTTTTGTTTAAAGAAACATTCTGGTCCAGTGAGAAAGTAGCAGGGCAGGCAGCAGTGTTGAATGTTGTATAGGACCATAACTCACCCTTCCATCACCCAATTGATTTGAAGAATACCCCCAAATATCTTCCACCCATTATCTGTGAAAATACCATTATTTGTAAAGATATGAAATTTTCAGTCACATTAAAGTAATACAGGTGATTCTCTTCGTATGTTACATGTTTAGGACTAAATATGATTCTCTTCTTATGTTACATGTTTAGGACTAAACATGATTTTCTTATGTACATGTTTAGGACTAAATGTGATTTTCTTCTTATGTTACGTGTTTAGGACTAAACATGATTTTCTTATGTTACATGTTTAGGACTAAACATGATTTTCTTTTTATGTTACATGTTTTGGACTAAACATAATTCTCTTCAAGTTCAACAGAGACTGATCAGTTTTGGGGTGTTTTCTGATTTAAAAATGGGATCCATGCCTGACACGTTATAAGCCGGTTTGCGAGTTATCAGGGTGCATGTTATTGAGGGAGTGGTGTCATTTGCTATTTTGGGGTGGGGGTGTAGTTTTTTTTTCTTCTCTTATAGCTCTGCTGGCCATAGTCTAATTGTTCATAAATGAAAATGGTGTTATTCAGACATTCAATATACCTGCCACTTTGGCAATCTTTATATCTTATTGTCACTTTCTCCTGCGTGAATGGTCATATCGGCATTGTGTTATCACTGAAATACTTCTTATGATGTCATATTGGTTATAAATGAAAATGGTGACAGTCTTACCTCCAAGATGGAATCCATTGTGGTTTCCATCTTGGAAGTAAGACTGTCACCATTGTGGCCATCTTAAAAATCTTGTAATGGCTACTTTTTCTTGGTGGCTGGTTATTATTAGTATTGTGCTTTCAACAGAAATCTTCTTATAATGTATTGCTGCTATTAATGAAAATAGTGTGAATCTAATATCCAGTATGGTCACTATGGCAGCCACTTTAACAATCTTGTTATTGTTACTCTTCCCAAACAGAGTCATATCAACATGGGGTTTTCAACAGGTCTTAAATTTAGGTGTTCACCTTTTTACTTACATTTCCATTTCTGGCTATAGTGAAATTTTCTTTTCTAGCTATAACCCCAGCTCAGCGTGTGCAGTTTTTACTAGGAAAAGATGAAGATGAAGATGAGGAACACAGAGCTCATGACCTTTTCTGTGAGATGGTGGAACTTGACACAAAAGGAGAAGTGAATCTATGGAAGGAGACAGCAAGGTATCATTGGACATTACCTGTCTCGTTGTCTTTCTGTCTAAATCTCTAAGACTCAAAACTAACAGTTGCCTGAGTGTCTAAGGCAAGTGAAACTATAGTCATGGTAAGTACAAGCTAAATCAGCTTGTCTGACCACGTGAGTAAGAATCACATATATTTACAACACTGTCCCGTTTAAAGTCGATAATTCAGTCAATGATGTAATTGAAATTATCTTTCTTAACCATGATAATAGTGTGGAAAATAACTTAATTATTAAAAAATTATGTCATTCTTTTTATGTCAGGTTGTCCCTGTCAGACATAATCTTACTTTATGTCACTGAGACCAACTGATATATGGCTGTTACATGTTTCATGTACAAGGATGAAATAATCAGATGTGGTTTTTATATGGGTTTTCGTTGTCAGATGATAAGGAAGATTGGGGGTGGGGGAGAATGTAGAAAATTTACAAATAGGGAATATGAAAGGGACAACTGTGGTAAAGAATTTCAGCCAAAATGGAATGAGGAGTAACTAATGATGTGATCTTGCATCAAAATTGGGGAGCTTGAGAAGTACAGATGGCTAATGATGTGATCTTGCATCAAAATAAGGGAGCTTGTTAACACTTTGGAGGCCTTATCTTAGAAGCAGTTAGCTCAGACTTAGAATTTATCATATTGTAGGTATAGTTTTCCTATATTATGTGCAGTTTCATATTTTTGATATTACCACATGTTAAAATAACACTTTATGTGATTCTGATTGGTCCAAAATAAGACCATGAAATTATTATTCAGTATCCTCTTTACTGATTGGCTGGAATCATGGGACAACATTTTTAACCACACCTTCTTGAATGTTTGGTTTTGAATGAATATTTTTGGCAGCCATTTTTGAACTCAACTCGCGAAAGGAAATTGAGGAAAAATTACCTCCGCTGTTTGAATATGGATATGTTACCTCAACAGGGGTTTGTTATGCCATGTATAACAATATCATAATGAGAAACATGTCATAAAACTACAAGACAAGAACAACAATAAGAAGTAACACTAAGGGTACTGCTTGCTTGATGGTGGGGTGGGGAGAGGAAGCGGTATATCTGTAGCATAGATATAGAATCCACTGTATATTCAAGCGTGGTTTAAATGTTAACTTACAGAAATAAATAAACTCACCTCTGTTCACAGAAGAATTTGGACATATATGGGTCTCCTAACTGACAGAACTTTATCCAACCACAGCATCGTTACACAGTACATATGGAATGCAAATCTGACTAAAAAAGAAATTTGTTAATGTCGTCTGTACAGTCTATTGCTTCAGTAAAATACTGTAATACAGTAAAACCTGTCATGAGCGACCTCTGCTATGAGCGACCACCTGTCATTTCCGACCACAATCGTAATGCACGGATCGATTTTACTATATAAACGCTCTGTTATGAACGACCACCTGCTGAACGCGACCAGCGACCGCGATTTCTTGGCAAAATATGCATTTTGACACTGCTATGAACGACCGCATCGCCAAAAAATCAAAACAGATTGACACCACTGACCTTAACTTAATCCTTTGTAAACACAAGAGCTCGGGATAAATGTAGTATGCAAACAAAGTGCACATTAAATAACACTATAGTTGAACAACCATATATTGGGATAAACACCTCTAACCATCATTTAATCCTTTGTAACAAAGACTGCATAAATAGCAAAGATTGTTCTAATAAAGTATTTAAAAATAATTTGTCTTGCTACAGTATCAGTTATGTGAAATTTACAACTCCAGCGTACAGTGTCATTTGTAAACTGCAGTAAACCAGACTAAAGTACATGTCACTAACCGCCATTGTAGTGCCGAAGTCATGTGAATAGCCAGTAAGAGTAACATCAAAGGGAGTAATGATGGATATACGCAGTCAATTTAGAGGTTTGTATTTTTTCTTTATCTGTATGAAAACTCACAAAACGCCGGTAGTCCTTATGTCCAAGTGAGAAATCGTTTGAAAGGGCTTCAGTGTTGGTTTGAGTACGTCGTTTTCTTTCCATTTAATCCATAATGCCTGGAGGGTGAATGAGCTCATTGTCTTTAATACTAGTAAGTGAGAATCATTTCCGGATTTTTTTAAAATTATATTTTATTTCTTTTGTTAGTGTTTCACCAAGCCACAATCTGTTTACGTGGGTGCAGATGGTCGGAACATTTGTTTATCGAGCTATAACGCTGTCGATTTAAACTTCGTCTCAGAATAAATGTACAGTATTGTTTCCTGATGAGTTAATTATGTCTTTTGGTTTCATTCATTGGTACATAATATATATTTATTCCACAATTCCCCAAAACCTGATCAAAACCGATAGTCTTTATAACGTCAACACTAATAACAACGGCAGAATCTCCGCTGAAAAAAAGAAAAATTTTAACACTGGAAGAAAGGATTAATGTCATTGAAAGAAATGAAAAAGGCGAGACCACTCGCAAAATAGCAGTCAGCTTAAGCGTCGGTAAAACGCAAGTTCAAAATGTAATCAAAGACAAGAAGTCCATTAGAAACGAATGGCAGAAAGGTGCACAAGCACAGAGGAAATATGAAACGGCACGACGGACAGTTTACGGAGATCTGAACGAGCGAGTATGGGAGTGGTTTTGTGTTGCAAGGAGTAAAAACATACCAGTAAGTGGGAAGTTGATTCATGAAAGGGCAATAATTGAGATACATGTTCAGACCAAATAGCTGAGTAAAACATGTCAACAAAGAAGTATAATGGATTTCTTTTAAAAAAACAAGTGAATAAGTGTATAAAATAAGATATATACATCATATCTAACTGTTCATTTTTTGTATATATTAATGTGATGTTGAAATATAAATTTTATTCTCGTTTGATAGATGTATATATTTATTATATAAAGATATTTTGAGAGGAATGCATGCATTATTTAACAAGATTCATGAATAAAGGATATGATACATGTACAGTGAGTATGGGTATTATTTATTTTTCAACAATGCTAACTATTGACCCTGAAAACCAGTCCATTTTCACACACCTCTTATGAGAGACCACCTGTCTTGAGAGACCACTTTTGGTTGGCAGAAGGGGCGGTCTCTCATAACAGGTTTTACTGTATACTTTCACAAATGCATTGCAGTAAGTGGGGGGATTTATGCATCCAGTAATCCTATTTCACATAAAAAAATCTCAACAATGTAATGTTTAGTTTTGCAAGTGACATTTTAGGGTAAACATGTACTCTAGGCCTACTGTTTACCATGTCAATGTGGCATCACATCGCATTAATCATTCAGTTTTGAAAAATGATTTTGTCGTTATAAAATGTTCTGTTTATTCGGATGGAAGCTTTTCTTTGATTTATTGTTTGTAAAAAATATACAGTCTACCTTTACTAGTTCAACTTTAGTTGGGACTATATTTTATGCACAACAAATGAAAGGTGCACAGTCTGTCAGAATGAATGATATTATTCTTTCTTCTTTCTATCTAAATAATTTCCACTGAAATAAAAACTATGTGATAAAAGATTCTCAAATGGGTAATGATTTAATATTAAATTTATGAAACTTGTTGAATAATGTCCAGCTTTTGCAAGACATTATTCAACTCGTTTAATAAATTCAATATTAAATCGTTACCCATTTGAGATCCTCTGTATATGCTTTTATCATCAAGATCTCAGATGATTTTGGTAATGAATGAGTTCCACACATATTAATGAGATCATGTTCCATCTGATTGGTTCTGCTTGTTACCTATCTGCAAGACTTATTTTTGATCCAATTTTGACCAAAATTGAAATATGAACTTGTGTCCAAAAAAGCTTGGATGGGTTGTTAGTTAATACATTTGAACCCAGATTATTATTTTTATCAGATTAGATCAGTCTTTATATATATATATATATATATATATATATATATATATATATATATATATATATATATATATAATCAACATGATATGAATGGAATTGTCAGTGAATGAGATCCATCATGCATATTAAAGATGTGATCTTGCATATTATTGGCTGAGCATGCTAACTCTGGAGGTCATTATTTCTGAACCAATTTTGATCAGACACGGAATATATGCTTATCATCAAGATCTTGTAGAAGTTTGATAATGAGCAAGATGCATTTTATTAATGAGTTGAATTTTGCATCTGTATGAATGAGCTTATTACCACTTCAGAAACCATGTTTTTGATTTGATTTTGATCAGATTTGAATATGGACTTGCATCAAGATCTCGGATATATTCTATAATGAGCGAGATTCAAGCATATTTATGAGATGGCCTTGCATGAAACTTGTACGTTTTATGTAAATTATATTTGGCACTTGTCCATATAAATCATGAGTACTGTGCTACTGTTTGGAGTCCATACACTTGTCCATATCAATATTGAGTACTGTGCTACTGTTTGGAGTCCATAGGCCATAACAAATCTTGAACATTATACTACTATTTGAGACAACACACTTCGCTTTATCAATCTCGAGCACTGTGCTACTGTTTGGAGTCCTGGAGTCCATATATTTGGCCATATCAATTTTGAATACTGTGCTGTTTGGAGTCCATAGGCCATAAAAAATCTTGAGCATTATACCACTGTTTGGAGTCCATACACTTGGTTTTTCAATCTCAAGTACTGTGCTACTGTTTGGAGTCCATATACTTGTCCATATCAATCTTGAGTACTGTACTGCTGTTTGGAGTCCATAGGCCATAACAAATCTTGAGCACTGTACTACTGTTTGGAGTCTGTACACTTGGCTTTATCAGTCTTGAGTACTGTGCTACTGTTTGGAGTCCATAGGCTGTATCAAATACTGTTTGGAGTCCATATGCAAAACAGGATAAGTACAAAGTTGAGATACTGTGCAGCAAGATACACTGCAAAAAGTTCTTGCAGTAGAATCATTTTGTGAAAGGATTGAACCACTTGGATGGGAGTCGTTGGAGAATGTAACAATGGCTTACAACATTATGCAGAATTGTCCATTACATGTAGACATCCCATCATCAGAATTCCTAGACCATCCATTTTCTACGACCGCTCCGGTGGCTTAGTGGTTAGAGCGTCTGCCTCGGATGCGGGAGGTCATGGGTTCGATCCCCGGCCGAGTCATACCAAAGACTTAGAAAAATGGTACTAACAGCTGCCTCGCTTGGCGCTCAGCATTAAGAGGTTAGTGTTAGGACTGGTTGGCCCGGTGTCAGGATAATGTGACTGCGGCATGATGCCCTAGTGCTAGACATCACTAAAAACTGCCACACTGCAGACATCGTAGCGATATGACTGAAAAATTGTTAAAGCTACTTTAAAAATTCAAATCACACACACACACAACATGATAAGTCAAGCTCTGAAATTTGACACTATATTACCTCTGCTGATGTCTTTTATGTACAGAAGATTTTAGAAAAACTTGGGGCCAAATTGCATGCAGGACCTAATGATTTTTTGGATCTTGTTGGTTTCTCTGCCAATATAAATGTATAGGTGAGAAGTCTCACCTGTAGCCAAGTAAGAAGGCAATGAGAATACTCTCCAGCTAAAGTATATATATTGTCTGTACACATAAACAAATTGAATTTGACTGAAATAATAAACAGTTGTTTAGAAATGGATGTATGGAAGTTTTTAAGAAAGATGCATTTTTAATTTTATTAGCTTTGAAGGATGTATTTTTTAAAGGTAAACTGTACAGGCACATAGAGAATGATTCAAGATGGTGACCAAATACAAATGAACTGATGGTGTGGTTTATGTATTGTGACTTTTTAGGGCATAAGCTTCAGCAGAAGGGAAGATCTTGTTTCATCAGTTTATTTGCAACACATTATTACATTCTTTTGTCTCCTGATAGTTTTTGACAAAATTTAACTTTGTTTGGGTCGGACTTTTAGGACGATGCTGTCTTCAATCAGAACCGATTGTGACTATAAGCTGTTTTGTTGAAAACAGATTTTCATGCCTGGTGGCAAAGCTCAATATTAAAGATGAGGTGAAGTTAGAGTATTTGACTTTTTGAAATTTATTCATTGTTACACAGTTATGAGTCCAAGCAATCCAAAATAAAAATGTGTAGGTTCTTATGTATTTTCTTGTGTGTGGATATCTGTTTGCAAGTAAGGGTCATTTGGAGCTGTACAGTAAGAATTAATTTTAAAAAAATGAATAACCCTTAAGCCAGTTGCTTAGACCACAAACCTTGAATGATTGTTCATTCTTACATATTTAGTTTCTTAGTATATAAATTATTCAATACATGCCAATCTTTTTAACATGGTTAAGATAATCTAGAGTAAAAGCGGTGTGTGAGTATGACTCACATAAAAGAACTCGCATGTCATATCAAGTAAAACTGGCCTGATCTTGTAAAAATTGATAGTCGATGCACAGTTGGCTTTATCTATGCATAGTTGGTTTTATCTATCCATAGTTGGTTGTATCTATGCATAGTTGCTTTATCTCAGCACATACAGTTTTATCAATGCATAGTTGGCTTTATCTATACATAATTGCCATTGTCTATGCATAGTTACCATTATCTGTGCATAGTTGCCATTATCTATGCATAGTTGGTTGAATCTAGACATAGTAGCTGTATCTCTGCATAGACAGTTTTATCTATGCATAGTTGGCTTTATCTGTGCCTAATTGCCATTGTCTGTGCTATGTTACCATTATCTATGCATGGACAATGTTGCATAACTCTCTTTCTTTACCAGTTGTGATTAAGACTTGATTACGTTTGCATGTATGCATAACATTTCTTGAATTTGGCATGACTTGACAGTTGCATATATGTGACAGCATGGTTAGACATACATATTACTTTTTCTTGTCAGTGTCATATACATTGCAAATGTTATTCAGTGGAAAATAGGCAGTGACTCGACAGTTACATCTTATCACTTTTCCCATGGCTATTTGAACAGTGTCATCAATAGTGTCATCAATTGTTACAGTTGAGTGAGAATTACATCTATATGATGGCATGTCAGGGCATACATATCACTGTTCATATGAATAGTGGAACATTGTCATAGATATTGTGAGTGTTGTGATTCTGAGAGAAAGGTTTTTGTTCAAGATTTTCTAAATTGAATAGAGGAGGTTATTGATACAATCTGTTTGAGGGGATGCAAATTTGTCTCCCACAGCTCTTCTGAGCACAAGACAGAGAATTTAACTCAGAGACTGAGATTTCTTTGACCCAATGTGTTCCCCCTAAATTGATAATTATTTTCATGTGTTTGTTTTTCAAATAGGATAGAAAAAAGTATAGTTCTGTTGTATTGTTACACCACTGACTTGTTTACCTGCAAACACAAAAGTCGACATTTAGCATTATGATGTAATGAAACCATCAGATGACAACTCAAGATAACCAACCTGAGACAACCAGACTGAGATAAGAAAAGTAACTAGCACAAAATTGAGAGGTTTCATTTTTCGCATGTGTGAGAAACATAACACATTCTGTGAAAACCTTGTTCAGTATGAAAAAGTTTTAATACCATGTGAAATAGTCATATGCATCCAACTTGTCCAGTTCACTGTTGTTTTGTATTATTTGACAAAAAACTATACTTTTAATTTTGTTGTGTTTCAGATGGATTAAATTTGAGGAAGATGTGGAAGAAGGAGGGGGTAGGTGGTCCAAACCTCACGTTGCAACCCTGTCCCTTCACTCTCTATTCGAGCTGCGATCATGCATTCTGAATGGAACTGTTCTGCTGGATATGGATGCAGAAGAGTTGTCCCAGGTTGTAGGTGGGTACCATTCTCTGCAACTTTACTGCATCAACCCAAGATCCTGCCTTTCAATTTAATTTTTGTAATTCTTTTTGTTTCTTTGGTGGAAGTGGATTTAATTATTGATTAGCTTTCTTAGATTAGAGTTGTATAAATTAAAACCATTGGATATTCACAATTATATGTTTTAAAACTGATTTAATCATCTCCATGAAAGAGGGAGGACACACAAAATGTGTATATAGGTGTGGTAGATACAGATATCGAGATATAGGTATTAGAAATGTTATATATTGCAATATCATGATATCAGATGTGATAATATCGGCAGAAGATATCGATCAGTGATATCAAATAGATTTGATATATGCACAACTCCCCTTCACTGTACCGTTCCAGTGGCCTAGTGGTTAGAGCGTCCACCTTGGATGCGGAAGGTCGTGGGTTTGATTTCTGGCTGAGTCATACCAACGACTTACAAAAATGGTACTAACAGCTGTCTTGCATGGCGCTCAGCAGTAAGAGGGTAGTGTTAGGACTGGTTGACCTGGTGTCAGGATAATGTGACTGGGTGGGACATCATGCTACATGTCTGCGGCATGATGCCTCAGTGCTTGAGATCACTATAAACTGCCACACTGCAGACATCGTAGCGATATGACAAAAATTGTTAAAGTTACGTTAAAAATCCAAATCGCACGCACGCACGCATATACACACACACACACTGCAGTAGAGAGCACTAATATAGAGTAGCACATTTACTACAGTTAGCTGGGCCCTGAGTAGCTGAGTGGTCTAAAGCACTTTCCGTCATGTATCACTGCCATCTCACCTCTGTCTGCAGGGGTTCAAGTCTCGGGCTCGGCCAGTGTGAATATGTGAGAAAGCTTGCCGTTAGTTTTTTGTGAGTCGGTGGTTCTTTCTGGGGTTTTCCCGGGTTCTTCCTCCCCCATTAATACTGGCCGTCATGTACAGTCTATCTTGTGCTGAAAAATGGCATTAAACCCTATAATAGCAGTAAGGGCCTCAAGGTAGATTAGTTTTTAGCTAATTGTGTTACCCTCTTTAGATAAGGTCATTATTATTATTATTATTATTATTATTATTAACAAGAACAGCAACAACAACTACAATTAGCTGTATCCTGAAGGAAAATTCATATTGGGTACATTATTTTTGATGATATCTGAAGTTACAGATATTTCTATTAGTGATATATATCCCAGATGTAGGACATATATATATATATATGTATGTATGTATGTATGTATGTATATGTATATATTACTGTTTAAGGGCAACTTAGCATAGTAATGGCTGTATGTTGCCAATTAAAAATCAAGTTGTAAATATATAGTAAAAAAGGATTGCAGAAAAAGGAAGATAAATCCATCTAGATATTTGTCAGAATGAAGTACAATACAAGGATAATATAAAAAAGGTAGAGATGTTAAACACAAAAGAGAAAGATGTAATATACAATTCTTAAAAAATGGTCAAAATTTGTTGTATAAATCACATTCCTTAAAAAATGTTTTATATAATCAAAGTTTCTTCGTTGGGTTTACATCAAAATACTTCTATCTCACACTCCATAAAATACTCATGTCTCACAGGGTCCATTTGCAGGAATTGAATATAAAAATACTTCTGTCAAAGGGTCCATATGCAGCAGTTGGTTAGTAAAATATACATCTGTCTCACAGGTCCTATGTGCAGGTATTGTATATAAAACTTGTGTATCATGGGGTCTATATGCAGGTATTGTATATAAAATTTGTGTATTATGGGGTCTATATGCAGGTATTGTATATAAAACTTGTGTATCATGGGGTCTATATGCAGGCATTGTATATAAAACTTGTGTATCATGGGGTCTATATGCAGGAATTATATATTTAAATTACTTCTGTCTTGCTGGATCCATATGCAGAGATTATATATAAAAATGCTTTTGTTTCACAGGCTCAATATGCAAGAATTATATATGCAATTACTTTTGTGTATCAGGGTTGATATGCAGGCATTGTATGTAAAAGTAAGGTAGTAGATGCAGCAGTTCGTAATTTAGTGCGACCGCTCCAGTGGCCTAGTGGTTAGAACGACGTCCACCTTGGAAGTGGGAGGTTGTGGGTTCGAACCCCAGCCGAGTCATACCAAAGACTTGCAAAAGTGGTACTAACAGCACCTTGCTTGATGCTCAGCATTAAGAGGTTAGTGTTAGGACTGGTCGGCCTGGTGTCAGGATAATGTGACTGGGTGGGACATCATGTTGTGTGTCTATGGCATGATGCCTCAGTGCTAGACATCAGTATAAAATGCCACAATGCAGACATCGTAGTGATATGACTGAAAAATTGTTAATGCTACGTTAAAAATCCTAATCACAGACACATCACACTCTTAATTTAGTGCACACATTCTAATGTCTGCAGCCTTTCTTCAAACAGTGTGTACATTTGGAGTGCTGTCTTGAAGTTCAGGGCTCAGTAGTGTCAGTTCTGTCATACTTTTCCTTTCTGTGATACAACCATACAGCTGTTTGAGATTAAAGGATAAAACATAGCGTATTTATGTATCATCATTAAAAGGTATGTCACGTGACAAATTGGGGTTCCTATCTTCAGGGTCAGGTAATGGCTTAGAATTTTGATACATGTTTGCTTTGAATTGCATATTACATGTATATGGATTATGTGGTTTCATATGTATGGATTAGAGAAAGGCTACATTGTAAAAATATTGTTGTACATGCATGCTGCTATGTATATGAATGCATGTGTGTTTGTATATGTCTTTATATGTATATATATATATATTCATTTGTGTGAGGGGGCCCCGAGTGGCTGAGTGGTCCAAAGCGCTCACCATTCCGGATCACTGCCATCTCACCTCTGTTTGTGTGGGTTCAAGTCCAAGGCTCGGCTAGCATGGGTACGTGGGAAAGCCTGCCAGTAGCTTCTCGTGGGTTGGTGGTTCTTCCCTGGGTTTTCCAGGGTTCTTCCTCCACCAGTTATACTGGCCGCTATATATAGCCTATATTGTGCTGAAAATGGCATTAAACCCTAGAACAACAACATCATTTGTGTGAGGGTCCTATTTCTTCAGGTGATTGTGTTACCACTTTAAAATCATATCAATAATGATATTATTATTATTATTATTATTATTATTATTATTATTATTATTGTTATTATTATTATTATTATTATTATTAAATCTTTCCTTCTGGTTTATATCTTGAGAGCTGATTAAACTAGGTATGCTTATATATTGTCAATAGAAGATGTATAGCACTCCTTATTTGGGGTCCTGTCCTCATGTTCAAGGGCACAGGTCAACAGGTTAGTATTTTTTTAGGTTTCTTTTGTTTCTGCTTTGTATCATTAAATGTAGTTTGAGGTACAAAGGTGAACTATGATATACTTGTGCTTCTTAGTTTGATGATATCTCTTGTAGCACAGTCAAGGTTTTATCTTCAATGGTCACTGATAAATTTATTTTGGTTAACCCCCTTGTTTTATTCATGCATCAACACCCTCTGAGTGAGGACCATGAAACTAAATTACTTTCAATAATTGCCCAGTAACTTCATTGCTCGGTCTTAAAGGTCAGATACAGATTTTATTGTGAGCTTTTGTGACCTCCTTATAGCAGGCAGAGAACAAGAAAATTAACTGAATATTTTACTATATTCTGATGTGCAAGACCAGTGGGAAGGGCCATTGTAATTGGCAGACGATGTGAGTGACCACCCGAGGTACCATTTCATGGAGTTTGAGGTATTTTTTTTGAGTGGGGCATGCTGATGGCAGTGTATATCCAGAGTGATGTTTCATCCAGTGCAGACTTGCATTGGTCCTGCCCTGGGGTCATCATGTTTACTTAGTTGTGACACCAGTGTTGTAAGAATACAGATCTGTGTCTGGGTTGGGTCATCATGTTTACTTAGTTGTGACACCAGTGTTGTAAGAATACAAAATGTAAATTTTTAGCTACAATGTTAGAGCCTTAATGAAGTAGGGGTATTAATATTGGTACTAGTAATATATTAATTCTGGGTAGATGCGGGAGGCTTGGGTCTGCAAGCGCGCCAAGGTGACATGGGCAAAAGCATTTCTGATGATGATGAGGAAGGAGATGCAATGGTAGTTGTTGCAGTTGTTGCTATGGTCTCCTTTGTTCTTGTACAAAGTGATGATGTTGGCATCACACATGTCCTGGGGGATGTGTCCCTGTTTCCAACAGAGGCAGAGGAGTATGTGCAGGGGCTGGAGCAGTGCTGATCCCGCTCTTGAGGACTTCAGGTGGAATGCCATCACTTCCAGGAGCCTTCCTACAGGCAAGGCAGTCAATGGCTTTTCCGAGCTCTTCCACGGTTGGTGGTGTGCCTAGTTCGTCCATGACTGGTATGTCTGGAAGGGCATCCAGGGCAGTATCAGTGACGATGTTTTGGGTTGCATACAGCTCGAGCTAGTGCTCAACCCATAACTGCAGCTGTTTCCCCTGGTCTGTGATGCCCATCTTGGACTGGAAGGGGGGTGGCTGTCACCTTCATGATACCCTTGTACATGCCTTTTGCATCCCTGGTGTCGGCAGCTGTCTGTATACTGGTGCAGAGGTTCAGCCAATAGGTGTTGGGGGCAGCAGCAGGCTGTCTGCTGGGCATTGTTCCTGGCAGTCCTGAGGGCTTGTAGTGTACTAGGGCTAGATGCAGCCTTGTATGCCAGGAGGTCTTTACTCTTTGCCTTAGTCACGGGCTCCATCTCTTCCAGTTGCCCTCGTACTAGTGGGCATTTTTGCACTCATTCCCATAAGCAGTGATGGCTGAATTGTACACAGCACAGCATCAGGGAGGTGGGACTAATTGGAGTCGATGGTGTCATCAGGTGTCACTTTGGTGAGAGCTTCCTGCAGTTTACTGACGAACTGCTGTGTCTTCTCTGGGTTGCTTGCACAGCAGGTGTTGATGCATGAGCGACCCTTCCTCTTGGCATGGTGCAGCTTCTTTGGTATTCTTCACGCCTTGCTGACCACAAGGGAATGGTCCATGTCACAGTCGGCACTGTGGTATCTGCTTGTGAGGAGTTCCACACGTCTGGCGATGACGAGGTCTAGCTGGTGCCAGTGGCAGGAATGTGGGTGTCTCCATGACACCTGGTGGATCTCCTTGCATTTGAAGAAAGTGTTGGTCACACTTAAGCTGTTGAAGCAACACATCTCCAGCAGTCACTGACCATTCATATTGATCTTGCCCCTTCCGTAAAAGCTGAGACAGGAGGACCAGGCCTCGTGGTGAGCTCCCACTCTAGCATTGAAGTCTCCTAGTAAGTAGAGGTCTTCATTGTTGGGGATACTGAATATTGCCTGATCCAGAGCCTCATAGAACTTGTCTTTCTCCTTATGAGTGGAGCAGAGGGAGGGTTGGGGTGTACACGCTGAAGATGTCAGCAGTGAATCCAGAACACATGGTCCTGATGCTCCACTTGCGAAAAGAAGAGCTGGAGTATTCGTTTTTCTTCTTTGAGTCTGGCCTGGTGCAGAGTTTGTAGCCCACTTGTCGAGATGGTTATCTAAGCTTTACGCACCCAGTGAAGCAGGCAGGCCACGGTGGGAAGTACTTTACTGGCTGGGGGCTGCCCAGCTTGAGGCAGGTGGTAGCTGTCCAGAGAGACATTGTGATCTCGTCCACTATTTGAAGTAACCCCTGGCGCCAAGTTATATGCCATCGAGCTTTGACTTATAATTGGTAAACTGCTACTTCCCGTGTTGTAACAACACCTTATGACAATGCTGGAGTATCCTCCCCAGTGAAGCTACGAAGCCTGGGCAGGGTGGTATGGAGAATCAGCTGTTGCCCATGCAGCAGATCCCCCACCCCATCTCCATGCAGCTGGTGGACCCAAGGGAACGACAAATGCTGATACATCTTGGCACCAGTGGTATTGCTGGAGTTGCCGGAATGACATTGAAGTTAATGTTAGATCACCTTAGGGACTCCGTCTTCAGATTTTAGATTTTCTGTCAGGGTTTATTGGGTTTACCCAGAGTCCCAGTGTGGCTTCCGAGCCAGCCGGTCAACTGTAGACATGATCTTCTCACTACAAGTAGACTATGGCATTAATGGATTTAAATTAATACAGGCTATTCAACATTATGGAACAGTAAATCTGGCGTATCCAGTAGAATGCAAATTCAGGAAAGTTAAACTTGGCCAAAGCTTGTGTTAGTGAAAAATCTTTTTTCGGAACAGAAGTATCCAAAGACAACACCTTTGAGCTGTGGAAAATTGTACATAACAGCCGACAGTTTTCAAACTTGTTCCAGCTGGCTAAATTAGCTATGTATATGCCCCTTCAGACAAGTAGCTGTAAAAGGGGTTTCCCAGTACAGAAAAATTTTCATACACAGATAAAAAAAAATGATCAAGCTCAGAAACAGTCAGCAGATTAATGCTTATTCAGCTAGAGCTAATATCTTTTAAAGATTTTGATTTCAGTAGGGGTCTTACAGAGTGGATCAGGTAAAACGAGAGATAGTGAAATGTTATGTAAATATTGAACAATAATGTTTCCTCCAACAACATATTTCTGTTCTACTCCCCCTTATTTTTATTGCAAGGGGGAAGTTCCCCCGTATGATAGAATCCTGGGAGCATTTTTGTATATCATCGAGATCTAACATTGGATAACATGGTATGAAATTCAGTGCCATTGAAGTGATATTAATTTCTTGTAGATATAGTTTTGTATCATGTGTTATGAATTCAATGCTATTAAAGTAATATATATTTCTTATAGATATAACATTACATAACATGGTATGAAATTCGATGTTATTTTCAAGTGTTATATATTTCTTGTAGATGTAACATTGGATAATATGGTATGAAATTCAGTGCCATTGAAGCAATATTCATGTAGATATAGCTTTAGATAACACATTATGAAATTCATTGCTGTTCAAGTGATACATATTTTTTTATAGATATAACATGGGATAACAGGGTATGAAATTCAGTGTCATTCAAGTGATATTTATTTCTTGTAGATATAACTTTCGATAATGTGGTATGATATTTACTATAGACTAACTTTGGATAACATGCTATGAAATACAGATATTTACTTTATGAAGCTATAACATTGGATAACTCCCAGATATATGGGTTTCTAGCTGGCTGACCATCCGTTTGCTGTTGTTGACCCTAACTCACCCCCCCCCCATTTTTCTCTCCCAAAATTGATTTGTACAGCTAATCAAACTGGATTAGTCCAGTACTTACTTTGAAGTGCATAGAGCTCTGTGTGTGTGTGTGTGTGTGTGTGTGTGTATATATATATATATACAGCAAAATTTTAAACAATGCATTGGAAACTACACATACTTTTTGCTGGCATTGTCTGAAATTCAAGTGATATTTATTGTAGATTTAACTTTGGATAACATGGTGGCTAATAAACAGCTTGAAGATGATTTGAAAGAGAGAGTCTGTAGCATGATGCTTCTACGACATCAGCACCAGAATGAACCCCATCATCGACATAATCATGAAAGTTCCAGTAAACTTCATCTGCCTCTTATACGTTCATTAGCAGACATAGGCAAGAAGTATTCTGAGCCACGTATTCATCATCATGGCCATCACAGTAAGATTTCAATTTCATTTTTACTCATTTTCAATGCTTTTGATGTGTAACTTTATTCTTCTTTGTCTTGAAAATTGTATCATTTTGTAGCTTTGGAAAACAATCTTGTTTCCTGGGCAGGTAAAATCTTGTTTTTGATTCAGTTACACAAGGATGTTATGTCACGGAAAGTAGAAAAAGTTATATATTTTCCAGCCCAGATTTAATATTATGCTCAATCTTGTTCTTATTGCCTAATTGCACTTTATTTTGGAGATCAGGTACGACTATTTGGCATGACAGATTTATCATATTTCTCCAGTGCTCACCAGTGCCTGAAGTTAAGTCCATTCCAGACATAAAATTTTTGTTAGTAATGTCCTTTTGATAGGATTCTCTGTTCAAAGATGGCATCCCCCAAATGTTTAAAAAATTTATGGTAATTGCTGCATTGGCAATTTAATGGAGAAGTATAGAATTGTTTTATATATAGATTTAGAAAATTTGCTATTACAGGAAATTATGTATTGAATCCTAAACTATCAAGGAAGAAGTTACTTATAGTAAACTCTTGATTTACGTGTATTTGATTTGCCCATGTCTTGCATTTACGTAATATTGACACCCAAGAAAAAAAATACACCCCACGATGCACGTCATTTACATATACATGTATATGGGAATTCACAGCACGGGTTTGCAAGCAGGAATCAACTGGGATGAAGATTCATCTCCCCATTGATGGATGGATTCCTGTTGTGTGAATTCAACATACACAAGGTTTCTCAGGACGCAGTATATATGTAAATTGTGTGTTATTTACTTGTTTGTATGGGTATTGGTGAATAATCATTTCATTAATAGTTTTTCTTTTAGGTTAAGCTGTTGATAAATTAGAAGGAGAACTCCAGAAGTATCAGGTTGACACTCTACTTGACAATATACTTCATGCGGACAGAGTTGATTTTCTTCCATCTTATTTCCCAGCTAAAAGACCCAATAACTGGAAGATATAAATTTCCTCTTCTTTGTCAGGTTATGAAAAGATTATTGGTTCTTTACCATTCTAATGCTGACTGTGAGAGATTGTTCAGTATTGTTAACAAAAATAAAACTGAATTCAGATCCCCCAGCACTTAGTGCTCTATTGGTACAAACTGTTTTGAAATGTAGTATGAGAGTCTATTGCTTTTCAAAGCTCAAAGTGTTATATACAAAAACTTAAAGCAGTAATTGATGCTAAAAGTCCAGAGGGACAGATAAATCATTTTGTACATATGCTTATTAAATTTTATCATGTTATATATGGATTACTCTTTTTCTGCTTGGATTACTCTTTTTGTCCACTTGGATTACACTTTTCCCTTGCCAGGGGTTGGCATGTATGGGTGCATTGTGCAGTGCCAATCTGGGTCTATGCATTTTATTAGTAGTTAATAATCAGTAGAGAAAACAACACAGACCCTGATCTGCCAGCACATGTGATACTAGATCAGGGTCTGTTGTTTATAGTGGTACTTATAAGTGAGTATAGACCCTAAGTGTACACAATATCATCATTACAGAGTATTTGCTCAAAGCTTTGTTTATTTTCAGTTGGGGTGCCTACAGTAAAAAAAAGACATGATGCTCACATTTTTTAAGCCTCCAGGGTGTATTATGTATTCACCAAAAAATGCATTCCATGTCAACAACAGAAGAAAAAAAATACTGAATTAATTATATTTTTGAGCATTTAAATTATATTGTTTTACAAAAAATACATTCCATGTCAACAACAGAAAAAAAGATACTGAATTAATTATGTTTTTGAGTGTTTAAATTATATGGTTTTAGAAAAAATGATTGTCTTCATCAGTTATTAGGTGTCTTGTTTTCACAAAAGGATAATTTTCTTTTAGAGTTTTACACTTCATGGTTATAGCAGTTATGAATTTTTTTAATAAAACTGAGTCAAATCATTTTTTAAAATCCTTTCTTCAAACACCATTTGAAAGATTTATAGAGGATCTCAAATGGGTAATGATTTAATATTGAATTTATTAAACAAGTTGAATAATGTACAGCTTCTGCAAATCTTGGTGAACAAAAGCTGGGCATTATTCAACAAGTTTAATAAATTTTGTATTAAATCATTACCCATTTAAGATTGTTTTTATCACATAGTTTTTAATTCATTGGAAATTATTTAGATTGAAAGAAGAATGACTAATTTTATTTATTCTGACAGATGATGCACCTTTCATTTGTGTAAAAAATAGTCTCAAACAAAGTTGAAACTAGCATTAAATGATAATTTTTTTTTACAAACTATAAATAAATAAAAAAACAAGTATCCTTCTGAATGAACAGAACATTTTACATAGACAAAATCAGTTTCCAATACAGAATGTCCAATGCTTGTGATTTCACATTGTTTGATCAGTACCAGTTGGAGTACAGTAAATGATTCATGTTTACCCTAGTTTCACTTTCACAAATAAACATTACATTGTTGCATATTTCATGTGAAAGGAGTACTACTGGATGCAATAATTCCCATATCTACTGTAATGTGTTTGTCATGGAATATCTGCAGTATTTGATTTGGAACAGATACTGCCCCCTCCACCCCACCCCACACCCCCGCTATCAGTTTTTCTTGTTCTTCTTGTCTTTGGGTTATGCACATATTTCCATATAATGATACGTTATACATGTCATCAGAGGCCCTTGTGGGGATAAATTGGCAGACAGATGAGACTATTTATTCCCAGTTCCTTTTTGTTACTCAAGTTGAACACTGACCACCAAAATGTTCAATGAAAACAAATTTGAGAAGGCAGGCTTTTCCCACAATCACAGCCAATCATTTCAAAGAGTACTGCACAATAACTTTTTGGGCTTATTTGGACCAATCAGAATCACATAAAGTGATATGTAACACGTTTCGATATAAAATATATGAAACTGCACATATTATAGGAAAAGTGTACCAACTATTTGATAAAGTAATATCAACATTATTCCTTTCTTTTCCTTACTGCAAAGGTCATAAGGAAACTCAGCAACTTAATCATATATGTGACTCAGGTGATTTATTCTTCTGTATTTCATGCATTTATTATGGTTTTTTTTTGCATATGAAGCAACACAGCAGCAGGGTTGGAGAAAACACTTGTTTGGCGGCCTAGTTTAAGCTATAAGTTATGCTCATCAGTTAAATTTATGTTTCATGACCAGAATACAAAGGAAAAACCAGAATATTGGCAAGTTTTTTGAAAATCTTGATTTTGGGCAAGTAGCCCATTTTTGATTTTTCCAACCCTGGTAAGTCAGATTTTATTGTTGTGCCTGCCTTGGTAGGAATTCAATATAGTGGTCATTTTAGTATCCTCTATGTGTCTTTACATCTGTATATCTGTAAATCCAGTGTCACTGAGACCCAATTTTTATGCTTGAATATGTTTTTTTAAGCAAGTTGTTACACTCTTAATATCTTAAACTATATTTCAGGTACATGCATCAATATTGTTATACATTTATGTCTTGAAGAAAGTAACTTAGCCACAATAAAAATTAGGTCAGCATGACCTAATTTGCATTTGAGTAACTTTTCTATTTTCAATTCATTTGTTATGCCCTAATAAACTTAGAACCTACCTCATATACACTCATGAAATCTGATGTGTACTTATATTCAGATGAAAGTATTTCTTATGCCAATTTGATGCTATGTTTTAGATTGATTAATTTATGCATTTTCTGTTATTTGTTTGGTACACCCCTACTATCACACACACACACACACACATACACACACATACACACAAATTCATACTTGCTTTCTATGTTTGATATATATATATTTGTTTTTCCTGTTTAAATGGAAGGCTCTTTTTTTATATATTTCTTGCTTTACCATTATGGTTTGAATAGATTTAATGTTTTTTTAAATGAATTTTATTGGTACAGCTGATTTCACAGGATTGCTTTGCTTTTTATATGATGTATTTTTAAAGGCATCCACAGTTTTTGGAAGGGCATTTAGTCTTACATGTTACCCCTGTTCATCCCAATCCATTCATGTTCAAACGACATTGAAATACCATATATCTCCTGGTATAATACTTGTTTTAATGCTTAATTTTCACACATTATTATACAACATGTATGTGTTTTTATAAACAGTATATGGAAGTTGAAAATAAACCATCTTCACTAGTTTAGGAACATGGATATATCTGCTTTGTTCCATGTTGACTCTTTCTTTATGCAGCCAGCTGAAACAGTATTGACCACTCTGCTATCTGATTGGTTGCATCGGAAAGAAATTGATCCAATCAGATTGCTGTTTACTTAGAAAGAGGGAATACTCATCATAGCCTCCATAGACAACAGCATGTGTTGCTTACAAGTTTTTCCCGTTCAAGCCAATCCACACAAGTTTTCTTTTGTGTTAAGGCATTTGGACAACATAGAAATCATGATATTGAATACCATGTTTGACATTTCTGATAAACTTAATGAATTGGTCAGTTGATTTAGCTTGATACATGAAGTGAGTCTTGCATCACAAGTGGCCACATGTTCAAAACATTGTTTTGTCTAGGTATTTGCCAAGGGTTGATGTGATATGAAGTGGATTAGTGACCCTTGACTAGTAAAGAGAAAATTCACATGTACTTACATGACACAGGGTGATAGTAAGGTGGAATTCAAATACACATTTGAATGTTATGCCTTTCGCTTGATAAGAAAATAAATATTCTTAGTAGCATGAAAGTATTCTCATTATACACTTCCTACATAAATGTGATGATATGAAATGAAAGTATTCTCTATATACGTTTAATATAAATGTGATGATATGAAAGTATTCTCTATATATGTTTAATATAATTGTGATGATATGAAATGAAAGTATTCTCTATATACACTTCCTACATAAATGTGATGATATGAAAGTATTCTCTATATACACTTCCTACATAAATGTGATGATATGAAATGAAAGTATTCTCTATATACACTTCCTACATAAATGTGATGATATGATATGAAAGTATTCTCTATATACACTTCCTACATAAATGTGATGATATGAAATGAAAGGATTCACTATATATATTTAATATAAATGTGATGATATGAAAGGATTCACTATTTACACTTCATAGAATTAAATGTGATGATATGGAATTAAAGTATTCTCTATATACACTTTGTATAACTATGATATAAATGAAAGTATTCACTATACATGTATACCCTTTGTACAATTAAATGAATGTGAGGATATAAATGAAATTATTCAATATATACAGTTAAATGTTATGATATAAATGAAAGTATTCACTATATGCACTTCATATAATTAAATAAATGTGGTATGAAATGAAAGGATACATTGCATATACTTAATATAAATGATGATGTGAAAGTATTCACTATATTAACTTCATAGAATTAAATGTGATGGTATGAAATTAAAATATTCACTATATACACTTCATATAATTAAAAAATGTAATAGTATGAAATGAAAGTGTTCCATCAATACAGTTAAATGAAGGTGATGATATGAAATGAAAGTATTCACTATATACACTTTGTACAGTTAAGTAAATGTGATAGTATGAAAGTATTTGCTATATTCACTTTGTACGGTTAAATAAATGTGATATGAAATGAAAGTATTATCTATATACACTTTGTACAGGTAAATATGATGATATAAATGAAAGTATTAACTTTATACACTTTGTACAATTGATTAATTTGAAGATTTTAATGAAAGTATTAACTTTATACACTTTTGTACAATTGATTAATGTATGATATAAAATGAAATTAGTAACTTTATACACTTTGTACAATTGATTAATGTGATGATATGAAATGAAAGTATTCAATCTGTACAATTAAATAAATGTGATGATATGAAATGAAAATATTCAATCCGTACAATGAAATAAATGTGGTGATATGAAATGAAAGTATTCAATCTGTACAATTAAATAAATGTGATGATAAGAAATGAAAGTATTCAATCTGTACAATGAAATAAATGTGGTGATATGAAATGAAAGTATTCAATCTGTACAATTAAATAAATGTGATGATAAGAAATGAAAGTATTCAATCTGTACAATTAAATAAATGTGGTGATATGAAATGAAAGTATTCAATCTGTACAATTAAATAAATGTGATGATAAGAAATGAAAGTATTCAATCTGTACAATTAAATAAATGTGATGATAAGAAATGAAAGTATTCAATCTGTACAATTAAATAAATGTGATGATAAGAAATGAAAGTATTCACGATATACACTCCATATAATTAAATGAATGGGATGATATTAAATGAAAGTATTCAGTCTATACAATTAAATGAACGTGACGATATAAAATGAAAGTATTAACTTTATACACTTTGTACAATTGATTAATGTGATGATATAAAATGAAAGTATTCAATCTGTACAATTAAATAAATGTGATGATATAAAATGAAAGTATTCACAATATACACTTCATATAATTAAATAAATGTGATGATATAAAATGAAAGTAGAGAGGACTGGAAAATTGGCATTACATTTTAATTATACAATTAAACTTTTCATAGTTTATTTTGTTATTTTGGGAGTGGGTGGGCGATGAGTTATACAATATATACTTGACAAAATAGTGTAAATTGCTTAGGTAAAGGTTGTGCTATGTGCTTAAGAGAATTATTAATAATTATCAGTTCCTTAAGGTCATGAACATTTTCTTGAAATGGGTTAGTTTCAGACGGCAGATTAGGATCAAACTTCAAAGGTTACATATAAACTAAAAAGAAAGTTGCAATTTGTAGGATCTGTTGTTTGAAAAATGTGTAATTTTTATGAATTTTTATGAACTTAAAAAAATATGTTTGTTATAATGAAGGACTTAATAAGAGAATCATGCTTCTCTTGGCTGAAAGGACAGAGGTATTCCGATTAGTTATTGGAGGGAACCAGTTAACAGCAACAATACCTCAACAAAAGTTGCTTGTCAATCTGATTTTTTGCTCCAAATTTCATTAGAAAAATTTTGATTTAAATTGTAAACTAGCAGTGTGATCAAATGTTTATTAAATTTGTTGCAGAACAATGACACAAAATGAACTCTTGTTGTAGTTTGTCTCATGTAAATCATTGTGCCATATTAAGACATTTGGTGTTAATTGTTAAACATTTTAATTTAAGTTGTGTAAAATATATGCAATTATTCCCTCATGATATAGATTTTAAAAGGCATTTAAAGTGCTTTAAGAGGTTAGTGTTAGGACTGGTCAGCCTGGTGTCAGGATAATGAGACTGGGTTAGATATGATGCTGCATGTCTGAACATGATGCCCCAGTGCTAGACATCACTATAAACTGTCACACTGCAGACATCGTAGCGATATGACTGAAAAATTGTTAAAGCTACATTAAAAATCTTTCTTAATTACACACACACACACACATTTAAAGTGTATTCAGTTTCATATATATTATGTTTTCCAGTTTTTTTCCCCAATTTATGTGTACATACAAGTTCTCATTCATTTTCCTCCAAAATAGATGACATTATATGGCCTTATAATAAAGGAAGAAGAATTTTCTTATATGTGTATAAATATGCTCAGGCCTGTCACAACAAGAATTTGGTAGGAAACAATAAATTTATTTGTGATATCAAAGGTGATGATTGGCAAATACATGTTTAAATATGCTCAGGCCTGTCACAACAAGAATTTGGTAGGAAGCAATAAATTTATTTGTGATATCAAAGTGATGATTGGCAAATACGTGTTTGTTTAATGTTTTTGTTGTCAGTGGTATGTAGAATTTCTTTCCTTTCTTTTTGTTTTTATAATCCATTGTATCTTAATCCATAATTGTAGCTTTTGGGATATTATTATAATGTCTGCACATCCATCCATCTGTCTGTCCATCTGTCTGTCTGTCCATAACTAGATATCCTGAACAGCTGAGTGGACAATAACCAAATGTAGCAAAGTTTGTAAATTAGTTCTTCAAAAAGTGCACAATGGGATATTATATTTGGCCCCCTGCCCAGGTGTCCTAGTTTGGGGACAGGAGTAAACAGTATAAAATTTAGATTAGTGGACATTAGTTATTTTATTTTTGTAATCAAACTTTATGGAGTTGTAGCAGGAAGATAAATAATATAAATATGATGAATTTAAACTTTGATCCCAAGACTGTTTGTAAGTAGGGAGGGACTAGAGTGTCCAAAGACACTATTAGTAAGTGGGGACATAGTAGAGGGTCTTAAGACACTGTTTGGAAGTGGGGAGAGGGTAGAGCCTCCAACCACTGTTTGGAAGTGGGGAGGGAGTAGAGGGTCCAAAGACACTGTTGGGAAGTGGGCAGGGATTAGAGGGTCCAAAGATGTTGTTGGGAAGTGGGCAGGGAGTAGAGGGTCCAAAGGCACTGTTTGGAAGTGGGCAGGGAGTGGAGGGTCTAAAGGCGCTGTTGGGAAGTGGGCTGGAAGTAGACGGTCCAAAGACACTGTTTGGAAGTGGGGAGGGAGTAGAGGGTCCAAAGACACTGTTGGTAAATGGGAGGAAGTAGAGGGTCTAAAGGTATTGTTTGGAAGTATGATAGGAGTAGTGGGTCTGAAAGCACTGTTTGGAAGTGGGGAGGATCTAGAGGGTCTAAAGGCACTGTTTGGAAGTGGGCAGGCAATAGAGAGTCCAAAGACACTCTTGGGAAGCGGGCAGGGATTAGAGGGTCTAAAGGCAATGTTGGGAAGTCGGCAGGGAGTAGAGGGTCCAAAGGCACTGTTTGGAAGTGGGCAGGGAGTAGAGGGTCTAAGGGCGCTGTTGTCAAGCGAGGAGTATGTAGGTCTAAAGGCACTGTTAGTAAGTGGGCTGGAACTAAAGAGTCCAAAGACACTTTTGGTAAGTGGGCAGGGAGTAGACTGTCTAAAGGCACTGTTTGGAAGTGGGCAATGAGTAGAGGGTGCAAAGACACTGTTGGGAAGTGTGCAGGAAGTAGAGGGTCTAAAGGCACTGTTTGAAAGTGGACAGGGAGTAGAGGGTCCAAAGGCACTGTTAGTATGTGGGTAGGGAGTAGACAGCCCAAAGGCGCTGTTGGGAAGGATGTAGAGGGTCCAAAGACACTGTTGGGAAGTGGGCAGGAAGTAAAGGGTCTAAAGGCACTGTTGGGAAGTGGGCAGGGAGTTGAGGGTCCAAAGACACTATTTGGAAGTGGGCAGGGAGTTGAGGGTCCAAAGACACTATTGGTAAGTGGGCAGGTCTAAAGGCACGGTTTGGAAGTGCAGAAGGAGTAGAGGGTCTAAAGGCATTGTTTGGAAGTGGGGAGGATTTAGAGGATCTAGAGACAATGTTGGGATGTTGGGAGGGAGTAGAGGGTCTACAGGCTCTGTTCAGAAGTGTGGAACCTGGAGGGAGTGGAAAGTCTTAAGGCTCTATTGGTAAGTGTGAAAATGCGTGGAGGGTCTGAAGACACTGTTGGGATATGTGAGGGAGTTGTGGGTCTTTAGGCAGTGTTGATAAGTTGGGGGGGGGGGGAGCAGAATGTCTAAAGGCAATGTTGATAAGAAGGGGAGATGGCAGGGATATAAAGGTGATATTGGAAGTGGGGAGGAAGTAGAGAGTCTAATGGCACTGGTGGGAAGCGAGGAGACTTTACTGGTAGAGAATATCTGTTTAATCTAACCCACTATACTGGCATCTATGGACCTGGTACTATATGTTGTTAACTGTTCTGTGATGTGTGTGTGTACTTGTATGTTTTTTTTCAGATGAACCTGGTACAGGAAGCTCCTTCTTGGGAACAGGTAGTAACCGTAGCTACCAGAAAATCATCCAATCATTTTGCAACATTAGACCAAATTTGAAGTTTGAATTCAGAATGAGCTTTTTATTTTCATAGCAGTAGTTGTCCAATGCATTCTTTAGATGGTGTACATCTTGATGTTTTATTGCAGAAGATAGCATTGGCAGATTACAGATGTTATTGAATTACTTTTAAGCCAAAAAGAATTAAATAACCTTTTTCTCTCCAAATTTCAAAGG
This sequence comes from Sinohyriopsis cumingii, assembly GCA_028554795.2. Taxonomy (NCBI): domain Eukaryota; kingdom Metazoa; phylum Mollusca; class Bivalvia; order Unionida; family Unionidae; genus Sinohyriopsis; species Sinohyriopsis cumingii. Next base: position 79,581,126 of record CM068833.1, on the reverse strand, counting down.
TAAAGTTTACACCAGTACAAAATTGTAAAAATTGTAAAGTTTTTAGGGATGTACACATCCCAATTCCTAACAGGTGGCTGTTCATGAAAAACAGGCAGCTATGCTAGTGAGCAAGTTTGCTAGGGGTGTCCTGACAAGCTTCCCCAGAAAAATTGAAATATGCCAAAATGGTGCACTTTCAGGTGTTCCTGGGGCATTTTTATCTGAAACATTAGTTTTTTAAATGAACAGCTGTGACACATGGCAAAACAGATGGTGAAATTCACCATCTTCCCATTCTTTGGGATAAACCTGCATATCTATTGTTTGATACTTTTGTTCCTGATTTGCTATTTATATGTAGGTCAGTTTGTAAATTCTGTAAAGTCAAGAGAATGCTGTCTAAATATCATTGGACATAGATAATACTGCCATGCATTTTAATAGTCACGCTTTTTGTTTTTCAGCTATAGAACATTTCAGTATGAGTGAATTAAAATTACCCAATAATAATTATTTTAATCTGTGGACATAGTGCTGCCAACAGGAGGAAAAATCCCTTGTCTGCCAGTTAAAGAAGTTTAAGACACTGTTTTGCCTAGATACTGAATCAATATCTATCTATCTATATATCTCTATCTATCTATCTATCTATATATATATATATATATATATATATATATATATATATATATATATATATATATATATATATATATATGAACAATGTTAATTAATTACATGAAATATTCATTGTAGCTAAAGACTGAAATTCAAGGGGTTTTTCTTGTCATTATGAAGCATGAAACAGTAGTTTATTTTCAATATTTTTAGTTCACTAGACTATAAAGCCAAGCAAGCTTTCAGTGTGCCCCAGCATTATATGATGTGCATCCATCAGCAGGGATCCCTACATGAGAAAGCTTGCCAGTAGATTCATTTGGATCATTGGTTCTTTTAGAGGGTTTTATCAAGTTCTTCCTCCACCAGTTATACTGGCTGTAATATATAGCCTATCATGTACACGAAAAATGGTGTTAAGTCAACAAAACAAACAACACACAAGTATCCATCATCAATTGCTCTTGAGAAAAACCACATGATCAGTTTCAGCCAAACTTGGCAGCAAGTCTGCCAAGTTTTTACAAGTGTGGTTGTCATTATAAAAATAAAAACTTTATGACTTCTTCCAAAACAATTATTCAACATAATATAGCCAGATTTAATAGAAAAGTATCTTGTTATAAAGAACTGTAAAATTGGCATGAATGATGCTGATCCATTGTCAGATATAGCCATTAGTAAAAATAGAAAAGTCTTTAAATGATGATTCTAAAAAAACCTTAAGAATGGAATTTATCCTGGAGTTATATTAAGCCTCCAAGCATAAAGTAGTTTCAGATTTATCCCAATGAAACCAATCACCATCAGGTATGGTTGCCATTACTAAAAATAGAAATTCATTTTTAAAAAGATTATTGTCAGCAACTTTCCACAGAATCCGATCATGTTTGACAGAAATCGTCCTTGCATGAAGTGCTTTCAGCTTAATACAGATGATACCAATTTGTCATCATATATGACCACCATCATTGTAAATATAGAAAAACCTTGAAACAGCTTCTCACAAATTGCCCAGTAGAATTTTAACCAATGCACTATATTGACACAAAGCATATACGCATAAAGGCCTTTCACATTTATACAAAAGGATGCTATTCTACCATCATATGTATAGCAGCGGAATATTAAAAATAGAAAATGCTTACCTAAATTTGGCATTCTGGCATGAAGAGCTTTCAATTCATACAAATTAGCCCATTCTCCATTAAGTAAGGCTACCATTACTGGTGACACTTGCTATACATCAAATTGATTTATGGCCTTTCATTCTAACGCCATTCATAATGAAGAAATATCGTTCAGTTTGCACCACAGTGTTCGTATTTATGCATTGCTGACACCATGTGTTGTGACTTGCGTTCAGCTTATGTGAGTAGATATTAATCTGTTTGAAATTCATAAATAAATATGACTTGAAAATTTGGAGATACAAATTGCCTTAGAAGAGCTTTAATTTACAAGTATCCTATGGGAAAATTACTTTTGATTGATGCCATAGCCTCATCTTTAGCATAAATTGAGTGTCATCTGTACTGAATATATGAATAAATTATTCAAAGTTTATCAAGTCTAATAAAACCGCATAATTTTATCCAAATTTGATGGACAACATTCTGGCATGAAGGGTTTTCACATTTGTACAGATCATAGGGATCTGCATTGAAATATGAATATTGTTACTAAAAAAAAAAAAAAAAATGAACTACTTAGAAAACCCTGCTAAAACAGAACTGCCCAAATTTTGGATTTTAAAAAAAAAAAAGAACAACCCCAAAACATGTCAAATTTTGGTTATTTACTAGTGTATTTGAATGTATTAAGTATATGGATACCTTTTTAAGACTGAATTATTGTATGATTTTCAGGAGCACCCTTTGTTTTCTGTCTCATCTTAATGTAATTTATCAAGGCCACTAAATATCTTCTCAGTGTTTTATTTGTACTGGCCCGATCTGATATCTTGCCCAGTTGTAGGCATCCCACTCAAAGTTTCCCTGCCTATTATATCAGTAGTATAGCTAGAAAATTGTAGGCTTCAGTATCAACACTTCCAATTTTTCCAGTTTTTATGGCAAGCTCTCAATGTCAGCACAATGTCTTTCATATTTCACAATATCTTCTATAGTGTATGCTTATTCATCCAACTTGAGTTAACAGGTTTTAGATTGCAACTTGTATATAACAATTAACATACACATAGCAAATTCAACTACTGTAAGGGGCTGGACATTTAATTTTTTTGTGGTGGGAGGGAGCTGTGATTTTTTATTGAGCTGAAATATTTTCTTTTATCTGATGATAATTCATATTTTTATTTTGCTATAATTAAGAGCAAGATATTTATTTCTAGCTATTGACAGATGGAAATTAACAAAAAATGCGTCAATCCCCTGCTCCAGAATATTGAATTGATGGGTCCTAATATAATTGTGGTATACCATGGTACATACTGTGGTACATTCCAAAATAGCACAGAATACGACAGTACAGCACTTTTTGTTGTACCAGCTCTGTATAAAGAATAAAGGCTTTTCAGTATTGAAGTATGTGTCATAAAGTAGGACACCAAAAAAATGGATAAACCTTGAAATCATGATTTTCATGATGCATGCAATGAACAGATTTGGAAAATATTTAGAAAGAAAGTGTCCTTTTGAGCCAGATTTCATGGCCAGCAGCTTCTGCATTTGGCTATTAGGCAGACGTTAATCTGGTGAGTGATTTCTGGTCCCCTTGGACCTCTTGTTTGTAGATAATTTCAGTAACCCATGTTATGCATCTTTGCTAGGATTTAGGCAAGAATTTAGGCAATGCACCTGCATTGTGAATGTATGGTTTAAAGTTACTGTATTGGTTCATATGATGAATCTGTTTTGTAAAATTTATATAAAAAATCACACTGATTATGCCTAATATTATGAAGATTCAACAAGAAATAATAATATGCTTCCTTGTTTTTTCATTATCATTTATTTTCCTGTGGAGGTTTACAAACCCATATACTCCCTGCAAGTACTAATGATTCAGTTAAACCATTATCTATTTTATTAACATTTCGGTCCATATCCTGCCTCTTGCAAAACAAAATTGTATCATCTTTTTGGATTTTTTGAGTTCTTTTTCCACACAGGTGCCTGACAGTATTCAGAATCTTGCTGTAACAATTTGGAACGAATTTTTCAGCACTGTTGACTGCCTCAAGGCCTTCCATTAGATTTAAAGTGGAAGGTTGAGGTGCCAAAATAGGCAGGGGGTTTTGGGAGACCTCCCCCAATGGAGATAGGTTGCTTTTTAAAAAGTAGCTGGGTATAAAGTAAAAGTAGCCACGTAAATCACTCGGTTCTCGGCTGATAAGGAAAGCCCTGTTGCCTATCAATATAAAAAAAGCATAATGAAACACAGAAAAATTGCCCAAAGCAGCCAAGCAGACATGTTTTTTGAATGGATGGTTGCATATAGGAACTCTGTATATTATACAGATCATTGTTTCATGTACTTAGTAAAAAGTTTTGAATGAAAACTCTTCAAATAAATTTTTGGAAAGTGGCAGCATCCATACAAAACAAACTGCAGAGATGAGATGATACTGTGTTAAGTACATTTAGATGAACATACCTCACCCATGCATACCCCATGAAGAGTCTACACCAAGCAAAGTAGACATCTTATCAGAGTCCACTGGCAGTAGCACACACTCTTGTCGAGTGTATCGACTTCCACTAATGAGATGTGGAGATTTTTTGTACGTGTAGAAGCATTATGATTGTGTACTAAACAGAAAATGTTTGGGACATTTAAATGTATAACAGTTTATATAACCAATTTTGACCCTGTATTTGTAAGGATGATTTACCTTTACCTTTTGTATTATTTTATGTACGTTTTAAAGATTTCAACATTTTTACCATGTATCTTTGATCTTGTAGGACTAAAATGTTTATGCTTATCAAGTGGGTTTTTATTCTTTTGCTTTCACCATTGCATTCTGGTAATATAACTTTATATTATATAAGCAGGTTGCTGCTGATGTACTGTTAAACCCAATATGTACATCCATGTCACCTATTTCTTTCTTTCAGCTTTTGTCTTTTCAGTCACAAAAAGAGCCATATAATTCAGTTTTTTGAAGAAAAAGAAATTGTATGGTCAGTTAGTTGTACATGAAAATGTGAAATTTTAGTTATATAAGTTGACTTTTTCACAATCTCAGTGAAACATAACGATTTGAATACTTTTTTAAATGACCAGCTTAAAGCAGAGTGTATTATATAATTATGTTGTCCATCCATTCATTGTTTGTGTGTCCATCTGTTGCCAATTTCATTTTACATATAAAAACTAGAGTTGCCACCATCTTCAGTTACTAAATATTGCCAGTGAAGGTCAAAAGGTTAAAGGACAAGACTGAAAGAATATAAATGGTTTTCAGCACAACAGCATTAAACGTTGCATCTAGAATCCCAAGGGCTGGGGATACAGTACTCCTCAGCCCTCTGAAGCTGGGAAAAACTGAATTTGAAAGGAAAAAAGAAAAAAGAAAGAAAAAAAAGACTGTACTTGATGCAGTAATAGTGGTAAAGTGACTGATAAAATTTTTGCTTTGGAGTTTTGCCACATTAACTTTGCCGTCTACTCACGCTGTCATCTTTTCCTTAAACATTAACATTTTAATAAATGTTGTATCAAGTGCTCAAGTATTCCATCAAAAACATTACATGTTACCATTTTTCAGTTCTAGAGTTAAGTTCCTTGATCAAATTTGGTGGATGGCTTAAACTTTTGGTAGTGAAAAGGCCGATGTATCGATTATACGTTTGAGTAATCCGAGGTTTTGGCCGTGATAAGTTGGATAAGAAAATAATGTTTTCTGAACAGCAAGTTTAGCTCTGGACCTCTTATCTTGTCAAATGTTGAGGTCATTGAGAAACATTAGACAATAATCTCCAGTGTCAACCCTACCATTTTATTGCCGTTAACGTTAAACACCAGAGGTAGGTGAATAATATGCTGTTGACAGTTCTCGTGTTGAAAATTATTTTTACATGACAGATTGTTGACGAAAATGGCATTTTTCAGAAAGAAAAGTTCATAATTTTTCTTGCAGAAGCTGCTTTCACCTGTTCTTCATTTTTGTAAGACATTTGGTTCAGGTATAAACTTGAAAGAATAATTTCACTAATCTCACATGGGGTTGTTTTATTTATATAGTTTCTCATATGGGTGCTCGTTTCATGTCCAGTGTTCATAAAGTCTTTAATAATTTCTCAGTTTTTGAGCTTTTGCAAAAATAACATTAAAATTCTTGTTATTGTGGTATGAAATGAGCACAAATACAACTTTGTATTGTCACTTGACAAAACTTGCTTCTTCTATCAGAATTGACCAAAAATGTTGATGTTTTTAATCACCTTTAGACATCTTTGAATGTAAGATTTTGCTTTTGTGTCATGATAACAAGATATTTATTGTGTGAGATATCAGAATTAAGAAGCAAATGTCAGTGATGTCATGTGATAAATATTACTTGGAGACCCCACTATAACGAGGTAGAGTCAATAACTGCTGACAGTTTTAATGTATCGAAGCACAGTGTAGCAAGAATGATCAAAAATTTTATGAAACCACATACAAATGTTGGGACAGGTGGGAGGAGGGTGGTGGGAAATTAAACAAAAAGCCAGTCAAATATATAATAATAGTAGTTTTACTACTTTCCAGTTTATAAAAAAAAGAATTATCATAGAAAATTAGTCATTGTTTTGTAAAAACATTAATTTATTATCTTTAAATTATGTTTAGCTCACCTGGTCTTTATGCAAGTGAGGTTTTTGTATGGCTTTACATCATCTGGTGTCCAGTGTTTAAGAATTGCTGTTAATTTCTGGAAAACTGCAATCCCAATTTGAACCAAACCTGGCATGGACCAAACTTGAGACAGAGTATACTGGCATAAAGTCCTATTAAGCTTTTACAAATGATGCCGATCTACAGACAAATATGGCCACCATTACTAGAAATAGCCGAACTTTTTAATGACTTTGTCTCCAAAACTGAAGACCTTTACAGAAGATTCTGATGTGCCTTAAAATATGGCAACAGGTACTGAAAGCAGAAAACCTGTCATCCAACAACAGTTGCTGTTTTGAACTTATCACAAATCTGACCAAATTGAAACCAAACTCGATACAGCATATTCTGACATGTATAACTTTTAAACTTCTGCAGATTATGCCAATATTGCGTTTCTAAAGCTAGTTCAATGTTTAAATGAAATTTTTTGTACAAAACCACTGAACAACTTTGACAGCATCAAGGCATGAAGACAGTTCATATTAGTACAGATTATTCTGATTTGTTATAAAATGCAGCCACAGGTAATAAAAATATGAAAAACCTTTAAGTGACTACTTCTTCCATGCTGCTGGAAAGACTTTGACCAAACTTGACAAAAAGCATTATGGCTTGAAGATCTTTTGAATTTGTCCAAATGATTTTAATCATCCATACAATATGGCCACTATTACTAAAAATAGACAAACCTGACTTCACCAAAACCACTAAATATAATTTGACCACACTTGACAGAAAGTGTCCAGGTATGAAGGTCTTTCAGAATGGTACAACTGATACCAATATGCCTGCTGTTACTCAAAATAGAAAAACCATGAACAACATTTTCTATGTAAGCACTTAACAGAAATTGATGAAAACTGACAGAAAATGTTCAGGCTTGAGTGCCTTTCAGATTTATACAAATTATGCCATTCAGTCGTCAGTTATGTCTGTGATTCATAAAGGCAGAAAGACCATTTTAGAACTTTGTGTTGACAAAGTATCTTGTCATTGGAACCTGTCAGTATTGGACAAAAGATGCTGGGGTGTGATCAGATATATAAAAATGGGAGAAACATTGAAATATTTTTTTTTCATAACATATGCAGACAACAAGACTGGATATATTTTGACAGAAAACATCCTTCTGACCTAGATTTTGTGGCCAACTGCTTTTGTAGTTAATCCTTGGTTGAGCTATCAGGCAGACATTTTATGTACCTCATACCACCCCCATCCTAAAATTAGGATATAGGAATCTTTTTCAGTTTAGAGGTATACTGGCATTTTGGGGTGGGAGAATGTGCCCTGGCCTTGCCTGGGGTTCAGCAGTGAGCTAGGTGAGCAGCTTCACACCCACTTGGGCCTCTTGTTAATTTGCTTACTGTTTTGAGTAGTGTCTTGGACTGGTATATCCAAATTTGTGTTTTAAAAAAGTATGTTATAGGAGGGTTTCCTGTAATAGTCGTCCATATATTGAGACAAAAATGCGCACTAAAAGTTCAGAGGGATTTTTTTAGGGATTTGCAAGGGGCTAAACTAAACTCTAATTTAAAATAGGCCCCTGATGGAATGTAATGCAGAGTTCTCCTGAAAATGTTGCCAAATTCACCAGAACTGATGGGCCCAGGCCTTTTTTTTTTTACATTCACCTAGAAAAATCCCTTGGAAGTCTGTTATTGCATAACCAAACATGTGGTCACATACAACTAATTATTCTGTGAGCACTGGAGCCAGCCTGTGTGGTCAAATATTAAATAACCTTCTTACAAGAATGAAGTCTTCAGATTAGCTGAAAATGATAACCAAGATTTCAAATATGATTTTTTTTAAATCCTGAAAAACCTACATACAGGTGAATTTTATGTAATTGTCAACTTGAAATGTATATAGTTTTCATTTTATTACTGTTACTATACAGATACTCCTGGCTGTAAATGAGGAGATTTCTCCAGCTGAATTTTAATCCTGGTCACCAACAATGTATTTTTGTTCAGTAAAACGATCTGTGCAGCATATGATTTTCTAAGTCCGAAAGTTAACTTTTGAATACATCATGCATAGGATATATGCATAATTTTGCATTTTACCACAGGAATATTGTAATTTTACAAAATATTACAGTTATTGTCTTCAGGAAATAAATTAGTTGTCTGTACCCATGTACACAGGAGAAGGTACTATATTATATAAATATTATCTTTGGATATCTTTGATGATAAGCTCACCCACTACTTTTTGACAAATTTGAAAGACTGGTCCCCTGGTCTTATCATGAGAGAAATACTGTAATGAATGCCCAGTTGCAAACAGCATAGACCCAAGACATTGATCCAGATTTGGGTTCCTACTGTTTTGCAGTTGTTTATGTACTCGGCATGGATAACACAGTATTTATACGCAATATATTCTATTACAGGTTACAGTGAATTCATTATTTTTCATAAGGAACACTTTTTTCTTTTTTACAAATCTGGATTTTAAAGATGCAAGGAACAGTGACTCTACTATGGAAATATTATGATGAATTATGCAGTTAAATACATATATACATACATACTTCCTTCTGAGTAGAGTCCAACTGCAGTCTGCTGTTGCATAGTGGCACCTGCATATCTTGGCCTGTGCAGTTTGTTAGGAGCAGTCAGAAAAACAAACAACATGGATTCTGATCCACAAGCATATTATGTGATGGCAGATAAGGGTCTGGGTTGTTTGAAGTTGGACTTGACATATAAGTTAGGATATATGGTACACAGAAAACTATCACTGTTTACTAAATTACAAAAAAACCATCCCCTAAACTACTAAAAAAAATCATCCTCATTCATCTGATTATCTGGAACTCCAAACTTCTTGTGCTAAAAAAACTCCCAAACAATATAAAGTTCGAAATTCCTGAATTTGTGTTGAAATATATTCAAAAAATGAATGATTGTAAAGCTACAGGACTTGATATGATTGGACCAAGGCTACTAAAGGTAGCTACCCCTGAACTAGTAAAGAGTATAGCTTTCATTTGCAATGAAAGTATTTGGTATAATACATATCCACAAACATAAAAAACTGCCAAGGTTACACCATTGCATAAAGCAGCAACAAATGATGATGTAAATAACTACAGACCCATCTCTATCCTTCCTTGTGTCTCCAAATTACTAGAGAAACATGTACATGATTCTTTTCTCAACTGTTTGAACACTTACGATCTTATTCATATAATCAGTCTGGCTTTCGAAAGAATCACTCCTGTGAAACTGCACTTGTATCGTTGATTGATAAATGGCTGAAAGCATTAGATCAAGGAGAAATGGTAGGCTCTATTACGGTTGATATTTGTAAAGCTTTTGATCTTGTAGACCATGAAATCATGCTTGAAATGCAAAAAAATCTATCAATGCAGTGAAAACTCCCTAAACTGATTTACTTCATACTTAATCAATAGAATGCAAAAAGTATCTTTAAATGATGGACTTTCTCAGAGTAAAAATATTAATGGTGGAGCACCACAGGGCTCTATCCTCAGACCTCTGTTTTTTTGTTTATCAACGACTTGCAAACTCCCTAAATGGGTTTACTTCTTACTTAACCGATAGAGTGCAAAAAGTATCTTTAAATGGTCCACTTTCTGAAAGTAAAAATAATAATTGTGGTGTACCACAAGGATCTATCCTTGGACTTCTGTTCTTTATTCTATTTATCAACGATTTACCTCTTAAGATGGGAACTTCAGTTTCTTCTACTGACCTCTTTGTAGATGATACTACATTGTTTGAGATGGGTAAACCTAAAACAGTACTTGAAAATAACGTAAAAGATGCTCTAAACAGACTTAAAATGTGGTGCAAGGAAAACAGTATGATCATATATGATCATAAATACAGAGAAAAAACGAAAGCCGTACTAGATACAACACAATAAAAACAAGCAAGTTAGATAGCGACAAACTCCAGGTTCTATTTTGACAACGTGAGCCTTAATATGACCTCTCATGATACAATTCTTGGTGTGTTTGTAGATAACAATCTTTTTTGGTCTATTCGCATTAAACAAGTTTCAAAAAATGTTAATTCTTATCTTTGGCTACTGAGGAAAATGAAAACATACATTCCTGTTCAGTATGGGGTCATCTTTTATAAAAAATTATATTCAGCCATATCTGGACTATTGTAATGTAATTTGGGGTAATACCTCTAATTCAAACATAACAACACCTTCAAGACTCCAAAGAGGGCTTTCGATTTCATTCTAGATCAATGCATATACCATTTCCAGGATGCATTGAATAATAAAAAGATTTTAACAATACATGAAAGAATATTTCTTAGAAAGGTAAAATTGATATATAAAGTATCCAGAAAAGCCAATTGTATATATCTAAGCAAAATCTTTCACCAGAGATGCGGATGGTACTCCAAATTTTAGGTTCATAAGAAGTAAAAATTACATTATACCAAGGCCAAAGAAGGAATTGTTTTCAATATACTGGTCCACTGGTATAGAACAACATTTCCAGTGACATAAGGCAGGCCCCTAGCATTTCTTCTTCTCATATTTACTGTCTCAAATGGATGAAATCTTTAGACAACTGAACAGTTCTAGTAAAATAAATACCACTGGCTTTTATGTAATTTTGCATAATTTTCACAGTTGAATTTTTCAGTGCAGGATGATATTTTATATTTGATACATGTTTATGTGTTCACAGATGCCTGTGCCTATGTTCCGGGCTTGATAATTTGATTTTTTAGAATCACTTAATTATTTAGTGTCGAGACAGATTTTTCACATCATGTTGTATATACAGTAACTGTAACATAACAGATAGAAGGCCTCAAGGTAGATGAGTTCTATAGCTAATTGAGTTTCCTTCTCGAAATAAAGTCTTTATTATTATTATTATTATTATTATTATTATTATTATTATATTATTATTAATCTTATTATGAATTTTTAAAAATTATTATTATTATTATTATTATTATTATTATTATTATTATTAAAGTACATGAATGCAGCTGATCACTTAATTTTACATTCTCAACTGAAAAGAAAGGAAACTACTCTTGCATAATTGACCCATGGTGACTGTTGTGGTTTGTCTGAGTCAGGTCTGTTAATTAAGAAGATAAATATTCTTTGGGACTTTCCACAGAAAATGATGCTACGAACTTGTGGCTTAGTCGAGGGTTACAGTGATAATCATCCTGTATTCTATGATGCATTTTAGTTTAATAGTTCAAAAGATGCCCACATTTACAAAGTTCCTGGGATATTTATTAGAAGAGTGATGATATTGTTTAATCTGTTTAGAAAAACAAAAAAGAATTTTAGACAGTGTTTAATATCTTCACTAATTAAGTCATTTATTATAAAATATTCAGAAAGTTATGTTGAATACAAAATAGCAGACATGCCATCTGTCCCGATTAATTTGGGAACATCCTGGATTCACATTGGAAAAAAATATGTAATTTTATGCACAAAAAAAGGATGTGATTTTGCAGATTCCATAGCCAATCATCTTGGGTCAGATTTTTTATTTTTGGTCAAATCCAGTAATTAGATAAACTTCATTTACAGTATCAACAGCTGCCATTTTGAAGTTGATTGAAATGTGTTTGGTTTGCGCTGTGTTCAGTTTATTATAATAGATGCATTTTTGAATAAAGAAGTGTAATTTGAAAATGAAATTCGCCTAAGAAAGAGTTTAAATGTAAAAGTCCACTACAGAAAGAAATACACAGAGGAATTTCTGTTCATTTGGTCCTGTTCAAAAGACTATACTTATGATGGCATTCTCCACCTTAAAACCACCCATGAAACCCTGTCCCTGATTCAGTTTTCATTTAGTTGGCAGGTCTGAAATAGTATAAGTGTATCACACCCATGGCAGTATGGCTTGGTATGCAACACCCATGGCAATATGGCCTGGTAGGGTTTATGGATGCTGAACAAGGTAGGTCATTACTAAAATGCTTGAAAGAAAATGAAACCCTCTTTCATAATGGTTAGTGGCTTGTAGATGCGTGAAGTAAATTTCTAATGCTAGATGTGTTGTTCTGAATTAGAAGATAGCTTTATATTACAGATTGGAACTATTGTGACTGAATTATTTTGCACTCCTGATTCTTGAAAATTGCTGCTCCAGAATGTATTGTTTAATTTGTTGTTTTATTTTAGGTTCCTTTTTTATAGTGTTTAACATAGGATTCCAGTTGGTTGTATGGGACAATGTATTCTTGACTTTGAACTTCTGCAGTCTGGATTAATATATTTTTCTTTATACCCTCACTGCATGCAGGTCTTTGATGACCACACTTTAGCCATTTCTTAAGTTGATTCATTGTACTTTTTGTATCATTATAGAACTTCAGTTTACTTTTTTTAATCTGTAAATCTTGATATTGATTTTAATTATATCAGCAAAGTAATTAAGACATGACCATTTCATTCAAAGAACATGGTGGTTCACTGTTACTATCAATGAACCTGATGATTTTGCATAATAAATTGTTTCTTTCTGAACAGGGCAGAACCCAGAAGATCATCAATAGTTTTTTAAACAGTATTCTGAAACACAAAATGAAATATTTTAAAATTTTTACATTTCCATATCAACAAAAGACATTCTAACTTGATGCATTCTAACTTGATGCACCAACAGCATTTCATTGAATGGTAGGCTGTCGTCTCCCCCCTCCCACCTCCAAGGCATTGCCCTCTGGCATGCAAGAGAAACCTTTTGCACATCGCCCCTGTCTCGTTACTTTCAAGTATTTCGAGCTCTTTTTAAATTTCTTATTGAAACCCCTGTCAGTCTCAATGTGCAACACTGTTTTTATTAATCTGGCTAAATGAACAGCATATTGGACAGTGATCCAGAATACTATTGGACAGTGATCCAGAATACTATTGGGCAGTGATCCAGAATACGTAATTCATACTGTGCAACATTGTTTTTGCTATTCTGGTTTACTGTTGAATGCATTGCACTGAGCTGGAATACACATAGTGCAACACTGTTTTTAGTTCACCTGGTTATAAAGCCATGTGAGCTTGTGGTATGTTTCTTCATATACTGTGCATTGTCCATTTATAATTCCTATTTGCATTGTCTCAAAACCTGCTCAATAGAATTTGAATAAATTTTGACAGAAACCATTCAGACATGAAGCTCTTGAAATTTTTCAAATTATTTGTCATTCAATACGGTCACCATTACTAGCAAATATAAAAATGTTTAAATGGTTTCTCTCAAGAACTGGCCAGTATAATTTTACCAGATTTGAAAAGAAAGCATCCAGACTTGAAGCTCTTTCAAATTTGGTCAAATAATGCTGGTCTGTCTTCATATATGGCAGCCATTTCTATAAGTAGAAAAAACTTCAAAAACAGCTTCTCTAAAAACTGTTCATTAGATGTTTTTGATCAAAATTGAAATAAAGCATCCAGGCATGAAACTTTTAAAAAGAAATTCAAATGATACTGAATTGCTATCAAATGCGACTGCCATTTCTAATACAGTATTAGGAAAAACTTTAAAAGCATCCTGGAATAGAGTGCTTTCAAGTTTGTTACAGCTGATGATGATCTGCCATCAAATATGGCCACGTTTGCGAACAATATAAACAAATTAAAGGCCTTCTTATCCCATCCACAATCAAATATAGCTGCCATTACTAAAAATAAAAAGAATATAATCCACTTCTCCAAAAAAACTGTTTAGAATTGTTCCAATTTTAATGCATTCTGGATTGTTGACTGGAAATTTCTACCAATGATGCTGATTTCTCATCAACAGTGGCTACAGTTACTATAAAAAAAGGAAATAACATTTAAACAGCTTCTTTTAAAAACTGCTCAGCTGAATTTTACTAAGTTGGACAGAAAGCATCCTGGCATAGAGGACCTTACAATTTCCGTTAAACATGGACAAATATTTACCCAGCTTCATGTAAAAGAACAACTTTGATGCATCATCCTGGCATAGGTTTTTTTTCAATATTGGAGAAATTATGCAGATCGACAAACTTGCTATAAACCTTAAATGTTTTTTTAAAATATGTGCAATCAACAGACTTGACAAAAATTTCAACAGAAAGTATCCAACTAATCCAGCTGTCTTGACCAACTGCTCTTGCATTTTACTGTTAGGTGAACATTCTCAAACCCACTTGGGCCTTTTGTTAGTATTCTGGTTCACTCTTGTATAGATTGGACAGTGAAGCAGAATACTGTCACAATGTGCAACACTGTTTTATTGGTTCTGTCCTATATTTCTGATTTGAGCAAGGACTAACTACGCAGGTTCCTTTGTATTTCCAGAGAAAATGGATGACACAGTACAGTCATTCCTCACTATAAGGTAGTGTATGTTATGCCTCCCATTATAATGAAGGAATTCTGTATTATTATGCTTTTATATGATAATAATCAGAATGCATAACCCAGGGCTATTGCAGTATATTGATATTATATGTATAAATGTACACATGGTAATGCAAGATTTTAAAAGTATTGTATAGCAGGTTTTATGAACCAACCATTTGATTTTTGTTGTAAAGCAGTAAAATAATATATTTCAAGTTGTATTTGACCACTTTTTTGTAGTAAATGACCTTTTGGGGTTTAAATGAACATGTGACTTTTATGGCCTACTGGTAATTTTTCATCTGGTCAAATGGCATAATCTTCTTTGTAGAGTAGAGCATATTTCACTTCAGAATTGGAACATACAATTTTGAGAAGGTTTATGTCATCAAGGATGGTAAAACTTGTCTATAAATGACACTCAAAGAACCAGACATTTGCATCCTTTATGGACAGGTGATCGTAACGTGAGGTTAAAAATAAAGAAATTGAGGAAAAGGACACATAGGTGTTGTCTGACCTTGTGTGCTTTATATTGGAGTGTTTTCTTAGGTTTTCCTGTATTAGTATGTAATATACAGTACAATTTGGTTTGTACAAGTTTTATAAACTTTGCTTTACCATGATAGAGGAGAACTTGGGCTCCAATTTCACCAACACAAACATTGAGGCTGGGCTCAACATTTGATTGGTCAGTTTTAATTCAGAATTAAATTTCAGCCTATCAGACTGCTGAAACCTTAGTAACACTTAAGTTTATGCCCAGGCATTGCTTCTTTTTGTTGAAATCCAGGCCTTGTTTCATTGATAAAAGCAGTTTGTGCGTTTTAGTGTTTGTGAGTTCGTTTCACTTGGAAACAAACATACATCATCCCATGGTAAATATGTAACTTTGATACAACCAGACCTATTTGTATGTTAAATAATAAAATATGCAACTTGGATACAATCAGACCCATTTGTATGTTAAATATGCAACTTTGATACAACCAGACCCATTTGTATGTTAAATGTGCAACTTGGATACAACCAGAACCATTTTATGTTAAATATGCAACTTGGGTACAACCAGACCCCTTTGTATTTTAAATATATAACTTGGATACAAGCAGGCCCCATTGTATGTTAAATAAGTAACTTTGATACAAGCAGACACCATCCTGTGGTAAATATTAAGATATAACGTACTATAGAGCTTGACATTATTCATCAAGTAAGGTATCAGTGGTAACACAGTCGTTCATCTGCCAGACTTGCAATAAGCTGATGGCTGATTTTAAATCATGCCCAGGTGGGCTGCTCTGGTGTCTTTCTGGGCAAGGCATTTAATTTTATTATGCTAATCTGATGTTAATCGATCAATCAATCAATCAATCAATCAATCATTCAATCAGTCAATCATCAAGACATTTCTTTAAATGGTGGTATTGCTAGATATATTTCAGCTGATTTATGATTAAATGTTTTAAATTTATCTTTATGATAAATTTACATGTATGTAATCTTGTGTGCTTACAAGATGGATTCCATCATAATTTCATTTTAGATTGAAATGAGCAAACACTAAGGCTTAAAATTTTCTGTGTATGGTTTAGTTAGACAGGTATTTCATCATTCTAATAATAATAATAATAATAATAATAATAATAATAATGATGATGATGATGTCTTTATTACTAGAGGGAAATACCCTGTTAAATTTAGTATTGATAAGCAACATCAGTTAGCAACAATGGCATTGTACACAAGTTAAACTGTTATAGCGTCATTTAGTACAAGAATATGTGACCAGTGAAAGTGGATTTCACATAAAAGAAGTATAATAATAATATTATTGCATGGCAGGCATTTAATGTACTATTTTATATCACTCATATCTACAGGTCCAGCTAAGAGAACAGGGGCACTAGTTGAAGTAATAGAATGTATGCAGTTTGTTTAAACAACTGTTGGCATTTATAGAATTTATTAATTTTTTCATATCAACAGTTCCAGCTGGGAGATCAGTATCAGACTCTCTGACTGTAATCAGAAGTAAGACAAGCATTAGGATTCACATGGAATTTAAGCTGCATTTCCATGAAAGACAAATGTATGCTGAGCATTCAGTGATTTTGTTTTAGTGGCTTGGAGGGATTTCTCTCTCTCAAGCTGATGGCATGTTGTCTACTCACTGTTACTAACAATAGTTTGTATTTCTAATAGTAGGCACTTTTCCTATATTAAGCTTTATTAGCCTTTTGGTCTTGAATAGTAAGTCTACCTATGTAAAGGGAAATTGGTCAAGTTCTGTAAATTATTAGACTCAAAGTGATTACATTTCTCAATAAAATTTAGGAAAATAAAAATTACTTTATACATTTAAATGTCAGATTATGTCTGTTTCAAGGGATATTGGTTGTTTGTTCGTAACCATGGAAAAAAAATGTGATTATTGATGTTCATCCCTTTGATCCTGCTTAATTTAATATTAACCTAACCCTCCAAGCCATCAATAATCTTGATACATGTACCAGGATCTATTGCTTAATTGCACCACCTAAATCTACCAACTGCTATTTCTTTTTGTTTGTCTTGGCAAAGTCTCAGCTGTATTGAATTTTAAATATTATTAACAGAAGAACTGTTTAGATGCCACTTGGTTGTCTTGGGATATTATTCTCTTGTAGCAGATTAGAACTCATTTGGAAAATCTGTCACTCATTTTTGAAACCATAACTAGCCTTTTCACTAGTAAATCTTCCATAGAGAACTTGCCTTTGTGGACACAAACATTGGTATTATCTTTTCTTTTTAAATTTATTTTCAACATTGTTTACTGGTACAATTCAGATATTTTCATAAACTCGGGTGAAAGTTTTTAAGTTGATCTAATTTCTGATATTTTAGCACTGATAAACTAAATGCATTATTATAAATTTGGTCAAGTAGATTTGTATGGTCATGTTCTTGTTGACGATACAGGAACAGTATTCATGGGCATACAAAAATAACACATTGCTGTTATGTGGGCTTGGAGCCAAGACTTCAAATCACAACTTGGCCGTTGGCACTCAAAACCTGCTTGGCAAACTTTAGGCACTGCAGGTTCACCATAGTGTTTACATGCTGGTTGTCTACCATGATGAACATTACATGCTAGTTGTCTACCATGATGAACATTACATGCTAGTTGTCTACCATGATGAACATTACATGCTGGTTGTCTACCATGATGAACATTACATGCTAGTTGTCTACCATGATGAACATTACATGCTGGTTGTCTACCATGATGAACATTACATGCTGGTTGTCTACCATGATGAACATTACATGCTAGTTGTCTACCATGATGAACATTACATGCTAGTTGTCTACCATGATGAACATTACATGCTAGTTGTCTACCATGATGAACATTACATGCTAGTTGTCTACCATGATGAACATTACATGCTAGTTGTCTACCATGATGAACACAAATGACAGCAAAACTTAGTGATTATATAAGAATTATAAGCAGCAAAAAATGTGTCAGATACTTATTTGAATTTTTATGATACAAGAACTTTTATCATGGAAATGCAGCTTTAATTTTAAGTGAACAATTCAACTGACATGCATGTTATTTCTGTCTAATGGCCCGAAATAGAATGGTGATGAATTTTTGGACTTCTGATTCCAAAGATAAGTTACAATATATCTTTTATGTTAAGCCCAAACTCAGGAAAATATATAAATATGTTTGTGTAAAGTGGCAAATAGTTGTAACATCAGACAAAACTGCCACAAATGAAAATTTCATGGCCAATTTATCTCTCTCTTGCAGGGTGTTGGGCTAAGTGCCATAAATTCAACAGAAGTTTCAGTTGGTGCATGAGGGGGTTTGTGAATGAAAAGAAGACAATTGCCTTGTAAAAACAAACACCCATATCTCATATCATATTTCAGAATTCTGATTGTGATTTGACCCATTCATCACTCTTTTTAATTCCTGAAAACAGTTGCCAACTGTTCAGAGTTGGTATCACAATTTATTGTTAAGTCAAGAGCTATTAGAATATGCATGGGAGGTATGATGCTAGTGTATATATAATGCCTTGATTCCTGCATTAGAGAGATTGTGCAGTTTTCTAAAGATTCTTTGGGCTCATCATAAGATATTTATTGTATACTCAATCCTGCAAATGCATGTACACCTCTCCCTCAATAACTCGCGCACAACTGAGTCCACAAACATAGACCGCACGCAGGCATAGCCGTTACGGTAGATTGATGTATTTTATGTTTAAGTACAAGAGGACACATTGCATTTATGATGACTACACTTAAAAGGAATTAAAAGATAGAACTAGAACACAAATTTCAATTGATAAAAGAATTATTTTATTTGTATTTATTTATTAAAGTACTGCCTCCACTCAGCATGAGTGACATTTTCATTGATCAAAATTTCCTTACATATCTTTAATTGCGCTGTACTTAGAATGTTGTTTGGAAAGAAAATGTAAAAAAAAATGTATGATCTATTGTTAAATTTGATATTTCATAGTGCTGATTAAAATGTCCAGGTCCTATCTACCATTTTCAATGATTAAATGAGTGATACATCAAAGTTTCCAAATTTGATCGCGATTTTCTTCAAGTTCAACAAATAGTGATACATTTTTGGAGTATTTTCTGGTTTAAAAAATGGGATCCATGCCTGACCCCGCATTATAAGCGGGTTCACAAGTTATTAGGGCATGAGTTATCGAGGGAGTGGTGTATTAAGGTGATATCCCCCCCTCTCATTCTCCTTCACCCCCCCCCACCCCCCCCACCCCCCCGCCCGGGCATGATTTTTCTGAAGAGTATTTAGGTCCTGAATAATAATAAGATTTAATCAGATTTCAGGTCAACTTGGGTCAAATAAATTTGTGCACATTTTTGTTAAGGACAATTAGACTGCATATGAGAAGAACTTACGTGGCGAGATTTATTTGAGAAATGAGACAACTTTTGGGTTGGTAATTGTAATATATTCAGGTGAAATGAGTATTTGATTACCATTACACAGAAAATGTTTCTGTATGTCACAAACTGAAACTAGTTTCTACAAGTCAATCAAGTCACTGAGATTTCATGATTAGCCACATGGTGGATGAAGATTGTTTAAATAACATAGAGATACAGACAGCTAGATATATTGGTAATTTGACTTTATTCAAAGCTATGAAGTGCATAGTTTACTGACTTAAGTTTGATTAAAAATGTCTGTGTACATTTTGTATCTGTAAATCAGAGCTATAAATTTACATTTGGTTAACAGTATAGTAACCATTTTCTTTAAATACTTTATATAAAAGAAGTGGAAGTTCTTATATTTCATACATGGACAGGTGTCATTTGCATGATCATGTCCACTAATGTAGATTTTTTGTTGTATTTTGATTGTATATACAATATATCCATATTATTTATAAACAGTTGCCTTTCAGGTACATGTAATTGAACTTCTTGAAGCACCAAACACCTTATCTACAAGTCTTATATTCCAGTGAAATCTGCAGCAGGCTCAGTTTTATAATTTGCTTTGATCCAAAGTATTTTTATTTGTTGATAAGTTACTTTGTTGCTAGGCGACAAACATACTTTTGATTGTCACATTATGCAAGTTTACTACTCAGTGCATGATACATTCAGTATAGCTGGAGTTTGATGCATGTTCTATGTTATTTGCCAGAGCTATTTTAAGAACTTTAACATCAGTCAGAACAGTGTGCATGTAAGTTCAGATTTCATGTTTGTTAAATTGCCTGGATTGCATGTTATCACCATCATGACTATTTACAACATATAGCATACATTAATTTCCATTTCTAAAAATCTCAGGGAATTTAATAGTAAGTGAGTGGAGAGACACAGTGGCTCTGTAGTTAGAAGATTGTCACAATGCCACAGTGGTTAGCTGAAAGTCACAGTGGCTCAGTGCTTAGCTGAAAGTCAGTGGATCAGTGGTTACCTGAAAGTCATAGTGACTCAGTAGTTAGATCACCACTGTGGTTCAGTGGTTAGCTGAAAGTTATGGTGGCTCATTAGTTTATGGCTGTCATAAGATGGGAGCCTTGGTTACTTTGTGGTTTGCTAAGATTTTCAATAACTCATTGGTTAGCTGAAAGCTGCAGTGACTTGGTTAGTTGAGCCACATTGGTTCAGGTTTTAGCTAACAGCTGCAGTTGCTCAGTGGTTAGCTGAGTGACAGTAGTTCTGTGGTTAGCATTGCTGACTCGGTTTAGAATGAAAATAAATGCATTTAAATTTCACTTTCGTCATGTCTAATCAGAAATATATAATGCCTATATACTTAACCCATTTTATCCTGTTTACCAATTTCAACTGCAGTGCCTGATTCCTGAGAAGCAATTCTAAATACATTGTGGTATAACGGAGCATAATACAGCAGCGGCGGGGGGGGGGGGATTTTTTTCTGCGCTCCTATTCAGCATAATGGTTTGTTTCATCAACAAGTTTTTTTCCAGATTAAATATCCCAAAGTAACTCAAAGTAATGTTGTGCATCGGCAACTTCTGGATGTTGAACAGTTGCCCCTTCTATCAATTTAAATCTTGGCTGCAACCGAGGCGAAAATCATCCCGGACCCTATCGTCTTGAAAGCCTTCCAAGTCAGCTTCATTCTCCGAATCACAGTCGAAAAGTGCATGAAGCCATGCTTTTCTTCATTACCCCTCAATATCGTGGACTATTTCACTTATTCTGATGAAAATTGGTACATATATATAGATAAAAGCTTGATGAAAGTAACTCGACCATGCCAAATCTAGGTCCATTTGACCTCATTTGCATGCTTGAGTTACTTTTGTATCCTGAGCAGTTCATTTATTACATCTCAATATTCTGAACTTAAATAACTTAACCATACCAAAAACTAGTACAGTGTGACCTAATTTGTATGCTTGAGTGCCTTTTGCATTTTCTTATTGAATAGTGTTCCACTGTTTGGCAACACTAGAATAAATAGAAACTGCTCTTTAAAGGTAATTGTGATAATTTCTCAAATATTGTTTTAAATGTCAATATAAATTCTCATGATTCATAAGAAAAATAAAATTTAGCATAAGAATCCCTTGAAGGGACTGATGGTCTACTGGGCAGAAAAAATTTACAGGAATTAAAGATGAGACCATTTCTTTCTTTTTTTACTGTTTAGTGTTGATACCCTCTCTGGTACTTTCAGGAATAACAAGATTTTCAAATTAACTGTATTTTGGTACTTATATTAGATGTCAGCTTGGTACTATTTTCATATAGGACATTTTATTTATTTTGTTGAAAAACTCCTGTCATAATGATCATCCATTAATGCAGGGGAATAGTGACAACAAGATTTTTAAGACAGTCATATTCGTGGTAGGACCAAGTTGGTATTATAAGACCCCATTCGTAGAGAAGTTGAGATAACAGTAGTTTCAAGATATGACTCTCCATTCAGGAATAACAATAACTAGATCTTAAAGATGGCTGCTGTGGTGGCCATATTGGACATCAGATTGGTGCCATTTTCATTTAAGACCAACTGGACATTATAAAAAGTCTTTAGTGAAAATCCAACATGAGTATGTATATCTTTTCAAGCAGAGTTGTGATGGATGACCATCAAGCCTTATATACTACCAAAAAACAAAAAAACATATTTTAAACTTATTAGCATGAAACTGAGATTATTCACAGTATAAAAAGAGAATTAAATTGGAAACTTTTTCTTAACCTTTGAACAGTATAAGAATAAAAGAACTGTTTAAACTTTGTTTGGTTTTCTTGCTGCATGTAAATTTTCATTCCATGGATAGACTTGAATATTTGATTAAATATGTTAAGATTCTAGCTTCCATTCCAACATGGCACTTCAGCATGTGGAGAATACTAGGTTGAGGCTTAATTTCACTCATTTGGAACAATTTTAAAATTTCATGTAATCACTGCAGGTGACAAGGACAACATGACAGGTGTCTATACAACGCCAAATCTTCAGGGAATTCCAGAGCGATTCCAATCTGGAATGTTGCAGAGTTCCAGCAGCACTGATCTACAGGAAAATGCATCAGCCCACAAGGTTAGTTGATTTAGGCTGTCCATAAGCAATTCTTGGTGTCCTGTCTTGAGACTAACCATTGAAATGTCTGCAACAATGGACTTATTATCTTGCGGGTCAGAAGGAAAGGTATTTTATACTTAATCCCTGATTATACGAGTTCAAAATCCTGATTTTCCTAGTTTAATGAGAGTCTGTTCCAGGATAGTGATTATCTGAGTTTCATCAGGGACTTTCTACAATACTGCATTGTGGGATTCAGACTAATTTCTAAAAAATTGCAATTAAAAAAATCAACTGATTTAGTTTGAAAATTCTTCCCTCCCATTATTTTAAAATGAAGTGAGAAAACCCCCTCCACCGTTTTCATTTATAGAATAGACTTGTTTATTTATGCACATATTATGGGATGGTTTTACTGCATATACTGGACATTCAGTGTTTATTTCACCTAATTTGCACACTGATTGTTATGCACTTGAGTTTTCTTTGTATGGTGCTGAGAGGGTTGTTAGGTATGTGGTATGCCAATCCATTTTTCCTGATTTCAGCCAGACTGATTGATATTATAGTACCCAGATGTACTCAAAATAACACTGATGTGCCCACCTGCACATCATGAGGCAGTCAGCCAATAGAGGTAGAAACCATGGTGGCTTAATTGGTTGGTGAGTCAGACATGTGACTACAAGGGTTTGGCTTCGACTCCTTATGTTGGATCAGCCCAGATGGTGCATCATTGGGAAAGGCACATTTGCCTCAGAACTAAATAACCTAGTTGTGTTTTGTATTGGTATCCAGAGTCCAGCAAACTAGTCAGACTTTCAATGTGGATATCGACATCAAAATTGCGCAATCTACCCATTAGTCAGACTTTCATCGTGGATATCGACATCAAAGTTGCACAATCTACCCATTAGTCAGACTTTCATTGTGGATATTGACATCAAAGTTGCACAATCTACCCATTAGTCAGACTTGAAAAACTGATCATATTAGCTTTCATAATGAAAGAACATAGTAGCCATCTTTCTTGAGTTGGAGAAAACTTTTGGCAGCACATTAAAGTATGGCATAATGAAAAAACTTCTATTCATCCTACATCTAAAACAGTCTTTGCATCTACTTTTTATTGGCTCTACCGCTCATAGACCAGAAGAGTTTATGGGATGATCTGGTGTCCATTGTCTGTTAGCACAAGTTTGTTATTGCTACCCCTGCTAAACTTCTTGCAGGATTGCCATGTAACTTAACAGGCACATTCATCATATGGTCTAGTTGGTCCTATATGAAAATGGTACTGCTTGGACATCCATTATGGCCATAACAGTAACCATCTTGAAAATATAACTTACTGCTACTCCTCCTGAAGGCTGAGTGGTCTAAAGTGCTCACCATTACAGACCAATGCCATCTCACCTCTGTCTGCATGGGTTCGAGTCTCAGGTTCAGCCACTGTGGGTGTTATGTATATTTGATTTAATTTATATCTGATTTAATTGTTTAATTGTTTGTAAGCTTTAAAAGCTTTCTATTTTTAATTTCATTATATGTCAAAATAATGTAGTTCTGTTTACTAGGAACTTTATACTTTTTCCAGAAAATAGTTAGACCTTGACTGTTCATTTTAGTAAACATAAGGCTGAACTGGTTCCCAATTTTAATTCAGAATTAGTAACAGACACGCAAACAAGTTTTTTTTATATTTATTTTTATTGTGGGAATAATAAGGCTGAGATTGAGGCTGTATTGAATACCTGACCCTAGGCTTGTAAATAGTTTTAGTGAAGTAAACATTTTTTTCTTGGAGTAAAATGATTGGTTTTTATCAAGGTCATACTTGGGCTACGTGATTGTTTATATGTAAACTTGATCACGTGATCCTCTATTTTGCAATTAGGCATTACTTGGTATAATTAGTGATGTTTAAAGAGAGATCTCACAGTCTGGGCTTAAAAATGCTTGATGTCATCTCATTTCCTTCTGCTGTAGCCAGTTTTCGAATTATCTGTTAATTTTTCTTCAGATTATTTGGATTCTAAAAGAATAATTAGTTTCTTGGAAATATTTTTGTGCTTATACAGAATTCTTGAACAAAGACATTTCTTTAAAATTTTATTTGAATTTCCAAAACCGAGGATTATTGGGTTTTTACAAGCAACTGTAGACAACAACATTGAACAGGATACAGCATACATCATCACCTTCCATCTTGGATTCTTCGTCGGAATTGAACTTGAATTCATTAGAACATTTTATTATTAGGACTTCTAAAATTTTATTTGTGGATTATTCCTGGATTATTTTTGGATTTGATTCTTGAAACCGTAAGTTCTTGTTTTTACAGTATTTTTCCAGGGAAATAAATTATTTGTTAAATTTTTCAAAGCTTGTTGTTTTCATTCTTTCTTTTGTTACTGTTTATTCGAGCCTAAACATGTAACATACAAGTGGGTACATGAGAAAGCTTGCCAGTAGCTGCTTATGGGTCATTGGTTCTGGGGGCTTTTCAGGGTTTTTCGTCTACCATTTATACTGGCTGCCATGTATAGCCTATCTTGTGCTGAAAAATGGCATTAAGCCTTATAACAACAACAACAACAACTGCTCCTGACATTCTACTGGCTGGTCATAGCAACATATCACTGAAAGGCCTTTTAGGATGTCTAGTGGGTTCTAAGTTAAAACCATGTTGATACAATGTTCAATATGATCACCACGATTTTCATATAAATGACAACAATGATGCTTTTGGCATAATCGTTTTGCTTTCTTCATGAAATTACATTTTATACTCACCTGTATATTGATTATGCTTGTTTGGTACATTAAAAAATAAAGCAATAAAAGGTTTTGCACAAAAAGATTTATTGAGGTGTCTAGTTGATCCTAAATGAAAATGGTGCTAATCTGATGTCCAGTATGGCCACCATAGAAGCCATGTTGAAAATCTTATTATTGTTACTTCTTTAAAAAATGTAATATGACCATGGGGTTTTCACAGGAAGATTTCTTGTCTAGTTGATCCTAAATGAAAATGGTGCCGATCTGATATCATATAACTGCCACAATGGCCATTTTAAAAATTTTGTTTATAATAAACTTCCTGAATGAAAAGTAATATCGCCATGTGGTTTTCACCGGAAGACTTCTTATTATTTATAGTTTTCCAAAGTGAAAACGGTGTTGATCAGATGACCCAATGGCGGACTACTCTGGTGGACAAGTGGTTTGAGTGTTAGCCTCGGATGCAGGAGGCCATGGTTTCGAACCCCAGCAGAGTCAAACCAAAGACTTGTAAAAATGTTACTAACAGCTGCCTCACTAGGCACTCAGCATAAAGAGGTTAGCATTAGGACAGGTCGGCCTGGTGTCAGGATAATATTACTAGGTGGGACGTTATGCTACATGTCTGCAGCATGATGCCCAAGTGCTAGACGTCACTATAAACTGCCAAACTGCAGACATTGTAGTAATATGACTGAATTTTTAAAAAGATACACTAAAAAATCCAATCACACACACATACAGCGACCCATATGGCTACAACTGTGGCTATCTTGAAATATTGTTATGACTGTTCCTGAATGGATGGTTGTATCAGCTTTGATGTCCTAACGGTGCCATTCAGACATTCACATGCCTGCCACAGTGACAATCTTGACAGTCATGTTACCACTACTTATTCTGAATGAAAGGTCATATCAGAAAGGGTTTTCACTGAAAGACTTAATACATTGTCTGGTTGGACATAAATGAAAATTGTAATGTTCAGACTTGTAATATGACTGCCACAGTGGCAGTCTTGATTTCATCACATGTAGATGACTGGTCAAATCGACGTTGTACTTTCACTTTCACCAAAAGTCTTCTTACGATGTCTTCTTGGTCCTAAATGAAAACAGTGCCAAGTTGACATCTAATATGTCCACCACAGCAGCTAATTTGAAAATCTTGTTAACACTGAAAATTATCAAAGATGGTTTTCAACATTCCACATTTTAAAGGAAGGAAAGGTCTTATCTTGAATTCCCAGGAATATTTTTCAGCCAGTAAAATTTCAGTCCCTTCGAGGGACTCTTGTTAAGGCTAACATGTATGCTGGTACAATTTATGAAAGATATGTGATACCTCTGGCCAGCATATTTGTCAGTCACCCTTTTGAACATCATATTTAACAACATCGTGAATTGCCTCAATCCAGCAACTGACTATTCTTTATTTGTCAACAGCGTTTTAATCAGCTGTAAATCACACATATGCATAGATCATAGAGTATACATAAATCAGAGAGTATGCGTTTATCAGAGTATGCATATATCAGAGAGTATGCATATATAAGAGTATGCATTTATCAGAGTATGCATATGTTGAATGCCACTTATGGATATGCATAGAATTCATACATAATTGGAAGAAATGGGTTTCACTATTTTTTAAAATTTAAAACAGTATGTACTTTTCCTGGTTACATAAAATTCATGATGCAAAAATTTAAAGTCTGGGGAGATAGCAGAGTATTTTATTTTTATAGCCCTATAATTGTAACTCCTTCATGCACACAGTGATGTTCTTTTTTTCAGAATGTGCATTTTATGAAGAAAATTCCACAAGGAGCAGAGGCAGCCAATATTCTTGTTGGTGAGGTGGATTTTCTCAACCATCAGATTGTGGGTTTTGTTCGACTCTCCAAGGCCACCATGATGGGGGATTTGACAGAGGTCCCTATTCCCACAAGGTTCATCTTCCTTCTTGTGGGCCCAAAAGGAAATGACAGGAAGTATCACGAGATTGGCAGGTCTATTGCTACACTGATGTCAGATGAGGTATGTAGTGATTTGGTTTGCCCAGTAGGGGATATTTTGGGATACATCCTGATAATGGACACTTGGGACATTTTGTTTTTAATACCTCAGCTAGACCTGTGGCAGAGGCAAGTAGGGTTGCCCACGTCCATCTGTCACATAACGTCCATCACAAATTGTATTTCCCTGCAGTAACTTTTGAAGGACTTTATAAATTGAAGAAACATTTGGTGTGAGACTTTATATTAAGAAGATCTTGGTTAAGTTTCACCATTTCCTTGCAAAATTCATTGTCATTATTGCCCCAGTATTATTTAGAACTTTGCTGTATGGTTTGTGCTTATTAAAGTTGAAATTAGGGATTGAAACCAGATTTGGGGTGAGGTTTTATAATTAAGAAGTCATTGATCAGGTTAAATTTTTAGTGTTTTCTGGCAACATTTTTGCATCGTTATGATGCCAGTTTGACTTAGAACTTTGCATGTTTAGTTCCACAAAATAACATTCGCAGGATTTCATTGATTTAAAAGAAATTTGATGAGATTTTACTTTTAAAAAAAGCCTACAACCTTCTTACGATTCTTCTTGTGATGTAAAGCATTGTGGGTGAGTTTCCGGTCAAGAGGTAGGTGTGAGGATTCACTTGTCATATTGTCTTTTTCTGTGTCTCAACTAATCCATCTTTTCCATGGTCCTCCTTTTCCTTTTAAAGCATGATTTTTTTTATGTTGGATGCTTGAGTGGCAGATTGTTGGGGGTCCATTATGTTGAGGTGTCCATACCATTTAATTCTTTGTCTCAATGTAGTCCATGACAGGTGTTGTTCCAGCTATTTCCCTGATCATCCCCTTCCTTAACTGATCTTGTATACTGTTTTACTCAAGCATCTCATTTCACATGTGATTTATTTTATGCACATGCTTCTTGTTTAGTGCCTGGCATTGATATAACATTGTTGGGTTGAATATTGTATTTATTAGTTGTATTTATTTTCCATGGGGATATTTTTGTATTTTAAGACAGGGGTTAATTGATAATTAACATTTTTGTCTTTCTGAGTTCTGGTTTTGATTTCTGTCTTTCTTTCCATCCTCTGTGAATAGAGTTCCAAGATATTTCAATTCTTTTACTTGCTTTAATCTTTGTTATTAATTTTGATGTGTATTTTTATGTATTCTGCTCATCACCATTGTTGCTGTTTTGCTTTCATTGATCTTCACATCATATTGTTAAGGCAAGAAAGTTTGAAGGTATTTTTCTGTTGAGTAAACTTTGTCATCAGTGAACAGCAATTCATTTAGGTCTTCTAGTTGTGGATCTTGTTCATTTTGTGATTTGATGTGTATAGATGACCAACAAAAGGGGGGATAGAACACGCCATTTTCACACTCCAGTTGTTAATGCATACCAGTTTGACAGTCCAGTGGTGGATCTCATGGTACTTCTGCCATTGACCTAAATATCCAGACTTTTGGAAGGACTTAATGGATTCATTTGAAATTTAGTTTGCTCTAATACAGGATCTTCACTGATTTTTGGCAATATTCTGTGGAGTTGTGGTTCTTGTTTTACTTAAAACTTTGCTATATAATTTCCGAGATTTTAGTCATTTTCAACTAACATTGTACAGAGTTATAGCCCCTGTTTGAATCAGAACTTTGGCCTTTAAATAGCATAATACTGGCTGGTGGATTTCAAGCTGTATTTAGATCAAGTTTATATCTTCTTGCTTTATCAGAGATATTTGATGTGAAGAAAGGAAATAGGGATGGTTGCATCATCTGTAAGCTGTTGGTTCATCCACAGTTTGGAGTGATAAATGTACAGTCTGCACTGTTACACTTGATATCCCAAGGGCATGGGGCACTTGTTTCTTCCATCCTCCACATCATTTTTAAGGGACCAAGGATAGTACATAATAAATGGGTAGTGCTAAAAATTATGTATTTACTGTATTAACATATTTTCATTATTGCAATGAATGTATTATCATGTGACAAAGTCATGACAAGTTTCACATGTTTGAATATCTGTTTAACCTGAAATGAAATGCACAAGGGAATTTTCTCATCCAGATAATGCTCTTTAGTGTTAGCTCTTCCAGTAAATATACTTGTCCTTTCAAAGTAATAAATCATTAATTAAATGACAATTTGTGCAATTGCCACATTTGGCCTCTTTTGTCATTCTAATTTAGCCTCATAATAAATGAAATCTTAGGTGTTGCTTTAGCCTTACACAAACCTTGAATGTTTTCATTGCCTGATATAAAACAGATATTCATTGCCAATTTTGCAGTTTTTATCACTTTAATCAATTTTGGTACTTGATAGTGGGGTGCACAAGGTGAAGGTTTGGGAGACACAAACATACAATTGTGGGAAACTCACAGTCCCTTGCTGATGTTACAACACCGAGTTTGGTGTCTTTAATCAATCCTAACTGTAGCGTATGCTATGTCAGGATGGTTTGATTTACATAAAATCTGTGTAAACTCATTAATGAAAGTGTATTCAAGTATCCCAACAACATAAATTCGTACCGACCCATCTCCCTTACAAACAATATTTGCAAAATAATGGAGACAATAATCGCAAATAGGTTAAAACACCACCTAGAAACCAATAACCTACTCTTCATAAATCAATGTGGCTTTCAGAACAAACGGTCCACCACTGACCAACTTCACAGATTGGAAACAGACATCAAACTCGCTTTTAACGCACATAGGAAAACCGATCGCAACCTCATAGCGGTTTTTCTAGACCTAGAAAAAGCGTTCGACCTAGTATGGACCAATGGACTAATGGCCAAATTAAACCAATTTGGAATAACTGGACGATTGTTCAACTGCATTGGCGATTTCCTCACAGGCCGGAAAATTACCACAGGAATAGGCAACACCCATTCGGAAGAATTTTCACTTGAAAATGGAACACCGCAAGGCAGTGTAATAAGTCCCTTACTGTTTAACCTAATGGTAAATAACCTTGACCTCAATGCAGCCTCTGCAAAAATAAACTTGTCACAATTTGCAGATGATAGTGGCATATTGAGGAATGGAAATCCTGCCAATAACACAGTAGTTAAAGAAATCCAGCAGAGCCTCGACAACATAGGGAGATGGGCAGACAAATGGGGTTTCAAAATATCTCATGAAAAAACTGTGGCAATCATATTCACCCCCAAACGAAATAACAACCTAGTCTGTCCAAACTTCTATATACAAAATCAATTAATCAAATACGTAACAGTAGTAAAATTCCTAGGAATGTTCTTTGACGACCACCTCACATGGAAACAGCACATTGAACAACTCACCCAGAATTGTAACACAGGGACTGACTGGGGATCCAACCAGGAAACCCTCCTCACGATATATAAAACCCTAATTAGATCAAAACTGGATTACAGTTGCCAAGCATATAACTCGGCTAAGCAACCTGTACTACAAAAACTTGACACTATCCAGAGAAAAGCCTTACTATTATGCACAGGAACGCTTCCCTCAACATCATTAGAAGAACTACAAACACTAACAGGAGAACTACCCTTAAAATTACATAGGCAAGAACTGCTCCTCCGATACTCCATTCGATTAGATACCCACCCAGACAACCATCCTACCAAAATAGCTTTAAATAAGTGTAAAGTTGTCTTCAAACCCAAAATCATACCCACCAAACCAAGTGGCAAAGTAATCCTTGAACTAAGAGAAAAGATACCTTTACTAAAAAACAGGTAACAAACAATACAGACCAGAACAAATCACCATGGTTACAAAAACCACCAAGGATTAACATTGAAGCTACCAAATTAGGCAATAAAGAAGGACAAGAAAACTTAGTAAAACCTGTACTGGTAAACGAAATCAACCAAAAATACCCGGACTATGTTAAAATATATTCCGTTGGATCAAAAACAAACAACCCACTAAGAACAGCAGCAGCAATAGTCATCCCTGAATTCAATATACAAACGGGATACAGATTACCTGACTGTTGCTCCATTTACGCCACTGAATTCTGGGCTGTACTTGAATCACTACAATGGATCAAAGACAACCAAATACCTAAAGCAGTCATTATAAGGGATTCCCTACGCATTATCAAATCGATCCAAAATCGCAATACACACTCTAGGGAACAATTCCTCGACAGAGCATGCCAATTAATCGACGATATCACCACAGCACATCAATTAGTCGAGCTCATGTGGATACCGTCGCACATTGGAATCTCTGGCAACGAAACAGCAGACAAAGTTGCACAAACCAAACTAGGAGATCAAAACTCTATCAAGCTTAACTATAGCTCTACAGAAGCACTAAGCTTCACACAAACATATATAGACCAGACATGGCAAGATTTATGGAACTCCTCCACAAAAGATAAAAAGCACTATGAAAGCCAAAAAACCGTAGATAGGAACATACAGCTACCTAAGGGTACCTATTTAGAACAGAAAACCATAAACAGGATACTAACTGGAAAAACTAAACTAGCAAGCAGTTTTGGAAGGTTTATAAGACCCAAACCAGCATCCATTAACTGCTTTAACTGCCACACCACCGAAGATCTACACCACCTATTCAATATATGCCCAAAATATCAACCCGCTCTGAAAATATTTATCAAAAACCAAAAAGAGATTGGATCACCACACACATACACAGAGTTACTTATGGACTCTAATAAAAATAAACAATCAGCATATAAAAATATAAATCAATTCATAGACTCAGCAGGACTTAGGAACAAAATATAATTACTATCCCCACAAAACCAAAAGACCCAGTAACTAGCTAATTAAATTTAGAAGCCACCACATAAAAACCCATAACATATCATTCAATTTTATAAAAGTATTAATAAATAATTCACTTACGAAGCACCTATAGAAAACTAAGGAAACCGCAAAATCGGATGTCCTAGATGTCCTTAACGAACCGAGTAATCAGCTAGGACTCCGGTCCTAGATGTCCTTAATGAACCGTGTAATCGGCTAGGACTCCGGTCTCTTGCTAAGTAAAGTATAAATAACATTCAATCTCTAAAAACATTAATAAATAAATAACTTAAAGAGGCAGTATCTAAAAACTTATAAATAACATAACGTAGGAAGCACACCCTAAACACCTCAACTAGTAATACCATAATAACCTTGAAAATCTCTCTTCATACATGATTTCTACTAAGAACCTCTATAAACAACATAGAACATACCCCCCCCCCCCCCCCCCCGCATTTAGAATATTTTGAAGAAGAAAAATAAAAATCAAAAACATATCGCAAGAAACACAGGCAAATGCAACAAGAAACCAGCAATGTAAAACAGGCAGGACCGTTCCCGAGCTCTCCTTCCCACTAATGACAGCCAACCATTCAATTGTAAGGGACCTTTATGGACTCACAGGCTGAGGCCAAACTATCAGGGTTCCTTGAATCCATAAAAGCCTGGGGGAGGTGGCACCATTCTCTTCCCCAGGAACAACTAGCAGGCTGTGGTGCAGTCAGAAAAAAGTGGCACATGCACAATTGTGCGCATGCCACTATAATTAAACTCAACAACAACAAAAGTATCCCATTATTCTATTTAGACAGAGTCTGTACCTGTTATTTTAAATATTTTTTGCATGGTTGTAAAAGGCTATGTAGCATTTTACCACGACTGTACATGTACTATCATATTTTACCACGACTGTACACATACTATCATATTTTACCACAACTGTACACACACTATCATATTTTATCACGACTGTACACATACTATCATATTTTATGAAGACTACACATACTGTCATATTTTATGAAGACTGTACACATACTATCATATTTTATGAAGACTGTACGCATACTATCATATTTTGCCAATGGCAGCTACAAACAATGCTGCCTTGCTTCAGATGCCCAGGATTTGTCCAAGTCATCTGGTCATGCTTGTCAAAAACGGCTTAGTACACAGCAGTTGTTTTTTGAATAAAATAGTCACAAATTAGTATTCATCCTGTGTTTGAATACATCACAGACAGAAGTTTCACTGAGAAATTGCTCCTAATTTTGGATGTTGATGTCAAATGCCATGGAGTAATTTTCACAAGCTGAATATATTTTCATGATTGATGACATGGTGTTGGTCCTAAAGAAACACAAAACGTTTTACAGAGAAACATTTGGGCAATCACATTTTATTTCACTAGAAGAAGGTGCTGTCGGAAGTAATGAGGAGGTGCTTTCTACCATCTGCTGGTGTGGCATAGTCAACCCTGGGCCTGACCAGTTTGTTATCGTAACTCATCATAGGGGAAGGTTCTAATTGATACATTGTTTTTAACTGATCACTGTGTCTCATCAAGGTGAGGCTTATGTACCCCCAAGTAGTCAGTACAGCTATCACAGCTGCCTTTTTGGTCACATGACATAGACACAACTGGTTATAATAAGCATGGGTTTGTAGCTGTTGCATGAAGGTTAGATATGGGTAGTATTCAATATTAATGCATCTGGGTGTTGGGGCTGCTTGAAAATAGTTACATACGGCTTGAGCAGGACTAGGATTCCATGTAGAACACCATGGCACATTTCCTCCATAAATCCACATTGGAAATTCTTTGCACTGATGTATTATAAAAAAGGGGGCAAATTTGTTTATGTGGACATTGTTAAATGACATTTTGTATTCATAACTTCACAGTAGAATAAAAACTTGTTAGAGGTTTTAGATAATTCATTTTGCTATGACAAATTTTAACCAATTTGCTTTTGGAGGGCTACATCATTTTGGATGACCACTCAAGCATTTTAAGAAGTATGCTGAACAAAGTTCAATCTGTTTTATAAATGTAGGTATTCCATGATGTGGCCTATCATGCAAGAAACAAAGATGACCTGTTGGCTGGCATTGATGAGTTTCTGGATCAGGGAACAGTGCTACCCCCAGGTGAATGGGACCCAAGTATTCGTATTGAACCCCCAAAAAGCATACCATCACAGGTAAAAATTCATTTCTTTACTTCAAAATGAAAAAATATTCAGCATTCAAAGCCTTTGGCAGGTTGAACAGATATGTTATGGTACAACATGATTTTATTAAGCGACAAAATGATTATGGTGATGACAGTTTGACAACTTCATGTTAAATCTTTAAATATTAGCTAAAAATCAAAAATTTAGCAGATATGCTTGAGCTCCCAGAAGTGTTGGGATCATTGATCTGGGATTGTGAACTGGACCTTTTCTCTGTAAAGAGACATATTGATTTGTTTTTGTAGGAGGCAAGAAAAACAGGAGACTCGCAGCCACCACAGCCAAATGGAAAGGCTATTACTATAGAGATCAGTCATGAAGAAGATAGTTCCTTACATCGTACAGGAAGGTAAACTTGAAAAATCATTGATGGAAAATAAAAAGGGATTTTTTTATGGATCTTGTTGGATTTCTTAGTGATAGTGTATTCATCAATTTGGTTTGAGTCATATTTGCTAAGACTGTGAATCTTGCTTTCAGTTTTGGTTTAACTGGCCAGATATCTATGTGAGTTTATGGTATTGTCCTATCTCTGTCATCTGTCAACTGTCTGTCCATCCATCAGCATTTGCTAGTTGCTACTTTGGAGGCCATGTTTTTCATCTGACTTCGATCAGACATGGAATACAAGTTGTTATATCAATATCTCAGATGCGTTGGAATATGAGTGAGATATATGTATGATGAGCAAAAGGGATAATTGATATTAATGAGGTTGACCCTGTTAACATTTTGGAAACCATAGTTATGATCTGATTTGATCAAATTTGGAATGTAGACTTTTATCAAGATCTTGAGTTTGATAATTTAAATATAGGCTTATATGATCAAGATCAGACTAAAGTGTGATAACACACATTAATGAGGTCATCTTGAGTGTGATAATTAAATATAGGCTTATATGATCAAGATCTGACTAAAGTGTGATAACACACGTTAATGAGGTCATCTTGCATCCGATTGGCTGAACTTGTTTCTGATCCAATTTTGTGTAAACTTGATAAATAGACTTAAATCATCAGATCTAAAATGGATACAGTTGATGTGTAGTTATAATAAGCGCATATTGATGAAATAATCTTGCATCGTATTGGCTTAGACTGTCGATACTTTAGTGAATATTTATTGGATGATTATCAAACTTCGTAAGTGTGCTTATTTTATCAAGATATCCAACATTTGTTATTGTGAGCAAGATCTGTGTATATTAATGAAATTCACTGCAATCAGCAAATCTGTATACAATAATTAATTTTGTTTTCTTGTATTAACGACTCTCTGCTGTGTCCAAAGGAAGGCAAGGGAAGTAACCCATTATAGTGACTATTCCAAATATTGAACTACACAAACTAACATAGAAATCCTCATTATAAGGAAATTGTGCCAGTCATATTTTGGCAATGCACAGTTGAGAGCATCTTCTGCCATTTGAGATGTGTTGTCAGTAGCCAAATGCTGACCTTTGACTTCTTGAGTTGAATATTTGGTGGTGGTGGCAAGGTTTATGACATTACATTGTCTAACTGGAGTCCCAGATTTCTTACATATTAAGATTTCTGATGCAACTGAATCATTAAAATAATGTACAAATAGTAATCTTACATCCATTTTAAGAAATGCAGGACATTAAGACATAACAATTCCTTAGTTACTTGCATTTCAGTTTCTAGAGGTACATGGTATTATAACAATTCTACTATATTAGAAACTTCCAGATCTGGAGCACCTGGTGGCAGAGAGGTCCGAAGTACTTGCCTTTACAGATCACTGTCCTCTCACCTCATCCTGTTTGAGTTAATAGTCTTGGGTTCAGCCAACTTGGGTATGTGAGAATACTTGCCACTTGCTAGAGTTTGTGGTTCTTGGGTTTTCCAGAGTTCTTCCCCCCACAAGATATAATGGCTGCCAAGTATATCATATGCTGGAAACGGTGTTAAACCCATAACAACTAACCAAAAATCCATAACAACTAACCAACTTAAGATTTGAGCAGTTTGGGGTATCCTGTAAGTTTTTTTTAACATCATGGAATTAATGCTAAGGCATACCATCCAAATCAACAAGTTAAAGGCTGGTGTTAAGTGTTTAGGCATCCTTAGCTACTGGTATGCTGTTTTTCTCTTTATAACATCTGGTACTTGTGCTTATGCTAATAACCAAACTTGTAGTAATATTTAGCATGAAATTATATGAATTTCAAACAGTTTAAAACAGGACTTCAAAAGAAAACAAAAATTACTTTTCTAATAATTAATTACATTTTCGCATCTGCAGACTGTTTGGTGGCCTTATCCGAGATATTCGTAACAGAGTTCCATGGTATCTGTCCGACTTCAGAGATGCACTCCACATCCAGTGTTTTGCTTCATTTGTTTTCCTGTACTTTGCCTGTTTGACGCCCGTCCTCACATTTGGAGGACTTCTCAGCGATGCCACGGGGACAGATATGGTAAATATTTGATTTGTACATGCACAGTATAATGGTAGAGCACTGATTGTGCCTACTGTTTCATACAGAGGTGGAAAGTTCTTGGATTTCTGCTTGACACTATACTGTATCTGTCCATCTAAGTTAAGATCTTATTTTTTTTAGATCTTTTATGCACCAGTGTAATATGAAGCTGTGTGTTAGCATGCTCTTAAATGTGACATTGCGTGTTGAGCAGGTTAGCTTCCTCTTTTCTGTCAAATAGACTTTTCCCGTTATGCTGACACTGTGCCATCACATTATCATGTCAACTAATATGAAATTTATTACGTGAATTAAAAAATATAAGCCACAGTCTGCATATAGTGTGTTTCATAGCAGTCACATTTTTTGAATATGAATGTAATATTCTATTCATGACATAACAATAAAAAGAAAAAAATAATTAAAAAATAAAGGATTCTGTCAGATTGAGAGTGCACTCATAATTCAGTGATTAATAACTTCAAAACTTATGTGACAGAAAGAGCTGTGATATATTGTCCCATCTTTTCCTGAAAATTGGATGATGATACCCATTCCAACCATTAGCCTATCTCACTTTTGTGTCTGCTTTATAACTTCAGACTCTTTTGAGATAACTAGATAAAACTTGGTTTAATTATGTATCATGACTAGAATACAAGATTGTTGCATACCACAATGGGAGTCCTATCCTCAAGGTCACATGTCAGTTTTAAAAGAAAAAAGAAGTTATTGTATTATGGTGGGACGTAATTTTTGTGCTGTGAAGATGAGTCACAATTGTCACCCCATTTCTTGGTAGTAAAAGAGCCAAAATGGGGGTGTCCCAGGTAGCCAAGTGGTCTAAGACGCTCGCCTTTACTGATCACTGCCATTTCACCTAATGGATTTTAGTTACAGGCTCTGCCACTGTGGGTATGTGAGAAAGCTTGCCGCTGGTTCTTCCTTTGATTTGCCTGATTTCATCCATCACTAGATCAACTGGCCACCATGTATAGCCTTTCATGTGATGAGAAATTGCTTCATGCCCACAGACCACCACAACTACAGCAAGAACTACCCAGCAGTTTTTTTCCAAATGGAATATTCCATTTCATAATTGAAGATAAACAACTTGGCTTACTTTGCAAAGTATATGGAATGAAAGGACCATGAACAAGCTTCAGATCATCATTTGTATACTGACTTAACTCTGTGAGATAGAAGTTTTTATGTGAACTCAGTTTAGGAACAATGTGATTATATACCAGCAGAGAAAATATGGGCTTTATGGAATCTGGTTTTATATGACAGATTTTGACCCTTTTACAGAATACCTTTGCCTTTTGTCTTTTATTTTGTAGTAATTTCTTTTAAGATTGTTTTGGAATGGTTTATCTTCCTTTGTTTTCCTTTGACAGTTCTTTATATTTTCATTTTTTTTAGAACTTTTAATTGGTACAATACAGCTAGTGTTCAGCTGATGTGCTGTTAAACTCTAATGCAGGTGTACATACCTATCTGTCTATTCACTCACCCACCTACTTTTTTGTATCTATGCCTCCAATGAAAGTGGACTTCTGATTATTGTAGAAATAATTTAGTTAGATGATAACTATAGGACTATAAGTAAAACATTATTAAACAATTTTACTATTGTATTGATTTTCAGTACAGTACCACTCCAGTGGCCTAGTGGTTAGAGCATCTGCCTTGGATGCAGGAGGTCATGGGTTTGATCCCCGGCCAAGTTATACCATAGACTTACAAAAATGGTACTAACAGCAACCTCGCTTGGCTCTCAGCATTAAGAGGTTAGTGTTAGGACTGGTCAACCTGGTGTCAAGATAATGTGACTGGGTGTAACATCATGCTACATGTCAGCGGCATGATGCCCCAGTGCTAGACATCACTATAAACTGTCACACAGCAGACATCATAGCAATATGACTGAACAGTTGTTAAAGCTACATTAAAAATCCAAATCAAACACACACACACACACTATTGTATTGTGCTCAGTGGTTGATACATCATTTAAAGGTCTCTTCTGTTACTAGTTTAATAATTCCCAACTGCCCACCAATCAAGGTCAGGATGCTGTGTGTTTACAGGTAATTGTGTAGTTTTTCTTTTAAGGCTACCAATGTTTTGTATTTTTAGCTTTAAAAAATATGTTTTTCACCTGAAACACTTGAAGATGTTATTATTAAGAGCAAAAAAACCCATTACCTTAAAAATAAGTCCAGGAAGTTCATTCATTAGTGGAAATTGAACCTATATGCTTCTGGTCACAGGCTCAACATCTTAACCATTGATCCAATATAGCTATACTGGATTGGGGATCTCAGTTTCCAAGTCGTTGCATCAGTTGGGCAAGGACATAACCAGGAATCCATGCTGAC
Source organism: Sinohyriopsis cumingii (assembly GCA_028554795.2). Lineage (NCBI taxonomy): Eukaryota > Metazoa > Mollusca > Bivalvia > Unionida > Unionidae > Sinohyriopsis > Sinohyriopsis cumingii. Next base: position 79,541,575 of record CM068833.1, on the reverse strand, counting down.
AGCACGTTTACTCCCCTTGTGGTGCCAACTAAGTGCTAAGTGTTAAGTTGGGACAACAAACTGTTTTCAAGTTACGAACCAGTGTCTAGACCCCAGCAGACAGTTAGGGACCTGGGGGCAATGCTAGTTGTGTCAGTAATGGCTTTTTCAGGCAAAGAAATTGTATATCATATTTTCTGATGATGTTTCATGTGGAAAATATTACCTTTTTCTCTTTGAAACACACAAAAACATTTCATTTGATGTTCAAAAACAAATGAATGAAAAATACAATGATTTCATTTTGATAATAAGTGATTTAAAAGATAAAAGGAGGGAAGAAACAGACTTCCTGTGAATTCATTCAAATTCTTTTTTGGGGGGGTCAGCAGAGCATCAGTCTCTTCATGACACTCTTGTTTTAATAGTCTCTTCAAGAAACTCTTGTTTTAATATCACTGCACTCATTAAAAGTCTAAGAAAATTATCAGGGACTCATCCCACAGTACAAGGTTGCCTCCATTTGTCACCTCTTATGACATGGACACAAGACCTGTTCTACATCTTGAAACCCATGGGAAGCCTAAAAGCCAGAAAGATGTAACAAACTTAAAGCCCATAGGAAGCCTAAAACCCAGAAAGAATTAACAGTCATTAATATGAGTACAATGCTGAGGCAATTTTCTTTTCTATATTATGATCTAGTCTTTCTCAAATTAATGATTACTGAAAAATATCAATATATATATATCTTAGTTTATTGCTGCAACCCATTTAATGACTGGGTACAAAATGTTTTCACAATTAAATATCATTATTTAGAATGTCAGACCTAGATAAACAAACTTTCCAACCCATACTCATCCGATTCACATTTGATCAATACATTTGTCTTTGTTACAATACAGGCAGCCATTGAAAGTCTTCTATCTGGAGCCATTGTTGGTGTTGTTTACGCTATGTTCGCAGGACAACCGATGACAATTTTAGGGAGTACTGGGCCTGTCCTTGTGTTTGAGACTATTCTACATAATTTTTGCATGTAAGTATAATCCTTCACTGCTTTTTTTGTATGCACCTCTGTCACCATGGTTAGGCATGTAGGATTATCCCTGTCTGTCCATTATACCTGAATGTTTTGTGTTCGTATTTAGGTCATTTGTAAGGTGCTGTGGTGAGGCATCCATATTCCACGAATACTTGAATAGTAATTTTGTTTTTTGTCTTGTTTGGAGCAAGTGTTGTTGAAGAAGTCTGGATATCCAAGAATGTATTGCACTTGTTTTCAACACGTTTGGTCCCATGTTCATGCCCACTTCCAGCATGAACCAGGGTAAAAATGTATTGGGAATAAAATGTATTACCCAGGAACTCACCACATTGACTGCTCCAGTCTAATGTTGGTAGGATTCAAATCTGCAACTGGATTGTTTGTCCGAGATGCTAACCACAAATAACGGTCTTATTAGGAGTGCTAATTTGTACTGCTTATTTTGGGCTGTGTTGAAACTTAAGTTTATCTGATGTGTTTACCTATGTATAACAGCCATTTGGAAGTAACTTAAATTCCGGATCTGCAATATATAATATACTGTTATAATTTCACTCTACCTTTTTCAGAAAATTTCACAAAAATATGGGCTGTGGTTGAAGATATGTTTTTTACAGGCAGAATCATTTCTCTAAAGATGCAGCTTGCCAGTGTTATTTTTATTTGTTAGGCACTTAAATTCTGTTACTGAAATGCTTGAAAATGGTTTATTGCACAAAATACAAGCATCTATGGGATTTGAATGAGATGAAGGATGTGACTTTAATGGCCTGATGAATTTTTGATTACTAAGGTAAAACAAAATTCTTAACAGCCACTAGTGGATGAGATTATCTTCATAGAAATGAACATATGCATCAAGTATTGTAATCTTTTATTTGCCAATTCATCCACACTGGTTGATATAGAAGGACTGGATGGGTTGTCAGCTGATTTGAAGACCAGACAAAGTAGAAATGCACATGCATGCTTTTAGAGGATCTTTAGAATTATTGATCTAGTCAGTCCAGCTGTCTGTAATTTGGATGATAAACTTGGACATGTACAGACATGTCTTCCAGAAACTACTGATGGACAGTTAGGGTAAGGCAGTGGATGTACTCCAAATCATAGAGTCATTGTTGACAGAATAGACATGTCCTTACATCCTGACACTTGAGTCTACTTTAAATCGTAATAAAATTAATTTGGAGAAATTATAAGGCAAGACTTGTTGATTGAGAGCCTGATTTTTCAAGTCTGATGTACCATGTTTATCCTTGAGAAGCCCATCGCCTCATTTTTACAGTTTTGATAAATATTTTGCTATTGATTTCTGTCTTAGATTAAGCCTACTTGCTGCTTTTTGGCATTTACTCAATGGTCATTCGTTCTTATCATGGGAAAATACTGTAATATTTCTTATTTGAAATGCTGAGTTTAGTCTTGTGACAGAAAGACCTAGTGCACTATAAAATGACAGATCTTGGTCTTTGTGAGTGCACATTATAGTGTTCAGATGGTACTTGTTACATATGGGTAAATACAGTATATGCACTCAGGAATGAGATGAGTGTATGATGGAAATACAGTTTATGCACTCAGGAATGAGATGAGTGTATGATGGAAATACAGTATATGCACTCAGGAATGAGATGAGTGTATGATGGAAATACAGTTTAAAAAACTCAGGAATGAGATGAGTGTATGATGGAAATACAGTATATGCACTCAGGAATGAGATGGGTGTATGATGGAAATACAGTTTATGTACTCAGGAATGAGATGAGTGTATGATGGAAATACAGTTTATGCACTCAGGAATGAGATGAGTGTATGATGGAAATACAGCTTAAAAAACTCAGGAATGAGATGAGTGTATGATGGAAATACAGTATATGCACTCAGGAATGAGATGGGTGTATGATGGAAATACAGTTTATGTACTCAGGAATGAGATGAGTGTATGATGGAAATACAGTTTATGCACTCAGGAATGAGATGAGTGTATGATGGAAATACAGCTTAAAAAACTCAGGAATGAGATGAGTGTATGATGGAAATACAGTTTATGCACTCAGGAATGAGATGAGTGTATGATGGAAATACAGTTTATGCACTCAGAAATGAGATGAGTGTATGATGGAAATACAGTTTAAAAAACTCAGGAATGAGATGAGTGTATGATGGAAATACAGTTTATGCACTCAGGAATGTGATGAGTGTATGATGGAAATACAGTTTAAAAAACTCAGGAATGAGATGAGTGTATGATGGAAATAAAGTTTATGCACTCAGGAATGAGATGAGTGTATGATGGAAATACAGTTTATGCACTCAGGAATGAGATGAGTGTATGATGGAAATACAGTTTATACACTCAGGAATGAGATGAGTGTATGATGGAAATACAGTTTAAAAAACTCAGGAATGAGATGAGTGTATGATGCAGAAAATTTATGTTGACACTAACTGTATGCAGATTTCAGTGAAAGACTCCTTATAATATCTAGTTGGTCCTAACCAAAAATGTTATTGATTTGACATCCAATATGGCTGCCATGGTGATCATCTTGAAAATATTACCACTACTTCACAAACATGGAGGGTTGTAATGACGTAGGGTTTTTACAAAAAGACTTATTATGATGTCAGATATGGTGGCCATCTTGAAAATCTTGTTACAGCTCATAGCTGCTTCTCCTGAATGGAAAGTCATAGGGACATGGGATTTTCTCTTCAGGTCTTCTCAAGATATCTAATAATTGGTCCTAATTAAGAACAGTACCAATAGATTTCCAATGGTCATCGTAGCCATCTTGAAAATCTTGTTAGCTTCTTCTGAACAGATAGACATATAGACATGGGGTTTAACTAATGCTTCAGTGTTTTCATATGTAAACAGCTAAACCTGTACAAAAATGGTAACTATGGAAACAAACAGCCAGAATTGATGAGAATTGGTTGCAGTACACACATTACACATCAGACGGATCTACTGATCTTGCTGACAAAATTGTTTAAATTATCTACTGTTGCAAAACAAGTTCATTAACAGAACCTTTTATGAGCCACTGCACACGCATGTCCAGAGAGTACATCCAGTTGCATCATTGGTTAAATTTTCATCATGCTTGTATACAGTAGAATGAAAGTATATCACAGTCCAAGGATGTTTTACCTAAATTTATCAGATATAGTCAACAATTCTATGTCTTATAAACCAAATCCTGCCATAATAGGAGGTAAAGGACATTTAGCAAATGCAAGCAATAGCAAGTTGATTGAGGTATGTCATGCAAATTGTCAGTGACTTACATATAAAAAGCTGCTAGCTGTGTTTTGAATTTATTTGATGAAACAGCATTGTTTAGACCTTTGTACACGATGTGCAGGTTTAGAAATTTAGGTAAATTTTACAGCCTTGTGAGGGTTTCACTCATTTTCTTATGGTATCTAATAGGTCATATTCAATAAAAATAGTGGCGGTAGGTTTCCAACATGATGGCCATGGTGGCCAGGTTTCCAACAGGATGGCCATGGTGGCCAGGTTTCCAACAGGATGGCCATGGTGGCCAGGTTTCCAACATGATGGTCATGGTGGCCAGGTTTCCAACATGATGGCCATGGTGGCCAGGTTCCAACATGATGGCCATGGTGGCTAGGTTTCCAACATGATGGCCATGGTGGCCAGGTTTCCAACATGATGGCCAAGGTGGCCAGTTTGAAAATCTTGTTATCACTAGGCCTCTTTAAAGGATGGTCATATTGACATGTATTATTTTTTTCATGAGACTTTTTGCTATATATTTTTGGTCATAAATGAAAATAATGTCAATGTTACCTACTGCTGATAACCTTCAAAATGGCTGCCTTGATGGACATCTTATAAATCTTTACATGGATACTTCTGAATGGATGGTCATATCGACATGGGGTTTTCACGAGAATGCTATAACAGTATGTAATTAGGAATAAAACACTATAGCAATATGTAATTAGGAATAAAACATAACATTATGTAATTAGGAATAAAACACTGGCAGTATGTAATTAGGAATAAAACACTATACCAGTATGTAATTAGGAATAAAACACTAGCAGTATGTAATTAGGAATAAAACATTATAGTAGTATGTAATTAGGAATAAACTAGCAGTATGTAGTTAGGAATAAAACACTATTGCAATATGTAATTAGGAATAAAACACTATAGCACTATGCAATTAGGAATAAAACACTACAGCAGTATGTAATTAGGAATAAAACACTATAGCTGCATGTAATTAGGAATAGAACATTGTAGCAGTATGCAATTAAGAATAAAACACTATAGAAGTATGTAATTAGCAATAAAACAATATAGCAGTATGTACTTTGGAATAAAACACTTTGGCAGTATGCACTAAGAAATTAAACACTAGTAGCATGAACTTAGGAATAAAACACTATAGCAGTATATAATCAGGAATAAAACAGTACAGCAGTATGTAATTAGGAATAAAACCCTATAGCAGTATGTAGTTAGGAATAAAACCCTATAGCAGTATGGGGGCCCTGAGTGGTCTAAAGCACTCTCCATAATGGATCATTGCTATTTCACCTCTGTCTGCGTGGGTTCATGTCTCGGACTTGGCCAGTGTGGTATGTGAGAAAGCTTGTCAGTAGCTTCTCGTGGGTCGGTGGTTCTTTCCAGGGGTTTCCCAGGTTCTTCCTCCACCATTAATACTGGCTGCCATATATAGCCTATCGTGTGCTGAAAAATGGCATTAAACCCTACAACAATAACAACTATAGCAGTATGTAGTTAGGAATAAAACCATCTAGCAGTATGTAATTAAGAATAAAACACTATAGCAAGATGTAATTAGGAATAAAACACTATAGCAGTATGTAGTTAGGAATAAAACCCTGTAGCAGTATGTAATTAGGAATAAAACCCTGTAGCAGTATGTAATTAGGAATAAAATACTATAGCAGTATGTAATTAGGAATAAAACCCTACAAAATAAAAATGGTACTCACATGAACTTCAGCATGGTGCTGTTGCCTTCTCAAAAATCTTGTTATTGCTACTGATCTTTTGTAACTGGCGGCCTTGACATGGAATTGTCATTAAAAGACATCTTGAAATATTTAATTGGTTCTTAATCAAAATGTTGCAAACCTGATTTCCAATATATCAGTAATTTTGTGAAGGAGTTCAGAAAACCAGATCTATTTGACTTTGGATTCAAGTGAAAGATCACTGCTTGCATTTCTATACTTCACTGACCTTATGAACACAGAGACATGTACAAGGGAGTTATGAACAAACATTGTATGTAGTTGCATTCCAATTTGAACAAGTTGATTTTAAGATCAGAGGTCTGACTTAGGTTTAAGCAGTACTTGTTTATAAGCATGATAACGCAAACAATAATTATTGGATTTGTTTCATTTAACTTCATTTCTGTATATATCTTAAGCATACCTTCAATGATACCACTTCAAAAGCTTTTGGGTTTTTTCCCGAAAAAATATTATTCGAAGATTTAACCAAACTTAGCATGTAGTTTTAATTTGCCATTGTCTGAGATGGGTTCTATGATGTTTTATCCATGATATCAGATTCAGGGTCAAATTGTATGATGAAGAATTTTGTACTGCACTTATTGGTTTCTGCTAAACATGTTAACTTTAACATATTTGGTATTTTTGGAGTTCTTAAGAATATTAGAGATGAATACATGCCAACCATTATGCGTTTGGAGTAATCATTGTGCTTTTTGTCTACCTAATTGTTTTTGTGGTAAATTAGCAAAAGAAATAAAAATGAAGCAATAAAATTTGTGTTGGTAATTATTATGATCATTGATTTAATCCACTCAGGATATAAATATGAGAGTATTCTGAAAAGAAGACTGCTGCATAAGTATAGCATAAGAGTACATTTGACCACCCTAGACCTACATGTACTTCCTTATTTTCTATTTGTAGAAACTGTATATGACACGCTAAATAAAAAAAAATGATGGATTTCTTTCATTTGAAAGTTTGACTCGCAGATTCGTTATATTGATAATATAGTTATGTAGTGAACCAGTCTGAGCTTTCAAAAGAAAGGGCACTAGATGGTAAGCAAAACTGTGACTTGTGGATATTATGTGATTGAAAATTTGTGATCAGATGAATCTTTTTAAACTTTAAAACATGTAAGATCAGGAAAGGCACATATCAACATGCTTTACAAATTTGAAAAGAAGAATATGAGAGTATTGTGATAATTTAAAAGTACTTGGATTGAGCACATCGTCGTGCTCATTGCAAAAGTTGCAGACTTAACAATCATTCTGAGAGAGATAGACACGTAGACTAGTTATAGTGAGTTTTGAAAAGAAATAATTTTTACGTATGCTCTGTGTTTGTATTCTGGTTCTACTCCATATGGATTTTGCCCATTTCTTCCAAGAATTTTATAATTTGTGATAGCAATAATTGCACCTATACCTCTCTCTCTTGATGATGGTCTTAATATTCAGCCCATAGAAATATCTTACATTCCCGGAAATTCACTTTAGCCAGTAGGGTGTTTTATGGTACAGCAGCACGTTGAAGGTTATGTTTTGCTGAGGTAAGTCGATTGCCTTGCCTATGGATACCAGCCAGTGTGAACTGATTCGATGGTGGGAATCAAGGCCATGTCCGTATGGTAAAGAGACCAATACCTTAACCAATGAGCTGCTGCTGCTTCCATGTAGTCAGTGTAGCATGTAAATGAATTGGATTGATTTTCAGTTAAGTACCTCTCCGGTGGCCTGGTGGTTAGAGCATCCACCTCATATGCGGGACGTTATGGGTTCAAAGCCTGGCCGAGTCATATCAGAAACTTATAAACAGGATACTAACAGCTGCCATGCTTGGCACTCAGCATTAAGAGATTAGTGTTAGGACTGGTCGGCCTGGTGTCAGGATAGTTTGACTGGGTCGGACATCATGCAACATGGTGATATGACTAAAAAATTGTTAAAGCTACGTTAAAAATTTAAATCACACACACACTTATATATTGGTGTTGGATAGGAAAATTCCACCCTTAGAATCAGGATTTGGCATCAGATAAGTGGCAGATCAGGTGGAATTTTCCCATACCTACGCTGATGCATATGAAGGGTTCTGTTTATTATTATTCCGTTAAACGTATGATTTAGTTTGCCCATGTGAGAAAATGTGGTATACAATAGCCCAAATGACTGCATTGATTCATTGTGATGTCATGAATGTTTGCATTGTTTCTAGCTTTCCTAAAGGACGAAATATTGTATGAGTATTTAGGAAAAGATGTGATATCATCCAGTTACATCCGGGTATCCCCCAGAGGTACAAGTCAACAATTAATATAGCAGAGAGTAAACATGACCATGATGTTGCAAAAGTATTGAAGGATGAGTTGACAGAATAATCAGCACAGCATAGTTGCGGTTTGATTTTACTGTCAGCATCATTACTATCTTTGTCATAAACATTATAATGATGTTGCTGAAGCAAAATATCATGAATGTCATGGAACGACCATTTACTTTTTCGAAAACTTTGTTTTTTTTAAATGAAAAAGTGTGACACTAAGCTTCAGTAAATGTACTCTGATCAGATTTGTGAAAAATCTAAGTCAGTCACATTGGATTTTTTTATATCTTGAGACAAAGGAGAAAACACAGCATTGTCATGTGATCATTAAATAGTTGGTCCCTAACTCACAGTACTTGGTCAAAATTGTGTGTACACATATTCTTTTATGGAGATTAATAATATAAATGTCATTCTTACCACTTTGGAAAAGGTTTTATTAAGAGTCATTAGTTTTGTTTGTAAGCTAATTGGCAATTCGAAATCTGTTGCCAGGCTTCACAGGTTAAGGGTTGAGGCAGGAATTTGGAGAGATAAATTTGTATTCCTAAAAATAAAGCTGCATCAGATAAGAAATCTACAAGTTGAACTGGCATGTGACCACACAGTTTCATTGCCAATTTCCAAATAGTCGTATGCAGAATTATTTTCATAATGTCTGCTGCTGCATGCATGGATAAGATCTTCATTTTCCACGCATTTTCTCTATCAGAGACGTACTTAAAATTTAAAACCGAACACCCTCCGATCATCTGTATTTTTATTATGGACATCTTCCTATTGCACAGGATTGATGCACCATTGTGTATATTGTAAAGCATAAGTATATCACCTCTAGTGAGACTGACAAGATTGTACTTCTAGCAGAGACCTGGTTGTAAATTTGTGACATAGCCATCTTTTACCAAAGTGCCCATTGACAGAACTTCCAGTTTGCAGCAGATTCTTTGTTGTACATGAAACTTTTTTATGCTGTATCCAGTGATGACAAAATGTCTAGAAATTGTATCTTTGCTACATACATGCTTATGATTACTATTTTTTTCCCCAGCAGTCTATTCTGATTAGAAGTGAGGGACAAGTTATCCATATGTTGGCATGGGATAGGAAGTTCTGCCCTAAGGTTCCAAATTTGTGGGCAGGAGCCTGGCAAAGCCTTGTGTATGTCTAGACCCTTGGGTAGGATTTTCTTTGCCTCTATCAATGAATATAATGGATTCTATTAGTCTTGCATCTACCAAGACAGGCAAGACAAAAATGCATTCTTTTTTATTTTTTAGGGACAACAAACTAAATTATTTGGAATTACGCTGGTGGATAGGTCTTTGGATTGGTGTAATGCAGATACTCATCGTAGCCTTCGATCTCAGTGCTTTGGTCCGATACATCACCAGATTTACAGAGGAAAGCTTTGCAGCTCTCATTTCTCTTATCTTTATCAAGGAGGCCTTTTTTAAAGTTGCTGAAGTGGAAAAGCTAGCCCCAGTTAATACCGACACTTCTGTGTCAGTGCATTATGACTGCAGGTGTGTGCCCAGATATCAAAATGATTCAGTTGGTACCAATGTAACTAGCAATTATACAAGTTTGATGCTGCCAAATGACACAACATCTGAGACTGTCACTCCTGTGCATAGCCCATTGAGTTGGCATCACTTATCTCGAGGAGATTGTTCAAAATTTGGAGGTGTGCTGGAGGGACCAGGATGTAACCATGTTGCAGATGTGTTTTTCCTGTCAGTACTCCTGTTCATAGGGACATTTACAATTTCTTATGCTCTGAAGGCATTCAGGAACAGTAATTTTCTGCCTGCAAGGGTATGTTATGTTTTGTTACTACTTTGTTGTTAGCTTTACTGGCCATAGACAAAAATAGCTTATGGGAATGTCCGTCATCTGTCCTTAGCACAATTTTGTTATTGCTACTCCAAAAATACTTGGAGGATTGCTTTGAAACTTCATATAAACATTTCTTACATAGTCTAGTTTGTCGTAAATGCAAATGGTGCAGATGTAAATGCAAATGCATGGACATCAAATATGGCTACTCTTATGTCACTTGTTTAGGCTGGAAGAAACAGTAATACAAGAATGAATGAAAATAACAAGCTTTGAAAAATATACAATAATTTATTTCAATGAAAATATTGTGTAAAAAAGAAAAAATATGAACTTACTGTTTTTTTTTTATAGAATCAAATCCAAAAATAATCCAAGAATAATTCAAGAATAAAATGTTAGTAGTCCTAATAACAGAATGTTCTAATGATTTCTTGTTTGAATCCTGACGAAGAATCCAAGATGGAAGACGATGATGTATGCTGCAATCCGTTGTGTTGAAGTCTACAGTTCCCTGTAGAAACAAGAAAAATCACTCCATTTTCTGATAGCTGAATAAATTTTTATAAAAAACTGTCCTTGTTCAACAATATTACATGAGCACATGTATTTTCCAGAAAAATAACAAAATTAATCCTTTTGAATCTAAGTAATTTGAAATAACTCCAAACCAAGTAATCTGAAATAACTCCAAATAGCACAACATACAACTAACAGTTTAACAGCCCAGCTTTCTACTGACATTAATTCTCCAAAACATGGGTTATATAGTCTTTCAAAAACGTAAACAAGGGATCATGTGATCCTCTTCTGGAAGGTTATAGAAGCAAGTACTTGTTACAGATCATGTTTACCCAGTGTGACCCTGACAAAAACCAACCAAACTTTTTTTTAAAAATAGTACCTGTTTCCGATGGTTGCTATAAATTTTGAAATAAGGTCAGGATTTAGATCAACACCTGGTGTTTATAAACTAACAGTCAAGGTCAAACTATTTTTTGAAAAAAGTATCATCTCCAATGAATAAATTTACATAACAATATCATGTAATGAAAAATAAAAAATTTAAAACTGACAAATAATTAAATTGAAATATATATTAAATCAGATACAAGTAAATCAAATACACATAACACTACCACAGTGCCATCTTGAAAATATTATCTCTACTCCTCTTGAATGGATCAGTCATATGTGCATGGGGTTTTCACCAGAAGACTTAGTTGGTTGGTCCTGAATGAAAATTCTGCAGACTGACCTCCAATATGGCAGCTGTACTACAATCTTGTAAATATTGTTATACTTTTGAATGAAAATCCATATTGTCATCTGATTTTCACCTAATGAGATGTATAAAGTACAAGTCACATTGTATGTGCATTTATTCATTTTAAATTAAATATAAATTGTTCTTTTAAAATTTTTGACACTAATTTTCTTTAACCAAAGTATATTCAGTCATGATTATTGAATGCTATGCACCATAACTATCACCAAGAAACTTCCAGATGAAAATTATCAATCGATATGGACTTTTACAATGATGGCCATGTACTAAACTTGGGTCAAAATAAGAGCACATCGAGTGGAATAGTCACAATCGAGGGTATTATGAATTTTTTTATCAATATGCATAGCTTTCATTGTAACAGCACACGACATTATATATGGATTGTACTGGATCACACCTTGGGTTAATTTTGTCCAAAAATGTCTATGTAGTTTAACATTGATTTTGCTATATACACATGTGGGGGGCATTTAACTAATGACCTTCCAAAAGGAATATGGATGTATATGAATCCAAGTGAAGTGAATACTTGCCACTTAAAGGTATGTAGAATCAAGCTCTAAAAAATGACACCCATTACTGAAATAGTTGAATGCCTATATGACCCATGTGACTTGTACTATATAGTTTGTCGTATTTGAAAACAGTGCCAGACTGACCTGAAGAGATGGTCATATCAACATTGGCTTTCACTAAAAGACTTCTTATGATGCATAGCTGGTCCCAAATGAAAATGGTGCTGATCTGACATTCAGTATGGCTGCCATGGTGGCCATCTTGAAAATCATGCTTGTTGCTGCTTCTCCTGAATGGAAAGGTATATCAGCTAGAAGACTTTGTAAGCTGATCTTACATCCATTATGGCCACCACAGCAGCTGTCTTGAAATTTTTGTCATCACTACTCTTCCTCAAGGGAAAGTCATATTGACATTCTACTAAAAGACTCTTTATGGTATATGGTTGGTTCTAAATTAAAAAGGCATCAGCCTGACCTCCAATATGACCACCATGGTTGATATTTTGAATTAATCATTATTGACACTCCTTCTAGAAGTATGGTTATATTGATCTGGGATTTTCACCAAATTACTTATGATATTTATATGAGATGGTCCTGAATGAAAATGGTGCTGATATCCAACAATATGGCCACTAAGGCAGCCATCTTGAAAATCTTGTTATCACTGTTCTTGAAAGAATGGTCATAATCACGTCATTTCCCAGAAGACTTTTATGGTGTCTAGATGGTCCTACATGAAATGGTGCCAATCTTGCATCCAATATGACTGCCACAGTAGCTAATTTGAAAATTTGTTATTGCTCAAAAACATGACAAATGATTTCAACACTCTGCAGTTACAAAGAAGAAATGGTCTTATCTTGAATTCTGGGAAATTCTTTCTTGGCCAGTAAGTTACACTCCCTTCCAGGGGCTCTTGAATATGTAATGACAACTTTCCATTGTTATAACATAGTAATTGGGGTCCATAACCATTGACAGCAATGTACAATACCATATTATAGTGAGGACTGTATTATTTACAGAATTACAATGTAGGGAGTCTTGAGCATGTACCGAACTGAGGCATATCATGAATGATCAGATATGTCTTTAAAAAGGAAATTAACCAGTTCTAAACTGCTTCTTTTATTTTCAAACATTTGATGGACTAATTAATATAAAGTGGTTTGATTTTGGTCATGGGGTTCATAGCTGTTTATCCATAATTGCATAGTAATGAAAAAAACAAGAGAGCTGTAAGTATTATGTTAACTTAATACTTTTGGCATTAAATCTTCTGGCATGGGATTTTATTTTGTTGTGTTCTAAAAGTCCAGCTTTATAGGCCCGTATTATTTGTTAAAAATTATTGTTAAAATTATTTCTTAAAATTTTTATCAACTTTATTCATTTCAAATAGAACAGTTTTTACAGAAAAAGATTGTACAAGTCATACTACCATTCCGTTGTATGAACTCAGTAATTTCAGTGTGGTAGCAACATGCAGTTCATTGAATTCTGTAGGTTAGAAACATGCAATGTATTGAACTCAGTGATTTCATTGAGTTAACAACAATTTATGTATTGAACTTAGTATTTTCAGTGTGTTAGCAACATTCCATTTAGTGAACTTAGTAGGTTAGAAATATGTTATCAACATGCATTTTAGTGAAATCAGTAATTTCAATGTGTTGGCAACATATAGCTTAGTGAAATCAGTAATTTTCATGGGTTATTGACATTCAGGGTGTAATTTCCATGGGTTATTATCATACAGTATGTAATTTCCATGGGTTATTGACATACAGTGTGTAATTTCCATGAATTATTGACATACAGGGTGTAATTTCCATGGGTTATTGACATACAGTGTGTAATTTCCATGAATTATTGACATACAGTATGTAATTTCCATGGGTTATTGACAGACAGGGTGTAATTAACATGAATTATTGTTCCAATTTATTGACATACAGGGTGTAATTTCCATGAATTATTGACATGCATGGTGTAATTTCCATGAATTACCAACATGCAAGGTATGCCATATTGATGAATGGTAATCTTTTGGGGAATGAAAGATGGGGAGCAGTGAAGAAGTTTCTGTCAAGCTACTGGAATTGGTTTGTAGTGAATTTTGTGTTGATGTGGGTGGGGTGGGGGGTAAGTGCATGTGTGTCCTTTGTGCATTTTAAAGAAATCTGGTGAATTTTGTCATCTTTTCCAAATAAACATGTACAAGACAGATTATTAATACATATTTTCCTAAGATCAATACTTTGTGATTCATTAGATTTGAAATTAGTACTTTGTGGATGCACATAATGATTCAAGAAGTGTACGTTAGGGGTTGATATATTGGGGTGGATGGACAACACAGTATGTGAAAATTTCAAAAGAACCATGATAGATTTTTTTCCATTGTAGATATTTCGGTAATAAATCATACTGAAATTTGTGATTTTCATTTTCAGGTTCGGGTAATCATCAGTGACTTCGCTGTTTTCATTGGCATTCTCTGCATGGTTGCAACAGATGCAATTATTGGACTCGGAACTCCAAAATTAGAAGTCCCAGATTCTCTCGTGGTAATTTTGCTTAGATTTTATCTTATAGTCTTTTTAGCTAGCACTACTTGCAACTGAGGCATCTTTGATTTGGTTTTATTTGTTCACAGTTCTGCAAAGCAGTATATTGCAGTGTTGCATCCAGACTTTGTGATCACAGGATTCTTCTGTTTTGCTAGCAACTCTAACAAGAAAACAAGTTTAAAGGGGAGAAGTCACAGAAAATGTAAATTTTAATCATGTTATCTTGTTCACTGAAACAGACCACAGTCTCCTGTCTTTAAGTCAGTACCATTTTCTGCACAGTTATAATTATGTTATTCTTACACCATCCTGTTTGTAGCCTCCCTACCAATTTTAAAAACAGACAGCATCAGAGATATAAAAAATACACAAAACCTAGTCATTTATTTCATGAATTTATGAGTTCTAACCTGTTTGTTTGGGGGGGGGGGGAGTCCCAAACATTATCAACTTGTTGGTGTTTTAAATCAAATGGGAGTTTCTTAAGCAGCATGGTCACCATCTTTGCTTGGGCCAGTCTGTGTTTTCACCATCTTTGAAAATCTCAATAATTCCATAAAGTTTTGGATTTACTTCTCTTTGAATGTGTGTATACAAGAGTTCCACCTGTTTGTTTATTTAATTTTTTTAAGAAATATTAAAACTAGTCATTATAAATATTGGATGCAGACGTTCAGTTTTTACTGAAATAGACTATTCTAGACACCAGAAATGGATAGTGAGCAGTCTGTTTGCTTGTGTACATCGGAGCTTCCATTTGCATTGACATGCCAATAATTTGATAGTGTTGGGGACCCTTGGCAACAATCGGGTTAAAAATTATAAATTAATAAAGGAAATGACTTAAGTTTTGTGCATTTTTTATATCCTTGATACTTTTCATTTTTAAAAATGGTTGGGATTTACAAACAAACAGGAGGGTAATTATTAATAAATGAACTATATGTTGCTGGCTGTGACTTCAAGTTTACTTTAAGCCTGGGACTTTCACCCAGTAAAATCGGATCAGTTTAGGCTGAGATCAACACATTAATTAAGTGATCTTGCTTCCAATTTACTGATGTTGCTGTGCCTCAGGAAGCCATTGTTCTGATATATTATTTGAAGATTTGTTTATTATATGATAAAGAACTTTTATAAGTTCACTCATCAGTGAGATCCATGCCTATTAATAGGATGATGTTGCATCTGATTGGCTGAGCTTGGTACAACTCTTCACACTTTTTTCTGATCTTATTCTGGTCAGATTATGAATATATGCTTATATCATTGTGATATTGAACAGGTTTTATGATGAGCAAGTTGTGCACAAAATCACGAGCTGATCTTGCATCTGATTGGATGAGCCCATTTTGGTCAAACTAAAAATATTTGTTTTATCAAGATCTTGAATGGTTTCGATGCCTATAAATAATGTAGTCATGGATCTGAGGAGTTGAACTTGTTATGGAAGCCATATTTTTCATCTGATTTTGATCAAATATATTCTTACATCATCAAGATCATGGACTGTCAATAGCGAGATCTATGCATATTTATGATGTGATTGACTGTGTTTATTACCTCTCTGGAAACCATAATTCTAATCCAGTTTTGATGAAAATTGGAATGTGGGCTTTTATCATCAGGAACTTGCATGATTTTGAAAGTGATGTTGCATGTGTTGGCTGACGGTGTTACTGCACATGAAGCTATATTTTGGGTCTTTTGATTTTATTTTGATCAGATTCTGGATGACTCGGACCTTAACTAAGATGCTATGTTTATTTTCAAATAAGGTGCAAATGTGTGCCATTGCCAGACTTTAAATTGGTTTTAAGCTATCTCATAAATGTGGACACAGTAATTTGCTGAAATAAATGCCCCCCCCCTCGACTACTATAAGCAAATGTCTGCCTTTGACTTTGATACATCCAGTTAATGAATTAAGTGAAGAAAGCACAATCTGCATTTTTTAGCTGTTTAATTTTACAGACAAGATATTCCAGAATCAGAACAAAACAAAGCAGGATCTGGCAGGTGCCATGCCAGTTTGTAACTTTGCAATTCTTCTCAATACGTATGTATTCTGGCTGGAATGTGACATAAGCACAGAGCCTGTGTAATGTTTTTGTATTTGTTTTAAATGGGGTACATTATCAGTAGAGAACTGTAAGGTGCATGTATGTGTAAGAGCACTCAGAACAAGATTCTGTAGTTGTTGAGAACTCAGATATTGGGATTATCATGATGAATATTGGGATTATCATGAGTGTTGGGATTATCATGATGAGTGTGGGATTATCATGATTTGTGTTGGGAATATCATGATTTATGTTGGGATTATCATGATGAGTGTTGGGCACTGTTCTCGTTTAGTGTCACACACAGTGTGCATCTTTTTGGCAGATTATGATATTTCATGTCTTGGTGTGGATCCAGGTGGCTGAGTGGTCTAAGGTACTCACCTTTACAGATCACTGACATCTCATCTCTGTCTGTATGAGTTAGAGTCTTGACCTCAAGGGGCCCCGAGTGGTGTAAAGCGTTTTCTGTTGCGGATCACTGCCATCTCACTTATGTCTGCGTGGGTTCGAGTCTCGGATTCGGCCAATGTGGGTATGTGAGAAAGCTTGCCAGTAGCTTCTCGTGGGTCGGTGGTTCTTTCCGGGGTTTTCCCGGGTTCTTCCTCCACCATTAATACTAGCTGCCATGTATAGCCTATAGTGTGCTAAAAAATGGCGTTAAACCCTACAACAACAACAACAACAACAAAAGTCTTGACCTCGGCCAATGTGGGTGTATGAGCAAGCTTCCCATGGGGCGGTTTTTCTTCCCGGGGTTTTCTCAGGTTCTTCCCTCACCAATTGTACTGGCTGCCATGAAAATCATGTGCTGAAAAATGGCGTTAAACCCACAGCAGAAACAACCTTTAGTGTATCTGATCTTTGTTTAGTGAGCATATAAAACAAAGACAAAAGAAAAGAACACACTGTGTTCATTCTGGATACAGATTTTCCTGTAATGGATTTATGCAGTGATTTAAACGTCGTTCTTTTTCACAATTGAACTAGCTTGAATTTCTGTTTGTATTTGAAAAATTATTGAGATACATATTGAATATATTTATTAGGATTTGTATGATAACCATGATACAACTTAACAAGCAATACCTAGAACTGTAAGCCACCCTTCTTACCTTTATAAGAATTGTGTACATACTGCAGATAAAGATGAATTGCTCTGTATTTTTCTCCTGGTTTTTCGGTGCCCCGAGTGGTCTAAAGCGCTCTCCGTTACGGATCACTGCCATCTCACCTCTGTCTGCGTGGGTTCGAGTCTCGGATTCAGCCAATGTGGGTATGTGAGAAAGCTTGCCAGTAGCTTCTCGTGGGTCAATGGTTCTTTTCCGGGGTTTTCCCGTGTTCTTCCTCCACCATTAATACTGGCTGCCATGTATAGCCTGTCATGTGCTGAAAAATTGCGTTAAACCCTACAACAACAACAACCTCCTGGTTTTTCAGCTAAAAGACAGCCTCATGCAATTTTCTAGATTTAATTACTTAATATAATGTATAAGGGAATATGTTGGTATTGTTCAGGTTTTACAAATTTAGCAGTTTGTAAAGTTCCACACTTATTTTTCGCATTTTTTTCTAATTTTGTACTACAGTTTGTATACTTCCAAAGGTTAAATTTACCTGATATTTGACTCAACTGTTGGATTAGTGAAATTGAAACCACGCAGAACTGGGAGAAATTTCCCTGTATACAGTAAGTGCATTTTTAAAAAGAGAAATGAAAACAAAATGTGATTTTTTTTCTTCTGTTGTAGCCAACGAATCCCAAACGTGGCTGGATTATAAACCCTGTGAAGGAGAACCCATGGTGGCTGGCAATTGCAGCAATAATTCCAGCTGTTCTTGCATCCATCTTGATCTTCATGGATCAACAGATTACAGCTGTTATTGTCAACAGGAAGGAAAATAAACTGAAGGTAAGCACTGTCATTATTGATAGTTCCATACTTTGCCATTATGTATGGCCCATTCTTGCCAGAAGGAGAAGCATGTAATGTTTTACTAGCATATCAAGATTGATTTTAATTTTCTTTTCAGACTTATTGCCTTGAGTTAAAGAAAAGTAAAGATTTATGTTTAAGCAAGTCAGAAGTTATAATACTAAGTTATTTCAGCTCAAAGCTACCATATATACTCACAAGACCAGCTGAAAACTGCACAGTCAGATCTTAATGTGATCGCATAATGTGCTGGTGTTCTCAGTCTGATCTCCTGGCACATTAAGCAATGGCAGATCAGGGTCAGTGTTGTTTGCAGTTGGATTCAACTTATAAGCGAGTGTATACAGTATGTTTGCATGTTGTATTTGTTGCAAATAAAAGATTATAATTATTTTTGCTATTTTAGAGCTTTTTTATCACAACAGAAAAAGTATTGGGGTGTGAAATGTGTCATGACAGAAACAGTAATGTTAAATGTAGCATGACAGAAACCGTAATGTTAAATGAAGCGTGACAGAAACTGTCTAGTAATGCTAAATGTAGCATGACAGAAACTATATAGCAATGTTAAATGAAGCAGGATAGAAACAGTAATTTTAGTGTCATAATATTATCATTATTTTAATGGCTTCACAAATTTATGAATTTTTTTGATCTTGTTTTGGATAGTTTTCCTTTTTAAGCATTTTCAATAAGATCTTTTTACCTGTCCTTTAGCAACTTGACACTGGACCAATCACTTTATGTCAGCTATGCCATAAGACTCGTTTTCCCCTTTCTGTAGAAACTTTGCTCTGGACCAACCAGATTACATGTGCATTTAAATTACTTGGTTTTTCTTCCATTTCTTTAGAAATTATTCTCTTGACCAATCAGATAACATAAGTATTTCCATTATTTTGTTTTCCATTTGTGTTGACATTTTGCTCTTGGCTGTTTGAGGATACGAGTATATCCATAAGATCGGTTTTTTCACCTTTCCGTAGAAACTTGAGCTTTTTACCAGTCAGATTGCTTTAAGACTAAATTTGTACTTTTATCCATGCTTTCTATAGAAAGGACATGGTTATCACCTGGACCTTCTGATTGTTGGGATTCTGATAATCATCAACTCTTGTCTTGGACTTCCCTGGTTTGTGGCTGCGACTGTGCTTTCTATCACCCATGTCAATAGCTTGAAGAAAGAGTCAGAATGTAATGCTCCAGGAGAGAGACCAAAAATGATTGGTGCCAGGTATGTATGTAACGGCTGGTACAGTGTGTGCCAGGTATGTTAGCTAACGGCTGTTGCAGTCTGTGCCAGGTAAGTTAGCTAACAGCTAGTACAGTCTTTTCCAGGTATGCTAGCTAACGGCTGGTACAGTCTATATTCATTTTTCTGGTGAATGCTATTGCATTAAAACTTGTCAGATAAACTGGACCTTTGCAGGGTTCTTAGAGTCGTTGAAGGTCTTTGATAGTTTGGGAAAAATGAGGTAGCATTTTAAAGGCCTTGAAAGTTTGGGAAAATTGTGCAGATTACCCTAAGGTCTTTAAAAATCTTTGAAAATTGAAATAAACCCAAACATTTTAATTTCTTTCCATAATCACATGTAAAATAGTCCAATGTTGTTAGATTCGGATGTATTTGAGTTTCCTGGTTTCTTTATTTTGATTAATTGTAGTTTGAATTTCATCATTAAACAATATTGTAGTATTTTGCATTCATTGTTTTCTCATATAACATAACTTGTATACAAGATATTAGCGAAAATAGGCCTTGGAAATCTATGTTTGTGATTTTTGAAAGTTTGGGAAAAGTCTTTGAATTTATCGTTCAGAATTCTGTATGAACCCTGCTTTGGATAAATAAGAAAGGATTGTACAGTTACACTACATACACTTTCATTTTCACTTGTTAGTTAAGGAAAGAAATTGCTGATTATGCCTAATTAGTGATGATCATTGCACCACAGAGAGACATAGAGAGAGAGAGAGAGAGAGAGAGAGAGAGAGAGAGACCTACACAGACACACACATAGAGACACAGACATGCACACACATTGTAGATGATAATACAGTTCTCCCTTATTACAATGTGCGATTCCAGATATAACGTGGTACCTCAATGGACACAGTGACCATAATTATACAAATTTAAAATAAAAAAACATGGGTTGAAAGGAAATAAAGTGAAACTTAGTCTCATATCTTTATTTCCTTTTTTTCAAAATACCATTATTTGTTATATTTTGATAGTGCACAACATACTGTGATTCAGTATATTACACTGTTCTTAGTGTCATGGTTCTGTACAAATAGCAACTGCTCCAGTGGCCTAGTGGTTAGAGTGTCCGCCTCTTTTGCAGGAGATCGTGGGTTCGATCCCTGGCTGAGTCATACCAAAGACTTACAATAATAGTACTAACAACTGCCTTGCTTGGCACTCAGCAATAAGAGATTAGTGTTAGAACTGGTTGGCCTGGTGTCTGGATAATGTGACTGGGTAGGACATCATGCTACATGTCTGCCCCAGTGCTAGACATCACTATAAACTGCCACACTGCAGACATCATAGTGATATGACTGAAAAATTATTAAAGCTATGTTAAAAAGTCCAAATCACACACACACACACAAAATCTAGTATATTTCTGTTGTGAAATGGCATATATGAAATAGTCGCTGTTTAAATTTAGTATCATATTGTCATTATGGCATGGCATATATGAATAGCTGCTATTAAAACCTAATGTGATATTGTCATTATGACATGGCATATATGAATAGCTGCTATTAAAACCTAATGTGATATTGTCATTATGACATGGCATATATGAATAGCTGTGTGGGGGTGTAGTGGTTGTCTAGGGGTGGGGTTCTTCTTATAGACTTTAACGAATTATGAGAAGTTCCCCTGGACCTTATTCAGAAGGTTAATTCTGGACACTATATTATTTATTGACTAAATATATTTATGGCTACGAGCCCCCAGTCAGCAATGCCGACAGTTAAATTAAAAGAAATACAAAGATGAAATTTAAACAGTAACAATTTAATAAATGAAATTTAAAAGAATTTAAAGTAATCAATGTCTCTCTTTCACCCAATGATCCCTTTGATCATCATTTGAGTTCACAGTGTGAGGAGATTTTTCCCTTCTTGAGTGCTACTCATCTAAATCTCTTCGTTCCCTTGTCTTTCTCTCCTTTCGTGATCTCCACTTCCGCTTCCTCTTCTATAATCCTTGTTCCTTGCCGTTATCTTGACTTCCGGTTCCTCTTCTAGTATCCGGAACCCTTGACAGTATCCCTTGAGGTCATCCGAAATTCACTCGGTATCTCTCACCGTCACCCGAAATTCTCTGAACTTCTCTCGTCCCCCGAAATTCTCTGAAATTCTTTCGTCCCCCGAAAGCTTCCTGTTGAAAGGTATAATGCATTAGCATAGGGTTATAAAAATCTTCCCTCACACTACGTCACTGAACTGAACCATCAGTTTAAGGCGGGACATTTGGGTCGCGCATGCGCACACATCGAAATTCCCATACACTTCCGCCGCTTACAAAAATGGCGCCATAACACAATCACACAAAGGATTCAAATATCTACATACTGAGCCCTATCAGTATATACATACAAAATATTTCAAATATGATTGTACTAAAATATTACTACGATTAGTAATATGACTATCTATATATTTATATATATTTATATATATTTCCTACACAAGCGTACCAAATCCACAATATTCACATTCAAATGGTGATAAACGGCAATCCGTTACTCAATGGCAAAATCTATCATTACGTAAACAAATTTCTTGTCTACCAAAATATAACTACGCAAAGAATTACAATATTAATTCTTATAGCGGTTAGCGAGCAATACAATTCTTCACAAATACAAATCGTCCTTTCAAAAGGGCGTAAACGTAATAATCCACGAAATAATATGCACACATATTACTAGCAAAAGAAGAGAACATTTTCGCCTCACAAAATAAGGTGTACATAGTAACATTATGAATAATGATGCAACGAATCAACATCGTAATCAATCGTAAACAAAAGTACTAGCTAAAGTCATGAAAAAAATGCAAAATATTAAGGTCATAATTAACTATTCATACTTCAATACAAGTAAAATGTATACATACGACAAATTCTCTTCAATTAACAGCAGTCGTATCAAGCAGAATCAACGTAACATCAAACTTACCTGATCGAAGCTATTTCATGAATTTCCTAAATTCCGCCAATTTTTACGAATGGCTAACGGAGTGTGTGTCACTGCGACTCTTAAACACCAACTGACGAATTTCAGGCTTGTACAAGTCTTATGCCAGTTTCTCGAATCAAGTCCCACCTACAACGCATCCCGATTGGATGGCGACGGACTCTGGTCATTTGATCGAACTGTCAATCATAAAAATGTCAGTCTGTGTGTCCCCATGTACTGTCCAGCCTACCATTGTCGGCTTCCGGCTCTTTGAAGTTGTCTACGTCACGTGTTCCCATGTACAAAGATTCCCGCCAGATTTCCACTCAAGAGCTCAAACAAAGACTTGGTTACGTAAGAGGATTAGCCAACTTAGGTACTTGGAAAAACAAAGCTTACCTGGCTCCACTTACAGACTTATAAATACATGTATAATACAAGGGGTTGGGGTAAAACATCACATCCCCCCACGCTTGAGAATAAAATCAGGATTTTATTCACTCAAACTAAAAAAGCAAAAGTGTTACACGATATAAAGAACAAAATCAGCAAAATGAACTAAATGCTAAACTGAGTATGAACACGAAAATATAACAAATGATCTATATCATTTCGGCGCTTCTACTCATGAAATCTGCGCCTACGTTTTCAGATCCTTTCACGTATCTGATCTGCATCTGGTACTGCTGTAAAAACAGCGACCATCGCATCAATCGACCATTGGACAACTTTGCCTGCGCCAGATAGGCGAGTGGTTGGTGGTCGGTCTCCAATATGAACTTACGTCTATATAGGTATCGCTCGAACCGTGATATGCCGAACACGATTCCGAGACATTCCCTCTCCGATACTGAGTAATTCTTCTCGGCAGCAGACAACTTCCGGCTGCCGTATGCGACAGGAAAAAGCGTCTTGTCATGCTCCTGGAGCAGTACTGCTCCCAGTCCCGTGTCGCATGCATCGGTGCGCAGAACGAATTCTTTATCCAAGTCCGGTAGACGAACAACTGCGTCGGATGTAAGTCTATCCTTTAGCGTTTGGAATGTGTGCTCACACGCATCTGTCCAAACGAACTTACTCGGGGTCCGTTTCTTGGTTAGGTCAGACAACGGGCCCGCAATCGCGCTGAAATTAGCGACATACCTCCGGTAATATCCGGCCAGTCCCAGGAATGACCTCACTTCCGTTTTCGTGGTGGGGCGTGCGGCGTTTCTCAACTGCTCCACCTTCGACTTCTCTGGAGACAGCGTGCCTTGGCTCAGGGTATGTCCTAAATAGTCTAATGTCCTGAAACCAAGGTGACATTTGGAAGGGCGGGCTGTCAAGCCCTCCTGACGTAGCTGCTCCAAAACGTCAGCTAACAGAGCGAGGTGTTCACCCCATGTCTCTGTAGCTAACAAGAGGTCATCCATGAAGTTGTGGACACCCCTATCGCGCAAGGGCTCCAACAACTTCCGCATCATTCTGGTAAAGACGCTGGGCGCGTTTTGTACCCCGAACGGCATCACCAACCATTGGTATGTCCCATCGGGAGTAGCAAAAGCAAGCTTCGGTCGGTCTTCTTTCCTTACCGGAATTTGCCAATACCCCTTGGACAAATCCAGTTTGGAAAAATATTTCGCTTTCGAGACCGAAGCGAAGATATGTTCGGGGTCAGGTAGCATTTCAACTTGAAATTCTGTCACCTGATTCAGCTTCCGGTAGTCGACGCAGAACCGATGGGTGCCGTCCTTCTTCTGCACTAAGACTACTGGTGAGCTGTACGGAGAGTCGGCAGGTTCGATTACTCCCAGAGCAATCATCTGCTCGATTTCTTCCCTTACAACTTGTCGTTTCGCGTGGGGCAAGGGGTAGGGTTTACGCTGAACTGGTCGGTCGTCCACCATCTTTAACCCGAACTCGACAAGCGTCGTCCTCCCGGGTTTTTCTGTTAGCATGTCGGAATATCTGGCCAGCAAGGTCTCTATCTCGTTCCGCTGCCCTTCAGTTAACATGGGGTCACACTCCACGTCCGACGGAGTCTCGGCCCTCGTTAATGGACAGCTCGGGACAGTGTTAGCACCTTCCGTATCGCCTTCGATATCCTCGGTGACTATCGCTGCGACAACAAAATCGCTGGCGGTCTCCCTTTCCCGGTACCTCTTGAGCAAATTGGCATGGTACAATTTCTCTTTCGTCGGTAGCTGTATCCGGTAGGTTTGACCTCCGACCTTCTTGGTGACGACGTATGGACCCCTCCAGGAAACTTGCAACTTGTTGTGTTCCTGGGGCAACAACAACAACACTTTGTCCCCTACCTCAAACTGACGTGGTTTTGCGCGCTTATTGTAATTTTTCGCCTGTTGCGCCTTAGCTCGTTTGAGATTTTCTTGCGCGAGAGAACAAACCTCTTCCAGTTTGTTGCGCAAGTCCGCGACGTACTGGTAGGTAGTGCGTACTTCCTCTACAGCGTGGTCGTCTGTCCACAGCTGTCTCAGTACGGTGATTGGGCCGCGTACGGTTCTCCCGTACAAGAGTTCAAAGGGAGAGAACCCCAAACTCGCGGTACTTCCCGGTATGCAAAAAGCATGGCCGGAATATACCGGTCCCAATCCTTGGGGCGGCCTTCGCACAATTTCTTGAGCGTGTTTTTCAAGGTCCCATTAAACCGTTCGACCAATCCGTTACATTGGGGGTGATACGGTGTAGTCGTGAGGTGTTTAATCGACATGAGACGATTCACCTCCGCCATCACACGACTCATAAATTGTGTTCCTTGATCGGTCAAGATCTCGTCGGGCACTCCGACTCTTGACCAGATCGCAAACAGAGCTTCCGCGACGGTTTCCGTGTCAATGTTACGCAACACAACGGCCTCTGGATAGCGTGTAGCATAATCGACAACCGTTAAAATATATCGATTTCCGTGCGCAGACGCGGGTTTTATCGGTCCGATTAAATCCATGGCAAGACGTCTAAATGGTTCATCGATAAGGGGCGTACTCCCCAAAGGGATGGGTCGCTGATCCGTTTTCGGTGCCATTCTCTGGCATTTGTCACAGGAGAGACAGAACCGTTTTACGTCTCCCTGGACCCCTGGCCAGTAAAACTCTTTTACAAGACGGTCACGCGTCTTAGCAATTCCCATGTGTCCACCCATGAGACTCTCGTGTGCAAGTTTCAGTACTTCGCAACGCTTTTCCTTTGGCACGACGACTTGCTTGAAGTGTTCGTTGTGTTTCCTGGCTTGGCGATACAAGATTCCCTTCTTGTAGACAAACTTCACCGCGCCGTTCGGAGTTTCCCTTTCTGTTCCCGCTTCTGCGTGTTTGTGCAACTGCGCCAGAGTTGCGTCCTCCTGTTGCAGCTTCCTTAACTCCGCTGGAATAACATTACTAACCGGTGTCGATGTAACTTGGATTGGCTTTTGTTTCGGCTGTCGACTCATGGCCCTAGTTTCAACAGCACTCACTGGCATAGGTGTGCAGGTTTCGGGGTTCGGCTTGGGTAACACATAACGGCAACCCAATATGACATCATGTGATAGCCCCTCCAAGCAAGCAGCTTCAATTTTCCCCTTCACGTATGGTGAATCGAGGTCAATGACAGCTACTGGTAATGAGTCACGCGCGCAGTTCGCGTACTGAACTTCTATTACCTCCCCTGTATAGTCCTCCGGCTTGACATATTTCTTGTCGACAAGCGCGGGGACGCTGCACCCAGTGTCATACAAGATGGTGGCGCCTTCACCATTGACAGTTGCGGCCGCAAGGTTGGCTGGGTTGCGACTCGCTTCCGGCACACATTCCTTCTTAGCTACGACATTCACCTGGGTCTGCCTGCCCTTGGGACAGTCCCTGGCAAAATGCCCCAGGCGCTTGCAATTAAAACATGTCGGCGGCCCTCGCCGACTTGCAAGTCCTGGTTTCGTGGGTGAGGCCTGTCCAGGTCGATAGGCGGCAGCCCTACCTGTAGGTGCCCCTCCGACCTTCCCGTCGCCCTGACGGTTACGGACAGCCGGCTCAACCTCCCCCATACGACGTGACTCAGAGGGTCGGGGTCGGTCAGCAACCCCGGAACCTCCACTCTTCGAGTGCGCCTGCTCGTATCGCTCCGCCATGTTAGCGATCTCTTCGAGCGTCTGGTGTTCTCTTTCTGCTAAGAAAACTGTCAACTCGCGATGGTAAGTACCCAGGACATGTTCCTTGAGTATTACCTCGCGCAGCCCTTCGTACGTGCGTTCGACTTCGGCCATTTTCATCCACTTCTCAAATAAACCTCGAACACGGTTGTGGAATTGAGAGTGGGTCTCTGTTACCTTTTTCACCGAGTCCCGGAAAGGTTTCTGGTAAGTCTCGGCGGTCAGCCGGTAATGGCAGAGAAGCGCCTTCTTGAGGGCAGTGTAGTCATCAGCCTCTTCTGCAGTTAAGCCGTGGTAGACTTCCCGAGCTGCACCTTGCAAAAAGGCTGAGACATTAATGGCCCAGTGCTGTTCAGGGACCTGATGAGCGCGTGCGAGTTTCTCAAACTGGACGAGAAAATCGTCAATAGCCTCCTCCCTATCATTGAAGCGTGACATGTTGATCTGGACTATCCGGTGGTCGATGAAAGGTCGGCCGGTTGTTCCAGAGCTTGTACTGGCGTCGTCCCGTCCGTTGGTCCTAGCTTCAACTCTGACCTTTTCCATCTCCAGAGTGTGAGCGAGTCTGGCTAGCTCCAGCTCTTTCTGGGCGTCTCGGTCCGCTGCTATCTTGGCTAACTCTTGGTCCGCTGCTATCTTGGCTAGTTCTCTCTGGGCTTCTCGGTCCGCGGCTATCTTGGCTTGATCCGCTGCGATCTTGGCTAACTCTTGGTCCGCTGCTATCTTGGCTAGTTCTCTCTGGGCTTCTCTTTCCGCTGCTTTTTCGGCCTTCCATTCCTTGATCCTTTCTTCTATAAAGGTTGCCAGGCGATCTCCCTCGTATCCAAGATCTTCCGACCCCATGGCGCGGTATTCCTTTATCATTTGTCGTTCGGTAGCCATTATACTAATGTAAAGTGATACCTTGTCTCAAAATTCAAACAATATACAGATATTTGTAATACCAGTTTAAATACTTACCTGTTGACAACAACTAGTTTCGTTCAGGTAAGATATTTGTTCGATATCTGCTTCACACGTACTGCTATGAATGGAAGATCTACAAAGCCTGCACATATGACAATAAAAATACAAGATGAGAAAATCACAAAATTTCAAATACAAAGAATGGAAAATATCTCACACTGTTCACTAATACTTCTACCAATAACTTTAAGTCCCAAAATAATATATATGTCTAATTCATATCCCGGACGAAGCGCCCACTGTGGGGGTGTAGTGGTTGTCTAGGGGTGGGGTTCTTCTTATAGACTTTAACGAATTATGAGAAGTTCCCCTGGACCTTATTCAGAAGGTTAATTCTGGACACTGTATTATTTATTGACTAAATATATTTATGGCTACGAGCCCCCAGTCAGCAATGCCGACAGTTAAATTAAAAGAAATACAAAGATGAAATTTAAACAATAACAATTTAATAAATGAAATTTAAAAGAATTTAAAGTAATCAATGTCTCTCTTTCACCCAATGATCCCTTTGATCATCATTTGAGTTCACAGTGTGAGGAGATTTTTCCCTTCTTGAGTGCTACTCATCTAAATCTCTTCGTTCCCTTGTCTTTCTCTCCTTTCGTGATCTCCACTTCCGCTTCCTCTTCTATAATCCTTGTTCCTTGCCGTTATCTTGACTTCCGGTTCCTCTTCTAGTATCCGGAACCCTTGATGGTATCCCTTGAGGTCACCCGAAATTCACTCGGTATCTCTCACCGTCACCCGAAATTCTCTGAACTTCTCTCGTCCCCCGAAATTCTCTGAAATTCTTTCATCCCCCGAAAGCTTCCTGTTGAAAGGTATAATGCATTAGCATAGGGTTATAAAAATCTTCCCTCACACTACGTCACTGAACTGAACCATCAGTTTAAGGCGGGACATTTGGGTCGCGCATGCGCACACATCGAAATTCCCATACACTTCCGCCGCTTACAAAAATGGCGCCATAACACAGTCACACAAAGGATTCAAATATCTACATACTGAGCCCTATCAGTATATACATACAAAATATTTCAAATATGATTGTACTAAAATATTACTACGATTAGTAATATGACTATCTATATATTTATATATATTTATATATATTTCCTACACAAGCGTACCAAATCCACAATATTCACATTCAAATGGTGATAAACGGCAATCCGTTACTCAATGGCAAAATCTATCATTACGTAAACAAATTTCTTGTCTACCAAAATATAACTACGCAAAGAATTACAATATTAATTCTTATAGCGGCTAGCGAGCAATACAATTCTTCACAAATACAAATCGTCCTTTCAAAAGGGCGTAAACGTAATAATCCACGAAATAATATGCACACATATTACTAGCGAAAGAAGAGAACATTTTCGCCTCACAAAATAAGGTGTACATAGTAACATTATGAATAATGATGCAACGAATCAACATCGTAA
Organism: Sinohyriopsis cumingii; assembly: GCA_028554795.2. Taxonomy (NCBI): domain Eukaryota; kingdom Metazoa; phylum Mollusca; class Bivalvia; order Unionida; family Unionidae; genus Sinohyriopsis; species Sinohyriopsis cumingii. The sequence goes on along the minus strand of CM068833.1, from coordinate 79,512,217 downwards.
TCAATCGTAAACAAAAGTACTAGCTAAAGTCATGAAAAAAATGCAAAATATTAAGGTCATAATTAACTATTCATACTTCAATACAAGTAAAATGTATACATACGACAAATTCTCTTCAATTAACAGCAGTCGTATCAAGCAGAATCAACGTAACATCAAACTTACCTGATCGAAGCTATTTCATGAATTTCCTAAATTCCGCCAATTTTTACGAATGGCTAACGGAGTGTGTGTCACTGCGACTCTTAAACACCAACTGACGAATTTCAGGCTTGTACAAGTCTTATGCCAGTTTCTCGAATCAAGTCCCACCTACAACGCATCCCGATTGGATGGCGACGGACTCTGGTCATTTGATCGAACTGTCAATCATAAAAATGTCAGTCTGTGTGTCCCCATGTACTGTCCAGCCTACCATTGTCGGCTTCCGGCTCTTTGAAGTTGTCTACGTCACGTGTTCCCATGTACAAAGATTCCCGCCAGATTTCCACTCAAGAGCTCAAACAAAGACTGGGTTACGTAAGAGGATTAGCCAACTTAGGTACTTGGAAAAACAAAGCTTACCTGGCTCCACTTACAGACTTATAAATACATGTATAATACAAGGGGTTGGGGTAAAACATCACAAGCTGCTATTAAAACCTAATGTGATATTGTCATTATGACATGGCATATATGAAATAGTGGCTATTAGAATCTAGCAATGGCTGCAAAACCTTCGGAACCATCCATTCCTAGGTTATCATGATCATTTGAATCAAGTGTACCACAATCATTTATTTCATTATATGTATGTAAAATTTTCACCTCGTTTTATCCTGAATAAAACTTTGCGAAAAACAGAGTTGCTAAATTCACAAAAACATTCTCATTGATATCTTATGATGTACATTACTTGTTCAAGCAATCAGTAAAACTTGTTTTTATTTGAATGCTTGAAAATAATGTTACCATTGCTTGATGTTGCCAAAATTTCCATCATTAGATGCTTCTACTGAACTATTTCCTTGTCAAAGCACATACAACATAATTTATGCAGGAAAGTTATCATACAAGCTTTTCGTTTACCACTATGATTTAATTCACCATGTGGTTGCTGATTTGGTTTTACTTGATTTGTAGTTGGATGGGCTTTATACATTGCTAAATATTTCACTTCTAACGTTTTGACAGAGAGCAGAGAGTCACGGGCATTGCCATCTCCCTAATGATTGGACTTTCAATCTTCCTTGCAAAAGTTCTAAAGGTAAGTGGCTTTCCTTTCCCTTGCTATGCATAGCAAAATAGTACAACTTTCCTTTCACTTGCTATGCATAGCAAAATAGTAAAATTTTCCTTTCGCTTTCTATACATAACAGTATTGTACAACCTTGATACTGAGATTGCTGTATATAACAATACTGTACATCCATGATAATTGAGACTGCTGTGTGTAGCAATTATGTACAACCTTGATAACTTAGACTTCAGTATATAACAATACTGTCATTCCTTGATAACTCAGACTGCTGTACATGACAATACTGTACCTCAGAAACTCTAATGGTTTACATAACTGACTGCCTTATGTAACAATACAGTGTATCCTTGATAACTCAGACTGCAGTATGTAGCAATACTTCCTTGCAAAAGTTCTAAAAGTAAGTGGCTTTCCTTTCCCTTGCTATGCATAGCAAAATAGTACAACTTTCCTTTCACTTGCTATGCATAGCAAAATAGTACAACTTTCCTTTCACTTGCTATGCATAGCAAAATAGTACAATTTTCCTTTCACTTTCTATACATAACAGTAATGTACAACCTTGATACTGAGATTGCTGTATATAACAATACTGTACATCCATGATAATTGAGACTGCTGTGTGTAGCAATTCTATACAACCTTGATAACTCAGATTGCAGTATATAACAATACTGTCATTCCTTGATAACTCAGACTGCTGTACATGACAATACTGTAAAACCTCAAAAACTCTCATGGTTTACATAACTGACTGCCTTATGTAACAATACAGTATATCCTTGATAACTCAGACTGCAATAAGTAGCAATACTATAGAACCTTGATAACGCAGACTGCAGTATGTAGCAATACTGTACATCCTTGATAACTCAGACTGCTGTACATAGCAGTACTGTATAACCTTGGAAACATAAATGGCTGTACATATCTGACTGCTGTACACAATAGTGTACAACCTTTATAACTCAGACTGCTGTATATAGCAGTACAGTTTAACTTCAGTAGCTCAGATTGCAGTACATAACAGTACTGTACATCCTTGATAACTCAGACTGCTGTGTGTAGCAATACAGTGAAGCCTTGATAACTCAGAATGCTGTATATAGTGATTTTGTACAGCCTTGATAACTCAGAATTGTATCTGTAGCAATACTGTACAACCTTGATAACAGAGACATATCTACATAGCAATACACTACAACCTTGATAATTCAGATTGCAGTATACAGGTACTGTACATCCTTGATGACTTACTGTTATATCAAAACAGTACAACTTGTATAACTCCAACTACTGTATGTAGCAATACAGTACAGCAATATAACTTTACAACTATATATAGCAATACAGAAGAGCCTGGATTCTCAAATATTTGGATATTCAGAATCACTTAAATGTATTTCACCTTGACCTAAAAACCAAACTCTGACTAAAAGCCATAGTCCTTCGATTTTGAAAGCTTTTCTGTACTTTAGTATCATACAGTCCTGGTAAATTCAGTTTGTTGGTATAAAAGGTTTGTAGTTTGTTAACTGGAAGTATATACATTATATAAGAATATTGCTGTTATCTTGAATGAAGTTTGTATATGGTATAATGATATTGCTGTTATCTTGAATGAAGTTTGTATATGGTATATGGATATTGCTGTTATCTTGAATGAAGTTTGTATATGGTATATGGATATTGCTGTTATCTTGAATGAAGTTTGTATATGGTATAATGATATTGCTGTTATCATGAATGAAAGTTTGTATATTGTATAGGGAAATGCTGTTATCATGAATGAAGTTGGTATATTGTATAGGGATATTGCTGTTATCATGAATGAAGTTTGTATATGGTATATGGATATTGTTATTATCTTGAATGAAGTTTGTATATGGTATAATGATATTGCTGTTATCATGAATGAAAGTTTGTATATTGTATAGGGTATTGCTGTTATGAATGAAGTTGGTATATTGTATAGGGATATTGCTGTTATCATGAATGAAGTTGGTATATTGTATAGGGATATTGCTGTTATTGTGAATGAAGATGGTATATTGTATAGGGATATTGCTGTTATCATGAATGAAGTTGGTATATTGTATAGGGATATTGCTGTTATCGTGAATGAAGATGGTATATTGTATAGGGATATTGCTGTTATCATGAATGAAGTTGGTATATTGTATAGGGATATTGCTGTTATCATGAATCAAGTTTGTAAATTGTATAGGGATATTGCTGTTATCTTGAATCATATGGTCTGATATTGTGTATTGTATGAGGATATTGTTGTTATCTTGAAGTTTGCTTATTATATAAGGATATTGTTGTTATCTTTAATTTTGTATATTTGATAAAGATAATGCTGCTATTTTGATTGAAATTTGTGCAGATTTGTTTTTTGCTAGATTCTTCTGAAATTATTTTATTCTTGAGAATTGTATTCTCTTTTTTTTTTTGACCCTACTCAAGTATACCATCAGATTTTAACTTCTTATTGGAGTGTTTTGTAGTTGCCTGAGCCCAGAGTTCTGGAAGCTTTTTGGCATGACTGATGCTAAAAATGCAAGCTTGCAAATCGTGTTTCCTGCATCATATGATACAATGCTGGTAGTAGTAAGAAGTCGTTTCTCTTGTATGCTTTTCCTATTATGTTATAATGTTTTCTATCCAGCAATCCTTCTGTCCATCTGTCTTGTAATCAGTTTGATTTCTACACAGTAACTTCAGCTGTCCACAACTGCATGTCCAGACTTTATGGATGACTTTCTTTTGGGGTAGTAAAGAACCTGATTACTTCAGTCAAAAGCTCACAGGTCAAAGGCACTGTGCATGAAGACAAAAAATTGTTTCTACTCAATAACTGCAGTTACCAAACTGGATGGCTTGCACTTGAAGTAAGCAAGAACCTTTATATTTTGGAGTCAAGGTCAAAAAATGGTTTCTTCACAATAAACTATTTCGCCCCAATTTATAGTTATGATATTTTGTGTGCAGTTGGGGTGAAAAAGAACCCTGTCAATTTTTGGGGTTGTATTGTGAAAGGTCTCATTTCTGTGACTGAAAGAAAAGAATAGTTTCCACACGATAGCTTGAGTTCAACATCATTTTCAGTTGCCAATCTTTGTGGATGGTTTGCACTTAGAAATAAAGAAGTCTGTTGAGTTTGGAGTCCAAAGGTCAAGGTCACTGCAACTGTAAGAAGACAAATGATTTCTTTGCAGTAATTTGTGCTCTCCAGCATCTGCAGCAGCCAAATTTTAAAATGATTTTGGCACCATAACTTGACCTTGTCATCGTCAGTGGTTACCACACTTTGTGGCAGACTTGCACTTAGAATGTTAAAGGTCATGGTTGTGATGGTTTCTGCACAGAAATTTTAAGTTATTTTCATAGAGGACTATTGAACATTGACAGGCATTTAATGTAACATTCATGTTGTTCTTGTTTCACCTGCAAATGGAGATATAAGTGTCACTTGTATGGCATTGACTGCAACAGTTGCATTAGCATTCACAATGTTAAGGTCGTGTGTTAAATTCACATGTTCTGCATGTATTCAACTGAAACTTGTTGTTTTCCCTAATATACAGAAGTTTGTGTCTTGCATGCATAAGTGAAATCAGATTGTCCTTTGTGGGTGAAACTCTTTTTCTAATCAATATTTCAATTTGTCTTTATAGTATATTCCCATGCCTGTGCTGTATGGAGTCTTTTTGTATATGGGTGTGTCCTCTTTAAAAGGGATGCAGCTTGTGAACCGTATCCTCATCATTTTTATGCCTACCAAGTACCAGCCCGACTACATGTACCTTCGTCATGTGCCAACCAGGAGGGTCCACCTATTCACATTAATTCAAGTTCTGTGTCTGGCCATACTCTGGGTCATTAAGACAATCAAGGTCATTTCCATAACATTTCCGATCATGGTGAGTAGGAATATCAACCGTATTGACTATTAGTACAGGTATCCGTCGACTCGAGCGATTTTGACATCGGTGAATTTTGTATTAATGAGAATTTATTCTTTTTAATTTAATTTTTTTAGTGAAGAATAAAACTAATGAAATCATTCATCTGAAACAAAAAAATAGGATTCATAAATGGCTAAAATGAATGATATTAAGATTAATTGAAAAATAATTGGAAAATAAGAGCAGTGAAACCCCAAAATTTAGAGTTAATTGATTTTGGGTTATGTGACCACTCTTGGGAATGCAACCATCTTACAAGTTGGGGGTTAGCTGTATTTTCTTTGTTATTAAAATTTGCACAGATATGGTTACAGAAAGTTTATAGTTAGTCCTAAGTGAATTCAGATAGCTGATTTCCATTTTTGTAACAAGAGTGCAAAGTTGGGATTTAAAAAAAGAAATTTAGGGAATCATAAAAGGTTTGTTCTACTGGTCACTGGCCAGAAGAACTTATGTGATGGCCTGTTGTTCAGTCAGTGCTGGGTCCCAGATAAAAATGGTGCCCATCAGACATACAACATGGCCACCATCACAGTAGTTTTGAAAACCTTATTATCTTAACTATTATAGACAGATGGTCATATTGACAGTGATTTTCATTAAAGACTTCTTATGACATCTAGTTGGTCTTAAATGAAATCGGTACTGATCCAAAAATCAACTATGGCTGCTAGGGTGGCCATCTTGAAATTCCTGTCACTGCCAACAATAATGTAATTTTACATCATTAAAACCCTATATTTTGTGTTTCTAGGGATATGTTGATGATAGTCTTGTTGAAACTTACCTCAGTATGAGGGGACCCGAGTGGCCAAGTGGTCTAAAGCGCTCTCTTTTACGGATTACTGCCATCTCACCTCTTTCTGCGTGGGTTCATGTCTAGGATTCGGCCAGTATGGGTATGTGAGAAAGCTTGCCAGTAGCTTCTCGTGGGTCAGTGGTTCTTCCCGGGGTTTTCCCGGGTTCTTCCTCCACCAGTAATACTGGCTGCCATGGATAGCCTATCATGTGCTGAAAATGGCGTTAAACCCAACAACAACAACAACAACAACCTCAGTATGAGATATCCTTTCTAATAATAGAAGTTATTATTGAGGCTTCCAGGAGCAACAATTTAGTAATTGAAAACTTTACTTATAGTTTGAAATTCATTTTAAATGACCTAATGAAAGATGATTTTTGCAAAGCAAGTTAGTCCTCAATTTCAACTTTTAAGTCATTTTGATCTGTACAGGTCTTGGCGATGTGCTTTGTACGGAAGGGAATGGACTATATCTTCACACAGCGGGAACTGCAATGGCTGGATGACATCATGCCAGAGTCCCACAAGAGGGAGAAGGAGGATGAGGAAAAGAAGAAAAAGGATGAGGTAATGGTATCAGAAGGTGCAAGAAAGTTAAAGTTTTGTACTGCAATCTCAATGATTTTCTAATTACCGTACAAGTATATGGTCAGTTTATTATATGCTTAAGTGTGTGAAGTTGTTTGGAAGAAGTATGAACTTGATTTCTGAAAATGGAAAGAAAAGGAGCTTCAGAAGAAATGTCAACAAACTCGGTATGTCATTAGTGAGATACTTTCTTGGGAAAGTGTAATGATTATATTGATAACCCCCTCCCAGTCCCCTTCTGTTTATCCGTGACCATCTAGCATGCTCTCTTTCTGCTGAACTGGACATAATTACACTCCTCACATTATGGGAGTGTCCTAGCAGCCTAGGGAAGATCAAAGGTCAAAGTTCTGAAGGTATGAAATACAGAAATAGTTTGTGTTTGTGTTAGTGGTACATATTTCATGTTTGTCTCCTGGTCTGGAATAAGCTGAAACATGTTTGTCCTTTCTATAGAATGGATCGAATCATCACCATTGAATTTATAATAATAATAATGAGGACTTTGTATAGCGCCTAATCTTTAGAAGCTCTAAGCACTTTACAACATTAGACAACACCTATAAGATAAAAAACGTATGTAATGATATGATTACAAAAACAAACACCATGAAATTAGAAAACATAAAAAACATGCTGAGAATATTTAAGGTAGGAAACATTATTAGGTTTTTAAGTTTGTTCTTGCAGTAGAAATAAGTGAGTTTTGAGAGCACTCTTGAATGGGATCACTGTGTCTTTGTGTCTAAGTTCAGTGGGTAATTTATTCCACGTTGCTGGGCCCTGGTATGCAAAAGAACGCTGTCCATATAACTTTGTTTTCTTAGTGGGAATAATGAGTATACGATTGTCAGAAGAGGAGCGTAAGTATTTTGCTGGTGTGTACACATGGGTGAGATTGGATAGGTATGTTGGACTAGAGTCCGACAGTGAAATGTAGCACAGAGAACAAATTTTGTGTTTGATTCTGGATTGAATCAATAGCCAGTGTAGGGTACAGAGCAGCGGGGAGGTGTGCTCTGATCGTGGTACTCTAAGTATGATCCGAGCAGCTGTGTTTTGAACTTTTTGAGCTTTCTGGAGCAGATATTGAGATGAACCAGACAGAATTGAGTTACAATAGTTCAGTCTTGAAAGTACTAATGAACACAAGTGTTTTAGTGGCATCAACTGAAAGATATTTGTGAATGGAGCTGATGCATCTCAGCTCAAGATATGCAGCTTTGCATATGTTCATGACATGTTTGTGCAGTGTGAGAGTACTGTCCAGAGTAACACCTAGGTTTCATACTGATTTTGTGAATTTAATGTTTGTGTTGCTGACATTTATTGTTTGAGGCAAAGGATGTGAATGAGAAAGTCTTTGTGTTGTGATCAGAATGGCCTCAGTTTTATCATCATTCATCTGCAGCTTGTTACATGTCATCCATGATTTCACATCAGAAATGCACCTCTCTACACCTTGGATGGTAGCATCAACTTCAGTTAGGTGGCTAGATTTGTATATTTGGTTGTCATCAGCGTACAATTGGTGAGACACTAGATGATGATCTATGACACTTGAGAGCGGCTGAGTGTATATAATGAAGAGAACAGGTCCAAGAACAGATCCCTGTGAAACACCACAACATAGATCAACTGGGCTGAAGTGTATTCCATTTGCAGACACAATTTGTGTCCTGTTGACCAAGTAGGACTTTAACCACAGTAAGGCTGTATCATGAATGCCAAATACATGCTGGAGATGGTGAAGTAATATATCATGGTCTATTGTGTCAAATGCTGCAGACAAGTCAAGGAGGGTGAGGGCTGTAATCTTTCCGCTATCCAAAGCAGAGAGAATGTCATTAACTACTTTTAGAAGAGTAGTTTCAGTATTGTGGCAAGGGCAATAGGCAGATTGTACATTGCTAAAAAGACTGTTTGAATTTAGATGAGATACAAACTGGGATAGAACAACCTTTTATAAGATTTTTTATGTGAATGGAAGATTAGAAACTGGATGGTAGTTCTTTAAATCGTTATGGTCTAGTGTTGGTTTCTTCAGCAGAGGCTTTACAATGGCAGTTTTGAAAAATGATGGGAATTCCCCTGATGAGAGAGAGGTATTAATAACATCAGTTAGTGAAGGCAATTCTGGATCTATGCACTCAAGCAGCAGTGATGCTGGAATTGGATCAAGTTCACATGACTTTTGGTGCACTCTTCATCAGGATTGTACGTACGAAATCCATACAGACAGGTTAAAATGCTGCTAATGGTTGCCATTCAAATTCTTTATCCCAACTGTATGGTGACAACGAGTCAGTTGAAATTGTAGTGTCAAGCTTATCTCTAATGGTTTGTACTTTGTCAGGGAAGAAATTTGCAAACATGTCCAGAAGGTCGACTGGAGAGAAGGTAGTTGAAAGTGGTGTAGATTTGTTCCTTGACATTAGGTTCTTAGTAATCTCAAAAAGCTCTTTGCAGCTGGAAATTTCCATGTCTTAGTAGTGTAGTGGGCTGATTTCGCTGCATGGACTATATTTGTGACATTCTTCTTAGTGGCTTCATAGATTTGCTTATGAATAGTGAGTCTGGTGGAAAGCCAGAGCCTCGCAGCTTTTCGGCAGTCTCTTTTAGCAGTGTGAAGCTGGTCCCTAACACTGATATACCATGGAGAACACTTTTGAATTGATACTCTGCACTTGGTAGCTGGGGCATGTTTGTCGAGCAGTGAACGCAGGCAGTTATCGAGTTCTGCTGTATGAGGTAAGCAAGTTGTTAGGTTTGCTTGGATGTCATGCATTAGTTTGGTTCTATTTATCGTATGGAGGTTTCTCTTAGTAGCAGATAAAAGTGGAGGGTTAGGGACTGATATGTTAAGGTGTCATATAATGCAGAGGTGATCTGATGCAAGTTCATGGGATACCAGGGAGGACCGTATAATGTTATCATCAGGTCTATGAAGAATTTAGTCTAAAATGTGACCGTGTTTATGGGTGGGTTGGTTAACTGACTGTTTGAGGTTGAAAAATTAATGGAATCTATGAGTTTTGTTTGGGCTTCCAGGACAGTCAAAGTGTAGTAGAAATCTCCAAGAATAATCAGGTTGCCACCTATCAAATCTCCAGGAGATTCAGAAACTGCTCCAAAAAGAGATATTCAGTCAGCTTGTTTTTTCTACTAGGAGGAGGGCAGTATAGGCAGAAAAAAATGGACTTACCTTTGCTCCAGTGTGAGTGTGGTTTGGACTAGTTCAGACAATGTGTGGTCGAAATTAAATGTTGTGGTGTGGTTAAAACGTTTGATCATGGAGTTCTTTGTGATGACAGCAATTCCACCTCCGCGAGAGTACGGGGGAATGACTTGATACTATTTATAGAAAGTTTTTCTTTTTTCAAAGAAAATGGGGAGGGTGGCCTTATAATGTTTTTCTTGTTTGTTTGTGTGTTTGTTGTCCTTGTATCCTAGTAACTTAGCTTAGACTTGTAGACATTGGGTAGGAATGTTCAAATCCTTTTCAAACATTCGTAGATTTGCTGTCATGATCAATCTATTTGCAAGGCTCTTAATGAGAACTTCTTCCATACCAGTTTGTAAATTATCAGCTACTCCTTCTGCTCTCCTCTTGGTTATTGCTTGGTTTGGGTTTAATACCATTTTTCAGCACATGATTGGCTGTACATAGCAGCCAGTGTATGTGGTGGTTGAAAAACCTGGGAAAACCTGAGAAGAACCACTGACCCACAAAAAGCTACTATGATGTCTAATAAACTCTTAATTTATAAAAAGGCCACTTGACCAAGCAACCTGACTGGTATTTACAAACTTTATAGGGGCCCCTAGTGGCCGAGTGGTCTAAAGCGCTCTCCGTTACGGATCACTGCCATCTCACCTCTGCGTGGGTTTGAGTCTCGGATTTGGCCAATGTGGGTATGTGAGAAAGCTTGCCAGTAGCTTCCCAAGGGTCGGTGGTTCTTTCCGGGGATTTCTGTGGTTCTTCCTCCACCATTTATACTGGCCGCCATGTATAGCCTATTGTGTGCTGCAAAATGGTGTTAAACCCTACAATAACAACAAACTTTATAAACAAAGGCCACTTGACCAAGCAACCTCGCTGAAAATCGAACAAGCCCTTGGAGAATTTGAGCTTGTCCTAAACATAAGTATATTATATAATAATAATGATAATAATGATGAGGACTTTGTATAGCGCCTAATCTTTAGGAGGTCAAAGCACTTTACAACATTAGACAACACCTTTTAGATAAAAAAATCATAATGATATGATTGCAGAAACAAACACCATGAAATTAGAAAACATTAAAAAATATGATATACTTTTATATTTATTGAAAATTGTATTTCCTTTGTTGGCACCTTATGACCATATACTTATAATTGGAAGAGCAAAAGCTGATTATTGTGTGTGTGTGTGTGTGTGCATGCATGCATGTTGACGGATGAATTGATCGGTAGAACAGATTTTGGAAATAGCTACATTTTATAAAAGAGAGAGATAAATCAATATTGTTTGAAATAATTTATTTATATTAAGAACTCATTGATTTGTGAACACATATTTGATCCATTTATCAAGTTATCATGTGGTCACCTTCAAATCAGCAACATGTGCATCAAAATATTTGAGAACACTTATTTTTGTTCATTTAATTGTTTGTCATGCAGTATGTGTTGAGCATTCTGTAATTATTGTGTAGACACTACCCGTGGGTGCTACATTTTCCAAAAATCAATCCTCGTGGTAGTTAATTATTATAGATGATAATGCCTTTTATTTTCAAACACACACCTGTCACAGAAATTTCCCGAGTTGGATTTTTAGCGATTAACACTCACCATAATATTGTCTGCATACATCAAAACAATCTTTGAAAAGCTGATTGTTTGTACTCTGACAAACTGTCAGGGGCAAACTTGGGACCAGAAAATCAGTGAATCCCTGAAATGATACAATTATAGTGTAATTAATAAGTTAAAATATAAATATTTATTCCCTATTTGTCAAAGGTTGCTATGTATAATGTTCACATTAGGGCTGTTCCATTTAATCATACATGGTACCGAGGGAAAGCAGTTTTAAAAAATCTATGCCAGGTACATTAATTTCATAGAGTTCAGTCTCCAGTGGCCTAGTGGTTAGAGCGTCCGTCATGGAAGCAGGAGGTTGTGGGTTGAATCCCCAGCTGAGTCATACCAAAGACTTACAAAAATGGTAGTAACAGCTGCCTTGCTTGGCACTTAGCATTGAGAGGTTAATGTTAGGACTGGTCGGCCTGGTGTCAGGATAGTGTGACTGGATGGGACATCATTGCTACGTCTGTGGCATGATGCCCCAGTACTAGACATCACTATAAACTGCCACACTGCAGACATCGTAGCGATATGACTGATTTTTTTTTTTTAAAGCTACATAAAAAATCCTAATAACACACACACACACAGTTCATATTAAAATGATAAGAAAATTCCAAATTGCATCTATAGGAGAGTACCTTACATCAGAGGTGCCTTCCCTGTGTCCCAGGTATGCTTAACTGGAACAGCCCTTATCATATCTGTGCGAGAAAATGCGAGACTGGTGTTGATAATACTAGATGGAAAAGTCACATGCAATACATGAAAATAACTGAATGTCTGGAATGTAGAAGAATGTGCTACATATAAATGCTAAATAAAGGCATTGATATATATATATATATATATATATATATATATATATATATATATATATATTATGGCAAGATTGCAGGGTATAAAACTTGCACAACATAAAACATTAGGAATTGAATATGACCCCTTGTTGGTAAATTAGGTCTCACAAAGTTACTCTAGTTTACCCAGACCACTTACATTCCATGAAGTTTCTTGTATCTTGTATCCCTCACTCTTCTGCTGGCTAATGCAGAGCAAAGTTGAGCTTGTCCAAACTGAATTCAAGCTTGTGCTGTGAGTTGAGCAAGTGGATTTGTAAATCCCAGCATATAGGATCCTCAGTTTATTGTCAGTTAACTTTTGGTTGCTAAATTTCATTAATTTCATGGTTGCTGTCAACCTTTGAATTCTAATGTTTTCTTTGTCAGGAATCCAAGACTTTTATTGACACTGGTGGAGATGTAGATGTATCCATGGACACCAGGAACATAATAAACATCCCTGTGGAACGAATGACTGTTAGCACAGACCTCGACAGTGCCATGAACATTAGTGAGGAGATGTCAAAAACAGCAATATGGAAAACCATCCAGGCCAACGACTCGTCATCAAATCTGACTAACATGGATGAGAGGGAGAACGGTCCTAGAAAGAGGTTTGTGACACTAAATAGCGTGTAGTGGTTAGTCACTTGTTTGCACCTATTTAGTCCTAGGTTTAATTCTTCGTGCAAACTCTAAGGATTGGATGCCTTCCAGTCATGGTTTGTGGTGCTTTCTGCATTCAGAGGTCATCTTTGATTCCCAAAATCAAAGAGAAGTGACCACCTTTCAGGGAGATTTAAAATTTTTTGACCATTTATGAAATGCAGTGAAGAAGATGGTTATTACAGTTATTATTTTCCAGTATCAGTCGTTGGCATCTATGGTTGTTAAGGTTTTGGTTAAAGGATTTGTTTTCATATATATATTCTAAATCCCCTGTGAGATTCCTTTCATACTTAGGATCAATCATTTTGAAGCAAAATATTTCATTATGTGTGCTTGTTTGGTCAATGGGTCAAGGGGACAGTTATTGAAAATATTTGTTGATGATGTTTTGGGTTCAAGTTTTTTCATTTGATTTTATTTTCAATACCTCTATGTAGGTTCGTACTTGGGATGGAATAATTATGAAACTTGGTTCATTCTGCGACACAATCACTTTCTCCCATTGCCCTTGATATCGAAGTAAGATAAAAAATTTGTGTTAATGTTTTGGTTCCAGTTTTTTTTAAATATTTCCTAAACTCCTTGATGGAATTTGTTGATACAGGGTGATGAATCTTTACAAGCTAAGACAGTTCATTTAATGACAAGCTCACCTGCCTTGTCGAGTATGGGGTCTAGTTTAGAATCATAAAAATTTGCATTACAGTTTAGGTTCAGGTATTTTTATTTACGATATTTTAGATGATACATTATAAAGATATCACAATTTAATTAGTGATGTACTTGAGCAGTAGGGAGGGTGAACCCTGCAAGGTTTAGAAGGGTCCATTTGTGAAAATAAAGCTTCCTGTGAAAAATGAAAATACAAAGTCATTAACACCGAAGTCTATAACCAACCGAGATTATCTCAAATTGGATTAAGTCATTTTGTTACTTTATTTGTTACGCTTTTGTTTTTCAAATTTTAATGCATGTTCGTTAACCCACTTGGACCCTCATTTTTTTGTTGTCACCCATCCTGCTGCTGTGCGTGTGGCATAATTAAATCATTAATAATATCACTAATGGAATCTCGTACAGCTAAACTAGGTTGACAGCAACTAGAGGCAATTAAGAAATATCTTGCAGTCCATGATTCTGTCAAGCAACAACTACAAGCTTGTCAGGAGTCTCAGGTGGAAATTGCAGAAGGGGCTGGTATTTGTCAAAGATTATTTACAGGTGGTATCGTGGACATTAATGTTTATCAGTCCCACATTGATGAAATTGTTGATGATTACCACAGTGATTGAGATATGCAATTAGATACAATGACTAAGATAAGATGATCAAACATAATGCTCAGCGTGGACCTGTAATGGTCAGGGTGATAAATTTGCTATTACCTATGTATAAAGCGATCTACGGAGATGGACTCGGTGATGTTATTCAGGGTCTATTCAGAAGGATAGCCCTAAAAGCAGTACTGAATGTAAAGCAACTGGAGATGAAAGCTGTTGATGTCGTTCATGATAAAGGTCCTGGTGTTACTGGCAATATTGCTAGTAAAGCAATCTTGGCAATAAAGGGCAGACTAGCACGATTAATGCGATGAAAACCACAGCCAGTAAAATTGCCCAGCGCTGAAATGATGCCTGCAAATGTTAGTTAAATAAATCAAGCTGCAAATAAAAAAATTAGCAGAAAAAAACATAAATACAGGTCAGATAGCAGGAAGTGGTCTTCGTTTCAGATGATAATAAGTATAATAAAATGTTCAAACCTGTATCCGATCCAGCATTTGACATGGATGCACTAGTACTCAGATGAGTCTGTGCAGTATTATCAGTATTATTCTACAGAAGCACGACAGCCAAATCAATGCAGTCGAATCGAACTGTAAGTTCAGGATACAAGTAAATATTTCTTGCCCGTTGAGGCATTTATTGAAGTAGAACGAGAACTTGTAACAGCTGTTGTCACTAATACACAATACAGAGCTAATATCTGAGTTGGTTTTGTTAAACTTAGCATCATGGCGTTATTCAGCAATGCTATATACATCGATGGAAAAGAGATTGAACCGATTCAAGATAATGTTGACATTCCCACAACAATACTGGGTCTAGCAAAATATTCAGATGATTATACAAGATCAGCTGGTCCATCAATGATGTTTGCGAAGGATAATTTTGACCAACCTAATGACACTGCATATTTCAGTACAATAACACTGCTTAGTGCTTCGATCCACAACCAGCTGGAATGATAGACAGACCTGCCACCAATTTTTCGATAATATATGGAGCCATCCCAGATTTCAACTTAGGGTTCAGAACACATGAATTCATGTTACTGGGTGAATGTAAAAGATTTTTGTATGTATTTCCATTGTCACATATCTAGGATTCTGCAGAAATATCAGAAAGGTAATTTTCAGAGCCAAGCATACAGTTGCACTTGTGAGAAAGGGTAATGATAATGATGCTATCTGGCATGATGGTTGCACTGCTGCTGGTAAAGTAATATTATCAAAACTTTTCAGTGTGGATGCTGGTAATGACTCCGTCGATTAATGAAGAACAACGATTGCTCTCGTTTATGGACCAAGGTGGTAAATCAATGTTGTCATGGTTGACGATGATCACAGACATTACCTTAACGCATAGTTAATGGTTTATTCACATGGCAAATAGCATCACAACAACGTGTTTCTGCACCAAGATATATATTTATTGCTTTCCAAGATACTGCACAATTAAACTCACAAGAACACAGTTCAGTGGTATTTTACAAACTTGGAGTTAGTGAAGATTCCTTAAGGATAAACAGACATAAAGAGCATCAGAAGTGTTGTTAAACTTTGAGAATAATCCTGTTGTGCATGCATATTGTTTGATGTCATTTGCAGCAATCTCATTTGTATTTCACAATGCTGCATCTGATCTACTACTTTTTGTTGGAACATAGATTTGTTCAGACAATTTTTGAGGAGCTATTGCCAAGTATAGAACAATTGCTGTTGTTCTCTCTGACAAAACAGTGTTGCTTCTCTGACAAAACAATGTTGCTTCTCTGACAAAACAATGTTTCTTGAAGGTGTTGTTGGACGAATGAGTTATTGATGCCTCAGTAGAAAACATGTAATTGGATCGTGAGCAATCAGTAATTAAATCGCTCACGATATTATGTCATATCATCATGTTAGTATTACTCTGACTCTTGTCCAGATTAAAAAGCTACAGTCAGTATCAAATGAGAACTGTGGAATAAAAATATCACTAAAAATTGAGAACAAATCGAAGGTGTTCGGAATAAACTATCATTGTCAGAACGTCAACTCAGGCACTTCAATGAGGCCAAACAATCAGAGACCAGCGTACGACTTAATCTTTCTGCGGGCGCTATTAAAAACAATGCTAAGGCGGGTGGTATATTTCCACTTCTCACAGGTATACCAGTGTTGATATCCACTGCAGCCCCAGTTGTTGCCAAAGCAGCAGCACTTGGTGCTGTTAGAACTGCTGCTGGGATGGCATTAAAGAAAGCAACAGGACAAGGAATAAAAACTTTTTAAAAAAAAGGGACAGGGTCTAAGACTGCCAGCATCTCCCCATTTATGGTAAGGAAAGGGATTAAGACTTCTCAGGACACTTCGTTGATTCTTTCCAAGTCCAATTTCGACTTAATTGATGCTGCTAAAAAATTAAATATAAAAAAATTTCAGAGGTGTTTTTAAGCTTGATCATTTACCAAAACAACCAAACAATGTTGAAACTGTGACCCTGCTATAGCGCACTCTGTTATAACACGAATTCTGATATAATGCAGTCATGGTGTGGCTTCCGAAGTTTCACATACATGTACACACAAAAAATCTTTCTTAGAAGTACGAGAAAAAAACGTAAATACTTTATTATCATTTTGGGGAAGAGATCGCATATGAATAATACAAGACTATCGTGGTGTGATTCCTGAAATTATATATGTATTTTTCTCGTACACGAAAAGTAGTTTTTTCTTCTTAAAAGTATGAAAAATAATGCATATAAAGTTTATTTTGGGATTGCGTAGGTCTTCACCAATGTCACAAATTTGGATTGTTTTTCCTTATTGGTGGCACAACATACCGTGTGGCAATTTTTTTATATTGGCAACGTTGGCTGTTTAAACTTTTATATACAACCATTGGTTTGGAGTGCAGAAAATCAGAAGCCCCATGAAAGGAAGCCGCAAACTGGATATAAAATGCACTGAAATTTATTGATTGTTACATAAACAAATTCTTTGTCCATATTGACAAACCATCTAAACAGTGCATTGTTATATTATAATCTGCTTATGACATCTAGCAAAGAATGGAAAGGAAGGACTTCATCAAAGGAAGTCAGTACCAGACTTAAACGAACGTGATGGAATCTGATGGATTTTTGCATTTTCCAACATGACTGGAACATGTTAACTGTGCCGTGAAAGTTTTCTTTTTGTGGGGGAAAAAGTTAATGCTTACGAACGCTACCAATGGCGGCTTAAAATGTAAACTAACTTTTACTGACTTGGGATGTACTGAAAAGTAAATGCTTCATCATTCGTTGCGTGATTGTGACAAAATTATTGAATATTTTAAAGCTGCGTGTATGCATATTTTCGATGGAATCACTTGTATTGTGGATTCAATGTATATGATGAGGTTCACGGGTGAGTACACGGTGTTGATACTGTTCATGCTATACATTAGACATGTATGTATAAACAGTATTCACATATATGTACCAATTCATGATTCTCTAAATAAAGTAAACTATTATATATGTCTTCTCTGTTTTCACTACAGGTGTATTTCTCATTTAATATGCATTGATTTAAGATGGTAACTGTGCTGATGAAGCGCGTATTTTTACTGCCCACATGTATTACCTACACCCCCTTCCCGCATTTTTTGTGTGGGTACATGCATAATTTTCTTCAGCTAACTGACCTGGTTGCTTATAACACGGTTCAGTCTATAATGCGGTCAGGTTCTATGGCTCCCAACTACCATGTTATAGTGGGGTCACACTGTAGTATTAATCTCAATAAAAAAACTCTGGAAAAGGTACTCATTGGCTTGCAGTGCGATTGATCCAAATGGAATTGTTTATTTTGATTCATATGGGTTGGCGACACCGAAGGAATTTTTAAAATATTGGTGGGTTTTAAACTCCTGTCTGGTATTCAACATTACCAACACAGACAATAACCGATCCGCCTATATGTGGCTGTGAAGTAATTGCTGTACTCGATGCTGTGTCAAGATTGCAGACACCACCTTATAAAGTCTTGCATGAGTATACCACCAGACATTATAGCCATCCACCATCGTTTTAAACAGATCTTAAAGTATGATGGTAGATATTTACGGAAGATCTTGCCTGAGTAAAACTCAGCTGCAAGGGGACTTATCCAAATATGCAACTCTTCACGATGTGAAGGAAGAACGTGCTAATCTTTTGAGTCTTGCAAATGTGGACCAAAATGAAGTCGTTGTTTTTCAGGATCATCAAGGATGATTAAAGACGAGCACTATCCCATTCACAGATATTATTCTGAAAGTTCCAGGTGCAACCGAAGATAACTTAGTTGTGTTTGCTAAAAACAGTCAAATTAAAAACTAGGAGGATTCAATTCTAACAATCATAGGAGAAATAACTAGACGTATCAGAAGAATTGGGGATATTATGTATGGCAATCTCAACATGAGCAAAAATACAATTATTAACGTGAGAGAACCAAATTCAGACGATGATAAGGTAACAAAAAGATAAGTAGTAAGCAATGATGTTCTGTCAGAACTGAAATCAGTAAATATGTTGCTAAAACTAGTGATACAATGACTGGTGATCTCAATATGGCTAGTAATACCATTGCTTATTTGAGAGAACCATTAATAGGCGATGAAGCTGCAACAAAGAGATATTTCGACAATAGCAACATCCCAGTGATGACATCATTAATGACAATGATGGAATGACCACATTTTGATCTGAATATTTTAATCATATAAATGCATTTACAAATGTTTGCAAAAAAATAAAAGGAATGGTTGAGATAATTCTTTGGTAAGCCAACAGTTATCAGTATTAAATTCTCCAAAATTAATAAGATCACCGACACTGTAGTATATACAGTAGCATCTGGATCAGCATTATGGTTACCACTCAATAAATCCATCAAACATTGCACGGATGTTAACGGTATAGACAGGTTCTCAGTAAGCGGAGATAAAAATTTTACTGCATTTACCTCAATTTTACACCATCTTCAACAATCTGGACCTTCTGTATTGTTAGTAATACTAGATCAAAATGACAAAGTAACATTTGTAGTGGAACCCAAGGAAAAAGGCACCCACTTGTTGTACTATTGGTGTCTAAAATTAGTCGCTAACTACCACCTACTTAAAATATTATGAACTCCCCAATCGATGTTAAACGTTTTAGATACGATCAATTATGCGAGTGGCAGTGTCAGCTGAAAAATATAATTGAAATGTATACAGTAAAACAAAAGATACTGCAGATGTGTCATTGTTACTGATATAACTGTATACTTTGCATCTGCGGTCATTGCTGGAACAGTAACGGCCATCGGCATATTGTTAGCTACATATGTAATAGCACTAGTGATAAGAATTGGTGTTGCGGTTATAACAGGAATTGCTGATATTCTTAATATTATCGCAAAATTTTTTATCAGTCATTGTTAGGATGGCCAGATGTTCCACCGATTTATCAAGGACCACCAGAATCTAAACAAGCTGATTTTATAACAGATAAAGAAGAACATTTCATGACAACCTACATAGAATATAGCTCCCCTAATACTGAAATATGTTTGTCCATAAGAAAGGATCTGGCACCTAAATGATATATATATAAAGATATTGGCTGGTATTTTCAATTTGATCATTATAAACATACATATATTTTCGATAGGATTAACGATTTTTATAATAAAATTATTTTCTTTTATAATTTGAGTATATGTGAACTGCGCGATAAATTTTACAATTACATAATAGAATATCCCAATGAGAAACTTCATGACAAAATTATTTCAGAGATAGCACATATAAGTAAAATCAAGGATGATTTTAAATTTTCCGATAATAAACTTGAGATCTCTGTTATCGATTTAATAAACAAGAGTTTTTAAAGGTAATGGTAGTATCTGAAGCTGATTTACCAAAATTCTAATTTTATGGAGATCTTGACAAAATCAGCAATATCATCGATGAAAACTACCTCAAAATCATTACCGCATGGAGAAAAATAGCCCCACCAACAAACATTCTCAGACACATCAAAGATCTATGCGGTGTAGGTCATCATATTTCGCCAGGTGTTGTTAATATAACACCAATGATTGCAGTCAGTTTTGTATGTGATGCAATTGATGGAAGTTACCAAGTGCATCTTGAAAATCCAGTCAGGCCCAGCAAGGATATATTTTATATACGTTTCCCCCGCAAGCGCACCCTGGATTTTTTTATTAGAACCCATTAATCCATGTTATGTGCAATGTCATAATCTGTTATTGTCACAGATACATTTCACACTTACTGACCAGATCAGACACCTTCTTGATTTGTGATATGATGTTTTGAGTATAAATTTGTATGTGAGATCATGGAAGATTTTATAAAACCTGTTTCTGAGTCAAAGTTGGCATTTTACAATAGCTACAGACAATTATTTATGTGGTATTATATATGTACCAACACGAGAGAAAAATATAGCTGTGATCATGGTCAACCGACGCCTTTTGTTGGATCATCCCCACATGAATGCCTAAAAAATTTCATCGATTTGAGGAGATAACTGCTGATATTAGAGCTATTGATGAAACACTGAATGAGCCTAAGAGGTTAATCAGACTGCAGCGAGACAAGATTCAGTGTGAAATAATGCCTGAAGTAATTCCAGAAACTCATATGAATGGTTTTTGGAATATGTGGTATTCTGCTGATTTGATAGATGCAAGTAGAAAGATAGTTCGTGATACACTTAAACAACAATTATTTCTGTTACATAAAGAAAAAATTTCAGCTCTACCTGTACCATTATGTTATCACCCAGCATATACATGATGGCAGAATATTTAAGTTGAGATTCCTGGAATTAATTAGAAACAAAATCTTGTGTTAAATGATATTATTTTAGTTCCTGTGAGTATTGTTGAGAGTGCATTAATGATGGACAAAACTCCATGGACACTAGGATATGCTATAACGATTCATTTGTCACAAGGATTAACTATTTCCGATACAAATATTTGGATTGTTGATTATCATATTGAATGGTCGAATTTAGTTTATCTCACAGTGTCTCATCTGCGGAGGGTTATCATAGACTTCACAGAAAATAATCATTGAACTGCTAGCAATGGCAGCGATGTTATAAGACAAAATTAGCTAGTTATAAACAATGTAGCAAAAGAAATAAGCGTGACTTTGATTTCAGTGCTGAATTTATCATGACACTGAAACAACGACAGAATAATCCTTGTGCTAGCTGTAACACAGTGATGTCACGAACATGCACATGCCATGGACACTAATGGTACAAATTCTTGCAGCAAACAATGTCTAGTGATTCATTAATATAGATATTCAATACAGACATGCCAACTCTCCCGTTTTTTGCAGGAGCCTCCTTGAATTCAACCTCACCTCATGCATTATTATTTTTCTTCCTCGAAAAAATTCATTTCGTCAAAAAGATGAAAGAATATTTAGTTTTGTGAGGAAGAATAGGACTGACTTCAGGAGCAGTATGAACACTTGAGACACTAGAAAGTCTTCTAGCAACAACCATGTCTCTCCAGGAGTAGTGTTAATTGACGCTTTTCACTATTAAGTTTTGTTCAGTCTGTTATTTATTTATGGTTATTTATTATCTAAAAATAAACCATTTTAGAATTGAATTAGTATGTTTTTATTTGAAAGCCATTCACTTTTTGTAATTGTGTTCAACATGTTTCTCCCATGATGAAATCCTCCCTGCAATAATTGAGATCTTTCTTAAAAGTTTTCAAAATCTCCCTTGAGGACTCTCTTGCAGGTCTGGCAATAGTTGAAAATGTATTCTTTTGCATACTGCTGTATTTCTTAAATAATAGATGGTTCATAAGTAAGTCATGACCATCAACTAATTGTTTCTTTTGCAGAGAACAGACATTTGTAATATATATATTTTGATAATGACGCAAATTCCCAATGGTTTCCTAACATTTTAGGCTTAGCAAGCTCTTCATCAGGTTAAAAAAAAAAAACAAACATTAAAACAAAATTTATGAAAAATTCTGGCCTCCTACATGTTAGAATAACTGTTGACAGTTTACAACAAGAGATATAACATTATAAAGTTGTGCAGAAATAATTGATGAGCAGGTTCTTGTGTCTATTAGATAACCAACCAGGCATTATGTTTTGACCTAATATATATATATATATATATAATGGATGTATGTACTAAAACAGTTATTATGCTAGCTACATGAGCATTTTTTAAACTATTCTGAATTTATATTTTTGTGTGTAAAGAAACAAAGCGTTGAGGAGATAAAGAGATGACTTTTTAGCCTTTGTTATTTTTGTCTTGGAAATGTTAGGCATTTTACTTAGTTTTATTTGCTTCTTGGGTTGTGAACTTTAATGAATGCGTTCATCTTGGGGATCATTAATCACCTGTAAAAGTAGGTCACAGTCATATAACAGCCTGCATTTAAAGTAAGAATCATGTAATGGTGCATGCTGTATATAGCATTCAATTCAATACATGCAAAGGTTGAAGCTAAAATTATACATTTCTTTTTTCAATTTAGATACAAAAAGCGGGATGGCAGTGTAAAGCTCTATACCAAGAAGATTCCTAATGATGATCAACTGCCCCCAATTCCATCAAGCCCCGTTAAAACTGAGTGTGAAGAATTTCACAAATTTAAAAGCAAGTCACCAAGCAAGAAAAAGGGTATCCCAGTCAGCTTCTATATCGATGAAGAGGAGAAAGAACATTTAATGATGACACCAGATATCAGAGTTGATCCACCCAGTGATTCTGAAACAAAGGCTGAAAGCAAATGTTAATTTTGTGCCTAGTTGAGTAGAAAAAATAATTAGGAGATGGCTCAGCTATAGGGTACATTATCAGGGTCTTACTAGTTTCAGAAACAGATGGTGACCTTATTGGTTTCAGTGAAAATAGCCTGGTATCCCAGCTTAAATTTAGGTGCCCAAAGAGCCTGGTATCCCAGCTTAAATTCAGTGGCCCAAAGAAGGCACTTGAATATGAAATTGATAGCTTGATGACTGCTCTTTTACCTTTCTTCATGTCTTCAACAATACAGCTGTCCCTCATTATAATGCACCTCGTTATAAGAGGATTCTGGATATAATGCTGTACCACTCTGGACCCCATGACTAGAATCATGCCATTGTAAAATAATATGTGTTGAAAGAAATCAGTACAGGCTAAGCTTGTTTTGTTTTTTTCTGTTTTAAATACTGCTGTTTCAAATTTTTTGATCATTCCTTATATGCTGTGGTTTGATATATATCACTATTCTCAGTATATCATGGTTTGGTACATAAATGTGGTTCTCTGTAAATCACAGTCTGGTACATTATGTGGTTCTCTCTGAATCATGATCTGGTACATAATGTGGTTCTCTTAATCACAGTCTGGTACATAATGTGGTTCTCTCTAAATCACGGTCTGGTACATAATGTGGTTCTCTCTAAATCATGGTCTGGTACATGATGTGGTTCTCAATATATCACGATCTGGTACATGTGGTTCTCTCTAAATCACGGTCTAGTACATAACGTGGTTCTCTCTAAATCACAGTCTGGTACATAACGTGGTTCTCTCTAAATCACGGTCTGGTACATAATGTGGTTCTCACTATATCAAGGTCTGGTACATAGTGTGGTTCTCAGTATATAAAGGTTTGGTACATAATGTGGTTATCTCTATTGGGGTTTGAAACATGATGGGGTCAGCAGTTATGGATCCCAACTACCGCTCAGTACAGTAATGAGGGAGGGCTGTATTTTCCTTAGTTAAATGTTTTTGTGGATATGTTTAGAAAAAATGTAGCATTGTTCAAGATATACAAGTTCCAGACGCAAGTATAAGACAGTCCATATCTAACATTCTGGTAGCTTCTGGACTTGGTCACAAAACTTGTTGGACCCAGAGTATAACGGGCAGTGCTTTAGCGATAGTGCTTGGCATATGTAAATGATGTGTAGTTCTCAGGGTTGATTTACCTCATTGCACAATTGTTCCTGCTCTAATTTAAAACAAAAGTTTTGCATGTTCATCCAGTTTTCATTTTTGTATACACCATACCGTGATACAATTATTTTGTTCTTTGTTTGCTTATTTTTTTGTGGGGAGAGCTTTTTTCCACACTATTTGAAATATCGATGATTGTAAAGTCAAATATGCATTTTTGATGTGACTGAATTTTTTTTGCAATTTCATCCATTTGTTTATTCATTTCTCTTTTTTGACCCATGACACATTATTTTTCTTGTTTTGCTTTTTTGTATCTGCTTTATTTACACACCACATAAATATGCATCTTTGATTTTACTGTCATAAATAAATGTATAAATTCCTTGCTACATTTTCATCCATTTCATATTCATTTCTCTTTGTATAAATGACACCACTGTATGTTGCTCTTAAGTTGCCTATTTTTGGTGTGATTTTCCTTCCCTCCTTCGTGAAACATACTTAAGATCAAATAGATGTAATTATGCCCCCTTGAAGAGGAGATTGGCTGTGTCTGTCCTTCAATATATCCATCTGTTTGAGAAGCTTCTTTCATAAAAACAAGTTGGTGTAGACCAGTGAATTTAATTTGCATACTTATGTGCACACATATGTATAGATGACCTGATGAGATTTTTAGACCATTACAGCAAGTGTTCAGTCTGAATTGAACATATTTAAAACTATTTTTGGGACTAAAACTCTTTGCTAAAATACTAAAATACTGTTAGCACAGTTAAAGTACCACTGCATTAGCAATTAAGGTAGATATGTTTGCATGCATATATATATATATATATATATATATATATATATATATATATATATTCATGCTATTATAGCAGTTGTTCAGATGTCTGATATTTGTAAAAATCATTTGGATTCATAATTTTTAGTCTACATTGGGGGCATCTATGTTTTACAAATACTGCTTGATATAGAGCTAAAAGTATCAACTATGTTTCCACAATGAAATATTCTTTCTAGTTCACAAAGTTTTATGGTGATAGGACATATGATCACTAGTCTTGAGTTCCTTGGTTTAATTCCCAAAAAGGGCCACTTGATGTTGTTCATACTTATTTTATTTCAGTGATGTTTTTGTTTGTTTTTTTAAAATAAAGATGTGTCTTTACCAGTATCAGGGTCACACATAATATATAAAGGTCACTTAAAGGTCAAGATGACTGCTCCAGTGGCCTAGTGGGTAGAGTGTCCACCTCCAATGAGGGAGGCCAGGTTCGAACCCTAGCCAAGTCATACCAAACACTTTTAAAAATGGTACTAACATCTGTCTCGCTTGGCACTCGGCATTAAGAGGTTAGTGTTAGGACTGGTTGGCTTGATGTCAGGGTGGGACATCATGCTACTTGTCTGCAGCATGATGCCCTAGTACTAGACATCACTATAAACTGTCACACTGCAGACATCGTAGCGATATGACTGTAGCCAAAGCTACGTTAAGAATCCAAATCACACACACACACAGAGGTAAGACTCCAATGCAAAGGGAAAAGAATTTAGCTTCGCTCAGTCTCAATTTAGCAGCCATCAGGGCAAGATCAGGGAATGTGATTGGCTTGTAACTGATATTCATACACATTGCTTGACATCTGATTGGCTGGTAACTGATATTCATACACATTGCTTGACATCTGATTGGCTGGTAACTGATATTCATACATATTGCTTGACATCTGATTGGCTGGTAACTGATATTCATACACATTGCTTGACATCTGATTGGCTGGTAACTGATACTCATGCACATTGCTTGACATCTGATTGGTTAGTAACTGATATTCATTCACGTTGCTTGACACCTTATTGGCTAGTAATTGATATTCATACACATTGCTTGACACCTTTTTGGCTAGTAACTGATATTCATACACATTGCTTGACATCTGATTCGCTGGCAACTGATATTCATACACATTGCTTGACATCTGATTGGTTAGTAACTGATATTCATTCACATTGCTTGACACCTTATTGGCTAGTAACTGATATTCATACACATTGCTTGACATCTGATTGGCTAGTAACTGATATTCATACACATTGCATTACATCTGATTAGCTAGTAACTGATATTCATACACATTGCTTGACATCTGATTGGCTAGTAACTGATATTCATACACATTGATTGACATCTGATTGGCTAGTAACTGATATTCATACACATTGCTTGACACCTGATTAGCTAGTAATTGATATTCATACACATTGCTTGACACCTGATTGGTTTGTAACTGATATTCATGCACATTGCTTGACACCTGATTGGCTAGTAACTGATATTGATACACATTGCTTGACATCTGATTGGCTAGTAACTGATATTCATGCACATTGCTTGGATGCTGATTATTCACTGAACCATTTCACACCTATTTGATTGCATAATAAATTCAGTTATCTATAGATTTGTGCTATTTAGCCTAAAATGTGCACAAGAAGTAATTAATCATAATTTTTTTCAACTTTTCACATTTTGTTTGATATGAATAGATAACCATGTTCCACCTACTTGACAATACACACTTTATATGTATCTTATTCTACCCTTCCTTTCTAGCTAAACCAGCTGGTTTGCAAACTTGGCTCTTATAACAAATGCAGTCTAGTTACACTCTGTGTGAGTTCATTGAAAAATACAGTCTAGTTAATTCTGTGTGACTTCATTCAATCTTTATGAAAAATACAGTCTAGTTACATTCTGTGTGACTTCATTCAGTCTTTATGAAAAATGCAGTCTAGTTACATTCTGTGTGAGTTCATTGAAAAATACAGTCTAGTTACATTCTGTGTGACTTCATTCAATCTTTATGAAAAATACAGTCTAGTTATATTCTGTGTGACTTCATTCAGTCTTTATGAAAAATACAGTCCAGTTACATTCTGTATGACTTATTTATTATGAAAAATACTGTCTAATTACATTCTGTGTGACTTCATTCAGTCTTTATGAAAATGCAGTCTAGTTACATTCTGTGTGACTTCATTCAATCTTTATGAAAAATAGTCTAGTTACATTCTCTGTGACTTCATTCAGTCTTTATGAAAAATACAGTCCAGTTACATTCTGTATGACTTATTTATTGTTTATGAAAAATGCAGTCTTGTTACATTACATGTGTCTTCATTTATTATTTATGAAAAATGCAGTTCAGTTATATTACATGCAACTTCATTTATTGTTTATTGCATTTTATGATGAAATAGTTTTACAGTTCTTAAAAAAAGGTAAATTTTGCCAAGATTGGCAGTCATGTAAATAAAATGGGGGTGTATAATATACCAACTACACATAAAGTCAGCCAATTGGGCTGTAAGATTAGTCTTGTGTTTTTGTCTTATATGTACAAAAAAAATAACAAGACATAATTGTTAATTTCCTATAACACTGGATGTTGCTTTATTGTGTTTTGTGTTTAATATTTTATGAGTAGGGTTGCTGTGAGGGTACAGATAAGATACAGCATTTTCAAGTGCATTCATAAAGCTTACAGATGTCTTGTTTATCTGTTCTGGCTGTTTATGATAAACAGTTATTACTAATATAACATTTTTTATGCAAGACACTATGAAGTGCAAGTTTGTGAACATGAGACTGATAATTGTTTTGTATTTTTTTTTATAATTTCACATATTTGGAATTTTAAGCTTTAAGTATGAGAAGGGAAGTATGTAAAAGTTGTTTTTAAAGAAAAAAATTCAGTTTTTGCATTGCTTTAAACTGTTTTAACTTTCACATTAGAAATGCTTTCTTTTGTCAATGTTTGCTTTGCTTTTTTTTATTCATATTTGTAAGTGTCAAGACTGCATTAGGTTAAGTGCATGCAGTAAAATACCTGGTATTCAGTACATGTAGTCATGATATTTGCATGAAACAGTGAAAGATATGTTTTCTCTTATCTAGATCCATATATATATATGTGTGTGTGTGTGTGTGTGTGCATTTAGAGAGGGAGATATCTGAATGTGCACAGTCATTAAATCCTTCTGACTCCTTTGTTTAAATGGGTGCAGATGAAGTGGATGATGAAAATTTCATTTTTAGTGTGTATTTGATCAGAATGCTTGAATTGCATCTTGATTATCAGTGGATTACTTTATTATAAAGTTGAACAAATTAGCTTTCATCATTTAAGTTTAATTTTTCTTGCAAGATCACATTTTTCTTTTTTCTGTAAATAGTAAGTGGGGTGCAAAATTATTTTGATGAAGTTTGAAATAAATAAATTTTCAAGATGAAATAAAGATTGTCGATTTACCAAAGTAAATTAGAAATCCTCATGCTGATGTAAAATCTCTTTATTTCTTTTTATTTAAATATTTTTTTTTATATTTCTGTTTTTTATTGTGCTTTTTATGTACTTTTTAACATGTACATGCACAAATAGCTTTTTGATTTGCAGTTAAAGGTCCAAAACTTGTATTGATTTTGCTTTGTTTATTTTGTACATTTACCTTATTAATGTCCCGGTTGATTTTACACTTTATTACTAGCCTTTAGTGTGATATTGTTTAATTCTGAAGATGATTTTTTGCATTAATTGGAGTAGCCAAACAGAAGATGCAACTTTGATTTTATTGTTGGGTTAATATTAGTTGGAAGCATTCATGACGTAGCACTTTTCCAAGTTGGCAATGGCCATTATGTTGTCAACAATTTGTTAAGGTTTTTCCGTGTACAACTCTTTCTCATTATATTGTGCTTCCAGATATAATTGCTGTACCACTACATACTTCATGACCAAAATCATACCAATGTATAACTGTGGATTGATACTCCATGCCCCAAATCATACCAATGTATAACAGTGTGGCTTGATACCCCTTGCCGAAAATCATACCAATGTATAACAATGTGGAATGATACTATGGCCTCCATGACAAAATCATTCCAATACCAATGTATAACAATGGAATGATACTATGGCCTCCATGACCAGAATCATTCCAATACCAATGTATAACAGTGGAATGATACTATGGCCTCCATGACCAAAATCATTCCAATACCAATGTATAACAGTGTGGAATGATACTATGGCCTTTATGACCAGAATCATTCCAATACCAATGTATAACAGTGTGGAATGAAACTATGGCCTCCATGACCAAAATCATTCCAATACCAATGTATAACAATGTGGAATGATACTGTGTCCTCCATGACCAGAATCATTCCAATACCAATGTATAACAATGTGGAATGATACTATGGCCTCCATGACCAAAATCATTCCAATACCAATGTATAACAATGGAATGATACTATGGCCTCCATGATCAGAATCATTCCAATACCAATGTATAACAATGGAATGATACTATGGCCTCCATGACCAAAATCATTCCAATACTAATGTATAACAATGTCGAATGAAACTATGCTTCCATGACCAGAATCATATCAATGTATAATAGTGTATGTTGATTCTACTATGGACCCATGACCAAAATCATACCAATGTGGGTTTTGGTTATCTTGCATTTCTGATTATATCAGGACTCTATACATGTGTGGTTCTCACTGTAATGTGGTTCAGTATTTAATCAGGTCAGTGGTTATGGACCACATGATAATGATGGGGGAGCTGTATGCCATGTACCTCTTGATATATTTTGATCATACCTGGTATGAATGAATATGAAGCTAGACCAATCATTTTACCTTTGGCTCAAGGTCACAGTCAGAGAAATTTTATGTTAAGGTTTTATTTTAAGTTTTTCATTTGTTTATGTTTTCTAAATCCATTAAAAGATTTTCTGCACACTTTGAATGAATCATTACGAATCGATGACAATTGTTTCATTGACATTTTCGATTATAATCATTCAAAATTTGGATGAAAGTTTAAATTACAGGTTTTTCATTTGCCAATATTTCCTAAACCCCATGAAATCTCATCATACTTGGAATGAATCATTATCAAAATAAGACAATTTATTCAGTGACTTATGTGATTTTACCTTTGACCTTTATGGTCAAAGTTTTTGTTAAGATTTTGATTAAAGATTTTCTTACTAGCTTAAATTTTGAAAACTTCTTGCTGATTTTTGTACATGCTTTGTATGAAAACTATGAAGCTAACACAATTCATTCTGTGTCAAGGTCACACACTTTGAAAATTTTCATTAAGGATTTGGTTCAAGTATTTATTTGTTGATTACATTTCCTAAACCTCTAGATGGATTTTCATCATGCTTTGGACAAATTATCGTGAAACTAAAGCAATTTGTTCTATGACATGCTTTCTCAATCTTTTGACCTAGGAGTCAAGGGCATGTTTTTATAAGCAGTGGTTTGTCAGCCAGTATTAAGTATGTTTTCCACTGCCAGCTTTCAGTTCTAACATTGGCATAATTATTGGGTATGTTTATAGAGTTGACGTATATCATTATAGAGTTGACATGTATCATTACAGAATTGATGAATACATTTAATATTATAGATTTTGTCAATATAGCTGAAATCCATAAAATGTATTTTTATTTCAGGAATTACTTAATTTAGTAGATATCCATTTTTATTGTTATATTTAAGTTAATCACAGGTACAATGGTTTCCCTCTTATACAGCTACCCCATCTGCAACAGGAATGTGGGTTTGTCTTTCTTGAGGGGGATCAGACAGATGTGAATAATAACTACATATAAAGTATGAAAGGTGTAACTAATTTTCATATATTTAAAAACTTCCTTTCAAAGACAGAAATGTTATCACATAATGATAATGTGATGAAATGAATATCAATGTTATTTTTTGTTCAAAATATGTATAGTCCTCAATCTTTGTGCAGACTACCTTGTCAGCAAAATCTGGGCACAGACATTTGGTTATAACCATCCCTGTACATCTGTCAATTCCACCTTGTCAGCAAAATCTGGGCACAGACATTTGGTTATAACCATCCCTGTACATCTGTCAATTCCACCTTGTCAGCAAAATCTGGGCACAGACATTTGGTTATAACCATCCCTGTACATCTGTCAATTCCACCTTGTCAGCAAAATCTGGGCACAGACATTTGGTTATAACCATCCCTGTACATCTGTCAATTCCACCATGTCAGCAAAATCTGGGCACAGACATTTGGTTATAACCATCCCTGTACATCTGTCAATTCCACCTTGTCAGCAAAATCTGGGCACAAACATTTGGTTATAACCATCCCTGTACATCTGTCAATTCCACCTTGTCAGCAAAATCTGGGCACAAACATTTGGTAATAACCATCCCTGTACATCTGTCAATTCCACCTTCCCACTCCCTGCAGTTGAATGATGTTTATTTGAATCTTTATGACATATTTTCGTAGTGATCAAACAATGTTCTCTCATTTCTTTTGTCTAATAGCTTTCACCGTTTGGTTCTAAACTGAGAATGTTGGATGACATTTTGCACTTTTGCAACAACCTCTTCCTTTGTGGGCAATATGTACTTATCGCACAAGATGCTCAGTGTTTACAAAGGAAGTGAGGTTGTGACATTGACCTTTTTTGGTTGGTTTAATTTTCTAGTCTGGTACCCAGTTAAGTACATATTGCAACCTATTAGCTGGAAGCCAAAAAGGCTAACATACCATTTTACTATCTAGCAACTGGATGTCACGTTGATTTGAACTGAACAGTAATATGCCTCTCAACAGTTGGCCTATGTCATCTTGATAATTATCAGTGTTAATTAAAGCCACTAATTATCAAAGTGACAAAAGCTAACATCTGAGGAAAAATGGCAGTATGGATAATCAGATTACTTACCTCTTTATGTGGATTAAAGTAAGTTCTTTGGCATGCTAGAACAAACATCACTGTGTTGAGTTGAGACATTAACAGCTGTTAGCAACATTTCATTCTGTAAACAGCCATCATGTGGCCACTGACTTGGAGTAAATTTGACACTTTTGCAGTAAAATGGCCATGTTAAAGAAGGAGCTGCCCTTGAGGGGTAAGTTTGAACATGTGCTTGTCTGTGCCAAGGGATTCTGCCCTTAAAAAGTGGGTGACTGCTGGTCGGGGGATTGATAATGCTGCTAAAGCGAGTTTTAATGCTGAAACTAAATTTTCAATATAAATTTAAAGTATTTCCGTGTTTAGATTCCAATCTGTTTAGGCTGATATTCCTGTTTTGCATCAGTAGGGGCTGATGACATCTCTGCATTCCTTAAATAATGATAATAAGTTTTATTTCTCTCTCTCCCCCCCCCCCAACTCCCGGACTTTTGAAGGTCTTCATTTTATCTCCAGCTTGATGTTGTGAAGTCCTAGGTCAAGTTCACTTATTACCTTAGAAAATTTGAGTAGTTTCACATATTTGACATAGAAGCTTGCTCTTGCATGATGGATTTATTTCTGCACAAAACATTAGAAGGACTGCATGTAACTAAAATAAGGGATGATGTAAGATCTTCTTGCTTTTCTTCCAGCAAAATTTTGATTGAGTTACTGACCCTGTTTACTTTTGAATCTTAAAGGCTTCTTTGATTATACCCTGCTGGTGGGCATCCACGTCCTCTGGAAAATTTTCTAGTTGTCACAATTCAGCTGTGAATTTCACAATCTTTTAAAAAATTTGGAACTGTCTTTTCTTGTCAATATGGGTACATGAGAAAGCTTGCCAGTAGCATCTCATGATTAGGTGGTTCTTTCCAAAAGTGATAACTTGGCTGGAAACTTGTGTTTAACACAACTAAACCTTCATGCTCACCTAAATTGACAATGTCTACATGAACGAGAAGAAAAACTACAGAACTCCAACCAGTACTTTACGTGCAGAAGGAAACACCAAGACTTTATCATGATAAAATTTATTATCTGCAAGATGAAAGGAATTTATTTAACCAACATTCCACTAGTACTGAATGTGCCAGGCATATCAGGACACAAAAGAGATATTAATTTTCAAGGCAAGACATTCAGGAAAAACTTTCATTTTCATTTGCATGCAAATTATGTGACAGTGAGAAAAGTAATTACTTTCTATGTCCAAAATTGGATAATTAAGTACTTAAAATTTTCCACATTCAGTATATTTTATGTTACCATGGCAAAGAAAGGGTACCTTAAGTATAATATAATTGAGAGCACCATACAATAGGGTACTTGCATATGACTGTTTTGTTGCACAGCTACAAATTGGGGGATGCTCCTTTGCACCTTTCTGGCAAATAAGTGGAAAAAGTGTCTCCAGACAATTTTTTCTTTAACTTAGGAGGATTGTATTCTCCTCTTAGATCTTACCCGCTAGGTCGAATTCATCAGTCACAAATTTAAGGACCAGCCAATATCGTTATCACCCAAGTGTATTGTTAATATGCATGATGTCATCAAATTTAGCAAGATGAAGTAAAGTGATGAGAACTTTTATGACATATTTGTTCTGTTTGATGCACCCTGATGTGACGCTGTACTAAGCTGCTTGAGTCAAGAATTTTAATTTGTCAGTAGTTCATCTTTCAAGGTCACTATTCCAATGAGAGTGGGTGCATGTCCATCTTGCAAGGTCGCTATTCCAACAAGAGATGGTAATTGTCCAGCACTAGTTCATCTCACATGGTCATTATTCCATCAAGGGAAGGTACTTGTCTATCACTATTTCATCTTGCAAGGTTAATATTCCACCAAGAGATGGTACTTGTCCAGCACTAGTTCATCTCACGTGGTCATTATTCCATCAAGGGAAGGTACTTGTCTATCACTATTTCATCTTGCAAGGTCAATATTCCAACAAGAGATGGTACTTGTCCAGCACTAGTTCATCTCACGTGGTCATTATTCCATCAAGGGAAGGTACTTGTCTATCACTATTTCATCTTGCAAGGTCAATATTCCAACAAGAGATGGTACTTGTCCAGCACTAGTTCATCGCACGAGGTCATTATTCCATCAAGAGAAGTACTTGTCTATCACTATTTCATCTTGTGATGGCAACAGCCCAGCATGAGGGAAAATAGTACATAAATTGCCAGGTTCCATGTCAAATTTTGCTTAAAATCACATGACACGAAACCGATAAATTCATTGACTTGCACACTATGCAGCATACTAAATATATTGAATGATTTACCTGACCGGTTTTCAGGTGGGGAAAACTGTCATAGTAATTTGCAATTGTAATATTATTATTCCATTTTCAAATGTCTTTTTGAGTTATTTTGTAGAAATTGCATGTATTATTACCCAGTACATCTATTATGTAGTCATGGATACAAATTTCTTCCCATAACCTTCAGTTGTTTTGCTCAACTAAAATGTGCACAGAAGGTCCAGCAACATGTCCATGAATGAATCAGCATTAAATGAATTAAATTAAATTCAAAATTAAGACCAAAGCCAAACATTTAACTTTTTTAACAAGTATAGGGTGCAATTTTTCTCCATTTCATGATTATTAGCGTGTTAAAAAAATGTCCATTGATTTTATTATGATTCTCTCTAATGTTGCCAATTTGTATTTTGGTACATCTTGTAGAAGAACCAGACACTTTGTATAGTTTTTGTATAATGACATAATGAATAATGATATAGTGCAAAGTTTCATATCGATTTAGGAAAGTGCTTAGGACTTTTACGATGTGTGTGTTTGATCCAAATCTGGTTTTTGGCTTGCTATCAGAATTTATTTTTAATGTTGATTTTCTTTTAATTACCGTATGGGCACAAAATAAGTTTTCTTTCTGTGGAAACTTAAAGTGGATGAAATCTGTACTGTTTTTAATATACAAACTGGTCTGGACACCACAATTCTAGTCTAAATGTGTTAATGCATATATTTTTTCATATAAAAATGCAAGGGTACAGCTTGCTAAGATCGTTAAATTATGGTTTTAAGAGAAGGAAAAAAACTGTACTTACAATTGGAGAGTATAAAAATTACAGTCACTGTAATGTCCTTTTTTAAAAGTATCAAAATTTGAATAGTTGATACTATTTTGTTAGTATTACATTCGTAAGATTGTGTTTATATTAGTGTGAATGTTCATTAATAATTTATTATTAATTCATAATATAACAAATATATTTTAAATTTTTCATATATATGTATTTTTCATAAATGATATGTTGAATTTTGAATTTGCAATGTTGCTTATGGTAATTTTTGAAAGCAAAATTTTGTATTCATCAGTAAAAAAAAATGCAGGTAAAATAAATGACCCATGTCTTACCTGTTAGTGTGGTAGGTTTGTGAATGGAGTAGCATTTCATTGCAGCATGTGACATCAGACCAATAACCATCATTGTATTCAAAGATGCAAGCAAGCAAGGGATAAAATCATATATATCGTATATACTTGCATATTGGTTAGATCCAGACTGCAAATTGCATAATGCACTAGTAGATTTGGGTCTATGCAGTCTGATGGGAGTAATTAGTTGAACCCACAACATAGACCTTTATCTACTTGCACAATGTGTTACAGCACATCAGGGTCTATGTTGTTTGCATTTGTGACTTGTAAGCAAGTACATATGGTAGCCTGTCTCAATTCATGCTAGAAATTTACAGATATGCTCTACCTCTTGAATCCGTTTTAATTGATATTAAGTACCCATTAGCAGACAGTTGTTGCATACATGTGATTCTGCTGACAGTAATACAACAATTCCATTTTGAAGAAAGAAAAATAAATGTTATTTTTATACATTTTATCTGTACATTACAGAAAACATATGGAGACCAGAACTGTTTTACCGTGCAATGTTGTTTGCTGTGTAAGAGATTAAGAATTGTTAAACAAAGGCTAACATGAATACACAGTAAGCTATACATTGATGACCCTATTGCTGCAGTTTGGAGGGTTTAAAAGCCAGAGTTGGAAGGTTTCTTTGGGAGTTACAGTAATAAAGGGATCAGAGGTGGTCAATGATGGCTTTTAAGTCTATGTTTATAAACTATGCTGATCTTTGGCAGATGCAAGATTAAAAAAAGAGATCCCAACCAGACATTGATTTCAGCAGAAACAATTGAGCAGGTACAACCAGACATTGATTTCAGCAGAAACAATTGAGCAGGTACAACCAGACATTGATTTCAGCAGAAACAATTGAGCAGGTATTTAAAAAATTGTCATGAGGAATATATAAGGTCAGCTCTTTTTTTGTTGGTCGATGTCAAATTGCCAAAACATGTGCATTTTCCAATTGCTGAAGCATTTCCTTGGTAAGAAATGTTGCGAGAAATTTAGTAAAGCAATGAAAATCAGAATTGAAGTGTGCATGTGAGAGGCAAAGGTTTTGAGCCTGCATTATGTTTCAAGTAAAGTGGATTTTAAGATAGTATATGGAAGAAGACGACATCACCAGGCATATTCATGCATCATAGTATATGGAAGAAGACGACATCACCAGGCATATTCATGCGTCATAGTATATGGAAGAAGACGACATCACCAGGCATATTCATGCATCATAGTATATGGAAGAAGACGACATCACCAGGCATATTCATGGGTCATAGTATATGGAAGAAGACGACATCGCCAGGCATATTCATGCATCATAGTATATGGAAGAAGATGACATCACCAGGCATATTTATGCATCATAGTATATGGAAGAAGACGACATCACCAGGTATATTCATGCATTATAGTATATGGAAGAAGACGACATCACCAGGCATATTCCTGCATCATCACTTATGACCAATAATTCTTCTGTAACCCACTTTGAAGGCATTGTTTAAAACTGGATCAAAAGTGGATAAAGGGGTTTTTGCAGAGACTTCGTTCATAAATTTTGTTGCAGAGCATACTTTACTGTTCCTCACTGCATATTATTGTATTTAATTGGTTAAAGTTACATTTCCAAATTCAGAGATGGCACGGAAACGTTCATGCCAGTATACAAAATCACACATTATCAATTTGTACTGAGACAGAAAATTTGAAAATATTTGTGAAAGTCAAAAGTTTGATTCAGCATAGATCTTATGCGAAAAATATATACTTGTTTGGTTTTCAGTTCACTTAGAACCTGTAAATTTTGTCAATAAAAAAATCTACTGGTTTAGAAGCCAATCTACTCTACTGATTGATTTGGTAGCCTGGTTCTGTCACGAATACACTGTTGTGTTAGCACCAGTATTGCTGCAGTGATGTCACTGTTCACAAAATTTTACCTGTCCAAGTGTCTATTAGTGTTAAGTCTTTAACAGACAGCAGATGGTGAAAAGAAATTCACTGTCATATATCAAAATAAATTCTTTTCTTCTAACTTTACATTATTAAATCCAGAATTTGATTGTAATTTTGGGTAATTGTGTTTAATTTTGGGAGAATTTGGTTGTAATTTTGGGTAATTGTGTTTAATTTTGTGTGATTTTTGCAGCTATATTATTTGGTTTTTCTTGTTTAGTTTGATTGCTTTGTTTATTTTATGTGCATCATGTATAGGATTGATGTCAGTTGTATATTGCAATTCATTTTCCATCGTCTCGAGCCATGAATGACAAACCATTACACTTCTTTGTGCAGAGATTTCCTTGTTTCTCACAAATGTGAACCTGCTGAACAAACCACTGCAATTGCATGCAACATCATTTTGCTATGGTGACCTAACATGGC
Organism: Sinohyriopsis cumingii; assembly: GCA_028554795.2. Classification (NCBI taxonomy): domain Eukaryota; kingdom Metazoa; phylum Mollusca; class Bivalvia; order Unionida; family Unionidae; genus Sinohyriopsis; species Sinohyriopsis cumingii. Next base: position 79,474,365 of record CM068833.1, on the reverse strand, counting down.
TTTCAAGTTGACTGAATGAGCCAATCTGAGTTTCTCTTTCAAAAAGTCACTTGTCAGGTGATAGAATGGGCCCTTACAATAACGTATCAAAGATTGTTACATTGCATGATGTATTTATGATGATGCATACTCAGAAGAAATGTAGTTTCCATATCTGTTGTTACAGGTTACAAAAGAGCTTAGTGGAATGCTTGCCATGCTTTGTGATGATGTTCTTTTTCTTGTTGAATTTTAACTGTTCACTGAATAAATATCCATTATGTGCAGATATACTCCAATTTACCATATTTAATATAATATATACACCGTATGGTTAAAAGAATTAGGATTTGGGCAGATTTTATGAGTTTAACAACCTTATTAGCTGGCAACAGCTGGTTCCACAACTTTTCAAATTTTAAAATTCCAGCCATCAGCTATTACAACACTGTAGTGACTGAGCATTATACTTTCAATATTGAGCCAGCTGGTTCAAAAGATAATGAAAAGGCTGGTTTAATTTCATGATAATAAGCACACACTGGTTTTGTTACAGTGCCACCATCATGTGTTAGTATTTGCTTGAAGAGTTAGCTCCCTTGGTCTGTGTTGGGAACTCTTCACTTAAGAGGTTCATTCTCTTTTCCAATATGGTTGTGCCCAATGAAACACATCAAAGATCCATTTCTGAGACTAACCCACAAAATGAAGTTGTAACCAAGTATACATTTAGTTTTTTCCCCCATGTGTTGCTCTGACATCATACGTGACTGTCTATTGTCTGCTATACAAAACTTGACATATTAGAGGATGTGAAATCTCAGCTGACCGCTCCAGTGGCCTAGTGGTTAGAGTGTCTGCCTCGGAAGCGGGAGGTTGTGGGTTCGATCCCCGGTTTAGTCATACCAAAGACTTACAAAAATGGTACTAACAGCTGCCTCACTTGGCGCTCAGCATTATGACGTTAGTGTTAGGACTGGTCGGCCTGGTGTCAGGATAATGTGACTGGGTGGGACATCACGCTACATGTCTGCGGCATGATGCCCCAGTGCTAGACATCACTATAAACTGCCACACTGCAAACATCGTAGCGATATGACTGAAAAATTGTTAAAGCTACGTTAAAAATCCAAATCAAACACACACACACACACACGAAATCACATCTGTTTGTTGTGCTGCCTGGAACTTTGAGTGATGAAAAAGCTAACACATTTGCCTAAAAGACTAGAACATGAAATTTGAAATTCAAAACAAAGGGTATTTGCTTGATTTTATCAAAGCATAGTAGAAACAGTATGATTGATTTATAATACAGGAGGAGGTCTCGAACTTGGTTGCAATTTTAGCACATTTGTAACCCCTGTTAAGTAAAGCAGGATCCAAGAATTCTCAGATGACTGAAATGGTCAGCATTAAAATTTTAATTTCTCTCGGATTTGCTGAACTTGTCTATCATATATGCTTTTGCAGTAACCATACCAAAAAGTTTTTAGTAGTTACTTTTAGTGAATGCATTTCAAATGTAAAGGTCTTCTATCTTGTTTTGTTAGCTGTACTGGTTATAAACCAGAAGGGCTTATGTGATGTACTTGATTCTGGTCTACATCTATTAGCACAAGTTTATTATTGCTACTCCTCTTAAACTCAGGAGAGGATTGCCACCAAACTTTACAAGCACATTTATCTGGAGGTCTGCTTGGTCCTAAATGTAACGAGGCCAGTATGACCATGGTGACAGCCATTTGGAAAATCTTTGTTTTATCATGACTACTGCTAAACAGAAATATCGACATTGGGTTTTCAGTAAATGACTTTTTATGATGTCTAGTTGGTCCTAATTAAAAATGCTACCTCCAGTGTTGCCGACATGGTGACCATGTTAAAATTCTTGTCACTACTCTGCCTGGATAGATCATCATAATGAGATGGGATTTTCAGCAAAAAATCAATTATGATGTCTTGTTAGCCCTACTTGAGCTGATTTCCAATATTGCCTGCCTGGTGGCCGTCTTAAAAATCTTCTTATTGCTAATTGTTATATCAGTTATGGGCTTTTCATCAAAAAGTTTTTGTGATATCTTGTTGGTCCTAAATAAAAATGGTGCCAATCTGACTTAGAGTATGACCTCAGTGGTGACCATCTTGAAAATCTTATCTCTGATGATTCTGAATTGTGGGTCATATTAGCACTGGGTTTTCACCAAAGACTTCTTTTGATATTTATAATATATAATTGGAAATCGTACTGATCTTACATCCTGGATGACTGCCATGATGGTCAGCATGATACCCAGTGGAAATGGTATCAGTCTTACATCCAATATGGCCAACAGCTGGTTTCAACACTCATTAGTTTATAAAAAGTAATTGTCCTATCTTGGATTCTTGGAAATAATTTTGGGGGGCAGTAGAGTATCAGTCCCTTTGACAGATCTTTTGGTTTTTCACTTTGTTGCATTTGGTTACATTTTCATCATCAAAGTTTAAAGTATTGTACCTAATTAATTAGTCTATGAGAATGTCCCATCTCTGGTCATGTATTATTGACAACCAGATCCAGTGTAATTGCAGACCCATATAAGATCAGGATCAATACATTTTGAGCAAACTGGGTAGATAATAATTTATCAGTTAAGTGATGGCAGATCTGGGTATATTCTGCCTGTTATACACAATTATAGATTGTTGTATTGTATATGTTGTCTGGATGAGTTGTAATAGTTTATTGCATAGGTAGTGTGGATGAGTTCTAATAGTTTATTGTATAGGTTGGGTGGACAAGTTGTAATAGTTTATTGTATAGGTTGGATGGACAAGTTGTAATAGTTATTGTATAAGTTAGGTGGACAAGTTGTAATAGTTTATTGTATAGGTTGGATGGACAAGTTGTAATAGTTTATTGTATAGGTTGGGTGGACAAGTTGTAATAGTTTATTGTATAGGTTGGGTGGACAAGTTGTAATAGTTTATTGTATAGGTTGGATGGACAAGTTGTAATAGTTTATTGTATAGGTTGGATGGACAAGTTGTAATAGTTTATTGTATAGGTTGGGTGGACAAGTTGTAATAGTTTATTGTATTGGTTGGGTGGACAAGTTGTAATAGTTTATTGTATTGGTTGGGTGGACAAGTTGTAATAGTTTATTGTATAGGTAGTGTGGACAAGTTGTAATAGGTTATTTTATAGATTGGATGGATGAGTTGTAATAGTTTATTGTATAGGTTGGGTGGACAAGTTGTAATAGGTTATTTTATAGATTGGATGGATGAGTTGTAATAGTTTATTATATAGGTTGGGTGGACGAGTTGTATTAGGTTATTGCTGGGGTCCCAAAAATGCGGGTTACATTTGGCACCCCAAGCCGTATCCTGTGGCCCTTGGGCCATTGAAAATGCCCTCATGTGGCCCTCAGGGTAAATTGAGTTTGAGACCTCAGGGTTATTATGTGGATTGGGTGGTTGAGGTGTGATAGGCTATTGTATGGGGTGGGTAGAGGAGTTGCATTAGTTATTGTATAGGTTGGGTAGACAGTTTGTAATAGGTTGTTGTATAGGGTGTGTAGATGAGTTGTAATTAATTATTGGTTGGGTGGATGAGTTGTAATAGGTTATTATATAGGTTGGGTGGATGAGTTGTAATAGGTTATTAGAGAAGATGGGTGGACGAGTTGTAATAGGCTGTTATATTGGTTTGGTAGACAAGTTTTAAAAGGTTGTTACATAGGTTGGGTGGATGAGTTGTAATAGGTTGTTAGATAGGATGGGTGGATGAGTTGTAATAGTTATTGTATATGTTGTAATAGTTTATTATATAGGTCAGGTGGATGAGGTGTCATAGTAGGTTTTTTATATGCTGGATAACTTGAAAGACAAGTTACCCTAACATATCATAGTTCACATACAGTAACCTTTTTATTATGTACTCCGATTTATAACTTGTATCTGTTACCTTATCTCTTAACATCAGTGTAGGAAGCAGATTAACAAATATTTAAATAAAAATGCTTGTGTTATACGTCATCTTCATTCAAAATATCTTTATTAATGGTATGAATAACACAGAAGAGTTGGATGGTATAGAGCAAAAGTTTGGATGTTGCCATGCGGTAGTGGTATGCATCAGTATCAATGAAGGACACTGCTTGATGACAATGTGTTTGGGAAATATATTCATTTATGGCTTGTGTAAAGTCTGCTGGGATAAAACTAGAATGTGTAATTAAGATAAATTTATCAAAACCAACATATGCCTCCAGTATACGTAAGAAATGTCTGTTTGTAGTGTTCTTCATGACAATTTTGAGATACTGTCATCATAGGAATAGATCCATCTAATATTTTAGTAGCTGTTTGAGTGTATGTCATTGCTGGTTTTGATTGTATATCATTGTTGGTGTTTAGCGTATGTCATTGTTGGTGCTTAGTGACTTGAAATAAGAAACCTTGTTTTAAATGGGAGTATAATTTGTAAGGCTTTAAGATTTTTCAAATATAAGAGAAAAACATTTTACGATCGGTCTTATCAAAAAAGGAATATGCTGGTCATTCAGCATTAATTAATTGACAGGAATAACCAATCTACTCATATTTTTAATGGGCTTGTATTTTATTGGTATAACAACCTTATGTTACAATAATCAGACAAATCGGTGGCTTTTAATCATTTACATCACTAAAAAAAACTAAAAACGTTTACATGTTTTATGAAAACACTGAAATTGTAGTTGCCACACACTATTTTAGCATCTTTTGATGAATTATTTGTTGCAATATAGCTGATGAGGGAGCTTAGATGGTCTTGTTGTGTAACAATACGACTGCTTCCAGTATCTTGTCTGTAAATGATATTATAGCCAGCTGTACAGTATGCATCACGAAAATTGCCAATAGATGATTACAGCCCATACTTTAAATTGTTATCAAAATCAGATTTATTAATGAGTAAAATAGAAATAGCAGATTTACAAAATTAAAGCAACTATACAATTGCCTCATTTCAGTTAATTATTTTATAAGAAATATGAGTAAAGGAGGTTTACAGATAAAAGCTAAATTCGGGGAATAACACTTCTTTTAAACAATGTTTTTATTTCAGTAATACAGCAGCTTACATGCGCACAGTAGACACTGACTTGATGAATAAATTGTTAATTGCACCTGTGTAGTGCAAGTACTTCTGACTTGAATAGGAAATTGTTAATTTTATTGTAACTTCATTATTGATATTGTCCTTGCTCTCTTCATATCAGTAGAATAATAGAGTCGAGTGGGTGCAAATAAATTTTTTTTGTAAAGCCATTGTGTTTCCTATTTTAGATAGATTGAGTTGTTGTTTTTTTTCCTTCTGGAAATTTGTCATCTTTTATCTGAAAAATCAGATTATTTGTCATGGTATATCTCCATCAGTATTGATTATGTCAGTAAAGCAACTAGTTCATATTAGCTTATTTAGTCAAATAAGGAATTCTTGTAAAATGATTGTGTTCGAATATCTTCTTGTAAAATGATTGTTTTGGAATAAAGAACTATTATGAAATGTTTGTCTTAGTGTAAGTAATATCTGCAAGACAGGATGAAGAAATCTCTTGTTTACATTGAGAACTCTTTGTCACAAGAATTCTTACAGGGTTATTGTTAAGTAAGCAAAGCTTCTTTCTGATACTGAATTGCTTATGAACACAACCCTATTTTGAATATTTAAGACTCCATTTTTGATGTTTATAATTTTTTTAAAAAAAACTATAAAAAACTATACATTTTGTAAATATTTGTAGTCTCCTGGATTATTCAAATCTTAATGACACAAAATGATCTTTAACACTGTTCAGGTGAGCCATAAAAGGCTACCATGATAAAAACAAAAGTTGCCTTGTAAATGGACACATGAGATGGCTGGTTTGCAGTGTACACTAATTATTAGTAGATTCTCCTTATAACATTGTTCAGGGTAGCTATAACAATATACCATGATATAGGCAAAAGTCGCCTTGTATGGGACACATGGGATGGCTGGTGTGCAGTGTACACTAATTAATAGTCTCTCTCTATAACATTGTTCAGGGTAGCCTAGACTATACCGTGATATAGGCAAAAGTTGACTTGTAATGGGATGGATGGGTGTGCAGTGTACACTGATAAATACAGTAGTCTCTCTCTATAACACTGTTAAGGGCAGCCTTAAAAATGTACTGTGATATAGACAAAAGTTACCTTGTAATGGGACACGTGTATAATAAATAGATATAATTTGACCAGTGTAACTGAATGTATGACCATACACAGGGAAAGTGTTGTGCTGGTGTGAACTATACTGAGTGCTAACTCTTGCAGGAAAAAAGCATTGGATAACTACATGCTTGAATATGTGTACAGCCAATGGTAACAATATTTGTATCTGCTATTAAATAACATCCTGGCCATTCTGTGTATGATTTAAATTGTACAGCACAAACCATGATTTCCTGTGCATTACAATGTGGCAGATCTAGATTAATGCTGTTCACATATTTGTAAACAGTAAACAGTTTTCTGTCACTGTAAGGTACACAAGTCAGTCCCATTTACAAAGTGGATACGATCATCAATCCCATTTCATTATTTAGCAATAATATATATAAAATACCTCCCTATAAGGTGACCTTGCACACAAGGCTGTGAACTTGCATGGTTCCCATTGAAATCATTATAGCAAGGGAGGACTGTACATAGAATGTGTTTAGACTGTTCAGATAGCTTCATCCAGCCATTACATTATGTTTGATATTTTGAGTGTACATATTTTTCGTTCTTAATTATTACCCTTGTTCAAATTACTCGCATAAAGGGTGTACTTATTTGTATAGAATTTTTCATTTGTACAGAAATAGAGTTAAGTCCTTGTGGTGCCATGAACTAATACTTTTGTATTTACATTATGCAGTTTGTAAATATGCTGTTATCTTCATCTGACTACATGCTCTGGATGAAGACAGCTAAACAAAAGTAAAGGATCATACATGGGTGTTCAGTAAATAAAATGTAGAACAAGTTGAATTTTGTGTGCAATAAGTAACTGTAGCAGGATGTTGTATTCATGAAGTTTTGTAAGTTACATTGTAGATAAACACAAAGAGGGACATTCAGTTCCTTATTCAATTGCAGATACTTGGTGATGTTGCTGTCAAGTTACATGACATGTGACCTCTTGAATATAATATGTATCACACTGTTGTAACTTGATACCAGTTGTGTAATACAATTATACTAAGGGGTATATGTCACACAGTTACATAGCTTACTGATAATAGCAAATGTGACGATATACTCCAGAGTGTATGTTACACTGCTGTAACTTAATAGAAGTTAGGCAGATGATACACTACAGGCTATATTTCACACTTAGACACAACTTATTAGTCACACTGTAATGTATAGTGGGGTATGTCACACTGGTGTAACTTGATAGCAGTGTGACATTGTATGTATTTCACTGCCTTCAGACAACTGTGAAATTAAACAGGGTACATGACACTGGTGTAACTTAGTAACAAATGATTGACATATGTGTTGCACCGATGTAACTTAATAGCAACAGGGTGACATGATTGTTACATCACATGTCGTACTAATGTAACGATATAATGTTCTTGGCATAATGAAGTTAATGAATGCATATTAAATGTAATTACATGCATAGTAAATAAGGTATATTGTATGAAAATGCAGTCTGATCAACCTGGTACTTTGATTTCCAGGACATGTAGACAGATGAAAGACTTAATTGAAACATGTCAAGACTCTGGTAGATTTATGTTGATCTAGTTTGGCTGATAGATGGGTCCATAGTTGGCAAGAAAATGTGTGCTAGCAAGAGTTGTAAATAAAACATTAATATAAATCATGTTTGTTTGCTTGCTTTGCCTTCCATGCACCATCTAAACTAATAGAAATTTTATGCCATTGTATAAATCTAGTGTTTGGTTTGATACATGGAAACAATTTAAGACTCACCAAGCCATTCAGGTCCTTACATTTAATGATCTCTGTCCATCTGTCTGTCTGTCAGACATCAACATATTCAATGTTGTAGCACTCAGTGAGGGGTTTACCTTGTCTGCATTAAAAAGCAAATGTCAAGGCTTATGCAATGAATGAAAGTTTCCCTTGTCTGATGTAATGAATACTGTTCACTGTGACCCTTGTCTGATGTAATGAATAATGTTCACTGTGACCCTTGTCTGATGTAATGAATGATGTTCACTGTGACCCTTGTCTGATGTAATGAATGATTTTCACTGTGACCCTTGTCTGATGTAACGAATGTTGTTCACTGTGACCCTTGTCTGATGTAATGAATAATGTTCACTGTGACCCTTGTCTATGTAATGAATGATGTCACTGTGACCCTTGTCTGATGTAATGAACAATGTTCACTGTGACCATCATCTGATGCAATGAATGATGTCACTGTGATCCTGTCTGATGTAATGAATAATGTTCATTGTAACCCTTGTCTGATGTAATGAATAATGTTCACTGTGACCCTTGTCTGATGTAATACTGTTCACTGTGACCCTTGTCTGATGTAATGAATAATGTTCACTGTGACCCTTGTCTGATGCAGTGAGTAATATCCAGTGTGACCTTTGCCTGATGCAATAAATGAAGGTATGAGCCTCGTCTGATGCAATGAGTAATCTTCAATAACTTTTTTCGATGCAATGAGTAATGTTCAATAACTTTGTTCGATGCAGTGAGTAATAGTCCATATGATCCTTATCTGATGCAAGGAGTAATGTTCAGTATGACATTTGTATGATGTAAGTCAGTATCCTTGTCTGATGCAAGGAGTAATGTTCAGTATGGCATTTGTCTGATGCGAGTAATGGTCAGTATCCTTGTCTGATACAATGAGTAATGTTAAGTGTGACTTTTGTCTGATGCAATGAGCCTTGTATGCTTGGATGTGATATGTTCCATGTGACTCTTGTAGGATGCAATGAGTAATGCTCATTATGACTCATCTGGTGCAATAAATGAATATTCTAGGTGATCCTTGACAGAGGGAATGTGTAAATATTTTTTGGAATTGAGTGAATTAGGTTTCTCAACTAGATCCAGCACAGTAAGAAAAGTGAGCCTGCAAAAGAATTGATGATCACTTGAGCATAAAAAGTCGGTTAGTGTGTTCAATCAAGACAACAGTATGGTGAAGGAGATTTTAATAAATATGCACTCCTCTCCCCATCTCTCTCTCACACAAGTACTGGTACATCTATCCTGGATTCTTCTTCCACCAAATACAATGGCTGCCATCTATATCATGTGCTGAGTAAGCAAAACGTTTCTATTAGATAGACAAATATGCATGGTAGATAGGTATTAATTGACAAGTACTCAAGGGAGATAATTATTAGAAAAGTATGCACAGCGGATAGGTTTTAGACAAATATGCAAGGTAACAGAAGACAGACTTTCGACAAGTACCATGACAGATGGGTATTAGACAAAGAGCCAAGGTTTACAGGTATTAAATGGACAAGTACTCAAGGGAGATAATTATGAAAAGTATGTATGTTAGATAGAAATTAGACAACTGTGTAAGTAAACAGATTTTTAAGGATGTTGACTGTTCTGCATTTCCCTTTGTTCAAAAAACAGTTGCATCAATTAATCCATAGAGACATTCTGTATATAAAAAGGTAGCATTTAAAAGCACATAAGACAAAGGAACAAAATGAATGCTACATAATACAAGTTCAGACTGGAGATCAAGGGTTTGAACCTTGCAGAGTCATACAAAATACTTCTAAAATGGTACTAACAGCTGCCTCGCTTGGTGCTCAGCATTAAGAGGTTAGTGTTAGGACTGATCAGCTTGGTGTCAGGATAATCTGACTGGGTGGTGGGATATGATGCTACAAGTCTGCAGGATGATGCCCCAGTGCTAGACATCACTATAAACTGCCGACATTGTAGCGGTTAGACTGAAAGATTGTTAAAGCTATGTTTAAAAAAATGCAAATCACACTCACACAAGTTAAGACTAAAATCATTACTATTCTTACATATTAAAAACAAAGTTGCAAGCAAAGCAAAATAGTCTTATTATCAAAGTTCCATGGAGTGTCTTGCAAGGGAAGGCATTATGGGATGTAGCTTTCTGCTTACCCAGGTGAGGCAGTAATTCTCAGCATATCTGGGTATAAGCTTTCAGTATGTACTCGTGTTCAAGTCAATCCCAACTGCAAACTGCACTGACCCAGATCCTGGTCTCTGCAGCTTTTTATGAATGGTAAAACCAAAATATAGACCTTTCTTGATATGCTGGTGCATTATTTGATGTCATATCAGGGTGTATGTTGTCTGCAGTTGGACTAAACTTTTAATTAAGTATATCTGGCATTCTATAATGGTTTCAACTGAATAGTGGGAAAAAATGCTTTAAATAAATAACAGCGTAATGGTGCTATGTCAAATTTGGTGAGAAAGTGACACTTATGTCATTCATGGGTAAGAAAACAGATGGATTGTTATGTAGAGTTTAAGAGACTTGGAAAGACATTAATAAATTATGTCAGATTACTTTATTGATCCAATTTCATCTCGTCATAATAAAAAATGAACTCAAATCTAATTTCTGGAACACAATCTAATACTATTCACAAACAAAGACAGCAGGCATAAAACAGCAATATAAGCTACCAGTACCTTCAATTTTCAGTTTTGTCAGATTTGTGATTTATGAGCCTTGGGTTTGATACCTACCCAGGTCAGCTGCATCCATGGCATTCAGCTCCTGTTTCTTTGGCATGATGTAACAAGTTCTGTGTTCAACCTCATTTAAATAATCAATAGGCTAAGAGTCTGAAATGTAGATCTTGCCACAGCCTTTACTGGGAAATTGTCTGAAATAATTCAGAAAATATAACAGAGTCTAACATGCACGGTCTTCTCCATTCCTCTTGTGCCTCAGAGAGGATCTTCAGTAGTGTGTGGCACTGAAATGGATCATTCGCTGCCTTTTTCATCAAACAAAAACCTCAGCAGCATGTGGCACTGAAATGGATCATTCGCTGCCTTTTTCATCAGACAGAAACCTCAGTACACCAAGTCCTCAATAACTCGCTTATAACGCGGGGTCAGGCATTAATCCCATTTTTTAAACCAGAAAATACGCCAAAAATTTATCCCTATTTGTTGAACTGGAAGAAAATCACGATCAAAATTGGTAATGGAAACTTTGATGTAATGCTCGTTTTATTGTCGAAAACGGTAGGTAAGACCTGGAAATTTTAATGAACACTATGAAATACCAAATTTAAAAATAGGTCATACAATTTTATACATTTTCATTCTAAACGACATTCCTAGTACACTGCAATTAACGATATGTAAGGAAATTTTGATAGTGAAAATGTCACACACCGAGTGGTGGCAGTACTTTAATAAATAAATACAAATTAAATTAAAAAAATTATCAATTAAAATTTGTGTTCTAGTTCTGTCTTTTAGTTTCTTTATGTGTAATCATCATAAATGCAATGTGTTCTCTTGTAATTAAACATAAAATGCATCAATCTACTGTAACTGCTATGTCTGCGATCATTTCTCTGAGAACCTACTTAAATGCCGACCATGTTTGATAACTGACTTCTAGAAGTATTTGTTGTATTGCTGCACTGAATGAAAAGCTGGCCTCCTTTGTATTATCACGTTAATTATGTCTTTTGAATCAAATAAAGGAGGTGGAATAAAAGAAAAGTTAAAAAGGCATGAAAATCCTACAAGCTTAAAATCTAGAGTCCCTGGTCGTATGCCAGGTGAACTCATTTCATTTGATCAATCAAACACTTATAAATGTTATTGTGTATGTAACATAAACTACCTTAAAATAACCAACTCTTTCATAACTGTGATCAAAGATAACAAGGCAGCGAAAAAAGTTTGATTTCAGAGATACAGACCATTGTGGGCAAGCGAGTTTCAGAGAATTTTTAAACTGGCATTTAGATATCCGAAAGGATGACAAGAAGTTTCATCATTAATTCCAATTAATTAATTCATCATATCAATATTGTACTAACTGAGCAATAAAAAAAATGGAGTTTCAACAAAGCGATTGTCTCATGAAATATTGCGTGTTTTTGAAAAAAGGAATCTTATTTGATGGTGTATCAACAGTTAGTCTAGTTACCTGCTCTGGGGACTCCGGATTTGGCAGGATAATATTAAACACTACTATGGGAACCAGACTCATCAAGAAAACAAAAACCAATGACATAATACACAGATTTTTTATGCGCACACATGACGGTTGTTGCAACCAGTTGGAATGATCTTTCATATGTTGGACATTTTGAAAATAAATGTTATTTAAACAGAATAACGAACAACTTCATTAGAAAAAGCATGTTATAAAAAATTATTATCGACGTGATTGTAAAATGAGGATTCAATCAATAAACAGGCCAGTTCCCTAATGCCCCTCCCCCGTCCCGTTTTCTTGATGTCAAAGCAATCTTGTTTAATTTTTGGAGGTCCCTTGGTAACTGCGCCTCGCTTATAGTGCAGTATATGTTTGTGGACCCCTGCTGTGCACAAGGGAGAGGTGTAGTATGTGGCAATCAAATGGATCATTCGCTGCCTTTTCCATAAGACAGAAACCTCAGATGCAATTTCAGCATCATCAACAACAATATTTGGAACTAATTTCGTTAACACAGCACAATACTGCAGTGGATGAAAAACAAAGTCATATTTGGAACAGTGTTTGCAACTCACCAAATCCATTAAATTTACATGTATTCTTACAACCACATCTGAGGTCATTCCTTGACAGAAACGACCAACTGACGTTCTGACTGAGGTGAGACTGTGATGATGAGTTTCAATCCCTTTGAGGGGTGCATCTGAGTTCTTCATCTAGACTTGAATTCAATGTCATTTCAAATTCAAACCATTTACAGATATATACACACTGAGATGAAATAAAACGTACACATTCAAGAGTATATGGTTTGCCAACTCAAAAATATTGTTAATGTAACAAGGTTTGTCAAAATATACATATAACTACATATCATGAACATCTGTCAAGTTTCATTGCAACCTGCAAGAAGTTTACGAGGAGTAGCAATAACAAATCTGTGTTAATAGACATATGGACAATTGATGACGACGAACAAGCTCACTTGGTCTATGACAATTATTGCTAAAAACAGCATATGCTTTTTCACCGATACCCTAGTTAAGCAATACATAGTCATTTCTCTCTACACAACTACTATGTGTTGTGAAAATCAAGCAGGACTCATGATGACCTTATAAACAATGGTTTTGTCATTACCAGTAATCTTAATTTAAATTCTGTAAAATTAGCATCCAGTCATGACTAGTCATTTCCAATGTATTTATTCTCTGCATTGTCAATACTTATATTGGAATGGAACTTCATAATAGATGTATTACTGCACATGTCTTCAGTACAGATGTAGGTATAGGGTTTAAGAATACATCAGCACAATCCTGGCTACATGATTTTGATTAATTCTAAAAATGCCATCTATATTGAGTTTTTTGTTGTGGGTTTAACACCATTTTCAGCACATGATAGGCTATATGTGGTGATCAGATTAACTAGTGGAGGACGAACCTGATTCTTACAGGAAGCTAATGGCAAGCTTCCTCACGTGGCAGTGATCAGCAAAGGCAAGCGCTTTCGACCACTTAGCCACCAGGGGCAACATCATTGGTATTGAATATCGTGCCATAAGTACTGAACTCTAATAACTAACTTACTAGTACTCTTCCTCAAAAAAAGTCAAAGTGAACTGACTATGAAAACCGACTAAATGGTTCAGGCATCACACTTGTATAACAAGATCAGCTACTGTATTGTGTCCCTGGGCAAGGCACACTGCACTACTTGCCGTGGCACAATAATAACCTTCAAAGTGTTGTTTTGTCATAAAACTAATAAATAAAAAAGAACATTATCTTAACACTAATCATTTATACAACAAGCTTTCAAAACAAAAAATAAGCCACTGCAGTCCTAGCTTCCATTATATGGAATGATTAAACATTTGTTCCCCTAACGATCTGCAAAGATGTGTATTCAAACATATCACATTAGGAATTTTTGAATTTACTTTTTATATTACATGTATTCAAACATATCACACTGGTTATTCAAAGTTAATTCTCTATATTACATGTTATCAAATATATCACACTGGGAATTTGTAGTCAACTTTTACATTACATATTTAGAAATAAAACTTTTTCAATCAAAATATATACCAGTAACTGTACATACAAACCAGAGAAATGGTGGACAAATTGCTATGGTAATTATACATGCCCCTCTCCTGAAGCCCATCCCTTATTGTGATGGACACAAGTCTTTTGTTTTGTTTTTTTAAAAAAAGGGCATTTCAAATAAAAACTATGCAAAGTATGATGATTGGTCAACATACACATCTTCAGATGATGATAGTAATACATTTCACAGAAAACTGCAATAGTAAATAATTAATACACACAATTCAGTCATACATGCATCCAGCTGTAATCAGAAGGGGTAATAACTCTTACACAAATTCAACAGGGCACAAGGATTTGTCACTAAGTGAATCTTGAAATGATAAATACAGTGTGAACCCGCTATAACATGATAGATGGGAGCCATAGAACCCGTGTTATAGATCGAACCATGTTATAAGCAACCAGGTCAGTTATGTGAAGAAAAAACTGCAGGGGGAGGTAATAAATGCGGGCAGTAAAATAAGGCTTCTTTGGCACAGTTACCATCTTAAATCAATGCATATTAAATGAGAAATACACTTGTAGTCAAAACATGGAAGGCATATATAACTGTTTGCTTTATTTAGAGAACCATGAATAGGTATATATACATGAATACTGTTTATATATACATGTCTAATGTATAGTATGAACAGAGTATCAATGCCATGTACTCACCCACAAATCTCATCACTGAATCCACAAAACAAGCCATTCCATCGAAAATATGCATACACACAGATTTAAAACATTCAATAATTTTGTCACAGGTCATATTGGTCTGAATTCAGTGGAAAAACATAGCACAATCACGTAACGAATGATGAAGCACATTTACTTTTCAGTACGTCCCAAGTCGGTAGAAGATAGTTAGCATTTTAAGCTGCCGTTGGTAGCATTCATAAGTATAAACTTTTTCCCTGCAAAAAGGAAACTTTCAAAGCACAGTTAATGTGTTTCAGTCATGTTGGAAAATGCAAAAATCAATCTGATTCCATTACTTTTATTTAAGTCTGGTACTGACTTTCTTTGAAGAAAAGTTCTTTGTTTTTATTGAAGTTTGTAGTCGGCTTTCTTTGATGAAGAGTGCATGCATTATTGAATTCACCACTAAAGGGCAGCTTTGGAGAACCAAACCAAAAGCCCATTTCATACTGTGTTGGCAACATCAAATAATTGTATTGCATGATTGTTACTGATTTTTTTTCCACTTGCCGAGTACGTTTTCATAACAATCGATGCTTTAGAGGTAATCTATTTCCTTTGAAATTTCTGCAAACTATTTTATCTGGGCACATTTTTTAAAAAGGATTAGGCCATCATTTGGTCTATTCTAGTTACTGTTCCTCCATGCCCACTGAATAACCAATAAATAAGGTGTGGTGTTTTTTTACATTTGTGTTAGCAACATGATGCTGCCTTCCATGCATGCATTAGAAATTTAACAAAGGGTGTTCTGAAGGGTTTAATTCTGACTGAAAAGAAGAGGAATTTTACTTAGCATCCACATATAAATGTCAGTCTTTGTAAATATATTAATTACTACCCAGCGGCCGAAAATCTGACGAAAGGTAGATTACGATATAATGCCTTGTCCGGTTGATCTCCATTACCAGAAATGTCAACAACAAAAAGGCGGATATCTCACAGCATACAGTACTCGTGCTAGATGTCAAGATAAGCGGATTATAACATAATAATGCACTGTTTAGATGGTCTGTCAATATGGACAAAGAATTTGTTTATGTAACAATAAATTTCAGTGCATTTTATATCCAGTTTGCGGCTTACTTTCATGGGGCCTCTGAATTTCGCCACTCCAAACCAAAGGTTGTATATGCAAATTTAAAACAGCCAACAATGTTGCCAATAAAAAAATTGCCAAATGGTACATTTTGCCACCAATGAGGGAAAAAAATTCAAGTTTGCAACATTGGCAAAGCCCTAAATGATCTCAGAATAAAATTTTTACATGTTATTTTTTGTACTTTTAAGAAGAAAAAACTACTTTTCGTGTACAAGAAAAATACATATAAATACATTGCAGGAGCCATGCCACGATCATTTTGTATTATTCAACCGCAATCTCTTCCCCAAGATGATATTAAACTTAAAGTTTTTGTTTCCTTGCACCTTTAAGAAAGATTTTTTTTTTCGTGCACAAGAAAAATACATGTATATGAAATTTTGGGACCCACACCATGACCGAGTTGTATCTGAATTCCTTGTTATAATGAAGCATGCTATAGTGGGATCACACTGCATATGTATCAAGTTTGGACTAGCTATACTAACAAGATTGTGCTAAGTCAAGTCCATGAGAACGATGGGACTAGTGGTGTTAATGAGATTGTGCTAAGTCAAATCCATGAGAACGATGGGACTAGTTGTGTTAATGAGACTGTGCTAAGTCAAATCCATGAGAACGATGGGACTAGTGGTGTTAATGAGATTGTGCCAAGTCAAATCCATGAGAACGATGGGACTAGTTGTGTTAATGAGATTGTGCTAAGTCAAATCCATGAGAACAATGGGATTAGTTGTGTTAATGATATTGTGCTAAGTCAAATCCATGAGAACAATGGGACTAGTTGTGTTAATGAGATTGTGCCAAGTCAAATCCATGAGAACGATGGGACTAGTGGTGTTAATGAGATTGTGCTAAGTCAAATCCACGAGAATGAAGGTACTAGTTGTGTTAATGAGATTGTGCCATGCTACTAGTCAAATAGGGAATAAATAATACAAATTACGACAGCAAAGTGCTTCATAGATATATGCATCTTCTGTTGATGAAAATAATATTTACCAATTTTCATCCATAGCCATTAAAAACTGGGGGACAGACAGAAGGATCTAAAGACGGATGGATGGGCATACGGATTACAATATATTCCCACCTGAATGGATGGGAGGGTACAAAAATCTACTTGTAAACAAACATTCAACTTGATATTTACAACTTTGTAACATTAAATATCTTATAATACTTTTATTCTAATTTCACATGTTAATATCTAATTATACATAATAACATGAAATAACAATATAACATGTAATAATAATAATAATATGCAATAATATTTAATAACATGTAATAACATAATGATATAATAACACATAATCACATGATATAATCCCAAATCATGTCCACATATATATATATATATATATACACACACACACATACATACACACACACATACAAACAATAAATGCCTTTGGTAAATTATTTACACTGAAATAAAATGGAACCATGTATTTTAATTGACACTGCTAAAGCTAAAAATTTAGTTCAATATGGCATTTTTTAAAATAGCTCATATAATAAATAAACTGTACACATGCTCATTTGTTAGACCTCCTAAATGGAGATCTCTACTGTATTTTCCTAACTGGTCTATTGTATTTCTCTCACTGACCTATTGTATTTCCCTAACTGATTAATTGTCTTTCCCTAACTGGTCTAATGTATTTCCAACTGGTGTACTGCATTTCTGTAATTGGTCTATTGTATTTCTCAAATGGTCTATTGTTCATAAGTTATCAAGCATCTTTGCTAACCAAGGATCTATTGCACTTCTGTAATTGGTCTATTGTATTTCTCAAATGGTCTATTGTTCGTAAGTTATCAAGCATCTTGGCTAGCCAAGGGTCATTGATCCACTTCATTCCAAATCAACCCTTGGCATATTTAGCTAGCTGAAACAATCTTCTCAAAAAATGCCCTCTTGTAGACAAGCAAGCAAAATCATTTAACCAATGAGTGAGTTCATTTTATATGACCTATTAGGTACTCAATAAGGCGATGTCCACAGACTTGGACTTGGAATTCAAACTTGTGTAAAACATTTAAAAACTTACATGTGACATGTTGTGTCCAGAGGTTGCTATGATTATTCCTAAAAATCTCCAAATTTAAATGTAAAATGGGATCTGATTGAATCAGTTTCTTTCAGCTGCATCCAGTCATATGTTGTTGTTGTTGTAGGGTTTAACACCATTTTTCAGTACATGGCGGCCAGTATTAATGGTGGAGGAAGAATCCAGGAAAACCCCGGAAAGAACCACCGACCCACGAGAAGATACTGGCAAGCTTTCTCACATACCCACATTAGCCGAATCTGAGACTCGAACCCACACAGACCGAGGTGAGATGGCAGTGATCCGTAACGGAGAGCGCTTTAGACCACTTGGCCACTCGGGGCCCCGCATCCAGTCTTAGAGTAGAGCAGTAATACCATTTCATCTAGCTAAATATGCCAGGCATTTAGGACCAACCAGATATTATAAGAAGCCTTTTAGTCAAAATCTAATTTTCCTTCAGGAGGAGCAGTAATAGCAAAATTTTCAAACTGGCTACTGTTGAACGTCTGTGTCACAATTTTCATTCAGAACCAACTAGATGCGTGAAGTAGTCTTCTAACAAAACCTTATGTTGATATGACTTTCCTGTCAGGTGATTTTGAAGATGGCTGCCATGGTGGCATTACTGGCTGTCAGATCAAAACCGGGACCACCCAGACATTAGAAGTACTTCAGTCCAAAAAGAAACAGACTGATACAACCATTCACTCAATAACATTTACAAGATGGCCATTTTGGCAGCCATATTGGATAACAAACAGTACCATTTTTATTTTGAACCAATGTGCACAAAATTTCATGCCAATCCTTCATGTAGTTAACGAGAAATAGTGTTTACAAACTTGTGCCATCAAATAGACAGATGTCAGACAACAGGCCATCCCATAAGCTCTTCAGACCAGTAGAGCTAACAATTGGATATCAGCCAGAATTACAAATGCAGGATGTATATCAAACTGGAAGCATAAAAGAATGCATTTAATTAAATTATATTAGCCTAGTTAACAGTTATTTGAAACTGAAAAATTCTTTATTAAGAACTGAACTCCTTATTTACCAGATTCATCAAGTTGGAAATTCATTACACACTACATGAATGGCATATAAAATAATAACACATTACCAAAAATAAATAACAAAAATATATTTTAACCGTTGTTTACAAATATTTGCCAAGTACAGAAGAAGAAAGGGTGCATGAATAATAGGTAGGTTTTTATGAACTAGTAACGATGTGATTTCAAACAAACTAAATGACCATTACAAAGGACAGGTACAAACATGTAGTAATAACCTTACTGAAAATTCCAGCAAAAAATGCAAGTACGGTATTATCCATGACAATGGATTCCAACTCCAAATAAAACTGATTTTGTGTGTGTGTGTGTGTGTGTGTGTGTGTGTCTGTGTACTTCCTATTTAATTTATGCAAGGTTGTCACCTTATTAAACCAAATAAAAGATCCAGTAAAACTTACCGCAATTTAAAGGATACCTGCTCAAAAAGGATTTTTAAGGTCACTTAATTCAATTTTACCTCTATATTAAAGGACACCAAAACTGAAACATTTTTGCTGTTATTTAAGTATCTTAGTTTCAGAGAGGTAACATGTTTATTTATAACTATGAAGCTTTCTTTAAAATCATTCAGGATGGAACCATTTTTTTAATTATAGAATTCGATTAAAAATTAAATTTACTGCTGCAATGTCAGATTGATCTGATATCTTTATTAGAATGATTTTGATAATGGATAATATTTAATCCATGGACAAGACACACAGTTTCAATAAACTGCAAAAAGTTGACCCTTAAATAAATGTTTCTGATAAATACACACAAATAAAGAAAACAGTCAGAATGGAAAAGGTGGAAAAACATTTTGAATAATAAGCAGTCACCTTATTTCAAAGGCTACTTTTACCTGGTCAATTAGGTGGTCAGTCAAAACCAATTACATTGTGGTTTTAGGCAGAGGTGTTAAAAGATTATTCCAACCAGCAAAGAGAGCTAATTCATCAGCATTTATTAGTCAAAGACTACTGAAATAAATTATTGTTCAAAATACAGTGTAAAAATTGAAAATGTTTAACCTTTAAAATTTGCACTGGATCCCTGATGAATGAGACAATATCACAGACACAATGTGAACAACAACACTATTCTTTTAATTTTACTAATACCTTGCTAATGACCTATCCCCCAAGTAATCCCTTCTAATCAAACTCTTATTAATGCTAATACATAAATGAAGTATATAATCCATACTAATTCAAACAGTAATATTAATAACTGTGCATGTAAGTAATAAATACTGATTAAAGTATTAATACTAACAAGTGAAAAATTAAAAATGTTACACCTATGACTGCTTCCAGTATTTATTGATTTCCCTACATTTCCCAGTCTTTGTGGAATCATAACATCAAAACCTTTCCAATGATCATGGTAAGAATTGTCTATCCCAACAGCTTAACTGTTATTTATGTTCTCTGCAAAGTTCTGTAACAAAACTCACTTATTTCGACTGCAAGAACAAACTTAAAGACCTAATAATGTTTCCTACCTGAAATATTCTCAGCAAGTTCTTTTTACATATAATGTTTTTCTAATTTCATTTTGTTTGTTTTTGTAATAATATTATTATGTTTTTTTACCTTATAGGTGTTGTCTAGTGTTGTAAAGCGCTTAGAGCTTCTAAAGATTAGGCGCTATACAAAGTCCTCATTATTATTATTATTATATATAGATTTAGTTCTAAAAAATCTTAACATTACATGCAAAAGAGCTTAAAACTGTGTATAAAGGAATAATAAAACGTCTTTCTTCTCAGGCAAAATGGATATTGTAATCATACAAAGTACATTCAATTTACTGGAACACTTGAATCATCCTCAGTCAAACAAAAGTTAATCATACACCATTAAGGGAACTACTTTCATAAAAAAGAACTTACATTAATAGCCGTGATCACACCACTGTTTGTCATAATGTATAATATGGACACCAATGATCAAGTATTGGTCAGTGGCGTATGTTACATTTTTAACTATGTACTGCACCTTGACAATGACTGATAAGCAGAAGAGACTACTTCCCTCAGGTGAAACAATGTAGTGTATTTGCATCCACCAACATTACACTTGGGTATTCTTCTGGTGAAAATTTACATTCGAGTCTCATTTTGAGATGAGGAAGTTCTGAACGTATTGCAATCCTGAATAACTCTAATATGGTGACATCCTCCTCATCTAAATCAGATGTCAAATGACATCATCTTTATGTGTAAATCATGGGGTCAAATAACATCATCTTTATGTAAATCAAGAGGTCAAATGGCATCTTTATGCAAATCAAGGGGTCAAATGACATCATCTTTATGTAAATCAAGGGGTCAAATGACATTCAACTCTCATTTTGAGATCAGGATCTTCTGACTGCATTACAAATTTGAATACCCCCAATATGGCAACATCCTCTTCATTAAGAAGTTTTTTTTAAGTGATTTTTCTATGACAGCATGAAGTTACAACATAATTAATCCAGGCTGTCAAGCTGATTTTAACGCCGAAAATCATGGAATTTAAGATTAATTCCCCATAACATTTGCAATTCTAAACAAGCTGATTTTAATGCCGAAAATCATGGAATTTAAGATTAATTCCCCATAACATTTGCAATTCTAAACAAGCTGATTTTTATGCCGAAAATCATGGAATTTAAGATTAATTCCCCATAACTTTTGCAATTCTAAACAAAAAAATAAGGAACATTATTTTTTTTTTCTTATAGTTATCAATATTGAAATGCATGAAACCTAAATTTTCAATACATACAGCCTTTGTATATCCTTTATCATACTCTTCTATTTTTAATTGTACTTCTAAACTAAACATTTTGCATGTGCATGGCACAGGAATATTTTTTTAATCAACATTATTACTCAACATGTTTTTATTTGTTGTTATTTTTTGTTTTAAGAGCACTTTTCTTTTCAGTATCATCTCACTAAAATCTCTGTACCTTGGTGACCTTGATTTTTTATATCCTAAATGGGTAGACTTCTTCCTTACCCACCACCTCCCCCAAAAGTGCAAACCAATCATTTTTGGTCCAGGTACTGCAGAAACAGTGTTATTGTGTAGAAACCTTTTTTCTTCCTTTAGTTATAGCGACCTTGACTTTTGACCTTTTGATATCAAAATCATTGGTTTCATTCTTAATCCAATTACAAGCTATCCACAAGGATACATAACTGTAGATAATGGATAACTCGAGTTATTGTGCACAAATGATTTATATCCTTTCAGTTACAATTACCATAGCTTTTGACCTGTCAAACTCAAAATCAATTGGGCCTTCCTCACCCCAAATGAAAGTCACACACAAAGTTTGGTAACTGTAAAGAGAGGCCAACTCGAGTTATTGTGGGAAAATAAAATTGGTAACAGACAGATGGATGGATAATATATCTTTAACAAATCATCTGACAGACACTGTTATCAGCTGAACCATTTATTTTATTAATGTAGAAATAAATAAATCCTCCCTTCCCTATATGGCTGCACTGTACAGAAAACTCCAAGAAAATCATTATGCTTTAGGTGAATTTTAGCAATGCCTGTAGATTGCAATGAGCTATATAATAGATTATTTGTTTTAATGTTCCAAAACAAATAATATCCAGTAAGAAATTATCCCAAAGATGTCAGCAGGTCCAATACATATATACTGGACCTGATGACAACTTTGGGATAATCTCCTTTGTTTGGATTATTCATTAGAATTACAAAATGTTCATATGGCTGTCTGGACTAACATAATATTTTGGAATCATTGAGAATTCATTCAAAGATGTTCTTGACAATGCCACTGTGAAACATCAAGACTGTTGGCACTTAAGCACATTCAAGGATATTGGAACATCAATACAGTACAGGGAATTCATTTGGAACACTTTATTCTTCTGGACTTTTAGCTTATTTTTCTCTTAAATTTTTATTCTGAAACTTATAGAATTAAATTATTTGATAAGTTTTACAAAACCTATTGGTTTCACTTCTTTCTGTTACTCAGTTTTAGACCAAAGAAACCTAAGAACCCCACTTTTATGACCAGGGGGACATAAAACCCTTTGATCCGAGAAGGCAGTATGGAACAAAGCCCTATTTATTAAAACAGGACATTTTAATACAGGGGCCCCGAGTGGTCTAAAGCGCTCAACGTTCCGGATCATTGCCATCTCACCTCTGTCTGCATGTGTTCGAGTCCAAGGCTTGGCTAGCAAGGGCACATGGGAAAGCCTGCCAGTAGCTTCTCCTGGGTCGGTGGTTCTTCCCTGGGTTTTCCAGGGTTCTTCCTCCACCAGTTATACTGGCCGCCATGTATAGCCTATCTTGTGCTGAAAAATGGCGTTAAACCCTAGAACAACAACAACATTTTAATACACAACACTTTAAAATCTGCTCCATAAACTAACTTATGAAGATATTATGGATATTTGGCTGGTTCAATGAACTCATTATTTTCATGAAATTTACAAAATCTTATGACTGCCAATAAAATAAATCCTCTGTCTACATTTCAATCACGTGTTCAACTGATTTTCCTCTTTCTCTATCAGATATAATCAAAAATAAGAATTTTCTTTTTCTTTTCCTCATGGCTTGCTTTAAATTCATATAAGTCATTTCAACGATAAGGACATGATAATTTTAAACGTTGTTAAAGAGCAGTAAAGTAGCTAAGTGGACTTTCTTTCTGAACCGTGAAGACTAGGTAAACGGTTTGGTTAAGACTGGTTTGGTGCTTCACTCCAATGCAGTATAGAAGGTTATTTAATGCTGAGATAATTGGGATAATGTGTTTTGCCCCAAGACAGTAGCCATCCAAGAGTTTTAATCTAATGGTCGGATCTGAACCCGTACCATTTCAGTCAGGAGCCTGGCACACTAACCATTGCGACACAGTGTTTTCTGCCTCCACTGACTACTTCTTAAGACACATGAGAGGGCCTAATGATTTGTATGACATGTTGGAGGGCCTGATGATTGTTATGATATGTGGGAGGGCCTAATGATTCTTAAGACATGTGGGACGGCCTAATGATTTTTACAACATGTGGGAGGATATAATGAACTTGTTTTACAGCTGTGGTGCAAAAAGGCATGATTTGTTTACTAAACTAGTACTCCATCTGATACACATGCAATAATTCCTTGATTGAAACTGAACTGATTTAGAGCATTACCAATTATTCTGCAACATTTCAGATGAAATATATATTTGAAATATAGGAATGTATAAGCATTCTTTTTCTAAATATAGGAAAAATACGAAAATTCTTTCATTTATATCAATTTTAAGGATTTTACAAATTTGCCCCTTCCTACAAGAAAGGATAAGAATGAATCGTTTTGCCTGGTTTTTAAAAAAGTTTTAAAGAACTAAAATGAGGGGGCAAGGAAGATGGTCAAACATCAAATTTTTGGCTAAATAGGCTTATAAATGAATAAAATACTGTTCCAGATTCATGTTTAACTTTTTTAAACCATTTACCTCATAGCATTGGTGGCAGTCCATATATCTTATCTTTATGGATTATTTTTTCTAAGTTTTAAAATCCTGAGAGAAAGCAAAGTGACCAGCTGACCAGCTGAAACTGAACTTACTTAACCTCTACATCTACTGGTTCATTTTCTACATCTGTATCACTAAATTGTCTAAATTTGATAAATTATCAAAAATCATAGTTGCTTACCTCAATATCAGAGCTTATATCTAATTTACTGAAGCCTTTATAGTTACAATTCTAATTATCCAAACTCAAGAAAGTGCTAAAAGAAGTCCATGGCCTCCATTTGGATAAAGATGAAATATGACCCAGTTACTTTAAATAGCAGATTATGACTACATGTTAAACAGCAGTCAGGCGACGTGATGTCATGGCCAATGTCTATAGTTTCTAATAGTGGACTTCCCATAAAGATGGCACAATGAAATCACCTCAATATGACTGATGTTCACTCCTATATTGGAACAGACTTCTGCACAGCTGGTGCACAGGCATCAAAATGTGCTTGTACCAAGGAGTCTTAAGGAACTCCCAAAATTGCGTATGTGAGTTAATGGGTTAGTACATGGTGTAAATCACATAAATCTAATTCTCACAAGTTTTAGATTTCCACAAACTGAATGATGATAATGTTTGAAATAACATGATCCAATGAAGAAAACATAAAGCTTAATTTCTAAAAAACTGTGTCATTAATACACTGGATAATGTTTTTTTATTAATTTTCATGACTTTATTAACAAAAAGACCTTGTTTCTTAGTCATATAACTCGACCCAGTATTTTAAGCAATAAATGTTACTTCCAACTTAGAAATCAAACATATTAAGAAACAAAACATTTTAATTAAATTGAATACTTTGGAGTTTAATTTGGAGTCAAATAATGTAGGGCATGACATTAAACTTGTGGATGTGTCCAGTGGGGCAAGACATTAAATTTGTGAATGTGTCCAGTGGGGCGAGACATTAAATTTGTGAATGTGTCCAGTGGGGTAAGACATTAAATTCGTAGATGTATCTAGTGGGGTAAGACATTGAATTTGTGGATGCATCCAGTGGGGCAAGGCATCCAATTTGCTGATGTGTCCAGTGGGGCAAGGCATCCAATTTGTTGATGTGCCCAGTGGGGCATGACATAAAATTTGTTGATGTGTCCAGTAACATGACATTAAATTTAAGTAATCTCCAGTATGTGTGTTTCTTTGCAGATGGACCACAAATCTATGGTACACTTGAACACAAAATAACTGAAAGTAGGTACATCATGACTAGAAGTACCAACTCCATTCACAAAATACAAATATTTGGACCAACAGTAACTAGTTACATTACAAGAAAATCAACAACTGCTGTCCTCTTTAAAGGATACATTGTTAGCCGTACCAATGTGAATCTCAGGCATCAGGTGTTCTTTCTCCTCCTCATCAATGTAAAAACTGACAGGTGACAGCTTCTTTTTGCTTTGAGATCCAATGCTCAAACTGGAAAAATCTTTGCTCCTGGCTTGGACAGGACTAGAAGGAATTGGTGGCAGTAGTTCGTCACTTGTCTTCATTTTGCTTGACAGCTTGCATCCACTGCCTTGGTATTTGCTCCTTAAAAAAGAAAAAAAAAATTCTTCCTGTGAAAATCCTTTAACAAGAACACCTGAATGCCTTGTTATGATAACCTAAAGTCAATATGACTTACAAAGACTCTAACATAGACTCATAATGTTTATGTGACTGCTGTCATACTGCAAAAGTTATATGGCTTTCCCTCATTATAATGTAGTAGTTGGGTCTATAACTTGTCATAGTGCTTGAAAAGCTAGTTTTCCCTCATTGTACTGTAGCATTTGGATATATAACTGCCATCATACTGCTTGAAATGTCACACACCATTCCCTCATTATAATGGACTTGTTGGGGTCTATAACTGTAGCCATACTTCTTGAAAAGTTAGGCAGCTTTCCCTCATTTAGGGCTATAACTGCTGTCCTACTGCTAGAAATGTTATACAGCTTTCCCTCATTATAATGTGTAATTGGGGTCTATAACTTGTGTCATACTACTTGAAACATTACACACATTTCCGGGGCCCCGAGTGGCCAAGTGGTCTAAAGTGCTCTCCATTACGGATCATTGCCATCTCACCTCTGTCTGCGTGGGTTCGAGTCTTGGATTCAGCCAATGTGGGTATGTGAGAAAGCTTGCCAGTAGCTTCTCGTGGGTCGGTGGTTCTTTCCAGGGTTTTCCCGGGTTCTTCCTCCACCATTAATACTGGCCGCCATGTATAGCCTATCATGTGCTGAAAAATGGCGTTAAACCCTACAACAACAACAACTACACACATTTCCCTCATTATAATGTGTAGTGGGGTTTATTACTTGTGTCACACTGCTTGAAATGTTACACACCTTTCCCCCATTATAATGTGTAATTATACAGCGTATCCTCATTATAATATAGTAGTTTGGTCTATAACTTGTGTCATACTGCTTGAAATGCTACACCTTTTCCTCATTATAATGTGAAGGGGGGTCTATTACTTGTGTCACTGCCTGAAGTGTTACACACCCTTCCCTCATTATAATGTGTAGTTATACAGCTTTTCCTCATTATAACATAGTAGTTTGGGTCTATAACTTGTGTCATACTTCTTGAAATGCTACACACCTTTCCCTCATTATAATATGCAGTTGGGGTCTATATATCATACTGCTTGAAAAGTTACACAGCTTTCCCTCATTACAATACAGTAGTTGGATCTAAAATGTTTGTCATATTGCTAGAAATTTTTACAAAACTTGTCCTCATAATGCCAAATCTGTGGTCTTAACTGCTCACTGCATTATGTACTGAAATACAGCCTTGCAAGAATTACAAAATGGATGGATTAATTGACAGTGTTCTGAGCAATTTGGGTTCTATTGTAAAACTAATCCATCCATTTCACAATCTGACATTATGCTGAAATATGCTAACAGCCACATGATGAGTTGTTCATCATGTGATACCCATAGATGCTCGAGTCACATGATCAAAACAACCATTTCGACTGAATGGAGTTGCATCTGATTGCTTCCTCTGATTATCAGTTGATATAGCTAGGTAATCCAAAGTAATGCCAGGAGGCATAGTTGTGTTATTCCATGTGAATTTACAAGTTGTTAAAGATCTGATTTAACGCCATTTGGATTGCAGACTGACATTATATGCATAAATTTAAAATGCTTCAATGTCTGCATGCTTTCTGTTAAAATTGTCATATTTATCCAGTGTTTTTGAGAAAATGTCATAAAAAAGCCTTTTCTAATTTTAGTAATGGCCATAATTTTATGTTGTCTTATTTTGGGGTTTATTACAGCACATGACAGGCTATATATGGCAGCTAGTACAGCTGGTGGAGGAAGGGCCTGGGAAAACCCTAGGAAGAACTACTGGTAAATGTTATGGCACATCAGCACCATCTGCATAAACTTTAAGTGCCTTCATGCTAGGATGTTTTCTGCCAAATTTTGTTCAATCATATTTTTTATAAAAGTCTAAAGTTCTTTATGTTTTATATTCAATAAATGCATAATTAGTAAAAGTTGTATAGGTCTCGAGTAGGAATGGTGTTTTGTCAAATTCTGCCTAGCTGTTGTTTTCAGAAGTTGCTTAGATGTTTTTATGCTTTTGTAATGTTGGCCATATTTTATGGTGGATTGGCATTATTTCTTATAAATTTGAAAGAAGCTCTCTGCCAAATTTAGGTGAAACTGGTTCAGTGGCTTTTCAGTAGAAGCTGAAAATAGCAATTTGATGATGGACAACAGACAGACCTGACATCGACAAAGGATTAGTTGTTGTTGTAGGGTTTAACGCCATTTTTCAGCACACGATAGGCTATACATGGCGGCCAGTATTAATAGTGGAGGAAGAACCTGGGAAAACCCCAGAAAGAACCACCGACCCATGAGAAGCTACTGGCAAGCTTTATCACATACCCACATTGGCTGAATCCAAGACTCAAACCCACGCAGACAGAGGTGAGATGGCAGTGATCCGTAACGGAGAACGCTTTAGATCACTCAACCACTCGGGGCCCCGACAAAGGATTAGAATATATAAGCTCACCTAACATAATGAACAGGTGAGAGAATAATAAGTGTGGTATAATGATACTATTTATTAAAATGACAGCAAGATGTAAAACTATTAAATGATATTGTGGAAACCATGTACCTTTTGCTGCTGCTGTCCTCTTTTTTGTCCAAACTGGACAAATTCGACATGGAATCGTTGGCCTGGATAGTTTTCCAAATCGTAGTTTTTGCCATTTCTTGACTTATATTCATGGTACTGTCAACACTTGTGCTGACGATGATTTGCTCCACGGGGATATTTATCACATTACCACCACTAAGAGGTACCTGCACAGTTTCACCACCATCATTGAGGGACTTTAAGGACTGCTGCTGTGGACAGAAAAATACAATATGTTGGCAGAGACAAACATAATCTATGTTAAATTGACACCAAGACAAGGGAATCGAGTAAAATGCATCTATTATTGGTACTCCCAGCTACTCTGCCATGTTGTGTTTATGGAACATGAATACCTTACCACAATGCATTTATGTCACTGACCAAAAATTTAACCAAGGTGTGATAGATGGATTGAGAGGCAAAAGGACAAAGCTAATACAATATGCCTCAACAACTGCTTTGGTGGAGCATACGAATATACAATATTTTCCTTCTGTAAAATCTATTATCAAACAAAACAGAATTTACTTCACATCTATTTCCATCATTTATCATTTAGTCACAAATTAATCTTCACTTGCTATGTATGGACTGTGGAGTACATCCTTAACTTACTATGTGTTGGACTGGGGAGTACAACCTTAACTTACCAAGTGCTGGACTGTGGAGTACAACCTTAACTTGCTAAGTGCTGGACTGTGGAGTACAACCTTAACTTGCCAAGTGTTGGGCTATAGAGTACAACCTTAACTTGCCAAGTGCTGAACTGTGGAGTACAACCATAACTTGCTATGTGTTTGACTGTGAAGTACATCCTTAACTTGTTGATGCAAACTTTGCTGCTCTCATTAACCTATTGGCGGCTTTGAAGGTGATACATATTCTATTAATAATCATATACGCAATCAGTTTGATCAGTTGAACATATGAATCAACCCAAATTTTTCCCTGTGACGCATTACAGTAGCAACAAAACAAGTTAGGGACAAGGTGTGAACAGAACACTCCAGCAGATGGGAGGGAATGCCTCCACATCCAATCAGTCATCTTCCCACAGTTTATATTCTATCGGAAGTGAAGGTGACCCTCTGCAGGAATCCAATCTAATAAATCCAAAAACCAGTGAGAGCCCAATGAGTCTATATGAGAGTGCATCAGTACTCTTGTCTACCTCTTCAACACATACAGTTGTCAGGAGAAAATGAGACTTCAAACAAAATGAGAAAACTGGAAGAACCAGTAACAGAGTGCCCAAAAGCAAAGCATCTGCTACTACCTTCCATATCAATTCCACTGCATAAAGTGAAAAAGAATTCTTCGAAATGTGTGAAATTAAAAAAGGTGGCTGACTACCACCAATAGTGTGGCCTTAAAGGGATAATTGCTCAAGAATTACCCTATGCCCAAGATTCCCAAATTTGTCAGTGCTTGGACACTGTACCACAAATAATGTCCTCTATTATCTCACCTGCATTAAATACATAGGTGAGACCAAAAGAGAATTCCAAGTGAGAATAAAAGAACACTTGATGGATATCTGTAATCATAAAGATTCCTCAGTCTAAAAGAACTTTATGCCAGTACACTGCTTATTATGAAAAGTCTTTATGCCAGTATACTCTCCAACAAGTTTGAAAAACCTTTATGCCAGTATATTCTCTGGTAAATTTGAAAGGTCTTTATACCAGCATATTCTCTGGTATATTTGAAACGCCTTTATACCAGTATACTCTGGTACATTTGAAAGGACTTTAAACCAGTATACTCTGGTATACTTGAAAGGACTTTAAACCAGTATACTCTGGTAAATCTGAAAGGACTTTATGCCAGTATACTCTGGTAAATTTGAAAAGCCTTTATACCATTATATTCTGGTAAATTTAAAGGCCTTTATACCAGTATACCCTTTGGTAAATTTTAAAGGTCTTTATACCAGTATATTCTCTGATCAAATCCTACAATAACAACAACAACAACTTACCTTATTATGAATACTAAAATGTCTTACCTTATTATAATACTAAAATGTCTCACCTTTTAATTACATTAAAATGTCTTACCTTATTATGATAATAAAATGTCTTACTTTATTATAATACTAAATATCTTACCTTTTTATTACATTAAAAGATGCATTACCTAATGCATGCCATTAAAATATGTCTTACCTTGTTATATTAAAATGTCTCACCTTATTATGATACTAAAATGTCTTATGTTATTATCATACTAAAATGTCTCACCTTATGATACTAAGATGTCTTACCTTTTAATGACAGCAAAATATCTTACCTTATTATGATTCTAAAATGTCTTACCGTATTATTACATTAGAATGTCTTACCTTATTATGACATTAAAATATGTCTTACCTTCATTATGATACTATAATGTCTTACCTTAATTATGATACAAAAATGTCTTAGCTTATTACTGAATCATCATAACCAACTTAGGAAAACCAACCCAAAACAACCACATCAAGACAAGAATAAGTAAGGAGTGCAAATCCTTTTTATTTTCCAGTCACCTATTGCTGAGTATAGGATGCAGTACAGTCACTGATTTGTTATATATTTTATTTCCTCCCATCCCTTACCCAATTAAGTGTGTGAAAGTTGGGGAAGGGATATAATTTTAATAAAAACAAAGCTCCAAGACCAGTTTCCCTTATGACAAAGATTTCATCCTAACTAAGTAATAAGCAAAACTCTATCTACCTAGTTATATTCTTCTCTTGTAAAAAAAAGTCTTTATTGTCATTTTTCTTTTTATAATCATGTTTTATGTAAAACTTAATATTCTGTTTTATCTTGCTGAATGGCAGAACTATCAAAACATTAACAAACTGTCCCCTCACAAAGCATTTTGCTATCATTAAAATGAATGCATAGTCATCCAGTGCTATCATTAAAATGAATGCATACAGTCATCCAGTGCTATCATGAAAATGAATGCATACAGTCATCCAGTGTTATCATTAAAATGAAATGCA
This sequence comes from Sinohyriopsis cumingii, assembly GCA_028554795.2. NCBI lineage: Eukaryota > Metazoa > Mollusca > Bivalvia > Unionida > Unionidae > Sinohyriopsis > Sinohyriopsis cumingii. The sequence continues at coordinate 79,442,429 of CM068833.1, read as the reverse complement.
AACAGTCATCCAGTGTTATCATTAAAATGAATGCAAACAGTCATCCAGTGCTATCATTAAAATGAATGCATACAGTCATCCAGTGCTATCATGAAAATGAATGCATAGTCATCTAGTTCTATCATGAAAATGAATGCATAGTCATCCTGTGCTATCATGAAAATGAATGCATAGTCATCTAGTTCTATCATGAAAATGAATGCATACAGTCATCCTGTGCTATCATTAAAATGAATGCATAGTCATCCAGTGCTATCATGTAAATGAATACATAGTCATCCAGTGCTACCATTAAAATGAGTGCATAGTCATTCAGTGCTATCATGAAAATGAATGCATAGTCATCCAGTGCTATCATCAAAATGAATGCATAGTCATTCAGTGCTATCATGAAAATGAATGCATACAGTCATCCAGAGATAGCATCAAATGAATGCATAGTCATCCAGTTCTATCATGAAAATGAATGCATAGTCATCCTGTGCTATCATTAAAATGAATGCATAGAGTCATCCTGTGCTATTATTAAAATGCATGCATACAGTCATCCAGTGCTATCATTAAAATGAATGCATGCAGTCATCAAGTGCTATCATTAAAATGAATGCATGCAGTCATCCAGTGCTATCATGAAAATGAATGCATACAGTCATCCAGTGCTATCATTAGAATGAATGCATACAGTCATCCAGTGCCCTCTCTGGTCTGTAGGGTTTGCTCACAAGTCCTTTTTCTCCAGAAATGTAAATAGGAAGTGTTGGCAAGAAATAAGCTCAGCTAATCAAACCCTGTAACTTGTTATCAAACTTGTGCAAAATTGTGATGACATAACCAGATCTCAAAATTGGATCAGAAGTACATCCTCCAAAAGCAATAAGCTCTCAGATGCAAGACAATCTCAATAATATTTGTGATTCTTGCTCAATATAAACAGTATTCAATGTCTGATTAACTTCTGCTCCAAAGTATCGACTCCAGAGTATAGACTCCAGAGTATCAACTCCAAAGTATCGACTCCAGATTAATAACAAACAATTGCTGAAGGATGGACAACATACACTGCAAAACATATGCAGGGCCATACCGTAAGCTCAATTTGTCTTACCCTCAGGTGAGCTAAAACCCTAACTCATCTAAAAATTACCTAATATAGAAAGTCAAACTCATCATTTAAGTACTGAGAACAAATGTCATTTTCAGATTTGGACATTATATATATATATATATATATATATATATATATATATATATATATACACACACACACACACACATACCAGCTACCTACTCAGCCCAGATGGTACCACTGAGTGGTCATTAAACATCAATATATTTATACACTATGTAGAGGATGTTTTCTTTTCATATTTTAATACTGGATATATTTCATTGTGTGGTACCAAAAACATATTTTAATCAATGGCAAGGTCACAAGTTAAAAAATACACAATTTTCATTACCATAAGAAGACATATATCCAGTAATAACGTAGGAAAGAAAAATTTCTTTTAATTATATACCAAACTTTCCCAGAATCAAAGTTTAGAAGATTACATTCAATGTTTTGAAGAACACGCTCACCCCCACCCACTTTTCGTAAGTTATTCTAATGTTCATAGGCTGATCATTCAAATGTATGTGAGTTACCGTATATACTCGTGTATAAGCCCGTTCGCGTATAAACCGACCCCCAAACTGAACAGGTATAAACACTAAAAAGTGCATGACCCGCATAAAAGCAGACCGACAACTCCGAGACACCTCAAGATCCACAAGTTCTAAATGCATTTATTTAGGCAAACTTAAACTGAAAAAATTACATTCTTATCTCGAGGTTGTTGTGCATGATTATTAAAAAGAAATGGTATAAACTTGTTTGAAAAATAATTTATTTAATTTTCTGTTTTCTTATTGTTTCTGCCTAATTGAGCAATCACAAGTTGCTGTAACACTACCTCTCCCTTTTGACTCGGTTATTGTTTTGCATTATAGCATTGGACATTTTATATCAGTGCACCAGTAATTACATTTTTACTTTGCTTTAAAATTGTAAATACCTAACTCATTAAAATGTAGTCCCAGTATGACAAAACAATGAAGAAACAATATGGTTCGCTGCTAATACCGTAAAAGCTGAGTTGTAGTTTGCTTTGATGTAAGCAACCTTACACCATACCTGTCAACTTTCACGCCAGAGGAAGAAACAAACTCCTGATTTTTGGGGTAGCTCCACGCCAACCTCCTGATTTCATAATATCTTCCAATTTTTGCACAGTACTCTCGGTTATTACATTATGTCTTTGATTTTCATTTCTTCTAAACAAGAAAAGTCCTACATGTTCTGTTGTATCACCTGCGAATTATTGTTGTGATGAAATAATTACTTTACTGTAAAGAATTTGCTTCTTCACTAAACAGAATGTTATGTTTCACATTATTCATGTAAATTAATATTTTTTTACCTCTATAATAAAAAAAAATATTAAAAAAAATAAACCAGAACAAAAAAGTAAACCACTACAATATTATCATCTACAATAAATTTCAATCCTAAGAATGATCGCTACGAATGCTGTAACTCCATATGCTATAGTGCCATTTCTACGAAAGAAACTTACACGAGTGAACACCTGTCATTTTTATACCATATATACCAATGTTAATTACCATCATTAAATTAAAAGAAGGAATGAAAATACCACACAGCAAATGTGTCCTAAAAAAACTAATTCAGAATATATTTTTTATAATAAACAATACTAAATGCTTTACGATTTGACAATAAAGGAATATGGTCGGATATACAAAGAGGGGAAAACAGTTGCCACATGTACAGTACCATATGGCTGGCTATTTTGGTACCTTTAGTTAAAAAAATTGAGAATCCATTATTTGTCAATCAATTGCTGGTGCTTGTGTAATACACAGTAGTGTAGAATGTAGTTTATTTGAATTACGATGGAGGGCCAATCATTTTCACAAAATAGTTGCATGGATAAGGATTCACTTTTATTTGGTCATGCTGGCTTTCTTGCTTGTTTATTTAAGACTAATCTTTAGCTATTGTGCAGTTCGGCCACAGCTGACCAGAATATGAAAATAGGGCATGTCCTGGGGGAAAATAGGTCACGTCACAGGGAAAAATGGCGAGACTTTTTTTGTGAATTTCACGCATATTAGACCAGGAAGATCGATCAATATTTTGGTACCTTTAGTTAAACAAAATTGGGAATCCTTTATTTGCTAATCAATTGCTGGTGCTTGCATAACACACAATATTGTAGAATGTGGTTTCTTTGAATTACAATGCCATTTTCACAAAATAGTTGCATCGATAAGGATTCACTTTTAATTGGTCGTGCTGGCTTTCTTGCTTGTTTATTTAAGACTAATCTTTAGCTATTGTGCAGTTCAGCCACAGCTGACCAGAATATGAAAATAGGGCATGTCCTGGAGGAAAATAGGTCATGTCACAGGGAAAAGTGGCGAGACTTTTTTTTGCGAATTTCATGCATTTGGACCAGGACGATCTATTAATATGTAGTTAAAACAAGGCTTTAAAAATGTCACGAAAAAACTCCTGATTTTAGGTCCCAATCTCTATTTTTTGTATTCAGTCTCCCTACTTGGCTTTTGAAAAGTTCATAGGTATGCGTTACATCCTGTTTTACAAACCTATGGTAAATGTGCTAATATTATGGAATAAAAGGCAAAAATTCACATCAATGTACTGGTATAGTTACCAGTCAAAATTCTCTCTAATCACAATCCAGTTTCAGGGTTTTAACGATTAACTGGCCTGTACTGCTGTTGCAAAATGAAAGACAAATTCGCCGACTATCAACATAGGAGACAGCGAAACATTAAGCTTTCCACTGTGTGGAACGTTATGATGTTTGTTCAACTAAGACACAAAACTAAAATTGATTGATGTTGATCTCTATGAGAATTTTAGCCTTTATTATTACCACTCTTTGGGAACATGTAAATTATGATGGTTATGTACCTTGAACAATAAAATCTGCGTACCTTTTTAAAAATATTACCTCAATTTGTAGGATCACTTATATCAGTAAAAATTAGTAACTCGTAAGCACGTGATTCAAAGTAAATGAAACAGCTATTAAGGACTAGCTGAAATGTTATCTGGAAGAATGCAATTTGGTCGAAACAATGAATAAAGCAAAATCAGCATCTAAGATGTTTGGGAATAAGCAAGGATTTAAGTGATGCTATGCATGCTTTGCACTGTGTAAGTACTGTACATTATAGTTCAGCATGGTCTCCCTGGTAAACTCAACCGGCACACATATATGAAGTCTTTATTTACCTTTATTTAACTTGTTTGTAGGAGAAATCAGAAAATATGCACATGCAAATTAATAACAAAATCAATCATAGTACTTTATAACAGTTTAATAAATGTGGGGTCACCGAAAGTTACTTTTATTTTACATACATCTTAGGGCACAGAAAAAATTATTGTTTCGTGTCCCAAGATTTACAGCCATTACAGTAGTCAACCAAAATACCTAAAAACTGTCAAGTTTACACATTGGCCGGCAGGTAAGCTGCCCCCCCCCCCTTTCAGGCTGTTGTTTTTTCCTAAATTATTCAGCTTATACATGAGTATGCACAGTAAGAAAGCGGCAGGATTGGGTTGATCTAATCTGTTACAGTAAATTACATTTTGTCATTTTACAAACTATTTGACCCTATCGGAAAACAATGCAAGTCCAATTGAGCAATGCATCACAGCGGGTTTGTAGTTGTTAAGATTGGGGATATAACTTCAGAGAGACACAAATGGCATGTGGTCAAATTTCTTTTAACAAATATTAATTTCCATGTCTGAAATGTAAGGCAGCTTCTATTTATTTGCTCTAGCTCACAAAGTACTTGTTTTTGTTGCTGCAGGTATGACTTTTGTAGGCACATACAATCAAGCATTGCATGACATGATGAGAATCTTATATTTTCAGATGTGAAAATATGAAGATATATTGTTCACATGTAAAAATATAGGAATGAAAAAATATTAAAATTATTTTGCCATGAAGTCTCTATATTTCACACTTCAGCATATAATAAACTGACTATATACTCATACAGCAATTAGAAGACCATTGAGATTGCAAGACAAAACCATAATTTTCTTGCACCTTCCCACACTATTACCTCATTCTTTTTCTTCTTCTCCTCATCCTCCTTCTCCCTCTTGTGGGACTCGGGTATGATGTCATCAAGCCACTGTAGTTCTCGCTGTGTGAAGATCCAGTCCATTCCCTTCCGCACAAAACACATCGCCAAGACCTAAATCGAAAGAACTGGCCTTAATACCATTCCAAGAACAAACTCTTCGTTCTGACGAAATCTAAAATTTTTGCCAATTTTCAATTGTTTAGGTATAAGGATTTTTTTTAAAGAATCTCCGGCATATTTAGAATTTTTTAAGGTCCTCAGGAGTCCTTGATCCCAATATCAAATATTTCCAATTCATGCAGAATCAGTAAGTTCAGTAGGTTTTGCAATTTACTCTAAAATATTTCATCATCTATGACCTTATTTCTTAACCAAATGATGGGCCTTTGCTCCCATTCCAAATTCAATACAGATTGTTGTTGTTGTTCTTTTCTTCAGGACATGATTGGCTATACATGATGGCAGAGGAAGAACCAAGGAAAACCCCGGAGAAAAACTGCTGAAACAAATGTAGCTACTGGCAAGCTATCTCACATACCCACACTGAGGCTCAAACACCAATAGAGGTGAGATGGCAATGATCAGTAAAGGCAAGCATTTTAGACCACTCAGAAACCTTTTAATACAGAGTTTTCCCATCTGTGCTAAATAGCATCGGAAGGACCGTGAACTCTCACAATAAATACAACATGAAGCTTGCTAAGAGGAATGGAACTCACCATGAGGGGGAATGCTATGGAGATGACCCTGACTGTCTTGATGACACAGAGTATGGTCAGACACAGAACCTGAATCCCAGTGAAGATATGAACTCTCTTGGTCGGCACATGTCGGAGGTACATGTAGTCAGGCTGGTATTTTGGGGGCATGAAGATTATAAGAACACGGTTCACTAGCTGCATCCCCTGAAGCGAGGACACACCCATATAAAGAAAGACTCCATACACTACTGGCAGGGGAATGAACTGGAAATACAGAGCAAAATTACAAAGTATATATGGAGTTGCATCCTTTGATGAGAGGACATGATCATATGCAGAAGGACTTCATATGCTGATGGCTGGGGAATGAATCAGAATTAAGTAGCAAATTAAAAAAGTGAAATTACAAAATTAAATTACAAAAGCAAAGGTCTCTTTAAGATAAAATATGTCAGTGTGAATATTCTTATCACTTGTACTCAATGTCACAACAATATTACAATTTACAGTATAAAAAAATGAATGCATAGCAAGCCATACTCAACTACCATAAAGTGTTATTACCATATATACTTGCGTTTAAGTAAAGTCCAACAGCAAACTGCACAGACCCAGATCTGCTACTGCATAATGTGTGGGCAGATCTGGGTCTATGCAGTTTGTGAAAAGTACTCAGTAAAAGGAACTATACAGACCCTGATCTGCCAGCACATTGCACAACAACATATCAGGATCTATGCTGTTTGCAGTTTGACTCAACTTATATGCAAGTATACACAGCAGTTGAACATACTGATCGTTTAAATGCAAATGTGCATAACTCTGAAACAGACACAGATATAGAATCACTCAGTTTACATGTTCTGGTGTTATATTTTATTTCAATTAAACACAAATTTATATAGCAGGCTGAATTTACACAAAAACAGCCAAGAAGGCGTTTGACCAATTCAAAACTGTCATTTAGTCTAAAACATTATTATGTTGGCCTTGTGACCCTACCAGACTCCAGTACAACTGTGAAAAGCTTAGTCAAGTTGAAATGTAAAAGAAAAGAAAACTAGTACAGCATTTTCTTACAGTAGTACTGTTCAGTGGAGATCTGGATGTGTACAGTGCAGCAAGAAAGGTTGTCTTACACCAATGTATATAAAAGGTGAAGTTCAGTGTACATAGAACAATACTGTACTAGTGCCTTGGACTGTAAATATTTTATTTTTTGATGTTATGGTGTGATTCACTTAATGACAGAGCTGACAGAATATGTTTTTTTACAAAGTACTTTACTGATTGCTGAATCGGGAGTTTTCACTTGATTCCTGTGCACTTAATATACACGACATCTTGGGTGCCAGCACTGTACAGTATGAACACTTAATATACACGACATCTTGGGTGCCAGCACTGCACAGTATGAAAATTTAATATACATGACATCTTGGGTGCCAGCACTGTACAGTATGAACACTTAATATACATGACATCTTGGGTGCCAGCACTGTACAGTATGAACACTTTATATACATGACATCTTGGGTGCCAGCACTGTACAATATGAACACTTAATATACACAACATCTTGGGGGCCAGCACTGTTTGGGACTGAAATCTTTTTTCAGTGTTCAGAGCAGAGGCGTTTCAGTTTGCTAAATAAATGTTACTGGAATTAAAGGAAAAATTCAGCACCAGAAAAATGATTCAATATTAAGAGAATATTGATTGTGTGGTTTAAGTCTGGAGAGATTTTCCATATCTCTATAACAAATGCTACATAAACAAATTAAAAAATTAAAATGTGGGGTACTTACATTTAGAACTTTTGTCAGAAATATGGACAGTCCAATCATCAGGGAAATGGCAATGCCTGTAACCCTCTGTTCCCTGTGATAATGAAAAGATTGATCAAATTACCAGTAATTACCACAGATAAATCACAATAATAAACAAGTTTTAAGTTCGTATTGGCCCGTAATCATGTATACAATCAATAATATCATGTATACAAACAATAACATCATGCATACAATTAAATGATACAATAACATCATGTACAATCAATAACATAATGTATACAATCAAATGATACAATAACATTATGTATAAAATCAATAACATCATGTATACAATTAAATGATACAATAACATCATGTACAATCAATAACATAATGTATACAATCAAATGATACAATAACATTATGTATAAAATCAATAACATCATGTATACAATTAAATGATACAATAACATCATGTACAATCAATAACATAATGTATACAATCAAATGATACAATAACATTATGTATAAAATCAATATCATCATGTATACAATCAAGTGATACAAAATGCGTTTTATCATACCACAATCAACAAATAACTATGCATGAAACAAGAGACCAGAATCAAAAGAATTAATTTCATGCATTCATAGTAAAAAGCCCTTGGTTTTCAGCATAAAAACCCCAAATAAATGGGGTAGCAGGTTAACAGTGCAGATGCTCAAAAAAAGGGAAGAAATATCAGAAGTAATACATGCTAAATCTTGCTCACTCAACAAAATTCATGTGAAATGTACCTTAAAAAGACCCTTCTCATTGACTGTGAACAATCCAAAAGAAAAACCTGATATTTAAGTACAAAAGAACCTGTCTTCAAATACCACCCATTATGCAAACAAATATCATGGTCTCTCAAACAGTTTTAACTATTCTTAATAAACACAAATATAGTCCAAGACACCTAATGCTTAATTATAATCAACAAAAATTCACTCGGAAAACGCATGTTAGTTATAATTTCACACCAAGAAAAAAGAACAATAATGGTTTTAATCTTATTTAGCACTTTAGTATTTTTAAATAAAATTTTTAAAAAAACAAGTCAATTATATTTAAAGGAATAATAAATAAACTGGTAATGCCCATTCCCATATTTGAACCAAATGTTGGCAAATATTTACAAAGGATATCTTTATGAATTATAATCCTATACATTTCTGACTAATTTATTAGGATGGACCCTGGTGTAATCAAAGGAACAAAGACAGGTTAAACATAACTCTATTACTCTGCCCATAAACAACTGTATGATGTTAAGTTACATGAGTTTCAAAAACTTTTTGCACAAAACAGGGTCCATTCCTGAATGTTGTTGTTGATGTTGCTGTTGTAAGGTTTAACACCATTTTTCAGTCCAAGATAGGCTATACATGGCGGCCAGTATAAATGGTGGAGGAAGAACCTGGGAAAGCCCGGAAAAGAACCACCAGCTTATGGTACACTACTGGCAAGCCTTCTTACATACCCACACTGGCCAAACCCAAGACTTGAATCCACACAGACGGATGTGAGATGGCAGTGATCAGTAATAGTGAATGCTTTAGACCACTCGGCTACTCGGGGCCCCCATTCCTGGATGTATGATTTGCACTAATCTCTCCAAAATCTTGCCAAAACTTCACTTGAATTTTGCAAAAATTGTGCATTTTATTTTTCAGGAAATCTGTTGTGTCATTAAATCCCTCCTATATTAGAAAATATCCCCCTTTTTCATTTATTTTTAATAAATCCTGCACAAAATCTTGAAGTTTGTTTGCTGATTCTGCTGAAGAAGTTCCATATCTACTCACATATAAGCCGAATCATTTAGGAAAAAATAAAAGCCTGGAAGAAAGAGGGTGGGATTGGCTTATCTTAGGGCCAAGGTCAAAACTTGACAATTTTAAAGTTTTTTTTTGTTGACTACTACAATGGCAGTAACTCTTGGGACACAAATATGTTATATGTTTTCTCTGTTTCCCAAGACTTGTTGGCATGTAAAAAAAAACCACAACACTTGTAGACAAAAAAAGTCATGCAATATTGTAAAGATTGACACAAGTAACACAGCAGTTACCAGCTCTTTCAATAATACCAATAAACTGTTATAAATTACTATGGATGTTTTTGTTATTATTTTGCATGTGCATATTTTCTGAATTTTTTTCCAACATGAAATTAAATTAAGGCAAATAAACAATTTTTAATTCATATACCAGTTCAAGTTTATCCAGGAGACAAGGATGTACTATATTGTACAATATTTAAACCATGCAAATTGTGCTTTGTGTCCCTTATATCCTTGTTTATTTCCAAAAATATTAGATGCAGATTTTGCTTTATTTATTGTTCCTGCCAAATCACATCTTCCAGATCACATTTCAGCAAGATGTATATAGCAGTTTCATTTACACTGATCCACCCACTCATTATTAGTACTCTTTTACAATGATATAAATGATCCTACAAATTGAGGTCATTTTTATGAAAAGGTACACACATTTAATTGTAAAAGGTACACACATTTAATTGTATAAGGTACACACATTTAATTGTATAAGGCACATAACCTGCATATATTAACATAACTGTTTCATGTTCATGAAAGACTGATGATAATAAATTCTGAATAAAGATCGACTAAGATCATCATCGATCTATCTTAGTTTTGTGTTTTGCCTAAACAAAATCATAATTTTCTACAAAATGTAGGGTTGTTTGGTTTGCCATATTAAATAAAATATCAAAATTAAGAATGTTCGTGTTGCTAATTTCTTCTATTTTTTCAATATGCATAGTTTCAATGAAAAAATACCAACAAATGATACAGGAAGTGATATTTTGTATTATGTAAGGAATTCCCTGATTTCATCATTGCAATTTCATGACTTGTCTGGATTCAGTTCCGACGAAATACCAGATTTTATCAATAATGTTGCCATTTATGATGAAGGATATGACATTTTGTCATCAGATATCGACATTGACATGTAATCTGATTGGAGCAAAATTGACGATGATCAGCCAAATTGGTTTGCAGACATCCAAGACAATGACCCAAGTCAATTTACTCAGCAGTCAGGACCATCACATAGTCTGCAGGAAACAGCACCAGAACCAGACTATTTCAATTTATATTTTGGAATGTTTGAAGAGATAGTATTTGAAAACAAATACACTTGCAGCTGAACAATAGGCGGATCATGAAACCAAACTGGTCAGACACTAGTGTGCTTGAGATGTCTGCCTTTCTAGGAATGTTCATCCCTTAAGGGATAATTCTAGCTCCTGACTATAGTTTTTATTGGTCAAATGACAAGTTTCTCTCCAATGATGGAATCATAGCTGTAATTCCATGCAGAAGGTTTGAAAAATTCCTCTAGCACCCAAGTATAACTTACTGATGACAATACAGATCTTCCTTTTGATTAAAATTTCACGCACAATTCATTATATGGTCCATCAGGAAGATTGCTTTCAAGGGATGACACAAATCCAAGCAATATCTTCCACTGAAGACAATCAAGCTTGAAAGTGTGGATGTGCTGTGACAGTTTGTCTGGTTTCTGTCACCAGTTTGAGTTTTACCAAGCAAAGTAAAATAACATCAAGTGAATGACAGCATAAAGGGTCTCGGCTATCGAGTTGTCCAAAGACTGACAAAACCATTGTGAAGAAACTTTTATCAAGTATATTTTGACAACTTTTTTACATCCATCAGAATGGTGCAAAATTTATTGAGACATGGTATGTACTAGTGGCACCATGACAAAAAAACAGTAAAGGCTTCCCAGAGGAATTTAAAAATCCACATACATGGAGCAAGGAGACCATCTAAACAGACAGGATTGAAACCCAACCACCACACTGTGGAAGGACAAGAAACCAGTCTTAGTTCTATCCACAGCAGCAGACCCAACCCTCATTGATACTACCAACCAGAAACAGAAAGATGGGACAGTACAACTGGTCAACTGTCCAAGGGCAGTTACAAAGTAATGAGATTACTACCGAGGGTTGATATATGTGGCCAACTCGGCCAAATATCCAGCTGGACAAGCATACAAGAAATGGGGGCATTACATGTCCCCTTCATTATCAAAATATGGCTAATCAATGCCATTATAACAATGGCATTATATGTCCCCTTCATTATCAAAATATGCCTAATCAATGCCATTATAACAATGGCATTACATGTCCCCTTCCTGATCAAAGATCAAAATATGCATAATCAATGCCTTTATAACAATGGCAGCAAGTCACTGCAAGAGTCAGGCATGAAGCAAGAAATTCAAATAGATTTTCAAATTAATTTGGCCAAGCTGTTTCAAGTACAGGAAGTTGCCATCCAGCAAACTTGTTGTAGCCCTAGTGTGACACACACAGACTGCAGACACTTAAAAGAAAAAAAATTAACCCATAAATACCGCACCAAGCAAAGAGAATAGAGACAAAAGGACACCAAATTTGGCTGTATCATTTGCAGCGTCCATCTCTTCAGCATAGAATGTCATGTGTTTCACCAAAGTATGATCACTGCAGAGGAGTAGCTATGTGCTCCAGTACAATTGTAAATCGTTTATTGTCATGTTTTGTATCTTTCCTCGATGATCACAAAAATCTGAGAAGAAATGATTTACTAAATAGTGGATATTTATATTGGAGATCAACTCTTCAATGAAATGAAACATTAGGCATGGTGATCTTTTTTCTTATTATACACACGTATAACTAGATGCATCTACCTATCCTTAACCATATAACTAATGACCAATAACAATAACACACTTTAAAATATGTTTGTAATAACCTTTAATATGCCCTAGTATGGAAAGCAGGCCAAGTTAATGAATAACTTGTGAAAATATTGTTTTTTGAAGGAGACTGAACTGTGTTTGAAAAATCTATAATTAGTAACACGTAAAGTGTGAATATTCTCAGGCTCTAAATATATAGTAACCTCAAAACTTTGATGTTTAATTTCATCATTGCAGAAAACAAACATTACCATAGCTATTCAATGATAACGAAATGAAGCTTTAAATTCCATCTTTGATCGAATGAGATCCCTATTTCCAACTGAATCCTACACCTCCAAGAGTAAAATAGCACCATTTTACTATATGACTGCATCTATTTTTAGAAATGGTGATTTCCTTACTATGACCACACACATTTTAATTTTGTTACAATAACCACTGATATGAGGGCAAATTTTAGGTTTCAATGTTTGTGTGTGTACTTGTAATATTGTTGTCTATTTGTTAGATATTATTTGTTTGGCTGTTTTTATTTTCATAAAATGGGTGATGTTAGAAATCAACCTTGACCTTACATAACACACTGACGATATATAAAGCGAACTGAATTCAACAACTTCACGTTATGCAATACATTTTGGACCATAATTTTTTTTAAAGCTAAATATTCACTCACATAATATTTAGATTATACTTTTTATGAATTCTGTATTTTCCTTAATGTATGTGCCAAATGATTTACAAATACAGCCAGTCTAATGAACAAGTACTGCCTAGATAATGCAATGTCCACCATTATTACCTTTCTGCCCACTGACAGATTCACTTCAGCATTGCAGTGAAAATTTTCACTGAAAAATATTTTACAATATGCTTTCCCCAAATATGTTGGTTAAATACATGTTGGTATTTATTTACTGATATTTTAAATTTCAAAGCACAAGTTGGTGTGCTTTTTCATCACAAGATGATGACAATAACATGCAGCAGTGATGATGAAATAAATGCATTTAGAACTTACCATGTGAATCTTGTGATGGTTTGGTGGGTTGTTTTATGTTCAGGTCATCCACTTTCTAATGTTTTTACCAATAAAATTTGCGGGGAGGTGGGTTGGCCATTATGTGAACAGATTTTATGCATGAGTATATATGACAATACACATTCCTAGATAATGGCTACAACAGGCAAGACAATTAAATTAAAACTACTCATATTGTTGACAGATTTAAGAGTTAATTACTTCATCAGATACCACGTGTGTGCATGCATGTGTGTACATGTGTGCGAGAAGAGAAAGGGAGATTGTCTGATTTTTGTTGTTGGTTGTTAATGAAAATTTTGCACAGAAAAGAATATTTAGTGCTAAGGCAAATAAATATCTTCATATATTTAAAAATAAATATGGCATTAAATATTCTTTCATATGCAGAGTTTTCATGAATTACCTATCAGTTAATCATAGATGGTGTTCCTGGAGACAAAATTCAATAGTCAACTCCTGTTGATTTATGAGGATTCAAAGTTTCAACAGTAGACTGGCATTAATGAATGAACCATCATGGCTTCCAGACAGAGAGAGAGAGAGAGAGAGAAGCTGAGAAAGCTCACCTGGCACCAATTAATTTTGGTGTCTCTCCTGGTGCATTGCATTCAGACTCCTTCCTCAAGCTGTTAACATGGTTGATGGAGGCAACTGTTTCTGACACAAACCAGGGAAGTCCGAGTGTGGAGCATATAATGATTAAGATGGCAACAACAAAGAGATCTAGGTGATACCCATGACCTTTCTGGAAAAAAAGGAAAATAATTATAACTTTATTTCAGTCATTAGTATGAGAGGCTCTGCAAACTTACTGTGATAATAATGATAATAATAATAATAATAGTAATAATAATAATAATGACTTTATTTAAAGAAGCTCATTTGGATCGTATGGTTTCAGGTTACCAAAAACTTGCATGAATGCATGCAAGCAGTAGCGTTTTATGGCACATCAGCACAACAGTGACCATTTGGTGACTAAAGTAAAGTCTGAAAAATGTAAAATCGAATTGCACAATTGTTTTTTTGAAATTTGTTCTAAATAAATGCAAATGTGAAGTAGAACAAAATATCTAGAAACATACATGGGTACAATTCTGTAAAATGTATATAAAATAAAAGATATAGGTAACACATGTCAAATCTTTAAAACATATAGTCATAATTAAGTTAATTATGAACAGATGGCAAGATTATGTCAAATTTTACACAAGGAAGAAAATGCAAAAATAACTCCACTCTTACTTAAAATCTGGAGACAGAAAAATAATAACATAGAAAAATATATGCATTAAATCTTCACTTCATAAGGGGACTATATTGCCAAAACATGTTATACAAAAATGAATTTAACCTCAGAATGGGACTCTGTAGCCCAAAAAACGTTCCTACAAGAGTCAAAACAGTTAGGAAAAACATAGAAAATCTTTCATTTTCATAAATCATCATCTCAAATCTCATATCTACTAAAGAAATTGTATTTTTTTCTGAGATGATCTTTCAATGTGAAATATAATTCTGGTCAAACTCACTATACATTTATTACATGTACAAGCAATTGGTGACACTGGTGCATTATACATCAGCATCATGTTTAACAGC
This sequence comes from Sinohyriopsis cumingii, assembly GCA_028554795.2. NCBI lineage: Eukaryota > Metazoa > Mollusca > Bivalvia > Unionida > Unionidae > Sinohyriopsis > Sinohyriopsis cumingii. The sequence continues at coordinate 79,427,304 of CM068833.1, read as the reverse complement.
CCTTCATGTAGGTACCTGACATTTTTTTCACCTTGACCTATGACCATTTTATCCAGAAATCAATAGGTTTCTTCCTTACCTGAAGTGCAAGTCATCCACAAATATTGACCTGATCTGTCATATAGAACTTATGTAACTGTGCAGAAATTGATTACTTGTTCAAGTCAGTGACCTTGACTTTTGACCTTCTGACTCCCCAAAATAATAGTCCTCTCTGTCCATGTGAGTTTGAGTCTTTGGCCAAATGTAAGAAAGCTTGCCAGTAGCTTCTGTGGATTGTTGATTCTTTATTGGTTCTTCTTCCACAAAACATACTCGTTGCCAAGTATAACGCTATTATGTGAAGAAAAATGGCAATAAATCCTCAAAAACAAACCTCACGGTCACAGATCTCAACATTTAACCATTTGACTAAAATGTCCTTAAAGTTATTCCTTAAACCACGTACAATTCATCCACAATGTATAGTGTATTTTGCTGAAATCATTACTGTGCTGAAACCTTTCTTTCTGAGTTACCCTGACCTTTGACCTATTGAGTTCAATGTCAACTGGGTTCTTCCATACCCAAAGTGTACAGTATCCACAAAGTCTGAAAACTGTAGACGGTTAATAACTCAAGCTACTGTGCAGAAACCAAATCCACCTTTCAGACACAGGTACCCTTGATCTTAGAGCTTTTGAGTCTAAACTTGATAGGGTTCTATCTTATCCCAAATGAAAGCCATCCACTAAGGTTGGAAACTGTGAATGGTGGACACTTTCAAGTTACTGTGTAGAATCCAAATTGGTAACAAATGGATGGACAACATAACTCTGAACTATGGCAGTGTATAAAAAGATGCTGGATTTAGACCTGATAAAAATCTTATGCGCATATGTCTTTCTATTCAAGATGAGTAGCTATAACAAGGTTTTCAAGATGGCTGCTGTGGTGGCCATATTGGATGTCCTACTGGAACAATGTTCATTAGGCCCAACTCAATATTATAAGTCCTTTTGTGAAAACCCTATGTTAATATAGCCATCCATTCAAGGTGGAGTTGTGATAACATAATTTTCCTGATGGCAGCTGTGGTGTCCATAATGGAATTCTGAGTGACAGTAACTAGCCATAAAGGTTTTCTTGTAATGTGAGTTTCCATTCAGCAGGAGTAGCTAGAAGAAGATTTTTCAAGATGGCTGCCATGGCAGTCATATTGGACATCAGATGAGCACCATGTGCATCTGTGGTGTGCTAGATATCAAGTGAAAACCATACACTGATATGACCATCCAATCAGGAGAACTAGCAGGACCATTTTCATTTAGGGTCAACTAGATATCAGAAATAGAAACCATGATATGACTTTCTGTTCAGGTAGAAGCAATAACAAGACTTTCAAGAGGGCTGCTATATTGGACATCAGACTGGCACCATTTTTATCTAGAACCAATTAGACATTATAAGAAGTTTTTGTGCAAAAACCCCATGTTGGTTTCACCATTCATCTGGAAAAAGTAGCGGTAGATAACAAGATTTTTTCAAGATGGTCGGTGTCTGAGCAGCAGCAGTTTCATTAGGACCAAACAGACCTAACAAAAGGTCATGTCTCCAAAGACAGACCATGGACTACGTATAAGAGGCATTCTAATAAGCACTTCCTGTCTGTGAACCAGAGAGCTAAAAGATGTTGTAAATTGTAAACTATTTTGAGAACTGCAAAGTTTTTCATGTTGTGGTGATAATGGCTTCTCATTTCACAGCAGATATAAAGGCAAGTACTATGTGATTACAATAAGCTTATTTTCCTTCCTGTTGACAATGACGGCAGTGATCTGTTGGTCCATAAACATCAAGATGGTGGCAAGGGAGGCAGGAATCAGAGCTGCAACAGCAAGCCACCATGGATTACCCCCAAAAGGGTTCACCACCCAGCCCCTGTTTGGATTTGTTGGCTGTAGAAAAAGAACAAAAACAAAGTAAGCCAGAAATGTGTACATTTGATGCACATGCAGCCTCTGTTTGATTGAACAGTGCAAGCCAAACATGGCAGAATGAATGCAACCATGAATGAACAATAGAATGTACGCAAATATGTATGAACAATAGAATTTATGCAACCATGAATGAGCAATTGAATGCATCCAAAAACGTACGAACAACAGAATTTATGCAACTATGAATAAACAATAGGTAAACAAGGTGTTTAAATGTAAACATGAAACATTAATGGAGCAGTGAATAATAGAGTCTAGTATGAAGGACTTGTGCAGCAAAATGGGATTTAACAGCCTTGCAAAGACATAAGCCATAACAGACTTGCAAATACATTAGCCATTACAACTGATTCAGGTTGACCTGGACAAGATTTTAACCCACTACCCACTGGCTGTGATTCCATACAAATGACAAATTAAGCCATCATGCTAATTATGTTGTTGTTGTTGTTCTAGGGTTTAACGCCATTTTTCAGCACAAGATAGGCTATACATGGCGGCCAGTATTAATGGTGGAGGAAGAACCCTGGAAAACCCAGGTAAGAACCACCGACCGACGAGAAGCTACTGGCAGGCTTTCCCACGTACCCACGCTAGCCGAGCTTTGGACTCGAACCCATGCAGACTGAGGTGAGATGGCAGTGATCCGGAACGGTGAGCGCTTTAGACCACTCGGCCACTCGGGGCCCCCTGCTAATTATGAATTAAGATGGATCAATATAACAAGTTTCATAAATGTAGGACTGAAACTGGTAATTTTAAATGTAATAAAGTTAAAGATACACAGCATGTAACAAACAAATGGCTCAAATTACTAGCACAAAAAATAGGTCATTCTGACTAGTTTGGTATATTTAAGTTACTCACTTTGAAATGCGTTCACATATTAATTTGTATGCCTGTGGATAAGATACTGAGAGTGTAGTGCAACCAATGGCCTGTGACCCAGTTGTATCCACATAATTACATAATAGGGGTGTGGCTTTAAAAATCTCTTATCAGGCCAATGCCCTGGAGGAGGTTCACATGCCTGCTGCATTTTTGAAAATACATAACCCTCTCAATAGTGAAAATCACATCAGTGACGTTTCTGGTATTGTTAAACTACTCTCATACAGATACAAGAAATAGGATCAAAGACAATTGAGGGAATGAGGTGGTATAGCAAAAAGTCTCCCACACATAAAAAGTCACAGTGACCTACTTTTAGCAAGATCTGGGCTACACTTTCTGTATCCACATACCGATTTCCTTGAATAGATCAAATAGCTTAAAATATAGAAGTCACTTAAATTGTTCTAATTAAGTCAAAGTGACTTACTTTTTATACAGGTGAGTTGTTCAAAGATGCACCTACATACCAGTTATCATGTGGTTAGATGAAATATGGTCCAAGATATTAAGGGCATATTGAATAAATGGTTGCTATAAAAAAAGAGGTCACTCAAGCAAGAAAATTACTTAACAGTGACCTAGTTTTTGCTATGACTGAATGAAACTCAATGACATATACCAATTTTCACAAAGGCAGGTAAAATATTCTCAAGGATAAGGATGATGTAGTGAGTGAATAGCTGACAATGCATAGGTCACACAAAAAATGAAAATTAGGTCACAGTCACCAGGTTTTTGTAGGGCTATGTTATGTTCCTGTGATGCATCTCTATATCCAACTTTCATGGGGGGCACTGAGTGGCCAAGTGGTCTAAAGTGCTCACTGTTACGGATCATTGCCATCTCACCTCTGTCTGCGTGGGTTCGAGTCTCAGGTTCAGCTAATGTGGGTATGTGAGAAAGCTTGCCAGTAGCTTTTCGTAGGTCACTGGTTCTTTCCGGGTTTTCCTGGGTTCTACCTCCACCATTTATACTTTGCCATGTACAGTCTATCTTGTGCTGAAAAATGGTGTTAAACCCTACAACAGCAACAACAACCAACTTTCATGACTGTAACTGCAGTAGGGTCCAAGATATTGAGGGCAAAGCCATATGAATGGCTATAAGACCAAAAATCACTCACATGCAAAAATGTGGTCAATGACTTAAGCATAGATGAAATATGGTCTAATATAATAAACAAATGCCTAAAATTACAAAAGTCACTCAAGCATAAAAACTTCACCATGTGTGTGTGTGTGATTTGTACTTTTAACAGTCATATCGCTACAATGTCTGCAGTGTGGCAGTTTAAACTGATGTCTAGCATTGGGGCATCATACTGCAGACATGTAGCATGATGTCCCACCCAGTCACATTATCCTGACAACAGGCTGACCAGTCCTAACACTAACCTCTTAATGCTGAGTGCCAAGCTAGGCAGCTGTTAGTACTATTTCTGTAAGTCTTTGGTATGACCTCCCGCATCCAAGGCAGACACTCTAACCACTAGGCCACCAGAGCGGTTAACTGCATCACAGTTGCCTAGTTTTGGTATGGACAAGTTGCTCTTGCAGACATGCATCAATTTCCATGAATTTAGGGAAAACTGGGTCATGATATTGATGACATAGTAAATGAATGGTTGAAAACAAGCAACACGTGAAAATTTGGTAACAGTGACCTTGTTTTGGTATGATTTTGTTATTCCTGTTGAGATGCATTCATATACCAATTTTCATGTGTGCAACTGAAATAAAGTCCAAGACACTGAGGATGTAATTAATAAATGACTGAAAAAAAGAAAGTCATTAAAGCATGAACATTATGTCACAGTTGTAGTGAATAAATTACTGAAAATAAGAAAGTCATTAAAGGTGGCACTCTACAGTTTCGTATTTTGCATTGGGTTAGAATTTTAAAGAAAAAGGATTTCCCTGGGTTATACTAGCTATTTAAAAAAAGACCTTGTATATCTTAGGTCTTGTTCAAAGGACCTTTAATTCCCTTTATTTTGGTGTATGATTGATGGACGTAATATGGATTATAGAGTATACAGCTAGGCCTTACTCCAGATTTGCACTTTTTAAAAAAACTGTTAGCCTCACTTGGTCACTTTCACTTCCTGAACTTCACAGGTAAATTGTAAAAAAAACCAGAGCCAATAACTTTTTTTTTTACATTTTATGTATTTGGTAATTCATTTCTTGCACTTTCAGAAGATGGTACTGTCTAGTCACAAAATTCATTTTCCATATTTTAATAGGTGCTAAAGATAGTGTACTTTAGACTATTTCAGGGTGATTTTTTTTAGCACAAAGGTGGAGTCGTTTTAGTTAGCAGTGTGCTTAGATCATGTACAGTTTCCACAAGTACAATATCTAAAGAAATGTCAGCCACATTACATCAAAGTAGCATGGAGGTATAACATTTTCTCCAATGTGCATGTTTCAAATGCAAACAATTTCACCTTACTTGTGTCAATCTTGCAAAAGTATATTACAACTGGTGAGCACCCCCAAAGCATGAATATCATGTCATTGGGACCAAGTTTTTATATGGTTGCATTATTCTTCCACATACCAGTTTTCATGAGTTTAAGTGAAATAAGTTCCAACATACTGCAGGTATAACAAACAATAGAATAAGCAAAACAAAAGAATGTATGAGTGAACTCACAGACAAAATGCTATATCCACCTAACTTTAAGATATACATTTGGCATAACTCTTTAAAAATTACTGGAGTGTAAAAATAGATTGATATGCAACTGTTAACTGGATGTTAATAATATCTTCTAAGTTCTGCATGTGTGTGTGTGTGTGTGTGTGTGTGTGTGTAATTTGGATTTTTAATGCAGCTTTAAAAAAATTTCAGTCAGATCGCTACAATGTCTGCAGTGTGGCAGTTTATAGTGATGTTTAGCACTGGGGCATCATGCTGCAGACATGTAGCATGATGTCCTACCCAGCCATATTATCCTGACACCAGGCTGACCAGTCCTAAAACTAACCTCTTAATCCGAGCGCCTAGCGAGGCAGCCGTTAGTACTATTTTTATAAGTCTTTGGTATGACTTGGCCAGGGATCAAACCCATGACCTCCTGCATCCATGGCAGATGTTCTAACCACTAGGCCATCGGAGCGGTCTCCAAGTCCAGCCGCAATTCATCAAAGGCTATGGGACCAATAGAATATGTGAGAATTATCAATGCACATACATTTTGCACAAGAAGGCTGCATACATCTGGACAAATTCATACAAGTAAACGATAGGCACATGTTAAGTATATAATAATGAGTAACACGTTTTTTTTAATTTATCAAGGTCATATTGAAAAGAATGCTCTCTTTAATGTTAGACATGTTGTCTGATAATAAGTGATACCTGTTTAGAATTAGAGGCTTTTTAAGACTGGTGATTGAAGACTAGGTTGGTAACCAAATGGTTTCCAGAAAATAACAAAGAAAAGGGAGATTCAGATCAAAAAAATCTACCGACAGTTTGATCAAAGCCGTATCAGGAGAGATTTCTGGAATGTCTCTAAATGTTAAAAATATTTAAGAGTTTTAGGGATAGTTCCAAGTCCCAAGGGTACATAAACTGTTCTTTACTTTGCATTGCATGAAACAGTAGAATTCTTTTATCTTCAGTATTAGCAAATGTAAATAACTTTGTACAACTATGTTTGACAGTTAAATTTAGTTAAATTAATCAAATTAACACATTAACCCCTGGTGACAAGTTTACATGGCAGGAGGTAGTAGCCTAGTGCCAAGCTCTGTAGTGTCAAGGTCATGTATGATACACTAAAGTGGGTGGTATTATAGAGAGGTAGACAGATGTAGCTCTACAATGATACCAAATAATCTGGAATTTATAGTTGCACTACAAAATACAGAGGGAAAAACCTCACATTTTGTGTCTGGATTTTAGACTTTTTGGTCTCAGATCTAAGGCAGACTGGTATGAAACGCAAACAGACAGATGAACCCTTACAAAATGTAGGATAAGATGGGTATTTGGAATAAAGAGTGGTCTCAATACGAAAAATAATGGGTCTGTTAAGCAAAAGCAATAAAATCTAACCTTTACCCTTCTGCTCATGCACGAATCAATTAGCCAATGACAAATGATGTTTCTAACACAACTAGGCAGTATGTTATTGACAGATCACCTGGAAGTTGATGTTTTAGGATGTATTCAGAAATAGCTTTCAAAATGTGTTTTGCTACTCAAATTTCAGACAAAAACTACAAAAACCTCTAGGGGTTACTGTGTTAACAAACAAACAAAAATTTCATGCCTTAAAGCCCCAGTTTAGAATTAAGTGATGCCACCATTAATTCAGTCAATGAAGTCACTCATAATTCCATTCTTTTTTGGGAATGCTCCAGAAGTAATGGCATGATACATTTGACAAATTCTGTTAGTGACCAATCCAGTGGTTCCCGTCATTTTTTTGCTGTGACCCTAAAAAATACTTTTTTCTGTGCCTCAAGACCCTGTTTTCACATTTGTATAAGTTTTGGAACCCTCAAAACTATCCTGGCGACCATCCACAACCCTCCACTCCTCCCAACCCAGGGCCTGGAAACCACTAGACTAATAACAACAGCATCTGCATAAGGTGTACAAAACTGATTATTGAGGGAATGAAGAGAGGCATGCCCACTTTATTTCAAGCACATCTGAGAAGAAAAAAAGCATGCATCAGATAAAAATAAAGCTTGACATTAAATTTCATGGAAATCAAACAAAATATACAGATGCTAAAATGTTCTAAATCATTAAATGCTTGAAATCTTGATTTGTCAGAATCATGTTTTGTATCAAACTGCATAAAATCAAAACAAAAATGTGAATGCTACTGAGTTCACAGACCATCAGGATGTCTATTTTCAAAGATGGCCCGTATTTCTGCAAGATGTGGTTATAATGTGCTCATCCCTGGTACAATGAAACTAAACTCAATGGAAAATCAAACAAAAATCAAGAGACTGACAGACATACAGAAAGATGCTCTCTACTTCCATAACCCAATGCCTTTAGGCAAAGACTGGTGGCAAACAAATTACATCTAGGTTTACCTTCAAAGTTTCTGGTACTTCCAACTTGGGTGTTGCAAGACCTATTCCAGCATCTATGGCAACCATCGACAGAATGGCAATCAGAACAGCAAAGTCACTGATGACTGTTCGCAACTGTGATGATAAGAATGGATGTGGTTTTTATTTTATTTAAGAAAACAAGGTCCAACTGCTCACCTTGCTTACAGCCAATCAAATGTGAGAGATCAGCCAATAAAATGCAATAAAGTTCAGCCAATCAAATGCAAGATAGGTCATCCAAGATCACGTTAATTACATACATTCATCTTGGTTGTAAAACTGTTTACATCTTGATAACATCAGCATATTTACAAAGGCTGGTGAAAAAATATGGTCACAGACATCATTACCCCATAATTTTGTAGGTAAACTCAAGAAAATTAACCTCAAAAGCGGCGAGTTCCCAAGACAAAGGGAACTAATTCCTTCAGTGTGTACATATACATGACGAGGATGATGTTTTGTCAGAATGTACCTTTATGACAAGCTTAAAGGTAAAAAAATTAACTCAAATTATAAGTTCTTTAATCATAATTTTGAAGCACAGTGCTGGTATTGCATAAAATTTGTTCAAAATAACAAACTGTCATCCATTTCTCCAGATCAGATTAAGGTGAGTGGTGATCAGAAGAGATGGGATTTTCTTGCAAAGGCAGATGTCCCCCATTATTAATATTCTCACAGTGTAAATCCTACTCACTGATGACAGGTCACTGACAGATTTAACCTGTATGCAAAATATTTTCTTTTTTTTCAGCCTTCCCCTCCCAACATTTATCTTGACATCTGCTTATGTTGACAATATTACCTCAGGCCACAGGATGTCAAGATAAATGGGCCAAACTGTATTAAGTATCTATACCCAGTTCAGTTTACTCAGCTGGTAAATATTCTTGTTTCTTATCACTCAAAGACTTTTCAAACCAAAATATAATATATTGAACGCCCTCAAATCTGCAGACTTTTCAGTTTATTTACCATTTCAGATGTTAGCCTCTTCCTCAGAGTGAATTTGGCTGTCAGAACTAAATCTCCTGTCAAAATAGCACAATTGTTGTGTTATAAAGGGGGAACCATTACAGATCTGTCGTCTAAATAGGATATCCAAACATAATTTTCCACAATTCATGCATGTTGTTATTAAGATATCTGAGTCCAAGGATTACATTTTTTGGAAGGCATAAGTGACAAGGTGCTACCTATTTCTGTATCCATTGCTTTCTGCACTGTGTGGTGTGCAACAAACTTTCAGATATTTCCTCCACCCCAGTTCCATCCACATTATATGATCTTTCTATCTCTCTGACTTCCCTAATGTTATCTATAACAGGATGACTCACTACTGACTCATTACTGGTGTGCTTTTCATATTTCCCTAACGGATGATCAAACAAACAATTTGCTTTACCCTTCTGGAGGACAGTTCAACTGGAAAGCTTTGATAGTTTCTGCAACATAACAGCTGATCTTGATCATAAAGGTACAATGTTTTCAATTAGTATGAGACTGATTGAAATCTTGGATAAAAGATGAAAAAATTAATGAATTTCATACCCAAAAAATTTAAAAAATTGCACATCAGGTATGACAGATCTTAGGAAGTACAAGCAATCTGAATAATCTTTCCCCCACTGAGTTCTAAAAGATACAAGACACTTGGCAAGCAGCATCTCTGTGAGGATGTAATTGGTACATGAATGATAAGATCTTATACACTTCAGCCCCATGCCTGGCAGGACAAGTGGCAACATCTCTGTGAGCATGTAATTGGTACATGAATGATAAGATGTTATACACTTCAGCCACATGCCTGGCAGGACAAGTGTTAACATGTCTGTGAGCATGTAATTGGTACATGAATGATAAGATGTTATACACTTCAGCCCCATGCCTGGCAGGACAAGTGGCAACATCTCTGTGAGCATGTAATTGGTACATGAATGATAAGATGTTATACACTTCAGCCCCATGCCTGGCAGGACAAGTGTTAACATGTCTTTGAGCATGTAATTGGTACATGAATGATAAGATGTTATACACTTCAGCCCCATGCCTGGCAGGACAAGTGGCAACATCTCTGTGAGCATGTAATTGGTACATGAATGATTAGCTGTTATACACTTCATCCCCATGCCTGGCAGGACAAGTGGCGACATCTCTGTGAGCATGTAATTGGTACATGAATGATAAGATCTTATACACCTCAGCCACATGCCTGGCAGGACAAGTGGCAACATCTCTGTGAGCATGTAATCGGTACATGAATGATTAGATGTTATACACTTCAACCCCATGCCTGGCAGGACAAGTGGTAAAAGGAATGAAAATGTTCCATACTGATATACATAACAGACAGTACAATACTTGACAAATAAACACCTTATCTATTGTGACCCGGGACTTGCGCCGTGTGCTAATGTGCGTGGTTGTTGTGAGTGAGCGACTGATTGCGGTGCATGATTCCCATGCGTCACGTGTATGAAAACCACCTCTCTGCGATACTAATAAATGGCTAGGGAATTATACTGGAGGAGAGAGAGAGTCATACACACCTCGAGCAGTGCAGAGATTAGTCTTTCTGGCAAGTGAAAGACAAAGGGATTGAATACGTTAATATATTTCGGGAAAATAATACTCTTGGAGTCTGGTAAGGGATTGTTTTTATTTTTGTGATAAAATTATAAATGCCGGTGGGTGGGTTATATAATGTGTACTGTATTTGTTATATTATTATTATGTTCGTCTTGTATTCTAAGTACATGTTTTGTATTGTTTTAGTTTTTTTTTATTGTACCTCGTACCAACTGTCATAAATCCCACAACTGACAACAAGAGTACTTATTTCTTTGTGAGAGGAGTGAGAGCTCACATATTGTAATTTATGATCAGCTTGGTATAAATAACTGACAGACTATACAGAACATAACAGACAATACCTACCTTTGCTGGGAGAAAGTTGCTTTTCCTGAATGACTTCAAAGTACATGCTATTGTAAATGTTCCCAAGAAAAGAAGGACGGAAAGGATGAATACATTTGGTACATAATTACATCCCTCTCCTTTCAGTATGCCACCATATTCCTCACAGTCTTCACGTGTAACCTTGTGCCCATCAAATGGGGTAAGTGTAGATGATGCTGTGTTTAATAGTGTCACTAAAGTAACATTTGTATTATTTTCCGGTTTTGGCACACACTGGCAGACATAATCAGGGTTCACATAAGGATGAATTTCTACCGGGTCTTCTTCAGTCACATCTACTAGTTTCATGACAGCTTCTTTTATAAAGATAAGGGAAATGAGGGCTGCGAAGCTCTCCTCCGTAAATCTGGTAATGTATCGCACCAAGCCACTGAGATCGAAGGCTACGATTGATAACATAATAGTTCCGATCCACAGCCCGGTCCACCAACGAAGCTCCAAGTAGTTGAAACCATTTTCTCTGAAGAAAAAAAAACATATAATTCTAACAAATTTGGGATTGTATCACTCCACCTAACTGGATGAACATCACAATTTAGACAAATAAAAATAAAACAATAAATAACAAATAAAATATAAAACAATAAATTAAAAAAATAAAAATAGCCAGGTTGTCAGTAATGATTCTTTCTTTTCAATCAAGAATCAACAGACTGAGAGACATACAGACAAATGCTTTATAAATAAACTTATCTTCATTGATGAAAGTACAAATTTGACTAAAAGGAGATTACATCTTTTATATCAGGAATTGATTATATGAATTGTGGTGGTTGTAATGCATTAACATCTATTTTAACAGCTCTGCTGCAATGCTGCAGGTAAAATTTAGTTATTAGTAATAAAACAATACTGTTTACAGCCGAAGTGTTCAAATACAAGATCACTCCACTCTAATCAATTTATTTTCTGCCTGCAATTACTGCTATGTATGTGAGACTACAACCTCTGGCATATGATTGGTAAAAGATAAGGCTTGTTCATGTGAGACCATGACCTCTGGCATATGAATGGTAAAAGATAAAGCATTATAAATAGACTCCAAGGAAAAGTCACTGCCAGTAAGGAAGTTTGCTGTTAATTAAATCATCATTTACATATACACTAACATGATGTCAGCAACAAGACATTACTCACTTCCTCAATGTACAATAGTACTAGAAACCCTAGACAAATACAGTAACATGATGTCAGCAACATGACATCACTCACTTCCTCAATGTACTATAGTACTAGAAACAATTGACAAATACAGTAACATGATGTCAGCAACATGACATGTAACAAACAGCAGCCGGAAACTGAGAAAAACTTGAACACTTGGGTTAATCTAGGATATGGAAAGATCAACATAAGGATATCTGAATGTGCAGATGGACATAAGCATATCAAGCATGAATGGACATGGACATCAGGATATACAGTATGAATGGACATGGACATAAGGATATACAGCATGAATGGACATGGACATAAAGATATACATTATGAATGGACATGGACATTAAGGATATACAGTATGAATGGACATGGACATAAGGATATACAGTATGAATGGACAAGGACATAAAGATATAGAGTATGAATGGACATGGACATAAAGATATACAATATGAATGGACATGGACATAAGGATATACAGTATGAATGGACATAAGGATATACAGTATGAATGGACATGGACATAAAGATATACAATATGAATGGACATGGACATAAAGATATACAATATGAATGGACATGGACATAAAGATATACAGTATGAATGGACATGGACATAAAGATATACAATATGAATGGACATGGACATAAGGATATACAGTATGAATGGACATGGACATAAAGATATACAGTATGAATGGACATGGACATAAAGATATACAGTATGAATGGACATGGACATAAAGATATACAGTATGAATGGACATGGACATAAAGATATACAATATGAATGGACATGGACATAAGGATATACAGTATGAATGGACATGGACATAAAGATATACAGTATGAATGGACATGGACATAAGGATATACAGTATGAATGGACATGGACATAAAGATATACAATATGAATGGACATGGACATAAGGATATACAGTATGAATGGACATAAGGATATACAGTATGAATGGACATGGACATAAAGATATACAATATGAATGGACATGGACATAAAGATATACAGTATGAATGGACATGGACATAAAGATATACAATATGAATGGACATGGACATAAGGATATACAGTATGAATGGAAATAAGGATATACAGTATGAATGGACATGGACATAAAGATATACAGTATGAATGGACATGGACATAAAGATATACAATATGAATGGACATGGACATAAAGATATACAATATGAATGGACATAAGGATATACAGTATGAATGGACATGGACATAAAGATATACAGTATGAATGGACATGGACATAAGGATATACAGTATGAATGGACATGGACATAAAGATATACAATATGAATGGACATGGACATAAGGATATACAGTATGAATGGACATAAGGATATACAGTATGAATGGACATGGACATAAAGATATACAATATGAATGGACATGGACATAAAGATATACAGTATGAATGGACATGGACATAAAGATATACAGTATGAATGGACATGGACATAAGGATATACAGTATGAATGGACATGGACATAAAGATATACAATATGAATGGACATGGACATAAGGATATACAGTATGAATGGACATAAGGATATACAGTATGAATGGACATGGACATCAGGATATACAGTATGAATGGACATGGACATAAAGATATACAGTATGAATGTACAGATCCACACAAGGATATTATATACGAATGGATGGATGGACATAAAGATATATGACTGTACACCAAAGTTAACAATACAAAGTGGATAGATATGTTTTCTTTAGCAAACATAAAAACGTATTTCAAGATTGAAGTGGGAAACATCGTATTATCATTGAGTTGTGAAGCCACAAGTGGGTAATATGAAATGTTTCCACTTCACAAGTGTTCTTATATCTACAGACAAGAAATTTGTTTTCTTTTTATTATATATTTGTTAGGGGCAAAAACAGTCAATCTGCATGGATCTTTCTGCTGTTCTGTGCCAATACATTTAATGAATGCATTACTGCATTGATAAAAAGAAGTTTCAGATTCACAATATTTTTAGGACACTGATCGTTAACAAACTTATCTTATACATACACATAATGCTTAAAATTGTGTATCTGGCAAAATTAATGACTGTTTTCAATCAAAAATGAAAAGATTGTTTCTTCTTAACACATTTCTTGCACAGGTTAATACAGTGAACATTGATGGAGAAAGGGTTCTGCATAAATATGACAAAGCGCTCATATCTGACAGATTTCAGAGCCTAACATCTTTTAACATAAGATTTTGTAATGATTGTGACTTTACTTGTATCGATTCTGGTTCGTTATTTTGTTCATTTATGCAATCAAACATAATTTTTTTTACCATGGCAGCTTGCAGTCTAGGTCAGTAAGAGATGCACCCAAATTTTGATCGACACTTAATTTCAGTTTGCAATCAACATCATAAAATGCTAGATTTCTCCATCATTTTCAAGCATGATCATGATTGAGTTGAGATGCAGAATCACTACTTTAACAATCTTATTACTATATTTATTTAACCAAGAGTTTTTCTTAAAAATATGTCTATTTCTCAGAAAGTGTACAAGATGGATTGTATGGATGACTGACCACTGAAAAGCAACAGTTCATGATTTCAGTCACTAATAATTTGCAGGTTTCGTTTGAGAACTAATTTAACAAAGTTAATACTCGAAGCCTACATTTTATTGTTTGGAGTTCATTTTATGGCCATTTATTACACCTCCCTATTAATTAAATAAATGTATGGTATAGATTCTATATTTTTCACATATCTTTAAGTTCTGTTCGTCCCAACTGGGGAGGAGAGAAAGAGCAGAAAAAGAAAAGAAATTAAATAGGCCTAAATATGGAAATACAGATCTAAATAATATACATAAGGGCAGATATACTTCCTAAATGGGAAAATAAATTAATTCCAAAAGTGAAATCTCCACTGACACAATAAAAGTGGCATAGTCATTGTGGTGATATAATTTTTTTCCCATGATATACTGCAACAACTCACTATGAAATAAAATGAGCTAATAATGATGGCAAACTTAACAAAAAGCATATGAAACAAATTACAGACAATACAGAAATCTAAATTTGTCTGACATGGATAAACAGAGAAGTAACCCTTACCTACAAATGTCATATACAATTGCCTCAAAAACAAGAAGAGGACCAGTCATGCCAAGGAGTAACAGAGGTTGCCCAGAGAAGAAAGCATAAATAATGCCTACAACAGCAGCACCCAGCAGACTTTCAATGGTTGCCTGCAAGAAAGAAGGAAGAAAATCATTTTCTTAATGCATATCGCCCTACCTGTATGATCCAATAGCTATATCGGCACTAGAAATCGTCCAATTGCAATTGGCAATTAAAATACTCAAATGGCATTTTATACATTAAAACCAAACAAAAAACAAAAAAAACATTAAGGTGATTGTGTTTTTGCCTGTAGATTTTCATTCTGAAGTTATGTTGTATAAGTTGCAATATCCTATTTCAAGCTGAAAAAGTACGGGTCTGATGAAAATTTGTCAGTATATTTATGACTCCCACATTTTTTATTTGACCCCCAAGTCTGACAAAAAAGTTTTTTTTTTAACCCTCAATTTTACTACTCTGGGAGATATACTGTTGTAGGACCAAACTTTAATTTTGTTCCCTGCAATGAAACATGCTTTTTGCTTCAGCAAACCAGAGAGGAACTCCTTGTATATCAGCAGCTAAACTTTAGACTAATTACCCCAAGTCTGAATTGAATACAGCACAAATATAGAAGACATATGATTGATGCCACCAATTCCAATACCATGGCTATTGCCAATGACACCAATGTTACTACCATGGCTATTGCCAGTGATGCCACCAAAGCCAATACCATGGCTATTGTCAATGATGCCACCAATGTCACTACCATGTTTATTGCCAGTGATGACACAAATGCCAATACCATGGCTAATGCCAATGGCAATACTATGGTTAATGTCAATGATCACACCAACACCAATATCATGGCTTTTGCCAGTAATGACACCAATCCCAATAACATGGCTATTGCTAATGATGCCACCAATGCCAATACCATGGTTATTGTCAATGATGACACAAATTCCAATACCATGGCTAATGCCAATGATGACACCAATGTCAATACCATGGCTATTGCCAATGATGCCACCAAGACCAATACCAAGGTTACTGCCAATGATGCCACCAATACCAATACCATGGCTGTTACCAATGATGTCACCTATGCCAATACCATGGATATTGCCAATGATGCCACCAATGCCATTACCACGGTTATTGTCAATGATGATACCAATGTCAATACCATGGTTACTGCCAATGATGGCACCAATACCAATATCATGGCTAATGCCAATGATGGCACCAATGCCAATACCGTGGCTTTTGCCAATGATGACACCAATGCCAATACCATGGCTACTGCCCGTGATGACACCAATACCAATGTTATTGCCAATGATGACACCAATAGCATGGTTATTGCCAATGATGACACCAATACCAATAAAATGGCAATTGGCAATGATTCTGGTAAAGAGGCTGCTAAATCTCATCATTCTTGTGCAGGTGAGATAAAAATAAGATACACTGATGATGGTAACATTGTACAGTTATCCTTCACTGTATGTGTGTGTGTGATTTGGATTTTTAATGAAGCTTTAACAATTTTTCAGTCACATCGCTATGATGTCTGCAATGCGACAGTTTATAGTGATGTCTAGCACTGGGGCATCATACCGCAGACATGTAGCATGATGTTCCACCCAGTCACATTATCCTGACACCAGGCCGACCAGTGCTAACACTAACCTCTTAACGCTGAGTGCCAAGCAAGGCAACTGTTAGTACCATTTTTAGAAGTCTTTGTTATGACTTGACCAGGGATCGAACCCACAACCTCCTGCATCTGAGGCTGACGCTCTAACCACTAGGCCACCAGAGTGGTCTTTCACTGTAAAACCACTTAGTACACTGCTGTGCTGCTTGTAATGTGAGCGTGGTAATGAATCCATTTGAATAGTTTGAACTGTTTTATTTTAGCTACTTGTATTATTTCATTCAGATGGAACATCACCGTACTTGTATGCTCATTATCAAACTTGCCCAAGACTGTAATACTATAAGCCTATATTCAAAGCTTGATAAATTCTGATCAAAAATATGTCTTCCAGCTAATCAGATGCAAGATCACCTAACTAATATGCACAGACTTTGCACATCACGGAACTTGACCTAGATTTTTATGTGAACTCACTTTCCAAGTATGTTTGAAACTGGATCAGAAGTATGAACCCAAGAGTGAGAACAAGCAATTGTACACAGACTGACAATGCATGACTGACTCAGAGCAATACCCTAAGATCACATCACCAAGTGAGCTAAAACTTACAATATTCGTGCCTGTTGCATCACTGATAAGTCCCCCAAAGGTCACGATAGGGGTCAAACATGCAAAGTACAGGAAAACAAATGAGGCAAAACACTGGATATGGACTGCATCTCTGAAGTCTGAGACAAGCCATGGAATCTTCCGACGGACATCATTGATTAGACCACCAAAAAGTCTGAAGAAATAAATATGCAAAATTAAAAAGGGAGGGATATGAATGTATATAATATAGTTTCTCCATAACAATAAATGCAAGTTTGACAAAAAGCCCATCCCCTGCTAAAGTAGACCAATAAACCTAGCCTGATCACAAATATTTTAATCGGATAGACATTATCCAGACTCAAAATGTCATTATCTGAACTAAAGAATGACATTATTCGTATTAAACATGTCATTATCCAGACTCAAAATGTCATTATCTAGACAAAAAAATGTCATTGTCTAAAAATATCATTATCTGGACTAAAAAAATTTCATTATCCAGACAAAAAAATGTCATTAAATTGTCTAAAAATGTCATTATCCGAACTAAAGAATGACATTATTCGTATTAAAAATGTCATTATCTGGACTAAACATGTCATTATCTGAACTAAAAATGTAATTATCTGACTGAAAACATCACTATCCAGACCATAAACATGATTATCTGGACTATAAACATAATTATGAAGATCAGAAAACAATCATCAGAAGAAAAATCTTATCAAAACCAATTTATATACTACAAAATCAAACCACATTATGTTCCATAAAACGGTTACCATGCGCTGTATGCTTGACACCTTGCTGGCTTTCATTTACTATATTGAGGGATATTTGCTTTGTTTTGCAATCAATATGTTTACCATCCTGCTCTGTAAGATGAGATCATTTGATTATTACATCACTGTTATTACACTAATTGCTAATTCAGTGTATTGCAGTGCATGGACTTTTGGAGAGAATGGACATATGATAATGTGAATACAACTGTTTCTCTGACTGAATAAACAAACTAATTTTTAAAGCATCTGAATCACCTCTAAACAGCACTGCTACAAATGGAAAAAATCAAAGAAAGGTATACAACAATTTGAGAAAATATTTGGAATTTACAACTTGCAATATACTGACTTCACGTGCTTGCTGTAATAGAATGAGTGATCTCAATAAAGGTGTCTTGAAGAAAAACTTCACTCTGCAACACACACTTTGGAAATTTCCTTTATGTATTTGATTACAGGAATCTATACTTTATAGTTTATAGTGATTAAACCTCTGTCGTGGTATCACTGTAAGGGTCGTGACATTTATTATCAAAGGTAAAGGTGAGAAATGCATTTTCATTTTCTCTCAATATAATGTTCCTAGATTCATGCAAGTGAAAAATGATGCATCGATGATATTGGCTTATTAACATTTCTACTAGTAAAATCTGGCATTGTTCCATCTTTTTCTGTCCTTACTGGTACAAAAGTACCGGTATTTACAAAATTTCTGCAATCTCTAACTTATCTCTCAAGGGTTATAAAAACAATTATATTCCTATCAAACAAGCATTATAACAAATATTATATCCCTATTAGGCAATGGTTATAAATATATTATACTGAAATCAGGCAATGTTCATAACAAAAATCTTCTGTACAGATAGGATGGAGCATGAGGGCTACATAAAGCTTTTTATCTCGATTTCAGTATCGCTGTGTAATACATCTATTTATGGAAATGTTTTTGTGCAATACATCCATTTATGGAAGTGACACTGTGTAATAGATCTATGTATGGAAGTGTCATTGTGTAATACATCTATGTATGGAAGTGTCATTGTGTAATGCATCTCTGTATGGAAGTATCATTGTGTAATACATCTATGTATGGAAGTATCATTGTGTAATACATATATGAATTGAAGTGTCATTGTGTAATGCATCTATGTATGGAAGTGTCATTGTGTAATACATCTCCGTATGGAGGTATCCTTGTGTAATACATATATGAATTGAAGTATCATTGTGTAATGCATCTCTGTATGGAAGTATCATTGTGTAATACATATATGAATTGAAGTATCATTGTGTAATACATCTCTGTAAGGAAGTATCATTGTGTAATACATATATGAATTGAAGTATCATTGTGTAATGCATCTCTGTATGGAAGTATCATTGTGTAATACATCTATGTATGGAAGTGTCATTGTGTAATACATCTTTGTATGGAAGTATCATTGTGTAATACATATATGAATCAAAGTGTCATTGTGTAATGTATCTATGTATGGAAGTGTCATTGTGTAATGCAACTCCATATGGAAATATTGTGTAATACATCTCTGTATGGAAGTATCATTGTGTAATGCATCTATGTATGGAAGTATCATTGTGTAATGCATCTCTGTATGGAAGTATCATTGTGTAATGCATCTATGTATGGAAGTGTCATTGTGTAATACATCTCTGTATGGAAGTATCATTGTGTAATACATATATGAATCAAAGTGTCATTGTGTAATGCATCCATGTATGGAAGTGTCATTGTGTAATGCATCTATGTATGGAAGTGTCATTGTATAATATATCTCTGTATGGAAGTATCATTGTGTAATACATATATGAATCGAAGTGTCATTGTGTAATGTATCTATGTATGGAAGTGTCATTGTGTAATGTATCTATGTATGGAAGTGTCATTGTGTAATGCAACTCCTTATGAAAATATTGTGTAATGCATCTCTGTATGGACGTATCATTGTGTAATACATATATGAATCGAAGTGTCATTATGTAATGTATCTATGTATGGAAGTGTCATTGTGTAATGCAACTCCTTATGGAAATATTGTGTAATACATCTCTGTATGGAAGTATCATTGTGTAATACATCTATGTATGTAAGTTATCATTGTGTAATACATCTCTGCATGGAAATATTGTGTAATACATCTATGTATGGAAGTATCATTGTGTAATACAACAATGTATGGAAGTATCATTGTGTAATACATCTATGTATGGAAGTGTCATTGTGTAATACATATATGTATGGAAGTGTCATTGTGTAATACATATATGTATGGAAGTGTCATTTTGTAATACATCTATGTATGGAAGTGTCATTGTGTAATACATATATGTATGGAAGTGTCATTTTGTAATACATCTATGTATGGAAGTGTCATTGTGTAATACATCTATGTATGGAAGTGTCATTGTGTAATACATCTATGTATGGAAGTGTCATTGTGTAATACATCTATGTATGGAAGTGTCATTGTGTAATACATCTATGTATGGAAGTATCATTGTGTAATACATATATGAATCGAAGTGTCATTGCATAATATATGTATGGATGTGCCACTTTGTAATACATCTATGTGTAGAAGTGTCATTGTGTAATATATCTATGTATGGAAGTGTCACTATGTAATACATATATGTATGGAAGTGTCACAATGTAATACATACAGTATATATATGGGAGTGAAATTATAATACATATAGGTATGGAAGTCCCACTGTGCAATACATAGTTTATGTGTATATATGGGTCACTGTGTAATACTTATAGGTCATTTCATTTGTATGAGACATGTCACTGTGTAATACATATAGGTATGGAAGTCCCACTGTGCAATACATAGTTTATGTGTATATATGGGTCACTGTGTAATACTTATAGGTCATTCCATTTGTATGAGACATGTCACTGTGTAATACATAAAGGTATGGATGGGTCAATGTGTAATACATAGTTTATGTGTATAGATTAGTCATTCTGTAATACATAAAGGTATGGATGGGTCAATGTGTAATACATAGTTTATGTGTATAGATTAGTCATTCTGTAATACATAAAGGTATGGATGGGTCAATGTGTAATACATTGTTTATGTGTATAGATTAGTCATTCTGTAATACATAAAGGTATGGATGGGTCAATGTGTAATACATAGTTTATGTGTATAGATTAGTCATTCTGTAATACATATAGGTATGACTGGGTCGATGCGTAATACATAGTTTATGTGTACAGATTAGTCATTCTGTAATACATATAGGTATGACTGGGTCGATGCGTAATACAGATATGCACTGAAATGTCACTGTGTAATACAATATATGCATGACAGTGTTGCTGATAACTGTCTTTGTAATTACATGCTGGGTGAATTGGGTACTGATAATTGTTTATGTAATTACATGCTCTGTGAGTTAGGCACTGATAATTGTAATTACATGCTCTGTGAATTAGGCACTGATAACTGTCTTTGTAATTACATGCTGGGTGAATTGGGTACTGATAATTGTTTATGTAATTACATGCTCTGTGAATTAGGCACTGATAATTGTTTATGTAATTACATGCTCTGTGAGTTAGGCACTGATAATTGTAATTACATGCTCTGTGAATTAGGCCCTGATAATTGTCTATGTAATTACATGCTCTTGTGAATTAGGCACTGATAATTGTCTATGTAAGTACATGTTCTGTGAATTTGGCATTTTTTAAAAACTGAGTGCATGTCTGTATGTCTTTATGTCTGTTGAACTATAAATTTCTTAGATTAGGGTTACTGTGAAGCTATATATAAGGCAAGCTGCACAAAAAAGTGGCTCTTGTTTTGGATTTCAGGGTTGCTTCAAACCATACAATTCATGGACCAAATAAAGATGTTCTGTCCAATCAAACCATACAATTCATGGACCAAATAAAGATGTTCTGTCCAATCAAACCATACAATGCATGGACCAATCCATGATCTTCTATCCATTTGGGAAACATTCATCTAACACAAATCCATGCATCTAAGTACACAAAGAAAGGTGGCTGCTTACAAAACCATAAAAAGTTATACCAAAAAAAAATAAATAAATATGCAGTTTTAAAATACCATATATAATCACTGACAAGTCCAACTGCAAACAATATACACCCTGATCTGCCACTGCATAATGTGTCATCATATCAGGGTTAATGTTGTTTGCAGTTGGACTTGACTTGTGAGTACATACATACTCGCTTACATGTCCAACTGCAAATAATGTACACCCTGATCTGCCATTGCATAATGTGTCAGCATATCAGGGTTAATGTTGTTTGCAGTTGGACTTAACTTGTGGAGTACATCCATTATATTAATAGCCATATCTTTCTTGAAATATACTTAACAACGTACTTATGCTAAATGTTACTGTCACTACAACTACTGCTACTATTTCTTCTGTTACTACCCCAACTACCAGCTCTGCTACCAATGACTTAGTTACTACTACTACTACTACTACTACTACTACTACTAAATGCATATTGTGGTATACTGAACATCATGTAACTGCATTCTTCATTCATTTTTGCTGAATAATTTGTGCACTTTTGTAGTATATAGTGTGTTGAGTAGATTGTTAAAATGTTACATTTTGTTTGTGTCTATCTTTATTTTTTGCTATGAGCTTCAGCAACAATATGGATTATACATGTGGATATTATTATACATATATTATATATGGACAATATCTGCAATGCATACCAAATTATTATTTTGAGTTGGTTACACCTTTCCAGATTGAATACTAACAAACAACTATGGCTGAAAATCAATTAAATCTTTTTTCTTTTTCCAAGCATGCAATTTATACGCTGTATATTTTGTTCCCATCATAACCTGTATTTTGCCTGCAAATTAATGAAAGGAAAGCAGTCTTTGATGAGAGACTAAATGAATTGCTAAATAAAGCAGACCTATACTTTGGTGAAAGCTTAACTGTGTAGTATTATTATTCATACATGACAATATTTTTAACTTTTCAATCACACACACAAACAATATTGAGAAAGCTAACCTGAAAATTGCATCCTCATGATAAGGACTCTTAATATTGCTTGATGGAATGGTGAGCGATATTAACAGATTGTCCCAGATATGATGCAGGTTGTAACAGCTCCTGTACCTATTCAGCATCGGTTTGTGTGCATGGATGTAGACCAATTCCATAACTCCCAGTTCAAACCAGGCTTGTTGTCGATCACCATTCCATCAAGCAATGTTAACAGTCAGTAGAGATTAAACCAGTCTACTGACGAAGTCATTAGTTTGAGGACAAAAGCTTCAGGTTAGCTTTTTCTGTATTGTTTGTATATGTGATTGAAAAGTTAAAAACAGTGTCAAATATGAAAGCAGATATATTTACCATTTTTGGATAATATGCTAACTGACAGCATTCCCATTCACATACTACACTGTGTATTTTGCATATAAATCATTGTGTGTACATGTTTAATTTAATATGTACAGATGCAATTATTTGAAATTGTATCCAGGTTACATAGATGCCCCTGCTAAGATGACACAAAGGGAAGATGTCAAAGTTAAACAGGGGCCATAACTCCAAGAAAACAATCCAGAAAAATGTCACAATCAAGCTTATCCTCAGTCTTCTCAACTTCAAATCAAATCTGTCCAATACATAAGTTCTTCAACCGTTGTTGAGCAAAAATTATAATGAAAAGTGCCACGTCAAAATGGGATGGCAATTCCATAAAATTTTGCCAAAATTCAGAGAAAATCAAAACTCACTATAATCTTAATGTAATGCCTCATAAAATTTCTTTTCAATCTTTGAAATCATCTCAAAAGTTATGGAGCTTAATCTAACTTGCTGGGCAAAGCATCTTGTCAAACAGGGGCCATAACTCCACAAAACTTTTCAGAAATCTGAAAATGAACTTAATGTTGTTGTTGTTGTTGTAGGGTTCAATGCCATTTTTCAGCACATGATAGGCTATACATGGCGGCCAGTATTATTGGTGGAGGAAGAACCCAGGAAAACCCCGGAAAGAACCACAGACCCATGAGAAGCCAGTGGCAAGCTTTCTCACGTACCCACATTAGCCAAATCTGAGACTCGAACCCACGCAGACATAGGTGAGATGGCAGTGATCCGTAACGGAGAGCGCTTTAGACCACTCAGGGCCCCTATGAACTTATTAAAGGTTTTCATAATGTGAAGCCTTACAAAACTTGATTTCAATTTATCAAGTCCTTCATAAGTTGCAGAGCAATAACAAAATCTGTGATAGACTGGACACAATGAGATGGACAGAAAAAGTTTGCCCTAAATGACACCCTCCACAAGACATGACAGTGTCATAAAAAGTACATGTAAATCAAGTAGGGTTTGTGCATGTTTTTATCATTAATGTGTCTATGTTATTATTAGTATGCATTGGTTGTCATTAGCAAAGAATGGATGGATACGAACAGACACAAATGGGTTTACTACTATGACAAGTTTTCACTAATATGGCTCAATAACACAAGAGCAAACTGTATAAATAAATCACTTTTTAAATTTCCTGCATAGTTACATGTCCCACATAATTATGTGTCCTGCATAGTTACATGTCCCACATCATTAAATATCCTGCATAATTACATGTCCCATAGTTAAATATCCTGCATAGTTACATGCCCCACATAGTTAAATACCTGCATAGTTACATTTCACATTGTTATGTATCCTGCAGTTTACATGTCATACATACTTTACATGTCCCACATAGTTAATTATCCTGTATAGTTACATTCCCTACATAGTTAAATATCTGATGAAGATATATTCATTCTTATTGGGAATTCGTGGGATCAGTATCTATCATCCTACTTGGTAATGGATACAGAATCTAGCTGTATCTATATATGACCCAATAGGCAATGACAAGGCTATATATGACCCAATAGGCAATGACTAGGCTATATATGACCGAACAGGCAATGACTAGGCTATACATGTATATGACCCAACAGGCAATGACTAGGCTATATATGACCCAACAGACAATGACTAGGCTATATATGACCCAACAGGCAATGACTAGGCTATATATGACCCAATAGGCAATGACTAGGCTATATATGACCCAATAGGCAATGACTAGGCTATATATGACCCAATAGGCAATGACTAAGCTATATATGACCCAACAGGCAATGACAAGGCTACAGGCACTTTAAACATCCAGAACTGTTATTTCCATAGAGATTTAGCATCCTTTATGGTAACATCTCTTTAACACATTAACGCCTGCCGAAGAGTTAACGTGGCAGAAGGTAGTAGCCTACTGCCGAGCTCTGTAGCTTCAAGCCTATGTAAGATACACTAAAGTGGGTGGTATTATAGAAAGGTAGAGAGATGTAGCTCTACACTGATACCAAATAATCTGAAGTTCTAGTTACACTACAAATACAGACGGAAAAACCTCATTTTTTGGAACAGATTTTTTTCCCCACCCAAAATTCAATTTTGTGTCTGGATTTTAGACTTTTTGGTCTCAGATCTAAGGCAGACCAGTATGAACTGGAAACAGACAGACGAACCTTTGCAAAAAGTAGTATAAGATGGGCATTTGGAATAAAAAGTGGTCTTGATATGAACTCCAACTTTTACCCTTCTGCTCATGCACGAGCCAATAGCCAATGAAAAACGAGGCATTAGGTTATTTGAAAATAACCTGGAAGTTGATGTGTTAGGATGTATTCAGAAATAGCTTTCAAACTGTGTTCCCTACTTGAATTTCAGGCGAAAATGACAAAAACCTCCAGGGGTTAACATGTTAATTTACTTCCTTATCACCAAACTTTCTTGTATAATGTAATGTACTAATGGTTGTGCCAACAATTAAAATTCCTCCACTCCCACCATCATAAACCTCATAAATGCTGGTGTTCCTCATTAAATATTTGATCTGTTAATTGTTAAGTTAATCTACATGTAGCTTATGTACGTCTAATAAATAACCTCATTTTTTTAAGGATGACAATCAGTAGGTCACTCTAATGTATGCTCACGGCTTCAAATTTCCAAGTGTCACTATATACAGTTTAACATTTTTCATTTGCTGAATATCTCTGTGCCCAGCACATTTTCACTTAACTGACTTACAACATAGTGATCTATAAAATTAAAGAAATATATGTCAGCTCCTTTTAGGTCTGGTCTGATATTGAAAACAAGGTGGAGGATTTGGATTGCCTCAGATGTTACCTGCACTCAGGGGATACAATGGCCTCATCAGCAAAAGTCACAAAGAAAATTTCATACCAGCACAGTGGGACAATGCCTCAATGACATTACTCAAGTCTTCATCCAATAGATCCAACACCACTGTCCAACCTTCCTAAAGCCATTTTTCTTTTCTAATACAGGGCCACCTTTTCATGATTGCTGATCTTTTGAAAAATTAGCATTTTTCATGTGAAACTATGATTTTGGTCCCATTACTATAAGTGATACGAGTGTGATGTTATCTTTCCTAACAACTGGCTGAGTACCCAATACAAAAACTTAATCTATCACAATTGCCATTTCTTCGCCTGTATACATTTTAAAAAGTATCTTGTATCAGCAATCACCGAATGATCTTGTTACCCATGGATACAATGCTAAAAGATGCCCAAGGCCCTACTACCACTTGTCTTAAACATCACTGATTGGACCACTTGTCTTAAACATCACTGATTGGACAACTTGTCTTAAACATCACTGATTGGACCACTTGTCTTAAACATCTCCGATTGGAGCTCTTGTCTTAGCATGCAAATCAAAGAGTTTTGACTAAAATATTTCCCCAAAATGAGACTATGACAGGGGTCAAACTGGGATGAAATGCAGTCAGTAGTCAGTTAAGAAGTTCATAACTGAATTTAGAGATTTTGCTTGATTACATTATGAAATATTCCTCAAAAGAACTGACACCATGAAATAATTGGGAAGAATCGTTCCATACTACATGATGCATTTCAAAGCAGTTGTGAAAGTAGCGTGGCAGAAGAAGTGCACATGCAAAAGTTGCATGTGATATACAGTCGACTCCACTTAACTGCACATCGGTTAACTGCACACTCTGGATAACTGCACGTTGTCACGCTGGTCCCGTTTTTCCCCAATGCTTTTCAATGATAACAAACTTCGGATAACTGCACTTCGCTTAAATGCACACTCCGGATAATGGCACGATAAATGTTCTGCCCGAGGCACATTATTCATTACAATTTTACTCCGGTTAACTGCACAATGTATAGTCAGGATCAGTTATTGCCAGTCTACTGCTGTAGCGCTTCAAAAAAGCTGACAATTAAGCCGGTAAATGCAACTTTGTAAATGATTGACATGTAAAGGACACCATAGGTGGTAGATACATGTATATTCCTGCCCACCAGGGGGCAATAGCGTGGTTACAATCATATGTTGCAATAGATGACGATCTTCAGACAGAAGGTGAAATCGACAACTCAGTAGAAAATGATTAAAGAAGTGATGACGACGACGCAGTAGATGACCAGGTTTCATCTAAAGTCGCTATTCAGTCACTCCAGAATTTACGCAGATTCATGGAATAGACAGAATGTGAGCTATCTGAACCATTTTACAAAACACAGTCGGCAATTCACCAATAGTAAAACTTGTGTGCAGACATCAACTGCCGTTTTCTTTCGGAAATCGTCAATTTCATTGTGTTTGATCTAACAATATTACGTTAGTGTTGTTCATTGTAGACTCTTGTTTCATTTAAGTAAACGCTGAAAGAGTGGATTCTAATCATCTTTATACATTATTCTTCACCTATATTTATGCCATGCTGATTTAAAGCTGTACTATACCGTACTTCGGTTAACTGCACAGTCTCGTGATGGGCCCGAGGTTGTGCAGTTAACCGGAGTCAACTGTAGTCACAACCTATGTTTAATAGAACCTGAAAGAGAATCCTTAACTCAAGTAGATGCAGATCAGCTTTTAAATGTATACATGCTGGGCAAGTGCTGTCAAGTTCTGGTGTGTGAAATGGTATATAATGACACTGTCACCCTTGGAATCCAGGTCTATAATGACACGGTCAGCCTTGCAATCCAGGTCTACAATGACACTGTCACCATTGCAATCTAGGTCTATAATGACACTGTTACCCTTGCAATCCAGTGCATCATCTGCCAACATTGTAGCAGTGCTGACCAGTAAAGTGAAAACATTGCTGTAGAAAGGTACCACCAAACACTTAGTGCAAAATAAAGGGAACAATGTTAATCCGAGTCCGACTATCTTTTACAGGAGTCTTGAAATGCAAAAGAATACCCTGAATGAATGGAAAAACTACAAAAACTTTGTAAGTAGCTAAAAATATGAATTAACCATCACTTTGGACATGTGTACTGACCAGTCATTTGACCTATATATCTTCTCATGGAGTCCTTTGAAGTACAAAAAAGATTTCAATGAAGTTCAAGTGTGATTGTAATATTGCTTCGAGTTTAGCTTAGAGAAACTATATATGCAATATATAGGAAAATTAATAGTGGCCTGACCCCTTATGCCCAAATATATATGTGAAGGGGAATGCTGACAGACTCTTCACAGTGAAACAAGGAAAATTAAAAAGGAAAAGGTTAAAGGTCAGACTATAAAAGCCTGATGTGGGTTGGTATTAAGACAACAACAAAAGAGAAGATAGAGAAGATGGAGTGGGTTAACTATGATAATAGACTGCTCTTTCATGATTTATTGGAACTATCAAATTATGATAACAAGTGAGATTATCCTATAATGAGGTTTCTTACAAGCACGGCTTTTGAATTTTAAAGAATAATGAATAATACATCTAACAAATAGCCTCTCTTATTATGTGAATAATATACCCAATAAATAATCTTTTTAATTGTGTGAATAATGAATAATACCCCAGAAATAGCATTTAACTGTTAATAATAATAAACCCAATAGACTCTAATTGTTAACAATACTATACCAAACAAATAGACACTCTTACTCTTAATAATGAAAAATATACCCAACAAATAGACCCTTTAATTGTTACTAATAATATACCATGTAAATAGATTCCTTAATTTTTAATAATGAATAATATACAAATAGATTCCTTACTTGTTAATAATAATATACCCAACAAATAGATTCCTTAACTGTTAATAATAATAATAATATATCCAACAAATACATTCCTTAATTATTAATAATATACCCAACAAATATATGCCTTACTTGTTAATAATAATAATAATAACATATCCAACAAATATATTCCTTAATTATTAATAATATACCCAATAAATAGATTCCTTAATTGTTAATAATAATAATAATAATAACATATCCAACAAATACATTCCTTAATTATTAATAATATACCCAACAAATAGATGCCTTACTTGTTAATAATGATATACCCAACAAATAGATTCCTTAATTGTTAATAATATACCCAACAAATAGATGCCTTAATTGTTAATAAATAATATACCCAACAAATAGACTCCTTAATTGTTAATAATATATCCAGCAAAGATTCCTTAATTGATAATAATGAATAATATACCCAACAAATTGACTCCTTATTTTTTAATAACAATACACCCAACAAATAGATTCCTTAACTGTTAATACTAATATACCCAACAAAGATTCCTTAATTGTTAATAGTAATATACCCAACAAATAAACTCCTTAATTGTTAATAATAATATACCCAACAGACTCCTTATTTGTTAATAACAATATACCCAACAAATGAACTCCTTAACTGTTAATCATAATATAACCAACAAATAGATTCCTTAAGTGTTAATAATGAATACTATATCCAATAAACTGACACTTTGTTAATAATGAATAACATACCCAACAAATAGACTCCTTAATCGTTATTAATATGATGCCCAACAGATAGACTACTTAATTGTTAATAATAATAATATACCCAACAAATAGTCTCCTTAATTGTTAATAATAATATACCCAACAAATAGACCATTTACAGACCTGCCAACCCTGACGAGTCCGTCTCAGTAAGGCAGTTGATTTTTTTCCGTAAGAATGACCAGTTTTCAGTAACGGTGTAATAAAATATAATTAACTGCTATTGTAAAGCTGGAAAAACGTAATTAAAAGTTTGACGCATCGACAATAAACATTATGTTCAACTGAAAAGTTTGTCATGTATGCGTGGAGTTTATTTAGCACTAGTACAGCCGCAGAAACTCTAGTTCCAAACCCTAAGCAGTTCAATGACTTATTGCTATCTCTCAACTTGACATAATTCTTGGAAATTCTTTTCCATTTCACATGACGACGGCAATCATATCTCCCGCCACAAGACATACTCAAACTGGCATGTGATGTCCAATAAATATAATTGCGTCCTTTCCAGCTTTTATTGACGAGAGTCTGAATACTCCTTTTTATTTTTCTGTGTTGATTTTTAACACTTTTCAAGAAGCTTATTTTCCCTTTCATCTTAAACATGGAGGTATAATATTAAACAAATTCCAATACAAGCACGGGATAAAGCACCTCTTTCTTTACGTCATTTAAAAAGATTCTATAATCAACAGTTTGATCAAGCAGATGCTTAGCATGAACAAATATGTGCAGTTTAAAGCGTCTGGGGTACTGCTGTTAAGTTAGGATGGTTTCCTGACTACTTTGACTAATTCTAGGATAAAACCCGGATCCAAATAAAACACGGATGAACCAAATATCCGGATTTTTCGGCAACGAGCATTTATCCGTAGTTTTTGATAGTATGTTGTAAGTCTGTTTTTTTAAGGGTAATTTTTGTAAGACGTACGGCAAAATCTTATGAGTTGGCAGGTCTGCTTTTAATTGTTAATAATAATATACCCAGCAAATATATTCCTAAATTATTAACAAACAGATACCCAACAAATAAAAACTTTAATTGCTAATGATAATATACCCAACCAATAAACACTTTAAATGTTAATAATAATAATACACCCAGCAAATAGACTCCTTAATTGTTAATAAATAGTATACACCACAAATAACCTCTATAATTATTAATAATAATATACCCAACAAATATACACTTTAATTGTTAATAAATAACATACCCAACAAATAGACTCCATAATTGTTAATAACAAATATACCCAACAAATAAACACTAATTGTTAATAAAAAATATACCCAACAAATAAACACTTCAATTATTAATGATAATATATCCAACCAATAAACACTTTAAATGTTAATAATAATACACCCATCAAATAGACTCCTTAATTGTTAATAAATTGTATACACCACAAATAACCACTTTAATTATTAATAATAATATACCCAACAAATAAACACTTTAATTGTTAATAAATAATATACCCAAAAAATAAACACTTTACTTGCTAATAAATAATATACCGAAAAAATAAACACTTTTACTGTCAATAATAATAATATACCCAACAAATAGACTCCATAATTATTAACAAAAAATATACCCAACAAAAAAACACTTTAATTGTTAATAAATAATATACCCAACAAATAAACACTTTAATTGTTAATAAATAATATACCCAACAAATAGACTCCTTAATTGTTAATAAATAATATACCCAACAAGTAGACTCCTTAATTGTTAATAATAATATACCCAACAAATAAACACTTTAATTGTTAATAAATAATATACCGAACAAATAGACTCCTTAATTGTTAATAAATAATATACCCAACAAATAAACACTTTAATTGTTAATAAATAATATACCCAACAAATAGACTCCTTAATTGTTAATAAATAATATACCCAACAAATAAACACTTTAATTGATAATAAATAATATACCCAACAAATAGACTCCTTAATTGTTAATAATAATATACGCAACAAATAGACTCCTTAATTGTTAATAATAATATACCCAACAAATAAACACTTTAATTGTTAATAATAAAATACCCAACAAAAAAACACTTTAATTGCTAATAAATAATATACCCAACAAAAAAACACTTTAATTGATAATAAATAATATACCCAACAAATAGACTCCTACATTGTTAATAATAATATACCTAACAAATAAACACTTTAATTGTTAATAAATAATATGCCCAACAAATAGACTCCTTAATTGTTAATAATAATATACCCAACAAACAAACACTTTAATTGTTAATAATAATATACCCAACAAATAGACTCCTTAATTGTTAATAATAATATACCCAACAAATAGACTCCTTAATTGTTAATAATAATATACCCAACAAATAAACACTTTAATTGTTAATAATAATATGCCCAACAAATAGACTCCTTAATCTTTAATTATAAAATACCCAATAAATAAATACTTTAATTGATAATACATAATATACCCAACAAATAAACACTTCAATTGTTAATAATAATATACCCAACAAATAAACACTTCAATTGTTAATAACTCCTACATTGTTAATAATAATATACCTAACAAATAAACACTTTAATTGTTAATAAATAATATGCCCAACAAATAGACTCCTTAATTGTTAATAATAATATACCCAACAAACAAACACTTTAATTGTTAATAATAATATACCCAACAAATAGACTCCTTAATTGTTAATAATAATATACCCAACAAATAGACTCCTTAATTGTTAATAATAATATACCCAACAAATAAACACTTTAATTGTTAATAATAATATGCCCAACAAATAGACTCCTTAATCTTTAATTATAAAATACCCAATAAATAAATACTTTAATTGATAATACATAATATACCCAATAAATAAACACTTCAATTGTTAATAATAATATACCCAACAAATAAACACTTCAATTGTTAATAATAATATACCCAATAAATAAACACTTCAATTGTTAATAATAATATACCCAAAAAATAGACTCCTTAATTGTTAATAATAATATACCCAATAAATAAACACTTTAATTGTTAATAATAATATACCCAATAAATAAACACTTCAATTGTTAATAATAATATACCCAACAAATAAACACTTCAATTGTTAATAATAATATACCCAAAAAATAGACTCCTTAATTGTTAATAATAATATACGCAACAAATAGACTCCTTAATTGTTAATAATAATATACCCAATAAATAAACACTTTAATTGTTAATAATAATATACCCAATAAATAAACACTTCAATTGTTAATAATAATATACCCAACAAATAAACACTTCAATTGTTAATAATAATATACCCAATAAATAAACACTTCAATTGTTAATAATAATATACCCAAAAAATAGACTCCTTAATTGTTAATAATAATATACCCAATAAATAAACACTTTAATTGTTAATAATAATATACCCAATAAATAAACACTTCAATTGTTAATAATAATATACCCAACAAATAAACACTTCAATTGTTAATAATAATATACCCAAAAAATAGACTCCTTAATTGTTAATAATAATATACGCAACAAATAGACTCCTTAATTGTTAATAATAATATACCCAACAAATAAACACTTCAATTGTTAATAATAATATACCCAAAAAATAGACTCCTTAATTGTTAATAATAATATACCCAACAAATAGACTCCTTAATTGTTAATAGTAATATACCCAACAAATAAACACTTTAATTGTTAATAATAAAATACCCAACAAATAAACACTTTAATTGTTAGTAGTAATATACCCAACAAATAGACTCCTTAATTGTTAATAATAATATACCCAACAAATAAACACTTTAATTGTTAATAATAATATACCCAACAAATAGACTCCTTAATTTTTAATTATAAAATACCCAATGAATAAGCACTTTAATTGATAATAAATAATATACCCAACAAATAAACACTTTAATTGTTAATAATAATATACCCAACAAATAGACTCCTTAATTGTTAATAATAATATACCCAACAAATAAACACTTTAATTATTTATAATAATATACCAATTAAATAAACACTTTAATTGTTAATAATGAATAATATACCCATCAAACTCTTTAATTTACAAAACCACATTATACTTGGTCTTTATTATCTAAGGACCAAAACTTGATGAAATTAATTGATCATAAAAAAAATACCACCTATACTCACAAGTCCAACTGCAAACAACATAGACCTTGATCGGCTGTCACATAATGTACTGGCAGATCAAGGTCTATATTATATACTAATCAACCCTAACAAATCATACAGACCCAGATCTGTCTGTGCATTATACAATGGCATATCTGGGAATGTGCCGTCTGCAGTTGGACTTATTAACAAGTACATACGGTAAGCAAACTTAAGGGGGGAATCCATGATAATAACATAGGAAGGAAAGCATTACAATGAGGGTGTTGTAGTGAGGGACCACTATAATAATATAATAATAATCTAGTTGTAACAACATCAGTTGTATAGTAAGGGTTACAACAACAACAGCACTACTAACGCTATGAAATAAGAGTTCACACACAGCAAGGGATACTAGCACAGCTGAAAACTGAAAGCCAAACTTTTTAAATGTGTACAGTCCAATTAAGATACTACTGATGATTGTCAAGTTAATTTTCTGGGATAGGAAAGCAAAATTAAAAACATTTACAAGCTTAAATATTAATAAAATAATACAACCCTTGAAGTCTCCAGTAAATCGTAATATACTATATATACTTGTTTAAAAGTCAAGTACAACTGTAAACTGCACAGATCCTGATCTGCCATTGAATAATGCACCAGCAAATCTAGGTTCAGATGGTTTGCTAGGAGTAATCAGTTGAACAAACACAGACCTTATCTCTGCTAGTGCATTATTTGATGACAGATCAGGGTGTATATTGTATGCAGTAAAAGTAAATGGTAAATGGATTTTTTAAATTATTTGTGAATTTTAAAAAAAACAGCTCTTTCATGCTGGTTTAAAATTGAACAATACTCCAAAAACACACCTTCTGAGGTACTGTTCCAGTGTTGCACATTGAGTGAGATCTTATGTATTTCCAACATCTTTTGTCTTATCTTGACCATCAACAAAAAATCGAAAAATATGAATATAAATTTTCATCAGTGAATGTCCAACCATGTCTCCATTAGTGCCAGCAATGGTCAAAGTCGAGGTAGCTGATAAAAACTGTACAATGGCAATGAATATCTATTTTAAAACAATGTTATCTGGCAATGAAAACATTAAAGGTTAATGGTAAACAGCTGATTTGCAAATATCTGACAATTGATAGTGTAGTACATTTTTTAGATTTAAGCTAACCCTACAAATTTTAATTTATTTTGAGGTTGAAATAACGACAAAAGAGTCTAAATTGATACCAACACACACTTTTTTATTTAATTACAGATTTTTCTTGAGAAAGAAAAGAAATGAAGAAAACATAGGTATTTATTATAATAAATGCTGGCTAATAAATGCTGGTGGATTATTAATGCATACTAAAATCAAACGAGAGTAAGATCTGGAATGGAAAATTCCGGAGTGCAGCTTATTTCAGGTTAACTTGATATTCAAACACATTATTTTACTTGAGAACAAGATACAGCACTATAATCACAATAATATAACTGTCCAAAGAAAATATGACGGTAGAGTGGGGATTTCCAAAATAAGGTCGCAAAACTGTCAATGCAAGTAAAATTTATTTTCATTTTTGTGAGTTCATTATTTATTTTTATGTTCCTTTATCTGTTTAAAAAGTTGTATGACTACCAAATTTGGATTGGTTGAGGGCACTGTGTCCTCAGGATAGAATAGTTTTGTGCTTTATTACTTTCAATAAATAAAACATTATCATTATTATTATTATTATTATTATTATTATTATTATTATTATTATTATTTATTTGCATGACTTCTTTAGATAACATAGTAAACCATCATGTGCAAAGATTCACTTCATGAAAAAGATACATGTAAATCAATTTTGGAATGATTTTATACATACCATAAATGACAGTTCGTATTTTATTTAAAATAAATTCTGAATGTACCAAAAGATTAACAGTTACCCGTAACAGCTGTCATAAAATGCACAGTACATAATCCAGACAATAAAATGGCTATATGACATTATCTGCATAGTGTTTATTCTATTCTGGTTGAAGTGGGAGGGTACCATGAAATTACTCTAGGCCACCATAAAATCACCTTGATCTTAGATTTTAACAAAAAATTATCCTGGGTCACCATAAAATCACCCTTACCTTAGGTCTTACCATGACATTACTCAGGGTCACCATAAAATCACCCTGATCTTAGGTTTTACCATGAAATTACTCTAGGTCACCATACAATCAACCTGATCTTATGTTTTACCATGAATATACCCTGGGTCACCATAAAATCACCTTGATCTTAAGTTTTAAGATAAAATTACCCTGGGTCAACATAAAACCCACATTGGATCTTAAGTTTTAACATAAAATTACCCTGGATCAACATAAAATCACCCATATCTTAGGTTTTACAAAGAAATTACTCTAGGTCATCATAAAATCACCTTGATCTTAGGTTTCACCAAGAAATTGCTCTAGGTCACCATAAAATCACCCTGATCTTAGGTTTTACCATGAAATTACCCTAGATCCCCATAAAATCATCTTGATCTTAGGTTTTAACATAAAATTACCCTGGATCAACATAAAACCACACTGGACCTTAGGTTCTGCCATAAAATGACTCTGAGTCACCACAAAATCACCCTGATCTCAGGTTTTAGCTGTTTTGTTGTTTAAATAAAACAAAAGCTGAAGAACATTTCCTTTGTGGTACATATGAGGATGTTATTGCAATAAAGAGATTTACTGATTGTCTGGTTGTTTAGGAGACCTGAAATTAGTTGAAAACACATGCAACACTGATGGTTCATAAGGACAACAAAGGTTTCTGAACCTGGAACATAAAATATTCAAAGAGGAGGCTTCCCAAACTTACTTCTGTTTTCCCACATTTTGGTAAAATTTTCTTTAACACCAATCACCCCCTTTCACTTTTTGGTTACAATCTCTGTAACACCAAACACCCTTTTCCCTCATTTTGGTAACAATCTCTTGAACACCAAACACCCTTTTCCCTCATTTTGGTAACAATCTCTTGAACACCAAACACCCTTTTCCCTCATTTTGGTAACAATCTCTTGAACACCAAACACCCTTTTCCCTTAATTTGGTAACAATCTCTTGAACACCAAACACCCTTTTCCCTTATTTTGGTAACAATCTCTTGAACACCAAACATCCTTTTCCCTTATTTTGGTAACAATCTCTTGAACACCAAACACCCTTTTCCCTCATTTTGGTAACAATCTCTTGAACACCAAACACCCTTTTCCCTTATTTTGGTAATAATATCTTTAACACCAATTACCATTTTTTCTCATTTTTGTAACAATCTCTGGAGATCCAACTATCTAACTGGTCATACCTTAACTCAGTTTTTGAAGGGTCGTTTTCAACAGTGCAACATATAACTCAAGGATTGGCAACCTACAACATGCATGCCACAAGGTGGCATGTCAAGAGGTTTTGAGTGGAATGCGAAGGGTAGCCAAAAATCTAAATTTTCTCTTACTGGTGGCATGCGCTTGTTTATTTTGTAGTTAATCCAGAAAAAGTGGCATGCTATGCTGGGTTGCTGACCACAGATATAATTCATCATTTTGAAAGTATTTTTGCATGGGATGCCTGGGTGGAGTGCTTTTTGAAACCAAATATCATCTAGATTATACATATCCATTACACTATGTTATTCAATTTTATTTTTTTTGGTAAAAGTTATTTATTAAAATACTGTAGAAATTATTAATTTCTTCCTCCCTACATGCTAAAATTCAGTATAACAAAAGTACATGATGTCTATGCATATTTTGTTTTGTTTTAATTTTCATTTTATATATAATAGGGCTTAAAACAGTTGCAAACAAGATCACATCACAATAAAACATATGCAAGAGTATATCGATATAAAGTTGCAAACTAAATTCTTTTAATTCATGGATGCCTGGTATTATTACAATGTCCCAACATTATAGCAAGAGGTAGATTATAAAAAAAGATGAAGTTGAGAAGTAAAGAGAGAGAGGTAGAGATACGGGTCTTTGAAACATTTATTATTATAACACTTTATTTCTTTTATCAGTGTTAAGAATATCTGCATTAATCTTTAGTTAATATAGTTAAAATAACAAAAATTACTGTCATTTTTGTTTTTTTATAGTGAGAAGTTTAACAAATTCTCAGTTAAAATGACCAGTGACTGGCTAATACACCGTATACTTTGTTCATTTTTAGAATTCATACTTTTTCTGCACTAACTAGTAAACTTACAAATTTGACTTGACCCTGTAATTTAGTGTTGGTTTGACTTGACCATGTAATTTAGTGTTGGTTTGACTTGACTCTGTAATTTAGTGCAATACAGTTGAGATGAATTAAATAATGTCTCTATAAAGAATGTGAAAAAACAGTTTGTCACATGAAGAATTGTTGTCCAAGAGATGCTGGCTGTTGACTGATTTATATATACTTACATGTATTTCCTATCCATGGGAAGTCTAGAGAGATGAAGGGGGTTAGAATGTTAGAATAAAAGAGAGATAAATAACACCACAAATCTCCTATGATAGGCCCATGCTCAATTATAATCCTATCAACCACTTTAAGAAAAATTTTAGGAAAAATTTCAATTCAAAAAGCTCCATGTTCCTCAAACATTTGTCAGATTAAAAGGGATGATTCTAAACCCAAGGGTTTACAACTACCCACATCCACCACCCACCACCATTCTTTTAACAAAATTAATTGTACTGCCCCATCCACCCCTGGCTTATCACAGGAGAAATAGTGTACACTGACACATTTACAAGACAGTCAGGACAACAGAGAACAAGGTACCCCACACCATTGTCATGGCATGTGGTGACAAGTGACATCTGGCTGTTACCAATTTTAATCCTGTAAAACGCTCATACAATTGTGAACAACATAGATACTATCTCCCATTGATGAGGGAGGGCAAAAAATGGGGGGGGGGCCAAATCCATGTTGTTCACTTAAAATCTCCAGTGTTGCATCTAAGGACTTTGCAAAAGACATTCTGATCCCCCTCCCTCTTCCAGAAATGGGAGGAGCAGGAATTATTTAAGGG
Organism: Sinohyriopsis cumingii; assembly: GCA_028554795.2. Taxonomy (NCBI): domain Eukaryota; kingdom Metazoa; phylum Mollusca; class Bivalvia; order Unionida; family Unionidae; genus Sinohyriopsis; species Sinohyriopsis cumingii. Next base: position 79,387,821 of record CM068833.1, on the reverse strand, counting down.
CAAGACTTTGCCTTAAATACAAACTAGCTAGTTAATTATATATCCGCACAAAAACAATTTTAAATTATTGTTCTTATTTTGCAACGAAGCCAGTAGTTTGTGTTAGTGCCAAAACATGAATACACATTTACATTATATGGGTGACAGCACATTAAATGATGCTCAGACTTCAGTTGTAGAATTCCTTTAGGCAAAATTGACTGTACCAAGACTTCAGCTGTAGAAGTCCTTCAGGCAAAATGGTCTGTAACAAGACTTCAGCTGTAGAATTCCTTTAGGCAAAACAGACTGTACAAAGACTTCAGCTGTAGAATTCCTTTAGGCAAAACAGACTGTACAAAGACTTCAGCTGTAGAATTCCTTTGGGCAAAACAGACTGTACAAAGACTTCAACTGTAGAATTACTTTAGGCAAAATGGATTGTGCATAGACTTCAACTGTAGAATTCCTCCAGGCAAAAGATATAGCATGTATATGCAAATCTGCTACAGTATTACTTTTACTTTTCATGGAATGAAATTATCATTACTGAATTTGGCATGTATTTTACTTGAATGTTTTACTGATTTAGGCAGATCCCACTCAAGTTTCCAGAACACAGCAAATTTGCAGCATTACTCCTACCCTCCATGCATATTTTTGCTGAAGCAAATTACAGGAATGCATGAATTGTACAATCCCATGTCTGGATGCAACACTGGGTATCATGTAGAATGAATGGTGCTGACCATGATATGCTGTTGTATTCAACTACAGATTAGAGTCAACATTTTTCATCAAACATTTGCCAGATCAAAAGGGAACACTCTCAACCCATGGGCTTAAAGTTATTCCCAAGAGCTCAAGCAAATGTTTGCACAAAGCAAACCATGTAGAATTGTTATTCTTACATGATCACTAATTCTAATGAATAATTTTTCAAAAACTACCCTAAAAAATGACCTCAAGTCATCGAGCAATGTTAACATAAGATAATTAATTAGATTACTCAGTTTTAATTAGCTGTTGTTTAGGGCAAGTTACAAAGCAGATGCAACCTGATCTTGTGACCTTGCAGTAAACCTGCTGTAGAGAATGTAAAACATGGCAACATAATTTTTGCTTTATTTGAGTTATTCCATTCCTGCCCATTTGACACCAAAAATATCACAATTTACCCACTTTTGGTCAAAACATAAATGCCACTACCACATTAATGTACCTTCATTTATAAATGACGTGAGACTGCCCCGGAGTGGCAGAACTAAAACAAAATCTCTATTTGAAAAGCGAGCCAATTTTCCATTTTAAGTACTGCTAAATGCACAAAAACACACGTCAAACCATCCAAAAACCATTCCAAAAAAACATTCCAAAAACCATTCCAAATACCTGCATGATCATGTAAGAACGTGCACTTATATGCAAGAAAATATGGTAGACAACATTTTAATGCTATATTAAGTAAAACAGTTATTGAAGGAGATCAAGAATTCATTACCGATTCCAAAAGGTTTTTATTTTCACTGATGTTTAATCAAAACCTGGATCCTGTTTCAACTTGATTTAATGTCATGATCCCATCGGCACTTGTTTTATATCCAAATTCATAGAGTTGGGAATCATTATTACTATTATTATAGATTTTAGATATCTTTTTTGTGACCCGCAAATATGGGTCAAAGCAAAAGCTAACCAGGAAAATAACAGTACCTTTTGGAACACCTGGTTATGAATCATGTGACTCTAAAACCAAACTGAATAATGTAAACCATCTAAAAAATAACAAACTTTATAAATAATTATCCTGGCTCTTAGCCATCAAAAGAAATTACATCTGCTTTAAGTTCTTTTATTCTTTCGTAAGCAAAATCTAATAAAAGTATGAGACAAGTGCTTTCTGTACAATTTTATAAAAAGTGGTCACTAGCATGCAAAAAATAAACAACACTCAGACACCAATGACCTGATCTATATTACTTCTGTGCTTGCAAAACACAGGGCATGACAATTCATTAAACGAGATTTCATTGACTACAACATTTCATTTAAATGTTTCATGTTCATTTATCCTAAAAGAGTGTTGAAGAATTTGGCATAAGTAAACCTTTTGTCATTTATTCAATGGCTTTTTTTAAAACTCTCTATAAAAGACACATTTTAAGAAAATCAGTGAAGCATCTTTTTCAATGAAATGTCATATAATTAAATATCTTTAATGAAATGTCATAAACCTGGCAAAACAATAAGTGAGCATTCAGTCAGGCCACTCATGTTACACACTGAAATGGTGTTAAAACTCAGTGCAAAACATTCTAACACATCTAAAAATGTTTTCTGATTGGTCAAACATCAAATTTTGCATCATTAAAATCCACAATAAATGGGGAGATTTTCAAACCCTTTTGGCTCCCATTAATATCCCTGTGAATTAGCATTTTGTAGCTTGAAATGTCAGCCTATTTTCAAAAATATCTTTGTACAGAGTTTCGGATGGGAATAATATAGACTCGTGTTTGAAGATTTGAAAACTTTAATGTTGGAAACTTGATTTGCAATAGTAAACACATTAATATGGTTTCCAACTCCTCAAATAAGTGACTAATTTCCCAATAATCCTTACAGACAAAAGAGCAATTTTTGTTCCAAGATGGCAACAACTGGACCAAGTACATAATTCTCTTCATGAGTTGTTACTGAGATTGAAAACTGAAAAAAGAACATCAGTCTAGAACCAGTACATATAAAGCATACTTTTCTTCTGAACTTCTAATCATGAAAAACAGAAAATTCTGTCTGCCATGAAAGCAGTTATAAAGGAATTAAAAATTACATCTGTCAAGGAGGCAGCCATGAAGGAATTTTTGTTCTTTCTGTTTATGCCACTTGATTTACTTGACTAATCCAGTGCATGTTCAAGTTAAACACATCTGTCAAGAGAAATGTATGAATGAAACAAACATGACAAGAATCGGTCTTTGTGTTGTTTTCTGAAACTTACCTTCCTGACCGTAGTAGTGATGCGTCATGATGACCCTCTTCAATCTCAAAGATAATAGTCTTTCCATTTGGCATTGGTGGATCCCCAGTTCTTCTGGACTCCTACAAATACAGAAACAAAATTCTGATTTATTCACAAAGACAATTCAAGTCTTGGCACACATTCAATTGGAAGCATTTTGAGAGGAATCCTACGATCCCATTACACAAGCAATTATTTTCTTTATCCACTGCTCTAAAACTGCATATTAAAACTGCTGCACTTGAAGGAGAATACAGTGCTATGTATTCAAACAATTCATCCCATTTTCAACACCTGTACATAATCTTTTATTATCAACTAAATTAACATGAAAGCATCACCATCCACTTCCACATTGCTTATACCCTAGATCACTAATTTGATTTGTCATGTGATCATACTAGCATAGTCAAGTTCTATTTTTAGATGAGAACACCCCTATTTAGGTCAAAGTTTAGCAGTCTTAAAATGCAATTTTCATACTTATTAGACTGAACATAAGCTTAGTTTCAAATCAAACAGAGAAAATGAAAGCAAAGTTATTTTTCTGAAAATGTATGCAGTAGAACTCCTTTAAACTAAACAAACACACCTGGAACATGAAGATTTAGTTTAAACCAATGAAGAAGCCCTGAAACATGAAGATTTTGTTTAAACCAATCAAGTTGCATTGGAACCTTAAGATTTATTCTCAAGCATACAAATATTCCCCAAATACCAAGACTGTATCAACCATACAAATATTCCCCAAACACCAAGACTGTATCAACCATACAAATATTCCCCAAACACCGAGACTGTATCAACCATACAAATATTCCCCAAACACCAAGACTGTATCAACCATACAAATATTCCCCCAAACACCAAGACTGTAACAACCATACAAATAACCACAGAACATGCAGATATCATCCAAATATGCATATTTAGTCTGAACCATATTGATGTGCCCCAAGCATAAAGATTTTAGTCTGAACCACAGAAGTTCCACAAACATCCAGATTTTGTCTGAACCACAGAAGTTCCAAAAACATCCAGATTTGTCTGAGCCACAGAAGTTCCAAAAACATCCAGATTTTGTCTGAACCACAGAAGTTCCAAAAACATCCAGATTCGTCTGAACCAGAGAAGTTCCACAAACATTCAGATTTTGTCTGAACTACATAAATATTCTACAAAATGTAAATTTAGCCTGAACCACAGAAATATTCAACAAAGATCCAGATTTAGTCCAAACCAGACATGTTCCACAATCATAAAGACTTAGTCAAAACCAGACATGTTCCACAAACGTAAAGGCTTATTCCAAACCAGACATGTTCCACAAACATAAATACTTATTATGAACAAATACAAATGACCACAAAACATACAGATTTAGTCTTAACCACATAAAATGTCCCCATAACAAGCAGATTTACTCTAAACCATATCAACGTCTCCCAAATGTACAAATTCAGTCAGAACACCAACAATACTTCCCAAGCATGCAGCTTTCCCCTGAACCAGTGTCTTGCTAAAATGCAGATTCAGTTTAAACCACAGATATGTTCACAAAAACATGCAGATTTAGTCTGAACTGCAGACAGGTTCCCACAGACATGCAGTTCTAGTCTCAACCACATAAATGTTCCCCAAGCATTCAGATTTTGTCTAAACCATAAAAGTGACTCAAAATATTCAGATTTGATCTAAGCAATACAGATGTTCTTCCAAAATGAAGATTAAATCTGTACCACACTAAAATGCCCCAAATGTGTGGATTTAGTCATAATCAATTCAACCTGAACCACATAAATGTTCTCCAAACTTAAGATTGCCTGAACCATTATGTTCTCCGAAACTGCAGACATAGTCCTAACCACACAAATATTCCCAAACCGGCAGATTTAGTATAAGATAGTCTTAACCACATAAATGTTATCCCAAACATACAGACTAACCACATAAATGTTATCCCAAACATACAGACTAATCACATAAATGTTATCCCAAACATACAGACTAATCACATAAATGTTATCCCAAACATACAGACTAATCACATAAATGTTATCCCAAACATACATACTAACCACATAAATGTTATCCCAAACATACAGACTAATCACATAAATGTTATCCCAAACATACAGACTAACCACATAAATGTCATCCCAAACATACAGACTAGTCACATAAATGTTATCCCAAACATACAGACTAACCACATAAATGTTATCCCAAACATACAGACTAATCACATAAATGTTATCCCAAACATACATACTAACCACATAAATGTTATCCCAAACATACAGACTAATCACATAAATGTTATCCCAAACATACATACTAACCACATAAATGTTGTCCCAAAGATACAGACTAATCACATAAATGTTATCCCAAACATACAGACTAACCACATAAATGTTATCCCAAACATACAGACTAGCCACATAAATGTTATTCCAAACAGACTAACCACATAAATGTCATCCCAAACATACAGACTAATCATATAAATGTTATCCCAAACATAGATTAATCACATAAATGTTATCCCAAACATACAGACTAATCACATAAATGTTATCCCAAACATACAGACTAACCACATAAATGTTATCCCAAACATACAGACTAACCACATAAATGTTATCCCAAACTTGTACAGTCTGAACTATATGGATGTTCTCCCAAATTTGTAGACTTAGTGCAAACCAAATAACTTCAAACTTGCATATTTGGCCTAAATTACATAAACAAATGTGTATATCTAAGGAAATTTAAATAATATCAGCAAGAAAATAGACCGAAGGAAATTTGAGCAATCTCAGCAACAAATAGGCATAAGGACATTTAAACAATCTCAGCAAGAAATAGACCTAAGGAAATTTAAGCAATCTCAGCAAGAAACAGACCTAAGGAACTTTAAGCAATCTCAGCAACAGCATAGACCTAAGAATATCTAAGCAATCTCAGCAAGTAAATGGACCTAAAGAAATTTAAACCATCTCAGCAAGAAATAGGCATAAGGAAATTTAAGCAATCTCAGCAACAACACAGACCTCAGGAAATTTAAGCAATCCAAAGAAATTTGAGCAATGTCAGCAAGAAAAAAGATATTAGGAAATTTAAGCAATCCAAGGAAATGTGAGCAATCTCAGCATAAAAACAGACAAAAGGAAATTTGGGAAATCTCAACAAGAACATAGACCAGTGCTGTCCAACCCTGATTTTAAATAGCCTGCCAGATCCCGAGCAGCTATATAGTCATTGCTTTTCAGTTTACTGCTGCGGCCCTCAGCTTCAAGAAAAACATTTTTCAGTGACGCATGGTGTCAAATATGTTGGACAGCACTAACACAGACTAAACAAGAAATAGTATTGTTGGATAACAGCAAAGTTCAACTACCCATATTTATGTGCATACAATAGTTATGTACTTGCCTATGTCCATGACGATCAATACTGAAGGTAAGATATAAAGATATAGACTGCTGTGGCCTTCTTTTCATATATATACATGTACCTAACATATTCCCATCCAGTGTTGAAAGTTGGGGTTGGAGACTCAAATAACATATTTTCCAATTGGGAATAAGTTATATTTTCATATAAGAGTATATAAGATTGCTGGAAATTCAAAGCTGACTTAGTACAAGAAAATAACATTTGTCAGTTTGACATCAAATGCCTACTTTTCATAAATTGGTGAATGGCTTATTAAGCCTATTTTAAGTTCATGACTGACTGCACAAACAATAGCTTCCACAAACTTGATATAAAACACATATTTGATAACACCAACAATGACTACATTATGCCATGTATGAAATAATCTCGACTGCATTTTTCAAGCAGAAATGCTTGAAATATATCAAAACCTGAAATCTGGAAAATATGTTTCCAACTCCCCCCCCCCCCCCGAGTTCAACTTGAAATAGGAAAGGCTGAATATACTCCAATCATATTTGACTATGGAATACCCTATACTCACTTGTAAGTTGAGTTAAACTGCAAACAACATAGACCCTGATCTGCCATCGCATAATGTGCCAGCAGATCTGGGCCTGTGCAGTTTGACTCATAAGCAAGTAAATATAGTACTATACCATGTCTATCATGTTAAATCTGACACCTACCTGAGATGGTATACTTTTGGGGGGTTCGATTCGTATACTTGGGTCCCATTCACCTGGGGGCAGCACTGTCACCTGATCTAGAAACTCATCCAAGCCAGCCACCAGGTCATCCCTGTTTCTGGCATGGTATGCCACATCATGGAATACCTGTGTAAGGAGTAAATAATCTGGCAATCAAAGTCGGTGTAATTGCATAAAACAAATACGGAGCTACGGTCAAAATATAGCTGGACATGATTAGAGACACCAGTATATAATATACATATTATCCTTCTAACTCAATTCTGACTGCTAGATCACGCTGTGAGAAAGCTTGCCAGTAGCTTCTCGTAGGTCGGTGGTTCTTTCTGGGTTCTTCCTTCACCATTAATACTGGCCACCATGTATAGCCTATCACGTGCTGAAAAGAACGGCATTAAACCCTACAACAACAGCTACAACAACAACAAGATCATGCTGAATTGTCAGAATCAGAAAATGTAGATCATGAGAAGATAAAATTTTCTCAAGCTGATGGAAAGATATGATCTAGAATTAAGATCAAATTACTACAGCATGTAGCTTGGGGGGGGGGGTGATTTATAGTTCTAATTATGTAACACTTACTTTCTTCTTTTCCAGGATGCTAGTCCCTGGTTCCAGCTTAATGTTCCCTCATGCATTTAACAAATGGAAGACCAGAAATATAAAAAATCATGACCTCAGGCAGATTCCTTAGTCAAACAAGACATATGGAATATCTTCCTCTTTTGACAAGGACTTAGACTCAAGGACATCAAAGACATGGACCAAGACTCAAGGACATCAAAGACATGGACCGAGACTCAAGGACATCAAAGACATGGACCGAGACTCAAGGACATCAAAGACATGGACCGAGACTCAAGGACATCAAAGACATGGACCGAGACTCAAGGACATCAAAGACATGGACCGAGACTCAAGGACATCAAAGACATGGACTGAGACTCAAGGACATCAAAGACATGGACCGAGACTCAAGGACATCAAAGACATGGACCGAGACTCAAGGACATCAAAGACATGGACCGAGACTCAAGGACATCAAAGACATGGACTTAGACTCAAGGGCATCAAAGACATGGACTGAGACTCAAGGACATCAAAGACATGGACCGAGACTCAAGGACATCAAAGACATGGACTTAGACTCAAGGACATCAAAGACATGGACTGAGACTCAAGGACATCAAAGACATGGACCGAGACTCAAGGACATCAAAGACGTGGACCGAGACTCAAGGACATCAAAGACATGGACTGAGACTCAAGGACATCAAAGACATGGACAGAGACTCAAGGACATCAAAGACATGGACTGAGACTTCTGTCAGGTAGTACACAAGACTATTCCTTGGAAGGAAAGAATTCATTCCAATGCAACGTAAACATAAATTCTGAGATAGGATAATATATGACTTCTCCTGATTCAAGATTAGGTCACCGTCTCCCAACAAAAGAGACAGACTCTCGGGTACATCAACCCACACATTGTCCACGATGTCCAACCAAACCTTGGGTATAAGGCTAGTATGGCAAATACCTCACCACTAGGAAGAGGATGACTCTGCGCATGGGTGCAACTCCTTATAGGGCCAACTGTATCCCACCCTACTGAAGGAAAAGGAAACTGTAGATTTCCTCTCTTGGTCTCTATAACTGCTTCATCTATAAATGATGGGTGGAAGGAGTTTTAACCATTTACTCATGTAAGTACCTTTGGAAACCTCTACCCCATTCACATGGAAATGCCTTTGGACACCTCTACCCCATTCTAGGGCCTAACCGAGTAGATAATTTTCACCGAGTACCGAATCCGAGTATTTGGATGTACTATTTGCCAGATCCAGGCACGAACCCAGTAGTAGGTGTGACTCCGGAGAGTACCATTTCATTATCGTATGTGAAGCTTAAACTTTTCCTGTACCATATATATCGCCTATAAGACGAAAAAATTTAGTCTGAAACCATGGGGAAAGTCTGGGGGGGGGTTGCATATATACCAATATCTTCAACCAAACAAAACGGTTGCATATCAACTGCTATCATTTCTCCTATTGATTTAGTTATTGCATGCTTGCGTGGATCATTCTGTCCGAATGGTGTCTTTTCTCTATGAAGTAATCGAGGTTACCTTGCTTTGAGTGTTTCCTCTTTAAATCTTTTTCATCATCTCTCTTTCTTTTGTGGCTCTCTGTGGATCTGGTGTATTCATCATACTCAGAGTGATGGAAGGATCGAAGGTGATTTATTAGAGCTGAAGTTCCATACGAATGAGCATTTTTGCCGCCTCGTGTTAGCCTTTCATTGCAGACATCACAATTTGCCTTCAATTCGTCCACAGCATTTATAGTGAAAAAGTTCAAAATCTTGCTACTTGATTTCGGAGTAGACATTTTTCGATGAGTATTTTAATATATATATTTATTATTTATTAATTTTATTTTGAATACGTAATAATTAAATTTTGTTAAGATTTTTTTTACAAATGGCATCTCTACACTAAAATATTTACCAAAAGCAGAAAAGTTATGCAACCTGGGGAATGCTGGTGAAACTACTAAAGGAAATTGAGTTAAATAAATTATCATCAATCATGATTCATGAAGTCCAATGGAATGTTAACTGTTTGTGTAATTATAATTTATTTTTAACTAAATTATTATGTATTAAAAAACTTCTTTTTAAAAAGTTTGATATTTATTGAATTATTTTACTTGTAATCATTTATGCGCATATTATTTGCCAAGGCGAATACTTCTGAATAGTACAGAAAAACGGGATATTCGGCCGAGGCAATTTCCAGTTAGGCCCTACCCCATTCTCATGGAAATGCCTTTGGACACCTCTACCCCATTCTCATGGAAATGTCTGGACACCTCTACACCATTCTGATGGAAATGCCTTTGGACACCTCTACCCAATTCTCATGGAAATGTCTTTGGACACCTCTACCCCATTCAAATGGAAATGCCTTTGGACACCTCTACCCCATTCTCATGGAAATCCCTTTGGACACCTCTATCCCATTCTCATGGAAATGTCTTGGAACACATCTACCCCATTCTCATGGAAACATCTTTGGACACATCTATCCCATTCACATGGAAATGGAAATGTCTGCCTTTGGACACCTTTAACAGCTTCATATGGATGTGAGTTTGGACACCTCTACCCCATTCACATGGGAATGCCTTTGAACAACTCTACCCCATTCTCATGGAAATCCCTTTGGACACCTCTATCCCATTCTCATGGAAATGTCTTGGAACACATCTACCCCATTCTCATGGAAACGTCTTTGGACACATCTACCCCATTCACATGGAAATGCCTTTGGACACCTCTACCCCATTCTCATGGAAATGTCTGCCTTTGGACACCTTTAACAGCTTCACATGGATGTGAGTTTGGACAACTCTACCCCATTCACATGGAAATGCCTTTGGACACCTCTACCCCATTCTCGTGGAAATACCTTTGGACACCTCTACCCCATTCACATGGGAATGCCTGCCTTTGGACACCTTTAACAGCTTCACATGGATGTGAGTTTGGGCACCTCAACACCATTCTCATGAAAGTGATACTGGATGCCTGCTTTAAATATCAGCCATTTTGAGCTGGTTTTCGTAATGCCACCTTTGGGGAAAACCCCCAATTAAATACTACATTCATTGATGTGAATGAACATTACATCTGATCATGTGTAAGCTCTAGTCATAATCTGTTATTTAAAATATCTAGGTTGGATTCTCCACTCTCCAAAATGGAGGCTGTGGATTTTGTTCAACTACTTTCTGGAGTTTGCATGATTAGAATCACCACTACAAAAGCTTCAATAACCTAGGTAAATGCTCAGATACTGATGTAGGCAACACTGAGTTTTTATAATTTATCAAATTCAGATTATTTAGTGATACAGACATAGACAAAGAACTGGTAAATTTCAAGTATGAGAAATGGCTGTCACAAGGCTTCATTGGTTTGACAGTGATCGAGTTCTCTCAAGATTCTTCCATGAAAAATAATTATACAACTACAATGATCAGATTTTAAAATTAAATCTTTCTATATATATTAAATCTGTACCCAAAATGTAAAATGGTTAAAATTGATGCTGAACATACATCATACACTGCACTGCTGCAACAGAAGGCAAACAGGTCTATATGTATGGAGTCAAACAAGTAACAGGTGTTCTATTTATAGTACACTGCACTGTGCAACTCTGGTACATGTATATTGACTGCCTACAAAGCCATACACTCTGTAAGGTAAAGGGTTAAGCTGGGATTTGTTTGTTTTGCTCTTGCTGTTGTTCACCCTGTTTAAAAATCCTGGAAGGATGAATCATCAACCAATCAGGATGGCCGACCTTCTTGGACATTTTCAATGGGCCCTGAACCATAATAATGGATTGGTGTTGTTTGTCCCTCCAATCTTTGGCTTCCACTGAGGGTATTAAGCCCCAAACAGCATCACTGCATTAAGCAGTGCAGCACTCAAAAGTTTTAAGTGTGACCCAGCTAAACCTTTGAAGCCTCAAAAATGGCATTTCTAGCAAGGTGGAAGATTTATGAACTCATTGAGAAATCAGATGTAAAATGACATGGTTGCCTCTTCCATGTCTTATTAGATAATGAAAATGAAAAGTTCTTATACAATTTGAATAACTGCAACAACTATTATGTGAAAGAAAATTATAAAGTTTATAAAGGTAAACAAACCTTTGGAAATCTTTAGCAATTTACTCTCTGATGTAACTCAGCCATGCAGGCTTTCTGTTTTATATTGAATATAAAATATAAAAAACAACTTACACTTACCTTTCTTTATTTAAAAAGAGCAGTGTATGTTCTTTACACTGTACTAATGGAACGAATTTGTACATACTATTTCAGCTATAAATTTAAGCACAATTAGCGACAGAGTACATTTTTCCCAAACTTTTCTATGTAATGACTTTTGGGAATATTTATTCAACCAAGATTGAGACAGAAACTACACAACAACCTATCACTACACAAGTGATTCTGAATTGCTTGGACCAATACATATCTAAAATGCTTGGACCAATAGATATCTGAATTGCTTGGACCAATAGATATCTAAATTGCTTGGACCAATAGATATCTGAATTGCTTGGACCAATAGATATCTAAATTGCTTGGACCAATAGACATCTAAATTGCTTGGACCAATAGATATCTGAATTGCTTGGACCAATAGATATCTAAATTGCTTGGACCAATAGATATCTAAATTGCTTGGACCGATAGACATCTAAATTGCTTGGACCAATAGATATCTGAATTGCTTGGACCAATAGATATCTGAATTGCTTGGACCAATATATATCTAAATTGCTTGGACCAATAGATATCTGAATTGCTTGGACCAATAGATATCTAAATTGCTTGGACCGATAGACATCTAAATTGCTTGGACCAATAGATATCTGAATTGCTTGGACCAATAGATATCTGAATTGCTTGGACCAATAGATATCTAAATTGCTTGGACCAATAGATATCTGAATTGCTTGGACCAATAGATATCTAAATTGCTTGGACCAATAGATATCTAAATTGCTTGGACCAATAGATATCTAAATTGCTTGGACCAATAGATATCTAAATTGCTTGGACCGATAGACATCTAAATTGCTTGGACCAATAGATATCTAAATTGCTTGGACCAATAGATATCTAAATTGCTTGGACCGATAGACATCTAAATTGCTTGGACCAATAGATATCTGAATTGCTTGGACCAATAGATATCTAAAAATATCATTACAAAATAAAGTTAAACATCCTAATATTTTACATGTGATTATCCCTTAAATAAACAAATTGGGCCTATGGTGCTTGAGTGTTCACAGATGCCTGTGAATATGTTTCACCCTTGTTATTTTGATTTAGTGTCAAGCCTGATTTTTCACATCATGTTGTATATACTGTGTATATTGTACATAACAGCTAGAATGCCTCAAGGTAGATAAGTTCTGTGACAAACTTAGTTACCTTCTCTAAATTAAGTCTTTATTATTATTATTATTATTTTATTTTTATTGTTATTATTATTATTATTATTATTATCATCATCATCATCATCATCATCATTATTATTATTATTATTATTATCATCTTTTAATCTGCCTCAGTGTCTATTGATGAATATACAATATACAGATGACAGCTTCTCAGACAGAGTGCACTGAGATGGCAATTGCAGAACCCCTCTAGGCTACACACAGTGTGCTCTTTTACTTTTCATGAAAGGAAATTATCATCAATGAATTCAGTAATTATTATACTTAAATTTTTATGGATTTGGCCATTTCAATGTAAAAAACTGTTTCTATGCAATTTCTTCATGCATATATTTCTGGAAGCAAGATACAGAAATGGGGTAATAGCTCAGTACAGCTGTCTGGAGGCAGCAATAAATGTCTATATTTAGATTTTGATCAATGCTGTTCATACATGGATTTGCAATATATGGGCTAAATATGTTAATTAAATCAAGATGGCATGTAAATATCTTTACCTCATCTGACATCAAAGTAGCAATCGACCTGCCAATCTCATGGTATTTTTTCTGGTTCACTTCTGGCCCAAGAATGAAGAAAATAAAACGCGTAGGAATTGGAACCTCTGTTAAATCCCCCATCATGGTGGCTTTTGTGAGGCGTATAAAACCAATGATCTGATGATTAAGAAAATCCACCTCACCAACAAGTATATTAGCCACCTCGGCACCATGTGGGATTTTCTTCATAAAATGCAAGTTCAACTGAAAAATAAAATATAAGAAACAATCAACTATTATCTATGATAGAATCTCAAAGGGACTTTGTCATGCTTGTCACAATGGCAGTACTTGTATGTGATGAATACAATAAAAAAGTGAATGCCAGAAATGTAACATAGCTTTAGGGGGTGCTCACCAGTTAATATGTACTTTTGAGAGAGTGACGTATGTAAGGTGAAGTAGTTCACATTTAAAACATGCACAATGGAGAGAATGTTGGCATACCTCTATGATACATTAATGTAATGTGAATGATATTTCTTTTGAATATTGTACTTTTGGAAATTTTACATGATTTAAGCACACTGCTAACTAAAATGACTGCTCCCTTGTGTTAAAAAATCAGCCTGAATTAGTCTAAAGTACACTATACATAGCAGCTATTAAAATAGGGAAAATGAATTTTGCCAGACTAGACAATACCAGCTTCTGAAAGTGCAATGAATGAATTATCAAATATATAAAATGTAAAAAAATGTTATTGGCTCTTTTTTATACAATTTACCTCTGAAGTTCAGGAAGTGAAAATGACCAAGGTGCACATCTGAAGTAAGGCCAAGCTGTATACTCTATAACCCATAGTACACCCATCAGTCATACACCAAAATAAAGGGAATTAAAGGTTCTTTGCATTATACCTAAGATATACAAGGTCTTTTTTAAATAGCCGGTATAACCAGTGAGGAAATCCGGGGAAATTCTTTTTCTTTAAAATCCTAACCCTATGTAAAATACTAAACTGTAGAGCGCCACCTTAACAATTTTTCAGTCATATTGCTATGATGTCTGCAGTGTGGCAGTTTATAGTGATGCCTAGCGCTAGGGCATCATGTCACAGACATGTAGCATGATGTCCCACCCAGTCACAAAATGATGAGCAACCAGTAGATTTCAGCTCTGGAACACTTTAAGCCATCGACTGAATACCTGCAAGCTACCAATGCTGAAACATTGTTTGTGACTTTTCATTGAACATAACTTGCCTATCTTGGTTGAGATCATGCTAAACATTTGTTCCAACAACTGTTCTTGGACTTGAAGATTGCTTCCAAATTTTCCTGTGGAAGAACCAAGTCTGCTACAGCATCATATCTTGTGTGTGTTTGTGTGTGTGATTTTGATTTTTAACGTAGCTTTAACAATTTTTCAGTCATATCACTACAATGTCTGTAGTGTGACAGTTTACAGTGATGTCTAGCACTGGGGCATCATGCTGCAGACATGTAGCATCATGTCCCACCCAGTCACATTATCCTGACAATAGGCCAACCAGTTGTAACACTAACCTCTTAATGGTGAGCACCAAGCGAGGCAGCTGCTAGTACCATTTTAGTAAGTCTTTGGTATGACTCAGCCAGGATGTTTTAAACTAAGTAACAGAAAAGAATGAAAACCAACATGTTTAGTAAAATTCAACAAATAACTTATTCCCTACAACAAAGAAGTGAAAGTTTAAAAAGAATCTGCAGTATTGTGAATTAAATACCGCACAATCTTAAAAGTTCTATCACAAGTCCAAAAGTACTGACATTCCAAATGAATTCCAGTGGTGTTCCAAAAACAGTTCATCTTAATTGTACTGATATGCCAATAATCTGAAATGTGGTAACAGTCTTAATGTATCACAATGATATAATCCAGACTGTCTTTAAATGTGTGTGTGTGATTTAGATTTTTAAATATATAAATGGTTACATTCACCTTCCTGATTTATAATTTTTGTTAGCGCAGCTTTAACAATTTTTTGTCATATTGCTACGATGTCTGCAGTGTGGCAGTTTATAGTTATGTCTAGCACTGGGGCATCATGCCACAGACATGTAGCACGATGTCCCAACCAGTCACATTATCCTAACACCAGGCCAACCAGTCCTAATAAGCTCTTAATGCTGAGTGCCTACCAAGGCAGCTGTTAGTACTATTTTTTTAATAAGTCTTTAGTATGACTTGGCCAGGGTTTAAACCCACAGCCTTCCACATCTGAGGCGGATGCTCTAACCACTAGGCCACTGGATCAGTGTCTTTAAATGAATTCACAATAATCCCAAAATAGTGATTTAATCCCAAATTATCAATGAGCACTTTGTGATTCCAATGAATAACTTAAATAAATTATAACTGAACACAACTAAAAGGACTAAATCCACTACAGATGTTAAGATAGAAATTATTAATTCTGATGCAAACAACCATACTATAAAAACTAAGACACAATAAGAGGACCAAGATGTGGGTCATCTTCTCAAACAATATCAGGTCTATTTACTTACATTTTAACAAACTAACAGAAATAATGTAAACCATAGATTTTCCATGTGGAAAACCAATGTCCTGAACTCAAATCCAAGTAAACAGATTTTTAAAAAATTCCATTAATCAGACAGGACCATACTCCTACCCACAATCATGCACAAAGGTCAATCACACAATAAAAATTAAATATACGTAACACGATCATGTATATATTTTGAGTCCTCCACCATCTTGGGTCCTTTATTTCTTGTACATGATCACTTCCCCAAAATTATATTTTGTACACATCATTTTTGCTATTTTGGAAAACAATATTTATTTTTCCCTATATACAAAATTACAAGAAACAGTGACCTGCATTACTGGGAATGAAAACTGTCTACATCAAGTCCTCATATATTATCAAAACAAGTAATCACAAGTTGTGGAATGTGTCCACTGATTTTACTGTTGTGTATTGACAGTAAATTCATGTGATAATAACAGTAATCAGACTGATTTCATGGTCTGTTGGTCATCTATTGAAACACCTATTTTGATTATGAAACACCTATTTTGATTATGAAACTATTCTGATTACAAAGCACCTATTTTGATTATGAAACACCTATTTTGATTATGAAACACCTGTTTTGATTAAGAAACACCTATTTTGATTATAGGTTAAACATTTAGGTACCTACTTCATCATCTTTAATAAACAGACTTAGTGTCGATAAATTCTATGTACTACTGAAAATTATTGCAACTTTTAAAAATATTGTTACCAGTAAAATGGAGGGTCTGAGGACCATCTAATTTGAGAACCTGCAAACATGTAACTACAACTGTGTACAAATATGATCCTTAACTACAACAATGTACATAGCATATGCAAGCCTGCAATTGTACATGTCGATGGTCAACTGTTTCATCATTTGGTATCTCTCTGGTCACTCACAATACATTGATCTATATTACTGATTCCCAGTGGTCAATATCAAGGGTTACTTCCCCTTGCTTTCCTTTAGAGAAAGATCAACATTCTTTAAAACAGAAAACAAACTGATTACATAGCATACATATTAAGTACTAGTTCTAACTGCACATAATTTTGTTAATATGTGCAGAGTTTGCAAACGATAAAACTCACTGACAATACAAACCCACAAAGTTTGTTAACATCTGGTCAAAACACTCCACTAAAGTGCTGACAAGCTCAATCAATTAGATGCAAAATGACTTCATCAATATGCATTGATCTCAGCTCAATCAATTAATGCAAAATGACTTCATCAATATACATGATCTAAGCTCAATCAATTAAATGCAAAATGACTTCATCAATATACATTGATCTAATTCACAATTTTACAGACCTAAGATCTTGTCTATCTACCCAGATTGGATAAAAACAAATAGTCTCTAGACTGGGAACAAGTTCTAACAGTCTGAACCCACCCTATAAAAAAACACACATCACCTTCTTCATTGTGTTTGGATCATGCTAATTATTAAAGCCATTCCAGATACAAGCTATATAATCCTTTATTCAAAGTTTGATCAAAATCAGATCAGAAATATGGCCTCCAGAACAGTAATATCCTCAGCCAATCAGAAATATGACCTCCAGAACAGTCATATCCTCAGCCAATCAGAAATATGGCCTCCAGAACAGTCATATCCTCAGCCAATCAGAAATATGGCCTCCAGAACAGTCATATCCTCAGCCAATCAGATACATGATCATCTCATTACAGCACTCCCTCGATAACTTGTGTCCCGATAACTCGTGAACCTGCTTATAATGTGGCTCCCATTTTTTTAACCAGAAAATACCCCAAAAATTGATCCCTCTTGTTGAATTTGAAGAAAATTGTGAGCAATATTTCATGTATTACTCGTTTTATCATCAAAAACGGTAGATAGGACCTGGACATTTTAATCAACACTATGTAATATCAAATTTAAAAATAGATCACACTTTTTTTGCATTTTCTTTCCAAACAACATTCCTAGTACACCACAATTAACGATATGTAAGGAAATTTTGATCAATGAAAATGTCACTTACGCCGAGTGGAGGCAGTATGTTAATAAATAAATACAAATTTTTTAAAAAATTATCGATTGAAATTTGTGTTTAGTTCTTTCTTTTAGTTCCTTTTAAGTGTAATCATCATAAATGCAATTTTTCATCTTATAATTAAACATAAAATGCGTCCATTTAACTATAATAGCTATGTCCATGAGCATTTCTCTGAGAACCTAATGAAGTGCCAACTGTGTTTTGATAACTAACTTGCCAAAGTATTTGTTGTATTGTTGCACTGAATTACAAGCTGGCCTCCTTTGTATTATCACATTAATTATGTCTTTTGAATTTAAAAAAATGAGGTGGGATAAAAGAAGAGTCAAAAGGCACGAAAATCCTACAAAATTAAAATCTAGCATCCCAGTCATATCTCGGGTGAACTCACTTCATTTGATCAATCGAACACTTATAAATGTTATTGTGTATGTAACATAAATTACCTTAAATTAACTGACTCTTTCATAACTGTGATCAAAGATAACAAGGCAGCCAAGAAAAATGAATACTTCGTAAAATAAAGAGCTCGATTTCACAGATACAGACCACTGTAGGAAAGCAAGTTTCAAAGAATTCTTTAACTGGCACTTAGAGATATCCTCAAGGATGATAAGAAATTTCATTATTACTTCCAATGAAGTCATGACATCAATATTGTACTAACTGAACAAAACAAAAATTGAGTCTCGACATAGATCATTGTCTCGCGAAATGAATGTTGCATGTTTTAAAAAAATAGGAATCTTGTTTGGTGGTGTATCAACAGTTAGTCTAGTTCCCTGCTTGTGGACTCCCAATTTGGGAGGATACTATTTTAACACCACTACAGGAACCAGACTCATAAAGAAAACAAAAAGCAGTGACATAATACACAGATTTTTGCATACACATGATGGTTGTTGAAACCAGTTGGAATTATCTTTCATTTTGAAAATAAATGTTATTACACAAAATAACGAACAATTCATTAGAAAAAGCACGTTATTAAAAATTATTATCGATGTGATTGTAAAATGAGGATTCAGTCATTAAACAGCCCAGTTCCCTAACACTGCCCCCCACCCCCGCCATTTTTTCAATGTCAAAGTGATTTTTTTCTCAATTTTTGGAGGTCCCTCAGTAACTCATGCCTCGCATATAGTGCAGTCTATGTTTGTGGATCCCGTTGTGCGCAAGTTATCCAGGAAGAGGTGTATTATGCATGGAGGTGCTCATTACATGTCTAAGATTCTGATGGGGGTGTGTGTGTGTGTGTCTGTGTGTGTGTGTGTGATTTGGATTTTTAACATAGCTTTAACAGAATTTCTGTCATATCACTACAATGTCTGCAGTTTGGCAGTTTATAGTGATGTCTTGCACTGGGGCATCAAGCCACAGACATGCAGCATCATGTCTAACCCAGTCACATTATCCTGACACCAAGCTGACCAGTCCTAACACTAACCTCTTAATGCTGAACACCAAGCAAGGTAGCTACTGGTACCAGTTTTATAAGTCTTGGTATGCCTTGGCCAGGGTTTGAACCCCTAACTTCCTGCATTTGAGGGGAACGCTTTAACCACTTAGGTCATGAGAGAGGTCTCCTGATGATACAAAGATACATTCAAAATTCTGACAATACAGTAAAAGCATATAAACCGATTTTGATTTAAATCAAATCAGAAATACAGCTTCCAGGGTGGTAATAATGTCAGTTGGTCCTATGCAAGGCCACCTTTTTAATATGAATGAATCACTTATTCATTATCCAACTTGACCAAAATTTTAATGATACTAGTCCATATTCAATGGTGGGTCATTGGTTCTTTCCGGGGTTTTCCTGGGTTCTTCCTCCACCATTAATATTGGCTGCCATGTATAGCCTATCGTGTGCTGAAAAATGGCATTAAACCCTACAACTACAACAACAACAATCATATTAAATGTTTGATTGAAATTGGATCAGAAATGTGGGTTCATAGTGGTAACAAGCAATTGTTGGCAGATGGACAATTGACACAGGACTATACCATAAAATCATTTGGCCTTATGGCTTGGTGTGCTTATAAAAATCTAGAAATGCATCCAAACAACAAGTACCACTGCCAAATAGAAAACTCAGTTGAATAACAAAGTGGTCCAACTACAGGCCTATTTCCCAAATGTGGCCTGTGGGTCTTTTCTTGTGGCCCATACTCAATGTTAAATACTGGTTTTAGCACACACAACCCTCATGCTATAAAGCAAATGAAAAACTTTAAAATACCAAGCCCCAATTTCATCAACACAAGTCTAACATTAAAGTTTTGACACTGTCATTGAGCTTGTGAATTTCAAGTCAGACTTAAATCTCAGACTGCAGGATGCCATTCATAAAATTTAAGTCCAGATTTAAGTTATGTTGGTGAAATCAATTCTAGGTCTATTGGGATTGCACCAGCAAAACTTAAATCTGCACTTAGTCTAAAAGTCTAGAATCCAACAATTTGAACCAATCAAATTTAAGTCATTGTAACTCTGACCAATCAAATATTTCAAACCTGATTTTAAATTATAAGTTGGTAAAACTGGACCCCTGACCCAAACTCAAAACTAACAGACATAATAAAATCATAATTGAAATTTTTATTTAACTTAACCCTTTACCTCATGCAAGCATCTTTGGACACCTCTACATCATTTGCATGGAAGCGCCTTTTGACGCCTCTACACAAGTTGCTCGGAAGCGCCTTTTGATGTCGTCTGTAAACATCAGCCATTTTAAGCTGGTTTTCGTAGCGCCACCTTCATGGAAAACCCCCATTAGATAGTACATTCATTTCTGCGAATGACAATTACGTCAGATCACATGGTCACTGTTTATGCACTGGTCGATATCTGCTATTTAAAGTAACTGGGTCGTAATCTCCACTCTCCAAAATGGCGGTCGCGGATTTCATTCAGTACTTATGAAGTTTTCACGATTAGAATCACAACGATGAAAGATTCAATAACCTAGGTAAAGGCTCTGATATTGATGTAGGCAGCAGTTAGTTTTTATAAATTATCAAATTCAGATGACTTAGTGATGTAGACGCAGACGAAAAAGTTGTAAATTTTGAGTATGAGAAATGGCAACTACGGTTGGTCATGCAGCCTCACTGTCATGATGGTAAACAAGTTCTCTCAAGATTTTAAAGCACATAAAACATTCTTCCGTGATAAATAATTACACAGCTATAACAATCGGACTTTACTCTTAAATTTGTCCACATATAATAGATGTGTACCAAAAATGTAAAATGGTTAAAATTGCTGTTAAACGTAACATACACTACATTGCTTAACAGTTCACAGGCAGGCCTATGCGTATGGGGTCGACTAGGTAACAGGTGTTCTATTTACAGCGCGCTGCACTTTGTAACTATGCTCTATAAGGTAAAGGGTTAAATCTTTGAAACTTTGGAGAAAGAATGCATAAATGACTTGTAGCCAAAGCAGAAAATTTCATTTATAAACAACATTTTGGAAAATATTTGACTCCAAAGTCTGACTAAAGAGATAGAATTATATCAAGAGTCCAATATATTGCTGGATGAGACTGAGACAGTACAATGGACCGTCAGTATAATTCTGTTCACATAAGCCATCGAAGTATACTGTGTTACAACTGAGGATGCCTTATTGCTCCCCCAATATAATTCTTTTCCTATAAGCCACAGAAGTGTAAAGTGTTCAATCTGAAGCCACCTTAATGCTCCCCCATTATAAATCTGCTCACATAAGCCACAGAAATGTACCATTGTTATAAGTGAAGCCACCTTATGTTCCCCCATTAAAATACTGTTCACATAAGCAACAGAAGTATACCATGTTTTATAAATGATGCCAACCATATTGTTCCCTCATTATAATATTGTTCACAGAAGCTACAAAAGTATCATTTGTTGTGGAATGTGTCCACTGATTTTACTGTTGTGTATTGACAGTAAATTCATGTGATAATAACAGTAATCAGACTGATTTCATGGTCTGTTGGTCAGCTATTGAAACACCTATTTTGATTATGAAAGACCTATTTTGATTATGAAACACCTATTTTGATTATGAAACTATTCTGATTATGAAACACCTATTTTGATTATGAAACACCTATTTTGATTATGAAACTATTCTGATTATGAAACACCTATTTTGATTATGAAACACCTATTTTGATTATGAAACTATTCTGATTACAAAACACCTATTTTGATTATGAAACACCTATTTTGATTATGAAACACCTGTTTTGATTATGAAACACCTATTTTGATTATAGGTTAAACATTTAGGTACCTACTTCATCATCTTTAATAAACAGACTTAGTGTCAATAAATTCTATGTACTACTGAAAATTATTGCAAGTTTTAAAAATATTGTTACCAGTAAAATGGAGGGTCTGAGGACCATCTAATTTGAGAACCTGCAAACATGTAACTACAACTGTGTACAAATATGATCCTTAACTACAACAATGTACATAGCATATGCAAGCCTGCAATTGTACATGTCGATGGTCAACTGTTTCATCATTTGGTATCTCTCTGGTCACTCACAATACATTGATCTATATTACTGATTCCCAGTGGTCAATATCAAGGGTTACTTCCCCTTGCTTTCCTTTAGAGAAAGATCAACATTCTTTAAAACAGAAAACAAACTGATTACATAGCATACATATTAAGTACTAGTTCTAACTGCACATAATTTTGTTAATATGTGCAGAGTTTGCAAACGATAAAACTCACTGACAATACAAACCCACAAAGTTTGTTAACATCTGGTCAAAACACTCCACTAAAGTGCTGACAAGCTCAATCAATTAGATGCAAAATGACTTCATCAATATGCATTGATCTCAGCTCAATCAATTAATGCAAAATGACTTCATCAATATACATGATCTAAGCTCAATCAATTAAATGCAAAATGACTTCATCAATATACATTGATCTAATTCACAATTTTACAGACCTAAGATCTTGTCTATCTACCCAGATTGGATAAAAACAAATAGTCTCTAGACTGGGAACAAGTTCTAACAGTCTGAACCCACCCTATAAAAAAACACACATCACCTTCTTCATTGTGTTTGGATCATGCTAATTATTAAAGCCATTCCAGATACAAGCTATATAATCCTTTATTCAAAGTTTGATCAAAATCAGATCAGAAATATGGCCTCCAGAACAGTAATATCCTCAGCCAATCAGAAATATGACCTCCAGAACAGTCATATCCTCAGCCAATCAGAAATATGGCCTCCAGAACAGTCATATCCTCAGCCAATCAGAAATATGGCCTCCAGAACAGTCATATCCTCAGCCAATCAGATACATGATCATCTCATTACAGCACTCCCTCGATAACTTGTGTCCCGATAACTCGTGAACCTGCTTATAATGTGGCTCCCATTTTTTTAACCAGAAAATACCCCAAAAATTGATCCCTCTTGTTGAATTTGAAGAAAATTGTGAGCAATATTTCATGTATTACTCGTTTTATCATCAAAAACGGTAGATAGGACCTGGACATTTTAATCAACACTATGTAATATCAAATTTAAAAATAGATCACACTTTTTTTGCATTTTCTTTCCAAACAACATTCCTAGTACACCACAATTAACGATATGTAAGGAAATTTTGATCAATGAAAATGTCACTTACGCCGAGTGGAGGCAGTATGTTAATAAATAAATACAAATTTTTTAAAAAATTATCGATTGAAATTTGTGTTTAGTTCTTTCTTTTAGTTCCTTTTAAGTGTAATCATCATAAATGCAATTTTTCATCTTATAATTAAACATAAAATGCGTCCATTTAACTATAATAGCTATGTCCATGAGCATTTCTCTGAGAACCTAATGAAGTGCCAACTGTGTTTTGATAACTAACTTGCCAAAGTATTTGTTGTATTGTTGCACTGAATTACAAGCTGGCCTCCTTTGTATTATCACATTAATTATGTCTTTTGAATATAAAAAAATGAGGTGGGATAAAAGAAGAGTCAAAAGGCACGAAAATCCTACAAAATTAAAATCTAGCATCCCAGTCATATCTCGGGTGAACTCACTTCATTTGATCAATCGAACACTTATAAATGTTATTGTGTATGTAACATAAATTACCTTAAATTAACTGACTCTTTCATAACTGTGATCAAAGATAACAAGGCAGCCAAGAAAAATGAATACTTCGTAAAATAAAGAGCTCGATTTCACAGATACAGACCACTGTAGGAAAGCAAGTTTCAAAGAATTCTTTAACTGGCACTTAGAGATATCCTCAAGGATGATAAGAAATTTCATTATTACTTCCAATGAAGTCATGACATCAATATTGTACTAACTGAACAAAACAAATATTGAGTCTCGACATAGATCATTGTCTCGCGAAATGAATGTTGCATGTTTTAAAAAAATAGGAATCTTGTTTGGTGGTGTATCAACAATTAGTCTAGTTCCCTGCTTGTGGACTCCCAATTTGGGAGGATACTATTTTAACACCACTACAGGAACCAGACTCATAAAGAAAACAAAAAGCAGTGACATAATACACAGATTTTCGCATACACATGATGGTTGTTGAAACCAGTTGGAATTATCTTTCATTTTGAAAATAAATGTTATTACACAAAATAACGAACAATTCATTAGAAAAAGCACGTTATTAAAAATTATTATCGATGTGATTGTAAAATGAGGATTCAGTCATTAAACAGCCCAGTTCCCTAACACTGCCCCCCACCCCCGCCGTTTTTTCAATGTCAAAGTGATTTTTTTCTCAATTTTTGGAGGTCCCTCAGTAACTCATGCCTCGCATATAGTGCAGTCTATGTTTGTGGATCCCGTTGTGCGCAAGTTATCCAGGAAGAGGTGTATTATGCATGGAGGTGCTCATTACATGTCTAAGATTCTGATGGGGGGGTGTGTGTGTGTGTCTGTGTGTGTGTGTGTGATTTGGATTTTTAACATAGCTTTAACAGAATTTCTGTCATATCACTACAATGTCTGCAGTTTGGCAGTTTATAGTGATGTCTTGCACTGGGGCATCAAGCCACAGACATGCAGCATCATGTCTAACCCAGTCACATTATCCTGACACCAAGCTGACCAGTCCTAACACTAACCTCTTAATGCTGAACACCAAGCAAGGCAGCTACTGGTACCAGTTTTATAAGTCTTGGTATGCCTTGGCCAGGGTTTGAACCCCTAACTTCCTGCATTTGAGGGGAACGCTTTAACCACTTAGGTCATGAGAGAGGTCTCCTGATGATACAAAGATACATTCAAAATTCTGACAATACAGTAAAAGTATATAAACCAATTTTGATTTAAATCAAATCAGAAATACAGCTTCCAGGGTGGTAATAATGTCAGTTGGTCCTATGCAAGGCCACCTTTTTAATATGAATGAATCACTTATTCATTATCCAACTTGACCAAAATTTTAATGATACTAGTCCATATTCAATGGTGGGTCATTGGTTCTTTCCGGGGTTTTCCTGGGTTCTTCCTCCACCATTAATATTGGCTGCCATGTATAGCCTATCGTGTGCTGAAAAATGGCATTAAACCCTACAACTACAACAACAACAATCATATTAAATGTTTGATTGAAATTGGATCAGAAATGTGGGTTCATAGTGGTAACAAGCAATTGTTGGCAGATGGACAATTGACACAGGACTATACCATAAAATCATTTGGCCTTATGGCTTGGTGTGCTTATAAAAATCTAGAAATGCATCCAAACAACAAGTACCACTGCCAAATAGAAAACTCAGTTGAATAACAAAGTGGTCCAACTACAGGCCTATTTCCCAAATGTGGCCTGTGGGTCTTTTCTTGTGGCCCATACTCAATGTTAAATACTGGTTTTAGCACACACAACCCTCATGCTATAAAGCAAATGAAAAACTTTAAAATACCAAGCCCCAATTTCATCAACACAAGTCTAACATTAAAGTTTTGACACTGTCATTGAGCTTGTGAATTTCAAGTCAGACTTAAATCTCAGATTGCAGGATGCCATTCATAAAATTTAAGTCCAGATTTAAGTTATGTTGGTGAAATCAATTCTAGGTCTATTGGGATTGCACCAGCAAAACTTAAATCTGCACTTAGTCTAAAAGTCTAGAATCCAACAATTTGAACCAATCAAATTTAAGTCATTGTAACTCTGACCAATCAAATATTTCAAACCTGATTTTAAATTATAAGTTGGTAAAACTGGACCCCTGACCCAAACTCAAAATTAACAGACATAATAAAATCATAATTGAAATTTTTATTTAACTTAACCCTTTACCTCATGCAAGCATCTTTGGACACCTCTACATCATTTGCATGGAAGCGCCTTTTGACGCCTCTACACAAGTTGCTCGGAAGCGCCTTTTGACGTCGTCTGTAAACATCAGCCATTTTAAGCTGGTTTTCGTAGCGCCACCTTCATGGAAAACCCCCATTAGATAGTACATTCATTTCTGCGAATGACAATTACGTCAGATCACATGGTCACTGTTTATGCACTGGTCGATATCTGCTATTTAAAGTAACTGGGTCGTAATCTCCACTCTCCAAAATGGCGGTCGCGGATTTCATTCAGTACTTATGAAGTTTTCACGATTAGAATCACAACGATGAAAGATTCAATAACCTAGGTAAAGGCTCTGATATTGATGTAGGCAGCAGTTAGTTTTTATAAATTATCAAATTCAGATGACTTAGTGATGTAGACGCAGACGAAAAAGTTGTAAATTTTGAGTATGAGAAATGGCAACTACGGTTGGTCATGCAGCCTCACTGTCATGACGGTAAACAAGTTCTCTCAAGATTTTAAAGCACATAAAAAATTCTTCCGTGATAAATAATTACACAGCTATAACAATCGGACTTTACTCTTAAATTTGTCCACATATAATAGATGTGTACCAAAAATGTAAAATGGTTAAAATTGCTGTTAAACGTAACATACACTACATTGCTTAACAGTTCACAGGCAGGCCTATGCGTATGGGGTCGACTAGGTAACAGGTGTTCTATTTACAGCGCGCTGCACTTTGTAACTATGCTCTATAAGGTAAAGGGTTAAATCTTTGAAACTTTGGAGAAAGAATGCATAAATGACTTGTAGCCAAAGCAGAAAATTTCATTTATAAACAACATTTTGGAAAATATTTGACTCCAAAGTCTGACTAAAGAGATAGAATTATATCAAGAGTCCAATATATTGCTGGATGAGACTGAGACAGTACAATGGACCGTCAGTATAATTCTGTTCACATAAGCCATCGAAGTATACTGTGTTACAACTGAGGATGCCTTATTGCTCCCCCAATATAATTCTTTTCCTATAAGCCACAGAAGTGTAAAGTGTTCAATCTGAAGCCACCTTAATGCTCCCCCATTATAAATCTGCTCACATAAGCCACAGAAATGTACCATTGTTATAAGTGAAGCCACCTTATGTTCCCCCATTAAAATACTGTTCACATAAGCAACAGAAGTATACCATGTTTTATAAATGATGCCAACCATATTGTTCCCTCATTATAATATTGTTCACAGAAGCTACAAAAGTATCATTGTAATTTAAACCACCTTAGGGTTCCTTACTGTAATCCTGTTGACAGAAGTGACACAGAAACAGTGTATATGAACACAGTACCAAGTCATCAATGTACTTTTCAATATATAAATACTACACAAGGCCACAACAGTACCATGTATTTAATGTTATTTCAATATATGAACAATGTACAATGCCAGTACAGTAATAACTAATCAATGTACACATATATCAATATATGAACAATGTACAATGTCAGAACAGTACCAACTTCTCAATGTACACATATTTCAATATATGAACACTGTAAAAGGCCAGAACACCACCACCACCACCTTTTTTTGAACATTTTGGAAAAAAATAAAAAATAAAAAAATAAAAAACAAAAAAATTCATAAAAAAGCAAGAAACACCAAGCAAATGCAACAAGAAACCAGCGATGTGAAGCAACCAGGACCATTCCCAAGCTCTCCTTCCCACTAATGACAGCCAACCATTTCAACTGTAAGATTGAGGCCAAACTATCAGGGTTCCTTGAACCTATAAAAGCCTGGGGGAGGTGGCACCATTCCCTTCCCCAGGAACAACTAGCAGGCTGTGGTGCAGTCAGAAAAAAGTAGCACATGCACAATTGTGCGCACGCCACTATAATTAAACTCATCAACAACAACAAGGCCAGAACAGTACCAAGTCCTCAATGTACATGTATTTCAATATACTAACACTGTACAAGGCCAGAACAGTACCAAGTCCTCAATGTACATGTATTTCAATATACTAACACTATACAAGGCCAGAACAGTACCAAGTCCTCAATGTGCATGTATTTCAATATACTAACACTATACAAGGCCAGAACAGTACCAAGTCCTCAATGTGCATGTATTTCAATATACTAACACTGTACAAGGCCAGAACAGTACCAAGTCCTCAATGTACATGTATTTCAATATACTAACACTGTACAAGGCCAGAACAGTACCAAGTCCTCAATGTACATGTATTTCAATATGCTAACACTATACAAGGCCAGAACAGTACCACATCCTCAATGTGCATGTATTTCAATACACAAACACTGATCACAATTTATGTGAACATGAGTTCTACTGTACAGATTTACACTTAGACTCTGTCCAAAAATCTGACTGCTAAATGGTAAGATTTTGATACCAAATACTGGCCCTTTTCTTTCCCCTTTCTCTTTTTTTCGCTCACTTTATGTGTGGAGGCACTTTCCCTCAGGTCACAGCTGCTGGCATTTCGTAGTATTCCAGAATGAGATTGCTCAATTCCTCCTCCCACCTCCAGATTTTCTGAAGTTTCCTGAAGATTCTGTGTCATGCAGACAGGCGTCAACTCCTCTTTATCACCTAAACAATGGGATAAAATTGTAACACATATGAAAATGACATACAGTTTTTGGCTGGTCAGACTACACATCTGAAAATAAAATACAGTTTCTGATTGGTCAGACCACACAGGTGAAAATTAGTTACAGTTTCTGATTGGTCAGACAGCACATGTGAAAATGACATACAGTTTCTGATTGGTCAGACAACACATCTGAAAATGAAATAGTTTCTGATTGGACAGATATAAAATCTTGGTAAACAGAATTCAAGATAATCTTGCAAATATGAATGCTACTGTAATGATTAAGACTGCCCATACCTCACAATGACAGTTCTCCCTCATTATAATTGTAATGTAAGGCATAAAAGTACCTTGTATGCAAGGTAACCTTATATCAGGGTATTTCACAGTAATTTTACTTTTAAATAATGAAATGTGAACCATGACCACACCCACCTTATAAAAGGGTCTTCCTTATATGGAGTCACCATATAGTGAGGGAGTACCATATGTGGCAATTCAGCATATTGCATAGAAGATTCCAGTCAAATATATCACATGAATTGATAATAACATGGACAGCTGTAGAAACTGGTGCAGGGTGTCATGGCTGAACTGGGTCAACTATTCCCATATGTCAGGGAGTTGATACACAACAAAAACAATGTAGAAACTAATTTTGCTGGTGCAGTGTGTCATGGTTGACCTGGGTCAACTATTCCCATTTTGCAGGGGGTTGATACACAACATGAACAATGTAGAAACTGAATTTGCTGGTGCAGTGTGTCAGGGTTGACCTGGGTCAACTGTTCCCAGTACACCACTCCCTTGATAACTCGCACCCTGATAACTCACGAACCCACTTATAATGCGGGGTCAGGTGTGGATCCCATTTTTTAAAAACCAGAAAATACAAAACAATGATCCCTATTTCTTAAAACTTGAAGAAAATCGCAATCAAAATTGGTAACTGAAATGTTTATATAATGCTTGTTTTATAGTCAAAAATGGTAGATAGGACCTCAAAATTTTAATCACCATTTTGAAATTATAATCTTTTAGTAAGAAGTCATACAAGTGGTTACATTTTCTTTCCAAACAACATTCTTAATACACTGTAATTAAAGATATTCAAGGAAATTTCAATCAATGAAAATGTCACTTATGCCTAGTGAAGCAGTACATTAATACCTAGATACAAATAATTTTTGTTAAGTGAAATTTGTGTTTTAATTATATCTTTAAGCTCCTCTTAAGTGTAATCATCATAAATGCAATGTGTATTTAGATGTAAAATGTGTCAATCTACCTTAACAGCTATGTCCGCAAGCGTTTCTCTGAGAACCTAATTAAGTGCCAACCATGTTTTGGTAACTGACTTGCATAAGTATTTGTTGTTTTGTTCCGTCAAATTAAAAGCTAGCCTCCTTTGTATTATTATATTAATTATGTCTTTTGAATCAAATAAAGGAGGCGGATTAAAAGAAAAGTTAAAAGGCAAGCAAATGCTACAAACTTAAAATCTAGCGGCCTCGGTCATATGTCGGGTGAACTCACTTCATGGATCAATTGAACACTGTTAAAAATATTATTGTGTAACATAAACTATCTTAAATTAACTGACTCATTCATAAATGTGATCAAAGACAGCAAGGCAATCAAGCTAAAAGAATCCTTTGTAAAACAAAGAGCTTGGTTTCATAGATACGGATCATTGTGGGTAAATGAGCTTCAGAGAATTCCTGAACTGGCACTTAGAGATATCCTCAAGGATGATAAGAAGTTTCACTCACTATTACTTCCAATGAAATCACGACATCAATAATGTACTAATTGAACAAATCACAAACTGAGTTTTGACGGAGACGATTGTCTCACAAAATAAATGATGCTTGTTTTTGAAAAAAGGAATGTTGTTTGGTGATGTATCAACAGATAGTCTAGTTCCTTGCTAACAGACTTCCGATTTGGCAGGATACTATTAAATTCCACTCCTGGAACCAGACTAATTAACAAAACAAACAGCAGTGATGTAATACACAGATGTTTTCTCATGCATGTGACTGGTGTTGAAACCAGTGTAAATGATCTTTCACATGTTGGACATTTTGAAAATAAAAGTTATTTATACAGAATAATAAACAACTTCATTAGAAAAAGCATGTTCTTAACAATTAAAATCGATGTGATTGTAAAATGAGGATTGTCATTAAACAGCCCAGTCCCTTAACTCCCTCAATTTTTGGAGGTCCCTCAGTAACTCGTTCCCTCACTTATAGTGTGGTCAATGTTTGTGGACCCCACTGTGCATGAGTTATCGAGGGAGAGGCGTCTGTTGGTATTTGAAATACAATATGAACAGTGGTGCAGAAACTGATTCTGTTGGTACAGTGTGTCATGGTTGAGCTGTGTCAACTCTTTCCAGTTGGTTGGGAGTTGATACACAACATGAACAGTTCAGAAAATGATTTTGCTGGTACAGTGTGTCATGGCTGACCTGGGGCAACTCTTCCCAGTTGGTTGGGAGTTGATACACACATTAATGGTGTAGAACCTAATTTTGCTAGTGCAGTACATCATGGTTGACCTGAGTCAACTCTTCCCAGTTGGTTGGGAGTTGATATACACATAAACAGTGTAGAACCTTATTTTTCTGGTGCAGTGTGTCATGGTTAACCTGGGTCAACTCTGCCCATTTGGTTGTGAGTTCAGTCGACTGACAGCAAGAACATGACCAGTGAAAAAGCAAGCAAAAGTGGTAACATTCATTCACATAATAATCAAATTCCATTCTTACCATTATTCTGCTGGTTTAAGCGTGGTTCTGAAAACTTTCGGCTGATTTCTGCAAATGAGCGCATAATAGGGAGATTAATTTTACTGGAATTCTCGTCTTTATTTCGGTACAAATGTCTCTCATTCTGGTGCTGATGACGTAAAAGTAGTGTACCACGAACCTGCTCCTTCAAGTTCTCCTCCAACTGCTTGGCAGCCACCATATTATCCAAAGCCAGGTCTGCAATACAAATTGACTGGTTAATTAACAGGAATCATACATACTCACTTATAAGTCAAGTTTATCTACAAACTACATAGATACTGTGATGCCATTGCATTATGGGGCATGCAAATAAGGGTTTATGTTGTTTGTTCTACTGATAACAAATTGCATTTACTCAGATCTATTAGTATATAAACCACTCCCTCGATAACTCACACCCTGATAGCTCGTGAACCCGCTTATAACACGGGCTCAGGCATGGATCCCATATTTTAAAACCAGAAAATGCCACACAAAAAATTATCCCTATTTCTTGAACTTGAAAATAATTCATGATCTAAATTAGTAATTGAAATGTTGATATATCGTGTGTTTTATGGTCGAAAACGGTAGATATGATCTGGAAACTTTAATTAACATTTTGAAATTATCAACTTTTAATAAGAAGTCTTTCCAAACTACATTTTTAGTATACCATAATTAAAGATATTCAAGGAAATTTTGATCAATGAAAATATCACTTACGTCTAGTGTAGGCAGTACATTAATATTTAAATGGAAATTATATAATTTTTATTAAGTGAAATTTGTATTTTAGTTCTATCTTTTAGTTTCACTTAAGCATAATCATCACAAATGCAATGTGTATTTAAACGTAAAATGTGTCAATCTACCGTAACAGCTACGTCCACAAGCATTTCTCTGAGAACCTAATTAAGTGTCCACTGAGTTTTGATAACTGACTTGTGGAAGTATTTGTTGCATTGTTGCAATGAATTAACAGCTGGCCTCATCTGTATTAGGCACTATCATGCTAATTGTGTCTTTTGAATCAATTTTATTATGTAACATAAACTACCTTAAATTAACTGACTCTTTCATAATTGTTATCAAAGATAGCAAGGCAACCAAGCAAAATGAATTTTTCATAAAATAAAGAGCTTGGTTTCACAAATACGGACCACTGTGGGCAAGCAATCTTCTGAGAATTCCTGAACTGGAACTTAGAGATATCCTCAAGAATGATATGAAGTTTCACTATTACTTTCAATGAAATCACAACATCAATATTGTACTAACTGAACAATATAAAAATTATGTTTTGATGTAGACGATTGCCTCACAAAATAAATGTTGGTAGTTTTTGAAAAAAATTAATCATGTTTGGTGGTATATCAACAGATAGTCTAGTTTCTGGCTACTCTGACACCTGACTTGCTAGTATACTATTAAAAATCACTCCAGGAACTAGACTAATCAACAAAACAAAAAGCAGTGATGTAATACACATGTTTTCATGTACATGTGATGGTTGTTGAAACCAGATGGAACGATCTCTTACATGTTGGAACGTTTGAAAATAAATGTTATTTATACAGAATAACAAACAACTTCATTAGAAAAAGCACATTATTAACAATTATTATCAATGTGATTGCAAAAGGAGGATTCAGTCATTAAACAGCCCAGTTCCCTACCCCCTCTACATTTTTCTTGATGTAAATGTTGATTTTTATTTATTTTTGGAGGTCCCTCAATAACCCATGCCTTTCCTTATAGTGCGATCTATGTTTGTGGACCCCACTGTGCACGAGTTATCGAGGAAGAGGTGTATTGTGATGGTAGATTAGGGTCTGTGCAGTTCAGAGTTGGACCTGATTTCTAAGTGAGTATATATGGTACAGTACAAGTCTCTGTATGTAAACTACCTGAATCATCCTCTCATCCAAAAAGAACATACATCTCCTCACATTTTAACCTGTCTCACCAATTTTTAACCTGTCTCCCAGCTTTTTAACCTGTCTCCCCACTTTTAACCTGTCTCCCCACTTTTTAACCTATGCCTTACCACTTTTTAACCTATGTCTCCCCACTTTTTAACCACTGGCTTGCCACTTCTTAACCTATATCTACCTGCTTTTTAACCAATGAAGTTCCACTTTTTAACCTGTCTCCCCACTTTATAACTTATGATTCCCCACTTTTAACCCATGTCTCCCCACTTTTAACACTACAGTAGCATTTGCATATCCAAACAAGAAGTTGGACACAGCATCCTTTTAGAGCCTGTACCCCAAACTTTGCTAAATTGGTTTTACACACATCAAGATTTGTCCACATTGCAAGTAACATGACTGTGACCAACTGTACATGAGAAACAAACCACACAAATGAAACTTTAGCCGTGAGTTTAATCTAAGGTGTGGATGCAACTATGTAAAAATTCTGTGTTCAGCTTCAGTACAAGTGTTCTCAACAGCAACATGGATGGTTTATGAACAGTACATGTAACATACTTCTAATACTTCATTTGTGGACATGCTACCATTGCAGTTCTCTAACTAGGAGTTTTTTTTCATGATGTGCAGGCAAGTGGGAGAAATTCTGCAATATGTGCACTTAAAGAAGGGCATTTTTTGCGATCAAGTAACATCCAATAAATTAATTTAGGATTATTTGAAAAATAAAAATGCAAAAGCATGTATATACATGTGTATTAAACATTAAGCAAAAGTGCAATCAATAATGAATTATATGTCTGCCAATGATTAGTGGTTATTTATGTAGGCACAGCCTAGCCAAGTTAACTGATTCTTGAGCTACTAACCAACTGGTCTTAATGACCCTGACATTGACCTTTTAACCCTACTATAAACAGGCTCTTTGCCCAAAGGAAATTTTTTTTATTAAAATTTACTGAACCAAATAATGTATTTATTTGGGCCATTGTGGGCAATTAACTTTCAGCTACATAACCCAAACACTGTGGCATGACATCTAGAACTAGAGTTATTATGAGGAAATCATTTCTCTTTTTATGTCACACTGAGATGACCTTTGACTACAAAATCAATAGGCTTCTTTCTCATACAAAATGTAAGCCATCACAAAAATTTGATCAAGATACATGAGCTAAAACTAGAATGTTTCTGGTGTGTGGAAACTACTTGTCATATTTAATCCAGTGACCTTGAACTTGTCAGGTTGACCCAAAAATCAAGAGGCCTTTCTTTACACCAAGTGCAAACTATCTACAAAGCTTGTGCAGTTTCCCTGTTATTGAAATAAGGTTATTCTGAAGAAACCCTTTTTCATCTTTTCTGTCAAAGTGACCTTGACCTTTATAACTGTAACTGCTCACTGTAAGTGCACTTTAAGTCATGCACAATGTCTGGTCCAGGTTTGTAATATTCACTCAGGTATTGAGCAAAAACCATTTTAACATCAGCGACCTTCACATCTGTTCCCCAACTCAACAGAGGTCTTCCTTCCTACCAGTGCAAGCCATCCAGAGTCTGGCTGAGGTCCGTGACCTTGAACTTATAAAAATCAGATGGACTGCATAGCACTTGTAATCAATACATACTAAGGCTCCACAAAATATGTTTCCTACTGCACTGATTTAAAAATTAGGGTAGGTAGGTAATAAGCACATCAAGCTCTTGCCAAAAGTGGCTTAATTAGATCCATGAATCCATTTAGGGAATTTTTGTAAAAAGAAGTCTGACATTTTTCACTTTTTTTTAAACCCTGGGAGAAAACAAGTGCTAGGGTCAGCAATGAAAAACAGAGATAGTCAGTGAACCAGAAACATTTAGTTTTCCTAACAGTTTTAACATTTTTATTGATCAGGAGAAAGGCAAAAGGAAGAGCCAAAGTATGGGCAGTAAGAGCTGAAGAAGCAATTACAGGCCGAGAGAGAGTACCTGCCCCTCTTCTTGTATCCACCTAGAGCACTGTATTTTTAAATCAAAATATATTGGAATAAATTCATTTTTTTAGTAATTAGTAAATTTTTAAAAAATTGACATAAAATATTTGTGACTTGCACATGCGTTTTACACAACAGTGTTGTTACCCATACAAATTCAACTTTCTAGCAAAGTCGGAAACAATGCTACGTTTTGTGATTAAAATGATATGGCAATTAAACAATTAAATTTCTCTGACAGAATGCTACATTACATCTATCCATTAACCTCTGATCATTTGCATGTACACTATATCCACCCATTAACCTCTGATCATTTGCATGTACACTATATCCACCCATTAACCTCTGATCATTTGCATGTACACTATATCTACCCATTAACCTCTGATCATTTGCATGTACACTATATCTACCCATTAACCTCTGATCATTTGCATGTACACTATATCTACCCATTAACCTCTGATCATTTGCACGTACACTATATCTACCCATTAACCTCTGATCATTTGCACGTACACTATATCTACCCATTAACCTCTGATCATTTGCATGTACACTATATCCACCCATTAACCTCTGATCATCTGCATGTACACTACATTATAAGAATTATGCTGTTACCGTTGGAACAGCCACAGTGGTTCTTTAGATTTGTCTCCCCTTTTTAACTCTTCTTCATAAATATCAGTTTCCTATTTTCGTTTGTAATACGTCCAGTCAGGAATGTGAACATGCCTTCACAGCTCTTTTCGTTGAATCTGAAGCCCACCACAGTGTGAGTAAATTTGTGAATTATCATTAAGGACTCATATTTAATTTCCGATATGGAAGTTAATTGAAAATGACAATAAGTTCCAACATAGGGATAGTTAACAATACGCAATGCCACATGGCTTGCGAGTGCATATGATACCCTTTATTTGTGTGAGATTCATCTCATAAACATTCCTTTTGTGTCATCTTTTAAACCCTCTTAGTAACAATCTTTGTTAAGCCACGGTAGAAATATTAATGGAAATGTACCTGTTAGTGAATTTCAAAGTATGGAAGCACATACTGGACATTATTTCATTATTAAATTTAAAAGGATGGAAAGACATAAGGAAGCTTTTACTTTCGATATATGTTGATTGTTTCAGTACTACATATACGTTTCTTTAATTTAATGTTGATGTAGTAATTTCATGTTTTGTAATGGTTGTGTTTCCATTTATTACAGCTTTTTACCTCACCTAATTTCAAGAGAGTTCTCGCCTACGAATTAAAACAGTATTTAAACACATTGTGTTGTCTTGTGTCTTGGATACTAGAGAGCTCAAGGGTTATGCTAACTGTAATTCCTCCAGGCGAAAGGCAGTATAAGAATGCCATTAAAACTTCTGATACCTAAATCCATTGAGTCCATTCAAAGTGGTCAGACCAAGCATGGTTGGCCTCATTTTCCTTCATCAGCTCATTAGTTAATGGTCAATAAGACTCTCCATTTAGGAGCAATATAAGATTTTCAAGGTACACTGGGGCCATAGCTACCACTGTGGCCATACTGAATCTCAGACTGGGACCACTTTCATTTAGAACTGACTGTAACATCAGATGAAGTCTTTGGTGAAAACTCAGTGCTGATATAACTTTCCATCTAGAAGGAGTAATAATTTGATTTTCAAGATGGCAATCGTGGCACCATAATAGACATCTAATCAGCACAATTTATTTTTAATACCACCATGGGACAATAAAAAGTCTTCTGTTGAAACTCCATGCTGATAGAATTTCCATTGAAGAATACCAATAATTTTCAAGATGGCTGCTGTGATGGCTATATTGAATTTCATAACGGTACCATTTTCATTAAGGACCAACTAGAAATCATAAGAAATCTTTCAGTGAAAAAACCCAGACTGATACAGTGAAACCTGTCATGAAAGACCACTGCTATGTGAGTCCGCCTTTCCTGAGAAACTTGGTTCTCTGTGCAAAGACTTCTTGATTATATAGAGTCATGACCTATCATGAGAGACCAACAAGACTATTATGGTCTTATGAGATCCGTTCTAATGTACCACCATCCAGGTGGAGCAGCTATAAAAGGATTGGTGCCCATATTGTATGTGTGAGTAGCACCATTTTCATTTACAGCCAGGGTGCCTGAGTGGCCAAGTAGTTTAAAGCGCTCACTGTTAAGAATCATTGCCATCTCACCTCTGTCTGCATGGGTTCTAGAGTCAAGCTCAGACAATGTGGGAACAAGAGAAAGCTTGCCAGTAGCTTCCTCTGGTTCAATGGTTCTCTAGGTCTTCCTCCACCAATTAAAATGGCCACCATGTGGAGTCTATCTTGTGATGAAAAATGGCGTTAAACCCCATAATAACAACAAATACAACAACATTTACAACCAGTTAGACATGGTAAGAACTCTTCTGGTGAAAACCTCAGGATAAAATATCGCTTTCTGTTCAGGAGTAAAGATAGCAAACTTTTCAAGATGGCTCCCATGATGGCCGTATTAGATGTTGGATAGGCACCAGTTTCAGTTACAACCAAACAGACATCATAAAAAGTCTTTTATTGAAAACCCAATGTTGTAATAAGCAGCCATTCAGGAGAAGTAGCAATTCAATTTTCAACATGGCCACTGATCACAATGCTGAATGTATTAGCGTAGCCATTTTCATTCAGCACTAACTAGACAAAATAAGAAGTCTTAAATTAATGAAATCTCATCTTGATATGACCATCAACTCTGGGGAAGTAACTATGTAATTTTCAAGATGGCTTCTTTGGTAGCTATACTGGACTTTTAAGCAGCACTAGTTTCATGTACAAGCAACATGACCTTGAGATGAATGTACATGTAGATGGCAATCCTACAAGTAGCATTAACAAACTCCTGCTAAGAGACAGACATCAGATGATACACAATGTACCATGGACAAAAGGCCATCCCATAATCTTTTCTGGTTTAGGAACAATAGAGCAAGAAAATGGTGAAAGTGATTTTCAAAATCTTAATCACATTGCTAACATAACACACCATAACATCTAACACCAATATACTCTGAATAAACATGATCTTACATATCAACACAATATTGTTTAATCTCTTTCATTATTAACAAGCCTTTCTGAGTACTTCTTTTTAACAGTGATAAAATTCACAAGTTGAGAGGAAAATAAGACAAAAATTGATAAGTTTATTATTTACAGTTAGATCAGTGAAAGTTGAGAGGAAAATAAGACAAAAATTGATAAGTTTATTATTTATGATTAGATCAGTGAGTAGTATGTTTAATACAAACTTCTGTTGCAGTCCAATCCTTTTGTTTTTCACACAGTCAGTACTTCGAATTGATAAACAATTTTTACAAAAGAGCTTTTGTGTTATATGGAATGAATAATCATTTGTTCATATGAATAAAAATACAAGAATTATGGTAGTGATAGTTTACATACCAGATCTTCGTTTAATAGCCATCCATGTTTGAGATGACAATGTTAACATGCATTTAGGTTGATTTTTATTATCCAAAAGATAACAGACCAACATTACACTCAATGTTTCATTTAAAGTATTCTGTTGGTTCAAACTTTTCAAGGAATGGTATGCCAAATTTACAAGAACAAAGATCTAAGGACAAAACATTTTTATGCTTCTGAGTTAGATGTCTCATTATCATATATAAAATATGTTATACGAGAAACACAAATAGGAAAGCTTGAAGAAATGAATACATGAAATCCATTTCCATGCAAATTCCTAAATACAAGTAATACAAATTTGTAAGTGAATTCTTTGAATATCTGATTGCTAAAAAAAATTTAAAGAAACAAACTTTTAAAAATATATGCAAACAATTTATTTTAAAATAAAACTGATTAAAGAACAGTAACAATAATGAAAATAACACATCAACAACAACAACAATAATAATAATATTATTATTATTAATAATAATAAATTTAGAGTATGATCCTTGTTAAGTTAACAGCTGAACCTCCATTTAGAAATCACCCATGTTAAGATACAAGTTTGCCCTTTTCATATTAGGTGGCTGCTTAATACAGTTTTGGCTGTACATACCAATGACCTGGGGCAAATCTTCTGCATCCATATCCAGAATGACTGCTCCAGTCATGATGCAGGATCGAAGCTCAAACAAAGAATGGAGGGACAGCGTTGCTACATGAGGCTTTGACCACCTACCTCCTCCCTCATCCACATCCTCTTCAAATTTGATCCATCTGAAGAAAAGGAAATTTCTTATGGATTTAGAGCCCTTAAATGGGCCCCACTTACTACCTTTTGATACTGAACTTTAACATAAGCTTATGCTAAAAAAATGTGCGTGTGTGTGATTTGGATTATTAATGTAGCTTTAACAATTATTCAGTCATCACTACAATGCCTGCAGTGTGGCAGTTTATAGTAATGTCTATTACAGCGGCATCATGCCACAGGCATGTAACATGATGTCCCCCACAGTCACATTATCCTGACACCAGGCCAACCAGTCCTAACACTAAACTCTTAATGCTGAGTGCCTAGTGAGGCAGTTGTTAGTACCATTTCTATAAATCTACGTTATGACTCAGCTAGGGTTCAAACCTGTGACCACGGTCCTCAAAAAATGTAGGACAGACATTACAATAAAGTCAGTATATAGAACCTTTTGTTTAGCAGGGCAGCCTAAAAATGTGAGGAAAACAAAGGGAGCATTAAGGGTCATGACTCCTCAAAAGACGATGCAGAGAGTTGGAAATGTAACTCACACAGCATTTCATTAATATAAAGGACCATGCCAGATTTTGACTGAACAAATCTTGGTGACAAAAATGCTATAAGAACAAAGCTGGCGAATAGCCAGTCCATTTCAAATGTTATGTAGAATGTATGTATATGTATGTAACAACACAAAAGCATAATCCAGGCCACAAAATGTTGAATAAAGATAAAGTTATAAAAATATAAGGTACAAGAGTTCCTAAAAGGACCAATGCTATACTGGTAAAAAAGAAATTTCCAGGAATCTAAAATAAGATCATTTCTTCCATTTAAACTGTTGAATGTTCAAATATCTTTAATATTTCTATAAATAAAAAAAAGTTTCAAGCTGGCCACTTTGGTGACCAGTATTAACACATTAACCCAAGAAGCTTTTTGTCATTTTTTCCTGAAAATTGAGTAGGAAACACATTTTGAAAGCTATTTCTGAACAGACTCGAAAACACCAAATCCCCGGTCATCTTTCAATAACATACTGCCTAGTTGTGTTAGAAACATCGTTTTTCGTTGGCTATTTGACTCGCTCATGAGCAGAAGGGTAAATGTGACCAAATTAACAGAATAGGAAGTCTTCTGGGAAAAACCCAATGATGATATGACTTTCAGTTCTGGAGCAGTAGCCATAACAAGGATTTCAAGATAGCTGCCATGGTGCCCATATTGTAGGTCAGATTGATGCCATCTTCATTTAGGAACAACTAGACTTCATTACAAGTCATTGGTGAATACCCCATGTCAATATCACTTTCTGCAATGGCGAAACAACCATAACAAAATTTTTAAGATGGGTGCCATAGTGCCATACTGGTTGTCAGACCATTTTCATTTTGGACTAACTAGATTTTCTTTGGTGAAAACCCAATATTGATATGACCATCCAAACAGGAGAAGTAGAAATTAGATTTTCAAAATGGTCAACAGAAATGCAATACTGGAGGTCAGAAAGGCATCATTTGAGATCAACTAGACTTGGTCAGATGTCTTTTGGTGAAAACCCCATGCCAATATGGCTTTCCATTTGGCAAATCAGCAATAACAAGATTTTCAAGACGGCTGTCATGGTGGCCATTCTGGATTTGAGATTTGTACCATTTTCATTCAGAATCAACTAGAGATCATAAAAATCATTTGGCACAAAAAAAACTAGGTTGAGATGTCTTAATCAATTAGAATAAATAGTTAAAACATAATTTTCAAGATGAATAACATAATGACCATACTGGAGGTCAGATTATCAGCAATTTCATTTACAACAAACTAGACCTGAGAAGAAGTCTTTTTGTGAAAGCTCTATGTTGATATGCCCATAAATTCAGGAAGAGCAGCTATAACAAGATTTTCAAGTTGGCCACTCAGGTGACACCATCTTCATGTATGACCAACCAGATCATGGGATGAATTTAATAACAATCCTCCAAGCTGTTAAAAGAAGCAGTGCTAACAAATCTGTGCTAACAGATGGACAGTGGACAACAGGGATGTTGAAAGCAATTCTTAACTTAGAATAGCATAGAATGCTGGAAATCAAACTTATCAGGGATATAAAATTATACACTGGTTGAAATCCAACCAAGCCTGGTTAAGTAGTGCTGCTAAAATCAAAGTCAGTAGGTCAAGAAGGGGTTGTAACTCCAGTATATGATTTCAGAGGAAAA
Organism: Sinohyriopsis cumingii; assembly: GCA_028554795.2. Lineage (NCBI taxonomy): Eukaryota > Metazoa > Mollusca > Bivalvia > Unionida > Unionidae > Sinohyriopsis > Sinohyriopsis cumingii. The sequence goes on along the minus strand of CM068833.1, from coordinate 79,345,440 downwards.
TAAGGGGTTGTAACTCCAGTAAATGATTTCAGAGGAAAATAAGGGGCTGTAACTCCAGTAAATGAAGTCAGAGGGACAATAATGGGGCTGTACCTCCTATAAACAATGTCACAGAATTCAAGATCTTATCAATATCAAACTGTGTGCTAAATTTGGCTCCAATCTAAAAAGCATTGAAAATAAAGGTGACACTGCAGAAATCAAAACTGGGAGAACCAGGAAAAGCAGGGACCATAATTCTTTTAAATAATGACATGAAATACAGGAAATCAAGCTTATTCAAGGTCTCAGCGATATAGAACTACATGCCAAATTTAGTTAAGACCCAACAATCCTTGTAAAAGTAATACTGCAGAAACAAAGACAAGAAGATGGACACTAAAGGATAACTCTTGCAGATGTCATAGAATGCTGGAGAGTCTTGTTAACATAAAACCACTCACCGAATTTGGTTACTCTTGTAGATAATGTTACGGAAATGGAACTCATTTTAGGTTTCATTAATATTAAGCTGGATGCCAAAATTGGCTGAAATCCAAAAAACCTTGGTAAAGTAATACTCAAAAACCATCCTCATGACTTGTGCAATAAGGGGCCATAACGGCTTTAAATAATGTTGTGGAATACTGGAAATGGAACATAGTCAAGGTGTTTTCACAATAAATCTACAACTCCATGTTAGGGTAAAATGCAATAATACTTGGTAAAGTTATGCTGTGGAAATGAAAGTCTGGACAATGGGCAATCAGGAATCAGGAAGCATAACTCCTATACTGAATGTCAAAATCATTCACATCTTAGCAATATAAAGCTGCATTGCAAATTCTGTTAAAATCAAACAAACAATGGTATATATATATATATATGGTACAAAAACCAAAAGCGGTGCTTGGGCAATCAGGGGACATAACTCCTGTAAATGGTGTAGTGAAAAATGCCTCTAATTCAAACTCATTGAAGATCTCATCAATATTGACCTGAATACCAAATTTTGGATGAAATCCCAAAATCCTTGGTAAAGTTAGTGCTGAAACAAAACTTATGAGGACAGGCAATCAGGAACCATAACTTCTCTAAATGATGATATAAAAGAATGGAAGTTGTAATTTTTGGCAGATCCTACTAATAGAAATTTTCACACCAAATGTGGGAAAATTCAATAATTCCCAGTAAAATTATACTGTGGAAGCCAAATCTTACCTGGACGGCCATCATGATCACCATAAAGCTTTGCAGACTTCATTGACCAGAGCTCTAATATATAGATTTAGGGCTGGGGTAAAATTAATTTAAATTAAGCAATACTTGCATGTCACTATCTATTTTCATGCCAAAAATGCAGCATCCATTAGATGTGAATACATCCTCAAACAGACAGGAGAAAAGTCAGTATGACCTTATGACCTTTTGCATGCCACTCTACATTGCATGGACATGCGCAGAAGGTAGATATAACCTGTCACTTTTTTCACAAACAATGATTACTCAAGATGTTAGAGCAGGCTGGGAGGATGGTATTTGCTGCCAGGTAAGAACTGCATAATTAAACATAGTCTACATTTTAACGGCAACTATTACTTTACCCTGTCACTATTACTTAGCGGATCGTGTCAGTAAGGTGGGTAGGCTGATGCAGACCTGCCAACCCTGAAGAGTCCGTGTCAGTAAGGCAGTTGATCTTTTGCCGTAAGTTTAACCAGTTTTCATTTCATCCATCAAGTCGATAAGGACCACTTCAGTCATCCAGTGTTTTAGCAGGAACAAATGGTCTGTGAGTGCGTAGGTGGCCGATGTGTACCCTGATTGTTGACATCAGCTGGGATGGCAGTGCTCAGGCTTAAGACAGTCACTGACATCAGCTGGGATGACAGTGCTCAGGCTTAAGACAGTCACTGACATCAGCTGGGATGACAGTGCTCAGGCTTAAGACAGTCGCTTACATCAGCTGGGATGGCAGTGCTCAGGCTTAAGACAGTCGCTGACATCAGCTGGGATGGCACTGCTCAGGCTTAAGACAGTCACTGACATCAGCTGGGATGACAGTGCTCAGGCTTAAGACAGTCACTGACATCAGCTGGGATGACAGTGCTCAGGCTTAAGACAGTCGCTTACATCAGCTGGAATGGCAGTGCTCAGGCTTAAGACAGTCGCTTACATCAGCTGGGATGGCACTGCTCAGGCTTAAGAAATGTTTCACAGTACATGGACTACAAAAACCTATTATGACAGACATGTTTTCAAGTAAGGAAGCATTTTTAGCAACTAAAGTATTTATATGGCAATTTAGGATACTACTGTTTTGGTGATACATGTAAAATGGAGAAACATGCAGAAGTGAGGGAAGTAGGAGCAAATTAAGGGAGATAACTGCTCTATTTTTATCTAACAGGAACCAGATACAAAAGCTAAAAGTTCTTATTCTGTTGAGGTTTTTAACCCAAACATATCAACTTACCTGGCTGTTTCTTTCCAAAAGGCTGTTTCTCCCTTTGTATTGAGCTCCACCATCTCACAGAAAAGATCGTGAGACTTGTGTTCCTCATTGTCATCTGAATCTCGCCCAAGTAAAACCTGCACACGCTGGGTTGGAGTCACCGCTAACAAAGAAAAGAAGTAAAAGAATCAGTGAACATCAACTGACTAAGTTAAAGCATGTGACCAGTGACTGGTCCCATAAGAGCAAGAACCCACAAACAACTTGAATAAAATATTATAAATAATATTTCCAAATTGAAAACATTTTTTATTACTATATATATTTAGAAATAAGTCGAGTCCAACTGCAAACAACATAGACCATGATCAACCATCACATAATCCACCAGTCTATGTTGTTTGTTCTAATGATTACTTCTAAATAATTACATAGACCCAGAACAGCCTGCACATCATGTGATAATATATCTGTGTCTATAAAGTTTGCAGTTGGACTCAAACTTATAAGCAAGTACATATGGCACTATATTGTAGAAGACTTTAGATCAAAATAATTCCTCTGGTTTTTACCAAGACCCATGGTCTGTTGTTTATAATCTACAAGTACCTGAAGAATGTATAGTGACAAGAAAAATACCCATTATAACTCTACTGACAAGGAAATATAAACTTCCAATGAAAAATGAAAATTTTAAGGTCAATTAACATCAAACCGAAGCCTCTAACTAAAACCAAGAGTTTCTCTAATTGGGTTAGTTTATTTTGTTACTCTATCTTTGTCATTCCTGTTTTTCAATTTTTTTATAAGTTTTGTTTACCCACAGTGACGCTTCTCGTGGGTCGGTGGTTCTTTCCAGGGTTGTCCCAGGTTCTTCCTCCACCATTAATACCAGCCACCATGTATAGCCTATAGTGTGCTGAAAAATGGTGTTAAACCCCACAACAACAACAACAACAAACTTAAAAGCAAGTACATATGGCACTATACTGTAGAAGACTTTAGATCAAAATAATAATAATTCCTCTGGTTTTTACCAAGACCCATGGTCTGTTGTTCATAATCTACAAGTACCTGAAGAATGTTTAGTGACAAGAAAAATACCCATTATAACTCTACTGACAAGGAAATATAAACTTCCAACGAAAAATGAAAATTTTAAGGTCAATAACATTAAACCCAAGCCTCTAACTAAAACCAAGAGTTTCTCTAATTGGGTTAGTTTATTTTGTTACTCTATCTTTGTCATTCCTGTTTTTCAATTTTTTTATAAGTTTTGTTTACCCACAGTGACACTTATTTGTGGTCACACCCTCTCTGCTACTGTATTGTATGAGTAATTAAATCAGTATTATATCAATAATGGAATCTCGCACAGCTAGATTAGCTCGAGAGTGACTAAAATCAATTAAGAAATATATCCCTGTTCGTGATGCGGTCAAACAGCAACTACAAGCACATCATGAGTCTTAGGTGGAATTTTAGAGAAGGTACAGAACAGTTATTCAAACCAATTATCAAACCAACCAAGAAAATTATTACAGCAACTGAAGCGGCTCAAAAAGCACTTGAGACATTGCCTGTTGATATTGTTGGCTGTCTTCAAGCAGCTCAACCACTACCTCAGCAACCTCCTCAACCACAACCTGAAGTTCAACCACAACCTCTGCCAAGAGTTAAAACTAACATTATGGATAAATATACTCCGGAAGGTATTGCTGCTATCAAAGACCCAGACCAAATAATTGATACAGCCGCAGTTTACTTATTTAAGATCTTCAATGCTCGCGTATGTTTCGATAAATTTATTACTGAGGCTAAACAGATTTCCTGACAACATGGTTAGAGTCACTATGGATTCATTTTATATCAATAAAAAACATGCAGGATTGTTAGAACAATTACATATAGGTGCGTATGCATCATGGGGTGAATGGAGAATAAAACAAGAAAAGATACTTAGTTATTCTGAATTTACTGATGTTCAAATTAAAAATATTTATTACAAAATTAATTAAATATCAAAAGTATCATCAGCACCATCGGTATATGATCCTGTAGCTAGACATAAGACTGTTTATGTCAATGGGCCTGCAGGTTGTGGTAAAACAACTCATGTGATTGAATTATTTAGTGGACTTGATATGGTTGTTTTAACACCTACAACAGACTCGATAGAGAAATGAATGAACAAGGAGTTAAATCTCACACTTATCACAGCTTCTTTCGATGGAAGGGAGATACATGGACTTCTTAAAGAATTGGTGAAAGATATATTCCAAGGATTATTATTTGGGATGAAATATGTATAGTGCCGCTAGAAACACAAAAACTATTTCTTGATTGGTTGTTGACCAAAAATACTTCTGTAATAATGTGCGGCAATCATGGTCAACTGCCAAATTTTGGTTGGATTGTCTCCACAGGAATCGCTAAAAAAGTTTTTGGATTATTATGAGGAAATAATTGATGATCATAGAGTGCTTGATCCAGAGTTAAGAGAGTTAAAAAAATTAATCAGACTACAACCAAATAAAATTCAGTGTGAAATAATGCGAGAAATCATTTCAGAAACTCCTATTAACAATTTTTTGAATTTATGGAGACCAGATGATTTGACAGTTGCAAGCAGAAAGAAAGTTCATGATACACTTCAACAATTATTTATGTGACATAAAAAACAATTTTGAAATCTACCCATACCATTACGTTATCAACCAGCAGATACGCGACGACAGAACATTGAAGTTGATATACCAGGATCATCAGATAAACAAAATCTTGTACTGAATGATATTGTTTTAGTTTCTGTCAGTGTTGCTGAGAGCGCATTAATGATGGACAAAACTCTGTGGACTCTAGGATATGCTATAACGATTCATTTATCACAAGGATTAACTATCTCTGATACCAATATCTGGATTAGTGATGATGGTATTGAATCGTCAAATTTAGTTTATCTCGTATATCTTGAGTCTGAAGAATATCTCAGCTGTGAAAGATTATTACTGACTTTACAGAAACTGCTGCTGATATTAGCGATGAAGTAGTAAGAAAAAAACAAGTTAGTTATAAACAGTGACAAAAAAAAAGCTCAACTTTGCTCTCGATGCTGAATTTATCATGACACTAAAACAACAGAATAATCATTGTGTGAGCTGTAACACAGTAATGTTTTGGAAATATTCAAATAATAATCCAAGACAATTTACCATAGACAGAATTAATCATAATTTTGGTCACACACGTGAAAATATGATGCTGACCTGTCTTGAGTGTAATTGATGTAAAGGTGCTAGTTCATAAAAGTGAATGTGGTGGTAATTATGTATCTTCAGGAATTACTTGTAATTGCTTGCGTACAAATCCACATTGAGGAGCAGTTGAGTCTAGTCCACAGATTGCTGGTCTACCCATGGATCTTACCATACTGGAAATTTTATGTGCCGTAATATTCCAAAAAGGATTAGTCGTTTTACCACCTTCAAGTTCACCGGGTTCATATACATATCTGACAGTCACATTACCTAGTAGTGGTTGTTTTGAAAATTCAAATCGTTGTATTGGTATATGTTCATTTGTAACTGCATTAATAGGTAACATGGCAGTTGTTCGAGTAATTTCATTATTTAAGGCAGCTGTCACAGTTGGTAATCTTGCACCCCATTCGCGAGATCTCATATCTTTCTGAATTATTTCCTTCACATATTGATATCCAAATAACCGCTCAGCAAGTGTTTGATTAAATTGTTCAACAATTGGCTGATGAATTGCTGTATGTCATCTAATTTTGACATTATTTATTTTCATCCGCGATGATACTGCACCAAGAAATTCCTTGCCAGGAGCAAACTGTAATAGGTGTGGCCATCGTAAGGGTACTTGTTGATAAATTCGTTCAAAAGCAGATACTTCAGCTGCTGTTTTAGTTGATAACGGCTCTGCCTCTTTATATCTACCTGCAACGTCAATGACAGTCAACGCATATTTGTATGTACGTGATTGACGTCTACCAATTTTAATAGTATCATGTGGTAAAAATAAAGTATCTGCTTGATGAACTTCATTAGGAGTGCTGACATCAAAATGTCCATGTTGAAATTTTTTAGGTGGTGGTAGTTAAATATGCCATATTGCCTGTCATGCTACACATTTTGCAGCAACAGAACATGTAACATTTTGCTGCATCATCGTGTTTACTAATCACTGCTCCACCTGTCCAATATCCTCTTGGGCTATAATAAATCGATTCCATTATTTTATAATAATTGGTTGATTAATTACTGGCTTCTAATACTAGTTTACTTTTCATCACATATCTTACCAACCAATTAGCTAATGATTCTCTAAAAGATTTTCTTTTTTGGAATTTAACGAGTGAATCAACTTCACATCTGGAATACGTCGTTGTTGTAAATCTTAACTTTTATAAGCTACATCATGAACGTGACATGCTTGATCAACAGCATTTATTGGACACTCTCCAGGTCTTGGTTGATATCGCTTGTCAAGTCAGATATCAAGTCGGGTTCTAGAACCCCAATAATTATATCCTGGAATATGTTTTTCTCCTGGTTATTTAGCTCATGGAGTTCCTGGTAATTTTCCTAATGAAGTCGCATTATTACCACTAGACACTTTGTGTCTGGAGATAAATTTGTATTTATTTGTACCACATTTCACACATTTATCTGTTAGTGCACGCTTTTTTTGTTGTTGCTTTTTTATTATTGTTTTTAATCCACTTGTGGGGGTGGATGCTCTACATCGAACACAAAATAAATCCATATTAGTTATCATATTTGTATAGCATGAATGTCATTGCATTGGTATATTTTTTGTTTTGTAATTGTATTCATGGGTTTCATAGAAATTGCATGAGTAATTTCATTATTTAACGCAGCTATCAAACTTGGTAATCTTGCAACCCATTCATGAGATCTCATATCATTCTGAATTATTTCCTTCACATATTGATATCCAATGTTTGATTAGACTGTTCAACAACTGCCTGATCACAATGAATTGCAGTATGTCCTTGTCTAATTTTGACATTATGTTTTTTCATCAGAGATGATACTGCACCAAGTAATTCCTTGCCAGGATCAACCTGTAGTAGCTGTGGCCATTGAAAGGGTCCTCATTAATAAATTCGTTCAAAAGCAGATAGAACTTCAGCTGCTGTTTTAGTTGATAGTAGTTCTGCTTCTTTATATCTACTTATAACATCAATGACAGTCAGCACTTATTTGTATGTACGTGATTGACGTCTACCAATTTTAATAGTATCATGTGGTAAAAACAAAATATCTGCTTGATGAACTTCATTGGGAACACTGACATCAAAATGTGCATACTGAATTTGTTTAGGTGGTGGCAGTTAAATTTGCCATATTGCCTGTTGTGCTAACCACTTTGCAGCAACTGAACATGTGACATTTGCTGCATCAGCAAGTTTACCAATCACTGCTTTACCCCTCCAATATCTACTTGGGCAACAATAAATAGATTCCATTATTTTAATAATCGGATGATTAATTACCAGCTCCTAGCACTAGTTTACCTTTCATTGCAGATTTCACAAGGAAGCTGGCAATTTTTAAAAAAAATTATTTTAAATGGAATTTAACGAGTGAACTAACTTCACATCATCAATATGTCATTGTTGTAAATCCATATTTTTCTACGCTACATCATGAATGCTTGATCAATTGCATTTATTGAATACTCTCCAGGTCTTGGCTGGTCTCGTTCGTCAAGTCTGATATCAAGTTCCAGGACCACAATAATTATATCTAGGAAAATGTTTTCTCCTGGTTATTTAGCCCATAGAGCTCATGGTAATTTTCCCAGTGAACCAGTGATATCACCACCAGATACTTCGTGTCCAGAGATAAATTTATATTATTTTGTACCACATTTTACACATTTAGCTGTAAGTGCATACTTTTTTTTACAATTATTGTTGTTAATCCACTTGTGGGGGTGGATGCTCTGCATCAAACGGAATATAAATTCATATTATTTATTATATTTCTAAAACATGGATATCACTGATTTCTCAGTGACATGAAAGCAAGAGCCAGTTAAACATCATCCAGTGCTACCAAATTCTATCCGAATGATAATAATAGGTCCATCTGGATCAGGTAAAACACAATTACTGCTTAATTTGATAATGAGATGGCACAAGTGAGATAAGTTATACTTAGTGGCACCATCCGTAGATGATCAGAGATGCTACGATGTGCTTAAAGATTTTAATGAAAATGCAAAATTGTTGGATGAGGATGGTAATAATATTATTGATTTTATCACAGATATTGATGAAGCCCCATCTGTGGATGACCTCGATGGATTTATTAATAATCTCGTAGTATACGATAATGTAATGCTGGACAAACAATCAAAATCCAGCTCGGATATTTTCTCAAGGCAGATACAAAAACACCAATGTTATATATGTTACTCAGCTATATACACAAATATCTAAAGTGATCAAAGATAACTGCAATATTTTAGTTGTGTTTAATGGAGTCAATACACATACTCTATGAAATATTCATCAAATTTGGTGTAGTGGTGATATGGATATGATTAAGTTCAAAAACTTCTTTTCACGTGACCAAACTACCCCACACGGATTTATCACAATAAATTTACATGATCCTCGGTCATGATATCATGTAGATCTTGATAAAAGTTTTGGTTAAGAAACAGCAACAGGGAGGGTGACAACCAAAAATGAGTGTCCAGGTGGGTAAACAAAAACACGCATACAAATTTGAAAACACGAACAACAAAGATGAAGTAACCAAATGAGCTAACCCAATTTGAGAAATCTTGGTCAGTTAGAGACTTTGTTTTGACGTTATTGACCTTGCATTTTTTTTTTTTAGGAAGTTTTATTTTTCATAAATGGTCCTTCCAGCAAGTGGTCTGTTCACCCTCCCTGCTGCTTATATTGATATAGAAAATACCCATTATAACACTGATGATAAGGAATATACCCATTATAACACTGATGATAAGGAATATACCCATTATAACTCTAGTGATAAGGAATATACCCATTATAACTCTAGTGATAAGGAATATACCCATTATAACACTGTTGATAAGGAATATAACCATTATAACTCTAGTGATAAGGAATATACCCATTATAACACTGATGATAAGGAATATAACCATTATAACACTGATATGATAAGGAATATACCCATTATAACTCTAGTGATAAGGAATATACCCATTATAACACTGTTGATAAGGAATATACCCATTATAACTCTAGTGATAAGGAATATACCCATTATAACACTGATGATAAGGAATATACCCATTATAACTCTAGTGATAAGGAATATACCCATTATAACTCTAGTGATAAGGAATATACCCATTATAACACTGATGATAAGGAATATACCCATTATAACTCGAATGATAAGGAATATACCTATTATAACACTGATAATAAGGAATATACCCATTATAACACTGATGATAAGGAATATACCCATTTTAACTCTAGTGACAAGGAATATACCCATTATAACACTGATGATAAGGAATATACCCATTATAACACTGATGATAAGGAATATACCCATTATAACACTGATGATAAGGAATATACCCATTATAACTCTAGTGATAAGGAATATACCCATTATAACTCACGTTATAAGGAATATACCCATTTTAACTCTAGTGACAAGGAATATACCCATTATAACACTGATGATAAGGAATATACCCATTATAACACTGATGATAAGGAATATACCCATTATAACTCTAGTGATAAGGAATATACCCATTATAACTCACGTTATAAGGAATATACCCATTTTAACTCTAGTGACAAGGAATATACCCATTATAACACTGATGATAAGGAATATACCCATTATAACACTGATGATAAGGAATATACCCATTATAACTCTAGTGATAAGGAACATACCCATTATAACTCACGTGATAAGGAATATACCTATTATAACTCGAGTGATAAGGAATATACCCATTTTAACTCTAGTAATAATAATATACCCATTATAATTCTAGTGATAAGGAATATACCCATTATAACACTGTTGATAAGGAATATACCCATTATAACTCTAGTGATAAGGAATATAACTATTATAACTGTACTAAGCAATATGTAAATTATAATATAGTAGGATAATGAATAAAAAATGGATCAAAAAAATACTGCAACATCCTCCTTTCTTGATCCATTATAAAGACCCAGGGGTTGTAATCTAAAACCTGTTGGACACAGTTATTATGTCTTTTTGCTATGCCTGCATATATAAAATTCAGTTAAAAACATGGAACTGTCACTAAAATTTAACTTTTAGTACATTTGGCCATTTCACCCCATCACCTTCTCAATGATCAGAGGGAGTCAACAAAAACCTCATTTTCACATAGCTATCAAATAGACCAATAAATTATGAAGCAAGTTCTGGAAATTTAAACCCATAAATTTGATATGGCAGTGTTAGGCCCAAATACATCGATTGATGAATGGACAGAACATTCTGAGACTATCACAACATTCCTGACCTTAGTTTAACTTTTTAAAAAAGGCATATGGATAAAATATGAACTGCAAAACCTGAACAAGAGAATCACCTTTGGGACTGGCAAAACCTATATAAGAGATCTACCTTTCGGTTTGGCATATACTGTCTGCAATGGAGTGGTGACTGTTATAAGATGGTGAAATCTATATGTCATGTACCACGATAGGTCTAGAAAAAATGACTGCATTATAATAGTATGAGTGCAGTATCATTGTTTCAGGTTTACCACCTTGAACAGATGCAGATGTACAAACATTAAATACCACCTTGAACAGATGCAGATGTACAAACATCATACAACATTTTGATTGATCTGCAATACGCAGTCTGATCAATCTCGATGCAAACTTAAAGATGCAATATGTACCACAGTACTACTCCTTTTTCATACAGTACACAAACAAGATAAATGTACATTTATGCAATGAAAACTGTGGTTAGAGCATCCATCTCAGATTGGGAGGTCACAGGTTTATACTCCGGCTGAGTCCTACCAAAGACCTACAAAAATGGTACTAACAGCTGCCTCGCTTGACGCTCAGCAGTAAGAGGTTAGTATTAGGACTGGTCAACCTGGTGTCAGGTTAATGTGACATGGGTGGGACATGATGCCACATCTGCAGCATAATGCCCCAGTGCTAGAAATCACTATAAACTGCAACACTAGAAACATCATAACAACATGTTTGAATTTTTTTAAAAGCTACGTTTAAAATCCAAATCACACACACATACACAATAAAAACATGGTACAGCTCAATTACTTCTCCACATGAGCATGAATTCCAGGATCTGCAAGAAAATAACTGATGACTACTGTCATTACTGTAGTGAAACTGGCCACATTACAGATGTGAGTCATATTGAGAAGCCTATTTCATGTCATGCATGTTGAACTGTCTAGCACCAAAAACAATTTTGTCCCATGGAGACTGCATCACCTGTCTGGGTGAGTGGCAAAGAGGTGAATGCCACTTCCAATCTACATCCAACAAACAAAAATAGTAAACTGAACTTAAACAAAATTGCATCTTGTTCTGTATATTTAACTTACCGATTTAAGCTCCAAATTTCTGTCTAACGGTACTCCAAGTTAGTTATGTTAATGTTTTAACTCTTCAATGTGCACTCTGTGTTTGTAATCACTGCCATGCTTAAACATCGTACAGTGACAATTCAAGAACTGTTAGGCATGTCATACTGGCATGGGAGGATTTCTACTATTGAAGATGAAGACGATATACTGAGTTTCAGCATCTTTTGATAAATGTGGATGTACTCATGCAACTCATAAGCAAACAAAGTATGTTTCCCATCAGCTGACTGTCCCTGTTTTATGTTGCTGACCATAGCACTGTTTTTTCTCCCAGGGATAATTTTTTTTTTTTTTTAAATTCCCAAAATTGAATTGTGCATCTAATTGAGCTCTTTTTGCACTGTACTTGAAGAGCTAAGTACATAAAATATACTAATAATTATCAGAGATGCGTCTCAAACAATGTTACATAATGAGACAAGTTTTCAGTGTGTGCTTTTTTACTGATATAGGCCAACACTAATGCTACCTTCAACTGCTGTTAGGTCTTATTTCCGCAACAAGTGATTGACTAAAGTCAGAATGGCATTATAAAAAGAACCAGTATGGAATTGTGGGTAAAACTGGTGGAATTAGGTATCAGGATTTCAACTCAGTTACGCGAGCATGTATTAAAATAATTACATTCTGACATGCAAATAACGATTTAAAACACTGCTAGAGATACAAAAGGAGGCAAAGGACTCGCATGATATAGAACAACATATATGGTGACCATACAGTATTGAATCTGCAGTGCATGCACAAAATGTCCATATGGATGGTGATGATGAAAGTGCCTATCACTCCACACAGGAGGCATGTTAGGAGTGTCTCACTGGTAGTGAAAGTTGACTTTTACAACCAAATCAATTGCCAGCCTCTAACAGACTGACTTAGGATCAAGCCTGCAATGTACTTGGAAACCTTTACATTACAGTCTGACACCACTATAACACAGTAGTTGGGGTCCACAGAACCTGACCGTGTTATAGACCAAACCATGTTATAACCAACCAAGTTAGCTAAAGAAAATGATGCATTTACCTCAAATATGGCAGGCCAGGGGGAGGGGGTAATAAAAGTGGGTGCAAAAATTTGTGATTCTGATTAAATGAAGAGAAAATAGTCTGAAAAACACTTGTATATTGACAATTTACATCTGTGTTGCACAATCCATAATAAGTATTGTACTTTTATATAATAAATCCATGAATCTGAGTAATAGATCACATGTTATAAAACTTATATATGACTCACATCCCATTAGAAAACACAAATCAGGTTGTCAATACAAAATTTACTACAACTGTCACAAGTACCATATGGCTATAGCATGCACTTAAATTGGCCTAGATTTTGGTCAGCTGGAGACAGTATCATTTCTTGCTGAGGCTACCCAGTGGAAGAGGATGTTGATAGGGAAATGAAAACTTGAACAAATTAGAAAGTTTAACAAACATCTCTGAAGGATACCCCATCTTTAATTAACTTGGTCACCATATATCTATGGTTTCAAAATACTGTAAATTTAATTAATAGAGACCGTAAGCAGAACCTTTTCCTGCAAAAATGCAACTTTCATGACACAATAAATATGTTCCAGTCACTTTGGAAAATGCAATAATCTATCAGATTCCATTGCTTTTATTTAAGTCTGGTGCCAACTTTCTTTGATGAAAGGTTATGGTTATTTGTCTTTATTGAAGATTGTAGTCAGCTTTCTTTGATAAAGGGTGCATGTGTGACTGAAGTTACCTCAAATAACTGTAGAACATTGATTGATACTGAATTTGTTTTTCATGTGCTTAATATTTATACAGAATGATCAGTGCTTCAAAGGTGATTGGTTTTCTTTGAAGTTTCAGCTAAACTAATTTTCTGGGTACATTTTAAAAACAAAAGAAATTAGCCATCATTCAGCCAATTGTAGCAATAACTTTTCCTGCCTTCAAAAGTTGGTAGATTGTAGCTAGTCCCAGTAGCATAGATAGACCCACAAGTACATCTAGTGGGTTGTTTTTTTGTTTTTTGGTTGTTGTTTTATTTTTGGTGACATTTCCAGTGGTGGAGTGATGCTTCTTTCCATGCAGGAGTTAGAATTTTTTTGAAAAGACCAACAGACAATGAATACAGACAGGTGTTCTTTCTGACATGTATTACTACAGAAAATATGAGTGTTTTGATGGATTTAATTCTATGAGTGAAAAGAAGAGGATTTTGCTTATCATCCACATACAGAGGTCAGTCAAAATAAATATGTTAATTACTAGCGAGCAGCAGATAATCTGACACTATTTTGTCCAAAAGATCCATTATAAGATAGTACCTTGTCTGGTGAAATCTGCTTTCAGAAGAAAAAAAACTGATTACAAAAAAATGCAGAGATCGCACAGCATAGAGTGCTCAGGCCAGATGTCAGAATAAAGTTGATTCTGACATAAAAATGCACTTTTAAGGTGGTTAGTCAATAAGAACCATTAATTTGTTTATCTAATAATATATAAATTCCAGTGCATTTTATATCAAGTTTGCAGTTTCCTTTCATGGTGCCTCTCAATTTCTTTACTCCAAAACCAAAGTACTTGCTGATGACTGATCTTGTTTCCCCTATCATTCAAAGGCAAATAAATGATGGTATGAACACGAATCTTGCTTCCAGTACATTTCAAAGGCAAATAAATGATGGTAAGAACATGAATCTTGTTTCCAATACCATTCAAAGGCAAATAAATGATGGTAAGAACATGAATCTTGTTTTCAATACCATTCAAAGGCAAATAAATGATGGTAAGAACATGAATCTTGTTTCCAATACCATTCAAAGGCAAATAAATGATGGTAAGAACATGAATCTTGTTTCCAATACCATTCAAAGGCAAATAAATGATGGTAAGAACATGAATCTTATTTCCCCTACCATTCAAAGGCAAATAAATGATGGTAAGACCATGAATCTTGTTTCCAATACCATTCAAAGGCAAATAAATGATGGTAAGAACATGACTCTTGTTTCTCCTACCATTCAAAGGCAAATAAATGATGGTAAGAACATGAATCTTGTTTCCAATACCATTCAAAGGCAAATAAATGATGGTAAGAACATTAATCTTGTTTCCAATACCATTCAAAGGCAAATAAATGATGGTAAGAACATTAATCTTGTTTCCAATACCATTCAAAGGCAAATAAATGATGGTAAGAACATGAATCTTGTTTCCAATACCATTCAAAGGCAAATAAATGATGGTAAAAACATGAAACTTGTTTCCAATATCATTCAAAGGCAAATAAATGATGGCAAGAACATGAATCTTGTTTCCAATACCATTCAAAGGCAAATAAATGATGGTAAGAAAATGAATCTTATTTCCCCTACCATTTAAAGGCAAATAAATGATGGTAAGAAAATGAATCTTATTTCCCCTACCATTCAAAGGCAAATAAATGATGGTAAGAACATGAATCTTGTTTCCAATACCATTCAAAGGCAAATAAATGATGGTAAGAACAAGAATCTTGTTTCCAATACCATTCAAAGGCGAATAAATGATGGTAAGAACATGACTCTTGTTTCCAATATCATTCAAAGGCAAATAAATGATGGTAAGAACATGAATCTTGTTTCCAATACCATTCAAAGGCAAATAAATGATGGTAAGAACATGAATCTTATTTCCCCTACCATTCAAAGGCAAATAAATGATGGTAAGAACATGAATCTTGTTTCCAATACCATTCAAAGGCAAATAAATGATGGTAAGAACATGAATCTTGTTTCCAATATCATTCAAAAGCAAATAAATGATGGTAAGAACATGAATCTTGTTTCCAATACCATTCAAAGGCAAATAAATGATGGTAAGAACATGAATCTTGTTTCCAATACCATTCAAAGGCAAATAAATGATAGTAAGAACATTAATCTTGTTTCCAATACCATTCAAAGGCAAATAAATGATGGTAAGAACATGAATCTTGTTTCCCCTAACATTCAAACGCAAATAAATGATGGTAAGAACATGAATCTTGTTTCCAATACCATTCAAAGGCAAATAAATGATGGTAAAAACATGAATCTTGTTTCCAATATCATTCAAAGGCAAATAAATGATGGTAAGAACATGAATCTTGTTTCCAATACCATTCAAAGGCAAATAAATGATGGTAAGAACATGAATCTTATTTCCCCTGCCATTCAAAGGCAAATAAATGATGGTAAGAACATGAATCTTGTTTCCAATACCATTCAAAGGCAAATAAATGATGGTAAGAACATGAATCTTGTTTCTCCTACCATTCAAAAGCAAATAAATGATGGTAAGAACATGAATCTTGTTTCCAATACCATTCAAAGGCAAATAAATGATGGTAAGAACATTAATCTTGTTTCCAATACCATTCAAAGGCAAATAAATGATGGTAAGAACATGAATCTTGTTTCCCCTAACATTCAAAGGCAAATAAATGATGGTAAGAACATGAATCTTGTTTCCAATACCATTCAAAGGCAAATAAATGTTGGTAAAAACATGAATCTTATTTCCCCTACCATTCAAAGGCAAATAAATGATGGTAAGAACATGAATCTTGTTTCTCCTACCATTCAAAGGCAAATAAATGATGGTAAAAACATGAATCTTGTTTCCAATACCATTCAAAGGCAAATAAATGATGGTAAGAACATGAATCTTGTTTCCAATACCATTCAAAGGCAAATAAATGATGGTAAGAACATGAATCTTGTTTCCAATACCATTCAAAGGCAAATAAATTATGGTAAGAACATGAATCTTGTTTCCAATACCATTCAAAGGCAAATAAATGATGGTAAGAACATGAATCTTGTTTCCAATACCATTCAAAGGCGAATAAATGATGGTAAGAACATGACTCTTGTTTCCAATACCATTCAAAGGCGAATAAATGATGGTAAGAACATGACTCTTGTTTCCAATACCATTCAAAGGCAAATAAATGATGGTAAGAACGTGAATCTTGTTTCCAATACCATTCAAAGGCAAATAAATTATGGTAAGAACATGAATCTTGTTTCCAATACCATTCAAAGGCAAATAAATGATGGTAAAAACATGAATCTTGTTTCCAATACCATTCAAAGGCAAATAAATGATGGTAAAAACATGAATCTTGTTTCCAATACCATTCAAAGGCAAATAAATGATGGCAAAAACATGAATCTTGTTTTCAATACCATTCAAAGGCAAAAAAATGATGGCAAGAACATGAATCTTGTTTCCAATACCATTCAAAGGCAAATAAATGATGGCAAGAACATGAATCTTGTTTCCAATACCATTCAAAGGCAAAAAAATGATGGCAAGAACATGAATCTTGTTTCCAATACCATTCAAAGGCAAAAAAATGATGGCAAGAACATGAATCTTGTTTCCAATACCATTCAAAGGCAAATAAATGACGGCAAGAACATGAATCTTGTTTCCAATACCATTCAAAGGCAAATAAATGACGGCAAGAACATGAATCTTGTTTCCAATACCATTCAAAGGCAAATAAATGATGGGAAAAACATGAATCTTATTTCCAATACCATTCAAAGGCAAATAAATGATGGTAAGAACATGAATCTTGTTTCCAATACCATTCAAAGGCAAATAAATGATGGTAAGAACATGAATCTTGTTTCCAATACCATTCAAAGGCAAATAAATGTTGGTAAGAACATGAATCTTGTTTCCAATGCCATTCAAAGGCAAATAAATGATGGTAAGAACATGAATCTTGTTTCCAATGCCATTCAAAGGCAAATAAATGATGGTAAGAACATGAATCTTGTTTCCAATACCATTCAAAGGCAAATAAATGATGGTGAGAACATTAATCTTGCCACATTGCTAAAACCCAATTATGACCTACTACTGACTAAACCCTCTTAGCACAGAGATTTTAACTGCATCTGACAAAAGAACCATGAACGGAGAGGTCCCTCTCAATTAATAATGGAGAGGTTTCTCACAATTAATAATTTTACCATTGTTGCTTTAAAAGATATTCATATGCATTACATGTCGAACCTCAGTGGCAAGATGAACTGGAAGCAGCATGTGGATTAGTCTAAGCACTGTGATGAACCATTAGTAAACTGTTATGTCTGAATCTTTTCATCATTAACTTTAAGACATGTTCCTCCTCTGGCATCGAAATATTGTGACATGCACATGCAGTTTAAAGCCAAACAAGGAACACTGTTTTAGTATACAATGGAATGAGCACTTGGAAAAGTATGGGACAGCACAGGAAATTTCACAATGCAAAGAAATATGTAATAATTTCAATGGAGACAAATTGGTTGCAACAGGTTTAAATGTCCCTGAATAAATGTGGGTATGAGAGATCAGCAGCTGATATAACTGCAACATGTGCAAAACCCACGATCAACACATGACAAATGATCAATTCAGTTTTGCAAAATAATACCCCCATAATAGCAACAAAGTCTGACTAATTCATGACAGAATATTTCATGCCTTAATGCTAAGTGATATCCAGGCCCTTCAATACGAATTAGCAAATCATCCAAAATAGATTTACACGAATAATTTAAGTAATGATTTGTTACTCGTATTCATCTATTGATTTGCCAAGCATTCTGATGAAGTGAATTAACTTTTGCGGAAAAATAATGTAATGATGCTTTTCTATGTTAGGCCCTTTTTCAGAAGTCCCTTCTATATAATTATAGATTCAATCCCACTGGTATTGCAGAAGCGAAATATTCTAAGAAAAAACAAATGATCATTGATTTATTCTCTCAGCATCACAGTAGGAATCCTCTTGTTGACAAAAAGTACTGCTCTTGCACATGTGAAAATTGAAGTCAAAGCTATTCAGATGGTGGCTTTTTTGCCCCACTCACAGAACACTAAGCCTTAAAACCCATTTTTAATATCACTTATTGGGGAGCCTCTGAAATTTTTTCTTCGCTTTTACCTGAAGATAGATTTTTTTCTTCAAATAATATACTTGATATAACTAGAACTTTATTTCCACAAATTAAAGCAAGAATATTTTTCTCAAGCTATTTGGTGATGGGAAAATCTTTTTGTTTCAAATCTCAGGCCACACACACACACACAAAAAAATGTACTGATTGGTTTCTTATTGTCTCAACATCAAGTAAACAACAGTCTCTTGAAGGGACTCATGCACTATAAGACCATTTCTTTTTAACTGCTGAGTGTTGAAACTGTCTTTCATATTCTTCAGCAACATGATTTTCAGACAACAAAAAATTACTCACATTGTGACCCAATCTTAGTGTCCTTACTTTGATGAGAAAGTCATAAATATGAGTCACAATTAAAAATGTACTATTGTTATTGATGAGTCAAATGACCAAGACACTAAGAGTCTTAGATTCCAGGTAATATTTACTAGTAACATTGGATCAGTGGAACTAATCACAGCATGCTTGGATAAAAAAGTTTTCATTCAAGTGATACTAAAGCTGAACTATTTTATTGTTCCCAAATAATGATAATATAGTATAATAATAATAATAATAATAATAATAATACAAGGCTTCAAGGAAGAGGACATACAGAACTCATACAAATAGTAGTAGCCAATTATGTTTAAAACATTATAGGTGAGTGCATGATAACAATGTTGTAAAGAGTAATACCAGTAGTACTGAATTAAAGAAAATCAAAATGGATGCATTGGATCGGTGTTGGGGTCTCTACATTACTCGGAAGCCAAGGAGGGGATGAGCTTTCCAATGAGAGTCTCTGCATGCAGGGGAGCAGCCCATAGAAGGTCCTTACTGTGCTCTAGTAAGACAATGGATTTGCCCAAAGCAACATCCCTGTGGAGGTGGAGAAGCTTCAATGACAAAACATTGACAATAATAACACATGTCAATATGATCTTGCTGCTCTTCCAAGTGAAGAGTAACCCAGGTGACATAGAGTCAGCCTTTAGCAGTTTAACAATGCTGCTAAGATTACAAGTCACCATGTCCTAAAATTACAGGCAGATCCAGTTCCCCATGGAAATACCAATTTGAGCTGCTTCAGAATCGTAAGTGGAAAGTTTAATTAACCATGAACGTGTATGAATCTTAAAGCTTGATACAGAGAGAGACCAAGGTCTCAATCTGGTGGATGAGGGCGGAGAAGGGGCAGGTTGGTGAGAAAGGTTATCCCAAACATAACCTGAAAAAATGTGAATAGTTCTCCCAAGGGCTCATTTCAAATAGAAAAAATTCTTGGTAAGAGTGATACCACAATATAAAACTATACACATAAAGAGAAAATGCAAATAAGATGCAAAACACGAAGCAAGGACAATGCACATGGGCAAGCTTTCTGCGGGGTGTACCTGGGGCAATCTTGTGTTCTGGGATCTTCCGGTTCACCTAAGGGAAGGACAAATTCTCAGCATGAAGTACCAGCTATGCAATACAACATTATTTGTATTACTAATATTAAACTCACAAGTTATGTCAATATCTAAGTTTAAAATTTTGTTTTTGCAAAAAGCTACACATCTGCAACAGCTGTTAAAAATGATTTACTATTCATCCTTGGCCAATCTTTTGTATGAACATAAACAGGGTGCTCTGTTCATGTGTGCATCCAAGTATTTAAAATGTAATATTACATGGACCATTCTTGTGTCCAAACACAAGTTCTAACAATTGAGGCTCTGGACTGTAAATCAAAGCAGTCTGAGCTTGGGTTTCAGTTTTCACTTCCAGTCAATAGAAAGTGACGTTACACATGAAAAGTCCCTTTTTATTTTGTTGATAGAAAATCTTGAACTCCAACGCAAGCTTCCAATCAAGCTCAGAAGTTTTCCAATTTCCAGGTCTGATGTATTTGTATGTGACTATACAATAACATTTGTGGCAGACTTGTGTGCAAATGTCAGAGAGCTCTCTGTGTGTGTACAAAATATTAAATAGATTTGAAATGCATGCCTTTCCTTTGAGACTGTTAATTGACAAAAATTGTGCATGGAATTAAGTTTTGCCATTTTAATAGCAAATATGCTTTAATCTTTAATGCATGTTTCTTTCTAATGAGATTGCTAAAAAAACATCTTATCCTCCCATCATTATGTTTCTAACTAGCATCTGGGTGCCCTTTCATTAATGACTTTATCTTATGTAATTCTGGTACACAATTCTATTTTAGGGTCCATAAAGGTACAGATATTGATTACAATTTTCTTCATTATATTGAGTTTTATAACTTGGAGCAAAAAATATTTTCCTGTACAAAAATATAACAGAAAACAACATTTTTATTTCTTTTTAACTTCACAGACTGATGTTTGTATGAAAAATTAGAGAGCAGGAAAAACTACACAACAAAGCAATAAATATGTATGTATTCAATTAAAGACAATAACTTGACAGCTGGGAAAAGAAAACCCATTCTAGGGAATATCAGTCAACCAAATTACTTTTCAGAACTGTAACCATTAATTAGGTGCTCTACAGATATGAGTTTCTGAGAGAGTGACAGGTGTAAACTGAAGTTGTCTGCATTTGCAGCATGCATACTGGATAGAATGCTGGCATACCTCTATGCTCCTTTCATGTACTGTGGCTGAAATTTCCTGATATCTTCTACTTGCGGAAACTGAACATGATCTAAGCACATGGCTAACCAAAATGACTGACCCCATATGCTTGAAAAATTAGTTTGAAAATTAGTCCAAAGTACACCATGTCAGCAGTTATTAAAATAGGGAAAATTCATTTTTCCAGAGTAGGCAGTATAATCTGTGTTATAATGGGGTATGTTACTGTTTCACCACATAAGATTGTTTTTTATAACACAAGACAGTTTTATAAGGGGTATGTTAATGTTCCACCACATAAGATTGTTATAATGGGGTATGGTAATGTTCCACCTCAACATTGTGTTATAATGGGGTAATTTAATGTTCCACCACAAGACGGTGTTATAATGGGGTATGTTAATGTTCCACCACAAGACTGTGTTATAATGGGGTATGTTAATGTTCCACCACAACATTGTGTTATAATGGGGTAATTTAATGTTCCACCACAAGACTGTGTTATAATGGGGTATGTTAATGTTCCACCACAAGACTGTGTTATAATGGGGTATGTTAATGTTCCACCACAACATTGTGTTATAATGGGGTAATTTAATGTTCCACCACAAGACTGTGTTATAATGGGGTATGTTAATGTTCCACCACAAGACTGTTTCCACCACAAGACTGTGTTATAATGGGGTATGTTAATGTTGCACTGCAACATTGTGTTATAATGGGGTAATTTAATGTTCCACCACAAGACTGTAATGAGATATTTAAGTGTCAAACAACATGACTGTGCAATAATGAGGTATTTTAATGTCCCACTATAAATGCTGTGTTATAATAGGGTATTTTAATGATTCACTCCAGGACTGTGTTAAAATGTGGTAATTTAATGTTCCACTACAAGAATGTGTAATAATGAGATATTTAAATGTCCCACAACAAGGCTGTGCAACAATGAGGTATTTTAATGTCCCATCACAAATACAGTGTTATAGAGGCATATGTCAAAGTTCTACCACAAGACTGTGTAATGATATTTTAATGTTCCAATGCAAAATTAATATAATGGGGTATATTAATGTCCCACCACAAAACTGTAATAAGGAGATATTTTAATGTCCCACCCACAAGACTGTCTGATAATGAGATATGTTATTGTCCCACCACATGAATGAGTAATAATGCATTGTTTTAATGTCCCACTACAAGACTATGTAATAATGAGATATTGTAATGTTCCACTGCAAGAACCATGATTGAACATATCAAGTTACCTTGTCTGTCAGCCAAATCCAGCACACATTGTGTTAAGTCACTGTCAGGCACTATGGTAAAGGCATCCATATTTCATGAACACATTTTAAAACATGAAGACTAATTCATACAAAGCCACATTGTAATATTGTGTTTTATGTGAAATTACACAATGACAGATTATAATGAGCCAAAAATAAAAACTGAAATTAAGCAAGATAAAATAAACAAAACAGTACTTAAATTCACTAGGTAAAAGGAATTCCATAACCATATTGATGTTATACAAGAGGTTGTGTTATAGAGAGTGAGCATTATAATGAGGGACCATAACATTAGAAAGAAAATATAATGCATCTTAATATTGGTGATATCAGTCGACAATTTTTCACAATAAATCATTATTAATGGAAAAGGTGGCTTCCTTGCTCTGGATAGTTCATGATCATTAGTAATTTCCCTTGCTCAGAGTATAAATATCTTAAGAGTTTGGAATTTTTGGCAATATCACACTGTCTTCATCACTGATTAATGTTGATCACCTGACTTATCACATGTTATGTATATTTGATTTAATTATATATGATTTAATATATATTAATTTCAATTTAATTGTTTGTCAGTTTTAATTTTTATTTTATTTTTCATTACATGCTATTGTAATGTAAATTTATTCACTGGAGATGATACTTTTTCCAGAAAATAGTTTGGCTTTGACTGTTTTAGTAAACACCAGGTGTTGACCTATATCCTGACCTTGATTCAAAATTAGTAGCAACCATGTAAATAAGTTCTATTTTTATTTTAAAATGATTGGTTGTTGTCAAGGTCATGATGGGAATACATGATTTAAGATCTAAACAATTTTTATATTTTATTTCTTAGAGTAAAATGATTGGGTCTTATCAAGGGGCTATGTGATTTTTTATACATATGTAAACATCTTACACTGGAAGGTGTATGTTGTGCTGTTTGGAGTTATTTCAAATTACTTGGATTAAAAAGGATTAATTCTTTTTTCTCCTGGAAAATATGTGTGCTCATATGAAATTCCTGAACAAAGACAGCTCTTATAAAAATGTATTCAGATTTCCAAAACCAGAGTGATATTTCTTGTTTCTACAAGCAACCGTAGACTTCAACACACTACAGGTTATAACATACATCATTGTCTTCCATCTTGGATTCTTCGTTGGGACTCAAATTTGAAATCATTAGAACATTTTATTATCAGGACTTCTAAAATTGTATTCATGGATTATTCTTGGATTATGAGTGGATTTGGTTCTTAAAACCATAAATTCATATTTTTTCATTTTTACAGAATTTTTCCAGGGAAATAAATTATTATATTTTTCAAAACTGGTTGTTTTCACTCTTTCTTGTGTTACTGTTTATTCGAGCCTAATGACATAACATAAGACACATCAGAGGACAATATATGGAAGAGGAAGGTGAAGGAGGCCATCAAAATATGACAACAGAGGACAGGATGAGGGGCTTGAATTACCTAACATTTACACCAGTCTCCTTGTATCACATGACCATTATAAGTCACATAATTTCTAAAAGTGTCAAATTATCTACACAAAATATTTCACCTTTCCTACAAGAATCTAATAAGTAGTGTACATGATAATAATAATAATAATAATAATAATAATAATAATATATCAGTCAGCTAAGTTGGCTAAAAAGAAGATATATTAGGTATTTTAACATTGCAAACCTCATAAATAAACAGACATATTTTAGAAATAATTAATCGATAAACACCGCACAATATTTCCATGTCTCCTGTTCTTGACATGAGAATCAATTCATATCACAAGCTGATCAAACTTCGTGTCACTACGATGCTGCTGGAAACCAACAGGCTTTAATATTATGGATGTTTAATTAACTTTAATATGCAGGTGGTTAGAGGGGCCACCTGCTTGACCCCTACTTTTAGACCTTGGGTCAAACGTTTGAGAGGGATCCCACACACACAATGCACATTTTAAATACATAATAAAAGTCTATGCAATAGGTTTTCTCTTTTATAAATTTTATCAAGGCATATAACATAAATGACTGCATATATGGTTCATAGAGCATTGGCAAGTTTATTTTCCAGAACTTTCAAGGACTTCCCAACGTTTTCAAGGTGTATTCTGTCTAATGGAAATTGAACATTGTCCTTGTGTTGCCTCATTCACTACCAGTATTGTGCATCATTTGATAAAAAAAAAATGTATCCAATAATGAACTGATTTCTTATTCATTATTTAACATGGTTCATGCAGGACTGGAGAGTGTATTTTCACCGAGTTTTCAAGGACACATGTTGTGCATCATTGAGATCCACCAAATTTTGTCCAATTTTTTCTTTATTCATTGATTATTAACAATATGTTTTTTTTTACAAATCTCAATTTCAAATGTAACATATTTGATTTCAGTTTTAACATTTTGTGTTCCCTTTGATAAATTTAAGAGTTTTGGGCCAAATTCAAAGAATTTTTCAACAAATTAAAACTTGTCAAGGTTAAAACCTCAAATTCAATGATTTTTCGAGGTTGTACAAACCATTTTGCCTATTTACAAACGACGTTTTAAATACGTACTAATCTAAGTCCAACAGATGTTCTAGTGAAATTTTAATTTGGCAGTAACAGTTCTGTGAAAAGCAATTATGAAGGCAACTAAAAGTGTATGACATCTCTTAAAATGTCTTGTGATATATGATGTGATAAATGATTCAGTTGTGGACAAATAATGTGATCTCGATAACTAAGTCATACTAAAAATATTCACTCTCCAATAATAATAATAATAATAATAATAATGAGGACTTTGTATAGCGCCTAATCTTTAGAAGCTCTAAGCGCTTTACAACATTTGACAACACCTATAACATAAAAAACATATATAATTATATGATTACAAAAACAAACACCATGAATTAGAAAACATTAAAAAAAACATACTGAGAATATTTAAAGTAGGAAACATTATTAGGTCTTTAAGTTTGTTCTTGCAGTCGAAATAAGTGAGTTTTGAGAGCACTCTTGAATGGGATCACTTTGTGTCTTTGTGTCTAAGTTCAGTGGGCAATTCATTCGATGTTGCTGGGCCCTGGTATGCAAAAGAACGCTGTCCATATGACTTTGTTTTCATAGTAGGAATAATGAGTATACGATTGTCAGAAGAGGAGCGTAAGTATCTTACTGGTGTGTACACATGGGTGAAGTAGGATAGGTATGTTGGACTAGAGTCCATCAGTGAAACGTAGCACAGAGAACAAATTTTGTGTTTGATTCTGGATCGAATGGATAGCCAGTGTAGGGTACAGAGCAGCAGGGAGGTGTGCTCTGATCGTGGTACTCTAAGTATGATCCAAGCCACTGTGTTTTGAACTTTCTGAAGTTTCTGGAGTAGATATTGAGATGAACCAGACAGAATTGAGTTACAATAGTCCAGTCTTGAAAGTACTAATGAACACACAAGTGTTTATGTAGCATCAACTGAAAGATATTTGTGAATGGAGCTGATGCGTTCCAGCTCAAGATATGCAGCCTTGCATATTTTCATGACATGTTGGTGCAATGTGACAATACTGTCCAGAGTAACACTAGGTTTCGTACTGATTGTGTGAATTTAATGTTGGTGTTGCTGATATTTATTGTTTGAGGTAAAGGATGTGAATGAGAAAGTCTTTGTGTTGTGATGAGAATGGCCTCAGTTTTATCATCATTCATCTGCAGCTTGTTACATGTCATCCATGATTTCACATCAGAAATGCACCTCTCTACTTCAGTTGGGTGGCTAGATTTGTATATTTGGGTGTCATCAGCATACAATTGGTGAGACACTGGATGATGACCTACGACACTTGAGAGAGGCTGAGTATATAGAATGAAGACAACAGGTCCAAGAACAGACCCCTGTGGAATACCACAACATAGATCAACTGGCTGGAGTGTATTCCATTTGCAGACACAATTTGTGTCCTGTTGACCAAGTAGGACTTGAACCACAGTAAGGTTGTATCATGAATGCCAAATACATGCTGGAGATGGTGAAGTAATATATCATGGTCTATTGTGTCAAATGCTGCAGACAAATCAAGGAGGTGTGGACTGTAATCTTTCCGCTATCCAAAGCAGAGAGAATGTCATTAACTACTTTTAGAAGAGTAGTTTCAGTACTGTGGCAAGGGCGATATGCAGATTGTACATTGCTAAAAAGACTTTAAATTCAGATGAGATACAAGCTGGGATAGAACAATCTTTTCTAAGATTGTTTATATGAATGGGAGATTAGAAACTGGATGGTAGTTCTTTAAATCGTTATGGTCTAGTGTTGGTTTCTTCAGCAGAGGCTTTACAATGGCAGTTTTGAAAAATGATGGGAATTCCCTTGATGAGAAAGAGGTATTAATAACATCAGTTAGTGAAGGCAATACTGGGTCTAAGCACTCAAGCAGCAGTGATGTTGGAATTGGATCAAGTTCCCATGACTTTGGTGCACTCTTCATCGGGATTGTACGTACGAAATCCATATACCCATTATAAGAGAGCATGTGATTTTCAGCATGTGTGAACTTGACAAATTTTGATATTTACAATTATTTACTGGTTCTCCTATTATTTTATGGACAGTTTTTGACAGGGTACTTTTTGCAAACTTTTCTTTGTAATGACCCTTACTTGTGGATACACCCTCCTGGTGGTTTAAGCGGAGGCGGCGGTCACGGGTTTGAAAACAGGCCGAATCATACCAAAGACCTACAAAAATGGTACTAGCCACACTTGACACTCTGCATAAGGAGGCCAGGATCATGTGACTGGGTGGGACATCATGTTATATGTCTGTGGCATTATGCCCCAGTGCTAAACATCACTCTGAACTGCCACACTGCAGACATCGTAGTGATATGATTGAAATTTTCTTAAAACCTATGTTAAAACTCCAAATCACACACACAAACACATATACTTGTGGATACATTGTCAAACATGAGTAGCACAAGAAAATGCACACAAACTTTTTTTTCATGGTTTTTAACTACCTGGACTCTTTGCTGTGAAAATATACATTTTTAAAACAGTTAATATGCCAACATTTCACAAGTAATCGATCTTAACATGAAAAAGTGAGACACCTAAGGTAAAATAACCTTAGTTAACATGAAAAGGTTAGACAGCCAAGGAGAAATAGTCTTGTTAACATGAAAAGGTTAGACAGCCAAGAAGAAATAGTCATTAACATGAAAAGGTTAGACAGCCAAGGAGAAATGGTCTTGTCAACATGAAAAAGTTAGACAACCAAGGAGAAAGTCTCTGTTAACATGAAAAAGTTAGACAGCCAAGGAGAAACAATCTCTGTTAACATGAAAAGGTTTGAGAGCCAAGGAGAAAGAGTCTTGTTAACATGAAAACGTTAGACAGCCAAGAGGAAACCATCTTTGTTAACATGCATGGTATGCAGAATCCCAATTAACAGAAAATCCAGAATTGTCTGACTCTTTTACTTACCCTTGGGAAAGACTGAGAAAATATAATATAAGCAGGAATCATATTAAAGATCTTAAACAATGTTGGCAATGAGTAACATGGTCAAATATGTAGACACATATATTACAGGGATCTTCCCAAGTCTGGGCTCATAGAATTAGGGAAATTACACAGATTCAATGTAAACTAATACCGAACCAATCATTCCATGGAAAGCATTACAAATGTGTCTCCTTTCACTTTCTGACTAGGTCAAAATTGGGGGAAAAGCATCTGAGATTAGAAATGTGGCCTGTATTGACCTCAGAGATGGCTTTGGAAAATCCCTGTCTCAGATAATTTTCTCTTATGGAACCAAGTACAACCAGTCTAAAAAAATCAATATCTTCAATATTCAAGTCAGCATACACCATGGTAGCTGTGTGGAATTAAATGTCAGCATACACCATGGTAGCTGTGTGGAATTAAATGTCAGCATACACCATGGTAGCTGTGTGGAATTAAAGTCAGCATACACCATGGTAGCTGTGTGGAATTAAAGTCAGCATACACCATGGTAGCTGTGTGGAATTAAAGTCAGCATACACCATGGCAGCTGTGTGGAATTAAAGTCAGCATACACCATGGCAGCTGTGTGGAATTAAAGTCAGCATACACCATGGTAGCTGTGTGGAATTAAAGTCAGCATACACCATGGTAGCTGTGTGGAATTAAAGTCAGCATACACCATGGTAGCTGTGTGGAATTAAAGTCAGCATACACCACGGCAGCTGTGTGGAATTAAATGTCAGGATCAATGTGACATTAAAATTAATTTTGTTACACAGATAAGGAGGGAATGTGATGGGTGGTATTGATAACATTACCACCACAAATTTCATGATTTTATTCAATATCATTTGATAATCAACACAAAACTTGTATAGTGTTTGTTGACAATCTATCTATCAGTGCTATCTGAGACGCATACAAAATTGCAGCAACTGAAACATACACACTGAAGAAATTATACTGTCCGATGCTCCCATCAAAACTACTGGCTAATCCACATTTATTTATAAGAGACAGATTATTCTACTTCCATTTATGCTTTGCACAAAGTTTACTTAAGATTTTGTTGGGATAACACAGCTTATGAATTCACTAACCCTCCAAATACACTTGCCCTCACAAAATTATTCAAGCTCATCTGATCATCTGGAACTCAAACATTTTTGTGCTAAAAATCTACCAAACAATATAAAGTTTGAAATTCCTGAAATAAGTCCAGAATTTGTGTTGAAATATATTTAAAAAATGGATGATTGTAAAGCTACAGGACTTGATATGATAAGACCAAGGCTACTAAAGGTAGCTGCACCTGCAATTGTAGAGAGTATAGCTTTCATTTGCAATGAAATTATTAGGTCTAATACATTTCCACAAACATGGAAAACTGCCAAGTTTATACCATTGCATAAAGCAGGAACAAAAGATGATGTAAATAACTACAGACCCATCTCTATCCTTCCTTGTGTCTCCAAATTACTAGAAAAACGTGTACATGATTCTTTTCTCAACTATTTGAACACTTATGATCTTATTCATATAATCAGTCTGGCTTTCACCAGAATCACTCCTGTGAAACTGCACTTGTATCTTTGATTGATAAATGGCTGAAAGCATCAGATCAAGGAGAAATGGTAGGCACTATTATAGTTGATTTTCACAAAGCTTTAGTTCTGGTAAACCATGAAATTTTGTTTGAAAAACTAAAAATATATCAATGTAGCAAAAACTCCCTAAATGGGTTTATTTTTTACTTAACCGATAGAGTGCAAAAAGTATCTTTAAATGGTCCACTTTCTGAAAGTAAAAATATTAATTGTGGAGTACCACAAGGATCTATCCTTGGACCTCTGTTCTTTATTCTATTTATCAACAATTTACCTCTTAAGATTGGAACTTCGTTTTCTTACACTGACCTCAATGCAGATGATACATGTACTATACTGTTTGAGATGGGTAAAACCAAAACAATACTTGAAAATAACTTACAAGATGCTTCAACAGACTTCAAGTATGGTGCAAGGAAAACAGTACGATCATAAATACAGAAAAAACAAAAGCCCTACTAGTTACAACACAACAGAAATGAGCAAGGCTAGATAGAGACATAAAACTCCAGGTTCTATTTGACAATGTGAGCCTTAATATGACCTCTCATTATAAAATTCTTGGTGTATTTGTAGATAACAATCTTACTTGGTCTATTCACATTAAACACATTTCAAAAATGATTAATTCTTATCTTTGGCTACTGAGGAAAATCAAAACATACATTCCTCTTCAGTATAGGGTCATTTTTTATACAAGTTATATTCAGCCATATCTGGACTACTGTATGTAATTTGGGGTAATACCTCTAATTCAAACATAACAACACTTTTAAGACTCCACAAGAGGGCTCGCCATTTAAATCTATATCAGTGTATAGACGATATTCTGGATGAAATGAATAATATAAAGGTTT
This sequence comes from Sinohyriopsis cumingii, assembly GCA_028554795.2. NCBI lineage: Eukaryota > Metazoa > Mollusca > Bivalvia > Unionida > Unionidae > Sinohyriopsis > Sinohyriopsis cumingii. The sequence continues at coordinate 79,314,494 of CM068833.1, read as the reverse complement.
TAACAATACATGAAAGAATATTTCATAGAAAGGCCGAATTGATGTATAAAGTATCCAGAAAAGCCACTCCTGTCCATCTAAGCAATATCTTTCACCAAAGAGATGTTGATGGCACTCCAAATTTAAGGTCCATAAGAAGTAAAAATTACATTATACCAAGGCCAAAGAAGGAATTGTTTAAGAAAAGTTTTCAATATACTGGTCCACTGGTATGGAACAACATTCCCAGTGACATAAGGCAGGCTCCTAACATTTCTTCTTTTCATAATCAATGTCTTAAATGATGAAATCTTTAGAAAATTGAACAGTTCTAGTACAAAAAAATACCAAATGCTTTTCTGTAATTTTGCATCATTTTCATAGTTGAATGTTTCAATGCAGGATGATATTTTATGTTTTATATATGTTTATGTTTTCACAGATGCCTGTGCATGTGTTCCAGGCTTGATACTTTGAGTTTTTAAATTAATTATTTAGTGTCAAGCCAAACTCTTCACATCATGTTGTATATACCATATATATTGTACATAACAGATAGAAGGCCTCAAGGTAGATTAGTTCTGTAACTAATTGAGTTACCTTCTCTTAATAAAGTCTTTATTATTATTATTATTATTATTATTATTATTATTATTATTATTATTATTTTTATTATCATTATGTTTGGTGAAGTGTATGAGAGGATAGCAAGAAATCTAGGAACAATATATGTGAGCATTAAGATTATAAAATTAATATTTTGCAAATATTTAGGCTGAGGACCATAATTATCTTAGCATGAGGAAAAATGATGTCAAATGATTTCCTGATGCAGGCCACACATGGTGGTGTTTGGGGGAGGCATACCTGAACACAGTTGGCCACTGTATTTGACTGCTATCAGTTGCTGAGGCAACTTTCCTTTCCCATTCAGGATTTTACTAGTTTGTTTGGAAATATGTAATGTGGCTGTTTAAGAGAGTACAAATAAAGATGGATATAAGGTAACAGCCATTTTGAGGTATTGGATCACTAATTACTTTACAGACAGAGCACCAGTCTACTGGTGGGGCAATAAAAAATCTAGTACGAAATATTTTAAGATGAACCCATTAGCTTGAAAAAGGATTTATTTTTTTCCATTATGCTTTTCATCAAACTTCAATCTATGTATTGTAGTTGACAATAAATATTTACTTTCATTTAGATATCCTATATTTAATTCCTCACTGACAAAACAGCATATGGACTCTTGGTGTGAGGCAATGTTATAATATACATACCAGGGAGTCCCTTGTTTAGCAGCACAAGGTGCAAGAAAATGATGCAAAATTCTCGAACTCTAATGGACTCTAATGAATGAAAGCATGTGTGGTTTCTATGCCAATGCAATAAAGATATGTGAAATGAATTAGCGATCCAATTCTTTGACCCGCGTAATATGTGGTTCTTTCAACATGTATACAAATAGACATTTCTAGAATGGATGTTCTGTGTTAAAAAAGCTTTTCAAGTAAATTAGGGTCAGCAAATAAAGACAATTTTAGCAAATTTTAAAACACTCAGACCTAATATTAACACATTAGCCCCTGGTGACAAGTTTATGTGGCAGGAGGTAGTAACCTACTGCCAAGCTCTGTAGCATCAAGGTCATAAATGATACACTAAAGTGGGTGGTATTATAGAAAGGTAGACACATGTAGCTCTACAATGATACCAAATAATCTGGAAGTTCTATTTGCACTACAAAATACAGAGAGAAAAACCTAATTTTTTGGACCCAATTTTTTTCCACTAAAATTCACCTGTGGTCAGAATCCGATTTTCTGTCCGGATTTTAGACTTTTTGGTCTCAGATCTAATGCAGACTGGTATGAACTGCAAACAGACAGATGAACCTTTGCAAAAAGTAGGATAAGATGGGAATTTGGAAAAAAAGAGTGGTCTCGATACAAAAATAATGGGTCCGTTAAGCAAAAAAAGCAACAAAGAAAACTCCAACTTTTATCCGTCTGCTCATGCGCGAGCCAAATCGCCAATGAAAAACGATGTTTCTAAAACAACTAGGCATTATATTATTGGAAAATCACCTGGAAGTTGATTTATTAGGATTTAATCAGAAACACCTTTCAAAATGTGTTTCCTACTCGAATTTCTGGTGAAAACGACAAAAACCTCCAGAGGTTAATCTGTTAACAGATGCTTCAATTAAAAACTAAGGTTATATTCTACTATGAAGTACATTTCTCTCAAATATGCCCATAGACTCATACAGCATACCCAGAGACTCAAAGAGCATACAAAGAGACTTAAAGAGAATACTCAGAGACTCAAAGAGAAGAGTCAAACTTATGCTAAAACAAGAGGCCCAAGTGGACATCACATAAATCACCAGTCTGATATGTACCTATATGCCAAATGATAAGTTAGCTGATAAAACAATCTGGTCTCGAGTCAAAAGTCACCCTACTACTACATGTACCAATAAAAATTATCTCATTCCCACAACACCTTGCACACATCACCATACTGTTTTCAGACAAATGGAATTGTATTTAACATTTTTTGTATTTCCACAGTCTTTGACAATATTAGAATTGGTTGTAGAGCATTCTTCTGGGATTTGTCATGAGGATAATAACAAGAATCCCTCAAGCTGGAGAGGACTGATGCCAAAAAGAATTTCCAGGTTATGAAGATAAAAACATTTCTTCATTTTAAGTCCAAAGTGTTGAAACTATGCTCAACATTTATGAGAATTGACAAGATGTTCAAATTAGACAATATGGTAGGCATATCAGATGCAAGATCACCAACATTTTGATTTAGGACCAATCAGACATCATTAGAAGTCTTTTGTTGAAACCCTATTTGGATTATGACCGCCATAGCAAGATTTTCAAGATGGCTGCAATGGTGGCCATATTGGATGTCAGATCAGCACCATTTTCATCAAAGATCAACTTAATACCATAAAAAGTCTTTCAGTGAGAAGCCCTTGACAATACAAAGTAGCAATAAGAGGATTTTCAAAATGGCCACCATGGCAGCCATATATTGGAGATCTACTGGTAGAAATCACATGACAATATAACAATATAACTATCTGATAAAAAGAAGTAGCTATAGCATGATTTTAAAGATGGCTGAAATGGTGGCCATATTGGATGTCAGATCAGCATCATCTGTAGTCACATTCACTTAGTGATCATAAGAAGTCTTTAGATGAAAATTCCATGCTAATATGACTTTATGTTCTTCTGGAGAAGTAACAGAATTTCAAGATGGCTACCATGGTAGCCATAACAGACATAGATCAGCAACATTTCATTTAATCATAAAGTCTCGAAATGAAAACTCCATGCTGATATCACCATCCATTCAAGAGAAGATGCCATAACAAGTTTTTAAAAATGGCCATTGTGTTGACCATATTGGATATCTGAGGTGCACCGTTTCAATTTATAACCGACAAGACATCGTAAGAAGTTGTATGGAGAAAACCCCATGTCAATATGACTTTCGCTTCAGGGGAGTAACAATAAATATATTTTCAAGATGGATGCTATGGTAACCATATTGGATGTCACACCATTTTCATTTAGGACCAACTGAACATCATAAGAAGTCATTCATGAAACACCCATACTGATAAGACCATCCATCCATCTGGGAAGAATAGAAATAATAGGAATTTTAAATGGTTACCATGACAAACAAATACTAAAGGTCAGACTGGTACCATTTTAATTTAGAACCAAACAGATATCATAAAGAGGCTTCTGGCAGAAACCACATGACTCTCCATTAAGAAGCAGCTATCATAAGATTTTCATGATTGCTTCTGTTAGGGGCATACTGGATGTCACATCAGTCCCATTCTTATTTGGGACCAACTGTTCATCAAAAAAAGTACTTGGGTGAAAAGCCTTTGCCAATATGACTTTCTGTTCCAGTGGAGCACTAAAAACAAGATTTTCAAGAACAGTTCATATTCCAGGGCACATGAACATTCTTGCAGATTCTCAGTCAAAAATTGTTAGTGATTAATGCGCCACCAGATCTGGCTCTCCACAGTTCATTAGGAGTAATCAGCAGAACAAAAACCTAAGACCCTGATCTGCCAGTTCACTATGTGATGGCAGGTTAGGGTCTGTGTTATTTGCATGTGGACCCGACTTGTAAAGTCAGTCTATTCAGCCAGACACTTAATACTGAGATAGCTTAGGATGAAAAATATACCAATTACCAGCTGCTGATAATAAATTAAAACAAATGCCAGTATTCTCATTTATCTTTAGAATAAAGCATGCCATGAATGGCACATTATTTGTTCATACATTGTTTAATGGTCTCCATCGACCTTGGTGAAGGTATGCAGTCTGGAATTAAAGCTGCTGTGCAGAAACCATTATTTTATTATCATTGACCTTGAATCTGACTCTTAGACCCCAGAATCTATTTACACCACTCCCTCGATAACTCGCGCACATCAGGGTTCAGAAACATCGACCGCACTATAAGTGAGGCGCGAGTTATCGAGGGACCTATAAAATAAGCCCAAAACCAATAAAGTGATTGACGACATAACAGAGAAATAAGATGAGGGTAGGCAGATTATACTGTTGAATACTCACTTTATAATCGTTCTGAGATTAACTGTTAATAAATATCTCTTCATAACGGTGTACTTCATTATTTCCTCATAGGACAACATTAATTTCAGGATAAATTACAGCATATTGAGGCGATCATCGAAAACATTATTCCATGTGGTTTCCGTTCGCTTAACATGTGTACCACTTCACACATTGTGCACTACGTCACTACTTTTTATGTTGAATTGGATACATTCTAGTTTTATTGTTTGATCCAAATTAGATGGGTTTTTTATATACAAAAGATCAACTCTTTTCGAGAAACAGTGTCGATCGAACGATAGATAGATAGATTTGAATGCGATAGAAGTAAAATGGAAAACAAAAAAAAGCAAACAAGGGTTAATCAGTACTAACATATTTAATTGGTCTACAAATTTAAAACAACGTAAATTAGAACAAGCTAATACTTGCCATTTGTGCCATGCTTGACAAATATCAATTCACTTTTTGAAAAAAATCAGTTATTTTTTTTGTGTGTGTTACTCCTTGGTTTCTCTGCCGCCAAGCAAAATCCCTCAGATTTCTCAACTGCATGAGCTTTACGTAGTCAACATTTTGGGTCTCCAGCCACCTTATGGCAATATCAAAATATTTGATTACTTCCTGTGCAGAGGGGTGGGGGTGCAACATCTGTGTCTGCATCACTTTCAACACTTGTGTTACTCCAGTTAGAATCGTCTTCTGCTGCAAATTTGTTCGCTATAGAAATAATTATAGTTTCATCTGACATGTATTCGGCTGACTGGGGCAATCATTGTCAGCACAAATCCACTCCTCCATATCATCAAGAGAAATGCATTCCTCAGGAACATGAGTCTGTATTAATTTCTCCCAAACAGCCTCGGCATTAATGACATCAGTTTCACTGAAACATTCGAAGTCACTATCATCGTCGTTGTCTCTGTTACTGTTTTGCTTTATGTCAAAGGCAGCTCCAAGACCCTTAATCCAGCACCCGAGGTCTCTTGTAATCGATTTTTTTTTTAATGCAACAAACACTTCCCCAAATTGTTATCAAAACAAAGCTGGCATGTACATGTAATTAGGTTCTCCCAGAAGTACTCACGGGTTTCGATGTGACGGTCGATTGACTCTTTTCATGTTTTCAATGAACAGAATATGTTGTGATTATAATGTTTACACTGAAATGGAATTCAAGGATTAGAACGTGACTTTCACACAGGAAGACGGTTAATTGGTGTTTATTTCATTCTCTGTTGCCACTTGTTAGCATTTACCAGAAGTTTTCATTGATAGCTATTTCACCAGACTGTTTATTTACAGTATACTGACAACTATTTATCTTAAAAAGTTACATAATATATGATATCTTTAAACAGAGGTCTCGCTAGGATTTTAAAACTGGGTCTTTCTGCCTCTGAATTCAATCACTAAATATCAGTACATTTTCTCACTTGGCCGCCAGTCAAAACCTTTGAACTAGCCACCTAGCTGTTGCATCATGTTCTTTTTTTTTTTTTTAATGTACTCTTATAAAATGGCAACAGTACATCAAAGAGTCTTTCAGTCACTGAATTCTGTTATTGTAAATATCAGCACAGTTAACTGATCAACACATTTTCCCACAACGCAGGTGGCTGAAACAGGACCGGCAAATCTTTGAATTTTCCTGCGCACCTATTACATGCGCACAGAGGACTCCCGCCTCAGTGATTTTCTGCATCTCAGATCAAAAATTGGCGTCCAAATATGCGTAGTTAAGCATTTTCGAGATCTCTGAAATTAATTCTTCTTTAGAACTTGCACATTTCAAAATATGGATTATATTTTTACGGGCATTAATCACCATTTTCGATGATAAAACGAGCAATGTATCAAGGTTTAATTTATCAATTCTTATCGTAATTTTTTCATGTTCAGCATATTTTAAAGATATTTTAAATACATTTTCTCTGGAAAAAATCGGGAGCCAAGACGGACACCACGTTATAAGCAGGATCGCGAGTTATCCAGGCGCGAGTTATCGAGGGAGCGGTGTATTGCCTTATTACTTTTAAGTACAAACCATCCATAAAGTTTGGTCAAGAAACTTATTCTAGAAAAGAAATCATTCTGCAGAATCCATTTTTTCTTAAGCCTCAGTGACAATGATCCTGAACCTTTTGACCCCAAAATCAATAAACCTTGTCCATACCCTAAATGCATGACCTCTAAAAAAACTTTGGTCAAGAACTAAAGTTATGCAAAAATCTCTAACCTTCTTTCAGTCACAATGCCTTTGACCCTAAATCAATAGGTGTCCTTACTGAATGTCCAAGAGGCACACTTTTCATTTCAGAACCTAGACATCGTAAGAAGTATTTTGGTGAGGAAAAAAACATGTCCATATGACTGTCCATTCAGAAGGAATAGCTGTAACCAGATTTTCAAGATGGCTGCCACAGCAGCCATATCAGATGCTAGATTGGCACATTTCATTTAGGACCATGTAGACACCATAAGAAATTGTTACATGAAAACTCCATGTTGATATGAACATCCATTCAGGACGGGTAATGATAACAAGATTTTAAAATACTCATTGTGGTGACAATACTAGATGTTTCTACAGCATCATTTTCATTTAGGACCAACAAGAACATGGGATGAATACATGTTTCAAGTTTCATAGTGACCTGGAAGGAGTGTGCTAACAGGAAAATGGACAACAGCCAAACACCATAAGCTGTTCTGGTCCATGTGATTTCAGCACAGTAATGTTAGTTCAAGACTGCATACCTTGAGCTAAGCTCAAGGTCATCGAGAACCACTGGTCAATAATTTCCAGAATCAATTATACCACACTATTGCCTACAAAGAGGAGGAATGTGCTAACATGCAGACAGACAACAGACAGCAGCTTAACAGCAAGAGCTCTCCTGGCCTATCACTAGTAGAGTTATAAATGAGTTATAAAAAAGTCCCAGAGTCAATTATAGTGCCAACAGAGAGTACTTTTAAACACAGTGTAGGTATACGTTATTATGATCATAGCTGATACATAATGTTGTCCTACAGAACGTGTCCTCAATCAATGAAATAAATAAATCCTGAATTGTAAAACCTTCTATCAAATTACTTTTATTTCATCATGTTAAGGGAGATAATCACCATGTTAGTTACACATCAGAATGGCTTTCTATGATGCTGAATGGTAATTTCATCTGTGGAATATCATCTTCCTTCCATGTTTGTCCCCAGGAGTCAAAACTGTCAATTGGGGTAATTCTGCGTATGTGCTCATGGCATCATATTCTCTTAACTGGTAATTAGTCTGACTGCCTCAAGATACGCCACAATTAACATCACATCAAAACCATGAAACTGTAAACAGTCCAACTGCCTTATTACGTATGCACAATAAATATCACATCAATACCTTGAAACAGTAAACAATGTGATGGCCTCAAGGTATGCACAACAAAAATATTACATCAGTAACTCAAAACATGTGCTTTTCAACTATATTGTATGGTGGTATACATATTGCTAAATTTTACAGTACAGGTTTAAAAAAGAAAGACAAATCAGAAGTGAAAGCAACCTGGAACCAAAATGGGAGACATTCAATAGCTTGGGTATATCAAGATTTTCTTTTTATTACTACTTTACATACCTCCTGTTAATGTTTTATACTGCAATTTACAGATACTAGATTAGCACATTAATAATGTCTGGCAAGTGCCATCATTATTTCAGGTTCTCTGTTTCTGATATACAAAGCCATGAATTTAGTAATGGCAGCCATATTGGCATTATAGATAGATCCAGAATGACATCATCAGCCATATTGGCATTATAGAAAGATCCAGAATGACATCATCAGCTACCATATTGGCATTATAGACAGATCCAGAATGACATCATCAGCAGCCATACTGGCATTACAGATAGATCCAGAATGACAGTATCAGCAGCCATATTGGCATTATAGATAGATCCAGAATGACATCATCAGCAGCCATATTTGTGGTATGCTGGCAAATCTACCATTGAGTTTATAAGGTGTTTGGAAGTTGAAATAAATTCACTGAATCTCAAGATAATGTTACAAAAATACATAAAAAGAACACAAATCAGGCTTTCTGTTAGTATCTATATTTGTAATTTATAAGTTGATTTTACCTCAGTGTGCCTTGTTTAGAAATGGTCAATTTTAGTGGCTGCATATAGGAGAAACTGCAAGGCTACCCATCGTCCAGGTAAAATGGGCAGAATATTGTCTGCTAGTGACCTTATCAGGAAGCATCTATTATTCAAATTTTAAACCAGAATGCCTACTGCAAAACTGTGTCAGATTCTGCCAATCAGGTTTGGAGATATTGTTTTGAGATTGTTCTATTTTTAGTAATAATGGTCATACTGAATGGATAGTATCACTTGGTCAAACTGGAAGACCTTCTTGCCAGAATGCTTTCATGCCAGAGTGCTTTTGGTTCAATTTGGTCAAATTCTGTTCAGCAGATTGAGAGATGTTGTTTAAAAATGGTTTTATATTTTTACTATAGCCAGCCATATTTTATGAAAGATAAATATACTTTGTACAAATTTAAAAGGCCTTCATGTCTGAATACTTCTTCCAAATTTGATCTAATACCATCTAGTGGTTTTTAGGAAGTCAGTTAAAGGTTTTTCTATTTTTAGTAACAGTGGCCATATATGAAAGTGAATCAGTGTCCTTAGTCCTTTAAGAGTTTAATGCCAAAATGCTTCCTTTCAGATTTACTTAAATTCTGTTCAGCAGCATCATTTTGGTAAAGTCACATAAAGGTTACGTCATTTTCAGCAGCTCAGGCCATATTTGATGACAGGCTAGCGTTATCTGGTCAAAAGTAAAAGCCCAAAAAAATTAGCAAAATTATGCAAAGCATGGTTTGACAAGCGATTTATTTCTTTCACATTTTTTTAGTAGTGGTGACCATATATGATGGTGGAACAGTATGATTTGTATAAAACTGAAAGACCTTGATTCAAGGGTGCTTTCTGCCAAATCTGGTAAAATTCTATTCAGCTGGTTCTTAAAGGAATTTATTTTGAAGTTTTTATTCTTAGTAATAATGGCCATTTCTGAAGATAGGTGAGATTCATTTGTACAAATCTTAAAAGTGTTCAAACCAGCATGCTTTCTGTCAATTTTGGTCATGTTCTGTTAAACCTATTTGGCAAAAAAGTATGTCTGGTTCTGGTTACCAGACCAACCCTATTTTTTTCTGCTGACCATATCATTTCTGGAGCAAAAAAGGAGAAAAATGTCAGGAGAAAATTAACAAAGGGATGTAAGTCAAGATGCAAATGACACTCATTTTCTAGTTTATGCTTCACTTAAAGCCATTCAGATCAACACAAACAAAAAATCATAAAAAGGTTTGTACCAACCTACCAACCCTAATTTTGAAAATATAACCAGAACCACACTCTTCTATTTGGTCTAAGCAATTTTGGAGAAGTGGTCATTTAACAGTGTTTTTCCTTTTAGAGATAGTAGCCATATTTCATTGCAGAGTTGCATCAACTGTATAAACTGGAAACATCTTTACATGTGAATGTTTTCCTTCAAATGTGGTCAAATTCTTTTCATTGGTTTTGGAGATAATGATGAAAATGACTGTTGATGGAGCTTGTATGCCGCAAAACAGATGAAGGGCCATAAAATAAATTTACTTGGACCTACGCCCAAGTGAGTTCAATTACATATATCCTTAATGTACAATCCACTTTGAAAATTTACAGTTTGGAAAAACTAGACAATTAGCTGTATAGAAAAGGCAGCTATTTAATGGAGTTGGACGTTATGGAAAGTTACCTGCTATTTTCTTACAGAAACCTTCAAATACAAGAACTTACAATCTGGTGCTGCAGAAGAATCCTGACTTGGCTCCTCACTAGTTTTTTTGTTACTTCTATCTTGATGTCGATGACGACGATGATGTTTGTGTGGGAGATGAAGGCCTATGTACACTTTCTCAGCGGACCGGTGTTCTAATTAAAAGAAATGTAAAGTTAATTCCAGGAACTGACATCTGCCAATTTTCATTTCAAATAGGGGAGTATAGTATAGTTTTGGAGATTACTGGCCTATATGACAATGGTGATATAGTATACGAGTTAAGGTACATTTTCAAAGGAAGACACTAATTGATGATGTAATACACGGCTTTGGAACCCAGGCGAGAGCCCATCAATATAAAGATGCATACAAAATGTGTGGGTCCAACATTCAGGGGCCATAACTCTACCTGATGATGATACTTGCAGCTGATAATGATACTGTGCTTAAGTTATACTCATAAAATGTTGCATACAATTTTTTTTTCAAAACCAAAACTAATAAGGGAATTATTGTGTGGAAACAAAGTGGGTGGGTTAAAGAACCAAGGTCCACAACTAATCAAAAATATATTGTTGACTGAACACTGAAAACTTAAACTAAGTCAAGATGTCATGAAAAAAGTTATTATATGCTCATTTTTTTCTCCGTTAACTTTACATTGTCTGAATCATGCAGTATTTTAGGATACTGAACTCGCATGCAATTCATATAGAACTCGCATGAATAAAGGAACTACTTTCTACTGTAAATAATGGACACAGATTCCAACACTTTTGTTTTATTATATTTGTCTGTGGATGAAGTAAACCAACTTAATGAACTAAAGCAGATTTCTCATGGACTGCCACATACCAGCTGCTTTGGCACATTCTGCATAAACTTTTGATACAATGTTTCGCATTTAGGCTAGCTATAGATGCCAGACAGGGTCTTTACAAATAACATGCAAGTGGCAAGGCATACACTGTCTTTGTTAGCTGCTAATATGAATGACAAAAAATATACTTACAATTTTACATCCTGAATTTCCTCAAAATGTACTTTCTTAGTTCTGCAAATCTGAATTACATGAGCCATGTCATAGGTTCTCTAGCTTGATTACACATTTCAAAATTATACTGTAATTTCGATATTCCAAATGCAATTACATCCTCCTTACTGTACTCAAAATGAAATAAACATTACATTTCAAAGCATCTTTTTGATCATTGCAATTGAAAGTCTTCATATTTTTCCCACATTATGATTTCAAATATTCAATGGCAGAACAGAAACACACTTGCAGATGTCAACACGCTACTCCGTCTACGCTGAAATCCGATGTACTTCATGTAGAATTGGCACATAAATCCAGTCCATAATCAAGAAATTTCACAGAAACAACAAAAATACCAAAATCGATTCATTCCAGATAAAATGGAAAAGTTGTTGCAATGCGCATTCATTCACAATATGACTCCAAATTTCAATTTTAAGTTAACCAAAAGGCCATTTTCTTTTGAAAGTTATATCAAGTGCAAGACTAAGTTCTAATTTATCTGGGCAGAGTTATGTGTACATTAATAATGTTGTTGTTATGTAGTGATGAATCAGCATTTGTGTATTTAGTTCGGAATGCGGCATACATTCAGTCACTTTGTTTTGTGTAGTGTATTTTTATTCACATAATTAAGCCGTAGGTAGAATAAGAAAATGAGCATATAATAAAAAGGTTACTGCATTTGTATGGGAAAATATGAACTCATTTTGTCAGATGGATATACTGCACTCACAAGGTCTTGCAGTATTTCCAGCAGTAAAACTCGTTCATATTTTCCCACACAAATGCAGTAACCTATAATTATTAAATGGGTTATTGTGCAAAAAGGAAAGTCTGTGAGCCTGATAATATCAGTACCCATATAAAGTTCCGTGAGCCTGATAATATCAGTACCCATATAAAGTTCCGTGAGCCTGGTAATATCAGCACCAGTATAAAGTTCTGTGAGCCTGATAATATCAATACCAGTATAAAGTTCTGTGAGCCTGATAATATCAGTACCATTATACGTTCTGTGAGCCTGATAATATCAGTACCAGTATAAAGTTCTGTTAGCCTGATAATATCAGTACCATTATAAGTTCTGTGAGCCTGATAATATCAGCACCAGTATAAAGTTCTGTGAGCCTGATAATATCAGTACCAGTATAAAGTTCTGTGAGCCTGATATCAGTACCAGTATAAAGTTCTGTATGCCTGATATCAGTACCAGTATAAAGTTCTGTAAGCCTGATAATATCAGTACCAGTATAAAGTTCTGTAAGCCTGATAATATCAGCACCAGTATAAAGTTCTGTGAGCCTGATAATATCAGTACCAGTATAAAGTTCTGTGAGCCTGATAATATCAGTACCATTATAAAGTTCTGTGAGCCTGATAATATCAGCACCAGTATAAAGTTCTGTGAGCCTGATAATATCAGTACCAGTATAAAGTTCTGTGAGCCTGATAATATCAGTACCAGTATAAAGTTCTGTGAGCCTGATAATATCAGTACCAGTATAAAGTTCTGTGAGCCTGATAATATCAGTACCAGTATAAAGTTCTGTGAGCCTGATAATATCAGTACCAGTATAAAGTTCTGTGAGCCTGATAATATCAGTACCAGTATAAAGTTCTGTGAGCCTGATAATATCAGTACCAGTATAAAGTTCTGTGAGCCTGATAATATCAGCACCAGTATAAAGTTCTGTGAGCCTGATAATATCAGTACCAGTATAAAGTTCTGTATGCCTGATATCAGTACCAGTATAAAGTTCTGTATGCCTGATATCAGTACCATTATACGTTCTGTGAGCCTGATAATATCAGTACCAGTATAAAGTTCTGTAAGCCTGATAATATCAGTACCAGTATAAAGTTCTGTGAGCCTGATAATATCAGTACCAGTATAAAGTTCTGTAGAGCCAATGCTGATGCTGTGAAATCTGACCATAAATAAATTTTTACCCAACCTCATTTCACAATATGAGACAATTACTCTACCAAAACATGGCATGTACAAGAAATATATAATAATGTTCAACCAAGATTTGTGCAATGGTGCATGGTTGTGGACTGCATGGATACTTTGGTACCATTTCATAGACAGGTAGTTCAGTCGTATTCCATGGAGCATAAAAATGCATGGTGATGATCAAAAGGCCTGCATATAAACATCTCTAAAGAGTCTGACTACATCAAACAAAATGTGGTCTCTGCTTGTTTTCTCCGATCTATACTTTATTATTTTTCTCTCTTGTCATGTTGAAAAAAAGTAAATCCAACTTTCATCACCTGTGAAAAATTCATGAAACAAATGTGATAACCATCATGCACAAACCTTTCTGATTCCCAAAAGAATTATTTAAAAAAATGCTGACAAATCAATGCCTCCGATATTGATATCCTCCACCGTGTATCAATGTATTTTCATCAATTGTCCCATTCAAAGCAGTTACTTAATTCCCAATTATCAACATTGGTCTTCCAGAGCACGTCATCTTCCATTGGTTTATGTACATTTTCAAAATAATGAAGCACCTCAAAATTATAAGACCTGAGAAAGATTTATACAAGTAAACTTCATCTAAGTCAGCCTTGATATCAGTTGGAGTATACATTATGAGTGGCTGATTTTACAGTATACTTTCTGACTGGTTCTCCTCCTACATTTTTAGGTCACAATCAAAATAAGCAGCTAAGTATTGATTCAGCACACAGAGCATTGTATACACAAAGATGCATAACTGAAAAGTTTTTCATTCAGATATACACACATATGAACACCCTGAGACATGTTATATAATATATACATATACAAATATACTATAATGTTGGCCATAACCGGTTATAGACATTATCTGGATTGCATCCATTTCAAACCTCTGTGATGAAAGGAAGACACTGATGATACCCTTTTAACATCTTTAGGTTGACAGTTCCAAATGATTGGACTCAAGGAAACCAAACTATTTTTATACAATTCCTTTTGGGGCTTAGGAAGAAGAAAGCTATTAGATGACAGAGAGAGTAGCATCAATAGACTAGAAACTGTATTGATATTATTTGTCCTTATACTGAACATATCATTTATATAGTTGGGCACAGAACCATTAGAAACTTTATACATAAATGTAGCTTCTTCTTTCATAGGCAGACATAATCTTCAAATCCTTCATACATTTGTGGAGATTTTCAATTTTGTTGTCACAGATAATTCTGGTGGCTCCTTTCTGAAGTCTTTAAACTTTTAACCAATTTTTTTCTGGTAAAGACTCATGAGTGGAAATCGTTAACCAACTTCGCATTTGGGCAACTTTTCTCAATAGCATCCAGGAACCCTTTTGACTCCAACAGGTGAGAAGTCGATTGAGTGAAGTGTGAGGTTGCACTGTAAAAATGATCAGACCGTAGTCTTGGATAAGATTAGGGCTGATGTGATTGTATTCCGATATATCAGTCTCTACAGGGGTATAAATGTACCACAGACATTTATCGGACATTGTGAATTAGCATTTCTGATGTACATGTAATCTGATCCATCTTTTCCTGACAATACTCTAGATCAATTCCACTAAAGGAATCATAGCCTCCAGCTGAGACAGATGAAAAGTTTTCCAGGTTAAGAGCTTGATACATTGATTGATGGTCTCAACTGATGCTTCAGTGATACTGTGACAGTGGATACCTCCTCTATGACCTTTTCTATTTATGCCATTCACAAGAAAGTTCCCTATTAACAAATATCTCTTGTTTACTATACAAGTCCAGTTTGGGGAATGCTGCTTCCTTTGACTGTTTGTGCTCTGCCTATTTGTTTGTATGCTGCTTATTTTGGGTCCCTCAATTTTTTTCAGGGGGGGCTTTGTTATTTTTTCCAGTCCAAGGCTTAGTGAATTACACTAGAGCCCTGTGGGATGGTTGTGGGATTAGTTGCTACTTTGGCATGTGGTGCAGGTGGCAATGGTAGGGTTCTTCTTAGCTGCTGCATTAGAAGTCTGTTTCCTTCAGTTTAATAACCTCAGATGTGAGAATCGATTAACTGTTCCCTTCAATAATATAATCTTTGTAGCGAGATAGTGAATGGTCTCCATAAGTTTTTTTTTACCAACGTTATGTTACATTTGCTGTAGCTAGCTGCGAATCATTTCACAGAACTTTAATTTGTCTATAGGTTGGCATGACACTATGTTGACAGGTTCATGCAAACAAAAAAGCTAAAACAAAATACATGTATTCAGAACTTTTCAAATACCCTCATACATGACAAATTGCCTACTAAATTTGTTTACGGTCATGTGCGGAATGGAAATTGGCTGCATGTTACAATCAGGGACAAAATTAGGTAAGTCTGATCTCAAGAGCTATACCAAAAAATGATGCAGAATGCTGACAATTGAGCTGACAAGAATCTCTCACAGGGATTTATGCTGACAAATGAACTGAGCCAAGGTCTCATGACAAGAATCACTCAAATGGATTTATGTTCTGCCAGATGAGTAGAATTTCCAGGAATCCAACAAAAATCCATTCTTCTGTCCTTGTAGAATTGTGGGATTTCCATAATAAATTCATTTCTTCTGTCCTTGTATAATTTCCACTGGAATCCGAGATAAATCCATTTCTTCAGTCCTCAAGAATTTCCAGGAATCCAAGAAAAATATATTTCTTCTGCCCTACTATACTTTTTAACTGCTGATTTTCTTGAGAAGCTCAAAATTACCAAATTTGGTTACCGAAAAAAACTTTTTTCTGGTTCAAGGTAAAATAAAATGATGACAATATCTTTAAAGATGACAACAATGGAGCTTAAAATTGGATCTCTGACCAGCACGATTTTCATTTGCAACCAACCAGGTATCACATGAGATCCTCTGTGAACAGTCTTTGTGACTATAACTGTCCATTCTGAAGAAGTAGTGATACAAAACTCTGGCTGCCATGTCAGATACACAGGCAATCTAAGGAACACCATTCTCATTCAGAACCAACATGCAGTACATGCATCATGAACCAGACTGGAGATAATTCCATCCATGATTTTCTGTGTCATGAACTGGATATGGTGGTCATTAGTGTTATTCCAATTATTGATTATAATAAAAATCAGTTGGTTCAGTGAACCAATAAGGTAATCAACTGTGAAACTCCATAATCGATTGCAGAGAAAGGGACACTACTATGAAGCACACAGAACAGACTAGTTCCTTCTCCATATGTCTGGGAGGAAAACAGAGGATTCTAAATGACATTTTAAAAAAGCAAGGGGCAGACCACTCATAAAGCAGAATTTAGATATGACAAAGATTATATACAAACTCTGCAAAAGAGTATGCAAAAGAAGGCGGGTTCAGCTATTTTCATTTATTTAATCACAGGACACATTTTTTTAAAATTATTTTCACTAAACATGTACTCCAGTACGTACTATGAAAAAGACCAGTATCCTAACTTTGCTTCTTCCTTTTAGTCACTTGCAAAACGCAAAGGTTAGTAAATTCCTGTGCAAATGGTAAGCTATAGGACTTCTGATCTGCTACAGTTGATCTGTTATATTTGTTCAATTTATTCACTTCATAACTTATAAATATAAAACCATACCATACTGCATAGGTGCAACTGTTTATGATTTGGAATACAGTTATGGTTACATGATTATACTGTTAAATTTTTGAATAAATTTTAATCATTTTTGCAGTCTAAATAAAAGATACTTTGATTGCAGTATTTGTAAACAAGAAAAACTTGTCCTACTACACTTTAAATGTCAGGCACATCACATATGATTTAAAGTATTATGGGGATTGCAACAGTTTTGAGTTACATAAAACTGATCAGCGTAGAAAGTTGCTTTCATTTAACCAAGTTGTAAAACAAAAATAACAATAAAACAGAAACAAAATGTAATATTTTTATCAGGTTAAATTATACATGTCATTACAAGAGTTTACCCCTGTACATTTATTAACATATTACCCCTGTACATTTATGAACATATTACCCCTGTACATTTATTAACATATTACCCCTGTACATTTATTAACATATTACCCCTGTACATTTATTAACATATAGAACTCTTGATCAAACATATAACTGTATAACAAACAAAAATTAAAATTTGCTCTTAGTAAACAATTATGATCAAATATCAGTTGGTCAAGTGGAACCTATTATCAATTATGAAATTCTGACTAATTCCTGTCACAAGTGGTCACTGTGAATCAATGTTTTATTGCACCAACGGGAAAGTCATTGCTAAATAATTATGTAATAGAGGACATTGTGTGAAACTTACCTGTCAAGTGTGGTACATTAGACAGGGCAAGATTTACATGGTTTTATTCAAAGACTCAAACATTAAAATGAACTGACATATACATATTACAAAACATGATAAAGATTTCCAAGCAAAGAATACTAAAGAATTTAAGTACTAAAGACTTTAAGTACTAAAGAATTTAAGTACTAAAGACTTTAAGTACTAAAGACTTTAAGTACATCACGAAATATAATAAGTTTACTCTGGCTAAGACAGAATCTGCTGTTGAAAGAAAAAGAAATCACACATACGTACAAGTGACGTTGGTTACAAGTATTTCTATATTTAGTAATGGCAAATAAATTGAACATTAGATTTGTACAAACATGAAAGGCTTTCATGTCAGGATGCTTTCAGTCAAAACTGTTCTGCTGAGTGTTTTTTGAGACAAAATGTTACAATGCATTATTTTAGGGCAGCTTTTCAACTTTCAAGCCCTTCACAGTATGGTTCTTAACCTGACGTTGCTCAAAGTTGGTCATATTCATGCTCAAAGTTGGTCATATTCTGTTCTGTTGCAGTGTTTTTGAGAATAAGCTGTTAAATAAGCTTCCATTATTTTTAATGGTGGCCATATTTGATTGAGGATTACCAGTTGTGTGTATAAATTTAAATCATACCAGCATGCAAATCCTGTCAAATCTGGTCAAATTCTTCTAAGTGGTTTTTGTGAAAAAACCTTTCAAAGATTTTTTGATTTTTGGCAAATGCAGTCATTTTCTGTGGATCAGCATATGTAGAAAATTGAAAGCACTTCATGATGGTCAGGTACTTTCCATCAGGTTTGGTCATATTCTATGGAGTGGTTTTTCAGAAAAATATGTTTCAAGATTTTTCTACTTTTAGTAATGCTAGCCATATACTATGACGAACCAGCATCATTCGTACAAACCTGACAACCCTTCCTACCAAGTCGCTATCAACTGTAATAAAAATTTGTTTAGCATTTTGTAAAGAAATTGTTTAATGGCTGTTCTATTTACTGTATAGTAATGGTGTCCATACTGGATGATGAGTCTGGATAATTTGTATAAAGTTGAAAAACCTTCAAGCCAGAATGCTCTCTTCCATATTTGGTGGAAATTTAGTTCCATGGTTTACAGAAATTTAAAATAGAAGTTTACAGACCATAAACCATTTGGCTTAATGGCCAGACAAGTTAAAATGTATCACCCACAACGCTTAATGGCATTGCTGTGGTTTGAGCCAATGCATTTGTGAGATGTTATCTGGGGTATGTGCTATCACAATTTCTGATTTAAAAAAGTGGAAACGGCCAAAGATAAATACCCAATATATACAGATACAATCATATTTCTTTTTTAAATATGACTTGCTTTTGTGAATTATTTTTTGGTGAAAGGGCAGGTTTAGCAAATGCATTATTTTTCCAAGAAGTGTGAAACTTTTATTTTCTATAATATAGTCTTCAATCCAAACATTATTTTCAAGAATTCAGTATTCTTTCTAACTTATCAGCACTGTCAAAAATTTTGAATTAAAATAATTTCAATCAGATTAGCAAGTTGAAAAGAACATAATTTACCTTGAATCTCAGATTCACTGGGTACAGGATTTCTGACGAAGGACCCTAGATCCCGAATTGGTGCACTTCCCTGGCTGTCTATTGGATGACTTTTCCGTATGGAAAGCATCTCGTTTGTTCACACTCCACCACCAAATCATTTAAATTCCTCCACTATAGTCAAATTGATTAATGATCAAGTTCAATAATGATGACCTGCAATTAAGCAGAAAAAGACAAATTTAATAAGTATGCTCAACAAAGAAACACAAATATTGGTACATTTTATTACTTTTTGACATTATTCCAACCACATCCCACATCCCCATTGTGAAACCATTGCTGCATCCATCTTCACAATATATTGCACAAAATATTATTATCCTCTAAATTGGTGCTGATGTAGTGTTTGCTAGTTACAAGCCAATTATGAAAATATGAAAATCATTGCAAAATCTTTCTGACCACATATTCATCTGAAGCCATGGTGGTTTGGTGGTTAGTGTCCTGGACTTGTGACAAAAAGGTTGCAAGTTAAAATCCTATCATCGGATCAGCCTGGGCCTTGGGCAATGCATTCTACCCCAATTGCCTTGGTACTAAATAACCAATTTGTGTTGCTGTACTGTACAACACCCAACCAATCACCTTTATCTTACCTTGACTGACATTCTTTTGTCAAGGTAAGAATATGCACTGTCACATTTCTTAGAAATCAACAGAATCAAACCTGAATAAAGCTTAAATTTTTTAATTAACAATGTGTTTATTTTATATGTGCTCACCAACATTACAATTCAGAACAAATGCATTGTTGGTGAGCACATGTAAAATAAACACATTCTAAAATTTCTTTAAAAAAATAATTTTGAGTGCATAGGAGATTTCAGTGAGTGATGGGACAGACAGGAGACACCCCTCATGCTGTGTGGAAAACCTTTTTGGAGGTTCACATGTTACTTCCAATTTAGTATATGCGGTAAAGACTTCCTGTGATCACATGACTGGAGGCTTACACAAACACTTTAATAAATAATTTTACAGATAGCAACAAGAAATGTAATCACTGGATTAAACTATCTGTGATTAGTAGTAATTTTTAAAGGGGTCAACACATTAATGGATTATGGTTCAATTACTAAAGAGTTCATGCAGCATAAAAAAACTGACATTGTTTTTCTTTTGGCAGGGTCATCTTGGCTGCAAGTTTTGAAGCTTGTTGAGATGAACAAATACTATGTGTGATCAAAAGCAATTCAGAAACAATTAGACATTAATGGATTATGGTGGATTAGTCATTACTAAGAGCTCCAGTGGCATAAAACACATGGCTTTTGTATTTAAATCCATTGAGATATCAAATTATGCATTATTTCCAAAACATCAAAATCTGACCATCCATGAGAATTTCAATAATGAATGGGAACATTAATTTCATTGGTTGGAATCAAGTCTAACGAGGCATGAATATGAATTCTGCCATTCCTGTGAAGCTGATCTAAGAAAAACTTCCCAAATTCAACCCAGATGGCATTAATCTTGAGCAGTTCTTACGGGCAGTCAGCAACCTGAATCAACCCACGGGCAGTCAGCAACCTGAATCAACCCACAGGCAGTCAGCAACCTGAATCAACCCACAGGCAGTCAGCAATTTGAATCAACCCACAGGCAGGAAATAATGTAAACTTCAAGGTGGACTCAGTAGAGGACATTTTCTGTTATGAGTAATATTCGGATTGATCCAGAGGAAGTCTGGATCTGGTAACAATTCATTATCTCCTAGGTGCTGAGATCAACAATAATGAGGACTGCCACAAATATAATCCAGGCAATGAAAAGCTAAAAATGCTTGTGGCACATATAAGAAGAACATGAATGGCATCAAATTATTGTGAAAGGACTGATGTAATGAGATGGTGTGCATAATCTAATATAGAAAAAGTAAATTTATTAAATCATTGTCATTTTTATCAATTTGCATGCTAAAAATCTGGTAAATGGAAATCCTTATAATTTGAAGTCAAAACTGCTGATCAATTTCTGCAAATCTGCCAATTTGTCCCAAGCTGACCTCTCCATTTTGTCATATTTATTTTTAAAAAATGTGCAAGCAGGAAGTTTCCTGTCTTTCACCCAAACTATTTAAAACCATGCCAAATCTGTATAGTATTGGATTTTGTGAGTTTCAAAGGTATGGCTCTGTGTCATCGACCTTCACGTAAAGGGATCAAGATTTTGGTCAAAAAGTTCTTTCATGTATTCTTATATTTTACAATTTACACATATGTAAACAAGCAATCTTACTTTTGTTAAATCAGATTTATTTCAACAACAAAACCAGAAATATAAATAATAAAACTGAAAATAACAAAATGCAGTGCTGCAACTTAAGTATGGGATCATGTGTTTTCCAAACTTTTTCACCTATATCCCTAAGGTCTAATGACTTATTTTGTACACTGAGTGCACTTTTCCATCAGGAAAATCCAAGTCAGTAAAACATGCCTATTACATTTCTATTCCACACATTTGTCCACCTCAGTATTTTGCACTAACAATGGTCCGAGTCACTAAGATTGCAATTAACATCCATTTTAAAACAACAAAATTTGGCAATCAAGACATCGTAGGTTTTTGCAGTAGTCTGCCATAACATAATGTAAAGTCTTTGTTGTCTGAATTTGTAATCCATCTTTGAGGCTGAACACATTTACATCGACAAAGATTTATTCTTAGGCTGGATTACTAACAAAAGGGACTATATATATGCAAATACACAATCTGTCATTTAATCAATACATTATTAACCTGAAAAGATAAATAATTCAGACAAAAATGAGAATTATTAAACACAAATGCTGGCAGATAAAAAGTAAACACTAAACTCAAATGACAGCAAAATTAGGTAGTGGAAAATTCTATTGTACAGCTCACTGCCAGTGAACCCAATAGTCAGAAATGAGTTACCAGAGTAACAGTACTTGTTAAAACATTTATTACAATAATGCTAGTATCCAAGAAAAAGATGACAGTACAGTACTAACAATGAAGTTAAGGTGGCAAAGCTATTAAGCAAATAAGATACCTCATTGTCTTTTAGCATTATTTGTGCTATAATAACGACCAACTATTTTCCTTTCCCCCTTTAAAATATAGCGCGTTCCCCAAATGAAGGATAGAGACAGTGAAAATGTGCCCATTATGTAAGAGTTGCATAATTAATTATGGTAATATATTTATTAATTAACATAATTAATTATTTTAATTACTTTTCTGCATATGCATGTATGCTTGCTGGGGAAAAATTTCCAGACTGTGCCGTATTAATGCAAAAAATTCACAAGTGCATCATCATAAACATTGCATGTGCAAAGTCGAATTATGTTAAAATATTTTTAAAAATTCTCTCATGATAAGACCAGGGGGCCAGTTTAATAAATTTGTTCCAAAGTTGTGGAATTGGTTATTATTGGACAAGATATCCTCAGCAGATACAAATTAGAGATGGGCTTTGAATCAAGCATGAGCTTCTCAGATGTGTATTCAGTATTATGAAGATTTTGACTTTTTTATATTTTACATTGACCCAGAAATCATGTATGCCTGGAATTATTATTCTTAGGTATATAGGAAGTTGTGTCACTGAATTGTAAGTTAGCATATAATACAGATAAGACATTTGTGTAATTAAGATGTGATTTTTTTAAAACCTAGAATCGATGGTATTAGCATTGAAGCAATAATCAGCGCTATTTATTGTGTACACCATATGTGTACATGTGTCTGATGTTAGTCATGATGGTGATTAATAATTCACACAGCAGGGGCATATTTGTTTATCAAGCTTAGGCGAGACTGTGCTATAGATCGATTAGTGACGATAAATGATCCATCAGAGAAATACATTAATCTTCCTGTGCATGTTCTGTTTATGGAAGGAAATGAGCAAAAATTTATATGGTAGCTGGATGCATTAAGGGAATACATTAAATTCCTATACTATTTAATGAAGTAGTATGCACATAAATTACTCCATGGTATGGAAAGGTCGTGACCTGGAACCGTATTAGCAGTTAGTGTCTGTTTGAATTGTGATAGGACTATATCGTATTTATCTATTTTTTTCAAAGGGAAGCAACCCCATACAAGGACACAGAAGAAATGCAATTCATATTGTAGTTGAGACTCATAAGATTCTGGATGCATGATAGGTCATTGCAGAGAAGCCAGAGGGAACAGATTCACCCCAACCTATCAGCATGAAATCTGGAGTGACCAACAACCAAATCATCAGGTAATGCAGTCGTACCTGAAAATCAAGTTCAAGTGCTCACTCGATTTTATGAAGAAATCTGTCATATCTGTATAAACAGAACTGCTAATTGCATTTTTTTAAATAATTTTCAGTACTTATTTCTGGTAGAAATCTATCAAGTGTCTTGTACAATTTTATTTTGTTTATCTAATTGACTGAATTGTTATATTTTATACATGTTGTTCTATTCTTTATCTATGCTCAGATCTCCGTTTATTCCATCCATTAATTTCATATTTGTATTATTCACTCAATCTGGGCAATTAGACACATAGGTAAATCATCATCTGGATTACCACCACCAGACCGTAACAGCATTTATAGTAATAAAAAAAACATTTGACATCAACACATGTATGAATTAGTGCTAATTGCACCATGGCAAAATAATCGCTATGAGGTCCCAATTAAATGAAAAAAATTAAGCATATCACAAAAACTTTAAGAAGAAAAACCCTTTCCAAAAAAAGTAAATGATGTACTGCAATATAAATAATAACAATGTTAAAATTCTAAACAATGTAGTAAAATAATTAAAAAATTTAAATATGAAGAAAAAAATATAAAATCCTTATAAATTCATTAAATAACCACATTCCATACAAATGTGAATGCAAGTTTTAACTCATAATGTTGATGCACAATACAATTGTGAATACAAAGTTCACCTGTATAAATTTATATTTTACACTTTGTCAAGTATGCAACTTCATTTTGGTACAATTCTGAATACAAAGTTCACCTGTATAAATTTATATTTTACACTTTGTCAAGTATGCAAATTCACTTTGGTACAATGGTGAATACAAAGTTCACCTGTATAAATTTATATTTTACACTTGATCAAGTATGCAAATTCACTTTGGTACAATGGTGAGTACAAAGTTCACCTGTATAAATTTATATTTTACACTTCATTAAGTATGCAAATTCACTTTGGTACAATGGTGAGTACAAAGTTCACCTGTATAAATTTATATTTTACACTTCATCAAGTATGCAAATTCACTTTGGTATACTGGACCAGTTTCACAATACCTGAAAATAACGCTCTCGCAAAATCTTGCAATTCCTTAACAATGTGCTTGCCTGTTGGGAGTTTTATAAACAAAATGTCAGAACTTGACAAAGTATATATATATACACACACACACACACATATATATATATATATATATTCCTGAAAACATCAGCCAAAGTAACAAATAAAAATAATTCAGTTAAATGTCAGAAATGTCATCATCATTGGCAACTCGGTCTCGAAAGACCATGCGAATAGCGCCCTTGGGGTGTTGTCTGTCTCTGTTGGCAACGTCTGCTGTGGCTGTGCAGGCCTATACGTGAGTGACAGTCCCTACTGCAGTTGGTGCAGACATACTGGGAAGTCTGCGTTACTGTGGTTGTTGTTGCGTTCTTCTTTCTCTTACGTTTCTCTGCCGCCAACTGGCCTCTCCTCGCATCAGCGACTGATATGCCATTGTTTACCATCAGTCTCCAGGTGCCTCGGTCCTCAGCCAGCTCTTCCCAGCCATCGGGTGAAATGTTGCATGCCTTCATGTCCCTCTTGCACACATCTTTGAAACGGAGTGAGGGGCGTCCGACTCTTCTCATGCCAGTGGCCAGCTGTCCATATAAGATGTCCTCTGGCAGCCTTCCATCCTCCATGCGTCGGACGTGACCCAGCCATCGAAGGCGGCGTTTAATTAGCAGGGAGTACATGCTGGGGGTACTTGCATGCTGCAGGATCTCGCTGTGTGGAACACGGTCTTGCCAGCTGATTTTCAGGATGCGTTTTAGGCACCATATATGGAAGGAGTTGAGCCGGCGTTCTTGCCTCATGTAGGTACTCCACGTCTCACTTCCATACAGAAGGGTGCTGAGAACGCAGGCCTGGTAGACTCGGACCTTGATGTGCTCTGTCAGCGCGTTGTTTTCCCAAACCCTCTTTGTTAATCGAGCCATGATGGTGTTTGCCTTTCCAAGCCTTCTGTCCAGCTCCATATCAATCGAGAGAGTGTTGCTGATGGTTGACCCTAGGTAGGTAAAGTTGTTGACTGCTTCCAGGGTGACACCGCTGATTTTGATTGAAGGGGCAATGGTGGTATCTTGCACGCTGACATTTGTTTTTTCCAAGCTGATTGTGAGACCAAACTGTGTGCAGGCAACAGCAAAACGGTCTCCCAGTCTCTGGAGGGCTTCCTCGGTGTGGGCCACAAGAGCTGCGTCATCTGCAAAAAGCATCTCCCTGATGAGCACAGCTCTCACTTTGGTCTTTGAGCGCAGTCGTGCCAGGTTGAACAGCCTCCCATCAGACCTGGTGTGTAGATATATGCCATCCGTGGACGTGTCGAAGGCGTAGGACAGGAGCAGGGAGAAGATGATCCCAAAAAGTGTTGGTGCCAGCACACAGCCCTGCTTCACACCACTGTTAATTGGGAAGGAAGTTGAGGATGATCCATCATACAGGACTGTTCCCTTCATATCTGCATGGAAAGAGATTATCATGCTGAGGTGTTTTGGGGGGCAACCGATCTTACTCAGAAGTTCAAAAAGGCCCTTCCTGCTGACCAAGTCAAAGGCCTTGGTGAGGTCGATGAACATCATGTAGAGTGGTTGACCTTGCTCTCTGCTCTTCTCTTGGAGTTGTCGTAGGGAGAAGATCATGTCTGTCGTCGACCTGCCTGCTCTGAAGCCGCACTGTGATTCCGAGTACACACGGTCTGCCAGCAACTGCAGCCTGTTGAGTATGATGCGGGTATACACTTTACCAACAATACTCAAGAGCGAGATCCCTCTGTAATTATTACAGTCACTGCGGTCGCCCTTGTTTTTGTAAAGGGTCACAATTGTGGCATCATGCATGTCTTGGGGGACTACTCCTTCCTCCCAGCAGCGGCAAAGTAGGTCGTGCAGTGGTTTAATCAATGCTGGTTTTCCACGTTTGATAGCTTCGGGCGGGATGCTGTCACTACCTGGTCCTTTGTCGTTTGGAAGGCAGTCGATTGCTTTGCTGAGCTCCTCTAAGGTTGGCACTTTGTCGAGCTCTTCCATGGTGGGCAGATTCTTTATGCTGCTGAGGGCTGCATCAGTGACTGACGTTTCTCGGGAGTATAGTTCTGAGTAGTGCTCCACCCATCTGGCCATCTGTTGCCCACGGTCTGTGATCTTCTCTCCCGTCAGGGATTTCAGGGGAGCGACCCCTTTCACTGTAGGGCCTAGAGCCTTCTTGATGCCACTGTACATGCCTTGGATGTGTCCGGACTCGGCACTGCGCTGGATTCCTACACACAGTTGTTGCCAGTACTCATTCGCACACTGTCTAGCAATGTGTTGGGTGTTACTTCGGGCACTTCTGAGAGCAGCAAGCGTCCGTTCATTAGGGCATTTTTTGTAAGCTATGAAGGCTTTTCGTTTCTCCTCGATTTGTGGCTCCATCCTTGATAGGTGTGCATTGAACCAGTCCTGGCTGGGTCGTTCCTTCTTGCCAAACGTTGACATAGCTGTACTGTAGATGGCACCCTTCATGGCGTTCCACTTGGCTGTAGCGTCATACTCAGGCAGGTCCTGGAGAGCCTTGTTCAGGGCAGACACATACTCCTCCACCTTGGCAGGGACTGACATCTGTGCAGTGTTTATGCGAGGACGTCCTTTTGGTTTTGAGCGGTGTAGCGCGTGTGGCTGTAGTCGCACTCTGCTGCTCACAAGGGCATGGTCGGAGTCACAGTCTGCACTGTGGTAGGTTCTGGTGGAGAGGACGCTGTTAAGGGCAGAGCGCCTGGTGATGACCAAGTCGAGTTGGTGCCAGTGATGAGATCTGGGGTGTTTCCATGACACGTTGTGTTGTGGCTTACACTTGAACAAGGTGTTTGTGATGCACAGGCCATGGTAGGTGCATAGCTCCAGCAGTCTCTGGCCATTTTCGTTGGTCTTTCCAGTGCCATGATATCCGAGGCAGGTAGGCCAGGACTCCTGGTCCGCACCTACTCTGGCATTAAAGTTGCCGAGGAGGAATAGTGGTTCATTTTTGGGGCATCCTTTGATCTGTTCGTCCAGCTGCCCATAGAACTGATCCTTCACGTCTTCTGATGACGTGAGGGTTGGGGCGTAGACACTGATGATGTTGACAGGACCTGAAGTAGTGGTGAGGCGGATGGACAAGAAACGCTCAGTGCCCCCTGTGGGAGGTTCAACCGAGGCCAGGAGATTGTTTTTGATGGCAAAGCCCACTCCGTGCTGACGGGGCTCCTCAGGTTCTCGACCCTTCCAGAAGAAGGTGTAGTTTTCCTCTCTGAGGGAGCCACTAGAGGCGAGCCTGGTTTCCTGGAGGGCAGCTATGCTGATATTTAGTCTGGTGAGTTCTCTATCGATGATGGCTGTCTTTCTGGTGTCGTCCACTTCTCTGAGGTCGTCGGAGATGCCTGTACACATGGTGCGCACATTCCAGCTTGCAAATCGAAGAGCTGGAGTCTTCTTTATTGGTTTCTTGTTTCTTTTGTCTGGTGTGGAATTACCGTCTGCTTGTCATGCTGAACAACACACTGAGCTCCAGACACCCACTGGAGCAGGCAGACGATGGCGGGTGAACACCTTATTGACCGGGGGCTGCCCGGCTTGAGGCGGGTGATAGTTGGCCTGTGGGACACGATGATCCCTCCCACCGTCAAAGCTGACCCGTGGCGCCCCTTCCCTACGCCAATCGGGTGGGACTTATAACCCGTAAACTGTCAGCTTCCGTGTTGTTTCCTCACTCAGTAGCGAGACTGGAGTGTCCTCTCCAGGGCGCAAGCCTGGGCGTGGAGTATGGAGATCCTGGGCTACCCAGACGTCAGGATCCCCCTCTCGTCCTTGCTGGTGGGGTCCAAAGGAATGCTGAGCATGACATTTGGCACCAGTTTGGATGCAGGAGCTGCCGGAAGGAGGTCGTAGTCGACCCCCAGCCGCCTTAGGGGCTCCACTCCTGATTTTCTGTCTGGGTTTACTCCCGTAGCCTTTCCTTCTCCCGAAGATATCCACAAGGCAGTGGAGCCATAATCCAATGGATGGGACTTGGTTGGTTTTGAATCAGAGTTTCCTTCTCCTAGATGAACTGCCTGACAAGGCTAACGAGTTTCATCTGCCCGGGTTTGGGGTCAGAGTTTCCCTTCTCTTAGACTGGTTGCCTGCCAAGGCTAATGAGCCCAGTCTGTCTGGGCAGACTGTCAGAAATGTAAAGCTTACAGATTGTAATTAATGTTCCTACACAGCAATGATTACTTCTTGTTGAACATAGAGTCATATTAATCCAGACTTTAAAAAAACTGGTAATACCTATTACCTTATGTTTGTTTACCCCAACCCCACTCGACTCCCACCCGCAACACTTACACAAATGTATTGATTTTTTTTATATTCTAATTATACCATGCTTTAGTAAATACAAGGTCAGCTCCCATGGACCCCAATCCCACTTTAAAGCAGGATTTCCCTGCAAAAAGAATAAAATGATCAATGGATATAGCTAAATCATTTTAGGTCTCCTAAGAGGTTAATTGTAAAGACAGATTTACCAGATCATGTAGGTAATGAGCCCTATCAACAAATAACATTATCATATTATGTAGGTAATCATCCCTATAAACATATAACATTACCAGATAGGAAATCAGCTCTATAAATATATAACATTACTAGATAGGAAATCAGCTCTATAAACATATAACATTACTAGATAGGAAATCAGCTCTATAAACATATAACATTACTAGATAGGAAATCAGCTCTATAAACATATAACACTACTAGATAGGAAATCAGCTCTATAAACATATAACATTACCAGATAGGTAATCAGCCCTATAAACATATAATATTACTAGATTATGACGGTAATCAGCCCTATAATCATATAACACTACCAGATTATCTAGGAAATCATCACAAGTCCAACAGACAAAAGACTGACAAAGACAGCAATTGGAACAGGACACAAGATTAATATGACAAGTAAATGATATAAGAAGATTGGCACACAAACAGGGACAATACTGACGGAAATACCAGGAAACAGCCATAATGTTCAAATTAATCAGTACTATGTAAATATTTCACTGGCTTGGTTAATACAGCGATCACGAGACCAACAAATCTACAAGAAGCTGGACACAACCTGCATATCAAGCAAAGGTAACACAGCTCTTTGGACATCTGCACACGGGAACGTGACCGCAAAATAAAACCGTAACATTGAGAATCAGTACACAGATGGATCAAAGCACCATTAGATGAATGCATACACACATGGATGCCAATTAAAGAAATCACATTGTTCAGCTTCTTCCATTATGTGGACTTGACAAAATTTGGCATCAATTAATAAATTCAGCCAGTATTTAAGAGGACTATCACAAATACACAAGTTAGTTAATTACACAAAAAAGCTAAACATCCTTTTGAGAAAAACAATTAAGAAACCTTCAGATTAGGCCAAATAAAAAAGTATGTAGTTTATGCTTCCATCTGGACCAACAAAAGAAAAAAGAAGTTTGTACAGACGTATCTACCTGGCCTAAATTTAATTCTCAATGTAACCACAACCATGTATTTCTTTGTTTGGCCTAATATCTTCACATAAGTTTTCAGATAAAGCAGGATGATATGATGGCAATGCAAAGTATCTCAGAAAATGTAATTATTTTGATGCAACTGAATCAAGATTTCATTTTCTTTTAATTTGCCCGATAAATCCTATAAATCAAGATTTAATTTTCTTTTAATTTGCCCTTTAAATACTATAAATCAAGTTTACATTTTCTTTTAATTTGCCCTATAGATCCTATAAATCAAGATTTCATATTCTTTTAATTTGCCCTTTAAATGCTATAAATCAAGATTTCATATTCTTTTAATTTGCCCTGTAGATCCTATAAATCAATATTTCATTTTCTTTTAATTTGCCCTATAGATCCTATAATCAAGATTTCATTTTCTTTTAATTTGCCATTTAAATACTATAAATCAAGATTTCATTTTCTTTTAATTTGCCCTGTAAATCCTATAAAAATCAAGATTTCATTTTCTTTTAATTTGCCCTGTAGATCCTATAAATCAATATTTCATTTTCTTTTAATTTGCCCTATAGATCCTATAAATCAAGATTTCATTTTCTTTTAATTTGCCCTATAAATCCTATAAATCAAGATTTCATTTTCTTTTAATTTGCCCTTTAAATCCTATAAATCAAGATTTCATTTTCTTTTAATTTGCCCTATATATCCTATAAATCAAGATTTCATTTTCTTTTAATTTGCCCTATAAATCCTATAAATCAAGATTTCATTTTCTTTTAATTTGCCCTATAAATCCTATAAATCAAGATATCATTTTCTTTTAATTTGCCCTATAAATCCTATAAATCAAGGTGCTCCCAATATTTTTTAAAAATTATTATAGAAGTCCCACAGTCAGGCTCAATGTTGGTTGAAAGTTAAATTAGTGAAAGAGAGATGTAAAGCTCCAAGCCCCCAGTCAGCAATGCCGATGGTTAAATGATTGAATATACCAAACAAAGTGAAATTCAATGAAAACAATTTAATGACAATTTAATAGTCAAATGATTAAAATGTCCCCAGTACTCTCCTTCCACTTAGGGGCCCCGAGTGGCCGTGTGGTCTAAAGCGCTCTCCGTTACAGATCACTGCCATCTCACCTCTGTCTGCGCCGATTCGAGTCTCGGATTCAGCCAATGTGGGTATGTGAGAAAGCTTGTCAGTAGCTTCTCGTGGGTCGGTGGTTCTTTCCAGGGTTTTCCCGGGTTCTTCCTCCACCATTAATACTGGCCGCCATGTATAGCCTATCGTGTGCTGAAAAATGGCGTTAAACCCAACAACAACAACAACAACAACAACTCCTTCCACTTAACCCTGTGATAGTCTATTGCATCATTTGATTAGTAGTGTGAGACTGAGTTCAACCTGTCTTTGTATTCTACTCATCTGTGTATTTTTCTCTCCTATTTTTCCAATTCCTTCTCCTCTTCCTCCCAACTTTCTCCAAATTCCTTCTCCTCCTCAACTTCTCTATACTCCTCCTCCTTCTCCACTTTCTCCTCCTCAACTCCTTTTCCTCCTGCTCAACTCTCTCCACCAACTAGACTTGTTGACTCCAACTGCTCTGCTAGTCTCATTACAATCTAACCCCAAAGAGACTTAGGACTTATCTAAACTGGAAGTTCTGTCCCCCCAAGAAGCTTCCTTTACAAAGCTTTGTCTTTCCTTAGAATCTCCTCTCAAAGTTTAACCACCAAATTACGAGTCTCTTTTTCATAGCAACCCTATATTGCTCAGTAATCTTCCTAGGCAAGACTACATTTTCACTTGCTACTTATAAGTTATAACTCAGATTGAAATTGTTATCACACCCTCCATCTCAATTCCAATTGGATGTCGCTTTGATTCAATCCAATCAAACTTACTGGAAAATGTCCTTCTCACTGTCTGTCCATGTGGGGACAGATTTAGAACATGCCCCATTCCTCGCGTGTTCCTCTGATCTTAGGACAAAGCTGTAACACATAGGTGGGAAGTCACTCAAGCTAACGCCTGTGCCGATCCAAGATGTCGGGTCTTCTCTTAGGTCTGGTAACCATGTGTAAGAGATTAACTCTAGCCTGCGGCAATGTTCAGACATCAAACATGGCTTGTAATAATACCTTAGTTTATAAATGACTTATAAACTGGGGCTGAGCAAATGTGACACCCCTATCAAGATGAAAGAAGAAAAAAATCTTTTATGGCTCCCTTTCCAACTGGCCTTCATTACAAAACTTTATAAGATTTATTTATAGTAAAACTCAGAAACAAATGTTAAATTTTGTCAAATTTTTGAATAAAATCTTCCAAGAGAAGAGACAGTAAGTACTGTATTTATTTAATAGGAGGGGGCAAGATAAAATTACTGATTTTTTTTTCTCCTGTCCCATAACTTGTGGTAATTTTTTTTTGCTACATAGATCATCTATCATACGTTATACAAAAATAAAACAAACTGTTGAATTTGCTGCAACCCCAACATGATATACTAAAGTAGGTAAATATATAACAGACTGGTGTAATAAAGTAGGTAAATATACATCAGACTGGTGTAATAAAGTAGGTAAATATACATCAGACTGGTGTAATAAAGAAGGTAAATATACATCAGACTGGTGTAATAAAGTAGGTAAATATACATCAGACTGGTGTAATAAAGTAGGTAAATATACATCAGACTGGTGTAATAAAGAAGGTAAATATACATCAGACTGGTGTAATAAAGTAGGTAAATATACATCAGACTGGTGTAATAAAGTAGGTAAATATACATCAGACTGGTGTAATAAAGAAGGTAAATATACATCAGACTGGTGTAATAAAGTAGGTAAATATACATCAGACTGGTGTAATAAAATAGGTAAATATACATCATACTGATGTAATAAATTAGGTAAATATACATCAAACTGGTATAATAAAGTAGGTAAATATAATCCTTATTTAATAATACACCAAATAAACCTACTGTTCTTATTTATTTTATTTTTAGTTTTTGTTCTTCATAAGAAATTTATGTGTAATGACACAAATGTATCCACTATCCAAAATCCAAATGTTGGGTAAAAATATTGATGTATTATTCACCGACATGAAGATGTATAAATGAATCATGATTGGTTATCCTCAAGGGTTTCAAAATGTTATCGAATTGAAAATTGGATCCAACAAAATCACAACAAGCGGGAAAGAGAAATAACAACTGCTTCAAGGAAGCAGCATTTCACACATGACAGTGAAGGGTGCAAAATAACCGTATTATATCCAGGTGAACAACATTCACCAAAAAAACATCATGAATAACATTCACTGTGGGTGCAAATGACAACATGGGTTATAAAAGTATTCTTCAAGATGATTAATGCACATTTCCTGTATAAAATAACCAATATTATTGTAATATATAAAAGGTTTATCAAACATGTACAGCTTCTTACAGAAGTGCAATGTAACCAATCAGATTCAAAAAGACTTTTCAAGGTTGTACAAACCATGTACAGACAACATATAAAGTTTCATGAAAACTAGGGGAATAGAAAGTAATTTGCTCATCCAAACATGTTCACACTTCTTGATCAAATCATATTGATTTTGTACCTTGTATGACAATACTCAAATATAGAAAGCAATTTTAGCAGTGCCGTGAGGTTGATTAGAAACATGTTGTATTGAACTCCCCAGAAATCAGACTGGTGTAATAAACTTATTCCAACTGACAAAAGACTGATTTTTTTTAACAGGACACAAGATCAACATTGCAGATGAACAATACAGGAAAAAAGGTATGAGAGTAACAATTCTGGCTGAAAGTGACAGGTGTCAGTCAATTCATGTTTGAAATCATAATGACTTGTGATTTGTTCCATTGGGTCTAATAAAACAACAGACCAATATATCTGAAGGAATCTGCCTGCATGTCAAGATAACCATGGAATGTTTGGTAAATCAGTATTGCATACATCAAAATGTATGCACATACCAAATGCACTTGAAAAACTGACCACAAACAAAACTTTAACGCTGAAGTGAAGACAGAGAGACACACAGATGGACAAAAGAACATTAAAAGTTTATCAACACATTCAAGGCCTTTTCAAAGAAACTCCTCTGATTCAACTTTTTTTCAAGGTTGTACAAACCATGTACAGCCAGTGTATGAAGTCTAAAAACAAAACTGAGGAATAGTATGCAATTTTGGTAAATAGAAATAGAAAGCAATTACCTCAAATAAAAACAGTAAGCAATTTCCTCAAATAAAATTGTAAGCAATTACCTCAAAAAAAATAGTAAGCAATTACCTCAAATAAAATAGTAAGCAATTACCTCAAATAAAAATAGTAAGAAGTCAAAGTGTTCCAGTGGATGAAGTTAATAACAGACCAAATGCATGAAAACACCATCACTATACGACTTTTTGTTTAAATTTTTATATTGATTGCAAATGAAGGACATGCTGGCCATTAGATTGGCATCATTTTCACAGATTAGACATTATAAGAAGTCTTCCATTGAAAAACCCATACTGATATGGCTTTCCTTACATGAGGAATAGTGATAACAAGGTTTTCAAGAGAATGACCATAATGGATGTTAGATCGGCACCATTTTAATTAGGACCATCCAGACTTTGTGAAATGTCATTCAGTGATCAACGTTTTCTGACAATTCTTGAAGTAGTTGAAGAGAAGCAGTGACAACTCTTGCTAATGGACAGAGGGATAACAGGCCATTCCGTAAGCTGTCAATGATAACCAGCATAGCGAACACTCTCACTGACTAGCTTGTAAAGGTGGTATATAATTGCCATGAATACTTCATTAATCAATAATGAACTAATTCTGGATGCTTTTCAATGTTCTTTTGTCCATTTTTATTTGACACCCAGTCCTACAATGAAATCAATAATACTCATATCCTGTTTATACAAACCGTATTACCATAATTGGTAAATAACCTTTACTTGGAGAGAGAAAAAACCAAAGAATAATTGTCTTGTTTATCAGTATAGATTTCCAATATGACCTTATAAATGTTATCAATGCATGGCAGATTTATTGAGAAAATATGAATGCTTTCCTTTCACTCATTAATAAAGAATACTGTATGCATTCAATGAGAAACCCTGGTATTCATATCTGAATAACTGGGATGGATTTATCATTCAAAAAAGATTTCTCTAATATATTTCACATTTTTCTGAAGCTGGGTATGTGTTTAAAATACAGTACAGCCTGTCCTGAAAAACCACCTGCTTGTGCCAAATAATAATGGTCTCTCAAGACAGGTGAGCTCTCATGACAGGTCACAACACAATATAATAATAAATCCATGCATCAAGAAGGTGGTCTCTCAAGACATGTGGTCTCTCATTGCAGTAGTCTTTAAAAACAGGTTTAACTGTACTGTAAATAGCTCAGTGTCCTACAAAACTTCAGCCAGTTTGGATTTATTGTAAATTCTGAAAAAGCTGACAAAACTGACTTGTGGTGGTGTTTTTTGGATTGTGTCACAGCAGTCTGCTGGAATTTTGCATACTGAACCATCATATTGACTTGTGAGCCATGTTAATTCATTACCAATGACAGAGATGTTGCAGGTTTGCCCATTCCAGCCCAGGTTGGCTACTTTGTGAGGTCTTTGGGAAATGCACAGATATCTCTATTTCCTTTCACATGATAAAGCCAATAATAATGTGCCATTAAAAACCAAGCAACAAACCATTTGTAACCATACCTGCCATACTCCCAGACAGTGTTGATGGGGGATGAGACTCATAAATTGCTGAAGGTCACAGGGGTATCAGTGCACATGACCAAAAATTGCAATGACATTAAATTAAGTCTGTTGAAAATGGTTGGAAGTTCAAATCTGAATAAAAACAATTAACATGTCTGGGGTTTTGTTCAAAGCTTTTAACACATTTAGGAAGAAAAATATAGTTGGTGGATTTAAGATCGTAAAATATCAATGC
The DNA here is from genome assembly GCA_028554795.2 of Sinohyriopsis cumingii. Taxonomy (NCBI): domain Eukaryota; kingdom Metazoa; phylum Mollusca; class Bivalvia; order Unionida; family Unionidae; genus Sinohyriopsis; species Sinohyriopsis cumingii. The sequence continues at coordinate 79,278,304 of CM068833.1, read as the reverse complement.
CATACAGGTACACATGTGTAAAGACTCACATAACTGCAAGCACACCGATATTAAATAAAAACAAACTGCATGTTTCTGTCTTTAAAATCCATTGCATGGCAAAATATACAATTAATCTGATGCAGTCATTCCTGCTTTCAATAGTTTATGGGGGAATTCCTGAAAGTAATACAAGTGTCATTAGTGTTCATGTTTGCATTCACTAGAGACTGGATGGTATTGTTGTTGAAACTTCCCAGCTTGATTCTCCAAGTGAACACTGGTCATAATTTAGTTATTCATAATTACCATACCATCATCATCGTCAGAACAGTATTATGCAGCAATCTGACAATGAGATATGTTTGTCTCTATAGAACAACTGATAAATATCACATTTAGGACTGACCATTTCATTAAGGGATAGGGATGAACATCATATTTTCAAGTTAATGGGGGTCTTACAGGTAATACAGCAGAAATAAATGTACCTGTCCAGCACTGGTGTTAACACTTTATCAGCACAAATCAAAGCATGTGATTAATATTGTCATTCAATCAATCTACCATATTTCATGGCTAAACTCATCATGACAAGCCTGGGTCAATTAATAGTAGTTGTTGTTGTGGTTGTTGTTGTTCTTGTTGATGCTGTAGGGTTTAATGCCATTTTTCAGCACAAGATAGGCTATTCATGGCAGCCAGTATAACTGGTGGAGGAAGAACCCTGGAAAACCCCGGGAAGAACCACCAACCCATGATAAGCTACTGGCAGGCTTTCTCTCATACCCACATTAGCCAAGCCTGAGACTCGACCCACGCAGACAGAGGTGAGATGGCAGAGATCCGGAACAGTGAGCACTTAGACCACTTGGCCACTTGGGGCCCGCAATTAATAGTTAGTATTTTAACAAAATTAAGATATCAAATAATAAATACAAAGACTGTTCAATTCAGCACATCAGCAACATACAGGTGATGCTTCTACTTTAATGGACAACAAACATCATATATTTCTTGTCATTTGAAGTACTGCAAGGAATTAAATGCTCCCACTTCATGCCTGACAAAGTAAAACTTGTCTACCTGGAGTTTGCAATTTATTTCTGCTGGGCATTGCATACATCACATTGTTTCCAGAATCACACTCTTCATAAATGAATCACACTTGAAACCTATTCAAACAAATGAAATAATCATGTTTGGTACTTTATACATGGAGTAAACATCTGACTTCAAAGAAACATTGCTGCTGATAACAAAATTAAAGTTGGTTTCTACCGTATCATACAATGCAGTGATGTTTTTTTCAGCACACATTTTCTATGTACTTCTGACAACTGGGTTCTTTTCTTTTTCCTTTACGTATGCAAATTTGTTTACTTTACCTATGCAAACTAACTAAATGAACTCACCCACAGCTGAAACCGACATCACACATCACCCAAACAACTGTCAACCAATTAAGTAAATTCTCTGAAAAGCAGTTGTTTATCTTAACACTTTTATTTTGAAATGCCTTATATGCATGTCACAAGGATAGCTTGAGCTGAGCTTGGAGCAGGACTGTTTCCTGTCCATACACATAGATTATATGCATATATTGCAGTGGGCAAGAAAGATGGTGGGGGAGTTTTGTTGTTGAAAACACTTTGAGGCTTTTTCTCAACACAACCATGTTGGACGTTTTGGTGTCCAAATTCATTTTTTTCATCTGACACTTCATGTCATGGCATGTATGTGTAATCCACAGCTTTTCATATACTGGCTGACACCCAGTTCTGGTAAATGAAAACAGCTGGTTTACTTGTTATAATTCAGTGTTAGACTGGTTTACTCAGACCTAAGAATTCAGTGTTAGATTTGTTTTCTCAGACCTTATTATAATTCAGTGTTAGACATGTTTACAAAGACCTTGTGATAATGCAGTGTTAGACTGGTTTACTCAGACCATATTATAATGCAGTGTTAGACTGGTTTAATCAGAAATTATTATAATGCAGTGTTAGACTGGTTTACTCAGACCTTATTATAATTCAGTGTTAAAACTCTCAACCTCAGTAATTTCTAAATTATTTTATTAAAATCTAAAAAAACTGGAAAATCGTTTTAAGATACTCATAACACAATATTTTATCTTAAAACAAAATCATCTCTTTTCCAATATTATATTTTATCAGAAGATAAATGAAACATGTGATCTACTATTTAACAAATCACATCTTTTAAGGAACAAATATTAAGTTCTAAGTAGTTTAATAAATATGTTGATGTCATTAATACATAGGATCATACGTTGTTAATACATACAAAAATGCCATCATACCTGCCATATCCACAGATACATGTAGTTGTTGTTGTTGTTGTTGTTATTCTAGGGTTTAACGCCATTTTTCAGCACAAGATAGGCTATACATGGCGGCCAGTATAACTGGTGGAGGAAAAACCCTGGAAAACCCAGGGAAGAACCACCAACCCACGAGAAGCTACTGGCAGGCTTTCCCATGTACCCACGCTAGCTGAGCCTTGGACTCGAACCCACGCAGACAAAGGTGAGATGGCAGTGATCCGGAACGGTGAGCGCTTTAGACCACTCGGCCACTCGGGGCCCCCAATACATGTAGTAGACATTGGGGTGTTGGGGTGAGACTCAAGATGTGTTCTGAGGTATAAAGTGGGGTCAGTCACAGTGCATGGCAAACAAAGGTCATGTCATCCAACTGAGACTAAGCTATCTTTTAATATAAGCCTATAACAAATGATCAGAAATAAAATAAAATGACTTGTCCGATATAATTTCTTGAAAGCATTTAATACACGCACAATGAAAAAGTAGTTGATAGACGTGGCTTTATCAAAAATCATCACTTAACATGCATACACATATGTTCAAACGCTCACAAAATCACATCCATACTAACATTACATAAAAACAAGTTTTTGTTTTTTAAATCCATTGTACAGCAAAATTAAAGTAGCATTAGAGGCAGTCATACTAATCTCAACAAATTAACTGGAGGTTTGAAGGTAATGCAAGTGTCATTAGTGTTTATCCTTGCACTCACTAGAGACTGGATGTACTAATGTTCAAACTTGCAGGCTGGATTCTGATTGGAGTTGTTCTTGACAACCATAATGCCTGTATTATCAGAATTGTAACTTTTGTATCTGTTGCTGTTTGATGATAAGATATGAGTGTCTCTATAAAGATTGAATATACATCACATATGGACTTACTATTTCATTGCTGGAGTGGGTGCGCTATAATATGTTTAAGTGAAATGGGGGATAGGGTTGGGCTTTACAGGGCTATTCAACGGTAATAAATACCTTTGTCTAGTCCAGGTGCAAATGCTTATTATTGTCTGGTACAGGTGTAAATGCTTTATCAGACATAAATCAACTGTGCAAACACAAACGTGTGCTTATTATTATCTTTTGATCAATCTATTTCAGGGCTAAAATGAACCTGAATAGCTTGAATCAATTAATAGATTAGTATTTTAACAAGATAATGAAGAGAAGTAATATGAATGTTCAACTTGGCATGCTAAATTTCTAACACAGATATTCTGGAATGACTTATGCAGTTTGCAGCAGGTGCAATACGTTAAATACTGCTATATGCTGTAAAACTCCGGCAACTACAAGTTGAAAAATTTATTTTTGCTGCATTTTGCTTATTATCTGAACACTAATCCAACAACTGAAATAAACATGCTTTGTTTTATATACATGAATCTTCAGTAAAATCTGACTTCAAGGAAACACTGCAGCTGTTCACATACTTGCCAATAATCTTTAATACAGGTGGGTTACAAATTCTCATTCAGGGCAATGATGTGTAATAACTTCTTTCTTCAACATTCATCTCTTTGATTTACCTACAAATTAAAACAAATTGGGTTGTTCACTTTGTGAACTTTACCTATGCAAATGAGCATAATGGGCTCCCCCACAGCAGTCTTCAAAGGACTTAGCTATTGTCAGCTAATTAATGAAAACATTAAATCGTCAATGTTTATACCTGATATCCTTGCCTTTTCACTGCCTCTGTGACAATATGCTATATAAACTGCCATTAGTAGAACTGTTTACTGTTTATACATGCTACATGTGACAATATGCTGTATAAACTGCCATTAGTAGAACTGTTTACCGTTTATACATGCTACATGTGACAATATGCTGTATAACTGCCATTAGTAGAACTGTTTACTGTTTATACAAGCTACATGTTATAGGTATATACTGAGGTGTTGTTTATTGCTTTGTTTGTGTCAATTTTCTGTTGTTTTCTTTAAGAGAACAGAAAATTGTGCTTTTATAAACATAACCATGTCCAAGGGGTTTGGTAGTTCAAAACTGTTTTAATCATGACATGTTGTATTATGGCAAGTATGCATCATTAATGCATAGGATGAAGTCAATGAAAAAAAATTATTGATTACGGGGAACAGTTCTTTCAAGCACTGAATAGCATGGTCACATGACCCAACATTCATGTTCTTCCCATGATGACTGAATAACTGACTAAATGGAAATCCAATAGATACTGCTTAAAAGTTATTGTAGCCAATTACATACAAAACAAAATATTGCTTGAACTGTTCAATTTTACACAAAAAATAAAGTGTTCCTGGTCAGCCGACCATTCCTTTTCTCACTGTCAACCCTAGCACTCACGCCGTAAAAAAATAAAAAAATAAAAATGTTTTTAAAAAAAATCTTATCAAATATATATAATGTTTAAAAAGATCTGACCTGCCTACCCTAATTTAAAACAAGTGCAAACAGAAGCATGCATCTTTTTTATATGGCCTTATATATTTACAAATACAAATAATGACACATTTTCAGTCTCTGTTGTTTAATTCACCATCAATCTTCACAGCTCCTTTACCTTTTCACAACCAAAAGGGTAACACTATGCCATCATCCCTAATAAAATATGCATGGGAAAAGTTTTTTTTTCATAAAACAGATTTGTCAAAGAAGAATGGCTGTATTAAATCTACCATAAAAGGCAATGTAAAACTGTAAACAGAGTATTTACCTTCATAAAATACAATTCTGCTTCTTCTCTAAATTTTCCTGCAGCCTGCGATGAAAGAATTATCATCTATCAATCCCTGTATCTCTCTTATTCAATGATTTCCTAGTATTCAATGATTTCCTAGTATTCAATGATTTCCTAGTATTCCTTCCAATGATGAGTGTTAAATGTATTAACCATGTCATGCACATACAAAAGGTTTCAAAACCAATAATTATTTTAGTAGCATTCAAGGTGCCATTAGAAACCAACCTAGAGCTGTCCATGTAGATAATACCTACAAATCCCTAGACAGAATTAATATTTCATCAACAATTTACCGAGTATGAACATTGCTTCCCCATATAAATGGTACCTCAATGATGCCAGTCATCTACCTACTTAAGCCATAACTTTTCATTTAGGTCCTTCTTTCTCCTATCCAAGTCCCAACTTAGATACATTTAGTTGCTGGGATACAAACTCAGTGGTTGAAATTGTTTGTTCACCTGTAGGAAGCTGAGTAGAGCAACTCCAATCCAATCATATTCATCCATTTTTCTATCGTGATCACCGAAGCCTACAGCAGGCGGTAGCTACTCTCCCTCCAATAGATAATATCATAGCACAGCACCAATCAGACATACAATGTTTTGGTAGCAATTATTGGAAATTTTCATTGCTGCTGAAGTGAACATAGTTATGTTTACCAAATCTATGAATTTTATAATTCTGTTATTAAATGTGACCACTAAGTGCCTCATAACTGGAATCACATTATCAGTGCAAGACAGAAGTTTGAAATTCAAGAATGGTGTCTCCTGAATGCCAAAGAAGAATCAATTCAGAATTGATCAAATTCAGGAATATCATCAGAAAATGATAGATAACACCACAGCCATGCTTTTGTTTGTGTGGCAATCCTTCACCCACCATGAATCAGTCTTAATAACTAAGCAATTTGAACTTCTTGAAAACTGAGACTCCATCTGGAATTTAAAAAGTTTATATTTTGCATTTTATTCACAAAATACTGTATATACTCGCATATAAGCCAAATAATTTAGGAAAAAATAAAGGCCTGGAAGAAGGGGGGAGGCTTATCTACGGGTTAATGTCTAAACTTGACAGTTTTTAGGTCTTTTTGTTGACTACTGTAATGGCTGTAAATCTTGGAACATGAAACAATAATATTTTCCATATCCCACGACATAGGCATGTAAAAATAATAACTTTTGGTGACTCAACACTTATTAAACTGTTATAATGTACTATGATTGTTCTTGTTATTATTTTGCATGTGCATATTTTCTGATTTCTCTAACACAAAATTAAATAATGGTAAATACAGACTTTTCATAATTTGTGAGCCAGTTGAGTTTACCCAGGCGACCAGGCTTAACTATAATCTGCATTACTTACACAGTGCAATACATCACTTACACCCTTATTTATTCCCAAACATATTAGATGCAGATTTTGATTTATTCATTGTTTCAACCAAATTGCATTCTTCCAGATAACTTTTCAGCTAGACCTTAATAGCTGTTTCATTTACGTTGAATCATGCGCTCATGCGTTACTCATTTTCAATGATATAAGCAATCCTACAAATTGAGGTAATATTTTTAAAAAGGTACGCATGTTTAATCATACAAGGCACATAACCAGCATAATTTACATGTCGCTTACATCAAAGCAAACTATAACTCAGCTTTTACGGTATTAGCATTATTTTCTAAGCATTATTTCTGAAACTTCATTATTGTATTTTGGCGGTATCATTAAAGTTTAGCAAAATGGCGCCCATGATTCGACTCCAAGGGATGTACTTAATTAAGCGCCTAATCAAACCTACAATGTACATGTGTTGGTGCCGTTATATAAATACATTCAGTAGTCAAACTGTGAGCATTGAATTGAACCATATTGTTGTTCATTGTTTTATCATACTAGGATTACATTTTAATGAGTTAGGCATTTACAATTTCAAAGCAAAGTAAAAACATAATTACCCATGTACTGATATAAACTGTCCAATGCAACAATGCATAAATTACCCGTGTACTGATATAAACTGTCCAGTGCAATAACGCATAAACAAACAAAAATCAAATAAAAAGGGAGAGGTAGTGTTACAGCAACTCGCGATTGCTAAATTCTTGTCATCGTTCGATCAAATTATACACAAATCTAACTTAGGCAGAAACAACAAGAAAACAGAAAATTAAATAAATTACTTTTTCAAGCAAATTTATACCATTTCTTTTTAATAATCATGGATGCCAACCTCGAGATAAGTATACACGTAATTTTTTTAAAATATAAGTTTGTCTAAATAAAGGCATTTAGAACATACCTTGTGCATCTTGTTGTCTCAGAGTTGTGGGTTGGCTTATATACGGGTCATGCACTTTTTAGTGTTTATACTCATTCAGTTTGGGGGTTAGCTTATGTACAAACAGTTTTATACACAAGTATATATGGTAACTTCGAATTTACAACCAAAAAAAATGAGTACAGTGAATTGCAGATTAAACACAAACACATTTTTGATAACTGAAATTTCTGTGCAGAAACGATTGTTTTTCTGTCAGTCACCATATGACCCTGAACTTTGACCTTTTGTTCTCAAGATCAGTAGGCTTCTTTCCTATTCAAGTGCAAATCATTCACACAGAATAGGCCAGGTCTGTGATGTAGAACTAATGCTATTGTGCAGAAACCATCATCATGTTTCTAGAGTAAGCAAATCAATAGCCTTCTTCCCCCCAAATACAAGCATAAAAATAATGTTATTGAACAGAGAACATATTCTTCTTCAAGACACAATGACCTTGATCGTTACTCTCTTAACTTTGAAGTCAATAGGGTTCTACCTCTAACTCATTTCATCCTATTCACAGTGTTTGGTTACAATAGATGGATATCTGAAGCTATCATGATGTCAAGACTAATGTTTTTTTCTGTCACCCTGACCTTTTACCTATTGATCATTTCCACAGCAACTATGACCTTACCTGTAAGCCCCATCTCCCAAATTGCAAGGTATCCACAAAGTTTGGTAACTGTAGATTGGGGAAAGCTAAAGTCATTGTGATGAAACCAAATTTGTATGGACAGACAAATGGATAGACAGACATCATAAAAAACTCCACTTTATGGCAGGTGTATACATATTTGTTCCAAACCTGAGTGTATAACTTACTAAATTCTAAACTATGGTACAAGTCATATGGGTCATGTATGCACATTTACTCATTTAAAATTAAATATAAATTGTTCTTTTAAAAATTAACGCTAATTTTCTTTAACCAAAGTCTATTCAATCCTGATTATTGAATTCTCTGCACCTTAACTGTCATCAAGAAATGTCCAGATGAAAATTATTGATCTCTATGGTCTTTTACAATGGTTTCAATATACTATACTTTGATACAGACAAGAGTGAAGAGTGTATCCAGTGGAATCGTCAAAATCAAAGGTAGTATGAACTTGTTTATCAATATGCGTAGCTTTCATTATGACATCACCATGCACAACATTAAATCCAGACTGCACTGCATCACACCTTTAGGTTCATTTCGTCCAAAAAATGTCTACATACTATAATATTCATTTTGCTGCATGCACCTCGCAGGGCATCTAAAAAATGACCTTCCAAAGAAATATGGATGTACACGAATCCAAATGAAGTGAATATTTGACAATTAAAGGTATGTAAGATCTGATTCTAAAAATGACACCCATTACTGAAATAGTGATGAATGCTTACATGACCCATATGACTTGTACTATAGAGCCCTGATTTTATGGTATATATCAGCACAGATAACATTCTTTTGTATTATGCTTGATTTCATTTTAATGACCATCAGACATCCTGATGACAAACCATCCATCTTAAAACAAAAGCTTTACCTCCTTAAAGCTGTGACAACATACAAACATGAGACAACCACAGTACCGTATGGGCAAATTAAAATTTTCAGCTAAGTGAATTAAATAACAGGCAAGTATTCCTCCAAAGAATTTTATAGACAGGCAAAACAGGCAGCAACCACAAATGCAGTCTGTCTCAGCATCAAACGTTTACCCTCAATATCAAGTCTCTGCTAACGCATTTTGTATGAAATATTATCATCTGTTTTGGCTTCTTGAATTAGTTTTACTTTAATTTACAGCAAAGAACTAGTGTCTATAATTATCACAGCCACACACAAATGGACTCCATTAGGTGACATTACTTCTCCAAAGCTGCCGATAACGATCAATATTTTACAACTTCTGTTGCATTGCATACCTGTCAAATCATTTGCATTAACTTTCTATTTAACTGCATTATTGTCCATTTCCTGCAATTGCTAATTTCTTAGTTCCAACCATACAGAGTTTTGACCCTATTTGACATTTATTTAAATCAAATATTTCTTTGACCTCAGAAGGAGCACTTATATCAGTGCAATGGTCCAAGACCATTTGGGTCTACATTGTCCCATAATGCATATTGCCTGATCGACCCACTTCCCATCTTCTTTTTTGATATTGTTCATTTAAATCTGTCCTCATCTCCTGGATTTCAGTACGTGTATATGTGTGTGTGATTTGGAATTTTAACATAGGTTTAAAAAAATTCAGTCATATCGCTACGATGCCTGCAGTGTGACAGTTTATAGTGATGTCTAGCACTGGGGCATTGTGCTGCAGACATGTAGCATGATGTCCCATCCAGACATGTTATCCTGACACCAGGCTGACCATAATAACACTAGCCTCTTAATGCTGAGCACCAAGAGAGGCAGCTCTTAGTACCATTTTTATAAATCTTTGTTATCTCTCAGCCGGGATTTGAATCCGCAACCTCCCACATCCAAGGCAGTTGTTCTAACTACCTAGACTACCAGAGCAGTCCTGCCTTTCAGTAACAATCCCTCTTGGGAACAGTCCCTTTAACCAACTTTACATTTATTTCCCATGTGGAAATACTTTCAGCTATGGCTGGAATTAAATCAGCATATATTTTCAGGTCATTCTTTCTGATGAGACAGAACTAGGTTTGCTTATTTCCACTTTGGCATTTCTGCTGAGCTTATCAAATCACAAAATGATGGGAGCAACAAATGTCTCCAAAAGACACAAAACCTTCCAAAATAGCTCATTGATTAGCTATAGCCTGAGACTAGAGGTCACTTCATGGTCATCATACATGTTAGTAGTAATTTATATGCATCACAGTATACTTTTATGACTGCCCTGAGAGACCATGGTGTTTACTATTGCACAATGCACATCTGTGGTGTTTGCTTAAAAAATCTTAATGATTAAAGTGTAGATCATGTGACAGATCCAACAGAACATTATGTAACTGAAGATCTGAGTCAATGTTGTTTACAGATGGGTTTAGTATTATAAATTATTATATTATGCATTGGCAAATAGATGAATAACCTGAAAAACATGACAATTTTAAGGATGATTGCTTATGAAATCCTGGAGTAATTACTACTTTTTAAAACAAGAATACCTAAAACGGACTGACACTCTACTGGTAGAAAAGGTTTTCCAGGAATTCAAAGCCATTTTTCTTCCTTTTAACTGCCAAGTGTTGAAAGTGTCTCTCATATTCTTTAGTAATAACTAAGATTTTCAGATCAGCTGCTGTAGTGGCCGTAATGGATGTCAGATTGGCACCATTTTCATTTCGGACCAAGTAGACATCATTAGAAGCCTTTTGGTGAAAATCTCATGCCAGTCAGAAGTAGAGTGACAACAAGGTTTTCATGATGACCATCAACGCAGCCATGTTGGATTTATGACTGGTACCAATGTAAATTACAACAAACAGGTATCAAAAAGAAGGCCTCAAGTTTTGGGAAAAGTGAGCCAGTCTGGATAATGTTTTTTTTAGCACCAACCAAACACAAAAGAACTCTTTTCAAAGAAACCCATGACAAAATGAATTTCCATTTAAGAGAAGTATTTGTAACAATATTTTCAACATGGCTGCCTGGACATCAGATTGGCATCATCTGATTTATGAAAGTGATTTACAAAAGTGAAGAAAAAAATATTTATATTACCATCTGTTATAAAGGAGTAATGATAATATTTTTAAGATGGCTGCCATGGGGGCCATACCAGAGTCTTCAGATCCTAATAAGGCACCAATTCCATTTAGGACCAAGAAGACATCACAAGTCGTTTGGTGAAAGCACAAGGTTGAATTAACCTGCCATCTAGAACAATACCCATAACAAGATTTTCAAGATGGTCACTGTGTTGGCCATATTGGAGTTCAGATGAACAGTCTGTTAGTGACAACCCCATGCTGATTCAACAATCTATAAACTTTATGGATTGGTGTGTATTTCTTGCCTTGTGACCAGCTGAGCTGATTTTTATGCAGAGCAAGTGATCTTTCAAAAGCTAATTTCCCATTGGCCTGTGTGTGAGAAAATGCTTTCCTGGGCATGGTATATTAGAAAAAAGGCACCCAAGTGTGCACAAGGTTACTCATCTAGCAGACATCTGCCCAATAGTCAAATGCAAGAGTAGTTTGCTAAATAGTTTGGTTCAGTGGAATACATTCCACAGAAATTTCTCCCAATACAGATGACTTCAAATCTTATGAAATCAACTGTTTTCAAAGTTTCTCTTATTTACATCTTCATCCATTTTTGTAAATCATTTGCCCAATATTGAAAGGTCTTTTTGCCAGGATGCTTCCTGTGATGTCTCATCATAATATTTAGTTTTTTTATACATCAAGTTGCTCAAATGATTTTCTTTTTTTCTTTTCTTTGTAGTGGCAGCAATATATTTGATGCTTATAGCAGATTAGCATCATCATTATAAATTTGAAAGACTTTTATGTATAGTGATTTCACTATAATCTTCAATTTCAAAAATGTTTTTCCTCTGTTCATTTATAAGGTTGCTTGGCAGATGTTAGCTGATAACATTGCACATAAACCCAACATTACAATTAACATTCATCTGTAATTAACACAATTAACATGCATCTGTAATTAACATAATAAACATTTGTCTGTAATTAACACAATTAACATTCATCTGTAATTAACATAATTAACATTCATCTGTAATTAACATAATTAACATTCATCTGTAATTGACACAAGTAACATGCATCTGTACTTAACACCATTAACATGTATCTGTAATTAACACAATTATTATGCATCTGTAATTAACACAATTAACATGCATCGGTAATTAACACAATTAACATTAATATGTAATTAACACAATTAACATTCATATGTAATTAACATAATTAACATTCATCTGTAATTAACACAATTAACATTCATCTGTAATTAGCATAATTAACATTCATCTGTAATTTTACCATTAACATTCATGTGTAATTAACATAATTAACATTCATCTGTAATTTTATCATTAACATTCATCTGTAATTAACACAATTAACATTCATCTGTAATGAGGAAGACCTACTTGGAAGATAACATCTAATAATTCGGGCATTATAGCTAAAACTGACTTCATTTCATTACTAACTAAAACAAGCATTAAGAAGAACACTATGAACAGTACGTGATATGCCTGCCATGTGATAAATAGCTTCAATCACTTCTGTTATGTAAAATGCTATTTTATCAACTGGATACTTGACCTTTTGAATCTGAAATCAATACATCCCTTACTTGTCTTTAAATGCAAGCCATCTGTAATATCTAGTCAGAGTAAAAGTCAAAGAATTCAATTTATTATGCAGAAACCTTTTTTGTTCTCTCAGTATTTGCAAACTTTACATTAGAGTCAAAATTCTATTAATGTCTTTCTCATCTCAAATGCAAAGCCAACCACAAACTCTGGTCCTAGTTTTGGGCCTAGGACACGAGTCCATTATTTTTCCACTTTAAGCTAAATAGTGTCATTATATTTCTTTCATACAGAACACTCTTTCATTTGGCAAATACTTTACCTTTTCAATAAAAAAATGACAGGTAGATATATAACTTCTTAAATGGAAGTCATTGTCCACAAAAAATTTGTAAAAGCCACAAAACGTTTGCAGAAACCATTTTTCTTCTTTTAATCCCAGTGATCTTGATATTTTAAATTTTAATTTTTCAAGTGTTTATTTATTTAATCTTAATCTTTTATTTAACACAATTTAAAAATGTTGTCTCTTTAATTCTTCATAGTACAGTACCATATGTTTACATTTATTTGGATGAGTTTATTTTCATACAGTATTAGGGCAATTCTTTATATTTGCATTTTTACAAATTAACCTTCAATTGGCGTTTGCTGATGTGCCATTCAATCCAATACATACATATATAGTGACACCAAAAATGAATGGGTGTCATCTTCATTTCAAATATAAGCCTTCCATTAAGTTTGGTGACAATGAACTCTAGATACTGTACAGAAACCATTGTTCAGCTAAGAATCACTGTAATTTTCACCTTTGACTTTTTGACCTCAAAATCAATTCCTTGTCTTTCTTAACTACAAATGCAATTTATGGAATTTGGTCAAGATGTCTGGTGAAAAGGTCAAGTTACTGTGTGGAAAAATTTACCTTTAATCAGTCTCTGTGACCTTGAGCTCAGATCTTTTTTGCCCACCATCAAATAAATTTCTTCCTTGCCCAAAATGCAAGCTACTTACAAAGTCAGAAAATTGTAAATATGGAGTTAATGTGCAGATACAAAATCACAACATAGCATGCTCCGCCTTATAGCAGGCATATTTTTTTAAAAACTATTAGGCTGCATTTCTGTCATAAATTCAAAGCAAACTTTTTAAATCTGGGGCCATTAGAAGCATAATTAGTTCATTATAATGTGCCTTCTTTGAGACTAATGGTAAATATATATAATGTCATCACAACTTTAAATTTATTATTCCTGAGGCCTCTAATTACTTGTATTTATATCAGAATATTAGTCTCCATTATCTTTCCAGATTTAGTATTTGGCATGAAAAGTCATATATTCTACTACTATACAATTTGCATGCTTCAGAGCCCTGTCAAAGCAAAAGATACACCTGGTCAATAGTTTTTTGACTCATTTATTATCTCATACCCTTGCTTATGCCACAGGGGCCCCGAGTGGCTGAGTGGTCTAAATCGTTCTATGTTATGGATCACTGCCATCTCACCTCTGTCTGCGTGGGTTTGAGTTTCAGATTCGGCTAATGTGGGTATGTGAGAAAGCTTGCCAGTAGCTTCTCATGGGTCGGTGGTTCTTTCTGGGGTTTTCCCAGGTTCTTCCTCCACCGTTAATACTGGCCGCCATGTATAACCTATTGTGTGCTGAAAAATGGCATTAAACCCTACAACAACTACAACTACAACTACTTATGCCACAGTTGATTTCTACTGATCTGACTGCTTTATCAGACAGGTGCATACAGAAATCCATTCCTTCTGATGTGTGGTGAAAGCAATAGAGACTGAGGTAAATACCACAGGAACTTGTCACACACACTAAATATATATGCTAAATAATGCTAAATAATTTAATTAAAACATCTGCTTGACCAAGAGGTTAGGAAATTACCTGCACAATCGGAGAGACTGAGCTGCCTATTTTACACAATGTTTAATATTAATATGTTACTTTTTTATAAAACTACACAAATTACTCTCTTTTCCTGCTTTTGATTCTTTTGTTATAGAGTAGGCAACTGACAGAACTCATTACAGAGGAAGCAAATTAATTATAATCAAAGTTTATGGGAAGTAATGTTTGTTTGGGACTTGGAAGAAACTCGTGCTCGCTGTGTAGGAAATGGCTGGGCCAAGTAAAACTTCACTGTGCCAAGTGGTTGCACCTTAATAATAATGCATTTGCTACTCTTAAGAAGCATTGAAGTTCTTAACATTTGGTACATGCCCGTTATAAATAACCTGTGCTTAATTGGTAAACTTCTTGTCAGCATAGAACATATTGCAGTTGAAATGACTTCACTTTCTTTACTTTTTTCTTACACAGGTATTTTATCCATGCTTGACTCTAAAATGGAAAAAAAATTACAAATGTGTGTTGCAGTTTCACATACAACTCTTGACTTCATAATGCTGTTTGCATTTGAAGTGTCACTTTTCAGTAATTTAGGCACTGTCTCCCTTTCAAAAAACTATTACACAGCTGTACAAATCAGGCTTGTGAAATGTTAGTAGACAAAGATTGTCAAGGTCTGTGTTATTTTTCATCTGGTCTTGCAATGTTACAGTTACCCCACATTACTAACTGCTCCAGTGGTCAAGTGGTTAGAGGATCCACCTTGGATGCGGAAGGCTGCTGGTTCAATCCCCCGGCCAAGTCATACCAAAGACATAAAAATTGTACCATAAGCTGCCTTGTATGGCACTCAGCATTAAGAGGATAGTGTGGTGTCAGGATAATGTGACTGGGTGGGACATAGTGCTACATGTCTGTGGCATGATGCCCCAGCCCTAAACATCACTATAAACTGCCACACTATAGACATCATAGCGATATGACTTATTTTTTATAAAAACTACATTAAAAATCCAAATCACACACACACACACTCTCTCTCTCCACATCATTGGTATTTTTAAGACAATCTTTATTGACAGATTGTCACACCAAAAACATGATGCCAGCAGATATTTCTATTAGCATTCAAAATACATGTAAGTGGTGTAAGTGACCCAGATGGATGCTGTTGTAATCTGTTTATCAAGCTAATATGTCAAGACAACAGCAGATTGGTCAAAATCTAGTTGGGGCAGTGACCTAGAAATGTTCCAGTTCTTTGGGACAATCAAGAATATCCCGCTGATGCACCTGTTTGACCAAAGCAGATTATTTAGTACAAAAGTTGAGATGACTGGAATTCTTTCAGACACAAGTTATTTTTCTTGTAAAAGGTAATTACATATTGTAAAAAGTTATTACATACTTGTATAAAAGATAATTACATCCTTGTATAAAATGTAATTATATACTTGTATAAAAGGTACATGTAATTACATCCTTATAAAAAGTAATTACATACTTGTATAAGGTAATTATATACTTGTAAAAAAGGTAATTACATACATGTATAAATATCTGCTGGGGTCATTACTTTGGCGTGACAAGATATTAATAAATAATATGTCACTGGATGCACGCAACGTAAATCCAATCAATCAATCAAAAGTCTTCAAAATACTGATGATCTTGGACAAGCACAACAATGTCTGATGAGATGAAAATCATAAATTTCTGACAATCTTTGTCTCTTAACTTCTCCCATATCTAACTCATAAAGATGCATGACCGCTCATTGAAATGAATACTCCTGATGCTTAGAATACTGAAAGGTTTCACTGTAAATGCAAATACCACTATTAAATCAGGGCTATGTGTGCAGCTGAAATTTCTACCTCTAGTTATAAATCTTGTCTCTTATTATGTTTATCAAGGGGGCTATGTATTTCATGGTATCAGGCTTGGATCAGGTACTCATGATTCTTTCATAAAAGTATAGGCTGTGTAGTGAAAATGTGTATAGTATTAAGTATGAATACAAGGACAAGCAACACTTGCAACAATCATCACAGGAATGAGTGCTTGGAATAATTTTCCCCAAACCCTAATAACATTGTGAATGGCAACACGTAACTGAGTCAAATTAGCCGTGGTCAATGTGATATGCAACAATTAAAATTGACGAATGGGCTTAGGTACCGTATTAAGTCTAAGCTCGGCTAGTGTTTAATATCCCTGACATGGGGACTGATTGCTTTTAAATTAGAATCCATTTTTATAAGTGTCCAACACATGGATGAGGCAAGGTGAATTTGGGGTTTAAGTATCAAAAAGAACAAAGTTGAGATGATAGAGAGACAATTTCTGGTCATTTGAAATAAGTGTCATAAAATAAAATTTTCCCCAAATTATTACTTAATAAGGACTGAATTTAGACAAAATTACTGTTACTTTGATGGCTGTGTATTAATAACAGCTGTTAGACAAATTTAATCCTGACTGGCAAAGCTAAATACAGGGAGCATCTTTCCCAGATGAAATTCAATCTCCTTTGAAAAATTAATCAGTTGATGCAGGAAGTCAAGAAGCTCTTAGTGCCAAGGAAAAATAGGAAGCATCTTTTCTCACTAAAACTGTCCAAGCAGTAAGTGTCTAAAATTTTGAGGGACACAGAACCTTAAAGGTACAGAAAGATTCTGCTATGAAGAAGCAAGTGGATCTTGAAAATCACCAAGTATTTGACTCAATCTCATGCAATTTCCATCATAGGAGTTTGTAATTGCATGAATTTATTTTCTTAAATTCGTACAACAATTTTCCCTTGATGAGTTCAGAAGTCTATTGCTTGTATTTGTCTTAAATGTTAGATGACTTGTTTATTCAAAGAATTCCACACATTCTTTCCTTGCTAAGAATTTCTTGAGATAACTGTGAATTTATTTGTCTTAAATGTTATGAATCATGTATACTAAGAAATGAGCAGTTCTATGTCATAGGATATTCACACTATAGATTGTTAGTCTGCAAATATTTGGGTAATGACAATAAGTGAATATCACTGATTCATTTGCATAATAAAATGTGAATTCTTTTAACCAAGAATCAATAGTATTAGCATTAAGGGTACCTACCAGGTGATATTTAGTCCAGTTAGTGACTTACAGTACTCAGCAGGGCATAATAGTTTGGTAACAGGTCAAGATTATGTCATGGTTCAATTAGGTGTGCTGAATAGCCAATAGGGAGATACATTAATCTTCTTAACGAGGGTTTGTGTATCAGTTGTCAAGCTAATGAGTGACCCATATTAGTCTTACTTGCTGATGAATTACAATATGATATCTGACATGACGAGAGAGGGGATTAAAGAAAAATCCATAAAATCCAGAACAAAAATCTTGACAAATGTTTGTGTTGTCTATGACTTATTTTAAAAGGGAAATAGCTCTATAAATACACCCATATAGTGGGCAAAGGGAGGAGACAACCAAATTACAGCTGATGACCGAAACGGATGCTGGAGAGGAAGAGAAAAAAAGGAAAGGAATATTTTGACTCTAACCTGCCATCAACATTGAACCTGAATGGACCAGCAAGCAATCTCCGGGTTATGCAGGCATGCTGGGCAACTGAGTTCAATTTTTCACTCGATTTCATGATGGAATTGGTCTTATCAGTTTAAACAGAATGGCTAATTTTAATTTTGATAAACTTGGTCATTATTTCTAAGAGAAGTATATCCTTCAAATGTCATTTTTAATCTCATTTTATTGATATAACTGATTAAATTGCTATATTTTACATACAAGGGCTCATACTGTCTATATCATTGCTCAGATCTCTGTTTATTCCATCCATTAAATTTCATATTTTATTTTATTATTTACTCAATATGAGTAATAAACGCTTTGGTCTATAAAATCCTTTAGATAATGATAACCACCACCACCTGCAACAACCCTGTTTTTTGTTTGCCCTGGGTTTTTTAATTCTCTTGATCTGGTTCAACATGTAAACAAAGTTTACATTGATACACTGAAATCCCTCAGAATAGAACTCAGGTACAAAATTGATTTACTTCACAGATGAACAAGCACAGATGGGCAAGGCATGATAAACACTAATATGAAGCCAAGTTTAATGAACTGGCTAACTGCCTAATGGCTGGAATCAAATCAATGGGCTAATTGCCCAAAGGCTTAAATCAACAAACTGACTAATTGCCCAAATGCTTAAATCAAGGAACTGACCAATTGCCCAAAGGCTTAAATCAATAAACTGACCAATTGCCAAGAGACTTAAATCAATGAACTGACCAATTGCCCAATGGCTTAAATCAATAAACTGACTAATTGCCCAAAGGCTTAAATCAATAAACTGACTAACTGCCCAAAGGCTTAAGTCAATAAACTGACCAATTGCCCAAAGACTTAAATCAATGAACTGAATATCCGCCTAATGGCTGAAGTCACATTACAAAATACTGTAAATGGCCAGACATGAGTGTGCAAAAAATGATAACAATTGCAGCGATGACAAGCTGATTTTTTATCACAAAATTTCAATCAGTAATAAAAAGTAACACGCAAAAGGACAGTTGGATTGATGAATGCTATAAGATTTGTGCTTGATACTGTAACAAAACCTATGGTAAAATGATAACAAGCTCTGTTCCAATCAATCACAATATAAAGACATCATGCATCAATATGTTGCAAGTAGAAATGGGAAGAAAATGCACTAGAAATATCATGGTCAAAGTCAAGCCTGATATGCTAAAATAGATTAGGGTCAAATAACTGATTTGTTCACAAAAAAACCTAAACCTCTTCTCAAACCAATTTTGACTCAACACTAAATCAATCCAGTATGCTGCCTTCTCTCTACTAACACAATTTTCTCTGACCAAGATCTGATGGCAGAAACAATATTGTTAACCCACAAGTTAATGTCAGTTGTAGATTTAATTTATATGTCTGACTTGAGTTGTGTATGCTTTATAATTATCTACAGCTGTCTAATTATTTCATTAGAATCTATTAAATTTACCTGTCACAGAATTCCCCTCTAGAAAACTAAGTACCAATTAACTTTCAGACTCAAAAAATCCATTAACATACCGTATTTTTCGAGAAACAGCCCCATGTCTCAAAATATTCCCACACTATACAAAAATCTGCAAAACAATTTTCAAATGATATTTCTGTTTATTCAAAAGCTAGTCCCTTTTCTTAAGGCTAACCAACTCGGCTTATCAAAGGAGAAACAATGAAATGTATGCACTGGGCAGACAACCTTCATCATAGGGGAAAAACTGTAACTCAGTTGTTTATGTGCTAAGCTCATGACTAAAAGGGTGTGGGTTCGAAACCTACCATCAAACCAGCCTGAGTCAGCTAATCTGGTGTTTCTTTGGGCAAGACACTTTATTCCAATTGTCTCAGCTAATAGGTAACCTACTTGTGTTGAAGTGCCATAAAGCACCAACCCAAACCAAAACCTACATAACATGCATTTGGAACACCTCTGGCTTTCCTGCGTATGTATAATTGTTCCAGCTGATGAAAGTGTTGAAAACCGTTAGAGTCACTTGGTCTAGAAAATGGTTGATATAAATAAGTGCTAATTTAGTGTCTTTTGTGATATCACTTCAAAACCAAGAGTCCATCAAAGGGACTGACACTCAACTGGCCAAAAAGAACTCTGTGGAATCAACTTAAGGTCCATTTTGTATTCTCTTCAATTACCTTTTCTTAAATTCTGATACTGAAATAATTTCTGATTTTCTGAGAGACTCCAAAATAACAAAGTTGATAACAAAAATAATTTTCTTAGCAAGCTAGCATGTTCACAGGACAAGTGCAGTACAAACGTTTGGGTCATAGCCTTAGACCTTGAAACTGACATCATGGATAGAAGATCAACTGATATTGTCTTGGTTACTTAACTCATTCAAGGTGTTCTTCATATACAACCCAATTTATTTGTATACTGACCAGGATCATTGCCCGTCTCCACTGTGGGTGGGTGGGGAACACATTCTTGTCAAGTACATTGACCTCCACTCTATTAGAAAAGCTTTGCATAACTCCATGATAGAATTTTATAATTCTTTACCACCTCAGAATCTTGAACTTTTTGACGAAGTGCATTTTGAATAAAAATATGACCCTATATTTGATGAATTTTATACTATTTCATACTGTATTTTATATACATTGTATGGGATTTTTAACACCTTCAACTTCAATCTTGAATCTTGTAGCATGTCATGTGTATATCACTAAGTGAACGTTGGGGAAAATGTAATAATTCAAAAAATACAAGTGACATTTCTAACTGTTTCAGAAATATTTTTGGGAAATATGGAATGATAATAATTGTGAATAGAGTGTATATTGAATGTTATTAATACTTCAGTTCTTGGTAATGAATTTAGATCTCTGTTTCATAATGTGGGTAAGCAGGAACAAACAGCTGCCATATTACTGGTACACAATGCTAGATGGCAGGAACAAACAGCTACCATACTACTGGTACACAATGCTAGATGGCAGGTGTCACAGCTGCCATACTACTGGTTCACAGTGCTAGATGTCAGCTGTCACAGCTACCATACTACTGGTACACAATGCTAGATGTCAGGTGTCACAGCTGCCATACTAATGGTACACAGTGCTAGATGTCAGGTGTCAATGCTGCCATACTACTGGTACACAGTGCTATGTGGAATGCTAGATGTCAGATGTCACATCTGCCATACTACTGATACACAGTGCTAGATGTCAGGTGTCACAGCTACCATACTAATGGTACACACTGCTACATGTCAGGTGTCACAGCTGCCATACTACTGGTAAGCAATGACAGATGCAGATTTAAGATGCCAGATCTTCTCTCTGGTCATGGTAATCTTGTGAAGAGATTAACTCTAGCCTGCGTCTATGTTCAGACATCAAATATAGCTTGTACTAATACCTTAGTTTATACACACAACTTACGAACTGGGGCTGAGCAAACATGACATGGTCATTATCAGATCAATTTATCCTGATAACAATGTTTAATTCTGAAGGTCATTATCGGATAGATCTATCCCAATAACAATTTTAAAATTCTGACAGTTATTATCGAATCAATTTGTCCTAATAATAATTTTCATTTTATTCTAATGATCAAAACCATCAAAATAAATAAACATTGTTTTTATGTCGATCCATCATTGTATGGCTGAAAACTAATACTGATAAATCACATGTACATTTGCCAGTAGACATTAGGGCACTTAAGGTCATAGAAAAAAATCTGTGCAACCATTTACCCCTGTCTAGAAATACTGGGTCAACTGTGAAGAAAAGCAATACATTCTTCACTACCATGTATATTGATCTGATTTTCCCTCTTCTACAAATGACAGCGCAATCAAACACAACCCACAGACTGACAAATTCTGCACAAAACAAACGGTCAAAGCAACAAATGCAAATCTAATTAATGGTAAGACTTCATCCTGCTGATCATTCTGTTTTAAAATTTCTACAAGGTTCAAAATTCAACGCTCCAAAAACCCAATGTGGAAGCCTTACTGCTTCACAAATTCTATGCTGATGGATTTTATAATCTGAAATTTTCAAAGATTCTGGATTCCTTCCTTTTGCTATTAACAAACTTCTAGTACTGACCCAGATTGCAGTATCTGTATCATTTCCAAGCCATTATGTCGCCATTTTTCACCACTGATGCCATTATCAGTCAGGCTTCTCTATTATCAACATTAGCAAAATTAAACTGTGAGATGGTATTATGTCAAAATATAAAAGAAACAACACTTTGTAAAAAGTGGAATAATTTATGTTTACTGGTTTAGAAAAACATGACTGTAAACTTTAAGTTACCAAGTTTCAACAGCATTTCATTCATTTTAATTTTAGAAGTAAATAATGCACATATCAAACAATATTTTTACATAGGGCAAGTTATGAATTCAACTTGTTGCTATAAAAAGAAGTTGACCTTATTTACCCATGCAACCTGATGCACCCTCATCAGACAAACAGAACAAACTTAGAAAACTGTGCAATATGATCTTAATGCTGAGCATGTATTGTACTTAATTACCAATGTATTGTACTCCACTACCAATGTATTGTACTCCTTTACAATGTATTGTACTCCATTACCAATGTATTGTACTCCTCTACCAATGCTGAGCTATGTATTTTAACAAGGTTCCTCTGACCATATTAATCTATATAATCTATACAAAATAACACTGAAAGATAAAATACTTACCAGATTTAGTACATAACACAATTAAAGACTTGTTTGACAGTGTTTGTGTCCTCTAATTTGGGGAAATTAGTGATATATCAGCTAAGAAGATAGACTGTTTTATTGTCCAGTCTAGTAATTTGCTCCTGTGCTTCCATTCCTAATTTTGCCTATTTTGCAAAATTTTATATTCCTTTATTACCATCTTATTTATTCACATTCATGTGTAAATTCTGCAATTCTCCTATTTGCCTTCACTTATATTCATTTACTGTTCATTCATTCATTTTCTCATTCTTTCATTCATTTTATTCTTATGTCTATTCTTTTACTTACCAACTTAAATGCACTTATCTCTGTTCAGCTGTTTCAAGTTTTATGTATAAAACTGCCTGGTGAAATAAAAAACTAAATGAATTAGATTATTAATGGAAAGCTCAATAAATTTACTTAGGAGAAAAATATTGACAACAAACTTTCCGAGTGGTCTAAAGCGCTTTCCGTCATGGATCACTGCCATCTCACCTCTGTCTGCATGGGTTCGAGTCTCGGATTCGGCTAATGTGGGTATGTGAGAAAGCTTGCCAGTAGCTTCTCATTGGTCGGTGGTTCTTTCTGGGGTTTTCCCGGGTTCTTCCTCCACCATTAATACTGGCCGCCGTGTATAGTCTATCGTGTGCTGAAAAATGGCATTA
This sequence comes from Sinohyriopsis cumingii, assembly GCA_028554795.2. Lineage (NCBI taxonomy): Eukaryota > Metazoa > Mollusca > Bivalvia > Unionida > Unionidae > Sinohyriopsis > Sinohyriopsis cumingii. The sequence goes on along the minus strand of CM068833.1, from coordinate 79,254,815 downwards.
AACCCTACAACAACAACAACAACAACAACAAAAATCTTTCACACAGTATGTCATAGTTAAATTGATACGTCATGGTGGAAGAATCAAGCAAAGAAACTTTTCATGCATTCACACTTTTAAACATGAAAATGACTATATCAAAATTGACATAAAAACATAAATCAGTCAACAAAATTTATGTACTTTAAAGATTGCAAGTCATTAAGGAATGCTGAGAAATATCTATGCAGAGGATTACCTTTCTCCATTCCTCTAGTCTTGTCTAGATTTCAGATGTTCTTGCCTTCAACTTAATATTGATGCATGTATACATGGTGACATTGCTTCAGGGATTTTTTGTAACTTCGTTTCCAGAAATAATAATAATAATTACAATAATAACAGTAATAGCAACAATAACTGTATTCAGAGAAGGCAACACAGCTAATCTACCTTCAGGCATTCTGTTATATACAGCACAATGTGGCAACAATTTAGCTCAACACTAAACAATAAGAGTTATTCTGAAAACCAAAGTGTCATGCTTATAATAAACAAGCATCAGCAAGCACATAAATAAAATAAAAAATATCATATTGTATTGAAAAATTCTTCTGTATAAAAAGATGTCTAAGCAGAGAAAAGCAGGAGGTATTTATATTACTTAGACCTATTTAAGTGTCTTAAGATTTCATCCATTTGAGACATTGTTTGAGTGTCTTAAGATTTCATCCATTTGAGACAATGTTCGAGTGTCTTAAGATTTCATCCATTTCAGACATTGTTTGAATGTCTTAAGATTTTATCCATTTGAGTCATTGTTCGAGTGTCTTAAGATTTCATCCATTTGAGACCTTGTTTGAGTGTCTTAAGATTTCATCCATTTCAGACATTTTTCGAGTGTCTTAAGATTTCATCCATTTGAGACACTGTTCGAGTGTCTTAAGATTTCATCCATTTGAGTCACTGTTTGAGTGTCTTAAGATTTCATCCATTTGAGAATTTGTTCGAGTGTCTTAAGATTTCATCCATTTCAGACATTGTTCGAGTGTCTTAAGATTTCATCCATTTCAGACCTTGTTTGAGTGTCTTAAGATTTCATCCATTTCAGACATTTTTCGAGTGTCTTAAGATTTCGGCCATTTGAGACACTGTTCGAGTGTCTTAAGATTTCATCCATTTGAGTCATTGTTCGAGTGTCTTAAGATTTCATCCATTTGAGAATTTGTTCGAGTGTCTTAAGATTTCATCCATTTCAGACAATGTTCGAGTGTCTTAAGATTTCGTCCATTTCAGACATTGTTCGAGTGTCTTAAGATTTCATCCATTTCAGTCATTGTTTGAGTGTCTTAAGATTTCATCCATTTGAGATATTGTTCAAGTGTCTTAAGATTTCATTCATTTGAGACATTGTTCAAGTGTCGATTTCATCCATTTGAGACACTGCTTATAAAAAGAATTAATGCTACTAGCTGCAACATTGTCCATACTCTTTTTTAGCAATTCCTTCTTTGGCTCTGGTATAACAAATTTTTTACTTCTAACCAACCTTAAATTTGATGTACCGTCAACATCTTTCTCATCTTTACTAGCCATGGTTCCAATATGATAACCCTATCTACACCTTGGCGTATCATTGTGTATCTGTAATTTGGATCTGTGAATTTTACTGGATGCAGGAGCCAAGTCATCACATCCAATCCAATCTTTTGGAGTCTTGAAAAGTTTTGTTATGTTTGAATTTGAGGCATTACCTCAAATTACAATACAATAAATGACTGAATACAACTTTTATGAAAGATGACTCTATGCAGAATAGGAAAGAATATTCTGATTTTCTTAGGTAGCTAAAGAGAGTACTTTTTTTTCCCCAAAACATTTAATGTAAATTGACCTGGTTAGACTTTTATCTACAAATAGACCAGTAATTTAATGTAAGTTCATATTCAGGTTAAACTGTCAAACAGAACTTTGAGTTTGTTGCTATCTAGCATTGTTCTTTCTTCCTTTATAACTAGGTTGTCATGATGAATACAATCCATTATTTAAAAACTTAAAAAAGATATCAGTGAAAAGAGATATTCTGGCATGCCCATCCATCTTTTGAAAAATTATAAAGCTTGTTTACATCTCAAAGTCTACAGTATACCATTTTAACATGCATGTTATCCACATTTTTCCCTAACACACACACCCTCATGGGGTATACATGTCCATGTGTTACACAATTTGATTTTTGTTTGTATTACAATGATGTAGTAATACACTGTATTCTAAAAGATTCATTTCTTATTTCAAATAAGGCACCAAGTTTGAAATAGTAAATGAGTCTTATGTTGATTATATAATTATGTTTCACATTTCAGCTAAAAATTTATGTTTCACATTTCACCTAAAAATTTGTTTCACATTTCACCTAAAAATTTATGTTTCACATTTCAGCTAAATTTTTTGAAGTTTAAAGATGTTAGAATAACATGAAGACAAGATCAACACAATAAAACCATCATCTTCAATTTAATAACTTATTAATTTATGAAGAGCGGCAATGTTTTGTTTACTAAAATCTTAAAGTGCCATAGATATAAATTTAGAATATTAAGTTCTATAGCACAGTAGATCAGTATCAATGTCAATAATATTAAAAATTTTAATTAATTTGAATTTTAACATATTCGCTGTCTGGAAAAACATCCATAACTTTGGCTAGGCGTGATTCATTGATGGTCAAGACATGTGATGCTGTATCTGACTCGCTGTCGTAGTCGGATTCTGAGCTAGACTAGTTGACTTCCAGAAGAATTTCAAATTTACGGAATCAATTACAAATAGTATCCAGTGTTATTCATTCCATACCCAACTGATCATAATGTTTACTGTAAAATCGAAAGGTGGGTAATTCATGCCATCTGGCGATTATTTATGGGTAGGTGATTATTTTATTTATTTTGAATTAATGGATAGGTACGGTTTCGTTCCTGATTTAACAAAGATAGCATGTGGCGTCATCGTGGAATGGTTGAGATGGCTTGAGGTGAGGAAACTAATTTTGAATTCACCCAGACGAGTTCAAAAGACTCTGCTGCAGTATTTCCCTTATTATCAAGTGAAGCATGTGGATTGAAATTTAAATAATTATGGGATTCAATGGTAAACAGAAATGATGATTCCATCATACCCTAATATTTTATACAATGTTTATAACACAAAGAAGCCAACACATTTTTTGCTTATTTATTATCTTTATGAACGGTTCTTTCCGGGGTTTTCCCGGGTTCTTCCTCCACCATTAATACTGGCCGCCATATATAGCCTATCGTGTGCTGAAAAATGGCGTTAAACCCCACAACAACAAAAAAATCTTTATGAACACCTGCACATTATGTAAGTCCAAGGGTAATGTAAGATATTTTTTTACACGCAAAAAAACTGCAAGTAATAAATGAGTGCATGTTATACTTGGATGCATGTTATATTTGCTAACCGATGGTAAATTTTTTGCATATACGAGATAGCAGCCTAAATTACTGCAACAAAGAATATAACTTTTGATTTCCAGGGAGATGACTGTACCGTAGATTGTATAACAATGTGAATTTCTATCAGGCTGTTTCACCCTTGGAATACCGTCTTAGCTAAGTTTATATACTGAAACTTAGAGACCATGTCACAAAGTTTGTACTTACGGTTTAATACAATGTCCATGCAGGCTATTTTGACATATGGGGTCACTAAATGTTGTGTTACACCTGCCTTATTTCATTGAAAAGTCCAGTAAGGTGAAACAGCTAGCCATCGTTAAAGGCTTGACCGATATGACAGTCTAAGTGCCATATGAAAGGGCAAAGATAATGAAATCCACGCATTCATTACTGTACACTGTACAAAATCAAGGACGACTTGGCTGTAATTCCCCCTATATCAAAACTGTGCTCTTATATCATACAAGTGACTGAACCAGGATCTCAAACCAGTAGATTTACAAATTTTAATCAGTACATTGGCTCCTCTACCAGTCGATTTTTTATTGGCATAAATCTTACATTCTTGATGGGGACTGAAACAAAATAAGTGCATTTTTTGCTGCAATATGTATTCTTTTCACAGTATAATAAAACTAAAAATACTATAATAAAACAGCAAGTTTTGAACATGAATCAGGTAATGTTGATGGTAATTTCTTGATCGTAATATCTTTAGTATCTTGATGGTAATGTCTTGATGGTAATATCTTGATGATAATGTCTTGATGGTAATCTCTTGATGGTAATGTCTTGATGGTAATGTCTTGACGGTAATGTCTGATGGTAATATCATGATGGTAATATCTTGATGGTAATGTCTTGATGGTAATGTCTGATGGTAATGTCTTGATGGTAATGTCTGATGGTAATATCATGATGGTAATATCTTGATGGTAATGTCTTGATGGTAATGTCTGATGGTAATGTCTTGATGGTAATGTCTTGATGGCAATGTCTTGAGGGTAATGTCTGATGGTAATATCATGATGGTAATATCTTGATGGTAATGTCTTGATGGTAATGTCTGATGGTAATGTCTTGATGGTAATGTCTTGATTCAGATTCTGATGGTAACGTTACAATAATTCATTAATGTGATTCAGTATATTATCAGGTAATGAAAAAGAAAGAGTCGCTTATCTTACAGTTCACTGCAAAGAATTTTTTAATAACATCCAAGAACAATTTTCATTTCCTTCACAAGAAATTATATCAATATTTGATCAATTTTTTTTACATCTTTTATTTTTTATCACTAACTTGCAATGCTCCCAGCTTTCAAATAAATATTATCTGCCCATTTCAGAACTTCATTATCTTTCCACTACTACCTTATGCTCTAGTTTGTATTATTTGATTGAGCAAAAGTGTATCGCTGCGTAAAAAGTGCTTGCAATTTATCTCGCTTGAAGAATAATGAAAATATGTTTATTTTGTACAGATTCAATCATAGCAGTTAATGGAGGCTGAACGACAACGAGAAAAAAATTATAACTTCTTAAGGGTTTTTTATTATTGATTTAGACCGTTGCTTTTCTATTAATGTTCATTATATTTTTCATGAAATAACTCGAGTTTTTTTCAAAATGCACAAATGTCAACCACGCTTGAACAGACAGGTGCATGTACAAGTCTCCTTGATGATTATTTTAATTTTATTTCCTTGAACGGTTGCAAATTTTAGAGTATACAATTTGGAGAAATATCGATGTTAGACACTATGCATGAATAAGACATTTGTGGTTCTCACCTATCTGTCTGTCTGTCTGTATGTCTGTCTTCTTTCATCTGGTTCATGGGAATGTATATCAACCAATGAATGTGTGTTCGCATACATATATTACATAGACATACTTCTGGTTAAAAACGAGTATAAAATGATGCTAAGTTAGAAAGAGCGACATAGATAAAGACAACAAATATGAATATTTATGAGTATCCATTTATTATTGACTTGTAGAGCATGTTCTTACAAGCAGTCTCTTTTTTAAATCATACTGTGCAATTTTACAATGGTCACGTGGATCAATATTGATATAAAAGGCGAACCAAAGTAATATGACGGAATCTGTGAAATAATTGGATTTTTAAAACTTACATATTTGATGCAAGGAAAGTTAAACAGAATTAAACTAATTTTAAGAAGGCTGTTCTAGATGAATTTGCTGGTGGCAATCAGAAATGTTGTCTAAAGACCCCAACAAGTTTGAGAGTTATTACGTGTCAGCATAAGCAAAGAAAAATCATGCTGAAAGTTATTGCATGCACCGTCCGACATTTGATGTTTCAAAAGTCAAAATGAAAATGGAACTACAAAAAAAGTCACTGGGCATGTTATTTAATCTGAATATTGTACGATATTTACACCCAAATATGAATAAATATTCCATCTGCATTAATTACACTCATTTATCATCATGATAGCTAATGTAATTATTTCTTTGTTAAGTTCCTCTGAATCCATTAAAATACTGTGTTCCATTTTTAAAAAGAAAATAAAAAAATTCTGGATTAAAATATTCAGAATTACAAATCAGCTGACTTATCGAATTTGTGTTATAATGTTCTTATCGAACTTGTGTTATAACTTTCTTAACGCGTGTTATACACAAACTATTAGCCTTGTGAAAATAACTGAGAAAGAAGGATATATCAACATATGAAAAATGCAAATTGTTGAGATTGTTTTCGTTAAAGTTATATAACCAAAAATGTGCAATAAATGTTTAAAATCGGAGAGCAGAGTAAAATGTTCCTACAAATGTATCTGAAATTATGGATAATGAATTTATATTATCAGGTATGGACAGTGTATTTAATTTAATTATTTGATATCATTTAAGTATGGAAAGTAAACAATATTATCTGATATATGTAAGTATGGACACTGAATCTAATTATCTGATTTAATGTCTTTACTTATTATCCTTGTATGAAATAAATATGTTTGGCATATATAATATTACAGAAAGGTAGGAAAATGTAGCTCTACAATGATACCAAATAATCTGGACATTTTAGTTCCACTACAAAATACAGAGGGAAAACCCAAATTTTTTGGACCCGTTTTTTTTTTTCCACCCAAAATTTGCCCGTGGTCAGAATCTGATTTTGTGTCTGGAATTTAGACTTTTTGGACTCAGACCAGTCTTCTGAACTGCACACAGACAGGTGAACCTTTACAAAAAGTAGGATAAGATGGTCATTTGGAATAAAGTGTGGTCTTGATACGAAAATGATGGGTTTGTTAAGCAAAAAAAAGGAAGAGAACTCTAACTTTTACCCTTCTGCTCATGCGCAAGCAAAATAACCAATGGAAAATGATGTTTCTAACACAGCTAGGCATTAGGCTAATGGAAAATCTCTTGGAAGTCAATGTATTAGGATGTATTCAGAAATAGCCTCAACCATGACCACAACCATTTAACCTGAAAACTAATCTTTGCCATTAGACTTAACTTCAACTTTAAAGATCTCTGACATGCATTCTACAAGCCAGATCCTTTATAAATTAAAAAATTCACTTCATATTGGTTATGTCCAAATACATGTTGTGTGCTATAACAAAAATGCCTAATGTGGAAAAATATATCTAAACAAATACCAGAATAAAAGATCTGATGCCATTTCACTTTACCAATTTTAAGCAGAATTTAAATCTCAGTTACCATAAAATGACTGAAGTTTGTGTTTATTTAAACAATATTAATTTCATTTTACAACAAGCAGGTTCCATCTGCTCTTTTGTTTTCACTTTCTTCCAAAAAATCTTTTGAGATTTGGTCAGTATGCATCATGCAGTTGGGGCATCTATCGATTGGGAGTTTCAAATCCCTGTATATGTATAAATCCCTGGTTTAGCCAAATCAGTGAACACTTACAAAAACTGATTTTATAATATTTAATCATACTTCTGGAAAAAAATATAGTTGAAAAAGTTTTACATCTACAGAATGCTGCTATTAAAGCCTTAAGCTCATTTTAACTCATGTAATTTAATTTTAAATTCTAACATTTTATTTTCAATGATTGCATTGAATTTTATATTATTACATTTAATTTTAAACTACTACTAATTATAACCAGGTAATGTTGGGAAAACAAGGACTATTTACAAAGACAGATTTCTTTAAGTAAAAAAATAGCAAATCAATAAAACATTGGACACAGTAATGTTAATATACTATGGTTCATGAATCCGCAAAAACATTAAAAACACCGTCATGTATTTAAAAAACATCCAATACCATATTTACTCACTTTTGTAAGTTGATTTTCAACTGCAAACAGCACAGAATTATTAACATTACTGGAGAAAGCTGAAGACTAAGCATATATAAATTTGCCTGTTAACACTCGCACTCCCATGAGACATGCCCTTTAAAGATCCCATGACAACTGTAATGTAAGAGCGATTGTCCCCACTCAACGTCATATTTTGAAACCACTTCTTTATGTTAAGTAGGAAATAACAATCAGGTGGAAAACATTGTCAATGGAGGAATTATAAATGCTCAGGCCCTGACTTACTCCGAAAATACCCCCAAGTATTCTCAGATGGGCGTCCATTTTCTTTTTGTAAGCCTTCACCCTTATGTGCATAAATTAGCATGTTTAAATAACAAACAAAAATACTAAAATCAACTAATGTTGCTACGTATGTAAAACCACTTGCATAAAATTTCTTATTTAAATTTATATGCCGTACTTGTAATTATTATTATGTGCAGTGATTGCTCAGCCATTTAACAGCGTCATCATCAGCAAGGTGCAGAGCCTGCAATCCACAGGGGAACTTTGTCAATGGACAGTTGTGTGAAGTACTTGTAATAGAACAACAGGACACCGCCAAAAAGCCGACTGCCAGGGTCTGGAGAAAACTCATGAATGCCTACTGTACCACATAGCCCTTGGCATGACAAGAACTTATAGAGACTGAATTTATTTATTTATTTATTATTACTATTTAGTTTTGTTTTTTAAATGAAATTCTTGAATAATATCCAACCTATCATTTTAAGAATTTTCCAAAGGGAACTTCAACTCTTATATACAGCAGTGGGAATTGTGTGTGTGCCTGAGGACCTAAGTCACAAATCTGTCCAATCACAGGTTTGCATGTAAATCGAGTCTTAACTAAATCATAGCCAAGAGTGAATCTCTGCATGGTTTCCTACCTGCAAGAGGGAGAAAGTGCAAAGAGCACATATAGAGACATCTTAAAGGAACCAGATTTGCAATGGCATTCAAAGTTCCCAACAGGGATAAGAAACGGTGAGCCGAAAACAATGTCTTGCTCATAGATCTGCTAGAAGTGTCAGAATTTATTCTATCAGGTCCCATGGGATCCAGACTAACTTCTGGTTCTTGAGGAAGTCATAACCATGTAACTAAAGTCCTGAGATGGAGTGAGCTCTGACTACTCCAGGTTAGACAAGAGACCCAACTGAGTTACTGTAGACCAGCACTGGAACAGCTTGTTGATCAGTCGATTGTTAAAGTATGGGAGAATCTGAGTTTCTAGCAATTGGAGGCATGCCACTACTAATCCAAAACTGGATGGGTATCCAAGCGATGCCAAACAGCAGAACTCAGAATTGGAAAACATCCTGATCCAAGAAAAACGTGATGCATGAGGAACACTGGGATTTTCAGGTTGATGGAGATTGCCCAATCTGACGGATGCTTTGCATTAGGATTAAACATCATGGTCTCCATCTTGAAAGGTTCCTCCAGAAGAAACAAGATATGGAGGAAAGATCGATTATGAGATGAAACATTCCATTGTCAATGGTGACCAGGAAGATTAAGGAGTAGACTGAGGGATTCAAAACCCTCTCAAATGCCCCGTTCATTCTTTGATTTTACCAGAGAGATCAGTGAAGAAGTATTGGGAACCTTAACAGAGGGTTTCCTGATAAACCTTGCTCATGAGGAAAAAGAACACTCATTATCCATGATGTCTGACCAAAAATCTGAAAAAAGGCTACAACAAGCACCTATATAGGGATGTTTGAGAGAAATGCATGCAGAAAAGGGTACCAGTAGCTTGGCTGTCCCCCTCCCCATCCTTCCTTAGAAAGAAAGGTTATAGAACTTACTCCTTATGGGATATGATGTGAGGCATCAGTGGAGTTGATTGAACGTTAAATTCACTGGAGTTGATATGGACAGAGAAGGAATTATCACTAGCTAGTACACTCTGAGCAAGAGAATGGCACCATGATAACCTTCAGTTGGAGAAGGTGACACAGTAGTGGTCTGCAAAATGCCTGCAACACTTCATTGTCATTAGGGGCTCTATGCATGCAAGAAGTCCCAGTGGAAAGACAAGACTGCTTGAGGGAGGATACCAATCCAATCCCCATCCTGAGTCTGAACCCAGTGGACAGACTCCCAATCCTGCACTGATTGTGATGGTAGAGTGTGGAAGGGGGAAATTCAGTCCAAACCCTAACCCAGTACCATAAGACCTGGGGCCCTGAGTGGCCGAGTGGTCTAAAGCACTCTCCATTATGGATCACTGCCATCTCACCTCTGTCTGCGTAGGTTCGAGTCTCGGATTCGGCCAACGTGGGTATGTGAGAAAGCTTGCCAGTAGCTTCTCGAGGGTCAGTGGTTCTTTCCAGGGATTTCCTGGGTTCTTCTTCCACCATTAATACTGGCCGCCATGTATAGCCTATCTTGTGCTGAAAAATGGCGTTAAACCCACAAAAACAACAACAACAACAACCATAAGACCTCCAGGTAATGACCAGTGAAAGATGGGCAACCAAATGAGGTGAATGTTGACTGGTGACAGGTAACAATCTCAATGGTCACCATGAACAGTCAGCACACACTGACTGGTCACTTTCAAAAACTGACCGGTGTCTGGCAACCGGTGATAGGTCACCAGATATGGACCATTCAGGCGACATAAATATGTCCGAGCCTAGTTTGTCTGACTCATCACTCAGCAAGGTGCAATGCTGCTCCTCCCCCTCAGGAGGGTGCCACACTACCATGGAAGTGTTGGGTATTGTGCAGCTCCTCCTGCTCTGAAGGGTATGATCCTACCCATGATGTCAGACAAGCAGTACATATCCTTCCTAGCAAAAGGGAGCAAAACACCACTCTAAGCATGAGAAGTGTTAGACTTTCTAGGGAGGCAATCTACTCCTCAATCATTGATTCCCTCCTAAGGATGGGCTTCACCCATCTCCAATGAGACTGGTCCCATAACCTCCACAGCCCTAAGTGTGTTCTTCCAAACTGAAGAACTAGTATACTGCAGGGGGCCCACTGACCCCCAAGTAGTGTACTACAACATTAAGAAGTTCTTCTCTGGTAACTTCCATTAACAAGCATTTCTTGAAACTGTTCTGCGCATGTGCATACCAGGTGCACAAGTGGACCATATCTTATCCACAATTCTCAACTCAAAGGGAGGATGTATTCACATAAAAAAGGGTGAGGTTTTTGAGCACAAAAAAGTAACCGATACACAACAGTGATAGGTAAGAAATATTCAAACCTATTATCCAATGAACAGAGACCAGAAAATCTAAAGTTCGTGAAATTCAGTTACAGCAAACGAATAATTTCTGCATGAACTGAAAGCAAAATGCCATGTAAATTGAAATCATTCACTAATTTATAATTAATTATGTTATTATCATTTTCATTCAGCAGAAAACTCCATACATAAATGATCAGTTACACAGATATAAGTGGCCAGAAAGTACTCATAGTTCCCTTTCATCTGCCTAACAACTAAATATCATACATCAAGCTATCATAAATGAGTAGTGTATAGACACTGTAAAATAAACACTGCTTGGAGTACTCATAGTTCCCTTTCATCTGCCTAACAACTAAATATACATCAAGCAATCATAAATGAGTAGTGTATAGACACTACAAAATAAACACTGCTTGGAGTACTCATAGTTCCCTTTCATCTGCCTAACAACTAAATATCATACATCAAGAAATCATAAATGAGTAGTGTATAGACAATGTAAAATAAACACTGCTTGGAATACTCATAGTTCCCTTTCATCTGCCTAACAACTAAATATCATACATCAAGCTATCATAAATAAGCCGTGTATAGACACTGCAAAATAAACACTGCTTGGAGTACTCATAGTTCCCTTTCATCTGCCTAACAACTAAATATCATACATCAAGCTATCATAAATGAGCAGTGTATAGACACTGTAAAATAAACACTGCTTGGAGTACTCATAGTTCCCTTTCATCTGCCTAACAACTAAATATCATACATCAAGCTATCATAAATGAGCAGTGTATAGAAACTTTAAAATAAACACTGCTTGGTGTTGACACAATCAGCTCTTTTTCCAGTTGCCACCAATATTTTGTAAGAATCCAAGACATACTATTCTGACACCAAACAAATTAATAACATTCAGAAAACAGTCGGAAATTCTAATGTTGCTAAATGTTTACAGCTTGTTATGAAATCTGTCAATAAATATACTTCCAAAGATCAAACATGGTTGAAAACTGATGAGACTGGAATAACATCTATCAGACTTTGGGATGCAATGCAAATGATGCTGATGTTACATGGAAACAATGTGAAATCTAATCTGATAATTTATTATTTAATTCATTCTGCAGATATATGCACAATTTCAAATGTGTACAGTGATACTATCTCAATACTTAAGAAGGGTTTTGTAAATTCTTACAAACTGTCAAGGAATGGCTGATTTTGCAATTTATGTGCAATGTTGATGCCATAATGATTAAATACACAAGAATATTCATATACTGTGACATCATCAAACTTCACCCATTAAACAGTAGTGACTGCTTTCTGAACAACTAGATCTTTAACTACAATATTCTAATTGTGGACAATATAAAACGTGGAATGTCCTAAGCATTTTGCTTAAACATCTGAGATTTTAAATTTATTTGACTAAAAATAAAATATATATCTATATTATATCTCTACTGGCACAAAATATTAGCAGATTTGTTTTGTTGACTATTTCTGAAAATATTGACATTTTTTTCACAGATGTAACAATTATTTTATAACACAGAACTTTGTAGTACTTGTCTTTCTGCAGACAGTTTTACCTAACTTCTGTTTCCATATTCAACCAAAACTGTACTTAGATTAATGTACAATTTTTCTCTCATAATTAACTGGAAATTGGGGGGAGCGGGAGGTGCTCTGAATTTTTGAAAGCTGGAAGCATGGGGATTAGTCAGGGAAGGTTTAATTTATTAATAAAAATACAAAAATAGTTTCCATTAACCATTATTTAGTATAAAAAAAGGGAGATGGACTCATCAATGGGGACTTACGGTAATATCGCATGTGTATCTCAATGGTTTCACAGTTAGCTGTGTTAAGTTATAATAAATGGAAGATAAGGTTTGATATCAAGAAGGAAGTTATAATCAAAGACACTTGTGTACTGCTTCAACAATATCTACACACAGGCAATAAATGTAAATACGGGAGATGGACTTATCATTGGAGACTTACGGTAATATCGCATGTGTATCTCAATGGTTTCATAGTTAGTGTTAAGTTATAATAAATGGAAGATAAGGTTTGATATCATGCAAGAGTTATAATCAAACACACCTGTGTACTGCTTCTATAATATATACACACAGGCAATAAATGTAAATTATAAAGAGATAAAGTATGGCTCATATTCAAAACCTTAACTTGATTATACAAGAATTTTCTTGCAGTCAAGGTGTTACTAACAGATAACTGGCTTGATTTTTTTTGGCCAGTGTGGACCCGCTATCTTAAAAGCTATAATCAACCTAATCCAAAACAACAACAAAAGCATATATATTTTAAATATTTTTCAGCACGGGATTGATAAAATCTGGAAAATATGTATAAATGTGGTAAAATGACGACTTAGCACATAAAGAAAAGTATTGGCAGTGTGTCCAATGTTGTAAATTTTCTTTATCCCGCAGCAATTTCATTTTCTAAATCTCCAAATTACGATATTGAACATTTTAGGAGATTTAAGTATTATTATGTAAATGTCTTCTTTTACCAATGTTCTATTTGGGAAATTTTACATTAAAATGTACAAAATACACATAGTTTTAGACTGGGAATGGAAATGTACTCATTATTAAAATTGGCCTAAGAAAATCTTGTACATATTTACATAAATGATCATACAATCTCTCTTTATGAGTGAGGAACAAGACAATGCAGCGGAAAAGGCTAATCAACCATTGAAATGTGATGCTATTCCAAAATGGGAAAGGCTAATCAACCACTGAAATGTGATGCCATTCCAAAACGGAAAAGGCTAATAAACCATTAAAGTGTGATGTCATTCCAAAAAAGATCACAGCCAGCATACAAGTAAATTAATCACATTTCAAACATGCTATACAGTTACCCACAGTCTAAAATGTTCCATTTTAAAAGGCAGATATGGTCATGAATTCCATAATAAATATTAATAATTTGTATAATGTACCCCAGAATAAGACCAACTCATCTGTAACTCAGTTCACCAGTACACTTATGGCCACACTAAACAGTGTTATAGTGAGGAATCACTGTACTCAGTATAATGTGCCCCAGTACGAGTCCAACTCACATAAAACACAGTATTGGTATGGCTTCAAAAAAGTGTTATAGTGAGGGACCAATGTACTTTGTATAATGTACCCGAGTCTAACACCAAATCACCTATAACAGTATACTGTTATGGCTCCGATGAAAAATGTACTCAGTATAATGTACCCCAGTATAATACCACCTCATTTATAACAGTACACTGCTATGGCTCCAACAAAGTGTTATAATGAAGGATCATTGTACTTTGCATAATCAACTCCAGCATAAGACCACCTCATATCTATAACTGTACACTGTTATGGTTCCAATGAAAACTATACTCAGTATAATGTACCCCAGTATAAGACCACAACACGTATAACAGTACACTGTTATGGCTCGATGAAAAGTGTTATAATGAGGGATAACTACTCTGTATAATATACTTTATAATAAGACTGCATCACCTATAACAGTATAGTTATTGCTCCCATTAGAAGTTTTATAATGAGGGATAACTACTTTGTATAATATACTCCAGTAAAAGACCACCTCATATATAAAAGTGTACACTGTTATGGTTCTAATATAAACTGCACTCAGTATAATGTACCCTAGTATGAATCTACCTCACTGATAACAGTATACTGTTATTACTTTAAGTTTTATAATGAGGGATCACTGTACTTTGTCTAATTTACTCCAGTATAAGACCACCTTGTCTATAACACAGTATACTGTTACAGTTCTAATGAAAACTTCACTTAGTATATTGTATCCCAGTATAGCTCTATCTCACCTATAACAGTACACACTTATGGCTCCAATGAAAATTGCACTCAGTATAATGTACCCCAGTATAAATCTATCTCACCTATAACAGAGTGCACTTTAATGACTCATGAACAGTATTATAGTAAGGGAGTATTGTATAATGTTCATCCATTACTGCACACTACATAGATTTACCACATAAGTACTTACAGAGACCTACTGCAGGTGCAACAGCAGCAAATTCAGCTGTAAGATCACTTCATTAATGTGTGGATGTGACTTGTAATCAAAAGTAGTTTTTTATCAGAAGTACAGCATCTACAGTGTTAAGAGGTACACTCTCTACAGTGTTCAGAATCACAGCATCTGCAGTGCTCAAAAGCACAGCCTCTGCAGTGTTCAGACGCACAGGCTCTATAGTGTTAAGAGGTACAACCTATACAGTGTTCAGAAGCACAGACTCCACAGTGTTCAGAAGCACAGACTCCAGTGTTCGGAAGCACAGCCACTACAGTGTTCATAAGCACAGCCTCTATGGTGTTAAGATGTACAACCTCTAGTGTTCAGAAGCACAGCCTCTATAATTTTGTCCCCAGAAGCACACCCTCTTTGGTGTTAAGAGATATAACCTTTACAGTGTTCAGAAGCAAAGCCTCTGCATCATTCAGAAACACAGCCTCTATAGCGTTCAGAAGCACAGCCTCTACGGTGTTCAGAAGCACAACATATAAAGTGTTCAGAACCACAGCATATGCAGTGTTCAGAAGCACAGCCTCTACAGTGTTCAGAAGTACAGCCTCTACAGTGTTTAGAAGTACAGCATATGTCATGTTAAGAGGTACAACCTCTACTGTATTTAGAAGAACATCCTTTACAGTGTTTAAAAGTACAACCTCTCTAGCGTTCAAAAGTACAGACCATACAGTGTTCAGAAGTACAGCCTATACAATGTTCATAAGTACACTCTTGTGTTTAGAAGAACAGCCTCTACAGTGTTCAGAAGTATCATAAGTACAGCCAATCAAGATCACCTCATGAACATGCAGGATGTCACTCATTATTAAACTCATCCCAGGTCTTGATAATATAAGCTTACAGCTTATACGAACTCTGATATTTTTTAAAATCTGATCTGAAATGAAGCCTTTAGAGTGTTGATGGATGGACAGATCATGCATGAATGACAACCCAAAAAGAACAAATGACAATACCATTAACTTATTTGGCCAGATGAGCAAAAAATATAAGATTCTTAAAATACTGAGTCAAAATGTTTTTCTATAAATCACAAGAATTCTCAGATTTCAATAAGATGTCATATTTTGTTAAATTTTCTTTCCAAAGAACAGTGTCAATACACTGTATATAATATTCACTTCAACTTGGATCAATGAAAATGCCATTAACGCCTACTGGTGGTGACACTTTAATAAATAACAACCAATTAAAAAGGTTTGTCTTGTGAAATTTGTTTTAGTTCCATTAGTTTTAGTCTAATTATCACAAATGCAACAAGCCTTAAACTTGAAAAAATGTCATTTTACACATGCATAGCTTTGTCTATGAGTGAGCGTTTCTGTGAGAACCAAATTAAGTTCCAACAGTGCTAATGGATCCTGGAGTTGTGGATATATTTGTTGCATTGTTACACCTAATTAAAAACAGGTCTGCTCTGTATCATTACATTAATTATGTCTTTTGTATCAAATGAAATAAAAGGGGTGGAATATAATAAAATTTACAAGGCAGGCAAATCCTACTGTGGTCATGGTTGTGTATCATGTCAACTCATTTCAATTGATCATTCTGATCATCATTATAAATATTAGTAGATGAGTAACTTGATTCAATTACTTTAAATTATGAACAAATATGATGAAATATAGCAAGGCAACCAAGCAAAACAAGTACCTGATAAATGAAAAGCTTTGTTTCACAGATACAGTTTATTATGGAGCAGCCAGTTCCAGAGTTTGCAGTTAACTTAAAATTCCTTAACTGGCACTCAGATATTTCCTAAACGATGAAAAATTTCACTATTACTGCAATAAAATCATGGCATCAATATTTTATATAAACAATAATAAATAAAACTAGAGTTCTGACATTGCGGAGGTTTCACAAAATAAATGTCACTAATTTAAAAAAAAATAAAGGAATCTTGTTTCGTTACAAATCAACAATAAAAAGCAGTGACATAATAGTACACAGTATTTTTTGCCTACATGTGATGGTTGCTGAAACCTTGTGGAATTATGTCTTTTGTGAGGTTTGATGTAAGGATTTAATATGACTATACTATCTGCTCAAGATGGTGCAATGGAGTTTAAGAACAAATGCAACCCTGTCTCCATCTATCTGACTGAATTCCATCAGTAAAGCTTCAACAAGAAGTTCGAATTTCAACAAATGTGCACAGAAAAACAAACGGACTGATATAAAACAGTTTGTAATTACATCAATCAAATATTATTTTCTGGGGTTTTACTAACAAAGATACATGGAATTACAGCATTAACAAAGCTGTTCTCACTTGTTCTTGACAATAAACGAAATTTGGTTTCTGCATATACATGGCATCATATCTGGAAATACAAAAAGAGATCGTATTGCAGGATTATGATTTATTTATCGGAGATAAAGTGACGGTTTGTTGCCTCAACATAAAAGACTTTCTGAAGGGGAAATTCTAAATGCTCACCATGTCCAAGACCCTGCTTGTGTATAGACCAATCATTTGCAGATAAGATTTTGTATAGACCATCATTTACTGGTAAGATTGTGTATAGACCAGTCATGTAAAGGTACAATTGTGTATAGACCAATCATTTGCAGGTAAGATTGTGTACAGACCAATCATTTGCAGGTAAGACTGTGTATAGACCAATCATTTGCAGGTAAGACTGTGTATAGACCAATCATTTGCAGGTAAGATTGTGTATAGACCAATCATTTGCAGGTAAGATTGTGTATAGACCAATCATTTGCAGGTAAGATTGTGTATAGACCAATCATTTGCAGGTAATATTTTGTATAGATCAATCATTTACTGGTAAGATTGTGTATAGACCAGTCATGTAAAGGTAAGATTGTGTATAGACCAATCATTTGCAGGTAAGATTGTGTATTGACCAGTCATATACAGGTAAGATTGTGTATAGACCAGTCATGTAAAGGTAAGATTGTGTATAAACCAATCATTTGCAGGTAAGACTGTGTATTGACCAGTCATGTACAAGTAAGATTGTGTATAGACCAATCATTTGCAGGTAAGACTGTGTACTGACCAGTCATGTAGAGGTAAGATTGTGTATAGACCAATCATTTGCAGGAAAATGGTGTTAAACCCTACAACAACAACAACAACATCATCATTCAACAGTATGCATAACTTTTCTCATTATCAAGCTGATCAAAGTCTATGATGTATGAGTTCCTGCTGTTCTTTTTATCATGAACTGACAAATATGCTGTCCTGAGGTACACCATTTCTTCAAAAATTGTATGTAAACGTAGGTAGGCAAGCTACTCAGACCTACTGGTAGATCTAATAAGTGATTCATTATGCTGTACTTCCATTGAATAAGTATGAAAAAAAGACTCCTATATTTTCTTTCCCAAGCATCTCAGATGTATATTTCATGTCTCACAAGATGACAAGTCTGCTTCTGTGTGCTTCTCAAGTGCCTGAATCCACAGCGAAAGTATAAAAGTAGTCTGTTGGAGTTACAATACCAAAAGAGTCCATCATTTATCATTTCTTCCATGGTTTTGCTGATGCAGCTTCTTCTTACTATATGGCAAATGTTGGACAGATCCATAATATGGGTCTTGCCAGGTTTGGGTACTTATGATACTGTTGCTTCTTGCCATGGCAATTTGCAAGTTTTCCAGATTGTATTCAAAGTGTTTATTAGTGTATTCTAAGCTGTACCAGTTACATGCAAATGTTTTGGAAGTTGATACGGGATATTATCCAATTACACTGATGTATCGCGAACTCAGTGAAGATTGTCTAGAATTACTCAGAGTATAAAATATTTCAATTTAATCTTGCCTATTTAAAATATAAGGAATCTTTTCTTTCATGTTTTTGACATAGTGGAAATCATATTTATTATTCTCCAATGAAAAATTAATTGTGATTGATAAATTTATGAGATTTCTTTATTTGCTTCTTCAAAGAACAGTACCTTAAGCTTTAGTAATTGAATAGGCAATAAAATCTCTAAGGACCATTATCCGCTTTCTGATAGCATCTTTACAGGCAACGTGAAGCCATAGTTTGTTGAAACATTTATATAAGTATGAGAAGAGTATGTTAGCAATAATTGGATTTGCTGTTTTAGAAATGATCATCCTGTCAGATTTAATCAGTAAAAGTCTGAAACATCATAATCTGCTTTATTCAATCTCCATTTCATACCTAAACCATGTGGTGGTTTGGGTGTATTACTTTCTGAAGTATATTGCGAAGTGGTCACTAACAGACAAGTCGTCATCACCTTCCCAAAAGAAATCAACTATAGCTGTCCATCACCAACTTAACAAAAGAAAGCAACTAAACCAGGCCATCACCAACTTTACAAGAGAAATAAAAATAAAACAGATATGTCACAGATTGTAATATCTAAAAGGCCAACCAATTAAGGATATGTGGGGGCAGCTTTGGAGTTTTCTGGATGAAAAAAAACATCCGCTCTCAAAAAAATATTGTGCTCTGATTTATGGCATGTAACCAACATGAAATCAATTATATTAGGTTTTTTTTTAAATTACCTTGTGGAAAATAGAAATAAAAATATCAGAAAATCCCAGATACACACCAACACACCCAAAAATGGTTGGTCCCAAAAGATAAGTTGGATACTGTGAAAGGATGTAGATATGTCTGTGACTCATCATTGAAAAACATTTAAGACTGGATTCTCAGAAAAGAATTTTTTTCTTTCTTCCATCTCTCGTTTGTATCCTTGCATTTCCAAAGTCAGCATTTAAGTCATTGAGGACAAGAAAAGGGGTAGCTATTAAAAAAAAGATGGCCATGACCTGCCAAACTAATTTGTATGCTTGGAGAAAGATATATTGAGCACAGTGTAAGAGTTGTGTGTATTGAGGGATAAACAGGCTACAGCCTGTAATGAAGATTAATTTGGTTGGAAATGTTGTGTATTGATACACTAAGGGCTATAACCAGAATGCAAAACGCATCAGATTAATTTGAGTTTTGCTATTTAGGATAATGGG
Organism: Sinohyriopsis cumingii; assembly: GCA_028554795.2. Classification (NCBI taxonomy): domain Eukaryota; kingdom Metazoa; phylum Mollusca; class Bivalvia; order Unionida; family Unionidae; genus Sinohyriopsis; species Sinohyriopsis cumingii. The sequence goes on along the minus strand of CM068833.1, from coordinate 79,234,718 downwards.
CATTCCTCCAGCTACCTTGTTGCTATTTTTAAAAAACTTTTTTGAAGATTGCTACATTTTTTCTGAATTAACTTTTTCATGTTAGTCAGTAAATGTGTGTGTGTGATTTGTGTTTTTAACGTAGCCCTAACAATATTTCAGTCATATCACTACGATGTCTGCAGTGTGGTAGTTTATAGCAATGTCTAGCACTGGGGTATCATGCCACAGACATGTAGCACGATGTCCCACCCAGTCACATTATCCTGACACCAGGCTAACCAGTCCTAACACTAACGTCTTAATGCTGAGTGCCTGGGTGAAGTCAGTAACTGTAAAGATAAAGTTACTTAAATGTAAAGTTTAACTTAAATGTAAAGTTTAACTTAAATGTAAAGTTTAGTGTTACTTAAATGGGAACTTTATTTTAAGCTTGTTGCCCAATTATCCATTAATTGATGTACCTATATTTAATACATTGAAAACCTTTATTATGATGTATTTAATGCTATGTTCAAAACCTTATGATGTATTTAATGATATGTCAAAAACATATGATGTATTAAAATGTTCAAAACTTTTATGATGTATTTAATGATATGTCAAAAACTTATGATGTATTAAAATGTTCAAAACCTTTATGATGTATTTAATGATATATCAAAACTTATGATGTATTTAATATGTCAAAAACTTATGATGTATTTAATATGTCAAAACTTATGATGTATTTAATGTCAAAACTTATGATGTAGTTAATATGTCAAAAACTTATGATGTATTTAATGATATTTCAAAAACTTATGATGTATTAAAAATGTTCAAAACCTTTACTATGATGAATTTAATGATATGATCATATTATAATGACTGAATAAATAACACTTACATCATATCCACATATGACCTGCTATACATGTTATAATTGTTATTAAACTCTGAATATTTTATGCCACATGCTGCAAGCACATGGCTCATTTCCTAAAAATCCCTTTAATAATTAACATTCATCTTAGATCCACAATTACACAAATAAAACATGGCTACACATGAATATGAGAGCTGCCAGATGAAATGAGAAACAGATGCTAACTTTCACAGACTCTTTAATGCTGCAATTTGATTAAAAGCAATCTAGGTATGCTTCTGCCACCACACTAAAAGAACTTAGGTATCAGAGTAACTGTATTGCTGGAAACTGGATATTGTGGGCAGAGTACCAAAAAACAACTTCAGAGTACCTTGTACATCAAGTACAACCATTGTATCCAACTGCAAAAACACTGTAATTTGTCTAATATACCATATTTAATATATTATTTTTTAAAAAATGTAAATTGCTTTCCACAAAATTAACAAAAGTCTCTTGAAGGGACTGAGGCTTACAAGTCAAAAGGAATTTCTAGCAATTCAAGATAAATTTATTTCTGCTGTTCTTTTATTCTTAGTAACTGCTGAATACTGACACCATCTCTGATATTCTTCACAAACTCCAACATAACAAATTTAGTCACAAAAATGTTTTCTTTTGTGCATATGTTAACATGTTTACAACACTAGTCTCAGGTGTAGAAAAATCCATTTCTTTGACATCCCGGACAACTAAAATTTAATGTCAAGCTGCCATTTTTCCTAATGTGAAGGTCCAGTCATGCAACCAAAATTTATTATTAAAAAGGTCGTAGTTCAGAATTATAATGGAATTTTTATTTTATTTTCCAGTGATGAACATTTGTTCATTGAATTATCCCACTGGGTATTTACAGCATGGTCACTGAATTATCTCCATATAATTGTATAGTTGAGTATTGGGTGATTGCTGACAGTAAGAGGCCAGAAAAATTGTGTGTTGGCTACTCACTAGCTGATCAAGTAATTACAGTCAATACTATCATCCCTTGAAGAAAAAAGACTTGTGTCTGTCTTTTATCAACACACTAGAATATGGTAGTGGCATCTTTCAACTTTGGCCCTGTCATGCTGAACACATATGATCTTTGGTTACACTTTCTCAACGGCCAGTTTAAGAAATGCACACTCACTGTGGAGCATGTGACGGTTCTGTTATTTAACTTTAGCTAAAGGAATATCAAACGTTTAGAAAATTAAACCAACTACAATTTTTGCTTCATGCAATAGTGGATTGTGGAATGATGCCTTAACAAAAAAATGCCAGGCGGAAAACGTTGACTATTGAGGCTCAGAATTAAAAAGTGTTATGTAAAGTCAGATAAACATAAAATATGATCAAGTTTCTGGTCAGGGGTAGCCGACAATGAAAAAGATGTCAAATAGCAAGTCTTCAAAAAAGAGAAACTTTTTTGTTTCCCTTTAATTGGCTGGCCTAAATTATATTAAATACCATCTATATGTGCTTATAAGACAAGTCCAACTGCAAACTACACAGACACAGGCCTGCCATCGTGTAATGTGCCAGCACATCTGTGTCTGTGTGGTTTGTTATGAGTAATTAGTAGAAACAACAACAAAGACCCTGATTTGTAGACACATTATGCTACAGCAGATCAGGATCTTTGTTATTTTCAATGTGACTGGACTAAAAAGGGAGTAAATATGGTATGTCTTTGGACCTGAATTATACGAGTAAATATAGTCATTTATATAAGTTTTAGAAGAGAAGATACAACTGTATATAAATTTTCTAAATTCTCTCAATAAATTTAATAATAGTATGTCTATGATAGAGGAGCACATATTTATTTGCTGTTAAATTTAGGAGATGAGATTCTGGGTAAATATGGTATTAACAGCTATGGGCAATGGTGTCAAGTTACAGTGCTAGCTGAGAAACTGAAACAAAGAAGTCAGTATAATAGTTGGATTATTTATTTGTGAAGGAAATATAAATCAGTGATAGCAAGTTTCCCTTAAACATTTAAATTAGTGACCAGTTTGGAATTAATTAGCTCATAAGGATCAAGTTTACAAGTAAGTTCCTACTTAGTATAATATTTTTGAAAATTCTAACAGACAGCATCAGTTGCAAATGAGTGTGTGTGGAGAGTGGATGCTTTATTTTAGATTATATAATTTAGACTCTGTGCGTTATGGTATGTAAACTAGAGTTAGATAAAGATTGCAACTAACACAATCAGACAATAAGTTTAGTACTAAAAAAGGTCTTCATGGAATGCTCTTTCTGAAGTCCACTAGGATTGTTTATAAGTTAGGTGTCAACAATAGGGCATTAGTCAGCATGAAGAACTGGTGTTATTAGGCTTGTATTAAATGTAGTAAAGAAAAGCCCTCTCGCTTGTGGCTAATTCACCCTACCACGGTTACGTCAGAAGTAGGTGCTACTCAATTGTGTGACATTTTCCATCAGCATCACTAACAGGGACCTGCAAATGTTGCATGCAATTAGGTCAAACTATATATATATACATATATATATATATATATATATATATATATATATATATATATATATATATATATATATATATATATATATATATATATATATATATATATATATATATGACAACACTTGCTGAATAATTTCCATTACAGCAATCTTGGGCCAAAGACAGTAATTGATCAGGCAACCAAAACAATTTGCCCAGCAACAAGCTTTGAAAATCTGGTTGCCCATGGACAGAACATCAGATATCCAGATGCCAGTTATCCATGTCTCCTTAAATTTGCGCACATTACAAATGTATGCTTCTATAAATACTGATGGGGCTGATGTTCTACTGGCCAAAAAGAATTTCAAGATATTCAAGAGACAACACTTTCTTCCTTTGAACTGCAGATAGGCAACATTTTCATTTAGGTCCAACTAAACATCAAATGAGGTGTTTTAGTAAAACCTCATGTTCACACAACCATCCATTCAGAAGGAGTGTCAATAACACAATTCTCAAGACAGCTACTGTGGTGGCCATACTGGAGCAGCTCCATTTTATTTCCCACCTAGCAGACATCAGAAGAAGTCTTTTTTGTTTAAGAAGTATTAAGAACCATGATTTCAAGATGGTTGAAAAAACTAGGATAGATGGATCTTTGGAGACATTATGTATGTAGGAAAATTTAAAATTGCAGGTTTGTTTTCATTAGCATTTAACAGTACTCTGCACAAATACTGTAAGATACACAAAATAAATGTAAGATATACCCTTCCACATAAATGTAAGATATACCCTTTCAAATAAATGTAAGATATACCCTTCCAAATAAATGTTAGACGTACCCTTCCAAATAATGTTAGATATACCCTTCCAAATAATGTTAGATATACCCTTCCAAATAAATTTAAGATATACCAAATAAATGTATGATATACTCTTCCAAATAAATGTCAGATATACCCTTCTAAACAAATGTAAGATATATCCTTACAAATAAGATATACCCTTCTAAATAAATGTAAGATATAGCCTTCTAAATAAATGTAAGATATACCAAATAATTGTAAGATATATCCTTCCAAATAAATGTAAGATATACCAAATAATTGCAAGATATACCCTTCCAAATAAATGTAAGATATACCAAATAATTGTAAGATATACCCTTCTAAATAAATATAAGATATACCAAATAATTGTATGATATACCCTTCCAAATAAATGTAAGATATACCCTTCCAAATAAATGTATGATATACCCTTCTAAATAAATGTAAGATATACCCTTCCAAATAAATGTAAGATATACCAAATAACTGTAAGATATACCCTTCTAAATAAATATAAGATATACCAAATAATTGTATGATATACCCTTCCAAATAAATGTAAGATATACCCTTCCAAATAAATGTATGATATACCCTTCTAAATAAATGTAAGATATACCCTTCCAAATAAATGTAAGATATACCAAATAATTGTAAGATATACCCTTCCAAATAAATGTCAGATATACCCTTCCAAATAAATGTATGATATACCCTTCTAAATAAATGTAAGATATACCCTTCTAAATAAATGTAAGATATACCCTTCCAAATAAATGTAAGATATACCAAATAATTGTAAAAGATAACCTTCCAAATAATTGTAAGATATACCAAATTACTGTAAGATATACCCTTCCAAATAAATGTAAGATATACCAAACAACTGTAAGATATACCCTTCTAAATAAATATCAGATATACCAAATAATTTTATGATATACCCTTCCAAATAAATGTAAGATATACCCTTCAAATAAATGTCAGATATACCCTTCCAAATAAATGTGTGATATACCCTTCCAAATAAATATAAGATATACCAAATAATTGTATGATATACCCTTCCAAATAAATGTATGATATACCCTTCCAAACAAATGCATGATATACCCTTCCAAATAAATGTAAGATATAGCCTTCTAAATAAATGTAAGATATACCAAATAAATGTAAGATATACCCTTCCAAATAAATGTAAGCATGAAGCACATCAAGATTTAATATTAAATATAAAGATGCTAACATTGTATAAAAGGCATATCAAACATAAGATAAAAAATAAAGGTAACACACATCAAATCCTCACAATATATGGTCAATATTTGTTATGTAACTTTCATTCTCTCAAAAAGTCCAAGATTTTGTTAGATGGTACATCATGAAAGTTTCTTCATGGAGCTTAAATTAAAAAAAAAAGCTAAGAGGGATAGCACTGAGATCCTTAACAAGAATTGTGCATTAAATATATATCTATACAAAAGTAATTGTAAAAGGCCTCATCGAAGATTGGTCAGTTTCTTCTTTTAAAAAAAGTCATTATTATTATTATTATTATTATTATTATTATTATAAATGTTCCACTAACAGCAGACACCAGCAGAGTATGGTAAGGTTAACCAATTAGGAATAATAATAATAACTTTGTTTAAACAGGATGACACAATTAGCTGAAGAACTAATCTACACTAAAGCCCTCATACAAAGAAATGCCCCCCTGCAGGTCCAGGGTTGTAGAATTGGCCCGACGTGCCTCGCTACGTGTCGTAAAAGGCGACTAAGTAGAGGCAACCTGTTTGCCGTGGGTTGCATCCCATGTCGGGGGAGGAAAGGATCCTGGTAGTTGAGCAAAGGCTTTCCACGCAATACACTACTTTGGCCTCTACTTCTCTTAGACGGGTGGTCGGGATGGGCCCGGTTCAGACAAATCGGCTGGTCACACTGAGCCCTAGGAAGTCTTTATTTACTCTCTCACCTTCTTTATCTTTCTCCTTGTATCTCTCTTGATACCACCATTGCCGCTATAGCCTCTTCCCTTATCTTTGCCTTTCCTAAGTCTTAGAAGACTTCCTAGAAGGCGGTGGCTTAATGGGTCAATCGGGAAGTAATTTTACCGACCTTAGAAATTGGCGACTTCAGGGTCAATCAAAGGTAATTTTATCAACTGAGTATGGCATCTGTGTATCCCTGGCACTTGAAAAGTATCCCCTTGTTGGGCTCCTTGGTGGGTGGGGAGCACAGGTGCTGAATTTTTATTCAAGCCATCATGGATAATTTTTAAAAAAACCAAAATAAACGTACCAAAACTGGATCAGAGTCGGATGATGAGCCATGTAGTGTGGAATCCTTTCCTCGCTTCATGGTCATCCAATCGAAAGATGAGTCTAAACCACTTGCTGCACTATCACCATTTATAGTCGAAAAGACTATACATGTACTAGTCGGCAAGCCCAAAAGTGTCAAAAATCTAAAGTCAGGCGGCCTACTTGTAGAGTGTGAGTGCAAAGCACATACTGAAAATATCCAAAAAATTAAGATCTTTCATGATATTCCAGTAACCTGTTTCACCCACTCTACACTTAATACATCAAAAGGCATCATTCGTTGCCGTGACCTAGCTGGAGTCAGCAACAAATAAACTGTCGAGGGGATGAAAAATGAATGTGTCACTGCAGTCCGCAGAATTCGTACCAAACAAAAAAACAATATGCAGGACACCAACACTATTATACTCACCTTCAACAAGCCAACATTACCTAAAGTGGTCAAAGTTAGATTCCTACAAGTTAAGGTTGAGATATACATACTTTATCTCCTTCGATGCTACAAATGTCAAACATACGGCCATCATGAAGACCGATGTGCTAGAAGCCAAACATGTGGCCGATGCAGCAACCCCTCTCATCGGGAACCAGAGTTCAAAGCCACTCCGCATTGTGTCAACTGCAGCAAGGAACACCATGCTAATTCAAAGGAATGTGACACATGGAAACAGGAAAAGGAAATCCAGAGGGTTAAATACACGTCCAACATCCCCTATCCAGAGGCCAGGAAGCTTGTTCAAGCTAGATCACTCGCCGGCCCATCCTTCTCAACTGTAGTGAAGAGCAACCAAAAAGTGATGAAACACGCCCAAACTCAAACAAACCCACCTGAATCCCATTCCGACTCGAACATCCCACACTACAAACCCCAGAAAAACTCAACATCGACACAAACAACATTCAACAATATTCCACCACCAAGATCACCAAACAGTAAAAAAATGTTGCAAACAAATAGGCAGCAAAAGGGGTCTGATGACCCCATAAAGCTGCACAATAGGTTTGGAGACTTAGAGGACATGGATGCAGAAGAATCTGCTCCATGTACTCAAGGTAGCTCCAGACACCCCTGTACTTCCTCCAGATAAATAACCAAACAGATTGCCTCCACAAAAGGTCTAACCTAGCTCCAGAATCTTCAATATAAACTTGTAATGAAGAACACCATCTTACAATGGAACTGTAGAGGACTTAAAGCGAACTACCATGATATTCTTCTGCTTTTAAACGAACACGATCCTGCAGTACTAAGTCTTCAGGAAACATTTTTGAAAAATATGGATAACATTACACTTAAAAACTACTCCCTGTTTAACAACTACTCTCAAAATGTTGACAGGGCCTCAGGAGGAGTCTCTGTTATTGTTATTTGTATACAAGAAAAATACATGTATATCAAATTTCAGGAGCCACACCACAACCATGTTCTATCCGAATTCATGTTATAACAGAGCGCACTATAGTGGGGTCACACTGTATGTAGGTTCACATGTATGAGTGAGTTGATGTAGGGGAAAGAAAGTGAATATATTGTTGGATATGCAAGCTAATTTTGCCAATTTTTTCTCATACATCAAAAATAGCTAAACAAATACCACCCCAAAATAACCCAATATATATGGTAAGTGGTAAACCAGAAACAGATGTGTAACAGAAGATAATCCAGCCCCTGCACTCCTGATTTATTGTTATTGATTTAAACTCAATCTTCATATGTCGTCTGCTTTTGATCATACTCCCTTTTTACTGAGGAATAAATCAGTTCAAGATTGCTGCCTGCCAATAATCCAATGCCACTCTGTCTACCCTACACTGGAGGTTATGGAAGCTGCTTCATTTAAAACAAATGGCTTTCTTCCAATACTTCTTATAACTCCGAACATTGACCAATGCTACATGTACATGTATTGTGAACATTTAAGCAGCAGGAATTTTCAGAGGGTGATTTGAAGACTGAATTAACACAGACCCCACTTCAATTATGTGCAATGTATATTTTCTAAATGTAGTAAGAGACGGACATTCCCAACTCCTCCAAATTCAGTACCCTCTCCTCTGCCATCAGTGCTCTTCTAACCCCTACTGCACTCCAAGACCCCTTGCCATCAATGCACTTCTAGCCCCTACTTCCCTCCAAGACCCTTTGCCTCTGATCCTCTCCAAATCACCAAAACAACCTCTGCAATCTGTCTTATTTTTCATTATTCATTCCACTTATAATTTTTCTGATTATATAATGTGATAATGTAAGATAAACAGAATAATGTGCTTTTGTCTGCTTCTACTTCTAAAATGATTAAATTCCGAATTTCATCATTCTAAATCTATTTAAAGGAACAAATGTCCCTCGTCACAAAAATCCCATTTCTTTCAACAAAATAGCTCCATTTGTGAAAGGTTGACCCTCTTCATCTTCCCTCTGTAATATATATCAAAGCTGTAATTGATACTTAAAAATTCAAAAACAAATAAGGATACTTACATGAAACCAATCTGATAATGTTGGTGAACTTCTTTAAACATCAAAGACAAAGATGGTATTCATTTTATAGAAAAGAAAGGAAAGAGAAATCTGAAAGAAAATAAATTTCTAAAAGTGTTGTTTCGATTGGATGATAGGCCCTCCAATATTTAAAAGATTTTTTATTACAAGTAAAGAATTAATTAATACATCTATCGCAACAGGTGGTCTTTCAGATTCTTTATTTTAAAATTCAGAAAAAGAACAGTTTGGACAAGTGGAATTCTCAGCTTTTTGTAACATCTTCCTTGTGTATCACATTTCTGTCACACCCATTAAAATGTGTCCAAAATGCAATAAATAGGCCAGTCAAATATTTCTTCAAAGAAAGATACAAAATCTGTTACAGGCAGTAGAATTTTCTCAGTGCTAGTCAGTCTTCATTACCACATGGTTTACAAAAGCTAACAATGTACCAATTTAGCCACCTAACAGATTTATTATAAGAATATAAGGTTTGTGATAATAGAATTTGTTGCACACAGTGACAAACCCACACACAAAAATTGGATTTGTATTATCACTATGCATAGTCAATGAGAACCATGTGTTGTGTTTCTTCTTATAGTAGTTATTGTTATTGATCTTCAATTCTATTTATCAACCAGGCTCTAATAAAATCCACAACTCAACGTGGGCGTGATTCCTTGACTACTGAAATCAGAGCTATCAAAGTTGACCCTTTCAATAAGTAGGGGTTTTCAACTACCCCCACCCCCATGACATAAAACAATGATAACAGGTAAAACTTTCATGTGCACATAAATGGTCACTACATGTTGATAGAGTTTCTCTGCTTGAGTGAGATGGAAGAGTTTTGATTTTCCATTTTCATTACCGTTGGACAAACAAAGGTCTGGTTATCAAAAGTTCTAGTTGATAACTACAGTCCTAAAATATGGACTGCTGGATGATGTCAGACAAGGAATCAATTTACAAAAATTGACATTCCTATTGGCAGATGTGATATGATCAGTCTTGCTTTGTTTTTTTTCAAACAATCAGGCAGTCATGCCTATTAAACTACAATGCCAATTAAACAACCATGCCAATTAACACTTTTGTACAAAGCAGACCATAGCTCCAGCCTTACAAATGTCAAAAACCCATATAAATTAAATTAGTTCTTACTTGCCGTTATTAGGTTGGATTTTAATCCAGAAGGTTTCAGGATAAAAAGATTACTGCATTCTATAAAGAATAACTTGCTGTCCTTTCTAAGAAACACTCCATTTGGAAATTTCCTGTATATTAGAAGACCTTATTGGCCCCTTATATCTTTTGAGGGATCAAGATTGACAACTGAAGTCATAAATCCATGTGGACATTATAAATTATACTTACAACAAAAATGAATTATTTAAAGAAAACTGCATGCACCTTTTCAACCTATGGAATGAATCTTTACCCTCATTAGACTGAGTGAAAATCAAAATCATAAATCAACAGTGATTACCATTTAGTCTTCATTAACAATCAATCAATCGAAGCATCCATCGTAACATTCAAACACAAGTCCCTCAAAGGGACTGTTACTCTACTGTTCAGAAAGCAATATCAAGAACTCAGCTGAAACCCAGAAAAATACAGCAGGAATTCAAGATAAAGCATTCTTCTTTATAACTGATGAGTGCTGAAATCATCTCTGACATTCTTTTGCAATATAATATGTTCAGATTTAAGCAGCCACAATGGACAGAAGATTGGCACCATTTTCATTTCAAGACAAACTAGACACCATTAGAAGAGTTTTGGTCAAAATCCCATGCCAATATGACCTTTCCTAAAGGACAATTAGTGGCAAGACTTTCAATATGTTCATTGTGGCAGTTCATTGATGTCTACTGGGCACCATTTTCATTTAGGTGGCACTCACCAGATAATACGTACTTTTGAGAGAGTGACGTATATAAGGTGAAGTAGTTCGCATTTAAAACATGCACAGTGGAGAGAATGTTTGCATACCTCTATGCTACATTAATGTAATGTGGATGATATTTCTTTTGGATATTGTACTTTTGGAAATTTTACATGATTTAAGCACACTACTAACTAAAATGACTGCTCCCTTGTGTTAAAAAATCAGTCTGAATTAGTCTAAAGTACACTATACATAGCAGCTATTAAAATAGGGAAAATGAATTTTGCCAGATTAGACAATACCAGCTTCTGAAAGTGCAATGAATGAATTACCAAATATATAAAATGTAAAAAAAGTTATCGGCTCTTTTTTATACAATTTACCTCTGAAGTTCAGGAAGTAAAAATGACCAAGTAGAGCTAGCACTTTTTTGAAAGGTGCACATTTGAAGTAAGGCCAAGCTGTATACTCTATAACCCATAGTACACCCATCAATCATACACCAAAATAAAGGGAATTAAAGGTTCTTTGCATTATACCTAAGATATACAAGGTCTTTTTTAAATAGCCAGTATAACCAGTGAGGAAAGCCGGAGAAATTCTTTTTCTTTAAAATCCTAACCCTATGCAAAATACGAAACTGTAGAGCGCCACCTTAAGACCAACCAGGCATCACAAGTCTGTTGGTGACAATCAATTTTGGAGATGCAGCAATGACAAGATTGTCAAGATGGCTGCCATTGTGGCAATACAAGATGTCAACATGGCACCATTTCATTTAGCACCAACAAGACATTATAGCAATGGTGACCATACAGGATTATTGGGAAGCTCCATTTACATTTAAGACATTAGATAAAATAAAAAGTCTTCTTGTGAAACCCCCATTTCAATATGACCTTCTTTTTGCAAGCAGTAATGATAACAAGATATAAAAGATGGTGGCTGTGTCAGCCATAATTTGTCTAATTCACACTACTTAAATGTTTTCTCAACAGTGGCCATATTTGATGACAGACTGGCATAATTTATACAAATCTAAAATATTTTCATACCAGGATGTTTTCTATTAAGATTATTCAGCAATTAGTAGAAAAGTTATTTAAAATTTTTTCTATATTTAGTTGATGTTGGATTGGCATATTCTGTTCAAGTTTGAAAGTTCTTCATGCAAAGATGCTTTCTGTCAAATTTTGTCAAATCTGTTCGGTAGTTTTGGATAAGAAGTCATTGAAAGGTGTGTCTATTTTGACTTTTGTATGTTTAGTATAGTGGCTCTATTCGAAGCCAAATTGGCATCATTTGTAAAAAAAATTAAAAGTTCTTCCTGTCTGATACTTTATGTCAAATTTAAACAAATTCTATTAAGCAGTTTTTTTTATACCAAGTCATTTAAAGAATGTGAACTATAAATAATGGCAGCCAAATTCATGGCAGAGCAGCAAATTGGCACCATGCATGCCAGGATGCTCTGTTCCAAATTTGGTCCAGATTTATCAAGTGGTATATAGAGAAATTTAAAATAGCAATTGTTCATCAATGCAACAACATGATGCATGGAGGACACAGGACCATACCATACCAAAACTGTACTAATTAAAACAATTTAATAAAATTGAAGAAATATAAATGCAATTATGTTGACTTTGATTACCTTATCAAGAATGAAAATATGTTGACTTTGATTACCTTATTAAGAATGAAAATCAATGTCATAAAATCCAAATTAATAAAATATATCAGAAAACTGAAATAGAGAACAGTAAAACAAGAATGCAACCATTTAGTCTTTGAAAATAAAGTTGTAATTTTTATGTTTAGCATTATGGTGGGGTCTACACTGACCCATTTCTTGTACATCATGAGACCAATACCTTCTACTGTCAAGAGTTTAACATTATATGCCTGCCCCCATGTTTAACAACCCTCTATGTGTATACCTAACATTTCTGTGCAGAACTCATTTATCATATTTATTGTATATGTTGGGACACTGTATTTTTGGGACATCATAAATTAATTTTTAAAGTAATTATCTGTGCATCATATGTTCTGGGACACTTATCTACTGTTAAGTCAAATGTGTATTTGACCATGAGCTTTTTGACCCCAAAACTGCCAGGCTTCCTCCTTACACCAATCAAAAGCAATCCACAAAGGTCAGTCCACATTTGTATTATCATTATATTATGGAAACCATTTTTCTTCTTTCATTCACAATGAATTTGGCCCTAAATTTATATGGCTACTTCCTTCCTTCAAGTGCAGGCCATCCACAAAATTGGTTCAAATATGTATCGTAAAACTGACCTTAACCACTGAACGTTTAACCCCATAACTTATATGTTTGATTCTTATTCCAAGTGAAAGCTATCCTAAATGCTTGTGACTTAGAGACATTAAGTTACTGTGCAGAAACCACGTGACTTAGAGACCTTAAGTTATTGTGCAGAAACCATGTGACTTTGAGACCTTAAGTTATTGTGCAGAAACCATGTTTTCTTCTTTCAGTCACGGTGACCTTGATGTTTGACCTTGTCACTCTAACATCAATAGGTTTCTTCATTACTCCAAGTGCAAATCATCCACAATTTTATAACTGTGAGTTATAGACATCAAGAGCTGCTCTTTTGGAAACCATATTTCTTCTTTCAGTCACTGTGACCCTGACAATATTACCTTTTTACCCTTAAAGTCTTCCTTGTTCCAACTAAAAGCAATCCAAAAAGTTTAGTAACTGCAGATAGTGGACAACTCATTATTGTGTGGAAATGAAATTGGTAACACACATATATATGGATATGGTTAATGTATAAACACTCACTTGGTTTATAAGGGAATCAGATGTGTGCATTCAGCATGGATTGCAGAGTCTGCTCTTTTACTATGGAGCCCCAACCATGGAGTCATTACTTGTAAACAAACAAGATCAACGCCAAGGAAATTATGGGACTCAATTCCCACCATCTGATCAGCTTGGATCTTCATAAAATATGCTCACAATTGATACAAATTACATACCAGTTCTACTCAATACCTAATTAAAAATATGGCATGTTGTGTGTTAACAAGCTCAGAAAATCAGTTGCAAGTCCTCAGCAAATCTGATCAAAAATATACAATCTAGTGTTTTCACATATTCAGAAAATCAGATTCAAGATCACTTTATTAATATGCATGGATGTTGCTAATAATCAAACTCATCCAAGAGCTTAATGATACTTCATAATGATATGAGCTTACATGCTAACTCGGATCAGAATCTGATCAGAAATATGGCATCAGAAGTTTTTGCAAGTTCAAACAACCCAATGCAAGATTACCTCAGTAACATGCATGGATGTACAGCAGCTCATTAAAAATTTTGATGATGTAAACTTACATACCAACTCTGACTGAAATATGATCTGATTAATTAAACTTCCAAAGTCTTCACAGATGGATGACAGATGACTCATGACAGAGTTCACCTGGCCAAAGGACAAGTAAGCTAAAATGAGGATGAATTAAAGAACTACTATTCTTTGATAATTCGAGGAGGTCATACAAGTTTTCTAGACATTATATCAAACAAAACTTTTTAATTAAACAAGCAATGCATATATGGATCTTCTTCATTAGTTTATTTACTGATGTTCAGTCCTCTGACATCTTGGTTGGTAAGGAAGACCACTCCACATTTACAAAATATGATACCTTGAAAGAGTCCTTAGGTAAAAAAGCACTATACTTGGTAAAGTCTTTGACTAACATTACTTACCTGACTGATACTGGTTTATGATTACTTTCACAGTCATCAAAATCATCAACAGTAATCCATCAGAAATTATCCATGGTGATTCTTTAACTACACAGACAACAGATTCCCAAATATTCTGCAAAATACAGAAAGCAACGGCTACCAGGTAATAATATTATGAATAAGTAGTGAAATTAGTGAAAGACAAACAATTCTGAGAAGAAAAACAATTAGGTCAACTTCATTATATACAGAAAAACTTAAATTTTCCAGTCAAATAAGGATCAGAGAACAATACGGTTCAAGCCACTTAAATATTAGTATCTTGCAGACATTCCATAAAAAAGACCAAAGTTTGAAAAATGGTTGCTATGGGAACTATGGGGGTATACTACCTAAACAAATCTGCATCTTGCAGAAGTTTCAGAGAAAAGGCATATCTTCAGATATTCCCCAGAAAACATTCATGATTTTTTAAAACATTTTGACAACTTCTCTATGCAACTGATGTTCTACTGGCCAAAAAGAATTTGCAGGAGTTCTCAAGAAATCCAGTTTTTTTCCCTCTTTTAACTGCTTAGTATTCCTGAGAAACTCCAACATACTAAGTTTGGCAACAACAAAAACAAGCCCTGAGTTGACAGAATATGTGCAGGACAAAATCCCTTGTCACAACCTTTGACCCTAAACCCGATATTATTGACAGGTCTGAATTTTTAACAACTAGAGCTGATATTCCTAACATGCTTTGCTAGGCTATTATAGAGATAAGTTAAAAATGGGTTTCTAAGAAACTACACCAATATTAGCAGAGGCACCAAAACTAAGTTTTTGATCAAACATATCCTGAGAAACATTCCTATTACATTTCAACAAAACTGGACAAGCCATTCTGGAAAAGTCTGACAATAGGTATTCCTAATGGTTGCCTTGGAAACTAAAGGGGTACCACCTAAACAAAATTTGGATAAAATATATCCAACAAAAGACTTCAAGCTTAATAAAAAAACTAGCTCAGCATTCTACATTCTAGAGAACCTGAAAATAGGCTTCATCCTGGTTTCTAAGAAGATACACTGTTGCTAGGAGAGCCACTCCATGCACAATTTTAACAAAGCCTGTACAAAAAAACAATCTGATGAAAATTGGCTCATCCATCCTGGATAAAAATTTAAAAACATATTTTCCACTGGATAACAAGAATGCCACACCATTGTTAGAGGAGTGAGTCTGGATGCAGTTTTAATAATAACATCCCTAGAAGTATTCCTACCAATGATAAAAAAAATTTACCCAACCATTCTGATGCTGTTGAGAATATAGTTTTCATACCATGGTTGCTGTAGAAGCCACACCATTGTATGGTGAACCATCTTTGAAATTATTTCAACAGAGTATGTCCTAAGATATATTCCTACCAAGTTTAACCAATTTTAACTCAGCCATTTCAGAGAAGTTAAAAGGTTTTCCATCTGATTGCTACGAAAGCCACAATGTTAGTTAGAGAAGCCACTCTGAAGACAATTTTTGAAGACGCATATCCTAAAAGAACATTTCTGCCAGCTTGATTCAAATTAGACGAGCAGGATTTGAGAAGCTAAAAACTTCAAACCTAGTTTTTGTTGTTGGCTTTACAGCATTTGTAACACATCAATGGCTACATCCTGCTATTGAAATTGGAAAAAAATTGCCGTTCCCAAGGACACACAGAGGCAGGTATTGAACCCTTGACCCTTGGATTACAAATCTGATTCTTCCCCAACTGAGCTACCATGGCTCCCTCTCTAAATCTGGATGGACAGATGATGACACAGTGCCGTGCCAATTAGGCTCACAGGATCTTCTGCCCAGTACTAAAACACTAAGCTACTGAAATGTTCTTAAGATCTTATCAACCAGCTGAATTAAACACACGTACCTACTCATGTTATCCTCCTACTGATCAATTAGAGATAAAAACTCTGAGACGAGACCTTCTGAGTTCTGGTATCAACTTAAACTGAAAACAACATGATAATAAATCTTGCAAATAATAATAATAATAATAATAATAATAATAAATTCAAATAAAAAAATACTTTATTTACTGGGGGTGATTCATCTAGTCAAAGACTTCTCCCTCAAGGCCCTCTTAAGTACAACAATGAGTTGTTGTTGTTGTTGTTGTTGTAGGGTTTAATGCCATTTTTCAGCATAAGATGGGCTATACAAGGTGGCCAGTATAAATGATGGCTAAAGAACCCAGGAAAAGCCCAGAAAAAAACACCGACCTACGAGAAGCTACTGGCAAGCTTCCTCACATACCCACACTGGCTGAACCCTAGACTTGAACCCAAAGGTAAAATTACAATGATCCGTAATGGTAAGCGCTTTTGACCACTCTGCCACTTGGGGCCCTCTACAACAATGTGCATCACATTAAAAATAATGTAGTATTAAACTGAATGTATCTTCATCATTATAATTACCTAATTATTAATTATGATCTGTAATTAACATGTACATCCCCATGACAACACTTCTCAAATACTGTAATATTTTCTACCAATTTTCCATGCAACGGAAGCTTATTCCACAGAAATGTACCAGAGTACTGGAAGCTTTTCTTTAATTGCTCTCTTTATGGGTTTGGTGGATGAAAGTTTGCATGAAATGTTTATCTCAACTGTTAAGATTCTGAGTAAAGTCTGTAGGTACAATATCGATGTTAATCAGTAAGGACAATAATTTGTGAAATTCAGTTCCTTCATTTACTGTAAGCCATTTTTGTTCTGTAAACAATGCTTTCAATGACTAATCAATGGGTGCATCTGAAATAACACCAGCTGCCCTTTTCTAAAGTTTATAAATCCTGTCAAGCTGAGATGAGATTTGGTATGGTTTTTCAATAGAATTAAACATCAATGCAGAGCAGGAAGAATGCAGGTATTGTAATTTGCAACGAGACTATGTGTTGGCAATATTTCTTGATTCTAATGAGTAGGGCAATTTTGGGTGACTGCTTTGAGAAAAAAAATCTAGTCAACATGGCCATCCTATTGGAAATCTATATGGATAGTGTTACCACTCTAAACAAGAGAAATGGGTGGAAACCAACAATATTTGTCACATTCAATAAATAATTTATTTTCCAAAAATACAAAGTGAAAATTAAAAAGAACTTACAATATTGTGAATCAAATTCCAATTTCTGTTACAAGTCTAAAAGTAAAGAGTATTCCTCACAAGTTCCAGTAGTGTTACAAATGAATTCAAATAATGAACTTCCTGCTGTGCCAGTGGTCTTGAATGTGCTAATGTGCAAACAGTCTTGTTATATCACAATAATATAATCAAAAATGACCTTGAATAATAATAATAATAATAATAATAATAATACTCTCAAAATAGTGATTTATTCCTAAAATTAAAGAGCATTTTGTAATTCTCTATAATAATTTAATTAAATAAATCCTCTAAATATTAACTGAAACACAACTAAAATTGACAGCAATAATAATAATAATAATAATAATAATAATGAGGACTTTGTATAGCGACTAATCTTTAGAAGCTCTAAGCACTTTACAACATTAGACGACACCTATAAGATAAAAAAAACGTATAATATGATTACAAACACAAACACCATGAAATGACAAAACATTTTAAGAAAACAATTAAAAAAAACGCTGAGAATATTTAAGGTAGGAAACATTATTAGGTCTTTAAGTTTGTTCTTGCAGTCGAAATAGGTGAGTTTTGAGAGCACTCTTGAATGTGATCACCATGTCTTTGTGTCTAAGTTCAGTGGGCAATTCATTCCACGTTGCTGGGCCCTGGTATACAAAAGAACGCTGTCCATATGACTTTGTTTTCATAGTGGGAATAATGAGTATACAATTGTCAGAAGAGGAGCATAAGTATCTTGCTGGTGTGTACACATGGGTGAGGTCAGATAGGCATGTTGGACTAGAGTCTGACAGTGAAATGTAGCACAGGAACAAATTTTGATTCCTGTAAAGACTGATGTTAAGGTGTGGAATGAGTCATTCTAACATAATCAAACTTACTTTTAAAACCTGTGACAATTTTGAGAACCAGAATAAGGGTCAAAAGTTCATTTCCGGAACATTCAAAGTTATAAGCAATCTTATACAGATCCCCACTACTATGTAGTCATAATGGAAATTTCCATCAAACTAAACAGAATTCATTTCTGTAAAACTCTATGGTCAGAACCAAAGCTGTATCTAGAACTCAAATTTAGTAAAAGTGTTTACCTTACATGATATTAGACATGTAGGCATGTCATAACTTATTTTGTTGTTGTGGGTTTAAAGTTATTTTTCAACACATGATAGGCTATACATGGTAGCCAGCATTTTTGTATAGGAAAACCCCAGGAAAACTCCAAAAATAACCAATGTCTGAAGCTACTAGCAAGCACTTTCACACACCTTTGTTGGCAAAACCTGAAGACTCAAACATGCCATATCTTAAACCACTGAGGTACATTTTTAACCTCTTATCATGAAATGATTTAGAATGTAAAACATTTCTTTGCTGGATGTATCTGACAAAGAAGAACATCAGGGGTTAAGATTTCATATTGCAACATATATGTATAGAATGAAAAACCAGACTGGTTAACAGATATACATAGAATGAAAAACCAGACTCCAGGTTAACAGATATACCGTTTGCATGTTTGTTCAGACAGTCACCGATTCTGTGAACATTTACATGGAGTAAACTAAACTATGCCATTTACATGTGTAAATGATGTGGCCTAAACTCTGTCACAAATGGAATAATGAGACTGCCTGATACCCCCATAAAAGACAAATGATAAATGCAACTCTACAAGACATGCTGTACATCTAAACTGCATCCAAATTACGTTGAATGGATTCTGAGTTTTACCAGTTAAACACAGCATCCAGTCTTACAATTTCTTAACTGCCAAGAACTGTAACACCATTCATAAGAAGGCCTAGCCTGCATGCTGAGCACATAATCAAAACATTACTGTAAAATGGTTGACCCCAACCCAAACATCATATTGCAGAATGATTTATTGTTAGAATCAAAATGATTCATCTAAAATAAGAACCAAATCCATAATGGATAAAGGAAATAGAAGCGAGTTAAAATGCATTAAGCAAAACATTAACATAATTTTTTTCTTTCTATGACTGACCTTAATCCAAAGGTCAAAGGGGCAAGTGAGTGTATTGCAGAATAAATTGTCTCAGCTTCAAAAAAGATGCTGAATGGGTTTCAAAAAGATAGATCTATTGCTTTTGCTTTTTATTATATTTTATTGCTTTAACAGAAAGAGCCAATACATAAAATGCAAAATCAACCATGAATTTACAATAAAATTAGAACATAATCACAACTGCAATAAGTGTACAAATATAGTTGAAAGGTAACTGTTAGCAAATGAAATTTCTTTGTTTTGTTCCAATAAATGTTATGCGTCACCTAAATGGCACTTAACATCTGCTTAAACATGAATGATGTTACAGCTTGTCTGGGTGGAAATGTTTGGCAG
The DNA here is from genome assembly GCA_028554795.2 of Sinohyriopsis cumingii. Classification (NCBI taxonomy): domain Eukaryota; kingdom Metazoa; phylum Mollusca; class Bivalvia; order Unionida; family Unionidae; genus Sinohyriopsis; species Sinohyriopsis cumingii. Next base: position 79,214,551 of record CM068833.1, on the reverse strand, counting down.
AGTAAAGAATAAGATCCCAGATTACCTGATACACAAAGGCACCAGGAAATTTAGTTGCAGTCTGAAAATATCAATTTCAAATTCATACAACCTTATTTTATGCCAATTTATCTTTATCAATCATCATTTTGCATTTTTTATTTGTACAGTTTTCTTTAAAGAATACATTCAACATTTCATTTGCATTCATTTTGTATTCCATTTGCATTCATTTTGTATTCCATTTGCACTCTGTTTCACCCGACTGATAAATTTACATCTTTTGAACAACTTCCATCTTGAAGTTTAGGAACTATAAACAAATTTTAAAAAACGTAACCAAACCCTAATAAATTTTCCAAGGCCATGACATGGACCTCAAGGTCAAAGGGGCAAGCAAGCTAGTAGTCACAAAATTAATCATCTTATCACCAAGTCAAAGCACTAAGCAGAATCTGACATGGGAAAAGAATTAAACCTAATGGTAAATTGATTAGCAATTGATTGCATATCTGCTTCATATATATTTAGCTGTTTATCATGCTGAAGTACTGTTGATGTTTAACTAATGTTTGCAACATGCTACTATCTGTAGTCAGGAAAATTATTTACAACCTATACTGCCAATTCTGGAAGACAATTTCTTGTTTATCCAAGGGAAAGTGGGTCATCTGCTTGGATCAGGCAGAAAGAGAAAAGGATTTGCAGAATGATTTGGCTTTGCTTTATAAACATTCATTTAAATCAAAATCCATTCTAGGAATTCAGGAAATAGAAGCAAATTAAAAAAAACAAAAATTATCCAAAACTTCAATACAAATTTTTTACAAAAGTGACTCTTACCCCATCCCACCCCACCCCCACACTGAAAGGGGCAAGCAAGCTCATCAAAGATCAATAAATTGTCTTAGCTTCACTTTTGGTTGTACTTGCAACCAAAAGGGTGCAAGTTTGAATCCTGCCATTTAATCAGCCTGAGTCAGCAATCATGATGCCATTACTTGACCCAAAATTGAGTGGACATGAATGGCATCTTTATGTGTAAGATGATTACACACCAACAGATGGGCAGTTGGAAATTGAGTGGACATGAATGGCATCTTTTATGTGTAAGATCATTACACACCAACAGATGGGCAGTTGGAAATTGAGTGGACATGAATGGCATCTTTATGTGTAAGATCATTACACACCAACAGATGGGCAGTTGGAAATTGAGTGGACATGAATGGCATCTTTTATGTGTAAGATCATTACACACCAACAGATGGGCAGTTGGAAATTGAGTGGACATGAATGGCATCTTTATGTGTAAGATCAATACACACCAACAGATGGGCAGTTGTAAATTGAGTGGACATGAATGGCATCTTTTATGTGTAAGATCATTACATACCAACAGATGGGCAGTTGGAAATTGAGTGGACATGAATGGCATCTTTTATGTGTAAGATCATTACACACCAACAGATGGGCAGTTGGAAAAGGTGATTACAACTGACAAAGAAAGCAGAAATCAATTGAATAGGTATTTTTGATTGATGCTCAAAAAAATGGAAAGTTTTGGTTATGGCAAATGAAAGAGCAATGCTAAATGAGCATTAATTATTTCTCAATAATATATAGCAATCTGTCTGACAGAACTGTCACCATTTGCTTCGTCTCCAGGCCAGCCACTGAAAGTGATTCATGAATCTTGCTCACAACTTTACTCATTCAAAATCTTAATTATTTAGGCCTATTTACCAAGTTTGATCAAAATTAGATCAGAAATAGTCTTTAGGCTGGCAAGAAACTCAGGCAATCACATTCATGATCACCTCAATAATAAAGATGAATCACACACATCATACAAGATCACCTCATTAAAAAGGATGAATCACATACATCATATAAGATCACCTCATTAATAAGGACAATCTAACAACTTTCAAAATCACCTCATAAATAAGGACGAATCACACACATCATGCAAGATCACTTGAATAAAAAGGACAATCACACACATCATTCAAGATCACCTCATTTAATAAGAATGAATCACACACATCATACAAGATCAGCTCATTAATAAGGACAATCACACGCATTATACAAGATCAGCTCATTAATAAGGACAATCACACGCATCATACAAGATCACCTCATTAATAAGGACAATCACATACATCATACAAGATCACCTCATTGATAAGGACAATCACATGCATCATGCAAGATCACCTCATTAATAAGGACAATCACATGCATCATGCAAGATCACCTCATTAATAAGGACAATCACATGCATCATACAAGATCAGCTCATTAATAAGGATGAATCACTTACATCATACAAGATCACCTCATTAATAAGGACAATCACACGCATCATGCAAGATCACCTCATTAATAAGGATGAATCTTTCATAAGGATGAATTGTGCATATCATTACCTTGTGTTAGATCCTGATCATATCACACAGCCAGGTGAGCAAAAAATGAGTAAGTCACAAAATCTTGTTCCAAACAATCTGCCCATTTTTTTCTTATAATGAAACTGGAAAGACATATTATTAATTCAGGCTTCAACCATCTGTCTAGATATTGCCTGGCCACAGATTTGCTGATGAAGGGCATTTCCTTCATTTTCTTATTATTATAGTTCAATAGTTTAATAAATCCTTAATTCAACTGGCAAAAAAATGTACTGCCCTAAATTTCTGTATCCACAATTCACTCTCTTTTTATCTGGATCTATGCCATTAGCTAAGGCTGACTGCATAACATTATATACTAGACTGGTTGACTGCATAGGTTATGCATTAGACTACATATGTATTAGACAGGCTAAATCCATAAGTTATGCATTAGACTAAACAGATTATGCATTAGACTGGTTATAGGTTATGTATTAGACTGGTTGACTGTATAGGTTATGCATTAGACTACATAAGTTATGTATCAGACTAGTTAAATCCATATGCTATGCATTAGACTGGTTGACTGCATGGTTTATCTATTAGACTTGTTAAATCCATAGGTTATGCATTAGTCTAGTTGACTGCATGGTTATTTATTAGAATGGTTAAATCCATATGTATTAGACTGGTTGACTGTATAGGTTATGCATTAGACTACATAGGTTATGTATCAGACTAGTTAAATCCATATGCTATGCATTAGACTGGTTGACTGCATGGTTTATCTATTAGACTTGTTAAATCCATAGGTTATGCATTAGACTGGTTGACTGCATGGTTATTTATTAGAATGGTTAAATCCATAGGTTATACATTAGACTGGTTGACTGCATGGGTTACCTATTAGACTGGTTAAATCCATAGGTTATGCATTAGACTGGTTGACTGCATGGGTTACCTATAGGACTGGTTGGTCACTTACAGACTGTGATAACACAAGTCACATGTACAATGGCCACTTAACGAAGTATCCTACAATCTCACAATCTAAAATAGATTATGTTGCAAATTAAATTGCATATATTAACTGTTATTCTAGTAAAATGGGGTACGTACATTTAATCACAAAGTACTTATGTCATTTTCTAATTGCCACATCAAGATTCAAAAGGTTGACTCTTGATACACAACGTTGTATTTATATGCGACAAGAGCGAAATTGCGTGAAATATTTTCCTTTTTCTTTAGCATACATTCATTCACTAATACTACTAAAATGTACACTCATTTCCCACAAATGCTTAATTTCATGTATATGTTTCTTATTTAGAATCTTTCTTCCTTCAGGCTCTGTGACCTTTACCTTTCACTCCTGCATGCAAAGTTTGGTCCAAGAATGTAATGTAGAACTAATGTTACTCTGTGGAAACCATCTGTTGGCTTTTAGTACCACTGGCCCTGATTTCTGACTTTTGACCCATACTCAAAGGTTTCATTCTTGACCCAAGCGCAAAATATCCACATAACTATATGACATGAAGAGTGCAAGAAAATAATGATGCTGCATTAGAACTATCATAGGCTGTGGATTTCATGGACACGTACATCATAACCTAGTGTGGATTTTTTAGCCTTTACCACAGAAACTATAAATAGTTGTATCTTGTTTTAGATAAGTTGCAGCAAGATGTGCACAGATACTTTAACCTTCAGTTTTGTACTTGTTTTGTAGTATTTGTACAATATATATTCTATTATTACGACATTAATGTAAAGTAAAAGAAATGAGTGAAAACCAACAAGTTCTATAAATTCAACAAATAATTTATTTTCCTAGAATAGACAAGTTGAAAATTTAAAAAGAACCTACAGTAATGCAAAATAAACCTACATACTCCAAGTTCTTACAACAGACCCAATGAATAAAACTCTATTTAAATTCCAGTGTTGTTTGAAATAATAATCAAGCACTGAAGACATTAATGTGCCTGAAGCCTTAAATGTAAAAATGTACCAGTAGTCTGAAGTGTGATGATATGCTAATAATCTACCAATTAATCAAAATAATATAATCCAAGAAGTCCTTGTATGAATTCACTATAATTCCAAAATAATGTTTCTATCCAAGAATATTTTTAAGAGCACTTTGTATTACCAGTGAATAATACTTTGAATAAACAATTTCACCCAAATCAAATACTGAACACAACAATATAAAAGATTTCTGCTTCAGATGTTTTCACAAGAATGAATAATTTTTCAAGTAAAAAAAAGATTATTTAAAAAACTAAGACAACAAGAGAAGGGCCAGGATGCTGGACAAAAGTTCATTTCTAGAAAAATCAAAGTTGTAGACAAGTGCCAGATCTGTTATTTAAATTATAATAAAGAATGTGGTAAACATCAGGTAACACAGGTTATTCTATGGGGAATATCAATGTCCTAGACCCAAACCCAAACAAAAATGTTTACTTTAACTGATAATAATCCCAATATTTAACCCACACTCATAGAGAAGTATTAGCAATGTATTATTTCTTTACAAAAATAGAAGTTACTGGTCAGGAAGACAATGAACTTGATTTTGGACATGGTCAAGTCCAAAATACAATTATTCATATCATAATCAAGAAGAAAAAAAAAACAATACAAATTAAATGTATATAACACAATGTGCTGGCATAAATGATTCTGAGATCTTATCAGACAGTGTCTGCCTTAAAGACAGTTTAATACAGCCACGGCAGTCAGCACAAGTTTATTTTGCAATATTACTAAATTCTATTTCTAATTACTTTCCCTTGTTGAAAATCTCACCTGAATTTACCATATTGGCTTTTGTTCCCAAGAGACTTATGAGATATGAAGTACTTTAGTCAGTTTAATGTTTAATTTATATTTGAAGCATGTAGTTAAAAGCTATGTGTATTTAATTGGCATATTATGATAATGATAAGAATCTATTTCTTTTATATTTTGTTGATTGTATGTAAATATCTGGTTAGTCTAATAATTCAGTGTTGATGGTTATTCTACAGAATACACTGGCCAGCTTGGTTTATTTTTTGCTGGCACACTGTTGGCAGCAGAGGCTCATAGCTGGCATAATGACAACATAGCTAGCAAAAGAGCAATATGGTTGACAACAAAGATGGCAACAGAGCAACATGGTTGGTAGCATGGCCTCATGTAACAGTTAGCAAAAAGGAAACCTAGTTGGAAACAAACACGCATGCTGGTTGATAACATAGCGGCATGATCAGAAAAAAAGGTGGAGCAATTATAGATAATTTCATTAAAAGGAAGTTAATTTTGATCTGTCAATTGTGAATTCTGAATTTTGTATCTTGAACTGTGAATTTGGAATTTTAACAATTCATATGGTTATATAAACCACATCCACTTTTTACTAAAAGTTTGTTCATATTTTCATAAATACGAAACAAAAGGTGTAGTATATGACGTCCATATCATAGTATCATCTGGTTAAAAAAATATTGCATTGTATTTATGGCAGCGTCTAGCTCCAGTTTTTGTGTTAATGTCTTGTAGTGTTAAGCAATAAATATTGCATCCCAATTTTTTAAGTCTTAATACGGTCTTGTTGTTTGTTTACATTATTTTAATAATAATAATAATAACAATAACAAACAATAATAATAATAATAATAATAATAATAATAATAATAAAAATAATAATAATGCTTTTTTATAGAAAGAAAATATATCTATCCATACATTAATAAGCAGTTATGCTTTTGCTCATATTTTGGAATCATAACAGTATTTTTTTTCTAAAAGAGTACTTATTTGAGACCATTGACCAATTAAATATGGCAACAAGGATTTCTAGACATTAAATAGTTGCAGTTCTGATATGACATACCTTCCTTACAAGACATTCTGTAGTTAAAACTAATCCTTGTCAAGCCTCTGCATCATTTCATCCAAAACCTGACAGAAGATTAACTTATCTACAGCCTTCGTAATATCACACTTATTGATCTGCGGTTTTCCTAATATCACGCTTATTGATCTGCTGTTCACTTGTACAAACAAACTGATTTTAGGACTGCTCCAATTGTGTCAATGAGATTTTCTTTTAAGGAAATGGAAACTTACCATATTTGTCTTATGATAAACCCCACCTCATTAAAAAAAAAATATATTTGTTTTCAAGGCCACCACCCAATTTAAATACATATATGCAGCTGATTTTAAGATTCTGTAACTTTCTCTCAAATTGTCAATTTCTACAGAAGTCAATTTATTGTTTTCAAATTAAGAGTTTATTTGTAACAGGTCATATTATGTCATCCAGTAGAATTCCCACTAGCCACTGAAAGCCAAATTAAACTCCTTGATAAAACAGGTGTCTGAACATTGTGGTAACACACTTACTTCACAGCACTGTGGTCCTGTTTTCAATTCCCATCTCCAATATATACAAGGTATTAAAGTGACAGGTAGCCCAATATATTCCTACTATCAGCCCATTAACACCTTCTACATTTAAAGGTTGGCACAGTCGTTCTTGAACTTATTAAGTTAAGTCAGCAACTTCAAAAAAATTATTCGGTTGGTATGTAAGATAAACAAACAGGTCCTGGTTTTACCATTTTCCTCCTCCTCGAAAATCCATTTGTTTCAAATTTTCATTCCATCAACTACTCCCAATATGGGGGTGGGTGGGTAGTTATCAGAACATTTTACGCAATCCATATGTAACCAAAGCAAATATCACTGTTACTGAATTTGCTCTAGTCTGGTTTAGTGTTTTGTGGCACAGCAACACAGATTATTGAGTGCCAAATGGAGCAAAGTGGCTGGCTGAAGGAAGAATGATAGCAGGTGACCCAGAATGATCCAATAGTAGTATTCATACCCAAACCTTTTTGGACTGTATAGCCTGCTAACCCTTCAGCTACAGTGAATCCTGCCAGCATCCGTCACCTATTACAATATGATGGAAGGCACATCAGACCTTTTCTACATCCATAAACTTGCAGATATTTTCATGTAATGTTATTGAAGGAATTAATTTTCTTAAATTATTCAGTTTTTACTTCAGATACTTAATAAATGATCTCATTATGGCATTTTAATCACTGTTTGCCACAACTGAAATCTCTGTACACTTTCTATCATAACCTTGGCTTGTTTCTCTTTTGTAATTGGAAACAGAAAACTAATGGCATTTAAAAGGATCTGGTAATATGACACTCTTGAGTTTTAGCAAATATGACTCAGCAAACAAAATTATCATTTTCCTTAAAGGGGCATTTTTGTGATGCGTTTACATTTCTATCCATCTTATAGCATTTCAAATATTCATAACAAACCAGACGATTCACGTTTTTTCTTCTGATCTGTACCACTCAGCAACCTGGAGCAAGTGAGATCAGAATTGAGTATGCTTTGTTTGACGTTCTGTCTCACATATTTAACAATGTATTGCACACCTGTCCAAGATTAAAACCAAACATGTCTAATTTACAAATAATTCTGGTTCAATGTCAGTACCAAAATGGACTGCTGCCATACTTATAAACACAATTTCTCATGCAAATATTTTGTAGGACATTTTAGCAGTTTGATCATTTGGTAGCTTAATCCTTATTATATTACCCCTTTACCTCATAGAGTGTACGGCTTTTTTGCCCTTCGATGCACATGTAGCAATGTTACCCAGTGCAGTGCGCTATAAATAGAACAACTGTTAAATATTCGACTCCATTCACATAGGTCTGCCTGTTAACTGTTAAGCAGTGTAGTGTACGTTACGTTTAACAGCAAATTTAAACATTTTACATTTTTGGTACATCTGTTATGTATGGAAAAAATTAAGAGTAAGGTCTGATCATTATAGGTGTGTAATTATTTTTCATGGAAGAATTTTTTATGTGCTTTAAAATCTTTGGAGTCTACATCACTAAGTCATCTGAATTTGATAATTTATAAAAACTAATTGCTGCCTACATCAACATCAGAGCCTTTACCTAAGTTATTGAAGCTTTCATAGTTGTGATTCTAATCGTGAAAACTTCGTAAGTACTGAACGAAATCCGCAACCTCCATTTTTGGGAGTGAAGAATACAACCCAGTTACTTTAAATAGTAGATTTCGACCAGAGCATAGACAGTTACCACATGATCTGACATAATGGTTATTCACAGCAATGACTGAGTTATCTAATAGGGGGTTTTCCCTGAAGGTGGCATTATGAAAATCCGCAAAAATGGTTGGTTTATAGCAGGCGTCAAAAGGCACTTGTATGCGAATCGGGTACAGGTGTCCAAAGGCACTTGTATGCGAATCAGGTAGAGGTGTCCAAAGAATCTTGTATGTGAATGGAGCAGAGGCATCCAAAGTGCATGCATGAGGTAAAGTACTGTACGCTGAACTAACCAGTAATTATGCTTTGCAAAATATCCATATGTAACTATGTATCACTCTGTATACTTGCTATTTTCCATCTTTCATTAACACTCATTAATATTTCTTTCTCTCAAATTAACCTTGTTATACATGTAGATTTCTACCAACAGCTTTCATTATATTTATTCAACAGTGACGGTTCTTGACCCTTTATGGAAAGGACTCAGTTACTGTGACTTGGAATCCTTTCTCTCTATGTACTGATTGCATAAGGGGACAACTGTTACTGTGACTAGGAATCCTTTCTCTCTATGTACTGATTGCATAAGGGGACAACTGTTACTGTGACTAGGAATCCTTTCTCTCTATGTACTGATTGCATAAGGGGACAACTGTTACTGTGACCTGGAATCCTTTCTCTCTATGTACTGATTGCATAAGGGGACAACTGTTACTGTGACTAGGAATCCTTTCTCTCTATGTACTGATTGCATAAGGGGACAACTGTTACTGTGACTTGGAATCCTTTCTCTCTATGTACTGACTGCATTAGCAGACAATAATCCACAATATCCATACACCAAAATAAAGCAATCTTTTAACTTCAAGATTATAAGAAAAATCAGACAGACATCATGTATAAGTACAGCTTAAACCCATCTGCAAAATGCACAGACCTGACAGAGTATGATGCAATGTCATACGAGATCTATGTTGCTTGCAGTTGGACGCAACTTATTTGCACGTATATACAGTATTCTTCATCTCTGTCAATTTGTTCAGATATGATTCAGTCTGAGAATTGTACTGAGGGTATGTGAAAATTGAAACAATGTGCAAATGAAAGAAAAAATTAACATCCCTTGCTTTTTATTCAAACATTTTTACATGACGATAACTAGGCATAATAATAAGAATAGCTCTACATAACTATAACATGCATGGTGTATGCTATAAAAATGTAAATAATAATAATACATGTAATAATAATGTGAAAAATGCCATTATGACATAATAATTGCAACTACATTTTTATTATTATTATTATTATTATTATTATTCACCACTCTGGTGGCCTAGTGGTTAGTGTCCACCTTGGATGCAGGAGGTTATGGGTTCGATCCCAGGCCGAGTCATACCAAAGACTTATAAAACTGGTACTAAAAGCTGCCTCGCTAGGCACTCAGCATTAAGAGGTTAGTGTTAGGACTGGTTGGCCTGGTGTCAGGATAATGTGACTGGGTAGGGCATCATGCTACATGTCTGCAGCATTATGTCCTAGTGCATGACATCACTATAAACTGCCACACTGCAGGCGAGGTAAGGAAGTCGAACCCACTCCATCACCCAAAACCTGAGAACAACAAGCATAAATCCGAAATCTACTGGTGCATTATTATGATGGCATATCCAGATTAAGACTGTTTGCTCTTACCTGCATCGTACATAAATCTATTCTAGAAGCGAAACATTAGAGGCAAAGTCTCCAATTTGTTTTTTACAAAGTGCCAAATTTCAGAAAATCAGAGGAATTTAATGAAGAATTAGAGATTACGCTTGACAATATATTTTGTGCCTCGTCAATATTTCAGCATGATATTTAGAAATTAGCAAGAAGCCAGTAATCAAATGTTTTATATTAGATAATGATTACAGAGATGACAAATACAGAAAATGCAAGCCAGCAATAGACTCACTCTGCCTTTATATAACATTTCAACTCTTTTCGACCCATACTTCAAAAAATGTATTTTTTGAAAATATATGAAACACTGAATTTAGACTAATTGGTTTAAAGCAGACCATTCTCTAAAATTATCCATCAAATTAAGACCAAACAAATAAATAAATGGAGTGCTTCCCATTTCATAGTTAAACAAAGTTTCAGTCATTCACAGGAAGACTGTTTTTGACTTGCTATATGTACTCATTTTTCCAAGACTGAACCATGGATGCAAGACCTAATTTTATTCATTTTAAAAAAGACCTCATCAGTACTATTCAACAAGATGTTACTTATATTTGATTTAATTTATATTCGATTTAATTTAATTGTTTGTAAGTTTTAAAATCTTTTTATTTTAATTACATGTCAAAGTAATGTAATTTTGTTTACTAGGAATTTGATATTTTCCAGAAAATTCAGTATGTCAAAGTAATGTAATTTTGTTTACTAGGAATTTGATATTTTCCAGAAAATTCAGTTTGATCTGAATCTTTTCATAAATACCTAATAATAGAAATGCTGTTTCTATTTCTGACTCAGTTCCCGACCTTGATTCAGAAATCACTGTGACAAGTAAACAACTTTTTATTTTTATTTTATTCTCAGAGTAAAATGATAGGTTTTTATCAAGGTCATACTAGGAGGACATAATTTTTTTTATGTAAACAGCCTCTATTTCGTAATTCTAGGTTTTCCGAAATTGTGCAGTAGTCAGGTTTTATACCAATGTCTCTAGAGATATTTCTCAGTTGGGCTTTATCTTTACACTGGAAAGTGTATGTTGTGGAACTTTAGAGTTATATTTTAATTTTTATTCAAATTATTTGTATTCTAAAAGATTCTTTTTCCTGGAAATATTTGAGTGCTCATACAGAATTCTTGGACAACGATATTTATTTAAATTTTATTCGGAAATTCAAACACCAGAATATTTTTGTCTGTGGAATTAAAAAGAACTGTAGACAATACAGCACCATAAAGGCTAAATTATACGTCATTTCTTCCATTTTGGATTTTTTGTCAGGACTCAAACTTAAATCCATTAAAACATTTCATTACTTGGACTTCTCAAATTTAATTCATGGATTATTCTTGAAATATTTTTGGATTTGATTCTTAAAACCGTAAGTTCTTATTTTGTCATTTTTATAGTGTTTTTCCAGGGAAATAAATTATTTGTTGAATTTTCAAAGCTTGTTGTTCTCAATCTTCATCTTGTTACTGTTTATTTGAGAGCCTAAACACATAACATAAGAAAGAACATTACCTCATACTGTAATTAAATATGCACCCTTGCTCATATATATATGTACAGTCATCTTGAAGTAAAGTTTTCTACTGATAGATCTTTTAAAAAAATTAAAATTATAGTAATTTTTTTGTTTTGATAAAGGGTCTCATGGCATTACCACATTATAACCAGAATCATATTATAGTGAAGTGTGTTATAATGGGGGAGAGCTGTAATTACTTTGTATCATTAGCATTTGCTTAATATCACTTGCTGTATATTTGAAGCAAACCATGATTTGAGAATATCATGCAAAGCAAATAATTATCAAATCTTGCTTTCTAGTCCATGTCTTGCAGACTCTTATAAATATTGAAAGAAAGAGTATACATCTTAATGAATTGATGTCTAATACTAATAGTGGTGCCTACAAACAAAATGAAATTAAAATCTGGACTGCTCATAACATTTAAAAACTTAAATTATTTTTTGCAGAATTCTTTTCCAATAGTTGGAAAAATCTATATGGGCCACAGGCAAAAACAAGGCAAGTCAAGAAACCAGAAACAAATCTAAAGGGCCTAATTTTAACAATATTTTATGGATCCAGAGGAACAATTCTCAACTGCAGAATGCATATTCAAACTGATCAGACTTTCTGTAACCGGCTTGTTCAAGTCTCTACAAAAAAAATCAATTCATCCCTGTGGAGAAAATTGATTTCTTCCTCTACTGAGATGGTAAATCGAGATCATCAGCACAAATGATGACAAATTGACAGCAATAAATTAATTTATCAATATTAAAATTCCCCCTTTTAAAACTAATACGGTACATCTGCACAAGTCTGAGAACGATACAAATAATGTCATCTGGACTTTTATCAGAATCCAATTCTTTATCATCATGTACAATTTTCCGGTTGTGCAAATAACATTTTCCATGTTTACAACAAGTGTCAGAATCACACAAAAATAAACCAGAGCCCACACTTAGCAACGATAATTCTGGAGTAATTTGGAATGAAGCCTGAGCTAATCATTTGGAAACACTCTGATTAATTGGTAATACAATTTTCATGAGTCAAATGCTGAAATATGGCCTTTTCACATTGTCTGTTCACATGCTCATGAAGCTTCAAGTGACATTAAATCTGACAAGATCTTGCAAGGTTTCTTTTACGGGGACAAACCAAGGAGACTTATTTAACCTCACTGTGACGTAATCATACTCCATAACATCATCACCAGCTCTCTGAACCTTTTGAGCAAGAAACTCAAATCCAAGGAAAAAAAAACTAAAATAGGTATGATACAAAGGGTGTTCCCATGTCATCAAACTTTGCTAACATGGTAATAATAATACTAATAATATTATATGTAATAACAATAATAATAGGTTTAATTCATCTAACTACTTTTTAGGTTGTCTCAGTCAAGGCACTCAGGGACATACAGTATCAAATACATGATATTTTATAACAGTTACATACAACCCTATTTGGACTACTGTAGTACAGTATGGGGTAATTCAAATGATAAAAACATAGCAAAGCTGGCACATCAAGAGCATTTGTTGCTAATATCAATCCAGAAAGAAAGCAAGGAAAGTTTAGCTGGTAGGTTAAAAATATTACCTATTAAAGACCGAATCTGTTTGAGAAAAGCCAAATTAATGTACAGGATATCTCAGAATAGTGCTCCTGAATATTTACAATCACTATTCCAGTATAGGCTACCTGGTAATACTCCCCACCTGCGATCCATGTCAACCAAACAGTATAAAATTCCCAAACCAAATAAGGAGTTATTTAAAAAAAGTTTCCAATACTCTGGAACTCTGCTCTGGAATAGTATTCCAGCTGAGATTAGAAATGCCCACTCTATTTCCTTCTTCCAAACCCAATATATCCAGTGGCTTCAGAGATGCAGCTTAAATAAATGAATTCCTTTGTATGAGGGCCTCAAGGTAGATTAGTTTTTAGCTAATTGTGTTACCCTCTTTAAATAAGGTCATTATTATTATTATTATTATTATTATTATTATTAAAACAATATTTAAACAAAAGAAAGAAATAATTAACGAACTTTGTATTACTTATAGTTTAAAGTTACACAAAGATTTCACTTAAAACCTGCATAATGTATCTACCTCCACATCAATGTATCATGTTTGTAAATGATTTATGAATACACCTCAGGACACAGAAGAAACTGCCACAACATTTTATGCTCAGATAGTTTTAATGTCTGATTTTAACCCAAGTCAAACAAATCTGAAAGTTCTATGATTACGGCCATACTTCTAATTAAAGTTATATACTTTCAAAGTTTCTGGACTGAGGTTGAGACTGAGGTTGAGGTTGCTGATAAGGATGTGTTTCTTGCTCTCTGTACAGCCTCTGATACTGAGGATTTGGACCAGCAATGTTCAAAATGTGGGGGCGGGAGTCTGGATGGAAAAATTAGGGGTCCAGTGATAAAAGTAGGATTCCATCAGTGGGACAATAATCGTTTCTTTCAAGCAAGTCAATAAATCTTCACTATAATTATCTTCAAGCATCGTTCTAATTTTCACAGTCTCTTTGGAAACTTAGTATGCTAAATGAGACTTTTTACAGTTCACCTTTTCTAACCAATATAGGCATATGTATGCCCTTATTCAAAATGTACATCAACAGGACAGAATTAACATTCTGTGACAAATGAGGCACCAGGGCCAGTAAGATCCATGAGATGCCATTTTGGAATATCTGGGGTCAAAGTCTACCTTCGAAATGTCAAAAAACTTGGGCAATCTTTTTTATTTCCGCTACATCACTACATAAATACCATGCAAAAAAAATTTCTAAAATACACAATCTGCCAAGCAAGAAAAATATGTGTGATTCCGACCATCCCTGTTTCTCTACCAAGTACTTTTTTCCCCTCATGGTAAAAAAAATAAAACCAACCTGTCTATCCTAATTGTAAAACCAGTTTAATCAGAAACACGTACATTTTTTTCTTGGCCTAAGTTCTCTATTTACTATGGTAACCACCCAAAAGTTGAAGATTTAATGAATCAATTAAGTTGCTATGTTAGATTAAGGTGGAGAAAATATATACAATGACACATAAAAAGTACTAATTAAGGTCTGTTTTATTGGCATGCATCTTCTAATCAAGTCAGATTACCAAGGGCAACCAGCTAAGATGATTGTTTTATGCTTGGTCCAATAAAAACACTGCAACCCCTACTCAAAAGAAACATCCATAAATCTTCTAGTCGATTTCAAACAAGCTTTATTTCACTTCCTGGTTTTATTAAAAGGTCAAATGACTTCATGTGATATCACTGGACAACAAATTTTTACAAAAGTCATGTTACTGAAATAAAATTAGTCAATTCTTATCAATTTTTATGTGCTGAACACGAATATGACAGTCAAATTGCAAAATTGGCTCTAGTTTTTTTGTAATCTGCAAGAAATTAATGTTTACATAACGAAATGCATTCCAATAGTAAAAGGTCAACTGTAATAGCCTACCTATAAAAAATCAAGTCATTGACTACATCTTAGATTTCTTCGCCTGTCTCTTGTACAGCTGTTCGGGAGCATCTCTGAGGAGTGTCCAGCAGTAGTCAGCCAGCATTGTAGTGGACCATTTTCCCTGGTATCTTTGTTCCATTGTTGCGATATCTTGATGAAAACGTTCGCCGTGTTCATCACTAACAATACCACAGTTGCTAGGAAAGAAATCCAAATGGGAATGAAGGAAGTGAATCTTTAGAGACATATTGCAGCCAAGTTTCTTATACTTCATCAACATGTCTTCTACTAGTTCCTTATAGTTTTCTGCCCTAACATTTCCGAGGAAGTTTGTAGAAACTAGGCGAAAAGCATTCCATGCTTGTTTCGCGTCACCTTCCAGCAAGTTGTTGAACCGGTCATCTTTGAAAAGCTCTCGAATCTGAGGACCCACAAAAACTCCCTCTTTAATCTTTGCTTCGCTGAGTCGAGGGAATTTTTCATGCAGGTATCGGAATGCTGGCAAAGTCCGGTCAATGGCTTTCACGAAGTTCTTCATCAAACCTAGTTTGATGTGAAGGGGTGGTAGCAAGATTTTCTGAGCCTCAACCAGAGCTGGGTGTTGGATATTCTTCTCTCCAATGGCTACATTCTGCCTGTGAGTCCATTCCTTCCTCATGTAGTGCATTTCCCTTGCTCGGCTATCCCACTCGCATAAGAAACACATGTATTTTGTATATCCTTGCTGCAGTCCCATTAAAAGGGCAACTACCTTCAAATCACCACAGAGGTGCCAGCTGTACTTGTTATACTCAATGGAATTCAGTAGCTGCCTTAAGTTATCGTATGTCTCTTTCATGTGGACAGCATACGCTACTGGAATAGATGGAAGAATGTTTCCATTGTGCAAAAGCACAGCCTTGAGACTCAGTTTCGAAGAGTCCACAAATAGTCTCCATTCTTGTGGGTCATGAGTGATTTTTAAAGCATTCATGAGGCCCTCAATATCGGAACAGAATATCAGATTACTTTCCTTTCTGAAGAAAGGCTCCAATTGCTGGTGGCGCTTTCGATATGCAGTAATTGTGACATCTTCTTCTAGAAGATTCCATTGTTGGAGTCTTGATCCTAGCAATTCTGCCTTGTTCTTTGATAAGTCCAAATCACGAATCAGGTCATTTAGTTCTTCCTGTGTTATTCTGTG
The DNA here is from genome assembly GCA_028554795.2 of Sinohyriopsis cumingii. Classification (NCBI taxonomy): domain Eukaryota; kingdom Metazoa; phylum Mollusca; class Bivalvia; order Unionida; family Unionidae; genus Sinohyriopsis; species Sinohyriopsis cumingii. The sequence goes on along the minus strand of CM068833.1, from coordinate 79,198,120 downwards.
TGGGGTTGATGATGCACCACAGTGAAAATCTGGATCACTGCATGCTGATGGACCAGGAGAAGAACAGGTCGACTCACCTTTGTCTTCGTCAGATGAATCAAGAGAATATTCTGCTGGAGGTTCTGGAATAGGAAGTCCCTCACCATGTGGAACTGGTCTCAATGCAGACGGAATGTTTGGGTAGACTATTCTCGACTTCTTTCGCTTCGTTATTCCGCCGGAAAGAGGAGGAACCAAGCAGAAGTAACAGTCATTTAGGTGGTTGCTTGGCTCTCTCCACACCATTGGGACTGCAAACGGCATTGATGACCTTTTGCAATTCAACCTCTGTGAAAGCTGTATTGTACATGTAGCACAGCATATATGCGGAGCCCAAGGCTTGTCTTGGTCACCAACCTTGCATCCGAAGTAAAGATGATATGCCTTCTTCACTTGAGAATTGATACTTTTCTTCTGGTTGGCAAATGTCACTTCCCCACAAATAGAGCAAAAATTGTCCGCGGTATTAACACACTTTCGAGGCATTACTGTTCTTTATTGTACGTAAATGGATAAAATAATAAGTTTTATGTAACAGTAGCTTGAACTGTCTCGCACAACGTCTAAAATATTTTAAATGCTGAACCTATCTGATTGGGCTTTATATAGTACACTGCTTACGTCAGCTTCAGCAGCCGCCTGGCATTAGTATAATAGGCCTACACATGTATAGTACACTGCTGACGTCAACTTACTTCAGCAGCCGCATGGCATTAGTATTGCATTGCATCAGAAAATGATGCAATCAACTGTGGATGATGTGAGCATGATGGTATTATGCAATGTTACATCATTATTCCGGATGTTGCTGCAGTCCTACTGGAGAAATTTACACAGTGAAACATAGAAAATGAGGTATATGAATATCTTCAAAACGAGAGCCAATACAAATTTTTCACGGTTATATTCGTGTTCGGCACACCAAAATACTACAGATTAGGGCCTTTTCAAGTCAGTAATGATTTCACTGTTGACCAGTGTATTAAGTGAATATTTCAAACTGATCTTCAAATCATGACCCCTTATTCATTTAATAAACCTACTGGTTCAATTCATACCCTACTGGTTCTTCTCACTTGTTTATAAATTCATATATTTCATAATTCTCCTATTTTTCTCTCTTTAAGCACATTTGATCCTGTTATTTATTCAGTAAGTGTCTCACTTTATAATCCTTTAGCCATCTGTTTTTCTTTTGTTCACCCTTTGTTTGTAATCGCTGATGACCTTACGACGAAAAGTGCTTCTTGACTCACCTGACTCGACTCACCCAAAATGACTAAATCGACTCGTTCAATCAACTCATGCAGAGATACACTCGATCTTGAATAAAGCACTTTGTACATGCACAGAAATCAAAACGCTGATTATCTCAGTCTTGGTTTTTTTCTCTAATGATTGGCATTTTAAATTAAAACGTTTAACAGACCGATATTGGAGAGCCCTACAAAAGTGCAGAGATTGTTTAAACATTCGTTTGCTATATATATATACAGTTTGTATTATTTGTAGGCTTTTTTTTAATGATTATATGTTATATAAATTTGTATTTTGTACTTGACCTTGTCCAAAATTAAGTTCATCGTGTACCTGACTAGGGACATTTTTGTAATCACTGTAATATATGGCCCATATTTCTCTGCAAGAATAGATGAAATATGAGGATCATTATCCATGGAAGTTAACATGTTTATCTTAATCTGAGTGTAGGACATTGGTATTCCCCATGGAAAACCTGGTGTACCTGATGTTTACGATGTTGTTCAATATAATTTTAGTAACAACTTTCATCTTGCTGACAACTTAAAATATTCTTGAAATGAACTTTTGACCCTCATCCTCATCTATCATTGCCTTAGTTTTTTTATATAATGTTATTATCTTGAGAAATTACTCTTGCAGGAACATCTTTAGCAGAATCGGTCTTATTGTTGTGTTCAGTATTTCACTTGGGTGGAATTATGTATTTAATTTGTTATTAACTGGAAATACAAAGTGCTCATCAATAATTGTGTTGGGCAGAAACAATTAATTTCAAATAATAGTGAATTCAGAAAAGAACATTTCTGGATGATATTATTGTGGTACATCAAAAGACTGCTAGTACAACATCAAAACACCAGGTTATTGGCATATTACCACATTTCGAGACTACAGGCACATCAGCACATTAAATACTAGAACTTACTTGGAATACCAATGGAATTCAGTTGGAAGATTATCCATTTGGACTTGTGATATAACTTTTAGGACTATTTGGGATTTATTTCACACTAATTTAAGTTCTTTGTAAATTTTCACTTTGCATTCAGGGGAAATAAATTATGTATGCTAGGGAAATAGATTATTTGGTGAATTTCAAACAAACTTGTTGGTTTTTGCTCTTTTCTGTTACTTAGTTTAAGACCATTGAGTCATAACACATTATAATGCTTAGTTTCGAAGATAAGACCATTGAGTCATAACACATTATAATGCTTAGTTTCAAAGATAAGACCATTGAGTCATAACACATTATAATGCTTAGTTTCAAAGATAAGACCATTGAGTCATAACACATTATAATGCTTAGTTTCAAAGATAAGACCACTGACTCATAACACATTATAATGCTTAGTTTCAAAGATAAGACCATTGAGTCATAACACATTATAATGCTTAGTTTCAAAGATAAGACCATTGAGTCATAACACATTATAATGCTTAGTTTCAAAGATAAGACCATTCAGTCATAACACATTATAAAGCTTAGTTTCAAAGATGTCATTAGCTTCAATCACTAATCTTAATCTCCAAGTACATAACTAAGAGTTCAAAAAAGTGTTTTTTTTTTAAAGTCATAAAATTTAATTTTTACATCAAAATTGCAGGCTAACAATCAACTGCTCATGTTTTTTTTAACCCTTCTCTATTCAGTTATTAAGTTTTTGTCCAACCAACCACATACTGTTTTCATGAATCATTACGTAATTGATTAAAAAAATCACATACATGTATCTTTCATTTGCTGGTTTTTCGAAACACTTCAATCACTGTATTAGTTAGTATATTATTTCTTTTGTTCACTCTATGGGATTCACTGGGACAATGCTCCTTACTGTCAAACAATGCATTATGCATTATCTCACAAGAAAATGGGGAGTCAAGTTACAGGGAGGTAACAATGTGAAAAGGGTACTCTATTGCAAATGATGCCTGATTATGAAATATTTTACATTATGTCTTAAGTATTCACAAACAATACAAAATGTGACCTATTTTTACTCCCACAATTACTGTTAAAGATAGTTAATACACACGGCTTTATCTCTACCAGCCAGATCGGCTGAATTAAAACTAAATAAAAACAATCTGCACCTGCTTATTACAATATCATTGATGTGGTTCAATTGACTGTGGTCGTACCAAAGACACATGTGCCTTAGAAAGGCTAAAGTTGTGATGTATATAACAATAGACTATTCTACCACAGCGAGACAATTGTGAAATACTACTTTCAATTCTCAAGTGTCTAATCCATTGCTAAGAAAGTCTGGATCATTTATTGGTCACAAACTGAAATGCTATTTGTGGACAAGATTTGCAGGATAAAGAGAACCATTTATCATGCTACATAAAATAATACCTAGTTGACATAACCTTTTGGACCTCTGTGCAGATGGGAACTGGAGCCAAGTGCCCTTCCCAAGGATATATCAAGGACGGTGATCCAGACAACCCTGGGAAGAAATATGCAACCATTTCAATACACAGCCAATGCTAAACCAACTGAACTACAAACTCTCCCTGGGTTTGCAAGGAGGGATAAAGATGCAGTTTCATTACACCATATTTTTATTATTCCATCTGCATAGTTATCTGTACAAATGATTCTTCTTGACCATGTCTAGTACACTATTTGTTTTACATTTTATTTTGTTGAAAACATTATCCTTGGTTGGCACTATATAGCTAGTATTGTGCTGAAATGCCGTAAAATGCTACTACATCCAGCCATACTATTTGTGTAGTTGTCTGTACAAATGATTCTTCATTTTCAATGATGTACAGTGCTCCCCCTATAAACACTTATGGAAGCCAGGAAAGACTTTCATGGGCCTAGAACTAATAAAAAGTCAAAAGAGTAGTTACAATAAAACAAAAATTAATCAGCTTAATGGGAACCATGACATCCACCTTATAAGATGACACACAGTATACAATGGGGTGTTATAATGAGGGACCAATGTACATAATTCTGAAAACTGTTTTATGAAATAAGGTTAAAAATAAACCACAAATAATCTCAAAAGATTTTATTCACTTGTACATTATTAAATTGAAAGGATACCGTGAAAATTCTGTTCTTAGTGGAAATAAAATAATTTTTATTTCATTGCCATCTATAAGAAATAATGAGGAACTGGCTAATTATAACATGACAAGTTCCTGCTGCTGAAAACACAGTACAGTTCTATAGTACAAATGTTTTTTAAAATGTTTAACACTTGACATGTCTAACCAAGTAAAACTACTATATATATATATATATATATATATATATATATATATATATATATATATATATATATATATATATATATAATTATACACCGGACAGACTGGAAAGTGTGCTATCCCTGGATTCTATAGAAGAATGCTTGGTAACAGTAGGCAGGTTTAATATTTTAATACAAAAATACTATCATACAGGTTATAGGATTTTTAATTCATTATCTACAGAGATTCGAAACCAGGTCTGTGAGTAAATGGCACCCATCACCTTGCCTGCACACATGAGCCCATATTCCTTCACAACTAAGCACACATCACTAAAAACTGATACTACTCAATCTGTGTTATATGCACTCATGTGTAGCAGACACACTCACATGACGACCCAGTAATTAATTCTCATGTATCTACACTGTCATTCCGGATTCCTATGAGAGAAATCAAGGTACAGTGTATATAGAATTAATTATAGAGAATTATAAATATACACCAGACAGAATGGAAAGTGCTATCCTTGGATTCCATAGAAGAATGGTTGATAATAGTAGGCAGAATTAATATTTTAATAGAAATAATACTATCATACAGGTTAGAGATTTTTCAACTCATACTCTACGGAGATTCTAACCCAGGTCCATGGGTAAACAAGTGCATATAACACCGACTGAGTAGCATCATTTTTTGGTGACCTGGGTTCAAATCTCAGTAGAGAACAAATTAAAAATTCTCTAACCTGTATGATAGTAGTATATATATCGATATATATATATATATATATATATATATATATATATATATATATATATATATATATATATATATATATATATAAAGTGGTTCCTGGGTGATTGAGTGGTCTAAGATATCCAACACTGCATGGAAGCAACTTGGACTAACATAGTTACTCGCTCATAAGTCCAAATGTAAACAAGCCAAATGACCCGGATCTGCTGTCACATAAAGAACTGGCAGATCAGAATCTATATTCTACTCCTTACACGTCTGCAGATCTGCTGCTGCATTATACAATGGCATTTCTGGGTCTGTGGGGTCAGCAGTTCGACTCGACTTGTCAACAAATCCCGTTGGCACCTTCATGCATGTGATAGATTCATCAAGTAACTTTACTGAATCTTACTTTAAAATTGGTCCCCAAAAGTAAGACTTTAATATGAATTTTAAAAAATCCCCAATTTATCATATACAAATACATCTCCTCGAATGAAGCGAATAAAATCTTCTGGGAGGGGGAAGATATTCCCAGAAGCATCAAACCTACGCACTTGCCCATAACAACTACTTTTTTCTTCAACTATATTTCCATTCCCTTAAATTTCATGTACGACTTTGTTTCTCACAACTTTGTTACCCCTATTTCATGTATAATAACTTTATTCAGCTTTAAACAAATTGGATACAATCTTCGCAAAGCGTTCGGTAACAATCTTCCATACCATTTTAAATTGGGATGACCACCTGCAGCAACCTTAAATCAAGGAGACTCTTTCAGCAACAAGTGATCATGCAAGCTGCGGCGTGCGATTTAACTGTTTCCTTTCTTATATCTAATCAGAGTTATTCAAAGCATGACGACTGATATTCTCCTTCTATACTGAATGAAATTATTAGACTGCTCAACATGAAAATAATTCACTTTCTTTTCTTTTTTTCAACTGCCAAGAAACCAATGGTGACAACAGATCCCTTTAGTCTTTACGTCACTGGTTCCTGGTTTCTCTCTTGTACAGAGGAACGTGCAATTAGATATTATGGGTATTGTGTTAGTAATTACTTACTTTACAAATAAAATACACAAATAAAATCAGTAAATTATCAATAAAATTTAGTACACGTTCAGCTTACCTGAGTTCTTCAATCCTTATGCATCGAAGAGATTACAAATCACTGTATAGACGTATCTATTCCAGCACTACGAGCCGGTTTTGACAAGAAACATTAAATCGATATTCGAAGGGAGATAATCCGTTCCTTTCTCAGCTTCAGTACCGCGTGTGCACGTTGCAAGTTAATACCCGCACATGTAAATTCCATATTCAGTAGTTAGTTTATTGATCTTAAAATACAAGACATTAAAGCATTGCAAGAGAGGGTACAAATCGAATTTCGAAAGATATGTTGAATATACAGATATCATTTCTTAATTTTGGTGAAATGATACTTCAAAGATTCGTCACTATTGTATTCGTAACCTAGATCTGAACACTTGTCCCTACTTTGCTTTATTTCAGTCAGTTTCTTTGTTTCGTCCGTTATCGCCAATAAACTGAAAATTACCTTTGTTCTGAGTGAGTAGCATTGTCGCACGTTTTTTGAATGCAATTATTAGTAAACCACAAGCCCCACGCTACTTCTTTCTTCATTTGCTTTTTCCTTCCTAATGACTTCCATGTTTATTTATTCGTTAAATCTTTTTGAAAGAATCTGAGGGTTGGGGATATTACTTAAAGTATGGTGATGGAAGGTGGTGCTTCTATTCCATCATACAATCCCTTAACATTGTCTTCTTCTTCTTTATTATTATTATTATTAATAATAACAATTATTATTATTATTGCTCTTGATTTCTTTTTGTGATTGTTTGTTTTGCCTGTTCCTTGCGTTTTCAGTTCTACTAGTCGTACACCAGATCGAAAAGCGATGACCAATGGTTCATCGTCCATCTGTCCGTTAACACAACTTTGTTGTATATCATCCTTCGAAATTACTTATATGGTCGCCATGAAACTAATTACACACACATTCTTCCAGCGACCTAGATGTTCATAAATTAAAATGGTGCCGCTCGGACATCCATCATGACCACCCGAGTGATCATCTTGAGGATATTCCTCGTGGACGGATGATCACATTAACATGGACTGTTCTCTACAAACTTTCTTATAATGACTAATAGCTCATACATGAAAATAGTACCGATCTGACTGCAGGGAAGCCATCTTGAAAATTTTATTATCGCTCCTTATTCTGAAAATCTATTTATAAAATCTTGCTATTGCTACTCGTCATGAAAGGATGGTTATATCAGCATGGGTTTCTCACTCAACGACTGCTTGTGATTTTTAATTCGTACTAAATAAAAACGAAGCCATTCTGACGTACAATATAATCACCATGCCAACCATCTTGAAAATCTTGTTATCCCACTTGTCCTGAACAGAAATTCATATAAATATAAGATTTTCATCCGAAGACCTAGTCTGATGTCTGGTTTGTCCTATGTGAAAATGGTGCAAATTCGACATCCAGTGTGGCCACCGTGGCTGTTATCTTGAAAATCTTGTCGTCGCATCTTCTCAAAAGAGAGTCATATTGACACGGGGTTTCCTCTGTGTTATCCCTCTAGTTGGCTCTGCATCAAAATGGTGAAGATGCAACCTCCAAACCGACGGTTAGATTGCCACAATTTTAATACAGAACCAACTGTAACTGTGGCCATCTTGAAAATGTTTCATTCGCTACTTCTCCTGAACGGAAAGTCATATCAACATGTAGTTTCACCAGCATATTTCTTACGATATCAAGTTGTTTGTAAGTGAAAAAGGTACCGTTTAGGCATCCAATATGGCTGCCACAGCGGCCATCCTGAAATGCTTGCCATTGTTACCCATCATGAATGAATGATCACACATCGACATGGGGTTTTCACTCTTAGACTTCCTGTGCTGCATAGTTTGGCCAAAAGCAACTGGCGGTGCTCAGACGCTGCGGCCATTAAAAACAGGCAGTTGTCACCAGAACATTCTGTTCAAAATAATATTACTTTTGGACACACGGGATACCACCCCCGTGTTTTCATGACTCGCGATATGTCGGTCTATTCGGCGCATAGCTTTGAAAAGATGTAATATTTATCCATCCGGCTATGGAAATGAAATACATCACTTTGGACTATTTCTTTCAGCAGTTCAGTCGAGTAATTAAGTCAGGTTTACATGTAGTTTTACAAAATTTAACGTGACAATGCCAATAAATGCAGGTGATATTAAGCAAACTAAACCGATCTTGTCAAGTTTGTTTAGTAAAATTCAACGTTTTATTTTTAAAATATGCTGTTATGTGGAAGAGAAACAACAATGAATAGGATGTAATGTGTTTACAACTTCTTGTTTGGGGGGGGGGGGATTACTAAAGAATTGAGAAACAGACAATACGCCTGGGAATTTCTTGAGACTACCGTTCTAGTGGCAAGCTGACACGTTGGGTAGCAGACGATTTTGTAAGTGTGCAACAATATCTTGCAAAATTGGAAACTTGGATTAAGATGCAGAATGTTTTTTTTTTATTTTTTTTATTTCCATCTTTTATATAATGTATTTATTTGTATGATTCTAAAAGGTACATAGTAAATAGGATTTTCTGGATTACAGGTTCAAGAAGGTCATGAAGTGGGTCTTCATGTTGATATTTAGAAATCACATTTTCATATGCATTTCGAGTCGAAATCTGTGATATTTTTGTTCACTTTATATCACTTTTCTTAATTAAAGTACGAGAGTTCTTTCTTGATACAAAATGGACTTTTGACCCAAAATAACACGTGATCCAATGCTTACAGAAATGACGTATCGTTGCGCAGGTTTTTGCCTGAAGCGCAGAATTGGCCGACATGGTATAAGTATAACATATTACAAGTCACATAGGTCATGTACGCGTTCAGTGCCAATTTTCACATTTTACCGTTACACTTTTTTTTTTTCTCTCTCTCTCTCTTTCTTCCCCTCACTTCATTTCACTTCATGTCTATCAAAATTCCTTTGAAGATAATCTTATAAATTCCTCGAGAAACGCTTAACGGCAATTTCAATGATAATGTACGTCGACATTTTGGAACGCGTTTACCTAAGAGGAGCTATCCAATTCAAACCGGTCTTTGTTGCACGCTATAGATTAAAATGGTGCCGATTTCACATCCAATATGGCCGCCACAAATGTAAGTTTGAAAATCATAATGTTATTGCTAAAAATATCAGAGACAGTTTCAACAATGGTCTTATCGTAAATTCCTGAGAATTAATTTATTTATTTTTTGGCTCAATAGAGGGGCAGTTACTTTTCTGTTGTTTTTGCCCCCCCCCCCCCTTCCACGATGTTTCTTTACGATAGTAATTAAAACACGAAGATATTTAAGATTTCAATCTTTTCGCAAAGGTGTGTGGGGGGGGGTTTGATCAATATATAGTCTCGATTCTTCTTTATTGCATATAAAATAGTCGAAAAAGTTTAAGGAAAATGTATAAGGAGATCATACACAAACCAACCAGTCCTAAAAGAAGAATTACCCGACAATAACTCAGATATCACTGTGATATAATTTATTTTCGTCGTAGCCAATTTTCGAGATTTTGTATACATTCACAGTTAAGTCACAGTTTGGTAGGTCTACTCAAGTTCATTTATGTGCATGTTAATAGTAAGATGGATGTCATCTGGTCCTCAACGGGGGCATGCGAGCGTATTTTTTTATGCTAGGCCAATTAACTTAATTTTTGTTTGCAGCACCATTTATATCCACGAAAATCTACACCCAACCAATCAAATGAACTGACCTCTGGAATAAAGGCGAATCTTCTGAGCAGTATGTGTGAATGAGAGTGAGACAACACCTTTGTGATCTCCCTGGTGACCATATCAGATTGCTCTCTCTCTCTCTCTCTCTCTCTCATCCTTAAGTAGAAACATGGGGAGATCACTTTGTGCTTTGTGTTGTCATTATCCGCAAGTGCCTCTACTACCTGCCTATGATTGTCTTACATAAAACACGATGGTTTACTTAACTTTACTAATTAGACAACTGCTATGGGTATACTTGCCACTGAAATATTTTTTTGTATCAATTAAATTAATAAAGATGACGGATTACGTGAAGTTATATCGTCATGTCATAGCACATTATCTCCCCACTAATTATCGAGAATAAGTTAGCTCGATAATATTAGCGAGTCAAAAGTCTAGTGTGCCTGAAAAGAAAGTCATCAAATATACGACGTGAGACAGATCGAATTAAAAACTTGTTAAACGTTTATTAATGCCATTCCAACTTTAGAATGGCCAAGGATCGTAAACAATCATTACGATAATGTTGATAACAACATTTTCGGTAGCGTCATCGTTAGTATAATCCCAACTCAGCCAGTAAATCAACGTCTGCTTTCTCTTCGACAACACCAACGTGGCCATGTGCCAGTGTAATTATTTAGTCATGAAGCAAGTAAAGTTTATCGTAATAACAAATGAACCCAATTTTGTTGAACTCTCACGTATACACCACGTGATTTATTGATCTTATTGTGTTCACCGAGGTTCTATGTAACACATCTTGTAAAGCTGTTAAGTAAAAATCATGCGTTACTCGCTTCATGACAACATTTTTGGACTCCTTTGGCTGTTTTTCTTTGTGTTCCCATTGGCAAATTGTACGGAGTACATCGTAATACTTCGACAAATCACCCAATGGGTATCGAGGACGTTTCGTCCCTAAACTTTCCAATAATCTTCTTATTAACTGGATCTTATTATTCACTATTCTACGGATAATCCGAAAAATCAAATAGCTCTTGCGCGCCATGTATGTCGGCGTATACGTTTTCCGTCTTTACTTCGCAGCAGAGACTATCCGTGTCGGTAAACAATACATTTTCTCTGTTACCGTATTGTTGTTTTGATAAACCCATAGTGAAATTCGTACATCATCAGCTTGGATTACTGCAGCACGGAAAATCCGCAGTAGATGGGCTTATCGAGGTTGATGGATGTCCACTTACCATGGCTCGCCAATAAATTATCATTAAATATATTCATGCTCACATAGCTAGGTTGTTGTTGTTGTAGGGTTTGACGCCATTTTTCAGCACACGATATGGTGGAGGAAGAACCAAGGAGCCACCGACCCATGAGAAGCTACTGGCAAGCTTTCTCATATACCCACATTGACTGAATGCGAGACTGGAACCCACGCAGACAGAGGTGAAATGGCAATGATCCGTAACGGAGAGCGCTTTAGACCACTAAGGCCACTCGGGGCCCCACATAGCTAGGTAAAGCTACTAGTGTATCTCGCCTAGTAACATTATTAACCAACTCGACATTGACATGCTTCCTTACGTTTTCCATGGTCTAATCCGAACAGGCTGTTGCTCATCGGCTTAAAGATATTCTTTTCGAAATCTGTCTTGGCTTTTTTTCCCCTCTAGCAGTATTAAAATCAACGTACTTTTAGGCCAGGGTTGCTGTTTAAACTTAGGCACGCGGTGAATAAAAGTCACCCGCATGCCCAAATCCTTCTAATAATTTAGATTTTTGCATTGTACTGTGTATCGATACTTATCCATCAAATTGGGCACTAATTCTGGTATGCTCGCCACAACACCTAACAGCGCCTATAAACGTTTACTCGCTGGACTGAGTATGCCATTATTTACGGTAATATTTTCAGGCGCTAACGCAGGAGTCGGAAAACTACGGCCCACGGGCCAAATCCAGCCCGCCACCTCTTTTTGTACGGCCGCGAGCTAAGAATGGATTTTACATTTTCAAATTCTATAAAAGTACGCGCTATAACGGAAAGGCCGACTGCCGAGTTTTGTGACGTTGTTGCTACTGAGTAGGTGCGAGAAAAGCCGTATGGGACGCTACTGTAGCTTCGCATTCACACGCTAATTGGTGGCGGCCTCTGCCGTGACGTTGTGACACCACGCAGTTATAATTCGGCAGCGTTATCAGTGCCACGTGTTTGCTGTTCTGCGACATTTTGTTATCGTTTTATTACCCGTGCATATCCATCATGTAACTTTCAAAACCAGAAAGGAGGAGAAAAGTGGACTTCGAATGTTGTGTTTTTAAGGCAGAATAGAATGTGAATTACTTTGTTACAGAATTAGATGACAACGCATTGTGTTTATTGTGCAATGACAATATAGCCGTACTACAAGAGTACAATAGTCGGCGTCATTACGAGTCAAAGCACTCGAAACACTATTCTCAACTCACAGGAAATCAGCGATCAGAAAAATTTGAAACTTTAAAACGGATTATTTCATCACAACGCAAATTCTTCACGAAAATGAAAAATGAAAATGATGCTGTAACTAAAGTAAGTGTACGATTAGCTCATTTGTAAGCTAAGGAAGGAAATCCGTTTAGTGATGGCGAGTTAATTGAATCATGTTTGATTGTAGCAGCTGAAGAAATGTGTCCAGGGGACGTGGATTTATTTAAATCTATCAGCCTTTCGGCGAAAACAGTTGCTCGAAGAGCCGAGGACATCGGGACTAACATCATTAGCCAATTAAAAAATAAATGTGATTTCGAGTGGTTTTCCTTGGCTCTTGATGAGTCAACAGACGTTACTGATACTGCTCAGTTGTTGATGTTTATTCGAGACGTCAATGCTGAGTTTGAAATACTGAAGAATTAGCTTCCATGAATAGTCTGCGTGGAACAACTACTGGCGAAAATATTTTCAAGGAAGTTGAGAAAACGTTAACAAAGTACAATCTGAAGTGGAATCAGCTAAAATGTGTCACAAATGATGGTGGTAAAAATATGTGTGGAAAAGAGTAATGCTTAGTTTGAAATATTTACAAGGGTTGTGCAAATGCAGCGTGTTCAAAAGTCTATAATTATTCATTGTATTATTCACCAGCAGGTACTTTGTGGGAAATATTTGAAAATATCATGTGTTCTTGAACCAGTTATGTCAATGGTGAACTTCATTCTCTCTTGTGGACTTTTGTCAGAAATGGAAGCTGAATATCCTGACTTGCCCTACCATACAGCAGTTCGATGGCTCAGCAGTGGTAAAGTTTTACTGAGATTATGTTTTAACTCAGAGGAGAGGTTGAAATTTTTTAAACCAGAAAAACGGCCCTCAGCTACTATTATCAAACACTGAATGGATTTAGAACTTAGCTTTTGCTGCAGATATAGGGCTTATTAATGCATTCAGTTTAAAACTACAAAGCAAAACAGTGCCTTTAGTGAAACTTGTACTGCGGTAAATTCAGTACGACGACAACTGCCGTTGATTAAGTCACAAGTCACGTCAAGCTGCCTTATGCATTTTCCCATGCTGTCAAAAATTAAAAGAAGTGAAATCTCCATTCCCATACAAATTTGCAGCGGATATATTTTCTGAGCTCAAACTGCAGTTTCAGCAGCGTTTTTTTTTCTTCAGATCTTGATGCAAGCGCAGTAAGCATTTCCATATTTCAAAATCCATTTGAATGTACAATTGAGGAGCTTCCATCTAACCTTCAGTTGGAAGTGATTAATCTGCCGTGTGATGACACGCTAAAAGGAAAATTTCAAGAGAAGAGTCTAACAGAATTCGACAAATGTCTTCCAAGCAATGAATAGGGTCAATTAAGATCATATGCTGGGGGATTTATATCTGTATTTGGCAGCACCTAATGGTGTGAAAAGACATTTTCAAAGCTAAAATTCGTAAAATCTCAATACAGATCAGCATTAACAGATGAACATTTTGATGATATGGAGTACTAACTTTGATTCCCAATTTGGTGAAATGCTATCTCAAAAAAGCAATTGCATTCTTCTCATTAGTAGAGCTGTATTTCAAACAATTGTCTATTATTACAGCACATTTTGTTAAATAAATTTGTGAAAAAATGTTTTTTCTTGTTATTTATATAAGTCAACCGACATAAACATCCTTAAGTTTGACTCTTGGCCTGCGAAGCCTAAAATATTTATAACTTGGCCATTTACAAAAAAAAAAATTGCCGACCCCTGCGCTGACGGATAATCGTTATGAACCGCGTAAATGTTGGTTGTATATTCAAAGTCAACCTCGAGAATATAACCCGTATCATCATTGAAATCCAGCATCCGTTATGTCACGTTTACCCCGACCCAGAGTAGCCCAGTTGAAACATGTATAATCAAAGTAATTCTGACAGGCCATTGTTTAATGTCAAACATGCCGAAGGCTAGCACCAATCCGTTACGTAAGATTGTTGTGGCTAGAATTGAAGAGCCCGACATAGAAGTTGCGAGGCCGCCCGATAGCCAATTATCACCTAGGTGTCGAAATGTTTCCAAGATCAAAGGAAGTTGCCTGAAGAAGTGGGAGTGTCTTAACTTCTTTTCCCTGCAAACAGACAGACAGGTTGAACTGGCCGCTAAGACGACTGGACAGGGGCACAGCGCCACCCAATCAGAATCGAGATAGGGGAGAGACCTTGATTTGGGTAGAATGATATCCCCGCGTCTTCCGGCAAGAGTTAGTTCGCTGAGAGAAATTACCCAGAGTGGAGGTTAGCGTAACTCCGAATAGCCATTCGTTATTGGCGGGAAAATCTTAGAGCAGGAAATTCTAAGTAGAGAGCTTCAAATAAGGAAGCTTTGAGGGACAGACCAGTTACAGTTTGGTCCTGTAGTCTCAGATAGAGAGACGGAGGAAAAGAGAAGAAAGGAGAGAACTCAGGACAAGTTGAAGTCTAGGAGCAAATTGGAGGAGACAGTAGAGACGGAAGAAAGGAGAGAAGTCAGGAGAAGTTGAAGTCTGGGAGCGAAATTGTAGGAGGAGATAGTAGAGAGGGAAACGGAGACAAAGGAGGGGTTAGAGGAACGGAAAGAAGGAAGAAATCAGCGGGAAAGAAATAGATGAGTAGATGCAAGGACAGGGGGAAAATCGAACTCACACTGTAAATCACGGGATGAATTAGGCTGTCACTTGGTCGAGGGAAAGACGAGTGATTGGAAGTTATCGTTTTAAATTATCAAATTTATTAAATTGTTATTGATTGAATTTCATCTTCGTGTTCTCTATAATTTAACCGTCGGCATTGCTGACTGGGGGCTCAGAGCTGTAAATCTACATCGTCACTAATTTAACTTTCTAACCTAACGAGCCAGGGTGGAACCTTCATCATAATTTAATTAAATTATATTGGAAGAACCCCACCCCAGTACGTGCAAACGTCACACGTTAATTAAAACGATCCGGATTTCTCCACGAGAATTTTACTACTCGCACTTACTGAGACATTGCCCTATCATATATATTATATGGATCGAGGGTGATGATATATTGGACTCCTCGATAGGATTATAATCAGGCGACAATTGAATACTTATCTGTGACCGTTGAGAATACCACCGCGGATTTTATTTTCGATAAAATTAAACATGTCGACGTCGGTCAGTAACTCCAGAGAGATCTTGTTGGTTTCAACGTGGAATACCTTGACAGTCCAGGAGAAGAATAATACCGTGCAGGATTGAGTTTGTAATAACGCTCGCACGTTCCCCTGAAATTTTCAAACACATCTTCGAGCAATAACACGTCCGTTATATGCAGGTCATGATACTCGACAAGTTTTTTGAGGGGTGTATATGTTTTTTTTTAAAATGTGTCTAACACTGTTTTCTGATCGTTTCTCAAGCTGATGAAACTTAGTCGCATCATCTTCATCAGCGTGGTAACTTTGATCATAACTCGTAAAAGCCTCCTTGCGACGTACATAACGTATCGTTGCCATTAAAAATGCCGTCTGTACGGTAGATTGGTTTTATTTCTCGTCTCGATCCAGAAAGCGTTTTCGTGCTCGAAGTGGGTACCGTTCATCGCAGTATTTCCATACACCGGAAAAAAAAGGAAATCGGAAAATGATCCCTAGTATCATCTTATTACGGTGAATGCCCCAGAATGATTCCAAGTGAACATATTCGAAGCGCCAGAAATATTTAAAATTGAAAAGGCTAAGTTTACCGCGACTGAAAAGCTGCACGTGCAAAACAAAGATACTAGAACTCTACCAGGGAAATTAACTCCTCGAGCATTATCAAATTTGAGTTACACGCGAGTTAAAGATTACTGTTAAATAAATCCAGAGATGACATGGAGGGTAATATCAACGTGGACGGGCGTTTGAATATCGATACCACGCAGGCGTTGCTGAACGATCAAGTCCTGAGTTACAAACATGTTGGCGAATACGGGCTGAAAAATCTGGCGACACGATGACGGGAAACCTCAACCTCAACAGGAGTGGGCATTTGATTAACCATTTAAATACCACCTCGGTACTTCAGGATGATAATGGGCTGAGTTACAAATACGTGACCGACTACGCGCTGGCATGAGGAGGCGGTTCGAAGACAGGTGGTCTCAGCATAGATTACTATAAAATTTGTATATGGTACACGTTAACTAACGGTTTTGATGTTACTAAAAAAGTTTATGTAGATGCGTTTCGAGTTAAAAAAAACAATGATGGCGTTATACCATCGTTGACGTTCAACACGTCAAACCGAGTAGGATTCGTTGGTAACGCATCCTCAGAATATTCTACATCGTTTGCTGAATTCTTTCGCGTTTACTCAGTTGTCAGCAACTAGCGAATGGACAACATCGACTTAGTACTTCAGGGGTGGATTGAGTGTGGGTGATTAGGATTTTTAACGTAGCTTTAACAATTTTTCAGTCATATCGCTACGATGTCTGCAGTGTGGCAGTTTACAGTGATGTCTAGCACTGGGGCGTCATGCCACAGACATGTAGCATGATGTCCCACCCAGTCACATTATCCTGACACCAGTCCGACAATTCCTAACACTAACTTCTTAATTCTGCGCGCCTAGCGAGGCAACTGTTAGTACCATTTTTGTAAGTCGTTGGTATGACTCGGCCGGGGATAGAACCCACAACATCTCGCTTCCTAGGCGGACGCTCTAATTAATAGGCCTCCGGAGCGGTTAAAACTGATTGAGTTAGTGTCCGACAGAAATTGGTATTTGGAAATTTCATCTATGAGTACGTTTTAGTAACATCGATAGGATCACCAGCTGCAATATCGCCGTAAGAAAGATATCCTCTGTGTTGACAAGGGAAATCGAGGACATCCTAAACCTAATCGTGTCAGAATTAGATCACGAAATCATAGAGACCATCGTGACAAAAAGAGGAGAAAAAAAAGAAGACGGCGTAATTTGCGAGTCCTGACGATAATAAACATAAAGAGAAACAAATGCATGGGGAACAAATCTATCGCGAAACATTTTTTTTAACCGTCGCACGTTGAGAAATCAAACTATGAAGCAAACGTTTTTCGAGGAAACTTGGATTTATTACGAAGACATTGATACCATCATTGATATAATCGTCATTGCCTGATAAAAGTCCAATCCTGATGACACTTCGGAAGAAGACGAACCTGATGACGAGATCAATACAAAAGAGAAGCGAATTTTTACTGGATGGTGTATCACAGAAAAGGAAAAATCGATACCAATCTTGTCGCGGCAGTGTTTAACTACATAGAGAGTTAAAGTTTGAAAATACATTTTTTTAAAAACAGGCTTTTTGACTTTTGATGGAGAATATTATTATAGATTTTGCTCGCGACATTTTACTTCCTCTAGCTAGAAATTGTGTTGATCATCCAGCCAAAGAATGGGACTGACTAGAAAAAAATGAACAATCGACGCTTGGACTATTCGAAGTATTATACGGTGTATTTTAACACCTATCGCGTTAGCCACCGCTGGTATTATATCCAGTGAAGCAACTGCAAATCCATTCATGCTGAATCTATCTGGTACCAGTGTAGTACTACAGTCCTCAATAAAAAAAAAATAAAAAATAATGAAAAATAGAGCATTAAAAAAAAGAGGAAGAAAAAAAGAAAGACGAAGTACGCGTTATTGACATACACGAAACTTTTAAATAAAATACTGGTCATGATTTCGTGGAGACGATTTTGTTATGCACGAATTAATTCAAGCGTTAAAAGTCATCTACCTGATCACCGAATTAAGCTCGATGTCAGTGGCGAGATATCAGACATTTATGAGAGGAAATATGCTAATAAAGTTTGTATGTTTGTATTGAAAAGTAAACCAGTCGTTTGGTTGTTTTTTTCTCTTCATTTTCGATAGAGATGTTCTCTGCTTTCCATCACAGATAATCTTTTCCAAACACTGTTGTCATCGAATAGCCCACATGCCGATGTACTGCGGTAATAATCATTTCTGCTCATTGTGCCGAACATTGCCGTACTCATCACTCTCGTTGTTATTGCATACTGCGTGAGTCCTCCAATGAAACATTGTTGTTATATAAGATATCTTGCTGGGGTTCTTTTGTTTGAGAAGCGCATCAAATCACAAATCCAAGCAACGTATTGATCGAAAGCATCTCTATACGGAAAAATGTCCACGTGATGAAAAACAGGATCGAATAATTTAAAGACAGTACTGCAACAACGTGCTCGTCCGGATGTTTCCTCTCGTTAAATTCAATTAATCTAAGTAAACATTGGTATGTCGTCTTGGCGAAAGGCCAACGAAACTTCGGTGGCTGGTTTTGATGATAAATTTACCAAATCAGCTTCGTTTGACGATCCCAAGTCGGTCGCTATTATTATTTTACCCTCACCGAAAATAATATTAATCCTATCGCGATCGAATCTTTATAACGACCATAATCCGAGCAATGAAACCATTTATCGTACAAAGAATTAAATCCCAACCGAGTCATCATGCATTTTTTCCAAAATCCGCGTCCACGAGTAAACCATGATCCGACTTTTAATCCGGATAATATTTGTGGTAAATAATATTCTGCTATCTTGCCAACACCACAACGGAAGGGACATTTTAATCTTAGCAGCACAATTTTGTTATCAGTGATTATGTAACCATCTTGAGAGTAACGAAATCCGGGTATATCCTTAATACAGATGTCATTACCCATTATTTTCCCATCGAGAGTACGTTCGGTATATCGTCTGATCACAAGTTCAAAAAGACAACCCCAACAGTACGGTAAGGTCGATGAGGAACTCTTGTGGGTTTACTTTTTTATTAACAGTATCAACCACATTAGTAAAAGAACAACCCATCACGGAAGCTAATTCCGAGCATCCGATAGTAGTTTCCATGAATTTATACCATTCATCGGTTTTCTGCTAAGTTTTATAACGGCTAATAAATTCTTACCATGTTTGTTCCATTGTGATTATCAGTCGTCTAATTAGTAAACCATCATGTTTTATGTAATGCAAGCACGGGCAGGAAGTATATGTACTTTCTGGTAATGACCACACAAAGTGATCTTCCCCTGGTCTTTATTTAAGGAAGCTACATTGAACACAACCTGATATGATCATTGGCAAGATCGTAAAAGTGTGGTCACACTCTCAATCCACATAATACTCTTCTACTCAACCTATTTGCCTATGCACCTTTTTATTAGAACGCATTTCAGCGTGGAATTGTGCAGACTTTTAACTTTATTTACTTTAAGCCAAACTTTTATATTATTTCGAGGAAAACTTGCAAGATAATGGTTGTAACTTACTACATGTTTAAATTTTAAAAAATCATTTTAATGCTCCAACTGTCCTATCTACGTAAGGTTGATGTTATCTACATCAATTACTACCAGCATTATTTGACTGGTTCAGTCCCTATATACGCTTGACAGGTGGGAGGAGATCTGACTCACTTGATTTAAAAAAAAAAAAAATATTTCTATGAGGTTGTTTGGTCGGGAGAGGAGGTATTTACTGCTCCAAATTTCAGCCAGCGCGGATGTGGATGTGCAACAAAGCAAAATAATTCCATGTGAAATATATACTGAAATATTGTTAAAGAGTAATTAAATAAATGATGAGGTGCTTGTTTTACATGTTCCAAAGCAAGCGAGAAAATAAATGCATGCATCATTAATATGTATTTGGACTCCAAAAGAATTAAGACGCAAAAAGGGGCCCCGAGTGTCCGAGTGGTCTAAAGCGCTCTCCGTTACGGATCACTACCATCTCACCTCTGTCTGCGCCGGATCGAGTCTCAGATTCAGCCAATGTGGGTGTGTGAGAAAGCTTGCCAGCAGCTTCTCGTGGGTCGGTGGTTCTTTCCGGGGTTTTCCCGGGTTCTTCCTCCACCATTAATACTGGCCGCCATGTATAGTCTATCGTGTGCTGACAAAATGGCGTTAAACCCTACAAAAACAACAACAAATGACGCAAAAAATAGAACAGAATCACATTAAATGAAATGTCCAGATGTTACAATGGCAGCAGTTAAAATTTGTATTAATATGTTCAGTGTCACCTAATAAAGCCATCATTCGAGCAATTAAATCATTTAGTTCTGTAATTCGGCCAATGTGGGTATGTGAGAAAGCCTGCCAGTAGCTTCTCGTGGGTCGGTGGTTCTTTCCGGAGGTTTTCCCGGGTTCTTCCTCCACCATTATTACTGGCCGCCATGTATAGCCTATCGTGTGCTGAAAAATGGCGTTAAACCCCACAACAACAACAACATTTAGTTCTGTAACGCTCAGGTGGATCATTTGAGCAATTATGCGTGTGTGATATAGATTTTTAACGCAGCTTTAACGATTTTCAGTCATATCGCTACAATGTCTGCAGTGTGACAGTTTATAGTGATGTCTAGCACTGAGGCATCATGCCGCAGACATGTAGCATGATGTTCCAATTAGTCATATTATCCTGACATCAGACTGACCCGTCCTAGTACTAGCCTCTTAATGCCGAGCTCCAAGCGAGGCAGCTGCTAGTACCATTTTTTATATATTTTGGTATGAATCGACCGAAGTTTGAACCCACGACCTCCCGCATCCAACGCAGACGCTCTTACCATTAGGACTCAAAGCGGTCTTTGGGTTATTAAATGACTTCGTTCTGTGACGTTCAGATGGACTGAGTTATCAACCTATCCAAGAAAAGTAAATAAAATTAGATACAGAAAAAATTACCATAGGACAAAATCTATGAAGATAATCAACATAGTTCAAATGAATGACGTCGCTAATAGTTTATTTGACATTTTAAGTATCAAATTTAAGCAAGAGATAAGAAAATGTACATAAAGAATGCTCAGCAGGATTGAATGTTAAAATTTGTACACAGATGGGTATTAAATGCCAAGTGGAAGCTTATAGATAGATTTTCTTCAATCGGTTAAGATTAAAAAAGCTTGCCTCAATGTACAAAACATTAGCAATAAATCAGTCTCTTACCTGGTCAGACCCCAAACATTTAAGCGCATTTCAACAAGGTATTGCATGTACCTAGAGTGGATTCACAAGAAGTGAAGTGTTCTGATGAAAACACAATGCCGATATGACGTTCCGTTCAGAAGTATTAACGATAACAAGATTTTCAATATGGCTGCAGAGGCGGCCATACTGGATGCCAGACTGGCACCATTTTCATTCCGATCAAGCAGATGCATACGAAGTCTTTCTGCGTTGTACCAAACTGAAGTTAAAGGGCTCCGAAACATGTGATTTTCGCTAATTTTTTAATTGTGGACAAGTCCGTGCACATGTGAAAACCGGTGACAAGAGTTATATAGACAATGTTTTAAACTCTATGGTGCATCCCTTCTTGAATTACAGAACAGTGGTAGATGCAAGAGTAAGTGTTTTACTTACCATTAACTCGATTCAACTTTAGGAATCCTGTTCCATGCAAGAATTAGACATCGTCTTCTTCACTGCACATACATGCAACTCTATTTTCAAAATAGGTAAACTATGCGGCACACGCGTCAACGCCGAAATATGATTGGCTCAAAAGGTTATACTTATTATCAGAGGAGCACGGACTTGTCTCAACAGTAAAAACTTCGCGAAAATGCAACGTTTCGGAGCCCGTAACTTCAGTTTGGGTCAACGTAGAAAAGTCAATGATGGCTTGATGGATAGAAAAAATATCTCAGGAGTAAAACAATCCATACAGTATGGTCGTGTGCATTTAAAGACGGAAATAGCAGAAGGAAATCGAGAGTCATGGGTGGAGCGAAGTATTTGGAAGTTTCGTACCTTCTCTCTTATATATTATGATAGAGAGGGTCCTATGTCAGAACGGGCCATGGGGGTAATCTAAGATATTTTTGTCACTCTGGATGTTTTTTCCCTTTAGATTATTGGTTTTTTTTTTGCCTCAACATCAAGCTCGCGTCGAGCACATGTGTGCTAGACATCACTATAAACTGTCACACTGCAGACATCGTAGTGATATGACTGAATTTATTTTGACAGTTAAGTTAAAAGTCCAAATCACACACACACACACACACACACACACACACATCTAGACCATTTATCGTGTAAATACGTATGCCCTGCGTATAAAAACCTAGCTTTAAAGTTTCAAATGTTTACAAAAACTGATTCCTTTTGTTTACTGCGCATGACGGTCGTCTCCATATCAACACGCTTGTAAACACACATCCTGATGAAGAGGAAGAAACGATACTACATAACGATTTCATTTAAAAAAAATTTCAAATATAATAGATACATCAAGAATGCTGAGGAAACAACTGTGAAGAAAAAAAAACGATTTCATTTGCTAATAGCTTTTTGTTTGACATTGTATTCATTGCTCTGTTTCCTGAGTAGTTTGACAGAAAATTTAAGTGATGACACTTTTGCCAATTTTGACGAAAAGCATTTACCCATTAAAAACGTATATGGATAGGTTTAAAAAGTTTCATTAAATAATAGTACCTCCAGTTTAAACATGTTGTTCATCAGTTAACGATTCGAACATTTCAGATGATTAAAATACATTTAGGATGTGATATCCCACTTCAGTCTGAAAATAGATGGAAATCTAGGCGAGAAAGATTCATTGATGTTGTGACATCTTCCACGAATTTAGGAATGAAAGTATGAAACTTTACAGACTTGACATATCACATCATTATAGTTACCTGGTTCATGGTGCGAGTCTAAAGCTACCGAGCGTAGAAATTGAACTTATGAAGACTGTCACGTTCGCTCAGCCCCAGTTCGTAAGTCGTGTATAAACTAAGGTAGTATTTGAAGCCATGGTTTGATGTCTAAACATTGCCGAAGGCTAGAGTTAATCTCTTACGCAAGGTTACCGTGACCAGAGAGAAGATCCGACATCTTGAATCGACACAGGCGTGGGATCGCGCGACTTACCACCTATGTGTTACAGCTTAGTCCTAAGATAAGAGGAACCCGCGAGGGAACAGGGCGTGTTCTGAATCCGTCATCACGTGGACAGACAGCGAGAAGGACATTGTCCGCTAAATTTGATTGGATCGGGTCAAAGCGACACCTAATCGGAATTGAGATAATGGGTGTGATAACAATTTCGATCCGAATTATAACTTCTAACATGCAAGCGAACATTTAGTCTCGCCTATGAAGATTGCTGAGCAATTTAGAGTTACTCAGATGTTCGATTTTCGCAGAATATTACGGCATTGTAATTGTAAGTATGTGTAGTATGTATACTTAATTAATAGGATCGTTTAGTACGTAGAATTACCTTTGTGGTGTTTAAGTTACATGCGTATTTGAGAAATGAGCTTCAGTATTAAGTAGAAAGTTTTGTAGATTGTTAGAATGTGGTCAGAATTAATTTTGTAATTCGCTATTACGTTACTTCGTAGTAAACTAGTGCATTTATTCATGTGATATGTTAGATTTTACACATGCTCAAATTGTGATTTTGGAAAATGGTTGAAGTGTGTAGGATTAGTTAATATGGATGTATGGATATATCAGAGCATGGATATTTGAATATTTGTGCACTTTCTATGAGTTGTAATGTAAAGAAATGCGTCTGATTGCTGTGATATTGTTTAGAATAATGGGATTAGGAATATGTACTGATGTGACGCAATTTATTGATGTATGTATGAGAAGTAATGGATACCGTGCATTTATTGCGACGTTGTTTTACCATACAAGACGTATGAGTATTTCGATGTGAATGAATGCGTGACCGAAGAAATGTAATAGCCGTTATCTGATGATAGGCTGAGTATAGTTTAAGATGAGAGGGTCAAGGAAAATATTGTACCGTCCTTGTGTTTTCACAGGAAGCTGTTTTGGGGACAGAACTTCCAGTTCAGTTAAGTCCCGAGTCTTTAAGAAAGGAGACAGAAGTGAGACTAGCAGAGCAGTCGGAGTCGACAAGTCTAGTCGGTGGAGAGAGTCGAGGAGGGGGAGGAAAAGGAGAAATGGAGAAGGAGGAGGAGTATAGAGAAGTAGAGGAGGAGATTCAATTTGGAGAAAGTCGGGAGAAAGAGGAGAAGGAATTGGAGGAATAGAAGAGAAGAATACACAGATGAGTAAAATAAAAGGACAGGTGAAAAGATATCTCACACTACAAATCAAATGATGCAATAAGCTATCACAGGATCGAGCGGAAGGAGAGTGCTTGGGAAATTTGAAGCATTTGACTATTTAATTGCTATTAAATTGTTATTCGTTTAATCTCACTTTTTTGTATATTCAGTCATTTAACCATCGGCATTGCTGACTGGGGGCTCGGAGCTTTACATCTATCTTTCACTGATTTAACTTCCAACCAAAATCGAACCTGGTTGGGACTTCTATAATAATTTAAATATAATATTAGGAGCACCCCACCCCAACCATAACACACCTACCACAGTGGCGCCATAACAAACCGTCACACCACAAAGTCTATAACATGTTCTTGATGATTTACAGTGCGATTCGTCTTAGATAGCACTGATATTCCACCATATCTGCATAATCAGTTGAAGAATTGCCCCGTCCGCAGTTTAAAAAAAAATTGTAACAGATAAAATTACATGTATTACGCTACATTGCAACAAATAAATCATACAAGATTAAAATATACCGAATAAACTGGAACAAAACTATTATGAACATTGAACCAGTGGCGTGATGACGTCAAGGGTCGCGAAAATCTGCAATGAGTGCCAAAATCCAGTTTGTTATGTGTCCAAAAGTCAAGGGGCAATATCTGCGAAGCATTAAACAACGAAAATAAATATGTGATACACTGCCAAATCATAATGCTTTACATAGAACTGGGTTCGAAACTTAACAAAGGTACACAGAGGTTTTAAAGAGGACTTCTGTAATTAATCGAGAAGCTCAGTATTTGGAAAATAGTCCGAGCGTCAGAAGAAAGATGAACAGTTAAAATATGAACGGACGAAATTAGCTTTTTTAAATATCATAAAAATTTAACATTTGCCAGGAGAATAATTATTGACTATGAATTGGAACTGGTCAGTATGAAAAACATTTAGTAACCATGACACGGTTGTTGTAGTTGAAATGAGGTTTAGCGCCATTTTTCAGCACAAGATAGGCTATAAGTGGCGGCCAGTATTAATGGTAGAGGAAGAACCCGGGAAAATCCGATCCACGAGAAGATACTGGCAAGCTTTCTAACATACCCACATTAGCCGAACCTGAGACTCGAACCCACGGAGACAGTGGTAAGATGGCAGTGATCCTTAACGGTGAGCGCTTTAGACCACTAGGCCACTCGGGGCCTCCCATGACACGGCAATGGTCAGCATGAAAATAAATAAGAAAATATTAATTAAGTCGATCTATGATAGTTTTACAATGTTAGAGTTGTCCAAAGTTGGTGATGTACCAATTCTATTACAGCAATCTAAAAAATAATAATAATGAAAATGTTACTTCGCTTTATGCCTATATGGTTCTAATACACAATTACGTTTAGAATACACATTTATGTCGAGAAAACGCATTTATGTTGAGGAAGAACACATGTACAGAGTCATGAATAGTGACATCAAGTTCTACTATACTAGCGACTATCCGAAGGACAACATTTATTAACATCTCTCTAGTGAAGACAATGGTTTTTGGATTATTTCAGAATGAACTATCCGGTTATGGGTAAATGGCACGACTTTATTCCCATAAGGACTAATAACGATGAAAGAAAGTTTGCATCTTAGAAATATAATGTTTGATCAAAAAGAATTTTAATGCCAAAATGTATACAAATTTTGTACTTACACACAAAAAAAAATATAAGGATATCAACTTACTCAGGATCAAGGCCGACAAGAAGGAGTGAGGCAACCGGGAATATATTCCCAGGGCCGGAGCCCAGGCTCTGGCCGAACAGCACTTTCATTTTTTATAAAAGAAAACTTTTGTTTAAACAAGAACTAGGAGAGGCCCGGGTGTCTCTTACCCCAGGGCCCGTGATCGTTCTCTACGGCCCTGCTCAGGACATGCAATAAAATAATGTACAGTGTCAAAATAAACCAAGTATCGTTTTCGATTCATGACGAAGCATTTTGTTGGCTGACAACGTTAACACTTTACCTTACAGACACACAAGGACCGTGTAAACCACAGATTACTCGAGTCTCATTAGCAGTCCGTTCCATTGATTTGTTTCAAAGTATCTACATTCTCTCTGTGCATCATCGGTTATGATATTATTTTGTACTGATGATAGATTTCTGTCCTTGCTATGGAATAAGACTGCTGAAAAAAATCGTTTATTATCTAATTATGCATTTTTGTACGACCACATATACTGTTATTTCAAATATCAAGCACTGCATGCCCGTCTAGTCATTTATTTACTTTCTGTCTTTACATCATCAAGATTGTCACAATCATCGATTATAACTAATCATGTGCATCTTGGTAAACATCATCCAGTAAATCAAATTATCGCCAGTATCTATTACAATGTTTTCTTTCTTTGAGCAATCACTTTCTATCGTAAGTCTTCAGTCTCGTGTAACGTTCGTTTCGTTCCAATACTGTTAGGTGTATATGTGACACAATCATTTGCTGGACTGAGGTACATAACTGTTATAATAAGGTTTGTATCATAACCTTCTTCTCATCTCTTGTTACGAGAAGAGATTACACATAAGTTAATAAATGACTTTGCCCATGGAGAGAGAGAGAGAGAGAGAGAGAGAGAGGGCTCTCTAACAAGGGTGTCACCCATAGCGGTATATATACGGCTACATCTTGGGAAATGAGGAACGGAATCTCTGTAAGGACGAGACAGAACTGTTCTGACTCGAGGAACGAACGTTTTATTTAAATAATTGATATATATAATATTACATTCTAGAGATACATCATAAAGCCTTTATATTTAAAATATACAACATATATATAAACAACATATATATAAGATTACACTTCTCCATCGATCTTACCAACTTCATAGATTTTTTTATAATTACTGCCTTTTAGAATGTAATACAGATAGTTAAATCTCGATTAACTTCATCATAGCCAGTGAGTGTAAAATTCAATAGTTGCGACTAATGCAACAATCATTTTGGAAAAATGTATTTTACTAAATTTAAAATCGAATAATAATTTGGAATAGGTTATTAAACATTACTCATTATTACTTCTAAGAATCTTTTATTTCCAAATTAAATTTAAACATGAAGTTGGTAGCGAATTCATATTTTCCTATGATACATATCACAAATACAATTAAACCCATTATATTGTAATATAAAATATAAATAACTCACAAAAATGTTGGACAAATATGAACTTTACCGTTAAAATCTCAAATATTAAAAAGTGCCCTTTCTTTAAACAAGTTTGCGAACACAGACGATTCTTACATGTAAGAAAAAGACAGAGCTGTTCTGACTCAAGGAACGAACTAACTCTTCGTAAGTCTGCTTATTCTATTTACACACAGTTTTTGCTTTCGCTCAGTCCAGTCAGAAGAAGGATCTCGACATTTCCCAGTGAAACCGTGCGAATCATCTGCGTAACTCATTCATTATTGATTTACTAATTTGCATGTTCAGCAACTTCCCACCAAATCTAAATTTCTGACCTTTAGATAAAACGAGAGTTGTATTTTATAGATTTCTGCACCTGCTCGTAAAGCGCGATCTTTATAAAATAGCATACAGTTGTATTACACAAATAGATAAAATTAATCTCAATATATTTTAGTGGAAAATTACTTTCAAAATAATTTAATGAAAACTTACTTTTAATATAATTTAGAGAAAATTTCAATTTGAATACTTTTACTAAAAAATTCTGTCCTAATATAACTAATTTCGGTATTGTTTCCTGCTTCGTTTGAGTGAAGTATTGTCAAATATTGTCCTTTTCTAATTAAAAAACTTGTAAGCAACATACCAATTAACACCCATCACAAGTGCAAGAAAATGCATTCTTATTTTACTTCATTATCAGAAGGCTGAAGTTTACCTCACTCCCAGGATAGTTTAAATTATATGTCATTAGTAGCATGAGCTTGCACGTTGATAACAAAACATTATCACAAAAACCTATACGTCAAGAAAATCAAAAGCCGGATTTTATTAAAAATTCTGATACCGGTAAACTAGACGCGATATTAAAGAAGACCCCGGATGCACATCATCATGATTAATCCGTATATTAGAATGTTATCCCTATCATCATTATTTAACGACACTGCTTCAGAAGTTTTTTATTTAAAAAAATAATAGCAATCCTATTTATAATAATAATAATGACAACAGCAACAACAACTATAATAACAACAAAATGGATTTGGAACTAAATGTAAATGGCTATCAGAAAACATCATGCGAAAAATGTACATGATAATAACCAAACGAAAGAATAGGACGAATTTTACCCTTCTTGAACTTGACCCTATGCAGTACGTGCATTCGTTCACTATCTTTAATGCCATTTAACTTGCTTATACCGAGCACGCGCTTCATCTGGTAATACATTTGCATCATATTTCGTCTCGTTCCTTCGTGGTTCCGACAACCAAAGATCTGCACATTCTCCGACCAGCGCCGTACTAATTCAGTTCCCATAGTAAAATTATGCAGATACCATGATAATAAAAATTGAATAACTTAAAATGTTTGAGTACTCATGATCAACCTATATTTATCGGTGTAGATGAAACCTTAAAGTCAACTTCTGTGTAGAGGAATGCATATGAGCCGCGGCATTTTCTGGACATGCACGTGTTTTAAACACGTGCTTTAAATTCCGCACCGAAGAGTCAGGTGCTAATTTTAGTAATGAGTGTTCCAAACTCAAGACTATTAAAGGACTGAAATTCCATCAATAAAACAATGTCTCTATTTTTTTTTCTCTCACATACAACATGGACAAGTTCTGAAAAGATTCTTTTTCCTAAACCATAACTTACATTATTAACCAATCCTGGCCAGTCAAACCCATATTTACTCTATTTTATACTCCCTTTTCCAGGCTGGTTCACCTTTTTCCATATAGTTAGTACCGTGTGTCCTATAAGGTCAAGTTCTTTTACTTTTTCAATTCAAATGTTAAAAAATATTGTTTCCCTCCAAATAGTGTGTACGTTGTATTTAAACCGAAAGAGATACTAAAACGCAAGCTTTTTAATCATTCTCTTCAACTTCAAACTCGAGTCTTGAAGCTTGAATGAATGAGCAACAACTTGGTTATTTACATATCATGAAAAAGCTACAACTGTGTTAAGAACCGATAGAAGGCGCATTGATGAAAACAATTTAACAAAATGTCTGTAGAATCCAGATTTTTTAAAATTATTTGAATGACATTACGCTTTGTTGACTGTACCATATAATCAGCAAAATGTTATTAAACATCGTTAAATCTAAATGGTTGGGAAATATTTTTGAGGTATCATTCCAGCTAAAGAGATGTGGCGATTCGGTTATACATTTTACCTCTTTTCAAACCCCTTAAAAATGCAAACGTCATCTACTACGTTCACACATAAGGAGGTACCATCGGGATAGCCCTAACAATTTGAAAATCGTAAAGCAACACACATAACTGGTATCAGTTTTGTCTTCTCAGCGAACTCCTGTTGGCGTTTACTTTTCATTTATTTCATTCTATCAGTCGATTCGAGAGATTTTAATGTCACCAAGTTTTCATTTTGGTTCGGCTATAGTTGAATCAGTGCTACAAGTGAATTTGAGTCTTTTCGTCGAATTTTGTTTAAAGTTTTGCTCCAAATCAGGTAAATCTTTTCTCGGTCATTTATATTAATTCTTTTGTCCAGTTGAACAATTACCTTGCACCAATTCATTTTTTTTATTCAGTACTCAATCAACATATCTTTCTGTGTCTGCTATATATAATTCAACATCAGCGTACAATTTGTTGTCAAAAACAATGAATATAGTATTTTTTTATTCTTTCAATGTTATCACTCGAATATGTAATCATTAAATTATACGCTTTTACCGAATAAATCATTGTCCTTTCAGTCACACTCATTTTATTATTCTTCTCCTACAATTCTAACAATGTATTGGTGTTATCTGTTATCTTAATGCTCAGGTCAACCAAAAACATTCATTATCTTGATCATTTGATTGGTTGGTTTGATTTGTTTATTCTAGTTTCTCTGTACTAAATTTTCTTCATATCACTCTCTAAAAGAATGGATGTTTATCATCTGCTCAACGTGAAACTATTGTCTAATGTTGGCTAAATCATCTATTCTTTATATTACTGTTTAGCGGCTTGTACAGCAATAGATAAACATTTTAAATCTTATGTGCAAACAATTCATTTGCACCTAAAACAGGTTCCCATCAGTCCGATGATGTTAGCTCTTCTAGTAAAAATCGGTTAATTAGCAATTAATTTTTGGCAACTTTTGCCCTCCAAGTTTGGAAACAATTTCAAAAATTTACTTCATCTGGTTCCACATGTCTCAGAATCAAATCGATTTTATACCAAACATTTATTAGTGGGATCAAACTTTTATAATGGCACTGCTTGATTGGTACCGTTATTGTAGAGGTTTCCATCAGTGTTAAAAGTTTGATTTAGTGAATAATTTTTAATCTGTATAAAAACGCCTAACGGTATGGAATCACAAGGATATGTAGCCGATATTTCTCCACTCATTTTATACATGCGATTTACTTTATGTGGAAAATATATACAGGGCAAGAAACTCGACAACCCTTCCATCTTCATACCTAAAGCTGATTCTCTATCATTTTGTTGTACCCCTCTGTAATTGCGTGTGTTCGAGTTTCAGGCTCGGCCAGTGTGGGTATGTGAGAAAGCTTACCGGTAGCTTCTCGTGGGTAGCTGGTTCCTTCCGGGGTTCTTCCTCCACCATTTATACCGGCCGCCATGTACAGCCTATCTTGTGCTGAAAAATGGCGTTAAACCCTGTAACAACTGTAATTGCTTGTAATGACCATTAAATATTATAAAATAAATTTCCGTGAAAAAAAGTTTTTAATAGGCAAACATTATAACAAACACGAATAATAGCTGAAAGCGTAATTTTTGCTATAAATTTCTTCGCGAAAGATAAACGTGCCGGGGCATAAACAACCTGCAAGCTGTAACGGATTCAGTAGATCCTTTTACAGTTGTTTGGCTATTAAAAACTTAAGTACGTGGGGTTTATTTTCTGCGGACTGTGTAGTTGTTACTCCGAGCTGTTTTAACTTTTTATTTGTTTTACATAGTTCAAAGTCAATACGTTCTCCATTATTGCCAGTTCACTCATTCCCTCTGACATTTTCATGCATATATCAATTTTCATGCATATATCAAGGTTGTAACAGACATCAGGAATTAGAATGTCCAATGTTTCGTTCTTGCCACCGGTGCTATTGAATATGTTGGTTTTATAAGGTCATTGAAAACATACTCAACAGTAAATCCAATTTCTGTAAGGAAATGGATACTTGCCAATTCTGTTATCGATTGGATTGGCATAATATGATTCTCTCTTAGGGAAGCTATCAATTGTAATACAGTTCGCTTGCTTTGCAAAGTCTGTGCCATTCATTGGTATCGAGTTTTTCAGTTTGAAATGATTCATGCTACTGAGTAACAATTTTGTCAGATAAGAGTCTATTTGCTATATGGTGCTCGACTGCCAACTGGCTAAAAATCTTTGGAATCATGGGCTTGAAAACGTCTTCAATATCCATTACTGATGGTGAGCAAATTATAAACGTTAATAACGTTTCAAAAAGTACGCTGTAACAAACAGTAAGATTTATTTTATTCCTGTGAACGTTATTATATTTTGTCTCCCAATTTCAACTGTACGAAAATCGTCTGACATTTTTGAATTAATGTTTTCTGGCCCTTACATAACCTCCCTTTTTGTAATTTTCACTTCAATTTACTTGATTATGAACGTTGTAAAATGCAAACAATGCAAAACGATCAAAACAATGTTTGTTGCAAGACTTACCTTTAGTGAAAAAGATGAAATGCAACTGGATAAATAAAATTAATGGACTTCAAAGCATTTCCAAGTCTTAAGAAGAGAAACACATTTTTGAAAATAGCAGCAATTACAGCAAACTTTGTCCCAAAAAAAGTGTAACGAAAATAAAGCGTAAAAATTAATTTTCTAAAAATGCTACATAATGCGCATGGAAAACAATGAACACAAGAAAGAATGCTCTGAAATGGTATAATGAAGAGGGACATGTCATGAAAAAATACAGCGGGAAAAACTGAAGTCACTTTCATGAATACAAGAAACAACGGTAGTATAATAATAATGAAAACCACGGCGGGATATAAAAAATGGATAGAATAACAGAAGACAGAATATATAATTTTAAAATTTTAAATTTAATTTTAAAATACTAAATCAGATAAAGATACTTGTAGTCCCATCAATTAAATTTTTTATTGAAGACAGTGACCAAGACAGAAGGTGCGGCTGATGATGACCTTCACAATTTCACAATTTGCCGTTGCAGCATGTGCCCTGTCTAATTATGAACAGGAGATAAACTGGTTCAACTTGACAAATACTAAATGTATGACAGCCAGCGAAAACATTGTATAATGCCGTGGTGGAGAGAGTTATTCAAGATGGTTAACATAATCACTGAAGAGATTTTCAACAATATTGTCTAATACATTTTCGATGTTAAACTCCGTAAGCATATTATAAAGAAATTCATGCGGTGATAACTTTTGTGTGACTAAAGGCAGAATCGCATAAAAACCAGTAACAAATACACTTTTTTATTTATTTGTCACGAATCCTAAGATCGTGTTTTCAATTGGTCTTGAGAAATCTAATATTTTTAAAGCTATTAGACTAGTACGCGACGCTGATAAATGCAAAAAATAGATAAACAGACACTAGGTGAAGTATATAAAGTGCGTTCACATCGTCGTGTCGGCGGATTTACTCAAATTAAATTAAATATTAATTGAAGCTGTAAAATGTAATACTAATATAGGTTAACCAAAGTCTATTCAATCCTGATTGTGGAATGTTCTACTTCTTAAATCCGATTTTAAAAAATTTTCCAGACGAAAATTATTCATCACTATGGACTTTTACAATGGTGGTCAAGTACTAAACTGGGTCAAGAAAAGAGGACGTCGGGTCTATTATAACAAATAACAGGATAGTACGAACCTTTTTCAACACATGCAACTTTCTTTGTAATATCAGAGCGCGCGATATTCAATCCGGTCTGTACTGGATTACACTTCTAGATTGACATCCTCCAAACATGTCCACGTATATATATATATATATATATATATATATATATATATATATATATATATATATATATAAATATATAAATATATATATATATATATATATAATAGTGAATTAAAAAATAAACCCGAATCTATGATTAAGCCATTAGTTAATTAATGGAATTACGAATTCCTATTAATTTTGGTAGGGTCTATGTTGCGTTATAACTTAACACACAAGACTTATCCTTGAACCAATTTCATTTTGAAAATAAGAGGGGCGTACCCTAACCCCAAAAGGGTGGAATACAACGTGGTAACCCAAAAGGACCGTTCCAGAACTAATTACTAAAAAATGGTTGGGGTTACCAACATAAACACAGAAAACGAGACTGATGAATGTAACACTGGATAAAATATTGTTGAAGCAAGAACCGAACGTGGTTTAAACTCACAACAGACAATTTTTCTCAGGTTACGTTATGAACGACACAACCATTAACACGACGTCCTTGAAAATGATGACCTTTTTTTATACACGCGCATGCGAGGTGGACTAGTGGAGAATTGTTCAACACGAAAATAAATAAATAAATAAAAATAAAGACTCCGCAATAGCGATGGATAGGATATTTCTGCCATTTAAAGGTAATTTACATTCAAAAACTTTCTCATTTTCATTGAATTTGTATACTGATTTTGCTAACTAGGGTATATTTTTGTCGGAAATCTCACATCCAGAGGCTGACATCTACATTAAGTGATTCAGCAAAAAAGTGCTCATCACACTGTGATATAAATAGCTTTTAATAAAGTCATCAGTGAAAAAATTTAACATATATATTTTTTATTATAAAAAAAGGTAATTTCATTTCTGTCAATTTCCTCAATGCTAATACCAGATTAATCACGTTTCTTTAACACAGCGTTTGAATTTTTGACATTTTGTATTTCCATTTTCTCGTACAAATTTGTATTTGTAACTTTGTACAGTTACTGTTGCTCCTTCTGGAGGTCTAACAAGAACAACATAATCTCTCAATACAATTTATTTGCCGAGTGCAATTTCAATTACTATAAAATTATAAGTTTGGTGATTATTTCTTATAAGAAACCCGTACATCCAAACAGTATGAAAAGTGAGTGGGTTTTTGCTATGTCCAGAATGCTGAAAAATTCCCCACAAATCAACTGATTTTTGTTAATTCCTCTGTGATTGGAGGTCTATTGGATACCTTTAAACTGAACATGGTAATTATTTTGTCAACTAAAAATGCATAGAAAATTGAGAAGTTGCGTGAATCGTTAATATACATCCTCTAAATGCAAATTTGAAAGAGGTCTAAATCTTCTAATGAATGCCTCAACATTTACCTTATTTTCATTACTCTTCATGTATCTACTACACCATCATGTAGTCTTTTTATACTGTACCCGAGTTTTGTGTGAGTGGGTTTTTATTGTCTTGTTGTTGTTTTGTTTACTGTTTCAAATGTAGTGAAAATTAACTTCATTTTTCTATCATTGTCATTTTCATTTCATATTCTAATATAATTTTTTTATATCCAGGTTGGGCATTGCATGCATTCTTGCTTTGTTTTTATCGTGTGTCTGTAACAATTCGATGTGAACTGCAATGTTTTTATATGTACGTTCTTCTTCTCCTTTCATTTCATGACCAACAGACATTCGCATGTTCTAATGCCCCTGTTTTCTACATGACACATTCTCGAAACTAGTTACCTTTAAAAAAACACAAAAACAAAACAACAAAAAGCTCAAGTTTGTATGCTCATCTATACCGGTGTATTTCTTGTGCTTTATAACTGATCAAAACGTGATTATTTATAATAGCTTGAACATTTATATACCTCGATCATTTACAATACCTCGATCATTTACATTACCTCGATCATTTACAATACCTTGATCATTTACAATACCTTGATCATTTACAATATCTTGATCTTTTTTAATACCTAGATAATTTATAATACATGTACCTCCAACTTTTATATTATTCGAACATTTTAATACCTCTATCATTTATTTTAACAATATATTTTCTGCTTTCTTCCAGGTGTTAAATAATTCAGCACATCATGTCCATTTCCCAAGTACATGCTTTTTGTTTTTCACTCTTGTGGTATTTAAAATAATTTAAACTTAGTACATGTAATCTACGTTGTTGTATAGATGTAAGTCATTCTGGTAAAATATACCATCAGTATCCTCTCTCTTTAAGCCTCCCAGTTTTTAAACAACCAGATCACCGACAATAAATTGTACAATTTTAATATATCCTTAGTAATGTTAGGAAACTACTCCTTTGTAAATATTGATTTATATTTTTAACTTCTGTGTAGACAATCTAAATTTTTTAGTTCCAAATATATCAGCTGTTTAATAGCCAAATAGGTTGATCTATACATTTAACTTTTTTGGCTGACTTCAATTAGTCACATCTGTTAACTTGTGAAAAGTGTTATTGTATCCCCTAATTAGATTTGGTAAAATGTCAACTCATTGTCTCATTTCATTTTGAGTAAAATACTTTCACATTTAAATCTTCTGAGTTCTGGTAAGCATTTCTGCTACAAATACATTTTTTGTCCAAGTAAATTGAAAATATTCCACGTTTTCCCATTCCAACATATCATTTACTTTCCATCAGTAAAGGTCGTTTTGTCCCCCTCATCAAACTGTCTCTCACCCAATGAAAATTTCTGGAAGAGCATTATGCATGTCATCATGCTTTTTCACCGTTGCTCTCTCAGTCCAAGCATATTTTGAGAAAATTTTGTGGTAAAAATGCATTTGCATTCATCATTCTATATGTATATTTCACATGCCTGCATGTCAATAATCCCTGACATTGGTCATCCACACCTTGTTAAATGATAATCTTCTAGTTTGCCTGTATAATGTGTAGGTAGGTTGTACACTTAACCATTCTTTCTTATTCCTGCATATTTAATTTTATATTTGGTCTCATTTAGTGTGTTCCCACAATTGATTTGTCTTTGAATAAGCAACCATTACGTTCACGAACATAAAAAGATATTGAATCCTTTGTTGTCTTGCTCTTCTAATTTTGCCTTTGGTGATATGCACTGGGCAAGCCACATCTCTGTCCATGAGTCTATACTGACATCAGCCAACCAAAACAGCTAAAACATACATGATAGCCTTATGCCTTGGGCCTCTTTAAATCTAGACCCTGCTCTAAGTGAAACGCCTGTTGGGTCTGTCAGAAAAAGTGTTATTTACTTTGCCTGATAGAAACTTTGAAACCGCTGATGAAATGTGGCATTTTTATTTTTAAGTTCTTGAAAAACCCATGTAAATTACTGTATACTCAGCTAACTGCAGGGGTCCCATCTGTATATCCCTCCACATTAGGAAGATTTGCTTAAGTGTCAGTTATATTCTTTGGCCAACAGGCCACCAAATCAGTCTTTTATTGTCATCAATTTACAATTTATTCAGTCCTTTCAAAAGGTATTAATGATTTTGCCAGCCCTATAGTTGATTCAAAGACAGCTACTTCATATATTGTGGTCCCCCTCTTATACAGCCTCCCATTCTTCACTGGTATAGTGGTCTTCTATGAGGGGTGGCCTTTCCAGAACGGGACTATATTTTTGCAAAGTATATGTGCATATTTAATTTCTTCAATTAAAAGTAACTGTAACTATTAAAAGGTTGTTCTTGTGCGATTCTTAAGCATGAATTGTGAAAGAGTTAATTTTGGCAGGCACATTGCAAAACTATTAAAAATGTTGTATTTAATCTTGTTATTAACGTTGTTAGAATCGTTCTCCTTCCATTTACTCCATTTTACCACTGCTGAAGAATGTCCTCCTTATCTGTTGCAGTGTTGTTTATAATATGAGTCTTTCCAACATCACATTTTTCTGCAAGAACTCAAACTCTCCCCATTGTCACAGAGTTGAATACCTTTACTTTTCCTTCTAAAGTAAGGTTTTCAGTTTCCAAGTTCAAGTTTTGTAATGATTTATTCCTATGTTGCTAATTGTATTAAAATTTAATCATACATGCAAAACTTCTGTATAGTAGATGAGTGTGTGTGTGTGTGTATGATTTGGATTTTTAATGTAGCTTTAATAATTTTTCAATCATGTCACTAAGATGTCTGCAGTGTGTCAGTTTATAGTGATGTCTAGTACTGAGGCATCATGCCGCAGACATGTAGCATGATGTCCTACCCAGTCACATTATCCTGACACCAGGCCGACCAGTCCTAACACTAACGTGCTGATGCTGAGCGCCTAGCGAGGCAGCTGTGAGTACAATCTTTGTAAGTCTTTGGTATGACTCGGCTGAGGAATCAAACCCACAACCTCCAGCATCTGAGGCGGACGCTCTAACCACTAGGCCACCGGAGCGGTCTGTACAGAAGATGGTTGTTCCTTTTTAATGCTATTGCTGTAAATAGGCTTATTGAATGGCAGATGAGCTACCTTGTTTATAAATGAAGTGATACATGTACTGTCACATGATTTTCAGTCTTCACCTGGTGCCCTGTTTTAAGATTAATTTCTCCTTGTGTGTGAATCCACAAAATCTATATTTAGTTTATGCTGACTATGTTATAAACTTGACAACCACATAACCATAATCATCACTGAGAAGAACTCAACAGCTGGATGATGCACAAAACTCTATCAAAACATTGCTGATGCCATTTTGTGTAAACAATGGCGATTGTAGATAATTTTATAATATATTAAGCATAGTATTGCATATTGCATGTTATACTGTAATTTGGCCAACACCTATCTCAGTAATGAAAACCCAACACCTATCACAGTAATGAAAACCTAACACCTATCACAGTAATGAAGACCCAACACCTATCTCATTAATGAAAACCCAACACCTATCACAGTAACAAAAACCCAATACCTATCTCAGTAATGAAAACCCAACACCTATCACAGTAATGAAAACCTAACACCTATCTCAGTAACAAAAACCCAATACCTATCTCAGTAATGAAAAACCCAACATCTAACACAGTAATGAAAACCCAACACCTATCACAGTAATGAAAACCTAACACCTATCTCAGTAATGAAAACCCAACACATATCACAGTAATGAAAACCCAACATCTATCACAGTAATGAAAACCCAACATCTATCTCTGTAATGAAAACCCAACATCTATCTCAGTAATGAAAACCCAACACATATCACAGTAACAAAAACACAACACCTGGCCCAATAATAAAAACACAACATCAGAAAACACACATCAGTAGAGACAATAAGATTATCTTACTGTACAAATTAAATATTGTTCTGGGTACATATTTGATAAA
Source organism: Sinohyriopsis cumingii (assembly GCA_028554795.2). Lineage (NCBI taxonomy): Eukaryota > Metazoa > Mollusca > Bivalvia > Unionida > Unionidae > Sinohyriopsis > Sinohyriopsis cumingii. The sequence goes on along the minus strand of CM068833.1, from coordinate 79,158,946 downwards.
TTGTGGCCGTGAGGAGTACTTTTTGTACATAAACTCATTGGTGCCAAGAAAACTGGCAGTAAAGAGGAGATGGCTGCTGGTATGAGGCCAAATAAGAGGGGGAATCACTGTAATGCCACATATAGTTTTAAAACAAACATTTATTTCATAAATTCCGCCTTTGTTTTTGAGGAATCGTTGATCCTAAAAAGTTGTTATATCTATCCACCTCAAATATGTAATTTAATCTGTCTACACAATGCATTGATTTTGATCATTTTGCTATCACAGATGACAGTGTTTACCTCAATTAAATGATCACTCAATACAACCCGTAAATTTGCAAAAACAATGCATGATTAATATTATTATGTCTGAATTTGACAAATCAACATTTTTATTTTCTTGTATCTGTATAAACAAATATGCATTGTCTCTTTATACTGACAAGATTGCTTTTATATCAAACTCTCTCAATATTTTAATCTGTTGAGTGTATGAAAAATGTAGCTAGCTGTCATTGTTGTCTGCTAGATTTCAAATTACTTTGCTATTTTTGCATATCAACTTTCAGTCAGATGTTGTTTCACTCACTGTACTAGTTGTGCAAAAGCAGACACTTCAACCTAGTGTTCAAGAAACTCTTTTTTTTAAACACCAAGCCATGGAATATATTTTAAAAAGTCAAGTATGCAGAAGTTCTGAAGTAGAACATAATAAATTTGAAACCTTCGTGTTCAAGAAATATATTTTAAACAATACCTACCATCAAAATTGATTTCAGAATATCAAGTGAGGTAGAACGATTCACACTACATGAATTTCAAAACATTTAGCAAAGAATCTTAACATTGATCACTACCAACACAGCTCTGTCACTTAAGAGTGATACCTTAACTGTATGTCTTACCACTGACAATAAAATACTGTATGTATCTTATGAATATCCATAATTGATGATAAGCTATCCTCCCCCAGTTAATGAAAATTTGTCCAATATTCATGACAATATTTTATCCAATATAAAGCCCATCTCCTACATGTTGACAGTTAAGGCTGTCCCTTCTTGTCCTATTATGAGAGAAATACTGTGATGAACCTAAGTGTTTCACCACCAATACCTGGAACCAGACACTTTGTAGTCAGCAGGCCAGACCTCCTCCTATGTCTGGTTTGGTGATTTATGGCACAGCAATATAAGCAGGTTATTAAGTGCCAAGGCAAGATGAGTAAAGTTTCTTGCCTAAGAACACATTATGGTAGCAAACCTGGGCAGATTGGATCTTATGATTCGAACCTGGATCCTTTAAGTCAGGAGTCTGGCATGCTAACAACTGAGCTACCACAGTTCCTGCCTCCGACAATATGCAGGAGTGTGCATATCATATTAGGTGCATCTATAGCAAAATGATAGTGCACTTACTTCACACCTTAGCAGTCCATGGTTTGAAGCCCAGATCTGATATATGTACCATGAAACAGTTATATTTATAAATTATTTTTTGTATAAATTCTATCAATTCTGATTTATTTTTTCTGCAGTTATCCACGTGCACTGATAAGAGATGCAAACAAATTGTCTGTTGGGTTTACGTTGATTGTTGTTTTACAGCAGAGTAGCACTCTGAAGGTTATTTTGTTCCAAGGCAAGCAGAGTAAAGTGCCCTGCCCAAAAATGTACTTGGCATCTGATGGTTTCAAGGCTGTGTACAACTGTTTAATCAACAAGTTACTATCACATTTTGTAAATTAGAAATTCAAGAATTCTGGTTGTTTTCTAAGATCATATAATACTGTCAAAAGGTAGGGAATATATGACAAAAATGATAAATAATTTGACCCAAAGATATTTTGCTCAGAGATGGGGAATATATCAGAAAATGTTAAATAATCTGTCCCATAGATATTTTGCTCTCTCTCTCTCTTTATATATATATATATATATATATATATATATATATATATATATATATATATATATATATATATATATATATATATATAACTGGTTTTACATTTTCACTTTCTTCTCTCCTTGCTGTCCTAATGACAATTATTTGCAAAATTCAGACTGTATATTTATGAACAGCAAATTAATAAGCTAATATTTAGTTTTTCATATTACTTAATAAATGTGCATGCAAAATTTATCACCACATCTATGAAATATCACTATCAAAACAGCTGTGCTCCCAACAGAAATATTCTATCCCTTTCTAAAATACATCAATAACATTTAGAAGCTAATTTTTACAATAAACATTAAAGCCAATTCCACATTTTAAGGTTTATTCAAGTTTGACACGAAACATCATGATTTCATAATAATGTTTAAACCTAATTGTTCTACAAAAATATGTATTCAATACATGTACTATAATTGCTCTATAAGCTGCACAATGAATACATCTGATATATGACCATAAAATCATTTCTAATCAATTTCTCAACCAATTAAGGTCTTAAAACATTTATTGTTTCCACTTATTTAGTATCTTCTTTGGTTTCTATGGTTAACCAAGATTTTTGTATAGAATATTGTCAGGTAAAATCCACACTCTGTCTTAATCAGTGATTTTATTTTACATTGTTATGTAAGGGACAGATCCATCAGCTATTGGGTGCCAGCCATGAGCTAATCAACCTCTTTGCTCTTTACCTGTCAAGTGGCTAAGAGCTGTACTGCTAATGTTGGCAGGTGTTCTTTTTTTAATGCTATGGCTATAAATAGGCTTATCAAATGGAAGGTATTATTTTTTAATGATATGGCTGTAAATAGGCTTTCTGAATGGAAGGTGTTCTTTTTTAATGCTATGGCTGTAAATATGCTTACTGAATGGCAGGTGTTTTTACAAAGATGATATAACTGTAAATAGGCTAAATTAATGGCAGGTGTTCATTTTTAATGATATGGCTGTAAATAGGCTTATTGAAGGGCAGCTGTTTTTTTAATGATATGACTAAATAGGCTAAATGAATGGCAGGTGTTCGTTTTTTATTATGTGGCTGTAAATAGGCTTACTGAATGGAAGGTGTTCATTTGGGTGCTGAAGGCTGTAAATAGACGTATTGAATGGAAGGTGTTCTTTTGAGTGATGGTGGCTGTAAATAGTTCTCCTGATAGTTTTGCTGAATGTATCAGTATTCATATTAATTAACATACTTTTAAATGTGAAAACACCTGATTGGTCAGAGATGATAGATGTGAATTCAGGTCACTTAACTGTAATTGTCTTTTTCATATTTCACATTTAAAAACTGACTTTGACATATTCTTAAGAAGGTCTCACTAGCCTGATCATTACACTCATACCAGATGTCAGGCTATGGGATTTATTCACCCTGACAATATGACTATTAATTCATTGCTTCATCAGTTTTGATTATAAATGATTTCCAGAAGAATATCATAAGTTTACTTTATGCAGTAAAATTAAAGCGTCCAGAAATTCATGTATATACATGTTTATTCAAATCCATGTCTATACATGTTTATTCAAATTCATGTATATACATTTTCATTCAAATTCATGTCTACATTTTTATTCAAATTCATGTATACACATTTTCATTCAAATTCATGTATATACATGTTTATTCAAATTCATGTCTATACATTTTTATTCAAATTCATGTATACACATTTTCATTCAAATTCATGTATATACATGTTTATTCAAATTCATGTATACACATTTTCATTCAAATTCATGTATATACATGTTTATTCAAATTCATGTATATACATTTTTATTCAAATTCTATTCCTGAATGGCAGATCGATATCAGAATTATGCTTGGTCCTCTGTTGTTTTACCAACTGCTTTCTCCTGGCACTGTCTGACATACTGATCAAGGTTCATTGCTAGTATATGTTGATGTGAACCAAGTAATGAAAGAGTTTTTGAGGCTGCCAAATTCATTATACTAACTAATTCTCCAAGTAAATTTTCTATTGGAGGAAGTTTTGCTATATTCATCACAGCATCTCGAGTCAATAAGCGATCTTCCACTAAACCACCTGTTGAGGAAAAAAATAAAAATGGATTGGAAATTTGGAGAGATGCATTTAGGAATGTAAGTGCGTTCTGCGTAATAAATGAACTGACTGCTGATGATAACATTTATAATGCCATCTTGTATTTCCAAGTAAACATCTTTTTTACACATGTTACTGAGATTTATATCTGTACATTAAAACAGCAATACGTAAATAAATAGAAACTAAAATAAAACCAGTTTTCTTAAATAAGATTAAAACCCAAATTTGGTATGCAAAAAAGTTGGACATAATACTTTCCTGATAACAATGTATCTAGAGTACAAATGACTACAGCAAAGAATCCAGCCCACCCAAGCTTGTTGTTAACTCCAAAAGTATACAAGTCTGGTTCATCTAGTTGAAAGTCAGACAAGAGTGATCTCCCTGTGAGGTGTGGGACCGACACTAAATCCCATCCATACATCAGTTACAACTGGAGGAGAAGCACACACTCTATCAGGCTTTAACACAACTGCTGCAGGGTTTTGGGAGCATGTGCCATATTGACTGAATAAATGTTAATGAAGAAACACTTTACTGGATGAAATTAATCTCTTTAGACCCAAGAATCCCAATTTTAGTCCCTTAATGTCCATGAAGCAGTATCTCATCTTATGAGAGATACTGGCTAAATATAGATATGCCTGGATGTGGCATGTTATGAAATGGTAATATCCATGCATTTGCTCTGAATGGTGTCAAAAGTCTGAGATTTTACCATGTCTCAGAAAGAGAAATTGACATTACTGGTTCTGTGAATGGGGGTATTATGAAGTCAGGAGCATTGACAGAATGGTCAAGTGATAGTCTGTGATGCCATCTGAGGTCCAGGTCCAGTACTTGGTACTGTGGCAGGAACAATCACCGAGTCCAATCAAACAGTATTGAGCAGTCTATCAAACAGTATTGAGCAGTCTATCAAATAGTATTGAGCAGTCTACCAAACAGTATTGAGCAGAAGTTAAATTCCAGACATGATGGAAGGAATGCATAACAGTATATTCCCATCAACATAAAGTCTGGTTGGGGAGTGGAAACAGAAAGCAGATAATCCTACTGATGGAACATTAGGTTACAGCATAAAACCAGACATGCAACCTTGAAATTTTTTCAACCTGCAATACTTCAGCATTGCAACCACAAGTCCACCTTTGAAAATAACTAGAGCTTGAGGTCTTCTGTTCAAGTAGGTACAGCCTTTAAATTTCCAGGAAAAAATAATTCCCCAAAATAAAAATAATAACTACTGAGTTTATCAACACATGATCACATGACTCAGGTAGAGATTTTCCAATAATGTCCACAAAAAGCTGGCACATATAACATCAACAAATTTACAATATGTACCATTGAATACAAAGGATAAGTGGGTCATATTTTGCAAAGCATGGTGGGTATTGTTTCACACAACCCATTTAAAAACCTCTCCCTTGGTTTTTTAGGGGTGTGTTCATTCAAATATAAAGAAAATAAAAGAAATACCAAAAATACTTTGCAGAAAACTGTCTAGAACCTTGCAGAGTAACCGTTTTCTTCTGACATGAGTGCTGTCTTGTACATATTTTATGTCAGGCAATACTGAATTTTCTTTTGCTGGACAAAATGAATGAGTTTACTGATTAATAATATCCATAATCAGTATCTATAATTTAATGAAGCAATTTAGAGAGTAAACAATTAAGATGGAAACATACCTGAACCATTATGCCTTGTACTAAAATAAAGAGGAACCTGTCTTATAAAACCACCCCTTCTGCCACAAAATAATGGTCTCTCAAGGCAGGTGGTCTTTCACAAAAAGTCATAACACTATATAATCAATAAATCTGTGCATGGAGATCATGGTCTCTCAAAACTGGTGGTCCCTCAAGGCAGTGGACAATTGTTGTTGTTGTTGTTGTTGTGGGGTTTAACGCCATTTTTCAGCACGTGATAGGCTATATATGGCGGCCAGTATTAATGATGGAGGAAGAACCCGGGAAAACCCCCGACCCAAGAGAAGCTACTGGCATGCTTTCTCACATACCCACATTGGCTGAAGCAGTGGACAAGGTTTTCCTGTACAGGTAAAACAATGGCTACTTTCTTCTTGATACACAGACAAATAAATTAAAACTATTTTCCACCATTCCCCTCAGGATCATTTAGCTGAATTTTTAATTGTGATCATTTAACTTTCTGAAGAAAAAAAACTAAATTAAATATTTAAAATTTAAAAACAGTAAATAATCTCTAACAGAAATGAAAATAAAAGACACCATGAATGGAGTAAAACTGGAAGTGCACAACTTTGGAATAGTCTACCATAAAGTAACTCTGACTTACCTAGTAAAAGTAACTGAGGCGTCTTACGAAGAACCTTCGTGGCAGCTACTACGTTGGGTTCCTTGCCAGTTACATACAAGTTCTGGCCAACAAACCAGGGCATCATATTAACATATTGGTTATCATGACAAGCTCGTCTGGAAATATAACAATTATAAAACAATAATTACTGTATACCACATTCATCCATGCATAACATGCATCTACATGTAACTGTGAACTTCAGTGTCTTCAAATCCACTGGAAGACTGGGGTCAATGTTGTCTGTTCTAACATATGATTTAAATGCACACAGCATATACCCAATCAGAATACACCCAATCAGAATATACCCAATCAGAATATACCCAAAATATACCCAATCAGAATATACCCAATCATTACATATCTTATCTGAATATACCTAATCAGAATATATGCAGTCTGAATATATCCAATCAGAGCAGACCCAATCAGAACATATTCAATCAGAACATCCTCATTTCCTATCTATGCAAGTTGAATACATCTGACTCTGAAACAGACCCAGAGGTAGATGTGCTAAGGATAGATTCCTCATAAAATGATAGGTGTTGAAAAAAACAGGCAAGGACTTTTTAACCATTAATGAAATACCCACAATATGAATTTTTAATGTTAAAGCAACAATACTGTTTAATACTAATTGCTTTCTATAACCTATATGAATTCTTTTGTTATTAGTGATGGCACATTATCAAGTTATTTATGATGCTAATGAAGATATTTTGACATACTAATACCAACCACATGGTCCATGACAGTCAAAATGGTCATAATATGTATATTAGATTTTGTTCTAGCATGTGACGGAAAGAGCTGAGAATGGTCTCAATGATATACATTATGCAATGACAGGTCTGGATCTTGATATTTCATACTTCAATGTGTGTTATATATGCAGAACCCGTTAGATAACAAGAATCCCAAGTGGGGTTCGATGCTCTAGTTCAAAAAGAATTTCCAGAAATTTGTGAGAACTGTTCTTCTTAAGTGGTATGTGCTGAAACCGTCTCTAATATTTTTAAGCAAAAAGATTTCAACTTAGCTACTTTGGCAGTCAAACTGGCTGTAAGCTCATTACCATTTTCATTCTGGATGGACTAGAAACCATTAGATGACCCCATGCCAATATGACCATCCATTTTGGGCAACTAGTGACATGGCTGTCAATATCTTCAATGTGGCAGCCACAATGACTGTCTACATGGCACCATTTTCCATTAGGACCAACTCAGTATCATTCAAACTCTTTTATTGAAAACCCTATGTTGATATGACCATTGTAGACATTCTGAATGTCAGACTGGTTTCATTTTCATTCAAGACCAACACAATCATATGAATTCTTCTTGTGAAAACCCAATGCATGGCTTTCAATCAAGGAGTAGTGATAAGATTTTAAAGATGGTCACTGTGTTGGCCATATTGGAATTAGATGGACACATTTTTTATTTAAGGTCAACCATAAAAAGTCTTTCACTGAAAATCCTATAATGATATTAGTTTCCAATTTGGAGAAACAGCAACAAGAAAAGACTTTCAAGATGACATATAGGTGGAACCATTTTTATTTATGGCCAAGTGAAACCACATATCAAATGACTTCCATCAGACTGGCACCATTCTCATTTATTACCAACCAGACATCCTAAGTCTTCTTTTAGTGAAAACCCCATTTTAATATAACAATCCTTTTAAAGAGGACAAGATTTTCAAGATGGCTGCTGTGGTGGCCATACAGGATGTCCATGCAGCACCATTATTCACTTAGGACCACAACTAGACCATGGGATGAATGTGTGCATGTAAAGTTTCATGGGAATCTTCCATTTAGGTCAGAAGGGGTAGTGATAATGAACCTGTGATAACAAATGGATTGACATTAGATGACAGATGATGAACAGTCAATCCCACAAGCTCTTTTGGTCTATGACCAGTAGAACTCAAAATGTAGACAAATGACTCCTTGTCTAACAGAACTTTTACCATGTGGATTAATCTCCCCAAATGGGTTCAATCTTGTAATGAAAACCGCATATAGATATGAAATAACAAAAACAAGATTTTCAAGGTAACTGAGGGTTTTTAGAGTGAGGTACCCTTGTACCTTCCTTATTTACCCCTATTATTAAATTCTTTAACCAGTCACCTAAACTTCCTTATTCCAATATAAACAAACCCATAGCAATACCAAATGGATATAAACATTTGGGCAGTGTACAGGGGACTGGTAAAACAAGGTTTTATTCAGTGGTAAGTAAGTAAGACATTACTATGTCGTCATATATTTAAGGACAGGTAAGTGGCAAAAGTTGGTATTACAAGGCAAGTAAGGAAGGCATTGAGTAATAGGTGTGTGAAAATAAAGCAAAGACACAAATGTTATAGGAATTGTATCTTACATATAGTTGGGTCAAGAAAAACTAAAGATATCCACTGTATTCTCTAATTTTTATACACCATAAATGCATAACAAGAGTACCATGAATGGTACATTGCACTCACCTGTGTCAAGTTTAATAGTCCTCAATATAGATAATCTGCAATAGTAATTTTGTGCAGAAACCATTTATATTCTTTCAGTCACAGCAACTTTGACCTCCGAGTATGACAACTGGAACAGGATGACAACTAGAGTTATTGTATAAAAAAAACATTTTTCTTCCTTCAGTCACAGTGACAGTTTGACAACTGGAACAGGAGGACAGCTAGAGTTATTGTATAAAAAAACATTTTTCTTCCTTCAGTCACAGTGACCTTGACATCTGAGCTTTTTACCCCAAAACTGATTGGGTTCTTTCTTACCACAAGTGTAAACCATCCACAGCATCTGTTAATTGTAGACAAAGGACGACTCAAGCTATTGTGTGGAAGGTGAAAGACAGACATACAGATTGACAGACAACATGTTATATATAAATGTCCACATCTATCTGTGTATCCACGCTGCCACAGAAGAGGTTGCAACTTTGAATCTCATGGCAGCATCCCACATTTCGTTATCCATTTTTGGGGGTATTTTTATGCTCAAACTTTCTTTTAAAGCCACAGTGCCAGCGCCGATCATAAATTTCACCATTCTTCTAATCTAACTTTGGAAGGAAGGACATGATTTGTTTTAAAAAGATATCTAAAATAAACTGTTCTTTGAAATAATCAAGATGTTAGGTTTCAATGACATTCAAATATTCAGGTGCCACACCTTAAATCTGTTAATGAAGTCACTCATAATTCTGTCCTTTTTTGAGATCAAGAGCAGTGATGTGATAGATTCAGCACATTATGTTAGTGACTCATTTAATAATAACAACATTCACAAGTGGCACACTACCTGATTCAAAAGGAAATAAAGTGAGCCAAGCCTGCTATTTTTGTAAAGTAGATCTGAGAAGAAAAAGCATGCATCAGATAAAACTAAGACTCTGGTGAATGTTGGTGATCAGCTGGTGTCCTGGAATACTTTAAAGGGTGAACTTGGGCTGCAAACAATCAGAGTGTGGTGCTGGCTTTTCTTTTTACAACAGTGTCATCATCAAATCATGTGTTTCTGCTTTTGACTGAATTCTATTGACCTATGGATGTTGCCAATCAACATCAGAATAATTAGGACACATGTGAAAAATGGCAAGATTTTCATTTCCATGGAAGAAATTACATGACTCATAATGTAATGAAACATCAATATTTTGATGGAACCCAAAGAAGTTTAAGACCAACATCTTTCAAGATTCAGTATTATTCAGATGATTTGACATACGTTGGGGTGTTAAACTCACTCATCCCAATTTTCTTATTGTTTTCTTACTTTTTTAAGTTTAACCTAGACATAATATAAAAGGCTATGCCTCATGGCAGGCAGATATGATTACACTGATTTTTTATATAACTCTAATGTTAGGCATAGAGAACAAAACATATTTTGTTTTAAAAATTGCACATTTTTAGGCACCTAAAGCAATATGAATTAATTTCTGTACCTGTAAGAATTCTTGCCAAATTTTAACGATTATAAACATTATGGAAAATTCCATATTTTTTAATTTTCATGACACTTGCATCTTTTGGTTCAAACCTCATTCTTCTTTCCAAATTTCTATGGGGTCAAATATGTGCAATTTTCAATGAAACAGTGAAGGTCAAAATAATAAAATCATGAAAATTTTAACATATACAGTATTCTAAATGACTACTGGCAGAAGGTGACCATTTGGTATGAAGAATTGTATTCAGTATGATTCTGACCTCATTAGCAAATTACTAAAGGACTGAAGATCCAGCCCCTCTCTCAGGAAATTGTTCCGAATTTTCCGCTGTAGACCAGGTCCAATTGGTAATTTCTGACAGACAAGAATCATCTTGGATTCCTGGAACATCTTCTGACATTGCTTGAAAATAAATTCTTCATACGGATTGGGCTGAAAATAGATTGTGAACCAGAGATAAGGATTTAATAAGGAAATACCTGTCAATGATCAGTCTGAGTCAAGAACAAGGCAATGCAATATTAGTGGACTGTAAGTCCATCTGCATTAGAGTTATTAGTCCCGCCTGAGACACTAATACAGTACCAGTCACATATGTCATGTAAATGCATTTACTCATTTTAGATTAAATTTAAAATGTTCTTTTAAAATTTAACACTAATTTCCTTTAACCAAAGTCTATTCAATCCTTAATTGTCACCAAGAAACTTCCAGATGAAAATTATTTATCGCTATGGAATTTTACAATGGTGGCCATGTATAAAACTTGGGTCAAAATAAGAGCACCTCGAGTGGAATCATCACAACTGAGGGTAGTACAAACTTGTTTATCAATATAGTTTTGAGATAATAGTTTTCCACATGAAATAAAACATCGATGAAAATTTCATACAAAAGTTACGAAATAAAACATAAATGAAAATTTCATGCAAAAGATCAATATTATCAATTTTAACTCGTGAAATAATTTAAAACAGATAGTAGCCCAAAAGTTTATTTTAAAAATGCAAAATTCCCTAAGATTAAAAGTAAATAGTGTTGTCATCACAACAGTAATGGACTACATGTATACAAAAAATGGTGCACAATTTTCTATTTTACACCATTCTGTTAACACCTATTAGTCCATCACTTGGAGAATTCAACACAATTTTTATTTCTATCTGTGATATTAAAGTTGTTAACATGGTTAAACTTGAGATGGAGCCCAAGGGCTACCAGTTGATGTGTCTGTGCTGCCAGAGAATAATGGGTCTGGGCTACCAGAATATTGGATCCAGGCTACTAGAAAGATGGATCAGTGCTCCACAATGTTAGGTCTGAGCTTTCTAGAATGCTGGGTCATTGGTACCAGAATATTGGGTCTGAGCTTTCTAGAGGACACACAGTACTAATGATATGGAAAAATGGGAACTAGCCTGGAAATGGGTGAACATAAAATAGAATATATATGGGCTAGGCTGACCAGGATTGGATAATAATGTAAGTCATGTTGTAGGAAAAAGAATCTTTTGAGAGCTTATCCTATCTGTAAGTGAAAAAAATTGAGACATTGTTCTATTGACAGAGTTTCAGTCCTTTAAGTCTTGAGTTTGGAACACTCATCACTAACATTAGCACCTGACTCTTTGGTGCGGAAATGAAAGCACATGTTTCAAACACCTGCAGATCCAGAAAATGCCATGGCTCATATCATTTTCTCTACACAGAAGCCGACATCCAGGTTTCATCTATACTGATAAATATAGGTTTGATAATGAGCACTCAAAAATTGTTAAGTTATTGAATTTTTAAAATCATGGTGTTTGCATAGGTTTACTATGGGAACTGAATTAATACCATGAGTCCTATAATGCTGGATCAGTGGTATCAGAATACGGGGACTGAGCTCTCCAGAATGCTGGGTATGGTATCAGAATATTGGGTCTGAGCTTTCCAGAATGAAGGATCAGTGGCATCAGAATATTGGGAAGGAGCTGTCCAGAATGCTGGGTATGGTATCAGAATATTGGGTCTGAGCTCTCTAGAATGCTGGGTATGGTATCAGAATATTGGGTCTGAGCTTTCCAGAATGCTGGATCAGTGGTATCAGAATATTGGGTAGGAGCTCTCCAGAATGTTGGGTATGGTATCAAAATATTGGGTCTGAGCTCTCCAGAATGCTGGATCAGTGGTATCAGAATACTGGGTCTGAGCTTTCCAGAATGCTGGATCAGTGGTATCAGAATATTGGGTAGGAGCTCTCCACAATGCTGGGTATGGTATCACAATATTGGGTCTGAGCTCTCTAGAATGCTGGATCAGTGGTATCAGAATACTGGGTCTGAGCTCTCCAGAATGCTGGGTATGGTATCAGAATATTGGGTCTGAGCTCTCTAGAATGCTGGATCAGTGGTACCAGAATATTGGGTCTGAGCTCTCTAGAATGCAGGGTCAGTGGTATCAGAATATTGTGTCTGAGCTCTCTAGAATGCTGGATCAGTGGTATCAGAATACTGGGTGTGAGCTCTCTAGAATGCTGGGTATGGTATCAGAATATTGGGTCTGAGCTCTCCAGAATGCTGGATCAGTGATATCAGAATACTGGGTCTGAGCTTTCCAGAATGCTGGATCAGTGGTATCAGAATATTGGGTAGGAGATCTCCAGAATGCTGGGTATGGTATCAGAATATTGGGTCTGAGCTCTTTACAATGCTGCATCAGTGGTATCAGAATACTGGGTCTGAGCTCTCCAGAATGCTGGGTATGGTATCAGAATATTGGGTCTGAGCTCTCTAGAATGCTGGATATGGCATCAGAATATTGGGTCTGAGCTCCCTAGAATGCTGGATATGGTATTAGAATATTGGGTCTGAGCTCTCTAGAATGCTGGATCAGTGGGACCAGAATATTGGGTCTGAGCTCTCCAGAATATTGGGTATGGTATCAGAATATTGGGTCTGAGTTCTCTAGAATGCTGGGTCAGTGGTATCAGAATATTGGGTCTGAGCTCTCTAGAATGCTAGATCAGTGGTATCAGAATACTGGGTCTGAGCTCTCTAGAATGCTGGGAATGGTATCAGAATATTGGATCTGAGCTCTCCGGAACAGTGGGTATGGTATCAGAATATTGGGTCGGAGGTCTAGAGAATGCTGGATCAGTGGTATCAGAATATTGGGTCTGAGCTCTCTAGAATGCTGGATATGGTATCCGAATATTGGGTCTGAGCTCTCTAGAATGCTGGATATGGTATCAGAATATTGGGTGGGAGCTCTCCAGAATGCTGGGCACGGTATCAGAATATTGGCTCTGAGGTCTCTAGAATGCTGGGTATGGTATCAGAATATTGGGTGGGAGCTCTCTAGAATGCTGGATCAGTGGTATCAGAATATTGGGTCTGAGCTCTCCAGAATGCTGGGTCAGTGGTATTAGAATATTGGGTCTGAACTCTCCAGAATGCTGGATCAGTGGTATCAGAATACTGGGTCTGAGCTCTCTAGAATGCTGGGTATGGTATCAGAATATTGGGTCTGAGCTCTCCAGAATGGTGGGCATAGTATCAGAATATTGGGTGGGAGCTATAGAGAATGCTGGATCAGTGGTATCAGAATATTGGGTCTGAGCTCTTTAGAATGCTGGATATGGTATCCGAATATTGGGTCTGAGCTCTCTAGAATCCTGGAAATGGTATCAGAATATTGGGTGGGAGCTCTCCAGAATGCTGGGTATGGTATCAGAATATTGGGTCTGAGCTCTCTAGAATGCTGGGTAAGGTATCAGAATATTGGGTGGGAGATCTCTAGAATGCTGGGCATGATATCAGAATACTGGGTCTGAGCTCTCCAGAATGCTGGGTATGGTATCAGAATATTGGGTCTGAGCTCTCCAGAATGGTGGGTATGGTATCAGAATATTGGGTGGGAGCTCTAGAGAATGATGGATCAGTGGTACCAGAATATTGGGTCTGAGCTCTCTAGAATACTGGATATGGTATCCGAATATTCGGTCTGAGCTCTCTAGAATGCTGGAAATGGTATCAAAATATTGGGTGGGAGCTCTCAAGAATGCTGGGTATGGTATCAGAATATTGGGTGGCAGCTCTCTAGAATGCTGGATCAGTGGTATCAGAATATTGGGTCTGAGCTCTCCAGAATGCTGGATCAGTGGTATCAGAATATTGGGTGGGAGCTCTCCAGAATGCTGGGTATGGTATCAGAATATTGGGTGGGAGTTCTAGAGAATGCTGGATCAGTGGTATCAGAATACTGGGTCTGAGCTCTCCAGAATGGTGGGAATGGTATCAGAATATTGGGTGGGAGCTCTAGAGAATGCTGGATCAGTGGTATCAGAATATAGGGTCTGAGCTCTCCAGAATGCTGGGTATGGTATCAGAATATTGGGTTTGAGCTCTCTAGAATGCCGGATCAGTGGTAATAGAATATTGGGTAGGAGCTCTCCAGAAAGCTGGGTATGGTATAAGAATATTGGGTCTGAGCTCTCCAGAATGGTGGGTATGGTATCAGAATATTGGGTGGGAGCTCTCTAGAATGCCGGATCAGTGGTAATAGAATATTGGGTAGGAGCTCTCCAGAAAGCTGGGTATGGTATAAGAATATTGGGTCTGAGCTCTCCAGAATGGTGGGTATGGTATCAGAATATTGGGTGGGAGCTCTAGAGATTGCTGGATCATTGGTATCAGAATATTGGGTCTGAGCTCTCTAGAATGCAGGATATGGTATCCGAATATTGGATCTGAGCCCTCTAGAATGCTGGATATGGTATCAGAATATTGGGTCTGAGCTCTCCAGAATGATGCGTATGGTATCAAAATATTGGGTGGGAGCTCTCTAGAATGCTGGGTATGGTATCAGAATATTGGATCTGAGCTCTCTAGAATGCTGGGTAAGGTATCAGAATATTGGGTGGGAGCTCTCTAGATTGCTGGATCAGTGGTATCAGAATACTGGGTCTGAGCTCTCTAGAATGCTGGGTATGGTATCAGAATATTGGGTCTGTGCTCTCCAGAATGCTGGATGAGTGGCATCAGAATATTGGTTGGGAGCTCTCTAGAATGCTGGGTATGGTATCAGAATATTGGGTGGGAGTTCTAGAGAATGCTGGATCAGTGGTATCAGAATACTGGGTCTGAGCTCTCCAGAATGGTGGGAATGGTATCAGAATATTGGGTGGGAGCTCTAGAGAATGCTGGATCAGTGGTATCAGAATATAGGGTCTGAGCTCTCCAGAATGCTGGGTATGGTATCAGAATATTGGGTTTGAGCTCTCTAGAATGCCGGATCAGTGGTAATAGAATATTGGGTAGGAGCTCTCCAGAAAGCTGGGTATGGTATAAGAATATTGGGTCTGAGCTCTCCAGAATGGTGGGTATGGTATCAGAATATTGGGTGGGAGCTCTCTAGAATGCCGGATCAGTGGTAATAGAATATTGGGTAGGAGCTCTCCAGAAAGCTGGGGATGGTATAAGAATATTGGGTCTGAGCTCTCCAGAATGGTGGGTATGGTATCAGAATATTGGGTGGGAGCTCTAGAGATTGCTGGATCATTGGTATCAGAATATTGGGTCTGAGCTCTCTAGAATGCAGGATATGGTATCCGAATATTGGATCTGAGCCCTCTAGAATGCTGGATATGGTATCAGAATATTGGGTCTGAGCTCTCCAGAATGATGCGTATGGTATCAAAATATTGGGTGGGAGCTCTCTAGAATGCTGGGTATGGTATCAGAATATTGGATCTGAGCTCTCTAGAATGCTGGGTAAGGTATCAGAATATTGGGTGGGAGCTCTCTAGATTGCTGGATCAGTGGTATCAGAATACTGGGTCTGAGCTCTCTAGAATGCTGGGTATGGTATCAGAATATTGGGTCTGTGCTCTCCAGAATGCTGGATGAGTGGCATCAGAATATTGGTTGGGAGCTCTCTAGAATGCTGGGTATGGAATCAGAATATTGGGTGGGAGCTCTAGAGAATGCTGGATCAGTGGTATCAGAATACTGGGTCTGAGCTCTTTAGAATGCTGGGCATGGTATCAGAATATTGGATCTGAGCTCTCTAGAATGCTGGGTATGGTATCAGAATATTGGGTCTGAGCTCTCCAGAATAGTGGCAATGGTATCAGAATATTGGGTGGGAGCTCTAGAGAATGCTGGATCAGTGGTATCAGAATATTCGGTCTGAGCTCTCCAGAATGCTGGATATGGTATCCGAATATTGGGTCTGAGCTCTCTAGAATGCTGGATATGGTATCCGAATATTGGGTGGGAGCTCTCCAGAATGCTGGGTATGGTTTCAGAATATTGGGTCTGAGATCTCTAGAATGCTGGGTATGGTATCAGAATATTGGGTGGGAGCTCTCTAGACTGCTGGATCAGTGGTATCAGAATATTGGGTCTGAGATCTCCAGAATGCTGGGTCAGTGGTATTGGAATATTGGGTCAGAGCTCTCCAGAATGCTGGATCAGTGGAATCAGAATACTGGGTCTGAGATCTCAAGAATGCTGGGTATGGTATCAGAATATTGGGTCTGAGCTCCCCAGAATGGTGGGTATGGAATCAGAATATTGGGTGGGAGCTCTAGAGAATGCTGGATCAGTGGTATCCGAATATTGGGTCTGAGCTCTCTAGAATGCTGGATATGGTATCAGAATATTGGGTGGGAGCTGTCCAGAATGCTGGGTATGGTATCAGAATATTGGGTCTGAGCTCTCTAGAATGCTGGGTATGGAATCAGAATATTGGGTGGGAGCTCTCTAGAATGCTGGATAAATGGTATCAGAATATTGGGTCTGAGCTCTCCAGAATGCTGGGTCACTGGTATTAGAATATTGGGTCTGAGCTCTCTATAATGCTGGAACAGTGGTATCAGAATACTGGGTCTGAGCTCTCTAGAATGCTGGGTATGGTATCAGAATATTGGGTATGAGCTCTCCAGAATGGTGGGTATGGTATCAGAATATTGGGTGGGAGCTCTAGAGATTGCTGGATAAGTGGTATCAGAATATTGGGTCTGAGCTCTCTAGAATGCTGGATATGGTATCAGAATATTGGGTGGGAGCTCTCCAGAATGGTGGGTATGGTATCAGAATATTGGGTCTGAGCTATCTAGAATGCTGGGTATGGTATCAGAATATTGGGTGGGAGCTCTCTAGAATGCTGGATCAGTGGTATCAGAATATTGGGTCTGAGCTCTCCAGAATGCTGGGTCAGTGGTATCTGAATATTGGGTCGGAGCTCTCTAGAATGCTGGATCAGTGGTATCAGAATACTGGGTCTGAGCTCTCTAGAATGCTGGGAATGGTATCAGAATATTGGGTCTGAGCTCTCCAGAATGGTGGGTATGGTATCAGAATATTGGGTGGGAGCTCTAGAGATTGCTGGATCAGTGGTATCAGAATATTGGGTCTGAGCTCTCTAGAATGCTCGATATGGTATCCGAATATTGGGTCTGAGCTATCTAGAATGCTGGATATGGTATCAGAATATTGGGGGGGAGCTCTCCAGAATGCTGGGTATGGTATCAGAATATTGGGTCTGAGCTCTCTAGAATGCTGGGTATGGTATCAGAATATTGGGAGGGAGCTCTAGAGAATGCTGGATCAGTGGTATCAGAATATTGGGTCTGAGCTCTACAGAATGCAGGGTGAGTGGTATCAGAATATTGGGTCTGAGCTCTCTAGAATGCTGGATCAGTGGTATCAGAATACTGGGTGTGAGCTCTCTAGAATGCTGGGTATGGTATCAGAATATTGGGTCTGAGCTCTCCAGAATGCTGGATCAGTGATATCAGAATACTGGGTCTGAGCTTTCCAGAATGCTGGATCAGTGGTAATAAAATACTGGGTAGGAGCTCTCCAGAATGCTGGGTATGGTATAAGAATATTGGGTCTGAGCTCTCTAGAATGCTGGAGCAGTGGTATCAGAATACTGGGTCTGAGCTCTCCAGAATGCTGGGTATGGTATCAGAATATTGGGTCTGAGCTCTCTAGAATGGTGGATCAGTGGTATCAGAATATTGGGTCTGAGCTCTCCAGAATACTAGGTATGGTATCAGAATATTGGGTGGGAGCTCTCTAGAATGCTGGATCAGTGGTATCAGAATATTGGGTATGAGCTCTCCAGAATGCTGGGTCAGTGGTATCTGAATATTGGGTCTGAGCTCTCTAGAATCCTGGGTATGGTATCAGAATATTGGATCTGAGCTCTCTAGAATGCTGGGTATGGTATCAGAATATTGGGTCTGAGCTCTCAAGAATGGTGGGAATGGTATCAGAATATTGGGTGGGAGCTCTAGAGAATGCTGGATCAGTGGTATCAGAATATTGGGTCTGAGCTCTCCAGAATGCTGGGTATGGTATCAGAATATTGGGTCTGAGCTCTCTAGAATGCTGGGTATGGTATCAGAATATTGGGTGGGAGCTCTCTAGAATGCTGGATCAGTGGTATCAGAATATTGAGTCTGAGCTCTCCAGAATGCTGGGTCAGTGGTATTAGAATATTGGGTCTGAGCTCTCCAGAATGCTGGATCAGTGGTATCAGAATACTGGGTCTGAGATCTCTAGAATGCTGGGTATGGGATCGGAATATTGGGTCTGAGCTCTCCAGAATGGTGGGTATGGTATCAGAATATTGGGAGGGAGCTCCAGAGATTGCTGGATCATTGGTAACAGAATATTGGGTCTGAGCTCTCTAGAATGCAGGATATGGTATCCGAATATTGGGTCTGTGCCCTCTAGAATGCTGGATATGGTATCAGAATATTGGGTGGGAGCTCTCCAGAATGATGCGTATGGCATCAAAATATTGGGTGGGAGCTCTCTAGAATGCTGGGTATGGTATCAGAATATTGGATCTGAGCTCTCTAGAATGCTGGGTATGGTATCAGAATATTGGCTGGGACCTCTCAAGAATGCTGGGTATGGTATCAGAATATTGGATCTGACCTCTCTGGAATGCTGGGTATGGTATCAGAATATTGGGTGGGAGCTATCTAGAATGCTGGATCAGTGGTATCAGAATATTGGGTCTGAGCTCTCCAGAATGGTGGGAATGGTATCAGAATATTGGGTGGGAGCTCAAGAGATTGCTGGATCAGTGGTATCAGAATATTGGGTCTGAGCTCTCTAGAATGATGGATATGGTATCCGAATATTGGGTCTGAGCTCTCTAGAATGCTGGATATGGTATCAGAATATTGGGTGGGAGCTCTCCAGAATGCTGGGTATGGTATCAGAATATTGGGTCTGAGCTCTCAAGAATGCTGGGTATGGTATCAGAATATTGGGTGGGAGCTCTCTAGAATGCTGAATCAGTGGTATCAGAATATTGGGTCTGAGCTCTCCAGAATGCTGGGTCAGTGGTATCAGAATATTGGGTCTGAGCCATCTAGAATGCTGTATCACTGGTATCATAATATTGGGTCTGAGCTCTCTAGAATGCTGGGTATGGTATCAGAATATTGCGTCTGAGCTTTCCAGAATGCTGGATCAGTGGTATCAAAATATTGGGTAGGAGCTCTCCAGAATGGTGGGTATGGTATCAGAATATTGGGTATGAGCTCTCTAGAATGCTGGATATGGTATCCGAATATTGGGTCTGAGCTCTCTAAAATGCTGGATACGGTATCAGAATATTGGGTCTGAGCTCTCTAGAATGCTGGATCAGTGGTAACAGAATACTGGGTCTGAGCTCTCGAGAATGCTGGGTATGGTATCAGAATATTGTGTCTGGGGTCTCTAGAATGCTGGATATGGTATCCGAATATTGGGTCTGAGCTCTCTAGAACGCTGGATATGGTCTCAGAATATTGGGTGGGAGCTCTCCAGAATGCTGGGTATGGTATCAGAATATTGGGTCTGAGCTCTCTAGAATGCTGGGTATGGTATCAGAATATTGGGTGGGAGCTCTCTAGAATGCTGGATCAGTGGTATCAGAATATTGGGTCTGAGATCTCCAGAATGCTGGGTCAGTGGTATTAGAATATTGGGTCTGAGATCTCCAGAATGCTGGGTCAGTGGTATTGGAATATTGGGTCAGAGCTCTCCAGAATGCTGGATCAGTGGTATCAGAATACTGGGTCTGAGATCTCAAGAATGCTGGGTATGGTATCAGAATATTGGGTCTGAGCTCCCCAGAATGGTGGGTATGGAATCAGAATATTGGGTGGGAGCTCTAGAGAATGCTGGATCAGTGGTATCCGAATATTGGGTCTGAGCTCTCTAGAATGCTGGATATGGTATCAGAATATTGGGTGGGAGCTGTCCAGAATGCTGGGTATGGTATCAGAATATTGGGTCTGAGCTCTCTAGAATGCTGGGTATGGAATCAGAATATTGGGTGGGAGCTCTCTAGAATGCTGGATAAATGGTATCAGAATATTGGGTCTGAGCTCTCCAGAATGCTGGGTCACTGGTATTAGAATATTGGGTCTGAGCTCTCTATAATGCTGGAAAAGTGGTATCAGAATACTGGGTCTGAGCTCTCTAGAATGCTGGGTATGGTATCAGAATATTGGGTATGAGCTCTCCAGAATGGTGGGTATGGTATCAGAATATTGGGTGGGAGCTCTAGAGATTGCTGGATAAGTGGTATCAGAATATTGGGTCTGAGCTCTCTAGAATGCTGGATATGGTATCAGAATATTGGGTGGGAGCTCTCCAGAATGGTGGGTATGGTATCAGAATATTGGGTATGAGCTATCTAGAATGCTGGGTATGGTATCAGAATATTGGGTGGGAGCTCTCTAGAATGCTGGATCAGTGGTATCAGAATATTGGGTCTGAGCTCTCCAGAATGCTGGGTCAGTGGTATCTGAATATTGGGTCGGAGCTCTCTAGAATGCTGGATCAGTGGTATCAGAATACTGGGTCTGAGCTCTCTAGAATGCTGGGAATGGTATCAGAATATTGGGTCTGAGCTCTCCAGAATGGTGGGTATGGTATCAGAATATTGGGTGGGAGCACTAGAGATTGCTGGATCAGTGGTATCAGAATATTGGGTCTGAGCTCTCTAGAATGCTCGATATGGTATCCGAATATTGGGTCTGAGCTATCTAGAATGCTGGATATGGTATCAGAATATTGGGGGGGAGCTCTGCAGAATGCTGGGTATGGTATCAGAATATTGGGTCTGAGCTCTCTAGAATGCTGGGTATGGTATCAGAATATTGGGAGGGAGCTCTAGAGAATGCTGGATCAGTGGTATCAGAATATTGGGTCTGAGCTCTACAGAATGCAGGGTGAGTGGTATCAGAATATTGGGTCTGAGCTCTCTAGAATGCTGGATCAGTGGTATCAGAATACTGGGTGTGAGCTCTCTAGAATGCTGGGTATGGTATCAGAATACTGGGTCTGAGCTCTCCAGAATGATGGATCAGTGATATCAGAATACTGGGTCTGAGCTTTCCAGAATGCTGGATCAGTGGTAATAAAATATTGGGTAGGAGCTCTCCAGAATGCTGGGTATGGTATAAGAATATTGGGTCTGAGCTCTCTAGAATGCTGGAGCAGTGGTATCAGAATACTGGGTCTGAGCTCTCCAGAATGCTGGGTATGGTATCAGAATATTGGGTCTGAGCTCTCTAGAATGGTGGATCAGTGGTATCAGAATATTGGGTCTGAGATCTCCAGAATACTAGGTATGGTATCAGAATATTGGGTGGGAGCTCTCTAGAATGCTGGATCAGTGGTATCAGAATATTGGGTATGAGCTCTCCAGAATGCTGGGTCAGTGGTATCTGAATATTGGGTCTGAGCTCTCTAGAATCCTGGGTATGGTATCAGAATATTGGATCTGAGCTCTCTAGAATGCTGGGTATGGTATCAGAATATTGGGTCTGAGCTCTCAAGAATGGTGGGAATGGTATCAGAATATTGGGTGGGAGCTCTAGAGAATGCTGGATCAGTGGTATCAGAATATTGGGTCTGAGCTCTCCAGAATGCTGGGTATGGTATCAGAATATTGGGTCTGAGCTCTCTAGAATGCTGGGTATGGTATCAGAATATTGGGTGGGAGCTCTCTAGAATGCTGGATCAGTGGTATCAGAATATTGAGTCTGAGCTCTCCAGAATGCTGGGTCAGTGGTATTAGAATATTGGGTCTGAGCTCTCCAGAATGCTGGATCAGTGGTATCAGAATACTGGGTCTGAGATCTCTAGAATGCTGGGTATGGGATCGGAATATTGGGTCTGAGCTCTCCAGAATGGTGGGTATGGTATCAGAATATTGGGAGGGAGATCCAGAGATTGCTGGATCATTGGTAACAGAATATTGGGTCTGAGCTCTCTAGAACGCAGGATATGGTATCCGAATATTGGGTCTGTGCCCTCTAGAATGCTGGATATGGTATCAGAATATTGGGTGGGAGCTCTCCAGAATGATGCGTATGGCATCAAAATATTGGGTGGGAGCTCTCTAGAATGCTGGGTATGGTATCAGAATATTGGATCTGAGCTCTCTAGAATGCTGGGTATGGTATCAGAATATTGGCTGGGACCTCTCAAGAATGCTGGGTATGGTATCAGAATATTGGATCTGACCTCTCTGGAATGCTGGGTATGGTATCAGAATATTGGGTGGGAGCTATCTAGAATGCTGGATCAGTGGTATCAGAATATTGGGTCTGAGCTCTCCAGAATGGTGGGAATGGTATCAGAATATTGGGTGGGAGCTCAAGAGATTGCTGGATCAGTGGTATCAGAATATTGGGTCTGAGCTCTCTAGAATGATGGATATGGTATCCGAATATTGGGTCTGAGCTCTCTAGAATGCTGGATATGGTATCAGAATATTGGGTGGGAGCTCTCCAGAATGCTGGGTATGGTATCAGAATATTGGGTCTGAGCTCCCAAGAATGCTGGGTATGGTATCAGAATATTGGGTGGGAGCTCTCTAGAATGCTGAATCAGTGGTATCAGAATATTGGGTCTGAGCTCTCCAGAATGCTGGGTCAGTGGTATCAGAATATTGGGTCTGAGCCATCTAGAATGCTGTATCACTGGTATCATAATATTGGGTCTGAGCTCTCTAGAATGCTGGGTATGGTATCAGAATATTGCGTCTGAGCTTTCCAGAATGCTGGATCAGTTATATCAAAATATTGGGTAGGAGCTCTCCAGAATGGTGGGTATGGTATCAGAATATTGGGTATGAGCTCTCTAGAATGCTGGATATGGTATCCGAATATTGGGTCTGAGCTCTCTAAAATGCTGGATACGGTATCAGAATATTGGGTCTGAGCTCTCTAGAATGCTGGATCAGTGGTAACAGAATACTGGGTCTGAGCTCTCGAGAATGCTGGGTATGGTATCAGAATATTGTGTCTGGGGTCTCTAGAATGCTGGATATGGTATCCGAATATTGGGTCTGAGCTCTCTAGAACGCTGGATATGGTCTCAGAATATTGGGTGGGAGCTCTCCAGAATGCTGGGTATGGTATCAGAATATTGGGTCTGAGCTCTCTAGAATGCTGGGTATGGTATCAGAATATTGGGTGGGAGCTCTCTAGAATGCTGGATCAGTGGTATCAGAATATTGGGTCTGAGATCTCCAGAATGCTGGGTCAGTGGTATTAGAATATTGGGTCCGAGCTCTCCAGAATGCTGGATGAGTGGTATCAGAATACTGGGTCTGAGCTCTCTAGAATGCTGGGTATGGTATCAGAATATTGGGTCTGAGCTCTCCAGAATGGTGGGTATGGAATCAGAATATTGGGTGGGAGCTCTAGAGAATGCTGGATCAATGGTATCCGAATATTGGGTCTGAGCTCTCTAGAATGCTGGATATGGTATCAGAATATTGGGTGGGAGCTCACCAGAATGCTGGGTATGGTATCAGAACATTGGGTCTGAGCTCTCCAGAATGGTGGGTATGGTATCAGAATATTGGGTGGGAGCTCTAGAGATTGCTGGATCAGTGGTATCAGAATATTGGGTCTGAGCTCTCTAGAATGCTGGATATGGTATCCGAATATTGGGTCTGAGCTCTCTAGAATGCTGAATATGGCATCGGAATATTGGGTGGGAGCTCTCCACAATGCTGGACATGGTATCAGAATATTGGGTCTGAGCTCTATAGAATGCTGGGTATGGTATCATAATATTGGGTGGGAGCTCTCTAGAATGCTGGATGAGTGGTATCAGAATATTGGGTCTGAGCTCTCCAGAATGCTGGGTCAGTGGTATCAGAATATTGGGTGTGAGCTCTCTAGAATGCTGGATCAGTGGTATCAGAATACTGGGTGTGAGCTCTCTAGAATGCTGGGTATGGTATCAGAACATTGGGTCTGAGCTCTCCAGAATGGTGGGTATGATATCAGAATATTGGGTGGGAGCTCTAGAGAATGATGGATCAGTGGTATCAGAATATTGGGTCTGAGCTCTCTAGAATGCTGGATACGGTATCCGAATATTGGGTCTGAGCTCTCTAGAATGCTGGATATGGTATAAGAATATTGGGTGGGAGCTCTCCAGAATGATGGGTATGGTATCAGAATATTGGGTCTGAGCTCTCTAGAATGCTGGGTATGGTATCAGAATATTGGGTGGGAGCTCTCTAGAATGCTGGATCAGTGGTATCAGAATATTGGGTCTGAGGTCTCCAGAATGCTGGGTCAGTGGTATTAGAATATTGGGTCTCAGCTCTCTAGAATGCTGGATCAGTGGTATCAGAATACTGGGTCTGAGCTCTCTAGAATGCTGGGTATGGTATCAGAATATTGGGTCTGAGCTCTCCAGAATGGTGGGTATGGTATTAGAATATTGGGTGGGAGCTCCAGAGAATGCTGGATCAGTGGTATCAGAATATTGGGTCTGAGCTCTCTAGACTGCTGAATATGGTATCCGAATATTGGGTCTGAGCTCTCTAGAATGCTGGATATGGTATCAGAATATTGAGTGGGAGCTCTCCAGAATGCTGGGTATGGTATCAGAATATTGGATCTGAGCTCACTAGAATGCTGGGTATGGTATCAGAATATTGGGTGGGAGCTCTGTAGAATGCTGGATCAGTGGTATCAGAATACTGGGTCTGAGCGCTCCAGAATGCTGGATCAGTAGTATCAGAATATTGGGTGGGAGTTCTCTAGCATGCTGAGTATGGTATCAGAATATTAGGTGGGAGCTCTAGAGAATGCTGGATCAGTGGTATCAGAATATTGGGTCTGAGCTCTCTAGAATCCTGGGTATGGTATCAGAATACTGGATCTGAGCTCTCTAGAATGCTGGGTATGGTATCAGAATATTGGGTGGGAGCTCTCCAGAATGCTGATTATGGTATCATAATATTGGATCTGAGCTCTCTAGAATGCTGGGTATGGTGTCAGAATATTGGGTCTGAGCTCTGAAGAATGGTGGGTATGGTATCAGAATATTGGGTGGGAGCTCTAGAGAATGCTGGATCAGTGGTATCAGAATATTGGGTCTGAGCTCTCTAGAATGCTGGATATGGTATCTGAATATTGGGTCTGAGCTCTCTAGAATGCTGGATATGGTATCAGAATATTGGGTGGGAGCTCTCCAGAATTCTGGGTATGGTATCAGAATATTGGATCTGAGCTCTCTACAATGCTGGGTATAGTATCAGAATATTGGGTGGGAGCTCTGTAGAATGCTGGATCAGTGGTATCAGAATACTGGGTCTGAGCTCTCCAGAATGCTGGATCAGTGGTATCAGAACATTGGGTGGGAGCTCTCTAGAATGCTGGGTATGGTATCAGAATATTGGGTGGGAGCTCTAGAGAATGCTGGATCAGTGGTATCAGAATATTGGGTCTGAGCTCTCTATAATGCTGGGTATGGTATCAGAATATTGGATCTCAGCTATCTAGAATGCTGGGTATGGTATCAGAATATTGGGTCTGAGCTCTCGAGAATGGTGGGTATGGTATCAGAATATTGGGTGGGAGCTCTAGAGAATGCTGGATCAGTGGTATCAGAATACTGGGTCTGAGCTCTCTAGAATGCTGGATATGGTATCCAAATATTGGGTCTCAGCTCTCTAGAATGCTGGATATGGTATCAGAATATTGGGTCGGAGCTCTCCAGAATGCTGGGTATGGTATCAGAATACTGGATCTGAGCTCTCTAGAATGCTGGGTATGGTATCAGAATATTGTTGTTGTTGTTGTTGTAGTGTTTAACGCCATTTTTCAGCACACGATAGGCTATACATGGCGGCCAGTATTAATGGTGGAGGAAGAACCCTGAAAAACCCAGGGAAGAACCACCAACCCACGAGAAGCTACTGGCAGGCTTTCCCACGTACCCACGCTAGCCGAGCCTTGGACTCGAACCCACGCAGACAGAGGTGAGATGGCAGTGATCCGAAACGGATAGAGCTTTAGACCACTCGGCGACTCGGGGCCCCCATCAGAATATTGGATGGGAGCTCTGTAGAATGCTGGATCAGTGGTATCAGAATACTGGGTCTGAGCTCTCCAGAATGCTGGATCAGTGGTATCAGAATATTGGGTGGGAGCTCTCTAGAATGCTGGGTATGTCATCAGAATATTGGGTGGGAGCTCTAGAGAATGCTGGATCAGTGGCATCAGAATATTGGGTCTGAGCTCTCTAGAATGCTGGGTATGGTATCAGAATATTGGATCTGAGCTCTCTAGAATGCTGGGTATGGTATCAGAATATTGGGTCTGAGCTCTCTGGAATGGTGGGAATGGTATCAGAATATTGGATCTGAGCTCTCTAGAATGCTGGGTATGGTATCAGAATATTGGGTGGGAGCTCTAGAGAATGCTGGATCAGTGGTATCAGAATATTGGGTCTGAGCTCTCTAGAATGCTGGATATGGTATCTGAATATTGGGAGGGAGCTCTCTAGAATGCTGGATATGGTATCAGAATATTGGGTGGGAGCTCTCCAGAATGCTGGGTATGGTATCAGAATATTGGATCTGACCTCTCTAGAATGCTGGGTATGGTATCAGAATATTGGGTGGGAGCTCTCTAGAATGCTGGATGAGTGGTATCAGAATACTGGGTCTGAGCTCTCTAGAATGCTGGATATGGTATCTGAATATTGGGTGGGAGCTCTCTAGAATGCTGGATATGGTATCAGAATATTGGGTGGGAGCTCTCCAGAATGCTGGGTATGGTATCAGAATATTGGATCTGAGCTCTCTAGAATGCTGGGTATGGTATCAGAATATTGGGTGGGAGCTCTCCAGAATGCTGGGTATGGTATCAGAATATTGGGTCTGAGCTCTCTAGAATGCTGGGTATGGTATCAGAATATTGGGTGGGAGCTCTCTAGAATGCTGGATCAGTGGTATCAGAATATTGGGTCTGAGATCTCCAGAATGCTGGGTCAGTGGTATTAGAATATTGGGTCTGAGATCTCCAGAATGCTGGGTCAGTGGTATTGGAATATTGGGTCAGAGCTCTTCAGAATGCTGGATCAGTGGTATCAGAATACTGGGTCTGAGATCTCAAGAATGCTGGGTATGGTATCAGAATATTGGGTCTGAGCTCCCCAGAATGGTGGGTATGGAATCAGAATATTGGGTGGGAGCTCTAGAGAATGCTGGATCAGTGGTATCCGAATATTGGGTCTGAGCTCTCTAGAATGCTGGATATGGTATCAGAATATTGGGTGGGAGCTGTCCAGAATGCTGGGTATGGTATCAGAATATTGGGTCTGAGCTCTCTAGAATGCTGGGTATGGAATCAGAATATTGGGTGGGAGCTCTCTAGAATGCTGGATAAATGGTATCAGAATATTGGGTCTGAGCTCTCCAGAATGCTGGGTCACTGGTATTAGAATATTGGGTCTGAGCTCTCTATAATGCTGGAACAGTGGTATCAGAATACTGGGTCTGAGCTCTCTAGAATGCTGGGTATGGTATCAGAATATTGGGTATGAGCTCTCCAGAATGGTGGGTATAGTATCAGAATATTGGGTGGGAGCTCTAGAGATTGCTGGATAAGTGGTATCAGAATATTGGGTCTGAGCTCTCTAGAATGCTGGATATGGTATCAGAATATTGGGTGGGAGCTCTCCAGAATGGTGGGTATGGTATCAGAATATTGGGTCTGAGCTATCTAGAATGCTGGGTATGGTATCAGAATATTGGGTGGGAGCTCTCTAGAATGCTGGATCAGTGGTATCAGAATATTGGGTCTGAGCTCTCCAGAATGCTGGGTCAGTGGTATCTGAATATTGGGTCGGAGCTCTCTAGAATGCTGGATCAGTGGTATCAGAATACTGGGTCTGAGCTCTCTAGAATGCTGGGAATGGTATCAGAATATTGGGTCTGAGCTCTCCAGAATGGTGGGTATGGTATCAGAATATTGGGTGGGAGCTCTAGAGATTGCTGGATCAGTGGTATCAGAATATTGGGTCTGAGCTCTCTAGAATGCTCGATATGGTATCCGAATATTGGGTCTGAGCTATCTAGAATGCTGGATATGGTATCAGAATATTGGGGGGGAGCTCTCCAGAATGCTGGGTATGGTATCAGAATATTGGGTCTGAGCTCTCTAGAATGCTGGGTATGGTATCAGAATATTGGGAGGGAGCTCTAGAGAATGCTGGATCAGTGGTATCAGAATATTGGGTCTGAGCTCTACAGAATGCAGGGTGAGTGGTATCAGAATATTGGGTCTGAGCTCTCTAGAATGCTGGATCAGTGGTATCAGAATACTGGGTGTGAGCTCTCTAGAATGCTGGGTATGGTATCAGAATATTGGGTCTGAGCTCTCCAGAATGATGGATCAGTGATATCAGAATACTGGGTCTGAGCTTTCCAGAATGCTGGATCAGTGGTAATAAAATATTGGGTAGGAGCTCTCCAGAATGCTGGGTATGGTATAAGAATATTGGGTCTGAGCTCTCTAGAATGCTGGAGCAGTGGTATCAGAATACTGGGTCTGAGCTCTCCAGAATGCTGGGTATGGTATCAGAATATTGGGTCTGAGCTCTCTAGAATGGTGGATCAGTGGTATCAGAATATTGGGTCTGAGATCTCCAGAATACTAGGTATGGTATCAGAATATTGGGTGGGAGCTCTCTAGAATGCTGGATCAGTGGTATCAGAATATTGGGTATGAGCTCTCCAGAATGCTGGGACAGTGGTATCTGAATATTGGGTCTGAGCTCTCTAGAATCCTGGGTATGGTATCAGAATATTGGATCTGAGCTCTCTAGAATGCTGGGTATGGTATCAGAATATTGGGTCTGAGCTCTCAAGAATGGTGGAAATGGTATCAGAATATTGGGTGGGAGCTCTAGAGAATGCTGGATCAGTGGTATCAGAATATTGGGTCTGAGCTCTCCAGAATGCTGGGTATGGTATCAGAATATTGGGTCTGAGCTCTCTAGAATGCTGGGTATGGTATCAGAATATTGGGTGGGAGCTCTCTAGAATGCTGGATCAGTGGTATCAGAATATTGAGTCTGAGCTCTGCAGAATGCTGGGTCAGTGGTATTAGAATATTGGGTCTGAGCTCTCCAGAATGCTGGATCAGTGGTATCAGAATACTGGGTCTGAGATCTCTAGAATGCTGGGTATGGGATCGGAATATTGGGTCTGAGCTCTCCAGAATGGTGGGTATGGTATCAGAATATTGGGAGGGAGCTCCAGAGATTGCTGGATCATTGGTAACAGAATATTGGGTCTGAGCTCTCTAGAATGCAGGATATGGTATCCGAATATTGGGTCTGTGCCCTCTAGAATGCTGGATATGGTATCAGAATATTGGGTGGGAGCTCTCCAGAATGATGCGTATGGCATCAAAATATTGGGTGGGAGCTCTCTAGAATGCTGGGTATGGTATCAGAATATTGGATCTGAGCTCTCTAGAATGCTGGGTATGGTATCAGAATATTGGCTGGGACCTCTCAAGAATGCTGGGTATGGTATCAGAATATTGGATCTGACCTCTCTGGAATGCTGGGTATGGTATCAGAATATTGGGTGGGAGCTATCTAGAATGCTGGATCAGTGGTATCAGAATATTGGGTCTGAGCTCTCCAGAATGGTGGGAATGGTATCAGAATATTGGGTGGGAGCTCAAGAGATTGCTGGATCAGTGGTATCAGAATATTGGGTCTGAGCTCTCTAGAATGATGGATATGGTATCCGAATATTGGGTCTGAGCTCTCTAGAATGCTGGATATGGTATCAGAATATTGGGTGGGAGCTCTCCAGAATGCTGGGTATGGTATCAGAATATTGGGTCTGAGCTCCCAAGAATGCTGGGTATAGTATCAGAATATTGGGTGGGAGCTCTCTAGAATGCTGAATCAGTGGTATCAGAATATTGGGTCTGAGCTCTCCAGAATGCTGGGTCAGTGGTATCAGAATATTGGGTCTGAGCCATCTAGAATGCTGTATCACTGGTATCATAATATTGGGTCTGAGCTCTCTAGAATGCTGGGTATGGTATCAGAATATTGCGTCTGAGCTTTCCAGAATGCTGGATCAGTTATATCAAAATATTGGGTAGGAGCTCTCCAGAATGGTGGGTATGGTATCAGAATATTGGGTATGAGCTCTCTAGAATGCTGGATATGGTATCCGAATATTGGGTCTGAGCTCTCTAGAATGCTGGATCAGTGGTAACAGAATACTGGGTCTGAGCTCTCGAGAATGCTGGGTATGGTATCAGAATATTGTGTCTGGTGTCTCTAGAATGCTGGATATGGTATCCGAATATTGGGTCTGAGCTCTCTAGAACGCTGGATATGGTCTCAGAATATTGGGTGGGAGCTCTCCAGAATGCTGGGAATGGTATCAGAATATTGGGTCTGAGCTCTCTAGAATGCTGGGTATGGTATCAGAATATTGGGTGGGAGCTCTCTAGAATGCTGGATCAGTGGTATCAGAATATTGGGTCTGAGATCTCCAGAATGCTGGGTCAGTGGTATTAGAATATTGGGTCCGAGCTCTCCAGAATGCTGGATGAGTGGTATCAGAATACTGGGT
Organism: Sinohyriopsis cumingii; assembly: GCA_028554795.2. Taxonomy (NCBI): domain Eukaryota; kingdom Metazoa; phylum Mollusca; class Bivalvia; order Unionida; family Unionidae; genus Sinohyriopsis; species Sinohyriopsis cumingii. Next base: position 79,127,665 of record CM068833.1, on the reverse strand, counting down.
CTGAGCTCTCTAGAATGCTGGGTATGGTATCAGAATATTGGGTCTGAGCTCTCCAGAATGGTGGGTATGGAATCAGAATATTGGGTGGGAGCTCTAGAGAATGCTTGATCAATGGTATCCGAATATTGGGTCTGAGCTCTCTAGAATGCTGGATATGGTATCAGAATATTGGGTGGGAGCTCACCAGAATGCTGGGTATGGTATCAGAACATTGGGTCTGAGCTCTCCAGAATGGTGGGTATGGTATCAGAATATTGGGTGGGAGCTCTAGAGATTGCTGGATCAGTGCTATCAGAATATTGGGTCTGAGCTCTCTAGAATGCTGGATATGGTATCCGAATATTGGGTCTGAGCTCTCTAGAATGCTGAATATGGCATCGGAATATTGGGTGGGAGCTCTCCAGAATGCTGGACATGGTATCAGAATATTGGGTCTGAGCTCTCTAGAATGCTGGGTATGGTATCATAATATTGGGTGGGAGCTCTCTAGAATGCTGGATGAGTGGTATCAGAATATTGGGTCTGAGCTCTCCAGAATGCTGGGTCAGTGGTATCAGAATATTGGGTGTGAGCTCTCTAGAATGCTGGATCAGTGGTATCAGAATACTGGGTGTGAGCTCTCTAGAATGCTGGGTATGGTATCAGAACATTGGGTCTGAGCTCTCCAGAATGGTGGGTATGATATCAGAATATTGGGTGGGAGCTCTAGAGAATGATGGATCAGTGGTATCAGAATATTGGGTCTGAGCTCTCTAGAATGCTGGATACGGTATCCGAATATTGGGTCTGAGCTCTCTAGAATGTTGGATATGGTATAAGAATATTGGGTGGGAGCTCTCCAGAATGATGGGTATGGTATCAGAATATTGGGTCTGAGCTCTCTAGAATGCTGGGTATGGTATCAGAATATTGGGTGGGAGCTCTCTAGAATGCTGGATCAGTGGTATCAGAATATTGGGTCTGAGGTCTCCAGAATGCTGGGTCAGTGGTATTAGAATATTGGGTCTGAGCTCTCTAGAATGCTGGATCAGTGGTATCAGAATACTGGGTCTGAGCTCTCTAGAATGCTGGGTATGGTATCAGAATATTGGGTCTGAGCTCTCTAGAATGCTGGATATGGTATCCGAATATTGGGTGGGAGCTCTCCAGAATGCTGGGTATGGTTTCAGAATATTGGGTCTGAGATCTCTAGAATGCTGGGTATGGTATCAGAATATTGGGTGGGAGCTCTCTAGACTGCTGGATCAGTGGTATCAGAATATTGGGTCTGAGATCTCCAGAATGCTGGGTCAGTGGTATTGGAATATTGGGTCAGAGCTCTCCAGAATGCTGGATCAGTGGTATCAGAATACTGGGTCTGAGATCTCAAGAATGCTGGGTATGGTATCAGAATATTGGGTCTGAGCTCCCCAGAATGGTGGGTATGGAATCAGAATATTGGGTGGGAGCTCTAGAGAATGCTGGATCAGTGGTATCCGAATATTGGGTCTGAGCTCTCTAGAATGCTGGATATGGTATCAGAATATTGGGTGGGAGCTGTCCAGAATGCTGGGTATGGTATCAGAATATTGGGTCTGAGCTCTCTAGAATGCTGGGTATGGAATCAGAATATTGGGTGGGAGCTCTCTAGAATGCTGGATAAATGGTATCAGAATATTGGGTCTGAGCTCTCCAGAATGCTGGGTCACTGGTATTAGAATATTGGGTCTGAGCTCTCTATAATGCTGGAACAGTGGTATCAGAATACTGGGTCTGAGCTCTCTAGAATGCTGGGTATGGTATCAGAATATTGGGTATGAGCTCTCCAGAATGGTGGGTATGGTATGAGAATATTGGGTGGGAGCTCTAGAGATTGCTGGATAAGTGGTATCAGAATATTGGGTCTGAGCTCTCTAGAATGCTGGATATGGTATCAGAATATTGGGTGGGAGCTCTCCAGAATGGTGGGTATGGTATCAGAATATTGGGTCTGAGCTATCTAGAATGCTGGGTATGGTATCAGAATATTGGGTGGGAGCTCTCTAGAATGCTGGATCAGTGGTATCAGAATATTGGGTCTGAGCTCTCCAGAATGCTGGGTCAGTGGTATCTGAATATTGGGTCGGAGCTCTCTAGAATGCTGGATCAGTGGTATCAGAATACTGGGTCTGAGCTCTCTAGAATGCTGGGAATGGTATCAGAATATTGGGTCTGAGCTCTCCAGAATGGTGGGTATGGTATCAGAATATTGGGTGGGAGCTCTAGAGATTGCTGGATCAGTGGTATCAGAATATTGGGTCTGAGCTCTCTAGAATGCTCGATATGGTATCCGAATATTGGGTCTGAGCTATCTAGAATGCTGGATATGGTATCAGAATATTGGGGGGGAGCTCTCCAGAATGCTGGGTATGGTATCAGAATATTGGGTCTGAGCTCTCTAGAATGCTGGGTATGGTATCAGAATATTGGGAGGGAGCTCTAGAGAATGCTGGATCAGTGGTATCAGAATATTGGGTCTGAGCTCTACAGAATGCAGGGTGAGTGGTATCAGAATATTGGGTCTGAGCTCTCTAGAATGCTGGATCAGTGGTATCAGAATACTGGGTGTGAGCTCTCTAGAATGCTGGGTATGGTATCAGAATATTGGGTCTGAGCTCTCCAGAATGCTGGATCAGTGATATCAGAATACTGGGTCTGAGCTTTCCAGAATGCTGGATCAGTGGTAATAAAATACTGGGTAGGAGCTCTCCAGAATGCTGGGTATGGTATAAGAATATTGGGTCTGAGCTCTCTAGAATGCTGGAGCAGTGGTATCAGAATACTGGGTCTGAGCTCTCCAGAATGCTGGGTATGGTATCAGAATATTGGGTCTGAGCTCTCTAGAATGGTGGATCAGTGGTATCAGAATATTGGGTCTGAGCTCTCCAGAATACTAGGTATGGTATCAGAATATTGGGTGGGAGCTCTCTAGAATGCTGGATCAGTGGTATCAGAATATTGGGTATGAGCTCTCCAGAATGCTGGGTCAGTGGTATCTGAATATTGGGTCTGAGCTCTCTAGAATCCTGGGTATGGTATCAGAATATTGGATCTGAGCTCTCTAGAATGCTGGGTATGGTATCAGAATATTGGGTCTGAGCTCTCAAGAATGGTGGGAATGGTATCAGAATATTGGGTGGGAGCTCTAGAGAATGCTGGATCAGTGGTATCAGAATATTGGGTCTGAGCTCTCCAGAATGCTGGGTATGGTATCAGAATATTGGGTCTGAGCTCTCTAGAATGCTGGGTATGGTATCAGAATATTGGGTGGGAGCTCTCTAGAATGCTGGATCAGTGGTATCAGAATATTGAGTCTGAGCTCTCCAGAATGCTGGGTCAGTGGTATTAGAATATTGGGTCTGAGCTCTCCAGAATGCTGGATCAGTGGTATCAGAATACTGGGTCTGAGATCTCTAGAATGCTGGGTATGGGATCGGAATATTGGGTCTGAGCTCTCCAGAATGGTGGGTATGGTATCAGAATATTGGGAGGGAGCTCCAGAGATTGCTGGATCATTGGTAACAGAATATTGGGTCTGAGCTCTCTAGAATGCAGGATATGGTATCCGAATATTGGGTCTGTGCCCTCTAGAATGCTGGATATGGTATCAGAATATTGGGTGGGAGCTCTCCAGAATGATGCGTATGGCATCAAAATATTGGGTGGGAGCTCTCTAGAATGCTGGGTATGGTATCAGAATATTGGATCTGAGCTCTCTAGAATGCTGGGTATGGTATCAGAATATTGGCTGGGACCTCTCAAGAATGCTGGGTATGGTATCAGAATATTGGATCTGACCTCTCTGGAATGCTGGGTATGGTATCAGAATATTGGGTGGGAGCTATCTAGAATGCTGGATCAGTGGTATCAGAATATTGGGTCTGAGCTCTCCAGAATGGTGGGAATGGTATCAGAATATTGGGTGGGAGCTCAAGAGATTGCTGGATCAGTGGTATCAGAATATTGGGTCTGAGCTCTCTAGAATGATGGATATGGTATCCGAATATTGGGTCTGAGCTCTCTAGAATGCTGGATATGGTATCAGAATATTGGGTGGGAGCTCTCCAGAATGCTGGGTATGGTATCAGAATATTGGGTCTGAGCTCTCAAGAATGCTGGGTATGGTATCAGAATATTGGGTGGGAGCTCTCTAGAATGCTGAATCAGTGGTATCAGAATATTGGGTCTGAGCTCTCCAGAATGCTGGGTCAGTGGTATCAGAATATTGGGTCTGAGCCATCTAGAATGCTGTATCACTGGTATCATAATATTGGGTCTGAGCTCTCTAGAATGCTGGGTATGGTATCAGAATATTGCGTCTGAGCTTTCCAGAATGCTGGATCAGTGGTATCAAAATATTGGGTAGGAGCTCTCCAGAATGGTGGGTATGGTATCAGAATATTGGGTATGAGCTCTCTAGAATGCTGGATATGGTATCCGAATATTGGGTCTGAGCTCTCTAAAATGCTGGATACGGTATCAGAATATTGGGTCTGAGCTCTCTAGAATGCTGGATCAGTGGTAACAGAATACTGGGTCTGAGCTCTCGAGAATGCTGGGTATGGTATCAGAATATTGTGTCTGGGGTCTCTAGAATGCTGGATATGGTATCCGAATATTGGGTCTGAGCTCTCTAGAACGCTGGATATGGTCTCAGAATATTGGGTGGGAGCTCTCCAGAATGCTGGGTATGGTATCAGAATATTGGGTCTGAGCTCTCTAGAATGCTGGGTATGGTATCAGAATATTGGGTGGGAGCTCTCTAGAATGCTGGATCAGTGGTATCAGAATATTGGGTCTGAGATCTCCAGAATGCTGGGTCAGTGGTATTAGAATATTGGGTCTGAGATCTCCAGAATGCTGGGTCAGTGGTATTGGAATATTGGGTCAGAGCTCTCCAGAATGCTGGATCAGTGGTATCAGAATACTGGGTCTGAGATCTCAAGAATGCTGGGTATGGTATCAGAATATTGGGTCTGAGCTCCCCAGAATGGTGGGTGTGGAATCAGAATATTGGGTGGGAGCTCTAGAGAATGCTGGATCAGTGGTATCCGAATATTGGGTCTGAGCTCTCTAGAATGCTGGATATGGTATCAGAATATTGGGTGGGAGCTGTCCAGAATGCTGGGTATGGTATCAGAATATTGGGTCTGAGCTCTCTAGAATGCTGGGTATGGAATCAGAATATTGGGTGGGAGCTCTCTAGAATGCTGGATAAATGGTATCAGAATATTGGGTCTGAGCTCTCCAGAATGCTGGGTCACTGGTATTAGAATATTGGGTCTGAGCTCTCTATAATGCTGGAACAGTGGTATCAGAATACTGGGTCTGAGCTCTCTAGAATGCTGGGTATGGTATCAGAATATTGGGTATGAGCTCTCCAGAATGGTGGGTATGGTATCAGAATATTGGGTGGGAGCTCTAGAGATTGCTGGATAAGTGGTATCAGAATATTGGGTCTGAGCTCTCTAGAATGCTGGATATGGTATCAGAATATTGGGTGGGAGCTCTCCAGAATGGTGGGTATGGTATCAGAATATTGGGTATGAGCTATCTAGAATGCTGGGTATGGTATCAGAATATTGGGTGGGAGCTCTCTAGAATGCTGGATCAGTGGTATCAGAATATTGGGTCTGAGCTCTCCAGAATGCTGGGTCAGTGGTATCTGAATATTGGGTCGGAGCTCTCTAGAATGCTGGATCAGTGGTATCAGAATACTGGGTCTGAGCTCTCTAGAATGCTGGGAATGGTATCAGAATATTGGGTCTGAGCTCTCCAGAATGGTGGGTATGGTATCAGAATATTGGGTGGGAGCACTAGAGATTGCTGGATCAGTGGTATCAGAATATTGGGTCTGAGCTCTCTAGAATGCTCGATATGGTATCCGAATATTGGGTCTGAGCTATCTAGAATGCTGGATATGGTATCAGAATATTGGGGGGGAGCTCTGCAGAATGCTGGGTATGGTATCAGAATATTGGGTCTGAGCTCTCTAGAATGCTGGGTATGGTATCAGAATATTGGGAGGGAGCTCTAGAGAATGCTGGATCAGTGGTATCAGAATATTGGGTCTGAGCTCTACAGAATGCAGGGTGAGTGGTATCAGAATATTGGGTCTGAGCTCTCTAGAATGCTGGATCAGTGGTATCAGAATACTGGGTGTGAGCTCTCTAGAATGCTGGGTATGGTATCAGAATACTGGGTCTGAGCTCTCCAGAATGATGGATCAGTGATATCAGAATACTGGGTCTGAGCTTTCCAGAATGCTGGATCAGTGGTAATAAAATATTGGGTAGGAGCTCTCCAGAATGCTGGGTATGGTATAAGAATATTGGGTCTGAGCTCTCTAGAATGCTGGAGCAGTGGTATCAGAATACTGGGTCTGAGCTCTCCAGAATGCTGGGTATGGTATCAGAATATTGGGTCTGAGCTCTCTAGAATGGTGGATCAGTGGTATCAGAATATTGGGTCTGAGATCTCCAGAATACTAGGTATGGTATCAGAATATTGGGTGGGAGCTCTCTAGAATGCTGGATCAGTGGTATCAGAATATTGGGTATGAGCTCTCCAGAATGCTGGGTCAGTGGTATCTGAATATTGGGTCTGAGCTCTCTAGAATCCTGGGTATGGTATCAGAATATTGGATCTGAGCTCTCTAGAATGCTGGGTATGGTATCAGAATATTGGGTCTGAGCTCTCAAGAATGGTGGGAATGGTATCAGAATATTGGGTGGGAGCTCTAGAGAATGCTGGATCAGTGGTATCAGAATATTGGGTCTGAGCTCTCCAGAATGCTGGGTATGGTATCAGAATATTGGGTCTGAGCTCTCTAGAATGCTGGGTATGGTATCAGAATATTGGGTGGGAGCTCTCTAGAATGCTGGATCAGTGGTATCAGAATATTGAGTCTGAGCTCTCCAGAATGCTGGGTCAGTGGTATTAGAATATTGGGTCTGAGCTCTCCAGAATGCTGGATCAGTGGTATCAGAATACTGGGTCTGAGATCTCTAGAATGCTGGGTATGGGATCGGAATATTGGGTCTGAGCTCTCCAGAATGGTGGGTATGGTATCAGAATATTGGGAGGGAGCTCCAGAGATTGCTGGATCATTGGTAACAGAATATTGGGTCTGAGCTCTCTAGAACGCAGGATATGGTATCCGAATATTGGGTCTGTGCCCTCTAGAATGCTGGATATGGTATCAGAATATTGGGTGGGAGCTCTCCAGAATGATGCGTATGGCATCAAAATATTGGGTGGGAGCTCTCTAGAATGCTGGGTATGGTATCAGAATATTGGATCTGAGCTCTCTAGAATGCTGGGTATGGTATCAGAATATTGGCTGGGACCTCTCAAGAATGCTGGGTATGGTATCAGAATATTGGATCTGACCTCTCTGGAATGCTGGGTATGGTATCAGAATATTGGGTGGGAGCTATCTAGAATGCTGGATCAGTGGTATCAGAATATTGGGTCTGAGCTCTCCAGAATGGTGGGAATGGTATCAGAATATTGGGTGGGAGCTCAAGAGATTGCTGGATCAGTGGTATCAGAATATTGGGTCTGAGCTCTCTAGAATGATGGATATGGTATCCGAATATTGGGTCTGAGCTCTCTAGAATGCTGGATATGGTATCAGAATATTGGGTGGGAGCTCTCCAGAATGCTGGGTATGGTATCAGAATATTGGGTCTGAGCTCCCAAGAATGCTGGGTATGGTATCAGAATATTGGGTGGGAGCTCTCTAGAATGCTGAATCAGTGGTATCAGAATATTGGGTCTGAGCTCTCCAGAATGCTGGGTCAGTGGTATCAGAATATTGGGTCTGAGCCATCTAGAATGCTGTATCACTGGTATCATAATATTGGGTCTGAGCTCTCTAGAATGCTGGGTATGGTATCAGAATATTGCGTCTGAGCTTTCCAGAATGCTGGATCAGTTATATCAAAATATTGGGTAGGAGCTCTCCAGAATGGTGGGTATGGTATCAGAATATTGGGTATGAGCTCTCTAGAATGCTGGATATGGTATCCGAATATTGGGTCTGAGCTCTCTAAAATGCTGGATACGGTATCAGAATATTGGGTCTGAGCTCTCTAGAATGCTGGATCAGTGGTAACAGAATACTGGGTCTGAGCTCTCGAGAATGCTGGGTATGGTATCAGAATATTGTGTCTGGGGTCTCTAGAATGCTGGATATGGTATCCGAATATTGGGTCTGAGCTCTCTAGAACGCTGGATATGGTCTCAGAATATTGGGTGGGAGCTCTCCAGAATGCTGGGTATGGTATCAGAATATTGGGTCTGAGCTCTCTAGAATGCTGGGTATGGTATCAGAATATTGGGTGGGAGCTCTCTAGAATGCTGGATCAGTGGTATCAGAATATTGGGTCTGAGATCTCCAGAATGCTGGGTCAGTGGTATTAGAATATTGGGTCCGAGCTCTCCAGAATGCTGGATGAGTGGTATCAGAATACTGGGTCTGAGCTCTCTAGAATGCTGGGTATGGTATCAGAATATTGGGTCTGAGCTCTCCAGAATGGTGGGTATGGAATCAGAATATTGGGTGGGAGCTCTAGAGAATGCTGGATCAATGGTATCCGAACATTGGGTCTGAGCTCTCTAGAATGCTGGATATGGTATCAGAATATTGGGTGGGAGCTCACCAGAATGCTGGGTATGGTATCAGAACATTGGGTCTGAGCTCTCCAGAATGGTGGGTATGGTATCAGAATATTGGGTGGGAGCTCTAGAGATTGCTGGATCAGTGGTATCAGAATATTGGGTCTGAGCTCTCTAGAATGCTGGATATGGTATCCGAATATTGGGTCTGAGCTCTCTAGAATGCTGAATATGGCATCGGAATATTGGGTGGGAGCTCTCCACAATGCTGGACATGGTATCAGAATATTGGGTCTGAGCTCTATAGAATGCAGGGTATGGTATCATAATATTGGGTGGGAGCTCTCTAGAATGCTGGATGAGTGGTATCAGAATATTGGGTCTGAGCTCTCCAGAATGCTGGGTCAGTGGTATCAGAATATTGGGTGTGAGCTCTCTAGAATGCTGGATCAGTGGTATCAGAATACTGGGTGTGAGCTCTCTAGAATGCTGGGTATGGTATCAGAACATTGGGTCTGAGCTCTCCAGAATGGTGGGTATGATATCAGAATATTGGGTGGGAGCTCTAGAGAATGATGGATCAGTGGTATCAGAATATTGGGTCTGAGCTCTCTAGAATGCTGGATACGGTATCCGAATATTGGGTCTGAGCTCTCTAGAATGCTGGATATGGTATAAGAATATTGGGTGGGAGCTCTCCAGAATGATGGGTATGGTATCAGAATATTGGGTCTGAGCTCTCTAGAATGCTGGGTATGGTATCAGAATATTGGGTGGGAGCTCTCTAGAATGCTGGATCAGTGGTATCAGAATATTGGGTCTGAGGTCTCCAGAATGCTGGGTCAGTGGTATTAGAATATTGGGTCTCAGCTCTCTAGAATGCTGGATCAGTGGTATCAGAATACTGGGTCTGAGCTCTCTAGAATGCTGGGTATGGTATCAGAATATTGGGTCTGAGCTCTCCAGAATGGTGGGTATGGTATTAGAATATTGGGTGGGAGCTCCAGAGAATGCTGGATCAGTGGTATCAGAATATTGGGTCTGAGCTCTCTAGACTGCTGAATATGGTATCCGAATATTGGGTCTGAGCTCTCTAGAATGCTGGATATGGTATCAGAATATTGAGTGGGAGCTCTCCAGAATGCTGGGTATGGTATCAGAATATTGGATCTGAGCTCACTAGAATGCTGGGTATGGTATCAGAATATTGGGTGGGAGCTCTGTAGAATGCTGGATCAGTGGTATCAGAATACTGGGTCTGAGCTCTCCAGAATGCTGGATCAGTAGTATCAGAATATTGGGTGGGAGTTCTCTAGCATGCTGAGTATGGTATCAGAATATTAGGTGGGAGCTCTAGAGAATGCTGGATCAGTGGTATCAGAATATTGGGTCTGAGCTCTCTAGAATCCTGGGTATGGTATCAGAATACTGGATCTGAGCTCTCTAGAATGCTGGGTATGGTATCAGAATATTGGGTGGGAGCTCTCCAGAATGCTGATTATGGTATCATAATATTGGATCTGAGCTCTCTAGAATGCTGGGTATGGTGTCAGAATATTGGGTCTGAGCTCTCGAGAATGGTGGGTATGGTATCAGAATATTGGGTGGGAGCTCTAGAGAATGCTGGATCAGTGGTATCAGAATATTGGGTCTGAGCTCTCTAGAATGCTGGATATGGTATCTGAATATTGGGTCTGAGCTCTCTAGAATGCTGGATATGGTATCAGAATATTGGGTGGGAGCTCTCCAGAATGCTGGGTATGGTATCAGAATATTGGATCTGAGCTCTCTACAATGCTGGGTATAGTATCAGAATATTGGGTGGGAGCTCTGTAGAATGCTGGATCAGTGGTATCAGAATACTGGGTCTGAGCTCTCCAGAATGCTGGATCAGTGGTATCAGAACATTGGGTGGGAGCTCTCTAGAATGCTGGGTATGGTATCAGAATATTGGGTGGGAGCTCTAGAGAATGCTGGATCAGTGGTATCAGAATATTGGGTCTGAGCTCTCTATAATGCTGGGTATGGTATCAGAATATTGGATCTCAGCTATCTAGAATGCTGGGTATGGTATCAGAATATTGGGTCTGAGCTCTCGAGAATGGTGGGTATGGTATCAGAATATTGGGTGGGAGCTCTAGAGAATGCTGGATCAGTGGTATCAGAATACTGGGTCTGAGCTCTCTAGAATGCTGGATATGGTATCCAAATATTGGGTCTCAGCTCTCTAGAATGCTGGATATGGTATCAGAATATTGGGTCGGAGCTCTCCAGAATGCTGGGTATGGTATCAGAATACTGGATCTGAGCTCTCTAGAATGCTGGGTATGGTATCAGAATATTGTTGTTGTTGTTGTTGTAGTGTTTAACGCCATTTTTCAGCACACGATAGGCTATACATGGCGGCCAGTATTAATGGTGGAGGAAGAACCCTGAAAAACCCAGGGAAGAACCACCAACCCACGAGAAGCTACTGGCAGGCTTTCCCACGTACCCACGCTAGCCGAGCCTTGGACTCGAACCCACGCAGACAGAGGTGAGATGGCAGTGATCCGAAACGGATAGAGCTTTAGACCACTCGGCGACTCGGGGCCCCCATCAGAATATTGGATGGGAGCTCTGTAGAATGCTGGATCAGTGGTATCAGAATACTGGGTCTGAGCTCTCCAGAATGCTGGATCAGTGGTATCAGAATATTGGGTGGGAGCTCTCTAGAATGCTGGGTATGTCATCAGAATATTGGGTGGGAGCTCTAGAGAATGCTGGATCAGTGGCATCAGAATATTGGGTCTGAGCTCTCTAGAATGCTGGGTATGGTATCAGAATATTGGATCTGAGCTCTCTAGAATGCTGGGTATGGTATCAGAATATTGGGTCTGAGCTCTCTGGAATGGTGGGAATGGTATCAGAATATTGGCTCTGAGCTCTCTAGAATGCTGGGTATGGTATCAGAATATTGGGTGGGAGCTCTAGAGAATGCTGGATCAGTGGTATCAGAATATTGGGTCTGAGCTCTCTAGAATGCTGGATATGGTATCTGAATATTGGGAGGGAGCTCTCTAGAATGCTGGATATGGTATCAGAATATTGGGTGGGAGCTCTCCAGAATGCTGGGTATGGTATCAGAATATTGGATCTGACCTCTCTAGAATGCTGGGTATGGTATCAGAATATTGGGTGGGAGCTCTCTAGAATGCTGGATGAGTGGTATCAGAATACTGGGTCTGAGCTCTCTAGAATGCTGGATATGGTATCTGAATATTGGGTGGGAGCTCTCTAGAATGCTGGATATGGTATCAGAATATTGGGTGGGAGCTCTCCAGAATGCTGGGTATGGTATCAGAATATTGGATCTGAGCTCTCTAGAATGCTGGGTATGGTATCAGAATATTGGGTGGGAGCTCTCCAGAATGCTGGGTATGGTATCAGAATATTGGGTCTGAGCTCTCTAGAATGCTGGGTATGGTATCAGAATATTGGGTGGGAGCTCTCTAGAATGCTGGATCAGTGGTATCAGAATATTGGGTCTGAGATCTCCAGAATGCTGGGTCAGTGGTATTAGAATATTGGGTCTGAGATCTCCAGAATGCTGGGTCAGTGGTATTGGAATATTGGGTCAGAGCTCTCCAGAATGCTGGATCAGTGGTATCAGAATACTGGGTCTGAGATCTCAAGAATGCTGGGTATGGTATCAGAATATTGGGTCTGAGCTCCCCAGAATGGTGGGTATGGAATCAGAATATTGGGTGGGAGCTCTAGAGAATGCTGGATCAGTGGTATCCGAATATTGGGTCTGAGCTCTCTAGAATGCTGGATATGGTATCAGAATATTGGGTGGGAGCTGTCCAGAATGCTGGGTATGGTATCAGAATATTGGGTCTGAGCTCTCTAGAATGCTGGGTATGGAATCAGAATATTGGGTGGGAGCTCTCTAGAATGCTGGATAAATGGTATCAGAATATTGGGTCTGAGCTCTCCAGAATGCTGGGTCACTGGTATTAGAATATTGGGTCTGAGCTCTCTATAATGCTGGAACAGTGGTATCAGAATACTGGGTCTGAGCTCTCTAGAATGCTGGGTATGGTATCAGAATATTGGGTATGAGCTCTCCAGAATGGTGGGTATAGTATCAGAATATTGGGTGGGAGCTCTAGAGATTGCTGGATAAGTGGTATCAGAATATTGGGTCTGAGCTCTCTAGAATGCTGGATATGGTATCAGAATATTGGGTGGGAGCTCTCCAGAATGGTGGGTATGGTATCAGAATATTGGGTCTGAGCTATCTAGAATGCTGGGTATGGTATCAGAATATTGGGTGGGAGCTCTCTAGAATGCTGGATCAGTGGTATCAGAATATTGGGTCTGAGCTCTCCAGAATGCTGGGTCAGTGGTATCTGAATATTGGGTCGGAGCTCTCTAGAATGCTGGATCAGTGGTATCAGAATACTGGGTCTGAGCTCTCTAGAATGCTGGGAATGGTATCAGAATATTGGGTCTGAGCTCTCCAGAATGGTGGGTATGGTATCAGAATATTGGGTGGGAGCTCTAGAGATTGCTGGATCAGTGGTATCAGAATATTGGGTCTGAGCTCTCTAGAATGCTCGATATGGTATCCGAATATTGGGTCTGAGCTATCTAGAATGCTGGATATGGTATCAGAATATTGGGGGGGAGCTCTCCAGAATGCTGGGTATGGTATCAGAATATTGGGTCTGAGCTCTCTAGAATGCTGGGTATGGTATCAGAATATTGGGAGGGAGCTCTAGAGAATGCTGGATCAGTGGTATCAGAATATTGGGTCTGAGCTCTACAGAATGCAGGGTGAGTGGTATCAGAATATTGGGTCTGAGCTCTCTAGAATGCTGGATCAGTGGTATCAGAATACTGGGTGTGAGCTCTCTAGAATGCTGGGTATGGTATCAGAATATTGGGTCTGAGCTCTCCAGAATGATGGATCAGTGATATCAGAATACTGGGTCTGAGCTTTCCAGAATGCTGGATCAGTGGTAATAAAATATTGGGTAGGAGCTCTCCAGAATGCTGGGTATGGTATAAGAATATTGGGTCTGAGCTCTCTAGAATGCTGGAGCAGTGGTATCAGAATACTGGGTCTGAGCTCTCCAGAATGCTGGGTATGGTATCAGAATATTGGGTCTGAGCTCTCTAGAATGGTGGATCAGTGGTATCAGAATATTGGGTCTGAGATCTCCAGAATACTAGGTATGGTATCAGAATATTGGGTGGGAGCTCTCTAGAATGCTGGATCAGTGGTATCAGAATATTGGGTATGAGCTCTCCAGAATGCTGGGACAGTGGTATCTGAATATTGGGTCTGAGCTCTCTAGAATCCTGGGTATGGTATCAGAATATTGGATCTGAGCTCTCTAGAATGCTGGGTATGGTATCAGAATATTGGGTCTGAGCTCTCAAGAATGGTGGAAATGGTATCAGAATATTGGGTGGGAGCTCTAGAGAATGCTGGATCAGTGGTATCAGAATATTGGGTCTGAGCTCTCCAGAATGCTGGGTATGGTATCAGAATATTGGGTCTGAGCTCTCTAGAATGCTGGGTATGGTATCAGAATATTGGGTGGGAGCTCTCTAGAATGCTGGATCAGTGGTATCAGAATATTGAGTCTGAGCTCTGCAGAATGCTGGGTCAGTGGTATTAGAATATTGGGTCTGAGCTCTCCAGAATGCTGGATCAGTGGTATCAGAATACTGGGTCTGAGATCTCTAGAATGCTGGGTATGGGATCGGAATATTGGGTCTGAGCTCTCCAGAATGGTGGGTATGGTATCAGAATATTGGGAGGGAGCTCCAGAGATTGCTGGATCATTGGTAACAGAATATTGGGTCTGAGCTCTCTAGAATGCAGGATATGGTATCCGAATATTGGGTCTGTGCCCTCTAGAATGCTGGATATGGTATCAGAATATTGGGTGGGAGCTCTCCAGAATGATGCGTATGGCATCAAAATATTGGGTGGGAGCTCTCTAGAATGCTGGGTATGGTATCAGAATATTGGATCTGAGCTCTCTAGAATGCTGGGTATGGTATCAGAATATTGGCTGGGACCTCTCAAGAATGCTGGGTATGGTATCAGAATATTGGATCTGACCTCTCTGGAATGCTGGGTATGGTATCAGAATATTGGGTGGGAGCTATCTAGAATGCTGGATCAGTGGTATCAGAATATTGGGTCTGAGCTCTCCAGAATGGTGGGAATGGTATCAGAATATTGGGTGGGAGCTCAAGAGATTGCTGGATCAGTGGTATCAGAATATTGGGTCTGAGCTCTCTAGAATGATGGATATGGTATCCGAATATTGGGTCTGAGCTCTCTAGAATGCTGGATATGGTATCAGAATATTGGGTGGGAGCTCTCCAGAATGCTGGGTATGGTATCAGAATATTGGGTCTGAGCTCCCAAGAATGCTGGGTATAGTATCAGAATATTGGGTGGGAGCTCTCTAGAATGCTGAATCAGTGGTATCAGAATATTGGGTCTGAGCTCTCCAGAATGCTGGGTCAGTGGTATCAGAATATTGGGTCTGAGCCATCTAGAATGCTGTATCACTGGTATCATAATATTGGGTCTGAGCTCTCTAGAATGCTGGGTATGGTATCAGAATATTGCGTCTGAGCTTTCCAGAATGCTGGATCAGTTATATCAAAATATTGGGTAGGAGCTCTCCATAATGGTGGGTATGGTATCAGAATATTGGGTATGAGCTCTCTAGAATGCTGGATATGGTATCCGAATATTGGGTCTGAGCTCTCTAGAATGCTGGATCAGTGGTAACAGAATACTGGGTCTGAGCTCTCGAGAATGCTGGGTATGGTATCAGAATATTGTGTCTGGTGTCTCTAGAATGCTGGATATGGTATCCGAATATTGGGTCTGAGCTCTCTAGAACGCTGGATATGGTCTCAGAATATTGGGTGGGAGCTCTCCAGAATGCTGGGAATGGTATCAGAATATTGGGTCTGAGCTCTCTAGAATGCTGGGTATGGTATCAGAATATTGGGTGGGAGCTCTCTAGAATGCTGGATCAGTGGTATCAGAATATTGGGTCTGAGATCTCCAGAATGCTGGGTCAGTGGTATTAGAATATTGGGTCCGAGCTCTCCAGAATGCTGGATGAGTGGTATCAGAATACTGGGTCTGAGCTCTCTAGAATGCTGGGTATGGTATCAGAATATTGGGTCTGAGCTCTCCAGAATGGTGGGTATGGAATCAGAATATTGGGTGGGAGCTCTAGAGAATGCTTGATCAATGGTATCCGAATATTGGGTCTGAGCTCTCTAGAATGCTGGATATGGTATCAGAATATTGGGTGGGAGCTCACCAGAATGCTGGGTATGGTATCAGAACATTGGGTCTGAGCTCTCCAGAATGGTGGGTATGGTATCAGAATATTGGGTGGGAGCTCTAGAGATTGCTGGATCAGTGCTATCAGAATATTGGGTCTGAGCTCTCTAGAATGCTGGATATGGTATCCGAATATTGGGTCTGAGCTCTCTAGAATGCTGAATATGGCATCGGAATATTGGGTGGGAGCTCTCCAGAATGCTGGACATGGTATCAGAATATTGGGTCTGAGCTCTCTAGAATGCTGGGTATGGTATCATAATATTGGGTGGGAGCTCTCTAGAATGCTGGATGAGTGGTATCAGAATATTGGGTCTGAGCTCTCCAGAATGCTGGGTCAGTGGTATCAGAATATTGGGTGTGAGCTCTCTAGAATGCTGGATCAGTGGTATCAGAATACTGGGTGTGAGCTCTCTAGAATGCTGGGTATGGTATCAGAACATTGGGTCTGAGCTCTCCAGAATGGTGGGTATGATATCAGAATATTGGGTGGGAGCTCTAGAGAATGATGGATCAGTGGTATCAGAATATTGGGTCTGAGCTCTCTAGAATGCTGGATACGGTATCCGAATATTGGGTCTGAGCTCTCTAGAATGCTGGATATGGTATAAGAATATTGGGTGGGAGCTCTCCAGAATGATGGGTATGGTATCAGAATATTGGGTCTGAGCTCTCTAGAATGCTGGGTATGGTATCAGAATCTTGGGTGGGAGCTCTCTAGAATGCTGGATCAGTGGTATCAGAATATTGGGTCTGAGGTCTCCAGAATGCTGGGTCAGTGGTATTAGAATATTGGGTCTGAGCTCTCTAGAATGCTGGATCAGTGGTATCAGAATACTGGGTCTGAGCTCTCTAGAATGCTGGGTATGGTATCAGAATATTGGGTCTGAGCTCTCCAGAATGGTGGGTATGGTATTAGAATATTGGGTGGGAGCTCCAGAGAATGCTGGATCAGTGGTATCAGAATATTGGGTCTGAGCTCTCTAGAATGCTGGATATGGTATCCGAATATTGGGTCTGAGCTCTCTAGAATGCTGGATATGGTATCAGAATATTGAGTGGGAGCTCTCCAGAATGCTGGGTATGGTATCAGAATATTGGATCTGAGCTCACTAGAATGCTGGGTATGGTATCAGAATATTGGGTGGGAGCTCTGTAGAATGCTGGATCAGTGGTATCAGAATACTGGGTCTGAGCTCTCCAGAATGCTGGATCAGTAGTATCAGAATATTGGGTGGGAGTTCTCAAGCATGCTGAGTATGGTATCAGAATATTAGGTAGGAGCTCTAGAGAATGCTGGATCAGTGGTATCAGAATATTGGGTCTGAGCTCTCTAGAATCCTGGGTATGGTATCAGAATATTGGATCTGAGCTCTCTAGAATGCTGGGTATGGTATCAGAATATTGGGTGGGAGCTCTCCAGAATGCTGATTATGGTATCATAATATTGGATCTGAGCTCTCTAGAATGCTGGGTATGGTGTCAGAATATTGGGTCTGAGCTCTCGAGAATGGTGGGTATGGTATCAGAATATTGGGTGGGAGCTCTAGAGAATGCTGGATCAGTGGTATCAGAATATTGGGTCTGAGCTCTCTAGAATGCTGGATATGGTATCTGAATATTGGGTCTGAGCTCTCTAGAATGCTGGATATGGTATCAGAATATTGGGTGGGAGC
Organism: Sinohyriopsis cumingii; assembly: GCA_028554795.2. Taxonomy (NCBI): domain Eukaryota; kingdom Metazoa; phylum Mollusca; class Bivalvia; order Unionida; family Unionidae; genus Sinohyriopsis; species Sinohyriopsis cumingii. The sequence continues at coordinate 79,109,974 of CM068833.1, read as the reverse complement.
TCTCCAGAATGCTGGGTATGGTATCAGAATATTGGATCTGAGCTCTCTACAATGCTGGGTATAGTATCAGAATATTGGGTGGGAGCTCTGTAGAATGCTGGATCAGTGGTATCAGAATACTGGGTCTGAGCTCTAAAGAATGCTGGATCAGTGGTATCAGAATATTGGGTGGGAGCTCTCTAGAATGCTGGGTATGGTATCAGAATATTGGGTGGGAGCTCTAGAGAATGCTGGATCAGTGGTATCAGAATATTGGGTCTGAGCTCTCTATAATGCTGGGTATGGTATCAGAATATTGGATCTCAGCTATCTAGAATGCTGGGTATGGTATCAGAATATTGGGTCTGAGCTCTCGAGAATGGTGGGTATGGTATCAGAATATTGGGTGGGAGCTCTAGAGAATGCTGGATCAGTGGTATCAGAATACTGGGTCTGAGCTCTCTAGAATGCTGGATATGGTATCCAAATATTGGGTCTCAGCTCTCTAGAATGCTGGATATGGTATGAGAATATTGGGTCGGAGCTCTCCAGAATGCTGGGTATGGTATCAGAATATTGGATCTGAGCTCTCTAGAATGCTGGGTATGGTATCAGAATATTGTTGTTGTTGTTGTTGTAGTGTTTAACGCCATTTTTCAGCACACGATAGGCTATACATGGCGGCCAGTATTAATGGTGGAGGAAGAACCCTGAAAAACCCAGGGAAGAACCACCAACCCACGAGAAGCTACTGGCAGGCTTTCCCACGTACCCACGCTAGCCGAGCCTTGGACTCGAACCCACGCAGACAGAGGTGAGATGGCAGTGATCCGAAACGGATAGCGCTTTAGACCACTCGGCGACTCGGGGCCCCCATCAGAATATTGGGTGGGAGCTCTGTAGAATGCTGGATCAGTGGTATCAGAATACTGGGTCTGAGCTCTCCAGAATGCTGGATCAGTGGTATCAGAATATTGGGTGGGAGCTCTCTAGAATGCTGGGTATGTCATCAGAATATTGGGTGGGAGCTCTAGAGAATGCTGGATCAGTGGTATCAGAATATTGGGTCTGAGCTCTCTAGAATGCTGGGTATGGTATCAGAATATTGGATCTGAGCTCTCTAGAATGCTGGGTATGGTATCAGAATATTGGGTCTGAGCTCTCTGGAATGGTGGGAATGGTATCAGAATATTGGATCTGAGCTCTCTAGAATGCTGGGTATGGTATCAGAATATTGGGTGGGAGCTCTAGAGAATGCTGGATCAGTGGTATCAGAATATTGGGTCTGAGCTATCTAGAATGCTGGATATGGTATCTGAATATTGGGAGGGAGCTCTCTAGAATGCTGGATATGGTATCAGAATATTGGGTGGGAGCTCTCCAGAATGCTGGGTATGGTATCAGAATATTGGATCTGACCTCTCTAGAATGCTGGGTATGGTATCAGAATATTGGGTGGGAGCTCTCTAGAATGCTGGATGAGTGGTATCAGAATACTGGGTCTGAGCTCTCTAGAATGCTGGATATGGTATCTGAATATTGGGTGGGAGCTCTCTAGAATGCTGGATATGGTATCAGAATATTGGGTGGGAGCTCTCCAGAATGCTGGGTATGGTATCAGAATATTGGATCTGAGCTCTCTAGAATGCTGGGTATGGTATCAGAATATTGGGTGGGAGCTCTCTAGAATGCTGGATGAGTGGTATCAGAATACTGGGTCTGAGCTCTCCAGAATGCTGGATCAGTCGTATCAGAATATTGGGTGGGAGCTCTCTAGAATGCTGGGTATGGTATCAGAATATTGGGTGGGAGCTCTAGAGAATGCTGGATCAGTGGTATCAGAATATTGGGTCTGAGCTCTCTAGAATGCTGGGTATGGTATCAGAATATTGGATCTGAGCTCTCTAGAATGCTGGATATGGTATCCGAATATTGGGTCTGAGCTCTCTAGAATGCTGGATATGGTATCAGAATATTGAGTGGGAGCTCTCCAGAATGCTGGGTATGGTATCAGAATATTGGATCTGAGCTCACTAGAATGCTGGGTATGGTATCAGAATATTGGGTGGGAGCTCTGTAGAATGCTGGATCAGTGGTATCAGAATACTGGGTCTGAGCTCTCCAGAATGCTGGATCAGTAGTATCAGAATATTGGGTGGGAGTTCTCTAGCATGCTGAGTATGGTATCAGAATATTAGGTGGGAGCTCTAGAGAATGCTGGATCAGTGGTATCAGAATATTGGGTCTGAGCTCTCTAGAATCCTGGGTATGGTATCAGAATATTGGATCTGAGCTCTCTAGAATGCTAGGTATGGTATCAGAATATTGGGTGGGAGCTCTCCAGAATGCTGATTATGGTATCATAATATTGGATCTGAGCTCTCTAGAATGCTGGGTATGGTGTCAGAATATTGGGTCTGAGCTCTCGAGAATGGTGGGTATGGTATCAGAATATTGGGTGGGAGCTCTAGAGAATGCTAGATCAGTGGTATCAGAATATTGGGTCTGAGCTCTCTAGAATGCTGGATATGGTATCAGAATATTGGGTGGGAGCCCTCCAGAATGCTGGGCATGGTATCAGAATATTGTGACTGAGCTCTCTAGAATGCTGGATATGGTATCAGAATATTGGGTGGGAGCTCTCCAGAATGCTGGGTCAGTGGTATTAGAATATTGGGTGGGAGCTCTCTAGAATGCTGGGTATGGTATCAGAATATTGGGTGGGAGCTCTGGAGAATGCTGGATCAGTGGTATCAGAATACTGGGTCTGAGCTCTCCAGAATGCTGGATCAGTGGTATCAGAATATTGGGTGGGAGCTCTCTAGAATGCTGGGTATGGTATCAGAATATTGGGTGGGAGCTCTAGAGAATGCTGGATCAGTGGTATCAGAATACTGGGTCTGAGCTCTCTAGAATGCTGGATATGGTATCCAAATATTGGGTCTCAGCTCTCTAGAATGCTGGATATGGTATCAGTATATTGGGTGGGAGCTCTCCAGAATGCTGGGTATGGTATCAGAATATTGGATCTGAGCTCTCTAGAATGCTGGGTATGGTATCAGAATATTGGGTGGGAGCTCTGTAGAATGCTGGATTAGTGGTATCAGAATACTGGGTCTGAGCTCTCCAGAATGCTGGATCAGTGGTATCAGAATATTGGGTGGGAGCTCTCTAGAATGCTGGGTATGTCATCAGAATATTGGGTGGGAGCTCTAGAGAATGCTGGATCAGTGGTATCAGAATATTGGGTCTGAGCTCTCTAGAATGCTGGGTATGGTATCAGAATATTGGATCTGAGCTCTCTAGAATGCTGGGTATGGTATCAGAATATTGGGTCTGAGCTCTCTGGAATGGTGGGTATGGTATCAGAATATTGGATCTGAGCTCTCTAGAATGCTGGGTATGGTATCAGAATATTGGGTCTGAGCTCTCGAGAATGGTGGGTATGGTATCAGAATATTGGGTGGGAGCTCTAGAGAATGCTGGATCAGTGGTATCAGAATATTGGGTCTGAGCTCTCTAGAATGCTGGATATGGTATATGAATATTGGGTGGGAGCTCTCTAGAATGCTGGATATGGTATCAGAATATTGGGTAGGAGCTCTCCAGAATGCTGGGTATGGGATCAGAATATTGGATCTGAGCTCTCTAGAATGCTGGGTATGGTATCAGAATATTGGGTGGGAGCTCTCTAGAATGCTGGATCAGTGGTATGAGAATACTGGGTCTGAGCTCTCCAGAATGCTGGATCAGTGGTATCAGAATATTGGGTGGGAGCTCTCTAGAATGCTGTGTATGGTATCTTAATATTGGGTGGGAGCTCTACAGAATGCTGGATCAGTGGTATCAGAATATTGGGTCTGAGCTCTCTAGAATGCTGGGTATGGTATCAGAATTTTGGATCTGAGCTCTCTAGAATGCTGGGTATGGTATCAGAATATTGGGTCTGAGCTCTCCAGAATGGTGGGTATGGTATCAGAATATTGGGTGGGAGCTCTAGAGAATGCTGGATCAGTGGTATCAGAATATTGGGTCTGAGCTCTCTAGAATGCTGGATATGGTATCCGAATATTGGGTCTGAGCTCTCTAGAATGCTGGATATGGTATCAGAATATTGGGTGGGAGCTCTCCAGAATGCTGGGTATGGTTTCAGAATATTGGGTGGGAGCTCTCTAGAATGCTGGGGATGGTATCAGAATATTGGGTGGGAGCTCTCTAGAATGATGGATCAGTGGTATCAGAATATTGGGTCTGAGATCTCCAGAATGCTGGGTCAGTGGTATTGGAATATTGGGTCTGAGATCTCCAGAATGCTGGATCAGTGGTATCAGAATACTGGGTCTGAGCTCTCTAGAATGATGGGTATGGTATCAGAATATTGGGTCTGAGCTCCCCAGAATGGTGGGTATGGAATCAGAATATTGGGTGGGAGCTCTAGAGAATGCTGGATCAGTGGTATCCGAATATTGGGTCTGAGCTCTCTAGAATGCTGGATATGGTATGAGAATATTGGGTGGGAGCTGTGCAGAATGCTGGGTATGGTATCAGAATATTGGGTCTGAGCTCTCTAGAATGCTGGGTATGGTATCAGAATATTGGGTGGGAGCTCTCTAGAATGCTGGATCAGTGGTATCAGAATATTGTGTCTGAGCTCTCCAGAATGCTGTGTCACTGGTATTAGAAGATTGGGTCTGAGCTCTCTATAATGCTGGATCAGTGGTATTAGAATACTGGGTCTGAGCTCTCTAGAATGCTGGGTATGGTATCAGAATATTGAGTATGAGCTCTCCAGAATGGTGGGTATGGTATCAGAATATTGGGTTGGAGCTCTAGAGATTGCTGGATAAGTGGTATCAGAATATTGGGTCTGAGCTCTCTAGAATGCTGGATATGGTATGCGAATACTGGGGCTGAGCTCTCTAGAATGCTGGATATGGTATCAGAATATTGGGTGGGAGCTCTCCAGAATGGTGGGTATGGTATCAGAATAATGGTCTGAGCTCTCTAGAATACTGGGTATGGTATCAGAATATTGGGTGGGAGCTCTCTAGAATGCTGGATCAGTGGTATCAGAATATTGGGTCTGAGCCCTCCAGAATGCTGGATCAGTGGTATCAGAATACTGGGTCTGAGCTCTCTAGAATGCTGGGTATGGTATCAGAATATTGGGTCTGAGCTCTCCACAATGGTGGGTATGGTATCAGAATATTGGGTGGGAGCTCTAAAGATTGCTGGATCAGTGGTATCAGAATATTGGGTCTGAGCTCTCTAGAATGCTGGATATGGTATGCGAATATTGGGTCTGAGCTATCTAGAATGCTGGATGTGGTATCAGAATATTGGGTGGGAGCTCTCCAGAATGCTGGGTATGGTATCAGAATATTGGGCCTGAGCTCTCTAGAATGCTGGGTATGGTATCAGAATATTGGGTGGGAGCTCTCTAGAATGCTGGATCAGTGGTATCAGAATATTGGGTCTGAGCTCTACAGAATGCAGGGTGAGTGGTATCAGAATATTGGGTCTGAGCTCTCTAGAATGCTGGATCAGTGGTATCAGAATACTGGGTGTGAGCTCTCTAGAATGCTGGGTATGGTATCAGAATATTGGGTCTGACCTCTCCAGGATGCTGGATCAGTGATATCAGAATACTGGGTCTGAGCTTTCCAGAATGCTGGATCAGTGGTAATAGAATATTGGGTAGGAGCTCTCCAGAATGCTGGGTATGGTATAAGAATATTGGGTCTGAGCTCTCTGGAATGCTGGAGCAGTGGTATCAGAATACTGGGTCTGAGCTCTCCAGAATGCTGGGTATGGTATCAGAATATTGGGTCTGAGCTCTCTAGAATGCTGGATATGGTATCAGAATATTGGGTGTGAGCTCTCTAGAATGCTGCATATGGTATCAGAATATTGGGTCTGAGCTCTCTAGAATGCTGGATCAGTGGTACCAGAATATTGGGTCTGAGCTCTCCAGAATGCTGGGTATGGTATCAGAATATTGGGTCTGAGTTCTCTAGAATGCTGGGTATGGTATCAGAATATTGGGTGGGAGCTCTCTAGAATGCTGGATCAGTGGTATCAGAATATTGAGTCTGAGCTCTCCAGAATGCTGGGTCAGTGGTATTAGAATATTGGGTCTGAGCTCTCCAGAATGCTGGATGAGTGGTATCCGAATATTGGGTCTGAGCTCTCTAGAATGCTGGATATGGTATCAGAATATTGGGTGGGAGCTCTCCAGAATGCTGGGTATGGTATCAAAATATTGGGACTGAGCTCTCTAGAATGCTGGGTATGGTATTAGAATATTGGGTGGGAACTCTCTAGAATGCTGGATCAGTGGTATCGGAATATTGAGTCTGAGCTCTCCAGAATGCTGGGTCAGTGGTATCTGAATATTGGGTCTGAGCTCTCTAGAATGCTGGATCAGTGGTATCAGAATACTCGGTCTGAGGTCTCTAGAATGCTGGGTATGGTATCAGAATATTGGGTCTGAGCTCTCCAGAATGGTGGGTATGGTATCAGAATATTGGGTGGGAGCTCCAGAGATTGCTGGATCATTGGTATCAGAATATTGGGTCTGAGCTCTCTAGAATGCAGGATATGGTATCGGAATATTGGGTCTGAGCCCTCTAGAATGCTGGATATGGTATCAGAATATTGGGTCTGAGCTCTCCAGAATGATGCGTATGGCATCAAAATATTGGGTGGGAGCTCTCTAGAATGCTGGGTATGGTATCAGAATATTGGATCTGAGCCCTCTAGAATGCTGGATATGGTATCAGAATATTGGCTGGGAGCTCTCCAGAATGCTGGGTATGGTATCAGAATATTGGATCTGAGCTCTCTAGAATGCTGGGTATGGTATCAGAATATTGGGTGGGAGCTCTCTAGAATGCTGGATCAGTGGTATCAGAATATTGGGTCTGAGCTCTCCAGAATGGTGCGTATGGTATCAGAATATTGGGTGGGAGCTCAAGAGATTGCTGGATCAGTGGTATCAGAATATTGGGTCTGAGCTCTCTAGAATGGTGGATATGGTATTCGAATATTGGATCTGAGCTCTCTAGAATGCTGGATATGGTATCAGAATATTGGGCAGGAGCTCTCCAGAATGCTGGGTATGGTGTCAGAATATTGGGTCTGAGCTCTCTAGAATGCTGGGTATGGTATCAGAATATTGGGTGGGAGCTCTCTAGAATGCTGAATCAGTGGTATCAGAATATTGGGTCTGAGCTCACCAGAATGCGGGTCAGTGGTAGCAGAATATTGGGTCTGAGCCATCTAGAATGCTGTATCACTGGTACCATAATATTGGGTGTGAGCTCTCTAGAATGCTGGGTATGGTATCAGAATATTGGGAGGGAGCTCTAGAGAATGCTGGATCAGTGGTATCAGAATATTGGGTCTGAGCTCTACAGAATGCAGGGTGAGTGGTATCAGAATATTGGGTCTGAGCTCTCTAGAATGCTGGATCAGTGGTATCAGAATACTGGGTGTGAGCTCTCTAGAATGCTGGGTATGGTATCAGAATACTGGGTCTGAGCTCTCCAGAATGATGGATCAGTGATATCAGAATACTGGGTCTGAGCTTTCCAGAATGCTGGATCAGTGGTAATAAAATATTGGGTAGGAGCTCTCCAGAATGCTGGGTATGGTATAAGAATATTGGGTCTGAGCTCTCTAGAATGCTGGAGCAGTGGTATCAGAATACTGGGTCTGAGCTCTCCAGAATGCTGGGTATGGTATCAGAATATTGGGTCTGAGCTCTCTAGAATGGTGGATCAGTGGTATCAGAATATTGGGTCTGAGATCTCCAGAATACTAGGTATGGTATCAGAATATTGGGTGGGAGCTCTCTAGAATGCTGGATCAGTGGTATCAGAATATTGGGTATGAGCTCTCCAGAATGCTGGGTCAGTGGTATCTGAATATTGGGTCTGAGCTCTCTAGAATCCTGGGTATGGTATCAGAATATTGGATCTGAGCTCTCTAGAATGCTGGGTATGGTATCAGAATATTGGGTCTGAGCTCTCAAGAATGGTGGGAATGGTATCAGAATATTGGGTGGGAGCTCTAGAGAATGCTGGATCAGTGGTATCAGAATATTGGGTCTGAGCTCTCCAGAATGCTGGGTATGGTATCAGAATATTGGGTCTGAGCTCTCTAGAATGCTGGGTATGGTATCAGAATATTGGGTGGGAGCTCTCTAGAATGCTGGATCAGTGGTATCAGAATATTGAGTCTGAGCTCTCCAGAATGCTGGGTCAGTGGTATTAGAATATTGGGTCTGAGCTCTCCAGAATGCTGGATCAGTGGTATCAGAATACTGGGTCTGAGATCTCTAGAATGCTGGGTATGGGATCGGAATATTGGGTCTGAGCTCTCCAGAATGGTGGGTATGGTATCAGAATATTGGGAGGGAGATCCAGAGATTGCTGGATCATTGGTAACAGAATATTGGGTCTGAGCTCTCTAGAACGCAGGATATGGTATCCGAATATTGGGTCTGTGCCCTCTAGAATGCTGGATATGGTATCAGAATATTGGGTGGGAGCTCTCCAGAATGATGCGTATGGCATCAAAATATTGGGTGGGAGCTCTCTAGAATGCTGGGTATGGTATCAGAATATTGGATCTGAGCTCTCTAGAATGCTGGGTATGGTATCAGAATATTGGCTGGGACCTCTCAAGAATGCTGGGTATGGTATCAGAATATTGGATCTGACCTCTCTGGAATGCTGGGTATGGTATCAGAATATTGGGTGGGAGCTATCTAGAATGCTGGATCAGTGGTATCAGAATATTGGGTCTGAGCTCTCCAGAATGGTGGGAATGGTATCAGAATATTGGGTGGGAGCTCAAGAGATTGCTGGATCAGTGGTATCAGAATATTGGGTCTGAGCTCTCTAGAATGATGGATATGGTATCCGAATATTGGGTCTGAGCTCTCTAGAATGCTGGATATGGTATCAGAATATTGGGTGGGAGCTCTCCAGAATGCTGGGTATGGTATCAGAATATTGGGTCTGAGCTCCCAAGAATGCTGGGTATGGTATCAGAATATTGGGTGGGAGCTCTCTAGAATGCTGAATCAGTGGTATCAGAATATTGGGTCTGAGCTCTCCAGAATGCTGGGTCAGTGGTATCAGAATATTGGGTCTGAGCCATCTAGAATGCTGTATCACTGGTATCATAATATTGGGTCTGAGCTCTCTAGAATGCTGGGTATGGTATCAGAATATTGCGTCTGAGCTTTCCAGAATGCTGGATCAGTTATATCAAAATATTGGGTAGGAGCTCTCCAGAATGGTGGGTATGGTATCAGAATATTGGGTATGAGCTCTCTAGAATGCTGGATATGGTATCCGAATATTGGGTCTGAGCTCTCTAAAATGCTGGATACGGTATCAGAATATTGGGTCTGAGCTCTCTAGAATGCTGGATCAGTGGTAACAGAATACTGGGTCTGAGCTCTCGAGAATGCTGGGTATGGTATCAGAATATTGTGTCTGGGGTCTCTAGAATGCTGGATATGGTATCCGAATATTGGGTCTGAGCTCTCTAGAACGCTGGATATGGTCTCAGAATATTGGGTGGGAGCTCTCCAGAATGCTGGGTATGGTATCAGAATATTGGGTCTGAGCTCTCTAGAATGCTGGGTATGGTATCAGAATATTGGGTGGGAGCTCTCTAGAATGCTGGATCAGTGGTATCAGAATATTGGGTCTGAGATCTCCAGAATGCTGGGTCAGTGGTATTAGAATATTGGGTCCGAGCTCTCCAGAATGCTGGATGAGTGGTATCAGAATACTGGGTCTGAGCTCTCTAGAATGCTGGGTATGGTATCAGAATATTGGGTCTGAGCTCTCCAGAATGGTGGGTATGGAATCAGAATATTGGGTGGGAGCTCTAGAGAATGCTGGATCAATGGTATCCGAATATTGGGTCTGAGCTCTCTAGAATGCTGGATATGGTATCAGAATATTGGGTGGGAGCTCACCAGAATGCTGGGTATGGTATCAGAACATTGGGTCTGAGCTCTCCAGAATGGTGGGTATGGTATCAGAATATTGGGTGGGAGCTCTAGAGATTGCTGGATCAGTGGTATCAGAATATTGGGTCTGAGCTCTCTAGAATGCTGGATATGGTATCCGAATATTGGGTCTGAGCTCTCTAGAATGCTGAATATGGCATCGGAATATTGGGTGGGAGCTCTCCACAATGCTGGACATGGTATCAGAATATTGGGTCTGAGCTCTATAGAATGCTGGGTATGGTATCATAATATTGGGTGGGAGCTCTCTAGAATGCTGGATGAGTGGTATCAGAATATTGGGTCTGAGCTCTCCAGAATGCTGGGTCAGTGGTATCAGAATATTGGGTGTGAGCTCTCTAGAATGCTGGATCAGTGGTATCAGAATACTGGGTGTGAGCTCTCTAGAATGCTGGGTATGGTATCAGAACATTGGGTCTGAGCTCTCCAGAATGGTGGGTATGATATCAGAATATTGGGTGGGAGCTCTAGAGAATGATGGATCAGTGGTATCAGAATATTGGGTCTGAGCTCTCTAGAATGCTGGATACGGTATCCGAATATTGGGTCTGAGCTCTCTAGAATGCTGGATATGGTATAAGAATATTGGGTGGGAGCTCTCCAGAATGATGGGCATGGTATCAGAATATTGGGTCTGAGCTCTCTAGAATGCTGGGTATGGTATCAGAATATTGGGTGGGAGCTCTCTAGAATGCTGGATCAGTGGTATCAGAATATTGGGTCTGAGGTCTCCAGAATGCTGGGTCAGTGGTATTAGAATATTGGGTCTCAGCTCTCTAGAATGCTGGATCAGTGGTATCAGAATACTGGGTCTGAGCTCTCTAGAATGCTGGGTATGGTATCAGAATATTGGGTCTGAGCTCTCCAGAATGGTGGGTATGGTATTAGAATATTGGGTGGGAGCTCCAGAGAATGCTGGATCAGTGGTATCAGAATATTGGGTCTGAGCTCTCTAGACTGCTGAATATGGTATCCGAATATTGGGTCTGAGCTCTCTAGAATGCTGGATATGGTATCAGAATATTGAGTGGGAGCTCTCCAGAATGCTGGGTATGGTATCAGAATATTGGATCTGAGCTCACTAGAATGCTGGGTATGGTATCAGAATATTGGGTGGGAGCTCTGTAGAATGCTGGATCAGTGGTATCAGAATACTGGGTCTGAGCGCTCCAGAATGCTGGATCAGTAGTATCAGAATATTGGGTGGGAGTTCTCTAGCATGCTGAGTATGGTATCAGAATATTAGGTGGGAGCTCTAGAGAATGCTGGATCAGTGGTATCAGAATATTGGGTCTGAGCTCTCTAGAATCCTGGGTATGGTATCAGAATACTGGATCTGAGCTCTCTAGAATGCTGGGTATGGTATCAGAATATTGGGTGGGAGCTCTCCAGAATGCTGATTATGGTATCATAATATTGGATCTGAGCTCTCTAGAATGCTGGGTATGGTGTCAGAATATTGGGTCTGAGCTCTGAAGAATGGTGGGTATGGTATCAGAATATTGGGTGGGAGCTCTAGAGAATGCTGGATCAGTGGTATCAGAATATTGGGTCTGAGCTCTCTAGAATGCTGGATATGGTATCTGAATATTGGGTCTGAGCTCTCTAGAATGCTGGATATGGTATCAGAATATTGGGTGGGAGCTCTCCAGAATGCTGGGTATGGTATCAGAATATTGGATCTGAGCTCTCTACAATGCTGGGTATAGTATCAGAATATTGGGTGGGAGCTCTGTAGAATGCTGGATCAGTGGTATCAGAATACTGGGTCTGAGCTCTCCAGAATGCTGGATCAGTGGTATCAGAACATTGGGTGGGAGCTCTCTAGAATGCTGGGTATGGTATCAGAATATTGGGTGGGAGCTCTAGAGAATGCTGGATCAGTGGTATCAGAATATTGGGTCTGAGCTCTCTATAATGCTGGGTATGGTATCAGAATATTGGATCTCAGCTATCTAGAATGCTGGGTATGGTATCAGAATATTGGGTCTGAGCTCTCGAGAATGGTGGGTATGGTATCAGAATATTGGGTGGGAGCTCTAGAGAATGCTGGATCAGTGGTATCAGAATACTGGGTCTGAGCTCTCTAGAATGCTGGATATGGTATCCAAATATTGGGTCTCAGCTCTCTAGAATGCTGGATATGGTATCAGAATATTGGGTCGGAGCTCTCCAGAATGCTGGGTATGGTATCAGAATACTGGATCTGAGCTCTCTAGAATGCTGGGTATGGTATCAGAATATTGTTGTTGTTGTTGTTGTAGTGTTTAACGCCATTTTTCAGCACACGATAGGCTATACATGGCGGCCAGTATTAATGGTGGAGGAAGAACCCTGAAAAACCCAGGGAAGAACCACCAACCCACGAGAAGCTACTGGCAGGCTTTCCCACGTACCCACGCTAGCCGAGCCTTGGACTCGAACCCACGCAGACAGATGTGAGATGGCAGTGATCCGAAACGGATAGAGCTTTAGACCACTCGGCGACTCGGGGCCCCCATCAGAATATTGGATGGGAGCTCTGTAGAATGCTGGATCAGTGGTATCAGAATACTGGGTCTGAGCTCTCCAGAATGCTGGATCAGTGGTATCAGAATATTGGGTGGGAGCTCTCTAGAATGCTGGGTATGTCATCAGAATATTGGGTGGGAGCTCTAGAGAATGCTGGATCAGTGGCATCAGAATATTGGGTCTGAGCTCTCTAGAATGCTGGGTATGGTATCAGAATATTGGATCTGAGCTCTCTAGAATGCTGGGTATGGTATCAGAATATTGGGTCTGAGCTCTCTGGAATGGTGGGAATGGTATCAGAATATTGGATCTGAGCTCTCTAGAATGCTGGGTATGGTATCAGAATATTGGGTGGGAGCTCTAGAGAATGCTGGATCAGTGGTATCAGAATATTGGGTCTGAGCTCTCTAGAATGCTGGATATGGTATCTGAATATTGGGAGGGAGCTCTCTAGAATGCTGGATATGGTATCAGAATATTGGGTGGGAGCTCTCCAGAATGCTGGGTATGGTATCAGAATATTGGATCTGACCTCTCTAGAATGCTGGGTATGGTATCAGAATATTGGGTGGGAGCTCTCTAGAATGCTGGATGAGTGGTATCAGAATACTGGGTCTGAGCTCTCTAGAATGCTGGATATGGTATCTGAATATTGGGTGGGAGCTCTCTAGAATGCTGGATATGGTATCAGAATATTGGGTGGGAGCTCTCCAGAATGCTGGGTATGGTATCAGAATATTGGATCTGAGCTCTCTAGAATGCTGGGTATGGTATCAGAATATTGGGTGGGAGCTCTCCAGAATGCTGGGTATGGTATCAGAATATTGGGTCTGAGCTCTCTAGAATGCTGGGTATGGTATCAGAATATTGGGTGGGAGCTCTCTAGAATGCTGGATCAGTGGTATCAGAATATTGGGTCTGAGATCTCCAGAATGCTGGGTCAGTGGTATTAGAATATTGGGTCTGAGATCTCCAGAATGCTGGGTCAGTGGTATTGGAATATTGGGTCAGAGCTCTTCAGAATGCTGGATCAGTGGTATCAGAATACTGGGTCTGAGATCTCAAGAATGCTGGGTATGGTATCAGAATATTGGGTCTGAGCTCCCCAGAATGGTGGGTATGGAATCAGAATATTGGGTGGGAGCTCTAGAGAATGCTGGATCAGTGGTATCCGAATATTGGGTCTGAGCTCTCTAGAATGCTGGATATGGTATCAGAATATTGGGTGGGAGCTGTCCAGAATGCTGGGTATGGTATCAGAATATTGGGTCTGAGCTCTCTAGAATGCTGGGTATGGAATCAGAATATTGGGTGGGAGCTCTCTAGAATGCTGGATAAATGGTATCAGAATATTGGGTCTGAGCTCTCCAGAATGCTGGGTCACTGGTATTAGAATATTGGGTCTGAGCTCTCTATAATGCTGGAACAGTGGTATCAGAATACTGGGTCTGAGCTCTCTAGAATGCTGGGTATGGTATCAGAATATTGGGTATGAGCTCTCCAGAATGGTGGGTATAGTATCAGAATATTGGGTGGGAGCTCTAGAGATTGCTGGATAAGTGGTATCAGAATATTGGGTCTGAGCTCTCTAGAATGCTGGATATGGTATCAGAATATTGGGTGGGAGCTCTCCAGAATGGTGGGTATGGTATCAGAATATTGGGTCTGAGCTATCTAGAATGCTGGGTATGGTATCAGAATATTGGGTGGGAGCTCTCTAGAATGCTGGATCAGTGGTATCAGAATATTGGGTCTGAGCTCTCCAGAATGCTGGGTCAGTGGTATCTGAATATTGGGTCGGAGCTCTCTAGAATGCTGGATCAGTGGTATCAGAATACTGGGTCTGAGCTCTCTAGAATGCTGGGAATGGTATCAGAATATTGGGTCTGAGCTCTCCAGAATGGTGGGTATGGTATCAGAATATTGGGTGGGAGCTCTAGAGATTGCTGGATCAGTGGTATCAGAATATTGGGTCTGAGCTCTCTAGAATGCTCGATATGGTATCCGAATATTGGGTCTGAGCTATCTAGAATGCTGGATATGGTATCAGAATATTGGGGGGGAGCTCTCCAGAATGCTGGGTATGGTATCAGAATATTGGGTCTGAGCTCTCTAGAATGCTGGGTATGGTATCAGAATATTGGGAGGGAGCTCTAGAGAATGCTGGATCAGTGGTATCAGAATATTGGGTCTGAGCTCTACAGAATGCAGGGTGAGTGGTATCAGAATATTGGGTCTGAGCTCTCTAGAATGCTGGATCAGTGGTATCAGAATACTGGGTGTGAGCTCTCTAGAATGCTGGGTATGGTATCAGAATATTGGGTCTGAGCTCTCCAGAATGATGGATCAGTGATATCAGAATACTGGGTCTGAGCTTTCCAGAATGCTGGATCAGTGGTAATAAAATATTGGGTAGGAGCTCTCCAGAATGCTGGGTATGGTATAAGAATATTGGGTCTGAGCTCTCTAGAATGCTGGAGCAGTGGTATCAGAATACTGGGTCTGAGCTCTCCAGAATGCTGGGTATGGTATCAGAATATTGGGTCTGAGCTCTCTAGAATGGTGGATCAGTGGTATCAGAATATTGGGTCTGAGATCTCCAGAATACTAGGTATGGTATCAGAATATTGGGTGGGAGCTCTCTAGAATGCTGGATCAGTGGTATCAGAATATTGGGTATGAGCTCTCCAGAATGCTGGGACAGTGGTATCTGAATATTGGGTCTGAGCTCTCTAGAATCCTGGGTATGGTATCAGAATATTGGATCTGAGCTCTCTAGAATGCTGGGTATGGTATCAGAATATTGGGTCTGAGCTCTCAAGAATGGTGGAAATGGTATCAGAATATTGGGTGGGAGCTCTAGAGAATGCTGGATCAGTGGTATCAGAATATTGGGTCTGAGCTCTCCAGAATGCTGGGTATGGTATCAGAATATTGGGTCTGAGCTCTCTAGAATGCTGGGTATGGTATCAGAATATTGGGTGGGAGCTCTCTAGAATGCTGGATCAGTGGTATCAGAATATTGAGTCTGAGCTCTGCAGAATGCTGGGTCAGTGGTATTAGAATATTGGGTCTGAGCTCTCCAGAATGCTGGATCAGTGGTATCAGAATACTGGGTCTGAGATCTCTAGAATGCTGGGTATGGGATCGGAATATTGGGTCTGAGCTCTCCAGAATGGTGGGTATGGTATCAGAATATTGGGAGGGAGCTCCAGAGATTGCTGGATCATTGGTAACAGAATATTGGGTCTGAGCTCTCTAGAATGCAGGATATGGTATCCGAATATTGGGTCTGTGCCCTCTAGAATGCTGGATATGGTATCAGAATATTGGGTGGGAGCTCTCCAGAATGATGCGTATGGCATCAAAATATTGGGTGGGAGCTCTCTAGAATGCTGGGTATGGTATCAGAATATTGGATCTGAGCTCTCTAGAATGCTGGGTATGGTATCAGAATATTGGCTGGGACCTCTCAAGAATGCTGGGTATGGTATCAGAATATTGGATCTGACCTCTCTGGAATGCTGGGTATGGTATCAGAATATTGGGTGGGAGCTATCTAGAATGCTGGATCAGTGGTATCAGAATATTGGGTCTGAGCTCTCCAGAATGGTGGGAATGGTATCAGAATATTGGGTGGGAGCTCAAGAGATTGCTGGATCAGTGGTATCAGAATATTGGGTCTGAGCTCTCTAGAATGATGGATATGGTATCCGAATATTGGGTCTGAGCTCTCTAGAATGCTGGATATGGTATCAGAATATTGGGTGGGAGCTCTCCAGAATGCTGGGTATGGTATCAGAATATTGGGTCTGAGCTCCCAAGAATGCTGGGTATAGTATCAGAATATTGGGTGGGAGCTCTCTAGAATGCTGAATCAGTGGTATCAGAATATTGGGTCTGAGCTCTCCAGAATGCTGGGTCAGTGGTATCAGAATATTGGGTCTGAGCCATCTAGAATGCTGTATCACTGGTATCATAATATTGGGTCTGAGCTCTCTAGAATGCTGGGTATGGTATCAGAATATTGCGTCTGAGCTTTCCAGAATGCTGGATCAGTTATATCAAAATATTGGGTAGGAGCTCTCCAGAATGGTGGGTATGGTATCAGAATATTGGGTATGAGCTCTCTAGAATGCTGGATATGGTATCCGAATATTGGGTCTGAGCTCTCTAGAATGCTGGATCAGTGGTAACAGAATACTGGGTCTGAGCTCTCGAGAATGCTGGGTATGGTATCAGAATATTGTGTCTGGTGTCTCTAGAATGCTGGATATGGTATCCGAATATTGGGTCTGAGCTCTCTAGAACGCTGGATATGGTCTCAGAATATTGGGTGGGAGCTCTCCAGAATGCTGGGAATGGTATCAGAATATTGGGTCTGAGCTCTCTAGAATGCTGGGTATGGTATCAGAATATTGGGTGGGAGCTCTCTAGAATGCTGGATCAGTGGTATCAGAATATTGGGTCTGAGATCTCCAGAATGCTGGGTCAGTGGTATTAGAATATTGGGTCCGAGCTCTCCAGAATGCTGGATGAGTGGTATCAGAATACTGGGTCTGAGCTCTCTAGAATGCTGGGTATGGTATCAGAATATTGGGTCTGAGCTCTCCAGAATGGTGGGTATGGAATCAGAATATTGGGTGGGAGCTCTAGAGAATGCTTGATCAATGGTATCCGAATATTGGGTCTGAGCTCTCTAGAATGCTGGATATGGTATCAGAATATTGGGTGGGAGCTCACCAGAATGCTGGGTATGGTATCAGAACATTGGGTCTGAGCTCTCCAGAATGGTGGGTATGGTATCAGAATATTGGGTGGGAGCTCTAGAGATTGCTGGATCAGTGCTATCAGAATATTGGGTCTGAGCTCTCTAGAATGCTGGATATGGTATCCGAATATTGGGTCTGAGCTCTCTAGAATGCTGAATATGGCATCGGAATATTGGGTGGGAGCTCTCCAGAATGCTGGACATGGTATCAGAATATTGGGTCTGAGCTCTCTAGAATGCTGGGTATGGTATGATAATATTGGGTGGGAGCTCTCTAGAATGCTGGATGAGTGGTATCAGAATATTGGGTCTGAGCTCTCCAGAATGCTGGGTCAGTGGTATCAGAATATTGGGTGTGAGCTCTCTAGAATGCTGGATCAGTGGTATCAGAATACTGGGTGTGAGCTCTCTAGAATGCTGGGTATGGTATCAGAACATTGGGTCTGAGCTCTCCAGAATGGTGGGTATGATATCAGAATATTGGGTGGGAGCTCTAGAGAATGATGGATCAGTGGTATCAGAATATTGGGTCTGAGCTCTCTAGAATGCTGGATACGGTATCCGAATATTGGGTCTGAGCTCTCTAGAATGTTGGATATGGTATAAGAATATTGGGTGGGAGCTCTCCAGAATGATGGGTATGGAATCAGAATATTGGGTCTGAGCTCTCTAGAATGCTGGGTATGGTATCAGAATATTGGGTGGGAGCTCTCTAGAATGCTGGATCAGTGGTATCAGAATATTGGGTCTGAGGTCTCCAGAATGCTGGGTCAGTGGTATTAGAATATTGGGTCTGAGCTCTCTAGAATGCTGGATCAGTGGTATCAGAATACTGGGTCTGAGCTCTCTAGAATGCTGGGTATGGTATCAGAATATTGGGTCTGAGCTCTCTAGAATGCTGGATATGGTATCCGAATATTGGGTGGGAGCTCTCCAGAATGCTGGGTATGGTTTCAGAATATTGGGTCTGAGATCTCTAGAATGCTGGGTATGGTATCAGAATATTGGGTGGGAGCTCTCTAGACTGCTGGATCAGTGGTATCAGAATATTGGGTCTGAGATCTCCAGAATGCTGGGTCAGTGGTATTGGAATATTGGGTCAGAGCTCTCCAGAATGCTGGATCAGTGGTATCAGAATACTGGGTCTGAGATCTCAAGAATGCTGGGTATGGTATCAGAATATTGGGTCTGAGCTCCCCAGAATGGTGGGTATGGAATCAGAATATTGGGTGGGAGCTCTAGAGAATGCTGGATCAGTGGTATCCGAATATTGGGTCTGAGCTCTCTAGAATGCTGGATATGGTATCAGAATATTGGGTGGGAGCTGTCCAGAATGCTGGGTATGGTATCAGAATATTGGGTCTGAGCTCTCTAGAATGCTGGGTATGGAATCAGAATATTGGGTGGGAGCTCTCTAGAATGCTGGATAAATGGTATCAGAATATTGGGTCTGAGCTCTCCAGAATGCTGGGTCACTGGTATTAGAATATTGGGTCTGAGCTCTCTATAATGCTGGAACAGTGGTATCAGAATACTGGGTCTGAGCTCTCTAGAATGCTGGGTATGGTATCAGAATATTGGGTATGAGCTCTCCAGAATGGTGGGTATGGTATGAGAATATTGGGTGGGAGCTCTAGAGATTGCTGGATAAGTGGTATCAGAATATTGGGTCTGAGCTCTCTAGAATGCTGGATATGGTATCAGAATATTGGGTGGGAGCTCTCCAGAATGGTGGGTATGGTATCAGAATATTGGGTCTGAGCTATCTAGAATGCTGGGTATGGTATCAGAATATTGGGTGGGAGCTCTCTAGAATGCTGGATCAGTGGTATCAGAATATTGGGTCTGAGCTCTCCAGAATGCTGGGTCAGTGGTATCTGAATATTGGGTCGGAGCTCTCTAGAATGCTGGATCAGTGGTATCAGAATACTGGGTCTGAGCTCTCTAGAATGCTGGGAATGGTATCAGAATATTGGGTCTGAGCTCTCCAGAATGGTGGGTATGGTATCAGAATATTGGGTGGGAGCTCTAGAGATTGCTGGATCAGTGGTATCAGAATATTGGGTCTGAGCTCTCTAGAATGCTCGATATGGTATCCGAATATTGGGTCTGAGCTATCTAGAATGCTGGATATGGTATCAGAATATTGGGGGGGAGCTCTCCAGAATGCTGGGTATGGTATCAGAATATTGGGTCTGAGCTCTCTAGAATGCTGGGTATGGTATCAGAATATTGGGAGGGAGCTCTAGAGAATGCTGGATCAGTGGTATCAGAATATTGGGTCTGAGCTCTACAGAATGCAGGGTGAGTGGTATCAGAATATTGGGTCTGAGCTCTCTAGAATGCTGGATCAGTGGTATCAGAATACTGGGTGTGAGCTCTCTAGAATGCTGGGTATGGTATCAGAATATTGGGTCTGAGCTCTCCAGAATGCTGGATCAGTGATATCAGAATACTGGGTCTGAGCTTTCCAGAATGCTGGATCAGTGGTAATAAAATACTGGGTAGGAGCTCTCCAGAATGCTGGGCATGGTATAAGAATATTGGGTCTGAGCTCTCTAGAATGCTGGAGCAGTGGTATCAGAATACTGGGTCTGAGCTCTCCAGAATGCTGGGTATGGTATCAGAATATTGGGTCTGAGCTCTCTAGAATGGTGGATCAGTGGTATCAGAATATTGGGTCTGAGCTCTCCAGAATACTAGGTATGGTATCAGAATATTGGGTGGGAGCTCTCTAGAATGCTGGATCAGTGGTATCAGAATATTGGGTATGAGCTCTCCAGAATGCTGGGTCAGTGGTATCTGAATATTGGGTCTGAGCTCTCTAGAATCCTGGGTATGGTATCAGAATATTGGATCTGAGCTCTCTAGAATGCTGGGTATGGTATCAGAATATTGGGTCTGAGCTCTCAAGAATGGTGGGAATGGTATCAGAATATTGGGTGGGAGCTCTAGAGAATGCTGGATCAGTGGTATCAGAATATTGGGTCTGAGCTCTCCAGAATGCTGGGTATGGTATCAGAATATTGGGTCTGAGCTCTCTAGAATGCTGGGTATGGTATCAGAATATTGGGTGGGAGCTCTCTAGAATGCTGGATCAGTGGTATCAGAATATTGAGTCTGAGCTCTCCAGAATGCTGGGTCAGTGGTATTAGAATATTGGGTCTGAGCTCTCCAGAATGCTGGATCAGTGGTATCAGAATACTGGGTCTGAGATCTCTAGAATGCTGGGTATGGGATCGGAATATTGGGTCTGAGCTCTCCAGAATGGTGGGTATGGTATCAGAATATTGGGAGGGAGCTCCAGAGATTGCTGGATCATTGGCAACAGAATATTGGGTCTGAGCTCTCTAGAATGCAGGATATGGTATCCGAATATTGGGTCTGTGCCCTCTAGAATGCTGGATATGGTATCAGAATATTGGGTGGGAGCTCTCCAGAATGATGCGTATGGCATCAAAATATTGGGTGGGAGCTCTCTAGAATGCTGGGTATGGTATCAGAATATTGGATCTGAGCTCTCTAGAATGCTGGGTATGGTATCAGAATATTGGCTGGGACCTCTCAAGAATGCTGGGTATGGTATCAGAATATTGGATCTGACCTCTCTGGAATGCTGGGTATGGTATCAGAATATTGGGTGGGAGCTATCTAGAATGCTGGATCAGTGGTATCAGAATATTGGGTCTGAGCTCTCCAGAATGGTGGGAATGGTATCAGAATATTGGGTGGGAGCTCAAGAGATTGCTGGATCAGTGGTATCAGAATATTGGGTCTGAGCTCTCTAGAATGATGGATATGGTATCCGAATATTGGGTCTGAGCTCTCTAGAATGCTGGATATGGTATCAGAATATTGGGTGGGAGCTCTCCAGAATGCTGGGTATGGTATCAGAATATTGGGTCTGAGCTCTCAAGAATGCTGGGTATGGTATCAGAATATTGGGTGGGAGCTCTCTAGAATGCTGAATCAGTGGTATCAGAATATTGGGTCTGAGCTCTCCAGAATGCTGGGTCAGTGGTATCAGAATATTGGGTCTGAGCCATCTAGAATGCTGTATCACTGGTATCATAATATTGGGTCTGAGCTCTCTAGAATGCTGGGTATGGTATCAGAATATTGCGTCTGAGCTTTCCAGAATGCTGGATCAGTGGTATCAAAATATTGGGTAGGAGCTCTCCAGAATGGTGGGTATGGTATCAGAATATTGGGTATGAGCTCTCTAGAATGCTGGATATGGTATCCGAATATTGGGTCTGAGCTCTCTAAAATGCTGGATACGGTATCAGAATATTGGGTCTGAGCTCTCTAGAATGCTGGATCAGTGGTAACAGAATACTGGGTCTGAGCTCTCGAGAATGCTGGGTATGGTATCAGAATATTGTGTCTGGGGTCTCTAGAATGCTGGATATGGTATCCGAATATTGGGTCTGAGCTCTCTAGAACGCTGGATATGGTCTCAGAATATTGGGTGGGAGCTCTCCAGAATGCTGGGTATGGTATCAGAATATTGGGTCTGAGCTCTCTAGAATGCTGGGTATGGTATCAGAATATTGGGTGGGAGCTCTCTAGAATGCTGGATCAGTGGTATCAGAATATTGGGTCTGAGATCTCCAGAATGCTGGGTCAGTGGTATTAGAATATTGGGTCTGAGATCTCCAGAATGCTGGGTCAGTGGTATTGGAATATTGGGTCAGAGCTCTCCAGAATGCTGGATCAGTGGTATCAGAATACTGGGTCTGAGATCTCAAGAATGCTGGGTATGGTATCAGAATATTGGGTCTGAGCTCCCCAGAATGGTGGGTGTGGAATCAGAATATTGGGTGGGAGCTCTAGAGAATGCTGGATCAGTGGTATCCGAATATTGGGTCTGAGCTCTCTAGAATGCTGGATATGGTATCAGAATATTGGGTGGGAGCTGTCCAGAATGCTGGGTATGGTATCAGAATATTGGGTCTGAGCTCTCTAGAATGCTGGGTATGGAATCAGAATATTGGGTGGGAGCTCTCTAGAATGCTGGATAAATGGTATCAGAATATTGGGTCTGAGCTCTCCAGAATGCTGGGTCACTGGTATTAGAATATTGGGTCTGAGCTCTCTATAATGCTGGAACAGTGGTATCAGAATACTGGGTCTGAGCTCTCTAGAATGCTGGGTATGGTATCAGAATATTGGGTATGAGCTCTCCAGAATGGTGGGTATGGTATCAGAATATTGGGTGGGAGCTCTAGAGATTGCTGGATAAGTGGTATCAGAATATTGGGTCTGAGCTCTCTAGAATGCTGGATATGGTATCAGAATATTGGGTGGGAGCTCTCCAGAATGGTGGGTATGGTATCAGAATATTGGGTATGAGCTATCTAGAATGCTGGGTATGGTATCAGAATATTGGGTGGGAGCTCTCTAGAATGCTGGATCAGTGGTATCAGAATATTGGGTCTGAGCTCTCCAGAATGCTGGGTCAGTGGTATCTGAATATTGGGTCGGAGCTCTCTAGAATGCTGGATCAGTGGTATCAGAATACTGGGTCTGAGCTCTCTAGAATGCTGGGAATGGTATCAGAATATTGGGTCTGAGCTCTCCAGAATGGTGGGTATGGTATCAGAATATTGGGTGGGAGCACTAGAGATTGCTGGATCAGTGGTATCAGAATATTGGGTCTGAGCTCTCTAGAATGCTCGATATGGTATCCGAATATTGGGTCTGAGCTATCTAGAATGCTGGATATGGTATCAGAATATTGGGGGGGAGCTCTGCAGAATGCTGGGTATGGTATCAGAATATTGGGTCTGAGCTCTCTAGAATGCTGGGTATGGTATCAGAATATTGGGAGGGAGCTCTAGAGAATGCTGGATCAGTGGTATCAGAATATTGGGTCTGAGCTCTACAGAATGCAGGGTGAGTGGTATCAGAATATTGGGTCTGAGCTCTCTAGAATGCTGGATCAGTGGTATCAGAATACTGGGTGTGAGCTCTCTAGAATGCTGGGTATGGTATCAGAATACTGGGTCTGAGCTCTCCAGAATGATGGATCAGTGATATCAGAATACTGGGTCTGAGCTTTCCAGAATGCTGGATCAGTGGTAATAAAATATTGGGTAGGAGCTCTCCAGAATGCTGGGTATGGTATAAGAATATTGGGTCTGAGCTCTCTAGAATGCTGGAGCAGTGGTATCAGAATACTGGGTCTGAGCTCTCCAGAATGCTGGGTATGGTATCAGAATATTGGGTCTGAGCTCTCTAGAATGGTGGATCAGTGGTATCAGAATATTGGGTCTGAGATCTCCAGAATACTAGGTATGGTATCAGAATATTGGGTGGGAGCTCTCTAGAATGCTGGATCAGTGGTATCAGAATATTGGGTATGAGCTCTCCAGAATGCTGGGTCAGTGGTATCTGAATATTGGGTCTGAGCTCTCTAGAATCCTGGGTATGGTATCAGAATATTGGATCTGAGCTCTCTAGAATGCTGGGTATGGTATCAGAATATTGGGTCTGAGCTCTCAAGAATGGTGGGAATGGTATCAGAATATTGGGTGGGAGCTCTAGAGAATGCTGGATCAGTGGTATCAGAATATTGGGTCTGAGCTCTCCAGAATGCTGGGTATGGTATCAGAATATTGGGTCTGAGCTCTCTAGAATGCTGGGTATGGTATCAGAATATTGGGTGGGAGCTCTCTAGAATGCTGGATCAGTGGTATCAGAATATTGAGTCTGAGCTCTCCAGAATGCTGGGTCAGTGGTATTAGAATATTGGGTCTGAGCTCTCCAGAATGCTGGATCAGTGGTATCAGAATACTGGGTCTGAGATCTCTAGAATGCTGGGTATGGGATCGGAATATTGGGTCTGAGCTCTCCAGAATGGTGGGTATGGTATCAGAATATTGGGAGGGAGCTCCAGAGATTGCTGGATCATTGGTAACAGAATATTGGGTCTGAGCTCTCTAGAACGCAGGATATGGTATCCGAATATTGGGTCTGTGCCCTCTAGAATGCTGGATATGGTATCAGAATATTGGGTGGGAGCTCTCCAGAATGATGCGTATGGCATCAAAATATTGGGTGGGAGCTCTCTAGAATGCTGGGTATGGTATCAGAATATTGGATCTGAGCTCTCTAGAATGCTGGGTATGGTATCAGAATATTGGCTGGGACCTCTCAAGAATGCTGGGTATGGTATCAGAATATTGGATCTGACCTCTCTGGAATGCTGGGTATGGTATCAGAATATTGGGTGGGAGCTATCTAGAATGCTGGATCAGTGGTATCAGAATATTGGGTCTGAGCTCTCCAGAATGGTGGGAATGGTATCAGAATATTGGGTGGGAGCTCAAGAGATTGCTGGATCAGTGGTATCAGAATATTGGGTCTGAGCTCTCTAGAATGATGGATATGGTATCCGAATATTGGGTCTGAGCTCTCTAGAATGCTGGATATGGTATCAGAATATTGGGTGGGAGCTCTCCAGAATGCTGGGTATGGTATCAGAATATTGGGTCTGAGCTCCCAAGAATGCTGGGTATGGTATCAGAATATTGGGTGGGAGCTCTCTAGAATGCTGAATCAGTGGTATCAGAATATTGGGTCTGAGCTCTCCAGAATGCTGGGTCAGTGGTATCAGAATATTGGGTCTGAGCCATCTAGAATGCTGTATCACTGGTATCATAATATTGGGTCTGAGCTCTCTAGAATGCTGGGTATGGTATCAGAATATTGCGTCTGAGCTTTCCAGAATGCTGGATCAGTTATATCAAAATATTGGGTAGGAGCTCTCCAGAATGGTGGGTATGGTATCAGAATATTGGGTATGAGCTCTCTAGAATGCTGGATATGGTATCCGAATATTGGGTCTGAGCTCTCTAAAATGCTGGATACGGTATCAGAATATTGGGTCTGAGCTCTCTAGAATGCTGGATCAGTGGTAACAGAATACTGGGTCTGAGCTCTCGAGAATGCTGGGTATGGTATCAGAATATTGTGTCTGGGGTCTCTAGAATGCTGGATATGGTATCCGAATATTGGGTCTGAGCTCTCTAGAACGCTGGATATGGTCTCAGAATATTGGGTGGGAGCTCTCCAGAATGCTGGGTATGGTATCAGAATATTGGGTCTGAGCTCTCTAGAATGCTGGGTATGGTATCAGAATATTGGGTGGGAGCTCTCTAGAATGCTGGATCAGTGGTATCAGAATATTGGGTCTGAGATCTCCAGAATGCTGGGTCAGTGGTATTAGAATATTGGGTCCGAGCTCTCCAGAATGCTGGATGAGTGGTATCAGAATACTGGGTCTGAGCTCTCTAGAATGCTGGGTATGGTATCAGAATATTGGGTCTGAGCTCTCCAGAATGGTGGGTATGGAATCAGAATATTGGGTGGGAGCTCTAGAGAATGCTGGATCAATGGTATCCGAACATTGGGTCTGAGCTCTCTAGAATGCTGGATATGGTATCAGAATATTGGGTGGGAGCTCACCAGAATGCTGGGTATGGTATCAGAACATTGGGTCTGAGCTCTCCAGAATGGTGGGTATGGTATCAGAATATTGGGTGGGAGCTCTAGAGATTGCTGGATCAGTGGTATCAGAATATTGGGTCTGAGCTCTCTAGAATGCTGGATATGGTATCCGAATATTGGGTCTGAGCTCTCTAGAATGCTGAATATGGCATCGGAATATTGGGTGGGAGCTCTCCACAATGCTGGACATGGTATCAGAATATTGGGTCTGAGCTCTATAGAATGCTGGGTATGGTATCATAATATTGGGTGGGAGCTCTCTAGAATGCTGGATGAGTGGTATCAGAATATTGGGTCTGAGCTCTCCAGAATGCTGGGTCAGTGGTATCAGAATATTGGGTGTGAGCTCTCTAGAATGCTGGATCAGTGGTATCAGAATACTGGGTGTGAGCTCTCTAGAATGCTGGGTATGGTATCAGAACATTGGGTCTGAGCTCTCCAGAATGGTGGGTATGATATCAGAATATTGGGTGGGAGCTCTAGAGAATGATGGATCAGTGGTATCAGAATATTGGGTCTGAGCTCTCTAGAATGCTGGATACGGTATCCGAATATTGGGTCTGAGCTCTCTAGAATGCTGGATATGGTATAAGAATATTGGGTGGGAGCTCTCCAGAATGATGGGTATGGTATCAGAATATTGGGTCTGAGCTCTCTAGAATGCTGGGTATGGTATCAGAATATTGGGTGGGAGCTCTCTAGAATGCTGGATCAGTGGTATCAGAATATTGGGTCTGAGGTCTCCAGAATGCTGGGTCAGTGGTATTAGAATATTGGGTCTCAGCTCTCTAGAATGCTGGATCAGTGGTATCAGAATACTGGGTCTGAGCTCTCTAGAATGCTGGGTATGGTATCAGAATATTGGGTCTGAGCTCTCCAGAATGGTGGGTATGGTATTAGAATATTGGGTGGGAGCTCCAGAGAATGCTGGATCAGTGGTATCAGAATATTGGGTCTGAGCTCTCTAGACTGCTGAATATGGTATCCGAATATTGGGTCTGAGCTCTCTAGAATGCTGGATATGGTATCAGAATATTGAGTGGGAGCTCTCCAGAATGCTGGGTATGGTATCAGAATATTGGATCTGAGCTCACTAGAATGCTGGGTATGGTATCAGAATATTGGGTGGGAGCTCTGTAGAATGCTGGATCAGTGGTATCAGAATACTGGGTCTGAGCTCTCCAGAATGCTGGATCAGTAGTATCAGAATATTGGGTGGGAGTTCTCTAGCATGCTGAGTATGGTATCAGAATATTAGGTGGGAGCTCTAGAGAATGCTGGATCAGTGGTATCAGAATATTGGGTCTGAGCTCTCTAGAATCCTGGGTATGGTATCAGAATACTGGATCTGAGCTCTCTAGAATGCTGGGTATGGTATCAGAATATTGGGTGGGAGCTCTCCAGAATGCTGATTATGGTATCATAATATTGGATCTGAGCTCTCTAGAATGCTGGGTATGGTGTCAGAATATTGGGTCTGAGCTCTCGAGAATGGTGGGTATGGTATCAGAATATTGGGTGGGAGCTCTAGAGAATGCTGGATCAGTGGTATCAGAATATTGGGTCTGAGCTCTCTAGAATGCTGGATATGGTATCTGAATATTGGGTCTGAGCTCTCTAGAATGCTGGATATGGTATCAGAATATTGGGTGGGAGCTCTCCAGAATGCTGGGTATGGTATCAGAATATTGGATCTGAGCTCTCTACAATGCTGGGTATAGTATCAGAATATTGGGTGGGAGCTCTGTAGAATGCTGGATCAGTGGTATCAGAATACTGGGTCTGAGCTCTCCAGAATGCTGGATCAGTGGTATCAGAACATTGGGTGGGAGCTCTCTAGAATGCTGGGTATGGTATCAGAATATTGGGTGGGAGCTCTAGAGAATGCTGGATCAGTGGTATCAGAATATTGGGTCTGAGCTCTCTATAATGCTGGGTATGGTATCAGAATATTGGATCTCAGCTATCTAGAATGCTGGGTATGGTATCAGAATATTGGGTCTGAGCTCTCGAGAATGGTGGGTATGGTATCAGAATATTGGGTGGGAGCTCTAGAGAATGCTGGATCAGTGGTATCAGAATACTGGGTCTGAGCTCTCTAGAATGCTGGATATGGTATCCAAATATTGGGTCTCAGCTCTCTAGAATGCTGGATATGGTATCAGAATATTGGGTCGGAGCTCTCCAGAATGCTGGGTATGGTATCAGAATACTGGATCTGAGCTCTCTAGAATGCTGGGTATGGTATCAGAATATTGTTGTTGTTGTTGTTGTAGTGTTTAACGCCATTTTTCAGCACACGATAGGCTATACATGGCGGCCAGTATTAATGGTGGAGGAAGAACCCTGAAAAACCCAGGGAAGAACCACCAACCCACGAGAAGCTACTGGCAGGCTTTCCCACGTACCCACGCTAGCCGAGCCTTGGACTCGAACCCACGCAGACAGAGGTGAGATGGCAGTGATCCGAAACGGATAGAGCTTTAGACCACTCGGCGACTCGGGGCCCCCATCAGAATATTGGATGGGAGCTCTGTAGAATGCTGGATCAGTGGTATCAGAATACTGGGTCTGAGCTCTCCAGAATGCTGGATCAGTGGTATCAGAATATTGGGTGGGAGCTCTCTAGAATGCTGGGTATGTCATCAGAATATTGGGTGGGAGCTCTAGAGAATGCTGGATCAGTGGCATCAGAATATTGGGTCTGAGCTCTCTAGAATGCTGGGTATGGTATCAGAATATTGGATCTGAGCTCTCTAGAATGCTGGGTATGGTATCAGAATATTGGGTCTGAGCTCTCTGGAATGGTGGGAATGGTATCAGAATATTGGATCTGAGCTCTCTAGAATGCTGGGTATGGTATCAGAATATTGGGTGGGAGCTCTAGAGAATGCTGGATCAGTGGTATCAGAATATTGGGTCTGAGCTCTCTAGAATGCTGGATATGGTATCTGAATATTGGGAGGGAGCTCTCTAGAATGCTGGATATGGTATCAGAATATTGGGTGGGAGCTCTCCAGAATGCTGGGTATGGTATCAGAATATTGGATCTGACCTCTCTAGAATGCTGGGTATGGTATCAGAATATTGGGTGGGAGCTCTCTAGAATGCTGGATGAGTGGTATCAGAATACTGGGTCTGAGCTCTCTAGAATGCTGGATATGGTATCTGAATATTGGGTGGGAGCTCTCTAGAATGCTGGATATGGTATCAGAATATTGGGTGGGAGCTCTCCAGAATGCTGGGTATGGTATCAGAATATTGGATCTGAGCTCTCTAGAATGCTGGGTATGGTATCAGAATATTGGGTGGGAGCTCTCTAGAATGCTGGATGAGTGGTATCAGAATACTGGGTCTGAGCTCTCCAGAATGCTGGATCAGTCGTATCAGAATATTGGGTGGGAGCTCTCTAGAATGCTGGGTATGGTATCAGAATATTGGGTGGGAGCTCTAGAGAATGCTGGATCAGTGGTATCAGAATATTGGGTCTGAGCTCTCTAGAATGCTGGGTATGGTATCAGAATATTGGATCTGAGCTCTCTAGAATGCTGGATATGGTATCCGAATATTGGGTCTGAGCTCTCTAGAATGCTGGATATGGTATCAGAATATTGAGTGGGAGCTCTCCAGAATGCTGGGTATGGTATCAGAATATTGGATCTGAGCTCACTAGAATGCTGGGTATGGTATCAGAATATTGGGTGGGAGCTCTGTAGAATGCTGGATCAGTGGTATCAGAATACTGGGTCTGAGCTCTCCAGAATGCTGGATCAGTAGTATCAGAATATTGGGTGGGAGTTCTCTAGCATGCTGAGTATGGTATCAGAATATTAGGTGGGAGCTCTAGAGAATGCTGGATCAGTGGTATCAGAATATTGGGTCTGAGCTCTCTAGAATCCTGGGTATGGTATCAGAATATTGGATCTGAGCTCTCTAGAATGCTAGGTATGGTATCAGAATATTGGGTGGGAGCTCTCCAGAATGCTGATTATGGTATCATAATATTGGATCTGAGCTCTCTAGAATGCTGGGTATGGTGTCAGAATATTGGGTCTGAGCTCTCGAGAATGGTGGGTATGGTATCAGAATATTGGGTGGGAGCTCTAGAGAATGCTAGATCAGTGGTATCAGAATATTGGGTCTGAGCTCTCTAGAATGCTGGATATGGTATCAGAATATTGGGTGGGAGCCCTCCAGAATGCTGGGCATGGTATCAGAATATTGTGACTGAGCTCTCTAGAATGCTGGATATGGTATCAGAATATTGGGTGGGAGCTCTCCAGAATGCTGGGTCAGTGGTATTAGAATATTGGGTGGGAGCTCTCTAGAATGCTGGGTATGGTATCAGAATATTGGGTGGGAGCTCTGGAGAATGCTGGATCAGTGGTATCAGAATACTGGGTCTGAGCTCTCCAGAATGCTGGATCAGTGGTATCAGAATATTGGGTGGGAGCTCTCTAGAATGCTGGGTATGGTATCAGAATATTGGGTGGGAGCTCTAGAGAATGCTGGATCAGTGGTATCAGAATACTGGGTCTGAGCTCTCTAGAATGCTGGATATGGTATCCAAATATTGGGTCTCAGCTCTCTAGAATGCTGGATATGGTATCAGTATATTGGGTGGGAGCTCTCCAGAATGCTGGGTATGGTATCAGAATATTGGATCTGAGCTCTCTAGAATGCTGGGTATGGTATCAGAATATTGGGTGGGAGCTCTGTAGAATGCTGGATTAGTGGTATCAGAATACTGGGTCTGAGCTCTCCAGAATGCTGGATCAGTGGTATCAGAATATTGGGTGGGAGCTCTCTAGAATGCTGGGTATGTCATCAGAATATTGGGTGGGAGCTCTAGAGAATGCTGGATCAGTGGTATCAGAATATTGGGTCTGAGCTCTCTAGAATGCTGGGTATGGTATCAGAATATTGGATCTGAGCTCTCTAGAATGCTGGGTATGGTATCAGAATATTGGGTCTGAGCTCTCTGGAATGGTGGGTATGGTATCAGAATATTGGATCTGAGCTCTCTAGAATGCTGGGTATGGTATCAGAATATTGGGTCTGAGCTCTCGAGAATGGTGGGTATGGTATCAGAATATTGGGTGGGAGCTCTAGAGAATGCTGGATCAGTGGTATCAGAATATTGGGTCTGAGCTCTCTAGAATGCTGGATATGGTATATGAATATTGGGTGGGAGCTCTCTAGAATGCTGGATATGGTATCAGAATATTGGGTAGGAGCTCTCCAGAATGCTGGGTATGGGATCAGAATATTGGATCTGAGCTCTCTAGAATGCTGGGTATGGTATCAGAATATTGGGTGGGAGCTCTCTAGAATGCTGGATCAGTGGTATGAGAATACTGGGTCTGAGCTCTCCAGAATGCTGGATCAGTGGTATCAGAATATTGGGTGGGAGCTCTCTAGAATGCTGTGTATGGTATCTTAATATTGGGTGGGAGCTCTACAGAATGCTGGATCAGTGGTATCAGAATATTGGGTCTGAGCTCTCTAGAATGCTGGGTATGGTATCAGAATTTTGGATCTGAGCTCTCTAGAATGCTGGGTATGGTATCAGAATATTGGGTCTGAGCTCTCCAGAATGGTGGGTATGGTATCAGAATATTGGGTGGGAGCTCTAGAGAATGCTGGATCAGTGGTATCAGAATATTGGGTCTGAGCTCTCTAGAATGCTGGATATGGTATCCGAATATTGGGTCTGAGCTCTCTAGAATGCTGGATATGGTATCAGAATATTGGGTGGGAGCTCTCCAGAATGCTGGGTATGGTTTCAGAATATTGGGTGGGAGCTCTCTAGAATGCTGGGGATGGTATCAGAATATTGGGTGGGAGCTCTCTAGAATGATGGATCAGTGGTATCAGAATATTGGGTCTGAGATCTCCAGAATGCTGGGTCAGTGGTATTGGAATATTGGGTCTGAGATCTCCAGAATGCTGGATCAGTGGTATCAGAATACTGGGTCTGAGCTCTCTAGAATGATGGGTATGGTATCAGAATATTGGGTCTGAGCTTCCCAGAATGGTGGGTATGGAATCAGAATATTGGGTGGGAGCTCTAGAGAATGCTGGATCAGTGGTATCCGAATATTGGGTCTGAGCTCTCTAGAATGCTGGATATGGTATGAGAATATTGGGTGGGAGCTGTGCAGAATGCTGGGTATGGTATCAGAATATTGGGTCTGAGCTCTCTAGAATGCTGGGTATGGTATCAGAATATTGGGTGGGAGCTCTCTAGAATGCTGGATCAGTGGTATCAGAATATTGGGTCTGAGCTCTCCAGAATGCTGTGTCACTGGTATTAGAAGATTGGGTCTGAGCTCTCTATAATGCTGGATCAGTGGTATTAGAATACTGGGTCTGAGCTCTCTAGAATGCTGGGTATGGTATCAGAATATTGAGTATGAGCTCTCCAGAATGGTGGGTATGGTATCAGAATATTGGGTTGGAGCTCTAGAGATTGCTGGATAAGTGGTATCAGAATATTGGGTCTGAGCTCTCTAGAATGCTGGATATGGTATGCGAATACTGGGGCTGAGCTCTCTAGAATGCTGGATATGGTATCAGAATATTGGGTGGGAGCTCTCCAGAATGGTGGGTATGGTATCAGAATAATGGTCTGAGCTCTCTAGAATACTGGGTATGGTATCAGAATATTGGGTGGGAGCTCTCTAGAATGCTGGATCAGTGGTATCAGAATATTGGGTCTGAGCCCTCCAGAATGCTGGATCAGTGGTATCAGAATACTGGGTCTGAGCTCTCTAGAATGCTGGGTATGGTATCAGAATATTGGGTCTGAGCTCTCCACAATGGTGGGTATGGTATCAGAATATTGGGTGGGAGCTCTAAAGATTGCTGGATCAGTGGTATCAGAATATTGGGTCTGAGCTCTCTAGAATGCTGGATATGGTATGCGAATATTGGGTCTGAGCTATCTAGAATGCTGGATGTGGTATCAGAATATTGGGTGGGAGCTCTCCAGAATGCTGGGTATGGTATCAGAATATTGGGCCTGAGCTCTCTAGAATGCTGGGTATGGTATCAGAATATTGGGTGGGAGCTCTCTAGAATGCTGGATCAGTGGTATCAGAATATTGGGTCTGAGCTCTACAGAATGCAGGGTGAGTGGTATCAGAATATTGGGTCTGAGCTCTCTAGAATGCTGGATCAGTGGTATCAGAATACTGGGTGTGAGCTCTCTAGAATGCTGGGTATGGTATCAGAATATTGGGTCTGACCTCTCCAGGATGCTGGATCAGTGATATCAGAATACTGGGTCTGAGCTTTCCAGAATGCTGGATCAGTGGTAATAGAATATTGGGTAGGAGCTCTCCAGAATGCTGGGTATGGTATAAGAATATTGGGTCTGAGCTCTCTGGAATGCTGGAGCAGTGGTATCAGAATACTGGGTCTGAGCTCTCCAGAATGCTGGGTATGGTATCAGAATATTGGGTCTGAGCTCTCTAGAATGCTGGATATGGTATCAGAATATTGGGTGTGAGCTCTCTAGAATGCTGCATATGGTATCAGAATATTGGGTCTGAGCTCTCTAGAATGCTGGATCAGTGGTACCAGAATATTGGGTCTGAGCTCTCCAGAATGCTGGGTATGGTATCAGAATATTGGGTCTGAGTTCTCTAGAATGCTGGGTATGGTATCAGAATATTGGGTGGGAGCTCTCTAGAATGCTGGATCAGTGGTATCAGAATATTGAGTCTGAGCTCTCCAGAATGCTGGGTCAGTGGTATTAGAATATTGGGTCTGAGCTCTCCAGAATGCTGGATGAGTGGTATCCGAATATTGGGTCTGAGCTCTCTAGAATGCTGGATATGGTATCAGAATATTGGGTGGGAGCTCTCCAGAATGCTGGGTATGGTATCAAAATATTGGGACTGAGCTCTCTAGAATGCTGGGTATGGTATTAGAATATTGGGTGGGAACTCTCTAGAATGCTGGATCAGTGGTATCAGAATATTGAGTCTGAGCTCTCCAGAATGCTGGGTCAGTGGTATCTGAATATTGGGTCTGAGCTCTCTAGAATGCTGGATCAGTGGTATCAGAATACTCGGTCTGAGGTCTCTAGAATGCTGGGTATGGTATCAGAATATTGGGTCTGAGCTCTCCAGAATGGTGGGTATGGTATCAGAATATTGGGTGGGAGCTCCAGAGATTGCTGGATCATTGGTATCAGAATATTGGGTCTGAGCTCTCTAGAATGCAGGATATGGTATCGGAATATTGGGTCTGAGCCCTCTAGAATGCTGGATATGGTATCAGAATATTGGGTCTGAGCTCTCCAGAATGATGCGTATGGCATCAAAATATTGGGTGGGAGCTCTCTAGAATGCTGGGTATGGTATCAGAATATTGGATCTGAGCCCTCTAGAATGCTGGATATGGTATCAGAATATTGGCTGGGAGCTCTCCAGAATGCTGGGTATGGTATCAGAATATTGGATCTGAGCTCTCTAGAATGCTGGGTATGGTATCAGAATATTGGGTGGGAGCTCTCTAGAATGCTGGATCAGTGGTATCAGAATATTGGGTCTGAGCTCTCCAGAATGGTGCGTATGGTATCAGAATATTGGGTGGGAGCTCAAGAGATTGCTGGATCAGTGGTATCAGAATATTGGGTCTGAGCTCTCTAGAATGGTGGATATGGTATTCGAATATTGGATCTGAGCTCTCTAGAATGCTGGATATGGTATCAGAATATTGGGCAGGAGCTCTCCAGAATGCTGGGTATGGTGTCAGAATATTGGGTCTGAGCTCTCTAGAATGCTGGGTATGGTATCAGAATATTGGGTGGGAGCTCTCTAGAATGCTGAATCAGTGGTATCAGAATATTGGGTCTGAGCTCACCAGAATGCGGGTCAGTGGTAGCAGAATATTGGGTCTGAGCCATCTAGAATGCTGTATCACTGGTACCATAATATTGGGTGTGAGCTCTCTAGAATGCTGGGTATGGTATCAGAATATTGGGTCTAAGCTTTCCAGAATGCTGGATCAGTGGTATCAGAATATTGGGTAGGAGCTCTCCAGAATGCTGGGTATGGTATCCGAATACTGGGTCTGAGCTCTCTAGAATGCTGGATATGGTATCCGAATATTGGGTCTGAGCTCTCTAAAATGCTGGATATGGTATCAAAATATTGGGTCTGAGCTCTCTAGAATGCTGGATCAGTGGTATCAGAATACTGGGTCTGAGCTCTCCAGAATGCTGGGTATGGTATCAGAATATTGTGTCTGAGCTCTCTAGAATGCTGGATATGGTATCTGAATATTGGGTCTGAGCTCTCTAGAATGCTGG
This sequence comes from Sinohyriopsis cumingii, assembly GCA_028554795.2. Lineage (NCBI taxonomy): Eukaryota > Metazoa > Mollusca > Bivalvia > Unionida > Unionidae > Sinohyriopsis > Sinohyriopsis cumingii. The sequence goes on along the minus strand of CM068833.1, from coordinate 79,074,823 downwards.
ATATGGTCTCAGAATATTGGGTGGGAGCTCTCCAGAATGCTGGGTATGGTATCAGAATATTGGGTCTGAGCTCTCTAGAATGCTGGGTATGGTATCAGAATATTGGGTGGGAGCTCTCTAGAATGCTGGATCAGTGGTATCAGAATATTGGGTGGGAGCTCTCTAGAATGCTGGGTCAGTGGTATCTGAATATTGGGTCTGAGCTCTCTAGAATGCTGGGTCAGTGGTATCTGAATATTGGGTCTGAGCTGTCTAGAATGCTGGATCAGTGGTATCAGAATACTCGGTCTGAGGTCTCTAGAATGCTGGGTATGGTATCAGAATATTGGGTCTGAGCTCTCCAGAATGGTAGGTATGGTATCAGAATATTGGGTGGGAGCTCAAGAGATTGCTGGATCAGTGGTATCAGAACATTGGGTCTGAGCACTCTAGAATGGTGGATATGGTATTCGAATATTGGGTCTGAGCTCTCTAGAATGCTGGATATGGTATCAGAATATTGGGCGGGAGCTCTCCAGAATGCTGGGTATGGTATCAGAATATTGGGTCTGAGCTCTCTAGAATGCTGGGTATGGTATCAGAATATTGGGTGGGAGCTCTCTAGAATGCTGAATCAGTGGTATCAGAATATTGGGTCTGAGCTCACCAGAATGCGGGTCAGTGGTAGCAGAATATTGGGTCTGAGCCATCTAGAATGCTGTATCACTGGTACCATAATATTGGGTCTGAGCTCTCTAGAATGCTGGGTATGGTATCAGAATATTGGGTCTAAGCTTTCCAGAATGCTGGATCAGTGGTATCAGAATATTGGGTAGGAGCTCTCCAGAATGCTGGGTATGGTATCCGAATACTGGGTCTGAGCTCTCTAGAATGCTGGATATGGTATCCGAATATTGGGTCTGAGCTCTCTAAAATGCTGGATATGGTATCAGAATATTGGGTCTGAGCTCTCTAGAATGCTGGATCAGTGGTATCAGAATACTGGGTCTGAGCTCTCCAGAATGCTGGGTATGGTATCAGAATATTGTGTCTGAGCTCTCTAGAATGCTGGATATGGTCTCAGAATATTGGGTGGGAGCTCTCCAGAATGCTGGGTATGGTATCAGAATATTGGGTCTGAGCTCTCTAGAATGCTGGGTATGGTATCAGAATATTGGGTGGGAGCTCTCTAGAATGCTGGAGCAGTGGTATCAGAATATTGGGTCTGAGATCTCCAGAATGCTGGGTCAGTGGTATTAGAATATTGGGTCTGAGCTCTCCAGAATGGTGGGTATGGTATCAGAATATTGGGTGGGAGCTCTAGAGAATGCTGGATCAGTGGTATCAGAATACTGGGTCTGAGCTCTCTAGAATGCTGGAAATGGTATCCAAATATTGGGTCTGAGCTCTCTAGAATGCTGGATATTGTATCAGAATATTGGGTCGGAGCTCTCCAGAATGCTGGGTATGGTATCAGAATATTGGATCTGAGCTCTCTAGAACGCTGGGTATGGTATCAGAATATTGGGTGGGAGCTCTGTAGAATGCGGGATCAGTGGTATCAGAATACTAGGTCTGAGCTCTCCAGAATGCTGGATCAGTGGTATCAGAATATTGGGTGGGAGCTCTCTAGAATGCTGGGTATGGCATCAGAATATTGGGTGGGAGCTCTAGAGAATGCTAGATCAGTGGTATCAGAATATTGGGTCTGAGCTCTCTAGAATGCTGGGTATGGTATCAGAATATTGGATCTGAGCTCTCTAGAATGCTGGGTATGGTATCATAATATTGGGTCTGAGCTCTCTTGAATGGTGGGTATGGTATCAGAATATTGGATCCGAGCTCTCTAGAATGCTGGGTATGGTATCAGAATATTGGGTCTGAGCTCTCCAGAATGGTGGGTATGGTATCAGAATATTGGGTGGGAGCTCTAGAGAATGCTGGATCAGTGGTATCAGAATATTGGGTCTGAGCTCTCTAGAATGCTGGATATGGTATCTGAATATTGGGTGGGAGCTCTCTATAATGCTGGATCAGTGGTATCAGAATACTGGGTCAGAGCTCTCCAGAATGCTGGATCACTGGTATCAGAATATTGGGTGGGAGCTCTCTAGAATGCTGGGTATGGTATCAGAATATTGGGTGGGAGCTCTAGAGAATGCTGGATCAGTGGTATCAGAATATTGGGTCTGAGCTCTCTAGAATGCTGGGTATGGTATCAGAATATTGGATCTGAGCTCTCTAGAATGCTGGGTATGGTATCAGAATATTGGGTCTGAGCTCTCCGGAATCGTGGGTATGGTATCAGAATATTGGATCTGAGCTCTCTAGAATGCTGGGTATGGTATCAGAATATTGGGTCTGAGCTCTCCAGAATGGTGGGTATGGTATCAGAATATTGGGTGGGAGCCCCAGAGAATGCTGGGTATGGTTTCAGAATATTGGGTCTGAGCTCTCTAGAATGCTGGGTATGGTATCAGAATATTGGGTGGGAGCTCTCTAGAATGATGGATCAGTGGTATCAGACTATTGGGTCTGAGATCTCCAGAATGCTGGGTCAGTGGTATTGGAATATTGGGTCTGAGATCTCCAGAATGCTGGATCAGTGGTATCAGAATACTGGGTCTGAGCTCTCTAGAATGATGGGTATGGTATCAGAATATTGGGTCTGAGCTCCCCAGAATGGTGGGTATGGAATCAGAATATTGGGTGGGAGCTCTAGAGAATGCTGGATCAGTGGTATCCGAATATTGGGTCTGAGCTCTCTAGAATGCTGGATATGGTATCAGAATATTGGGTGGGAGCTGTTCAGAATGCTGGGTATGGTATCAGAATATTGGGTCTGAGCTCTCTAGAATGCTGGGTATGGTATCAAAATATTGGGTGGGAGCTCTCTAGAATGCTGGATCAGTGGTATCAGAATATTGGGTCTGAGCTCTCCAGAATGCTGTGTCACTGGTATTAGAAGATTGGGTCTGAGCTCTCTATAATGCTGGATCAGTGGTATCAGAATACTGGGTCTAAGTCTCTAGAATGCTGGGTATGGTATCAGAATATTGAGTATGAGCTCTCCAGAATGGTGGGTATGGTATCGGAATATTGGGTTGGAGCTCTAGAGATTGCTGGATAAGTGGTATCAGAATATTGGGTCTGAGCTCTCTAGAATGCTGGATATGGTATGCGAATCCTGGGGCTGAGCTCTCTAGAATGCTGGATATGGTATCAGAATATTGGGTGGGAGCTCTCCAGAATGGTGGGTATGGTATCAGAATATTGGGTCTGAGCTCTCTAGAATGCTGGGTATGGTATCAGAATATTCGGTGGGAGCTCTCTAGAATGCTGGATCAGTGGTATCAGAATATTGGGTCTGAGCTCTCAAGAATGCTGGATCAGTGGTATCCGAATACTGGGTCTGAGCTCTCTAGAATGCTGGATATGGTATCCGAATATTGGGTCTGAGCTCTCTAAAATGCTGGATATGGTATCAGAATATTGGGTCTGAGCTCTCTAGAATGCTGGATCAGTGGTATCAGAATACTGGGTCTGAGCTCTCCAGAATGCTGGGTATGGTATCAGAATATTGTGTCTGAGCTCTCTAGAATGCTGGATATGGTATCTGAATATTGGGTCTGAGCTCTCTAGAATGCTGGATATGGTCTCAGAATATTGGGTGGGAGCTCTCCAGAATGCTGGGTATGGTATCAGAATATTGGGTCTGAGCTCTCTAGAATGCTGGGTATGGTATCAGAATATTGGGTGGGAGCTCTCTAGAATGCTGGATCAGTGGTATCAGAATATTGGGTCTGAGATCTCCAGAATGCTGGGTCAGTGGTATTAGAATATTGGGTCTGAGCTCTCCAGAATGGTGGGTATGGTATCAGAATATTGGGTGGGAGCTCTAGAGAATGCTGGATCAGTGGTATCAGAATACTGGGTCTGAGCTCTCTAGAATGCTGGAAATGGTATCCAAATATTGGGTCCGAGCTCTCTAGAATGCTGGATATTGTATCAGAATATTGGGTCGGAGCTCTCCAGAATGCTGGGTATGGTATCAGAATATTGGATCTGAGCTCTCTAGAACGCTGGGTATGGTATCAGAATATTGGGTGGGAGCTCTGTAGAATGCGGGATCAGTGGTATCAGAATACTGGGTCTGAGCTCTCCAGAATGCTGGATCAGTGGTATCAGAATATTGGGTGGGAGCTCTCTAGAATGCTGGGTATGGCATCAGAATATTGGGTGGGAGCCCTAGAGAATGCTAGATCAGTGGTATCAGAATATTGGGTCTGAGCTCTCTAGAATGCTGGGTATGGTATCAGAATATTGGATCTGAGCTCTCTAGAATGCTGGGTATGGTATCAGAATATTGGGTCTGAGCTCTCTGGAATGGTGGGTATGGTATCAGAATATTGGATCTGAGCTCTCTAGAATGCTGGGTATGGTATCAGAATATTGGGTCTGAGCTCTCCAGAATGGTGGGTATGGTATCAGAATATTGGGTGGGAGCTCTAGAGAATGCTGGATCAGTGGTATCAGAATATTGGGTCTGAGCTCTCTAGAATGCTGGATATGGTATCTGAATATTGGGTGGGAGCTCTCTATAATGCTGGATCAGTGGTATCAGAATACTGGGTCAGAGCTCTCCAGAATGCTGGATCACTGGTATCAGAATATTGGGTGGGAGCTCTCTAGAATGCTGGGTATGGTATCAGAATATTGGGTGGGAGCTCTAGAGAATGCTGGATCAGTGGTATCAGAATATTGGGTCTGAGCTCTCTAGAATGCTGGGTATGGTATCAGAATATTGGATCTGAGCTCTCTAGAATGCTGGGTATGGTATCAGAATATTGGGTCTGAGCTCTCCGGAATCGTGGGGATGGTATCAGAATATTGGATCTGAGCTCTCTAGAATGCTGGGTATGGTATCAGAATATTGGGTCTGAGCTCTCCAGAATGGTGGGTATGGTATCAGAATATTGGGTGGGAGCTCCAGAGAATGCTGGATCAGTGGTATCAGAATATTGGGTCTGAGCTCTCTAGAATGCTGGATATGGTATCCGAATATTGGGTCCGAGCTCTCTAGAATGCTGGATATGGTATCAGAATATTGGGTGGTAGCTCTCTAGAATGCTGGGTATGGTTTCAGAATATTGGGTCTGAGCTCTCTAGAATGCTGGGTATGGTATCAGAATATTGGGTGGGAGCTCTCTAGAATGATGGATCAGTGGTATCAGACTATTGGGTCTGAGATCTCCAGAATGCTGGGTCAGTGGTATTGGAATATTGGGTCTGAGATCTCCAGAATGCTGGATCAGTGGTATCAGAATACTGGGTCTGAGCTCTCTAGAATGATGGGTATGGTATCAGAATATTGGGTCTGAGCTCCCCAGAATGGTGGGTATGGAATCAGAATATTGGGTGGGAGCTCTAGAGAATGCTGGATCAGTGGTATCCGAATATTGGGTCTGAGCTCTCTAGAATGCTGGATATGGTATCAGAATATTGGGTGGGAGCTGTTCAGAATGCTGGGTATGGTATCAGAATATTGGGTCTGAGCTCTCTAGAATGCTGGGTATGGTATCAAAATATTGGGTGGGAGCTCTCTAGAATGCTGGATCAGTGGTATCAGAATATTGGGTCTGAGCTCTCCAGAATGCTGTGTCACTGGTATTAGAAGATTGGGTCTGAGCTCTCTATAATGCTGGATCAGTGGTATCAGAATACTGGGTCTAAGTCTCTAGAATGCTGGGTATGGTATCAGAATATTGAGTATGAGCTCTCCAGAATGGTGGGTATGGTATCGGAATATTGGGTTGGAGCTCTAGAGATTGCTGGATAAGTGGTATCAGAATATTGGGTCTGAGCTCTCTAGAATGCTGGATATGGTATGCGAATCCTGGGGCTGAGCTCTCTAGAATGCTGGATATGGTATCAGAATATTGGGTGGGAGCTCTCCAGAATGGTGGGTATGGTATCAGAATATTGGGTCTGAGCTCTCAAGAATACTGGATCAGTGGTATCCGAATACTGGGTCTGAGCTCTCTAGAATGCTGGATATGGTATCCGAATATTGGGTCTGAGCTCTCTAAAATGCTGGATATGGTATCAGAATATTGGGTCTGAGCTCTCTAGAATGCTGGATCAGTGGTATCAGAATACTGGGTCTGAGCTCTCCAGAATGCTAGGTATGGTATCAGAATATTGTGTCTGAGCTCTCTAGAATGCTGGATATGGTATCTGAATATTGGGTCTGAGCTCTCTAGAATGCTGGATATGGTCTCAGAATATTGGGTGGGAGCTCTCCAGAATGCTGGGTATGGTATCAGAATATTGGGTCTGAGCTCTCTAGAATGCTGGGTATGGTATCAGAATATTGGGTGGGAGCTCTCTAGAATGCTGGATCAGTGGTATCAGAATATTGGGTCTGAGATCTCCAGAATGCTGGGTCAGTGGTATTAGAATATTGGGTCTGACCTCTCCAGAATGCTGGATGAGTGGTATCAGAATACTGGGTCTGAGCTCTCTAGAATGCTGGGTATGGTATCAGAATATTGGGTCTGAGCTCTCCAGAATGGTGGGTATGGAATCAGAATATTGGGTGGGAGCTCTAGAGAATGCTGGATCAATGGTATCCGAATATTGGGTCTGAGCTCTCTAGAATGCTGGATATGGTATCAGAATATTGGGTGGGAGCTCTCCAGAATGCTGGGTATGGTATCAGAACATTGGGTCTGAGCTCTCTAGAGTGCTGGGTATGGTATCAGAATATTGGGTGGGAGCTCTCTAAAATGCTGGATCAGTGGTATCAGAATATTGGGTCTGAGCTCTCCAGAATGCTGGGTCAGTGGTATTAGAATATTGGGTCTGAGCTCTCTAGAATGCTGGATCAGTGGTATCAGAATACTGGGTCTGAGCTCTCTAGAATGCTGGGTATGGTATCAGAATATTGGGTGGGAGTTCTAGAGATTGCTGGATCAGTGGTATCAGAATATTGGGTCTGAGCTCTCTAGAATGCTGGATATGGTATCCGAATATTGGGTCTGAGCTCTCTAGAATGCTGAATATGGTATCAGAATATTGGGTGGGAGCTCTCCAGAATGCTGGATATGGTATCAGAATATTGGGTCTGAGCTCTCTAGAATGCTGGGTATGGTATCAGAATATTGGGTGGGAGCTGTCTAGAATGCTGGATCAGTGGTATCAGAATATTGGGTCTGAGGTCTCCAGAATGCTGGGTCAGTGGTATTAGAATATTGGGTCTAAGCTCTCTAGAATGCTTGATCAGTGGTATCAGAATACTGGGTCTGAGCTCTCTAGAATGCTGGGTATGGTATCAGAATATTGGGTCTGAGCTCTCCAGAATGGTGGGTATGGTATCAGAATATTGGGTGGGAGCTCTAGAGAATGCTGGATCAGTGGTATCAGAATATTGGGTCTGAGCTCTCTAGAATGCTGGATATGGTATCCGAATATTGGGTCTGAGGTCTCTAGAATGCTGGATATGGTATCAGAATATTGGGTGGGAGCTCTCCAGAATGCTGGGTATGGTGTCAGAATATTGGATCTGAGCTCTCTAGAATGCTGGGTATGGTATCAGAATGTTGGGTGGGAGCTCTGTAGAATGCTGGATCAGTGGTATGAGAATACTGGGTCTGAGCTTTCCAGAATGCTGGATCAGTAGTATCAGAATATTGGGTGGGAGCTCTCTAGCATGCTGGGTATGGTATCAGAATATTGGGTGGGAGCTCTAGAGAATGCTGGATCAGTGGTATCAGAATATTGGGTCTGAGCTCTCTAGAATGCTGAATATGGTATGAGAATATTGGATCTGAGCTCTCTAGAATGCTGGGTATGGTATCAGAATATTGGGTGGGAGCTCTCCAGAATGCTGATTATGGTATCATAATATTGGATCTGAGCTCTCTAGAATGCTGGGTATGGTATCAGAATATTGGGTCTGAGCTCTCGAGAATGGTGGGTATGGTATCAGAATATTGGGTGGGAGCTCTAGAGAATGCTGGATCAGTGGTATCAGAATATTGGGTCTGAGCTCTCTAGAATGCTGGATATGGTATCTGAATATTGGGTCTGAGCTCTCTAGAATGCTGGATATGGTATCAGAATATTGGGTGGGAGCTCTCCAGAATGCTGGGTATGGTATCAGAATATTGGATCTGAGCTCTCTAGAATGCTGGGTATGGTATCAGAATATTGGGTGGGAGCTCTGTAGAATGCTGGATCAGTGGTATCAGAATAGTGGGTCTGAGCTCTCCAGAATGCTGGATCAGTGGTATCAGAATATTGGGTGGGAGCTCTCTAGAATGCTGGGTATGGTATCAGAATATTGGGTGGGAGCTCTAGAGAATGCTGGATCAGTGGTATCAGAATATTGGGTCTGAGCTCTCTATAATGCTGGGTATGGTATCAGAATATTGGATCTGAGCTCTCTAGAATGCTGGGTATGGTATCAGAATATTGGGTCTGAGCTCTCCAGAATGGTGGGTATGGTATCAGAATATTGGGTGGGAGCTCTAGAGAATGCTGGATCAGTGGTATCAGAATACTGGGTCTGAGCTCTCTAGAATGCTGGATATGGTATCCAAATATTGGGTCTGAGCTCTCTAGAATGCTGGATATGGTATCAGAATATTGGGTGGGAGCTCTCCAGAATGCTGGGTATGGTATCAGAATATTGGATCTGAGCTCTCTAGAATGCTGGGTATGGTATCAGAATATTGGGTGGGAGCTCTGTAGAATGCTGGATCAGTGGTATCAGAATACTGGGTCTGAGCTCTCTAGAATGCTGGATCAGTGGTATCAGAATATTGGGTGGGAGCTCTCTAGAATGCTGGGTTTGTGATCAGAATATTGGGTGGGAGCTCTAGAGAATGCTGGATCAGTGTTATCAGAATACTGGGTCTGAGCTCTCGAGAATGCTGGGTATGGTATCAAAATATTGGGTCTGAGCTCTCTAGAATGCTGGGTATGGTATCAGAATATTGGGTCTGAGCTCTCCAGAATGCTGGGCAGTGGTACCAGAATATTTGGTCTGAGCTCTCTAGAACGCTGGGTCAGTGGTACCAGAATATTTGGTCTGAGCTCTCTAGAATGCTGGGTCAGTGGTACCAGAATATTTGGACTGAGCTCTCTAGAATGCTGGGTCAGTGGTACCAGAATATTGGGTCTGAGCTCTCCAGAATGCTGGGTGAGTGGTACTAGAATATTGGGTCTGAGCTCTCTAGAACGTTGGGTCAGTGGTCTGGGCTAGCAATATACCGAATTCATGTTGCCATAGGTGACCTTACGATAAAAATATTGACTATGAAAACAGTTCACAAGGAGGAATTCATGACTTAAAACACAGACAGCTTCATATTAAAGTACCATCTTTGGACAACTAAATTTAAGCCAGGCAGCCAGGGTCTTTTTTCCAAGAAGTCCTCTGGGCTACAACACGATTTTGAAATGTGTTGAATACTGTTGTTTGCACATATCTAATCTGTCGCCTCAATATTCAGGATCCCTGTCAACTGCATCCAAAATTTGGACCATCCTGACCTACTGGTACTTAAAAATGGATCTGACAGTGTACCACTAAAGTTGTGCAAGAAAGCAGCACTTTAAAGTGATTACCTGTATTAAGTTACCAAACTTTAATCCTATGGATTATGGATTAAAGCAATTACCTGTAGTAAGTTACCCAACTCTAATCCTATGGATTATGGATTAAAGCAATTACCTGTAAGTTACCCCACTCTAATCCTATGGATTATGGATTAAAGCAATTACCTGCAGTGAGTTACCCCACTCTAATCCTATGGATTATGGATTAAAGAGATTACCTGTAGTAAGTTACCTCACTCTAATCCTATATTTCAAAATTCTGATGCTTATGGATTATCAGTAATTTGCAGCATACCATTTGACTTCCCAACCCTGATTTCCCAACTGGACCCCATGTTTCTAACAACTTTAGGCTTAAGGTTCCAGTTCCCATCCCACCCCTCCACCCATGTCAAAAGGCTTTCAGACAGCTCATGGAGTAGTCAACTCATACTCTCATGAATGATGGAACTGGAAATTGAACTCTGAATTGATGGTCTGTATACTAAGTTTGTTACCAATGCACCATCGAGGCATTTTTGTTTACTCAAATCATTTTTACCCATCTGAACTATTTATATACAGAGCACATTTCCAGCTAGGAATTTGTTTCAAAGGGCTAGTGCAAGTGGGGTAACCTTTATGATTTCTGTATGTCTGCAGACACTGTTTACTGCCTAAACAACTTTATTATGTTTTTTATCTTTGCTCATGCTAGATGTACTTTAAATTAGTATCAGTTCTGTCAGCAAGTTAAAAAATATCACTGGCTGAGAAATTTACAATAGTAACCACCTGGCATTTCCTTTAACTATATGGCATGGTATTCATAATACAAATGGGTAGCCTCATTTCCCTATTAGTAGCCTTGATAATCTGATCTGGTCTGCAGAATCTTCACTTCAAACAGGTGTTATCTTGGAATGACTGAATACAGCCATAGCATATTTAATTAGCATGTAAATATGAATACAAAGCCATGTGATTCTTTCAATAATGGAAGTGGAAACAAAAATTAGAAGGAACTGCTTAACTAATGGTATTAATTGATAATGGAATATGATATCGCACATATAAAATCAATCAGGTCAGTGAACAGTACAGATTTACAATTGTGAAGACATCTCTGCCTGTCTGTCTGTCTATCTCTCTCTCAATGGGGCATACGGATTATAAGATTATTAGGTGCATGAAGAAAATTGCGATGGAATACGTCTTTGTCATGGTTATTCATCTTCTAACTTGTAAATTCTAACGCACATATATGTAATTAAATTTAAACAACGTATATGACAAAAAAACGTATATTACTGGTGCATGCTGCTTTAGCACAATTACATCTGATTTGTGTTAATTTTTAATACAGACGATCATGTAATTATTTAAAATACCCAATGTGGGATCCTATATTTGTTCATATACGATCTCTTCCCCAAAATGAAATATTTTTTACACAGTTTTCGTACTCTTGGAGAATTATTTTCCATACGAAAATATGACTAAGTGATCTGGATGACATAATCCATATATCAGTCAATTCGGAGTATAATACGAAGCTAAGATTTTCTGCTCAAAAGGTATCGTCTTCTAGGCCGGCAAATATGGTAATTAACATGGAGTGACAAATTAAGTCACCTGTTACATGAGAAGTGTCTAGGTTTTATGATACATACCGATCTCAGTTTTTCGTTTAACATCTTAAACCTTTCCACACATTTGTCTGCTTCAGTTCTAGTATCTGGTGGTAGAATTGGCATGGTTATTTCATCAAAGATTCTGCGAGGGATTTTCTTTGGTCTTGGATGCTTTGTTTGAAATTTACCCCTGTACCTCACTTGTGTAAATAAGGGAATATACTGGTGCCCTGAAAGAAGTATGTTTATATATATATATATATATATATATATATATATATATATATATATATATATATATATATATATATATATATATATATATTTATATTGTTTATCCACTGCAATCTAATAAAGTAAAGTATGGATTAAAATAGGACAATCCTTGTATTAAGATGCAGCCAGAGCGAGTAATTCTGATCTGATGCCAATAATAATAATAATAATACTCTATTTAATGATGGTAACTCAGTTCTAACAAACTATTCTCCCCTGACTCCCTCTGAATGAACAAATTATTGTAAATACATGAAAAATTTCATTACTAATTCTAACTTTTTCAACTGCAAAAATTATATTTTTGGATGTCAACTAGCACTGCCAATTTAACAGACATGAGGAAAACCAAATTTGTTTTCAAGTAAAATATGTTTCTTTCAGAATAATTACCCAATCATAATACCTTAGGAGAACTACTGCTACCTTGCAAACCCAGCCTTCCCCAATAATACATTTGCCAAAAGAAGCTATAAGTTATCTCCCCATCTAGGTGGTGGTTGGGCAGAGTGATCTCAACTTGGTACAGGGATTGGAGCCAAATTCCATAAATATCTCAGTTACTACTGAAGCATAAAGCACGCTCTTTGTGTAGAGCACGCTCTCAATGTAACTGTGGGGAGGCTAGGGATGGTGTATATGTATTATGATTGGCTAAGCATTCTTGAAGAAACATATTTTTACTAGAACATATTGGTTTCTTCTTTAAATACTTTACCCAATCATGATACATTAGAATAAGTAAAAGGTGGAGGGAGATAAATCCCATTACCCTGGAGAGGCCATCTCTGGTCCCCTAAGGTATGAGAGACATGCCACAGGTAAAGGTTCTTCAGATCAACTTGAGTCTTTTAGAATGACATCTCTCTGATAAGAAGTGGAGAACTGTACTCAGATCTCCATTCCATGGCATGGATAATGATGAGAACAGTTTCATGCATATGCAGTGATTGTGCTAACCTTCATTAACTTTGTCAGTCCATATGTGGAGTAAATTCATAGGTGTGGTTTTTGTCCAATATGCAGGGCAGATAGCCCCACTTTATTTAGTACGAAAATGCCTATGTTGTTAATTTAGAGTCCTGAGCAATGTTATTACTGAACATCAAATCCACAGCTGGAGATCTTGAACATTTTTAAATAACATATTCAAAATTCTTTTTAAGTACAATATTATTTACATAGCCCTGTAATTTCCATCTGAACAGACCCATTAAGTAACTCAATATGCTTGAATAAATCATAGAAATTCCTTAAATGTCCATGCTTTTTTTTTGTAAAATTGTTTAAAATTTGTACTGTCAGCAAAATGTTATATAGATGAATGTGTTATTATTTTTATAGATATTTTTTATCTCAGTTTTAGCAGACTGAGGGTTCAGGCCTTTTGGCCTAAATGACCACAGACCCCCTCTCTGTCTTTCTATATTCTCTTTATATATATACATGTGTGTCTGTGTGTGTGCAAAAACAAAACTTAAAAACAAGTTTTTAACTAATCTCTTTTGACTCCCAAATGAGTCTCCAGTCGTTGTTGAAAGCATTTACAAAGATAATCAATAAACACAAAAGATCAACCTTTTCTTTTCTTCACTATTTTATAAGGTCAGACTAGCAATGAATATTTGCAAAATTCAGTCCAATAATAAAACATTCCAATTGATGAGTGTCTGATCATTTGATGAACAATGCTATAACAAAGACCTAATAGCAGAGGCACCACAGAGGGCTACACAAACAAATTACCTTCAAGACAAAAGGCAAAAGTCAATCATATACCATTTATCTTGACATACCATCCAGACAACCCAAAAGTAGGTCAAATCATCCCAAAATGGACAATCATGAAATCAAGTTAAACATAAAAGTTAATCCTCCAGAAGAAATCAGCAGCAGCCTGCCACAGACTGAAAACCCTCAAAGACATTCTGGCCAGAGTAAGAATGATGCCAATCACAAATCAAGACCATACTGACACATCTGGTCACTGTGATGATAAAACATGCACAACAATTCAACATATAACACAGACCAACACATTTACTCATTCAGCGACCCACAAACAACTTGAGCCTGCAGTATGTCCAAATGTTTTTGAATATATTATTTGCTATGAGATTCAATGGCACCTGACATATCAACATTCTAAAGACCTAGTGGCCAATGTATACTGCCTTTATTTGGCAACAATTACAAGATATGCAAACTTTTCTTACCTATGTACGAGTTATTTCCTAATCTAACAGGCTAAATTTTAGCTTACTCAACCATCATGTGTAGAGATAACCCTCATTGAATACCAGTAAACAGACATGCCAATGAAAATGTCTGCCGTAGATGACACTTGCATGTCTCTAAATAAAATTGGATAAACTCTACATAAGCAAGTGAAAAAGTTAATGGTTTCTATTCAATTATTCTAAAATTACTTGGTCTATAATTTTGTCTTTCCACTAATATTTTTGTTCGAGACCATTACTTTCCGTTAAACACATATTTATTTTGTTCATGTGCAGAACTTAGTAATATTTTTCAGTGACCTTAGCAGTGTGCTTTAAATGTTTGACTACAAGTGCAATGAAAAACAACAGCAATTTCTAATTATCTATGAGTGTATTTACCAGTATTCAAAGATAAGATACACTTTAAGTGGGAAAGTATATTGAAAGTTTGCCTGTTGCATTATGCAGGAGGTCATCGGTTTGATCCCTGGCCGAGTCATACCAAAAACTTATAAAAATGGTACTAACAGCTTCCTCGCTTTGTGCTCAGCATTAAGAGGTTAGTGTTAGGACTGGTTGGCCTGGTGTCAGGATAATGTTACTGGGTGGGACATCATGCTACATGTCTGCAGCATGATGCCCCAGTGCTAGACATCAATATAAACTGACAAACTGCAGACATCGTAGCGATATGACTGAAAAATTGTTAAAGCTACGTTAAAAATCCAAATCACAACACACCTGTTGCATTAAAAAATGATGTGTACAGATGGAAGTAAAGTTTACACAACCTGTCTGAATCTGCTGGGGTGTTTGCCAGTCATGTACATATACCTCAAGGTCAACATCTAGGAGGCCATAATGACTCAGAGGGAACA